>OZ018319.1:125020236-126492736 GCA_963969495.1 Ceratothoa steindachneri | reverse complement strand
GTACGGGTTTCAGTTTTCTTTTGCCAAGAATAAGGACGGATGCATTAACTAGGCCACCATCATATGCACATTAATATTCCAAAGACCTCTCCTTTCGTTGCATACTGGGTCGTCTACAACAAGGTCAGTTAAAGATTTTAACATTTTCTCGAATAATTTTCAACACCTATACGACACCGGAATGTAATCCGCAGACCCTCCCAGCGATTTGTTAAAAGCTGAGACAGTCCTCGTGCAGCGTGCGTATCAGACTTCTTTCCTCTACGCTAGAGATACGTTTTTTCACCATTATCATATCTGTCGTCATGCAATATCATAATAATCAATGTCGTGGTATGAGATTACATTATATCAACACTATATTATATCTATGGGGGAGGGACCAATAACTTAAAGGCAAACCGAAAAGGAAAGGAACGCCACGAGTTTCGACGCGCGTAACAGCAAGAAAAGAGTGCAACGAGGTCAGGTAAAATTTGGACAATGGCAAAGCTCAAGGTTATTTAAAGAGGCATGTACAAAAATATAATTTTATTTACATAAAATAAGAAAATAAATGGGAAAAATTAAATTGGTAAATGAGGAGGGAAATGGCCGAGTCATGCGTCAGACTCTGAAGTTAGAAATTAATGCGTTACAGAAGGAGACTATTCAAATGGGGAGGATTTACTCAAATGGGTTACTAAAGGGGATGAGGGGTTTGCTTACGGAGGATTCCGGGCGAGACGTCCTGCTAAGGTTTCACGGATGTCTTCTGCGGGCAATAAACGTCAGGGCGAGGGTGCTCGGAGCTTCTGAGCGGGAAGTTGACGTGGTAACGGTTGTCCAAAGGGGGGGGGGGGGTAACGTCTGGTCCAGGGGAGAGTATTTCGGCCACCCGAAAACGAGGAGGAAACGAGGAGGGCTTCAACAGGAATTAATGAGTGGAGTTGGAAAAATCGTTCGGTGGCCATCGTCTAATTGAATTACCTCACTGGCTGGGCAAATTCCAACACCCCTAAAGTTCAGCCGTCCCTTTGCTTTGTTGTTAGCACCTAACTTGGAACTAAAGGAATGCTTCTCTTGGATCGTGGCGGGACTCCTCAACTCTGTGTCTCCCACCTGGAAGACGAGCCCTATATATCCGATGCTCCCCCCGCAGGGGTGGGGGGAAACAGCGCTACTCTCGAATGGCCTCGAATCTTCACGGCGAGGAGATTCTAATCCGCTTGTGGATGTGTGTATTGGGGGGGGGGGGAGGAGGCTTACCAATTTAAGCCTAACCAAATTCTAGACTTTTCTTTAGCGCATGGACGTCACTTCCGTGCTGGAAAAGAAATTCCACGTGGAATTTCCCCACAATCATCGAATATAATGTGTTCTATGAAAATATTTTGACTGTAGTATACCGCATACTGATACTATGAATCTTGTACTTTTATTTTGCTTTTCATGCGCATTGGAAACATGCAGGCAAATCTACCCCACAATATCCCTACACATACCCAAGGGATAAAACAAGATTTGCTGACCAAAAGTCGCGTACTTTCACTTATTCTGATTTATGACTTTATGACCTTCAAAACTTTCATTGATTACGGGACTAACCTTAGGAGGACCTTAGCAATTATATCATTTGCAGATAATGAAAAACAACATAAGGGTTTCCAATTTCGTTAGAATCGACCGAATAATTACAATGTTATTACCAAAACAACGAAAAAAACAAAACGAGGACCGGCCGACCGCCCGACATAGTGAGATATAGACACGCACGCGACTAAAAATTGGTGTTTATGTAGAAGAAAGAAGCCAATCATAGTATAATTTCTTCCCGCTTAGAATAAAGAATGTCCTTCGAGAGTTAGATCTAACTCGATCCGGTAGCGCCATATATCGTGTCACGTTGGAGTCGTGCCGTTGCACACAGATGGCTCCTAGATCGAAAGGCGAAGTGGCTTATACCCTTTCTCTTTGTCGTTTTAATCTGGCGGGGTAAATTGTGGTGTAATATACCTCTTGGCTCGGGAGATTACGCTCCGGATCGGTACGGAGACGAATCTGCCTCCCATAGTGTCACTTAAAGCCTGCTGAGTACCCTTGGTGCATGGTAATCTCCACAAACTCTTGCCAGCCGTATTTGCTATGCTGCGGTGGTTGCAGCCTGGAGCGATGATGGGATTTTCTTCCGCTAGGTCTCTAGGCATGTGGACGCTACGAGAATGACTGCGCTCCTTAAGATTTAATGCCAGTCCGAGCTACCAGAATATGCCAATTTAGCGGAAAATGGGTAGGTTACCTTGCATTAAATTTAACGTGAAGAGTCCGGTTGAAAATCGAAGGATTCCATAATCCCCTATTCCCAATATTTTTCATTTGGAATGTATTTTTTTAATAAAAAAATATCCCCCTAATCTTTTAAAGAATTCTATAACCTTTCTATTCACTTCGGTATTAAAATATTTAATCCCGCCTCACGAGCTCCAATATAGAACGGGTCTGAGAGCAAGTGATATTGCAACTATAAATAAAGCACAGACTCGGCAACCTGGATTGTGTTCTATAGTGGCAAAGAGCATAAATTTCAAAATTTAGAGAATCAGAGTCACATTATTAAACAAAAAACGGACACACTCTCGCTGTTTGTCACTTCTAAGCATTAATATTAACAATATTAAGTTGGGTACCTTAAATAAACAATGAGCCAGTAGAATCAAAAAGGTTGAACAGTACTCGTGAACTTTGAAAAGGACCAAAATAAAAAGAGATATGAAGCATAATGAAGAAAGATTTAGATTAAAAAGTAAAAAAAGACTCGATTACTATAAAATAAACAAAGACCTTTGTGAGTACCACTCTCCAGACTCTTATAAAGCTGATTGAAAGCCTCCATGATGGAATTAAAATTAAAACACATTAATTAATTAACACCATTTTTTATTATTTTTTATAAAGTATGGTACATTTTAAATTTAAAATAACATTAAATTGATTTGATATGATAATTTTGGAAAAATAAGTGTGAATAATATGAAAAATTTAAGTGTCCTATATATAGAACAGATGGCATTAATGGAATAAGAGATACGCAAGTAGTAAGTATCGAAAACATAAAAAAATGGCTCTAATTTAACTATAAATCACGAGTACTAGCTCTAAAATATGTTATAATACAGGGAATTTACATTAACTATATGAAAAGTTGCCACAATTAATGATGTCACTTTATGCTGAATTTGGTTCAGATAGTGAGTGACAATTAAATATATTATTTGAGAGCGATGGAGTGTTTAGGATATGTTTAGAAATAAATAGGACATTTAAAATAAAGAAAATATTGAATGTGTTTATGTTATTGCGATATTTCAAGGAGTAGTGTGGGAAAAAAACTTTAGACAGGTTTGTTTCAAAACAAGGTTGCCAAATTTCCCCCAATTTTTCCTTTTTCCCACCCTAATTAAATTTATATATTTATTGAATCTTTACTCATCACTATCACCCAAATATTCACATTAACATTTGCCCATTTTTAAAAAATTTTGATCCCTACAACTTCAACTAAACAGTACAGAAAAACCTACCGGAAGTCATCCAAAACTATTAGAGGATTTATTAAACTTTTTGAAAAACATGACATGAGTAACTTGGACAAATTGTACATTATGACAAGGATTATAGATGGCCTCTAAACTATCATGAATACTGCCTACCAGAAAATAGGAACGCAAATATTAAGAAAACAGAAAATGTTCACTATTTAGGAATAAATTAATTGGATTAGTTGTAATCGAATAAAGAGTACTCATAAAATGCAGTGTTATATGGTAATTTGAGACAAGCGCACAATATTCTTTCTCGTCGAACAGCTAAGCCGGGCGATATAGCCAATTTAATTGAGGCAAAAGTGAGTCACCCTAGAGTACGCCACCTTTGGACAACCTTTAAAAACGATTGACCTAAATAATGAAGGTAACCAACCCTTTATTAATTATGAGTCATAGAGGGTGGGTCACACTGCCCTTTCGAGAGGGAGGCATTTAGAGGCGGCTATTTCCTTGGGAGCAAAAAGCAAGGCGAAACGCCCTAAATTGGCCGTGGAAAATACGGATTTACCCTGATCGTTCTCCCAATTAAAATTTGATCGACGACATTCGGAAAAACGGTGGTCGGGGAAAAGGGTATGGCAGGTGGTATAAACGGTCTTGCGCATGTGTATGTATGTGTGTGAAGGAGGAAGTGATGATTTAATATCAAAAAACGTAAAACTCCACTAGGGCCTATCTGCCCGAGACTTTAATCAAAGATGCTTCCTAAAAAGTGTTAGAGTTAGAGGAAATGGAAATATGTGGAAGATACAGACAGAGAAGGCAATAGGAGGAGACTACTTATGGGTCCAGGGATTGGGTTAACCCACGACTCTCTTAACCCTGTCCCCGTTCTAAAGGGAAACGAGGTCCCCTTGTAAAGAAACACAAAGACAGAAATATAGGTTTTATTTGAATAAAAACCCCGTGTGTGCAATCTTTCTTGCACACACAAAAACGGCCACCATCAGACAGGGGAAACCATGAAAATGTGGTAAATGCGAGAAGAAAACGGCATTTGCGCGCACTAATTTGTCCAGAAGGGGTCAACGCGTAATTACTAAGGAGACGTGGAGAAGGAATGGAAAAACCAGAATAGCCACTTTCTTAAAGGAATAATAAATATCAATAACAGATTTTTTGCGGGTTTATTTTTTATTCATATTTTATATGTAAGAAATTGTATCATTGAAGTCAATGACTACTTATATGTAATTTCTTCACGCCTCCCTTAAGAACCCTAGCGCACCCTGGTTAAGAACTCCCCGTTGTTCATTGTGAAAGACCACCTACATGTCTTCTGTAAGCCTCTCACAGGGTGAGAGTTAAAGGCCCAGTCACACATAACCAAATTTGAGTGCGAATGCAAACCGAATATCGTTCGGTTTGCATCCGATTTTGAATCGGAGACAAATTCGGAGAGGTCGGAATTGAGTCGGAACCATTTTCTGACTTTCGGAAATGATTCGAAAAGTTGCCCGAATATTTCGTGAAACATAAAACTATCGGAAACAAGTCGGAATGGCGAGATATTCGGAATTGACTCGGTATGCACTCGGAGTGCGTTCGGAATCGATTCGTTGTGTTCGCTATGCATTCGGAACCGAAAATTCGAATTTTGGCCGTTACAAATGTTTACGCTTTATTGCGCTTTCATTAAAAATGCGCACATGAAAACCATGTCAGAAAATGTTATTTACAGGATAACTAAAATAGACTCAAACACAACTTACCTGTTCGCTAGGATGCCGAAGGCGTTCTCAACCACTCGTCTGGCCCTGCTGAGACGGTAGTTGAAGATGCGTTTCTTTCTATTCAGACCTTGCTGGGGGAAGGGCTTCATCATCCAGGTTTAGAGGGCAAAGGCTTCATCTCTGACCATGAAGTAGGGAAGTGCTAGACCATCGCTTGCAATAGGCTTACTCGGTGGCAAATACAGAGCTCTCTCTGGTCAAAGAACCTCTTCAAGAATGACAAGTTGAAAACCTGTGCATCACAGCTGACACCCAGATTCGCGTACATAAACTTGTACTTGCTGTCAACCACGGCAAGCAAGACGAGAGAGTTGAGGTAAAAGGACCTATAATTGCCAGGTGCACGAATGGCATGTGCTTGTCGTCAATGGCCCTACGGTGTGCTCGAAATTCCATCTGCTGGAGAACCCATGGGCCACTTCCTTCCATCCATGTTCTGTTGTAGGGCAGACCATTACCTCACTCATGAACTCGGCGATGATGAACTGGCACGTCTCATACACAATACCAGAGATAGTGTTGTGAGGTACTCTAAATCCAAAGTACCTGAGGGTGATTGAGTGACTCAAGCCAGGCTGTAAGGTCTCCCTCCAGAAGGTGTACTGTTTCTCGATGCGAGGACGGTTCCGCTCCAGTATTTCTGTAAATGTGTCCTCATTCATGTGCAAGAAATTGTGGTAGGATGTCTTGTCCTCCAGTATCAACTCCTTCAGAAGGTTCTCCCACTGGCCAACCTGCTTCCTTCTTAACACCCAACCACGCATCCAAAATGATCTCCTCCTGCGAGCCTTCTTCTTGCCCTTCGGCAAACTTTCTTGATTTTCTTCTTCCTCCTCTTGCTAGAAAAGGAAAGCGTACCAGTGTGTTGCCAGGGTTTCCATTGCAGTCTGTGCCACAGCACCAGTGAACACCTGTTCTCGTCGCTGGGAATAACGTTGGTGAGGCCCATTGGTGTCTGCTGCTGCTGATGGTGGAATAACACTCAGCGCCGGTGAGACCAAGTATATATACACAATGTCAAAATTCGGTTTGCATTCGGTTTGCATTCGATTTGCATTCGGTTTTCATTCGATTTGCATAGGGTTTGCAGTCGGGAAGCCAAAAAACGGTTAGAATTTGAATTTTGAAATTCGGAATTGAGTCGGAACAAACTCGGTTTGCATTCGAAATTAAGGTTTCGAATGCATAGCAAATGCATACCGAATACGCACCGACAAAAATCTGCCCTTGAAAGAGTGCCCGAATCAATCCTGAATGTGAATCGGGATCGAATCGGAAGCAGTTCGGCTATGTGTGACCTGGGCCTAAATGAGGTAGGTCAGGGTAGATGATTTTGGAGCAGATTTTAGGGGGAACACAATTTTCTACTCTAGGACACAACTCTTATAAATGAGTTTTTTGCAATAAGATTGTAACTATTCGGTTGATTCTAACGAAGTTTGAAATCCTTATGTTGTTTTACATTTTATTTTGAATGATATAGTTGCCAAGGCCTTCCCAAAGGTATTCTGGGAATTATTAAGATAAAACTAACTATGGGTGAGATTGCCCCACTTGTTGAAAGTTTTAAGGTCGCAGGTCAAGAGGTCTGTTGACCTTGATTTTAATTATTTCGGAATAATTTAGGATTGTTTCAACTTGCCGTCTTCAAGAAAATGAACCCTTTTTCCTTCCTCTTGTTATCTTATGAATTGCCATTTTCAAGAAAATGAACCTCTTTTTCCCTCCTCTTGCCATCTTAGAAATTGCTATTTTCAAGAAAATAAACCTCTTTTCCTTCCTCTTGCCATCTTATAAATTGTCATTTTCAGGAAAATGAACTCTGTTTCACCCAACTCTCATCGTCAGTGATTCTTATCATCGCCAGAAATCGTTTTGGGTCAAATACATAAATCTCAAGCTTGGAGGATTTCTACAATAATTCTTTCTTAATTCATTCCATCACACATCACTTCGCGCAAAATATTTGACCTTTTTTTATCTTTATTAACCACCGCCCTCTATTATCCCCATTTCTACTGTATTTGACCACACCTATAGTTCTTGGATCTTCTTCCTGCTCAACACATAAGTCCAGCTTTATTTATCGCGGTGCCACCTCTGTAGATCTCGTTAGACGCACCACATTCAGTCTTTACTCATTATTATACTCATTATATGACCTTGATACTCTAATCCAAATCCTAGAGCAATGATTCCCAGTGTGGCGGGTAGCGCCCCTTCGTGGACGTTGTTCACTGTAAGTATATATTTCACCTCGAGGTTTCCATCGGCACGACGACGAACTCTCTCATGTCTCCAGTCATGGGCACGCATGTGGATGAGGTGGCCTGATCTTTTCAGGAAGCCCCTTTCAAATTCATGGTAGTTATGGTCCGCTTCTGGTATGATTTGGTACCGCTGCTGTCTTGCAGCTCGGTTCTGGCCCCTTCTCATTCGTCTCTCCGTTGCCAGGTTTTGTGGCCCCTGCGTGATAGTACGCCGCCAAGTTGGTCTGTCCTCTACTAATTCTTCAAGGTGGTTTGGTTTATGTTGCAGGCTTTTAAAATTCTTAATATAAGAGTGGATTCAGTGTCGAACAGGTGGATGGTAATATTTGCTTGCCACTCTGTTCTCCATTAAATTTAGGGGGTGATGAACATACACAAGAGGGCCATGGGCATCCATCTACTATTAAATCATGTTTTCAAAGATTATACAATATTACTCTTTCTACAAACGATCTAAATATTATGAATAGCCACGGGCTACGCATTTGACAATAACATTACAAGATAATTACGTCATGCTGGGGCTTCGCCAATTGTAACCCGCCATTCCGCCACGCAAAGTAGAACAAATACGTCATGCTGGGGCTTCGCCAATTGTAAGACCGTCATTCAGCCAGGCAAAGTAGAACCGCTACGTAATGCTGGAGCTTCGCCAATTCTAACACGCGATTTCGTCACGAAAAGTAGAACAGCTACGTCATGCTGGGGCTTCGCCTATTGTAACCCGCCATTCCACAACGCATTCATTAGTCTTTAATCGCGTTTCATCCCTCTGAAATGTCCCCGTCAGTCTTCTGTTCAACCAAAGTGGTTTAATCGAGAAATCAGGCCAACTGCTTAGGAAGAGGAGAACTGTGTACCGACAATTGAAGATCTCGGGTGACTTTGACGAATACCGGAGGCTAGCCAGGAGAGTGAAGTCCAGCATAAGGGCGGCTAAGCGGTCTGAGGAACTCCGAGTGGGGAGACTCTGTAAAGAGAATCCCAAGGAGTATTTTGGATACGTGAACAGCCGTAAACCAATCCGTCGAACGATTGGCCCTTTCAGAAATGAGGAGGGGGCATTAAAGCACTTAGATGCAGAAAATGCTAACCTCCTCAACGACTACTTCTCTTCAGTGTTTACTGAAGAGTGTGGCCCCACCCCCCAGCCAATTGATTCCTACTCGGGGGAAAAGCTGGAGCATATGGACTTCACCGAAGGGAAAATAAAAAAGAAGATCAGTGACCTAATGACGAATAAGTCACCTGGCCCGGATGGGTTTCTACCTAAATTGTTGAAAGAAATGCGCGATCAAGTGTCACGACACCTGAGTGCAATCTTTAACATGTCAATCCAGACCGAATGCGTTCCTAGAGACTGGCGTGAAGCGGAGGTGACTCCTATCTTCAAGAAAGGAGACCGAAGCCAACCGTCAAACTACCGACCTATCAGTCTGACTTCGATAGTCGGTAAACTCATGGAAAGCATGATGGTGGACAAAGTGACGTCGTATTTAGAGTCGAACCTGCTACTGAGGAGTTCCAAGCACGGCTTCCGAAGGCAACGGTCATGCCTGACGAACCTTGTGGAATTCTTCCACTTCGTTTTCAGTGAGCACGATCGGGACAAGGCGGTGGATGTGGTCTACCTAGACTTTCAGAAAGCCTTTGATAAGGTACCACACCGCCGCCTTCTCCGGAAAGTGCGAGCGCTGGGCATAACGGAAAGGTAGCCGGCTGGATCGAGAACTGCCTAAGTGGCAGATGGCAACGGGTGGTGGTAAATGGACAGGCTTCTAAGTGGGTGCCCGTTACAAGCAGGGTGCCTCAAGGTTCTGTCCTGGGACCACTAGTATTCATCATCTACGTCAACGACATGGACGGTGAAATGGTTGCCAAGATTTGCAAATTTGCCGAAGATACCAAGCTTGGTATAAACGTTGCAAAGGATGGAAATACTGCCCGCCTGCAGGAAGATCTTGGGAAGATTGGGGAGTGGTCGGACACGTGGCAAATGCCTTTTAACGTGGGGAAATGCAAAGTGATGCATATCAACCACAGAAACCCCCAATTTTAGTATATCCTTAAGGGCACTGCTCTTGAATCCACCAACACTGAGAAGGACTTGGGTGTAACTATTACTAGCGACCTCAAGTTCTCGAAACAGAGCATCGAGGCAGAGAAGCAAGCCCAAAGGATGTTAGGCTACATAAAGCGCCAGTTTGGAAACCGTAACAAGGAGATAGTACTTTGTCTGTACAACTCCCTCGTTCGGCTAGCACCTGGAGTATGCCGTACAATTTTGGAATCCTTCGTTTCGAAAGGACATCGCAAGGTTGGAACGCGTACAAGTTAGGGCAACCAAACTGATTTCCTCTATCCGACATAAAAGTTATGAGGATAGACTAAGGGAATTAGATCTGTTCTCGCTGGAAAACCGTAGACTGCGTGTTCAGCTCATCGAAGTTTTCAAAATACTTCGAGAGTTCGACAATGTTGACTACCGGGATATTTTCCCACTGAGTGAGAACAGAACGCGCAATGACGGCTTCAAACTTGAACTAAAGCGTTACAACCGCAATCTGTGTGGAAAATTTTTCACCTACAGTATCTGCGGTAAGTGGAACGCACTTCCGTGGAAGTTGTCAACAGTGAATCTGTTGACCAGTTCAAGTCAAGACTAGACAAAGTATTGAAAAGTGGCCGTTTAGGGACGCAAAACAATTGAGCAGCCATGTGTCGCTCGATTGCTAGTCCAAAGGTACCCTCTTTGAATAGACCGTAAGGTCTCCTAGGGTACCGTCTTTCCTTTAACTCCTTGTAACGCAAAGTAGAACGGCAACAACATGCTGGGGCTTCGCCAAGTGTAACCCACCATTACGCCACGCAAAGTAGCACTACGTCATGCTGGGGCTTCGCCTATTGTAACCCGACATTCCACCATGCAAAGTAGAACCGCTACATCATGCTGGGGCTTCGCAAATTAAAAACGCAACTCAAAGTAGAACCGCTGCGTGATGCTGGGGCTTCGCCAATTGCAACCCGCCATTCCGTCACGCAAGGTAGAACCGCTACCTCATGCTGGTGCTTCGCCTATTGTAACCCGCCATTCCACCACGCAAAGTAGAACCGCTACGTCATGCTGAGGCTTCTCCAATTGTAACCCGCCACTCACAATAGAACCGCTTCGTCATGCTGGGGCTTCGCAAATTGTGACCCGCAATTCCGACACGCAAAGTAGAACCACTACGTCATGCTGGAGCTTAGCCAATTGTAACCCACCATTCCGCCACGCAAAGTAGAACAGCTACGTCAGGCTGGGGCTTCGCCAATTATAACCCGCCATTACGCCACGGAAAGTAAAATCCCTACGTCATGCTGGGGCTTCGCCTATTGTAACGCGCCATTCCACTACGCAAAGTAGAACGGCTACATCATGCTAGGGCTTCGACAATTTAACCCGCCACTCAAAGTAGAACCACTACATCATGCTGGAGCTTCGCCCATTTTAACCCGCATTCCCGCCACGCAAATTAGACACCGCTACGCGTTGATGGGGGTTTGCCAATTGTAATCTGCCATTTCGCCACGCAAAGTAGAACCGCTGCGTTATGCTAAGGCTTCGCTTATTGAAACTTGCGATTCCGCCGAGCAAAGCAGAACCGCTAGGTCTTGCTGGGGTTTCGCCAATTGTAAGACCGTCATTCCGCCACGCAAAGTAGAACCGCTACGTCATGCTGGGGCTTCGCCTATTGTAACCCGCCATTCCGTCACGCAAACTAGAAGCGCTACGTCATGCTAGGGCTTCGCTAATTGTAAACCGCCATTCCGCCATGTAAAGTAGAACCACTACGTCATGCTGGGCCTTCGCCAATTGTAACTCGCCACTCAAAGTAGGACCGGGAGGTCATGCTGGGGCTTCGCATATAATAACCCGCCATTCCGCCACGCAAAGTAGAACCGCTACGTCAGGCTCGGGCTTCGCCAATTGTAACCTACCTTTCCGCCACATAAAGGAGAACCGCTACGTCATGCTGGGGCTTGCCTATTGCAACCCACCATTCCGCCACGCAAAGTAGAACAGATACGTCAGGTAGGGGCTTCGCCAATTATAACCCGCCATTCCACCACGCAAAGTAGAACCGCTACGTCATGCTGGGGCTTCGCTATTGTAACCTGCCATTCCGCCACGCAAAGTAAGACTGTTACGTCATGCTGGGGCTTCGCCAACTGTAACCTGCCATTCCGCCGAGCAAAGTAGAACCGCTACGTCAGGCTTGGGCTTCGTCTATTGTAACCCGCCATTTTTCTACGCAAAGTAGAACCGCAAAGTCATGCTTGGGCTTCGTCTATTGTAACCCGCCATGTTTCTACGCAAGGTAGAACCACTACGTCATTCTAGGGTTCGCCTATTGTAACCCGCCATTCCGCCACGCAAAGTAGAACCGTTACGTCATGCTTAGGCTCAGCCTATTGTAACCCGCCATTCCACTACGCAAAGTAGACCCGCTACGTCATGCTGAGGCTTCGCCTTTTGTAACCTGCCATTCCGCCACGCAAAGTAGAATCGTTACATCATGCTGGGACTTCGCCAATTGTAACCCGCTTTTCCGCCACGCAAAGTAGAACCGCTACGTCATGCTGGGGCTTTCTGTATTGTAACCCGCTATTCCGCCTCGTAAAGTAGAACTGCCTCGTCATGCCTGAGATTCAACTATTGTAACCCGCTATTCCGTCACGCAAACTAGAAGTGCTACGTTATACTGGGGCTTCGCCAATTGTAACTCGCAATTCCTCCACGCAAATTAGAACCGCTACGTCATGATGGGCCTTCTGCTAATTGTAACCCGCCACTTAAAGTAGGACCGGCATGTTATGCTGGGGCTTTGCCTATTATAACCCGCCATTCCGCCACGCAAAGTAGAACCGCTACGTCAGGCTCGGGCTACGCCAATTGTAACCAGCCTTTCAACCACACAATGGAGAACCGCTACGTCATGCTGGGGCCTTGCCTATTGCAACCCACCATTCCGCCACGCAAAGTAGAACAGATACGTCAGGTAGGGGCTTCGCCAATTATAACCCACCATTCCGCCACACAAGTAGAACTGCTACGTCATGCTGGGGCTTCGTTAATTATAACCCCATACTCAAGTCAGAACCCTACGTCATGCTGGGGCTTCTCTAATTGTTAATCGCCATTCCGTCACGCAAACTAGAACCACTACCCTTTGCTGGGGCTTCGCAAATTGTAACTCGCCATTCCACCACAAAAGGTACAACAGCTACGACATGCTGGGGCTTTGCTTATTGTAGCCGCCATTTTGCCACGCAAAGTAGAACCGCTACGTAATGCTGGGGCTTCGCCAATTGTAAGACCGTCATTTGGCCAGACAAACTTGAACCACAACATCATGCTGGGGCTTTACTAATGTAACCCGCCATTCCGTCACACAATCTAGAACCGCTACCTCATGCTAGGGCTTCGCCAATTGTAACCAGCCATTCCACTACACAACGTAGAACTGCCACGTCATGCCTGGGGCTTCGCCTATTGTAACCCGCCATTCTTCCTCGCAAAGTAGAACCGCTACGTCATTCTGGGGCTTTGCCTATTGTAACCCGCCATTCTGCAACGCAAAGTAAAACCGGTACGTCATGATGGAGCTTCACCTATTGTAACCCACCATTCTGCCACGCAAAGTAGAACCACTACGTCGTGTTAGGGCTTCGCTAATTCTAACACGCCATTCTGCAACGAAAAGTAGAATCGCTACGTAATGCTGGGGCTTTGCCTATTGTAACCCGCCATTCAGTCACGCAAACTAGAACCGCTACGTCATGCTGGAAATTTGCCAATTGTAACCCACCATTCGGCCCCGCCAAGTAGAACAACTACTTAATGCTGGGGCTTCGCCAATTGTAACCCACCACTCAAAGTAGAACCGCTACGTCATGCTGAGGCTTTGCCAATTCTCACACACCATTCTGCAACGCAAAGTAGAATTGCTACGTCATGCTGGGGCTTGCCTATTGTAACTCGCCATTCTGTCACGAAAACTTGAAACGCTACGTCATGGTGGGGATTTGCTAATTGTAACCCGCTATTCCGCCACGCAAATTAGAACTGCTACGTCATGATTGGGCTTCGCCAATTGTAACCCGCCACTCAAAGTAGAACCGCTACGTCATGTTGGGGCTTCGCCTATTGTTGCCCGCTATTCTACCACGCAAGGTAGAACCGCTACGTCACACTGGGGCTTCGCCAATTGTAACCAGCCACTCAAATTTAAACCGCCACGTCATGCTCGGTCTTCGCAAATTGTAACCAGCCATTCCACCACGCAAAGTAGAACTGCTACGTCATGCTGGGGCTTTGTTAATTGTAATTAGACATTCAACTACGCAAAGTAGAACCACTACGTCATGCTGGGGCTTCGCCAATTGTAATTAGAAATCCTGCCACGCAAAGTAGAACCGCTACGTCATGCTGGGGCTTAGTTAATTATAACCCGCTATTCCGTCAAGCAATATACAAATGCTATGTCAGGCTGGGGCTTTGCCAATTGTAACCCGCCATTCCGCTACGCAAAGTAGAACCGCTACCTCATGATGGAGCTTTGCCTATTGTAAGTTGCCATTCCGCCACGCATAGTAGAACCGCTACGTCATGCTAGGGCTTCATCTATTGTAACTCGCCATTTCACCACGCAAAGTATATACACTACGTTATCCTGGGGCTTAGCCAATTTTAATCCACCATTCCGCCACGCAAGGTAGAACCGCTACGTAATGCTAGGGCTTCGCCTATTGTAACCCGCAATTCCGCCACGCAAAGTTAAACCGCTACGTCATGCTGGGGCTTAGCCTATTGTAACCCGCTATTTTACCACGCAAAATAGAACCACTACGTCATGCTGGAGGTTCGCCTATTGTTAGGTGCCATTTCGCCACGTATAGTAGAACCGCTACGTCAGGCTAGGGCTTTACCTATTAACCGGCCATTCCATCCCGCAACCTAGAACTGCTACGTGATTCTGTGGATTCGCCTATTGTAACCCGTCATTGTGTCACGCAAACTAGAACAGCTATGTCAGGCTGGGGCTTCGCCAATTGTAACCCACCATCCCGCCACGCAAAGTAGAACCGCTACGTCATGCTGGGGCTTCACCAATTTCAACCCACTATTTCGCCACGCAAAGTAGAACTGATGCGTCATGCTGGCCCTCCGTCTATTCTAAATCGCCATTCCGCCACGCAAAGTAGAACCGCTACGTCATGCTGGTGCTTAGCCAATTGTAACCCGCCATTCCGCCAAGCAAAGTAGAACAGCTACGTCAGGCTCGAGCTTCGCCAATTGTAACCAGGTATTCCGCCACGCAAAGTAGAACCTCTACGTCAGGATGGGGCTTTGCCTATTGTAACCCGCAATTCCACCACGCAAAGTTAAACCGCTACTATTTCACCACGCAAAGTAGAATTTTTACGTCATGCTGGACCTTCGCCAATTGCAAACCACCACTCAAAGTAGAACCTCTACGTCATGCTGGGGGTTCGCCAATTGTAACTTACCATTTTGCCACGCAGAGTAGAACTGCTACGTCATGCTGGAGCTTAGCCAATTGTAACCCGCCATTCCGCCACACAAAGCAGAACCACTAGGTCATTCTGGGGCTTCGCCAAATGTAACCCGCCATTCCGCCACGCAAAGTAGAACCGCTACGTCATGCTGGGGCTTCACCTATTGTAACCCGCAATTCCACCACGCAAAGTATAACCACTACGTTATCCTAGGGCTTCGTCAATTTTAACCCGCCTTTCGGCCACGCAAGGTAGAACCGCTACGTCATGCTGGAGCTTTCCCTTTGTTAGTTGCAGTTCTGCCACGCAAAGTAAAACAGTTTCGTCAGGCTGGGGCTTCGCCTATTGTATCCAAGCATTCCCCTACGCAAAGTAGAACCGCTACGTTATCCTGGGGCTTCGCTAATTGTGACCCGCTACTCAAAGTAGAACCGCTACGTCATGATGGAGCTTTGCCAATTCTAACCCGCTATTTCGCCACGCAAAGTAGAACCGCTACGTCATGCTGGGGATTCGCCTATTGTAACCCGCCATTCCGTCCCGAATACTAGAACCACTACGTCATTCTGTTGATTTGCCTATTGTAACCCGCCATTCCACCACGCAAAGTAGAACCGCTACCTCAAGCATGGGGTTCGCCAATTGTAACCAGACATCCTGCTACTCAAAGTAGAACCGATGCGTCATGGTGGGGCTTCTTCTATTCTAACCCACCATTTCGCCACGTAAAGTAGAACAGCTTCGTCAGGCTCGGGCTTCGCCAATTGTAATCAGCCATTCTTCCCCGCAAAGTAGAACCTCTACATCAGAGTGGGGCTTCGCCTATTGTAACCCGCAATTCCGCCACGCAAAGTTAAACCGCTACGTCATGCTGGGGCTTAGCCTATTGTGACCCGCTATTTTACCACGCAAAGTAGAATTTCTACGTCATGCCCGACCTTCACCAATTGTAAACCGCCACTCAAAGTAGAACCTATACGTGATGCTCTGGGTTTGTTAATTGTAACCCACTATTCCGCCACGCAGAGTAGAACTGCTACGTCATGCTGGGGCTTAGCCAATTGTAACCCGCCATTCTGCCACGCAAAGTACAACAGCTACGTCAGGCTGGGGCTTTTCGAATTGTAACCCACCATTCTACCACACAAAGTAGAACCGTTACGTCATGCTGGGGCTTCGCCTATTGTAACCCGCAATTCCTCTACACAAAGTAGAACTGCTACGTCATTCTGGGGCTTCACCAATTGTAACCCGCCATTCCGCCACTCAAAGTAGAACCGCTACGTCATGCTGGGGCTTTGCCTATTGTAACGCGCCATTCCCATACGCAAAGTAGAACCGCTCCGTCATGCTGGGGCTTCGCTATTGTTCCCCCATATTCCGCCACGCAAAGTAAAACTGTTACGTCATGCTGAGGCTTCGCCTATTGTAACCCGCTATTCCACCACGCAAAGTAGAACCGCAACGTCATGCCTGAG
Source organism: Ceratothoa steindachneri (assembly GCA_963969495.1). Classification (NCBI taxonomy): domain Eukaryota; kingdom Metazoa; phylum Arthropoda; class Malacostraca; order Isopoda; family Cymothoidae; genus Ceratothoa; species Ceratothoa steindachneri. The sequence continues at coordinate 126,476,108 of OZ018319.1, read as the reverse complement.
CTTCGCCTATTGTAACCCGCCATTCCGCTACGCAAAGTAGACCCGCTACGTCATGCTGAGGCTTCGCCTATTGTAACCCGCCATTCCGCCACGCAAAGTAGAACAGCTTCGTCAGCCTGGGGCTTCGCCAATTATAACACGCTATTACGCCACGCAAAGTAGAACCCCTACGTCATGCTGGGGCTTTGCCTATTGTAACGCCATATTCCACCATGCAAATTAGAACCGCTCTGTCATGCTGGGGTTTCGCTATTGTAACCCGCTATTTTACTACGCAAAGTAAAACTGTTACGTCATGCTGGGGCTTTGCCTATTGTAACGCACCATTTCACCACGCAAAGTAGAACCGCTTTGTCATGCTGGGGCTTTGCTATTTTAACCCGCCATTACGATACGCCAAGTAAAACTGTTTCATTTTGCTGGGGCTTCGCCAATTGTAACCTGCCATTTCGCCACGCAAAGTAGACCCGCTACGTCATGCTGAGGCTTTGCCTATTGTAACCCGCTATTCCGCCACGCAAAGTAGAACCGCAACGTCATGCTAGGGCTTCTTATATTGTGACTCGCCATTCTGCTACGCAAAGTAGAACTGTTACGTCATACTGAGGCTTCGCTTGTTGTAACTCACCATTCCGCAACGCAAAGTAGAACCGCTAAGTCATGCTGGGGCTTCGTCTATTCTAACCTGCCATTCCGCCACGCAAAGTAGACCCGCTACGACATGCTGAGGCTTCGCCTATTGTAACCCGCCATTCCGCCATGCAAAGTAGAACCGCTACGTCATCCTGGGCCTTCGCTAATTGTAACCTGCCATTCCGCCACGCAAAGTAGAACCGCTACGTCATGCTGGGGCTTCCTCTATTGTAACCCACCATTCCGCCACGTAAAGTAGAACTGCTACCTCGTGCCTGAACTTCGCCTATTGTAACCCGCCATTCTGCTACGCAATGTAGAACCGCTACGTCCTGCTTGGGTTTCGCCTATTGTAGCCCGCTATTTTGCCACGCAAAGTAGAACTGCTACGTCATGCTGGGGCTTCGCCTATTGTAACCCACCATTCCACCACGCAAAGTTGAACTGCTAAGTCATGCTGGGGCTTCGCCTATTGTGACCTGCCAATTAGATTAGGGTTTTCTCTTTTTTAAAACAAGGTCAACAGACCTTTGTCGCGTACTCACAATTATTCTGACTTATGACCTTATGACCATATCACCTTAAAACCTTCAAAACTTTGAATAATTTCCTGAATAAAATTGGTAAGAACTTCGCAATTATATCATTCGAAAGGGAATCTAATAGATGAAAAGGATTTCAAATTTTGTTAGAATCGGCCCAATAGTTACAAGGTTTTTGCCAAAAAACTATTGAAAAGTAAAATGGTTACCAACCAACGACCGACCTACAGAGAGACATAGTGACTTATAGAATCGCGTGCACGCGACTTAAAAGGATTTTCTTACACTCCTGTAATGCTATTTTTTTTTAAAAGATAAAGTGGTATCCCTGAAAATCAGTACTTGTTGAAGAGTTGACGGTGGTTGTTCCCGTTTTTGGTGCAATTTCTTGGCTTCGTTTTTTTAGGTACTTTATCTTCAGTGCTTTAATTTACCCCCAATAATGTCTGAAAACTCATTTAAGCAAAGCTATAGACAGTAGAATATAGGAAGTTTGGATTTATGACTTCACCCAAAAATTAACAATGGCCAATGTGTCTCCTTCGCGAGAAAGTATTTTTCGAGCGCGGCCATGAAGCCATCCAGGGGCCGATGACAAACCAATTACAGAAATGAAACGATGGACTCATTTATCCATACAATAGCTCAAAGATGATTGCCATAGCAGGGAAACCTCCTACAAATGGAGAACAACTTATTTTGTCACCTATACAGGAAGCTCTTCGGATAGTAGTAAATCGTCCTTCCCCAAGTGCAATTATCGAAGTGATTCAAATTAGTTTTACTCCTAATTGATGAAAAGGCCGAGTACATTATTTTAGTTTTTGTTCTGCGCTAATCTGGCGACTGCCTAGTTGGACATAGGTCATCGTAATTATCCATAGCCAAAGACTAAGCTAGATTGAAAATTAAATCATAAGAAACCGAAAACCAAACATATATAAAAACAAAGTCAGAAAATAAGAAATAAAAAGGCAGGTAAGCTTCCACCGTCGAAGGATCATGCGCCCAACACCCAAAGAAAGTAAAATAAAATGGAGGCCAGCCTCCTCCTAAAGGTCGGATAGTCCACAAGTAGATGTTCACGAACTCGCGGTATCGCTCTCGCTGGTAACGTTGGCGGAGATCATCCATACTGAGACAATCAACCAAACTATGTCGAACAGTCTGGGGGACAACGCAGTCGTCGTAGTAAGGCGGCGCGGAGAAGTGTTCTATCAAATGGCGGTGTGTCCCGCGAGTGTGCCCATTTTCAAGACGACAGAAAGCCATCTGAAGCCGTCGGGGCATTGTTCTTATACCCATGGGCACAGTCGCGGCGCAATGGCACGCAACTTTAGGTTACCCTCGGCCGTCTCCAATATACTATGGCAAGAAGCTCTGAGGGCCGCCCTGATACCTGCCCTGTAGTTGGTGTGAGTAAGAGCGTAGCACTGGTCTTGTCCTATCAGACTACCAGCTCGTGGAGCCCAACTGATTAAAAAAGAGAGGATATGGCGTGAAGGCCAACCCCCTCCTGTGACTTGCATGACGTACATGCACTAGCATGCATCCAGCGTGAAGAAGTGTGTTACAAAACCGCTGAATGAAATACTCTCGGCGCTGGAAGCTTTGGGACGAGAGGTGTGACGGTAAATAGTCAAAGATAGTATCCTCCAGGGTTGCGTCCTGGCGAGTACATTAAAAAGACCTTATATAATTTACTTAAAAATAAAAATATTTACAATTCGACAAACCAACTCTCCCACGAAATGAAGCATTACTTTTGAGATGTGTTCGTTGAGGGAAATTGGAATAGAAAATAAGTTGAATCCATGCTTGTGCAATAAAGGGTAAAGAGGCTATCTTGTATATTTAAAGAAAGCTGTACCCATTGTCTTCATAATACATTGCATGATACATCATCAACATATAGTTGCTAGGAACTCAAGCGATCGGCTTCATAAATCCCCCGGTGTTTTTATCACAGCAGTAAATAAAATAAAATGCCTCCCACTTAATTCCTTACTCTTTGACAACTGCAACAAATATGATGAGGAATTTGATCGGTTCCTTCTACATACAGTTTGAAGCAATTTTTTTCTCTTTTCAACTTTATCACATAATTTTCATGGGAGAATAATAGTGGTTATTTGAGTGACGAAATCTTAGCTTGTAAATGTGATATAAGCTACTTAACAGATTTATTCAAGGTTGTTTATTATTTTCACATTCATAAACAAGCATAATATTGGTCGTCGAGAGCTATTTCAATTTCCAAATCTTGATCGACAAGAAAATGATTATGAGGTTGAAAACTCCATGAAAACTTCTTGATTTAATGCGACTTTTTGAACTCTTCGCACGAAGACATGAGCTATAGATATCAGGATCTCATTATTATAGAAATACCTGACTGGCTGATAAACCCATTTATTGATGCGTTTCCAAGTGAAGCCGATTCTGCAATGTGGGAGAAGTTAATTACTCTAAAAACGACTTTTAAATAAAGCGCCTTTTCAAACAATCATACAGGAAATTTTGGCTATATTAGGAAATTTCTGAAAGGTATCCAAAGCTGTGGGGAGTTATTTAAACTTTATTTCATTGCTTTTCCAACTTCTTATATGGCTTAACGTGTTTTTAGTTCAGTTACTCAATTTCTTAGTAAGCAAATTGAAACCGAAGAGATCTGAGATTACTCCTAAGGAGCTTGGAAACTAGAATCAGAGCCTTAGCCAGTAAGCACCAAAGTCAACCATCGCATTTAAAACATTTTTATGTAAGCTACCAAATAAAAGTTTTTTTTTAGCATTTTCATCATTAGTCCTTAACTCTATAATTTAACTTGGTGAATTTTTGAAATTTTTAAAAATGTTTTTTGTGCTTAGTGGACAAGTAACCTTTCATGTTTTTGTTTTTAGGTTTATTTGAAACTGTTATTCGCAAGGCTGTTTTTTGTATGTTTCGAGCTTTTATCAAAGTTCTTTCTAAGAGTTCAGAAAAAATGAATATAATTATCGAATGATTTGGAATGAAGAAACATACAAATCGTGAAGTTCAAAAAATGTATTAAAAATATGACTTTGGCGCCTTTTTACTATCATTTCGTATATAAAACAAATTTAGATGAAAAAAGAGATCTGACGAAGGTTTTTCGATATATCAAACCGGGTGAAATAACTTAAAAAAAAAATGTTTCAGGGTGTCTTTGTTGGAAAAAGTTGGGAAAATTCTCAACTATATATCAATCTTCAAGGAATAAAGACAATATAATAAAAGGTGAAATAACTTTGAAAAAATGTTTCAGGGTATCTATGTTGAAAAAAGTGTTCAGGGTGTTAAAATAACTAGTCTATAAAGGGGATTAAAAAAGCGGTTTAGAATAGCAAATAGGCCGAAGGCCACACACCGAAGGAGTGCCTGTGGAACCAAGTTCTTTCTCTAAGAAAGAATACGAAGTATGGCTTGTCTTTATAATAAAAATTAAAACTAGATTCAAAGGATTTTTTGCACTAATACCCAAGTGTTATCTTGGTATGAAGCATAAATTTAGCTTAGTATGCGAAATTTAATTTTTGACAGGTGGGGCGATGCCAAAAAAAGGTAAGCTTCCAAAGGTGGCGGACTCCCAAAAAGGTTGAGAAACACTGCCCTAGAGACAATCTTAGCCAAGGGAATTTTTTTCCCATGGGTTGGTACAAGAGGGAATAGGGTCCAAAGATTGATAGAGACCAACCCTATGAATATTGATTTTTCCACGAATTGGGATTAATTTATAGGATATCAAAGATTCGATTAAAAGAAACGTAAATATTTCACTTATTTGTAGAAATATATTGCAAAATATTGCCTTTATATTATCATATATTGAAGGCCATAGGAAACAAAGGATGCGAATCAGTGTTTTAGAGACTCGTTGCCCTTCTCGGTCCATTTGATGTATATAAGACTAACAAATGAAACGAAAGATAGAATAGGGCCAACTATCAAGTAGCGTGCATTCATCGGGGGGCTAATGGTCTGAATCCCCCCAATCTCCCAATTTCAGACCCATTTATGTTTATATTTATTTTTTGAGCCATACTTGTATTCTGCTATTCAGAAAGAGTTATGTAATAATATAGAATATATATAAAACATATTTTTAAACCGTTGCGATCGAATGTATCTTATATGATACATGTCTAAAATACATGTAAATCTCGGAAATAATTATTAAATTCAGAATTATATATTAGCTGAATCTCAAAAACTACAATTCATAATTTACTGATGTGCGGACAAAATTAGGATCTGAGAGAGTTAGTGCTCAGTCCTTTATGAGATGCTGCTATTGAATTTATCAATGCTGTTTAGGATAAAGATTATTATTAATTATCAATACCCTTTTCTCAGACTACTCACAGGGAAAAATTCAGGTAAACCCCCCCCTTAATTTTTACTCTGTATCCCGCACTGCAGTACCAAGCTTCTTTCTCCCTGTTATGTTCCATTTCTTACCCAAGTAAATATATTTACATAGATTTAGTTAGGAGCACAGAGAGAACGTCAATGCCCTGCAGAATAATCGTAGAGAGAGATTTAAATAGAAATGTTACCCGTTGAAATTAGTGGGGATTCTAACTTATGCTGTCCACGCTCCTCGTTCTACGAGTCAACAAATTAACCCAGTGAGCTACCATCTGCATTCAACCAAAACGATGTTTCAAGTAGCCTTTGAAATCAAGCTAGAAAAAAAGCCATTAGATTTATTCACCAATTCGTCGTAGTATTATCTTGTCTAATTATTTCATTTTCATTTATTTGCAACTAGCCTACAATAATTGACATAAAATGCTGCTTAAAAAATTCTTTTGGGGAAATACAGATGGGGTCCGAGGGGGTTAAATTGTTGGCTTGAAGAACAAGGAGGGTTTGGCAGTACAAGTTCGACACCTCACCATTTTCAACGGGTATAACTTTTATTCGTCTAGTATAGGAACTGAAGTCCGTAAAATCCAACCTACCAAGTACTATTTGCCCATACAGGAGACTTTGTTCCTCAGAAGACCCCATTACTTCTCTTGGTCAAACTAAAGACTTTTATTTCGGTTGAGCAGAATGGAAATGTTGATTAGCGTTTGAGCGAAGTTAAGCCACATAGGGTGTGGTTAACCACCGGATGAAGTCTCGATTTGGGCCGTCTCTCCGGTGCCTGCCATGTAGTCACATGTGATATGAATTCAACCTTAACTTGATGAGAAATGCACTCCCACCAAAAGGTGTGGAGATTGGTGGTAAAATCCACCGCAACTAACAAACTTTGTGTCTTTTATGCTTGACCGTCCCCCCCCCCCCTCCCTTTTCAATCGAAGACGAAGGTCTTGGGCCAAATAATGAAATTTAAATAAAGATCAGAATGACAATTGCTGAAAAGTACGGAAGCATCAATGGCCTGTCCCCATTTTGTCGATGGTGCAGAAAGAGGGATAGTACTGTGTTTTACCACCAACCAACGAGTGCTTCCACCCTTTTTGTGGCTCAGGGGAGAGAGCTTCCTCCCGTTGTTCTATGTAAGTGAAGTATGTATATAACAATTCTTCGGTGGTGGCGATAGTAGAAGGAAGAGTGATGTGTTGGATGTGCGAAAGAAAGGAAGAATATTGCATCGGTGTATGAATAGCTGTTTGTGTTTGGTCGCGCACGCAATCAAAGATGTTTACGCGGCAACCTCAGAGTCGGTGCTCCGCTCCTTGCCAGTACGAGGAAAGAAATTTGGTTAGTTCACTCTGGATGAAAATTGTACTCGGTAATCAGGCCTAGAAACCAATTGCTTATCCAATCGATTAGAGAGGAATCCCCATTCGTTGTGATTCTTAAGCCGTTTTGCTTCTAAGTTCAAAATATAAATACAAACAATAAGAACGAAGCTTCTAAGCCTTTAACCCTTCCGCCCTGGCAGACGCTTATCACATCGATCCTTACACGCACCTGCGGGAAATGCAAAGAGGGGCGTCATCATTCAATGCATAAAAATGTAATGGAATTAATTCTTCCTAATATCGAGTTGTGTACAAGTGGTTGTCATGGCGATGGAAGTGATCTCATTAGGATAGATTATGTACGACTTAAAACAATGTTTACTTCTCGCAGTCAACATCTGTATGTAATTCGGCCACGACTTAAAAGAGTATTTATGAAGGAGGCATCCTCACGGGATAGACACTTATGGGATGAGTCTCGGATGGCTTGACGGAACGTTAGAGGGTATAGTTTCGTTAAGGAGCGTCTATTTAGGGCCCCCTAAACTTTTAATTCATGAAATGTTCCTACTCTATTACCTCTTAAAAATAAAACCTTTATACAGCTTTTCCGTGTTCACAACGCCAGTTTTCAGCAGAGTATTTTTCCGTTGTACTTGAAATGTTGCATTATCATCAGTGATTAAGTGGTAAAAGATGTTATTAATTTTATTATTGAATTTATTGCAACTTGTAATCATAGAATGATAGTCTAGACCGTAAATATCAACATATATAGAGTATGTATACAATCGCTCTTTTCACGAAATTTGTGTAGTGAATAGTATATCGTCCAGATAATTCAAATCTGTCGAGCATAAAATAGGATGTGCATTGTAAAAAATTCATAAGCGGCAGCAAATAGTCTTTTGCCATATATAAGAGAAGCAAATATAGCCTTTTTACTAGCTAAAATTTGGAGTCACATAGAGATTTATTTGATAGTGATAAGTATGTTGTACAAACAATTGAAGTTTTTCGTGGAGAGAAAAAAAGGATATTCATTTTAATAAGTCCAAAGCATGGCAGAAGTTTAATTACTTCTTCATAATCGGTCTTGAAGCCTCAATATATTAAAAATAACAGATTACTTTCGGCCTATACATATTGATCAGTAGCTTTCGATGGAGACAACAAATTATTCTGGTTAAGGAACTAAACCATGATTATTTGGAGAGTTGGAAATTTATTTTGATAAATTTTCATTTGTTAGATGATGCAATACTTCTTGCACCCACTTTTGCTTTCGAGATTTTGGAATCGTATATTTATTCAAACTTACTCGGGGTTTTCTAAAATTTGAGCTGGAATTAACTAAACCTGCTGGAAATCATCTCTTCAGCAACTATTATTCATTAAATACTTTCAGGCCTAATTCTCCAAATGCCCAATTTATTCCTCAAAAACTGTTTAAGGCCGTCATGTTTTCGTAGTTTTATTTGGCTATTTTTTAGCGAGTCTACTTTATTTTTTATTCGCTTCTTCCTCATTTACACTCCTCATCAGTTGTGCAAATTCCAATTCATGGAATGAGCCACATACCCACCTTTAAAGATGACCCACTCATTTTATCTTTATGAGTGTGGGGAAAGAAGATTGGTTGCTTTTGATGGAGCATACTGGTAAAAATAATTATCATTATTGCCCACTAGTCTAACTGCAACTTATATGATTGTAATACTATACACTATGCAATTGACTGTTAACAACCTTTGAAGTCGGTAGGGGTGCAAGAAAAAATATTCTAAAATTATCTACGTAAAAGAAAATGAAAATTGCAGGAACAAAATTTAATTAATGAATATAAAATTAAACTATTTATTAAGCCGGAGCTTAGTTATGGTTTAAAGTTAGATGTGCGGTGCGTTTTGCTTTGTCCCACTAATTCGCCGTGAAGATGAATAAAAGAGGGATATATGAAGAACATGAGTTAAATTATAATTTAAGATTTGAAATAAAAATGGTACAGGGAAAATGAATTTTGTTTCTATCATGACGTTGCGTATCAGAGAGTAGAGACTAAAAAAGGGACAAAAAAATGTGATTCCTATTCCGACCCTGCATCTCAGAGATTTCAGACTGAAATATTCGTAATGATATTGAAGGTGTTTTGTAATCTGGCCATGTATTAATGGCTTTAGAGCAAAAGATAGACAATGAAGTAGTTTTGTATTCTGACCCTGAGTCTCAGAGACAATGAACATGTTTTGAATTCTGAGCGACTAGAGACAAATTAGACAATAAAATTTGTTTTGTATTCTGACCCTACCTCAGAGACTAGGGCTGAAATTGAGACAATGAAGGTGCTTTGTTATATGACCGTATCTCAGAGATAAGAGACTGAAACATAGACAATAAAAATGTTTTTTACTCTGGCCGTATCTCAGAGACAAGAAACAGTAAAGCGACAATGAAGGTCTTTTGTAGTCTGACCCTGTGTCTCGGAGATTATAGAGTGAAATGGAGACAATTAATGTGATTAGCATTCTAACCCATTGTCTCAGAAACTAGAGCTGAAATAGAGACATTAAATATGCTTTGTATTCTCTCCAAGCATCTTCAGAGATCAGAAACTAAAACAGAGGCAATGAAGGTGTTTTGTACTCTGACCATGCATTCTAGAGATTTGTGGCTGAACAGACAATGAAAGTAAATTTTTCAGAGTTCAGGTAAAGAAAGAGGGAAAATCAGGCTCTTTTGAACTTTAATCCTCTCTTTTAGAGACTTGAGACCTAAACAAAGACTGAAGTTGTTTGCATTCTCACCCTGCATGTCAGAGATAGAGATGAAACAAATACAATGATGTTTTTAGTCTGACCCTGTGCCTCAGAGACTAGATAGCGAACTGGAGATAATTTAGATCATTATATATTACTCTGACCAAATGTTTCAGAGAGCAGAAACAAAAAAAGAGACTATGAAGTTGTTTTGTATTCTGAACTTGTGTGTCAATGAATGGACACTGAAACAGAGTCGACGAAGGTAAATTCAATTATAACCCTGTGTCTCAAAGACGAGAGAGAGAAATTGAAAATGACCTGCATATCAGAGACAAGAGAGTGAAACAGACCAGCTGAAATACACTATACACTGAGACTTTGTCTCAGTGTATAGTGATAAAAACTATGTATAAAGCATTTTTTTGTATTCTAACCATTTATTAAGATGACTAAGGAATGAAACAGAGACAATAAAAGTTTTTGTACTATGAACCTGTATCTTAGAGACTATGCGGAGACTGAATTAGCAAATGAAGGAGGTTTGTATTCTGAACTTTATCTAGGGGAATAGAAACCGAAATATTGAAGATGTTCTGTATTCTACCCCTCTGTTTTTTAGAGTAGAGAGAGAAACAGAAAATCAAGGTGTTTTTATTTTGACCTTACATATCAACGACTAGTGATTGAAACTGAAACAACGGAGGTGTTTTGCATTCTGCCAATATCTCTCAGAGATTAGACACTAAAAAGAGTGTATGAAGGTGTTTTGTATTCTTATTCTTTATTAAGGGAACTAGAGACTGAAAGAGAGACAATTAAGGTGTTTTGTATTCCGATCAGAGATTAGAGACTGACACAGAGATAATGTTTATGTTTTTATTTTTGACATGTTGTTTTACAGACTGGAGACTGCGACAGAGACAATGAACTTTTATTTTTTGACCCGTTTGGTAAGAGTAGACACTGAAGTTGCTTTATTCTCACTCTATGTGGCAGCGATTAGATACTGAAGCAGAGACAATGAAGGTTTTTTTTTTATTCACACCCTTCGCCTCAGATAGTAGAAAACAAATGAGAGACAAGGTGTTTTGTATCCTGATCTTCTATCACAGAGACTCGAGACGGAAACAGACTCAGTTACGGTGTTTCGTATTTTGACCTTCGGTGTCGGTGATTTGAAGATGAAACAGAAACAATGAAGGTATTTTTCATTTTTGACACTGTCTCAGAAACTAGGGGCTGAAGCAGATTAAATCAAGTTGCTTTGTATTGACTCTGTATTCCAGAGTATAGATATTAAAACAGAATCAATGAAGTTTTTTTTTATCTGATATCGTATCTCAGAGACTAGAAAGACTGAAACAGACAATGAAGTTTTTGTTTTCTGGCCCTGTCTCCGATACTTGAACTGGAACAAAGACAAGTAAGGGTTTTTCTATTTTCGCCCGCTGTCTCAAATTCTAGAGACAAACTGACTCAAGGGTGTTTTGAATTTTGACTTTCTATTTCAGAGACTAGAGACTGAAACAAAGATAATGATGTGTTTTGTATTCTGATATGGTTTCATAGGTTCTACACGACAACAAAGAAAATAAAGCTGTTTTATACTTTGACCTATTGTCTCAGAGACTGAAGAGTGCGGTGGGTAATTTGTCGCTGATAGCAAGTATGTATTCCACGCATGCGTGTTATCTGAGGGCAGTTTTCTCTTCTTCTTATCACAGTAGACTCAGTTGTGGCTCTTTGGTGAAGGAAACAATACTATTGCTGGCTTCAATCCTACACAAATTTGAAAAATACAAAATCTGCGTTGCTTTTATTCTCGCCTGGAGCTCCAATGCGAAGATCTCCGAGTGCTTAGCTGTCAAGCTGAGGACGGTACAAATGATCAAGAAAGAGTTGGATGCCTCAAAATCTGATAACGTGGGTACAGCGACTGGGAAACCCTCATTCTAATCGTTCCGATACGAAAGGAACCCCCGAAATTTTCGCTGAGATCTAGGCCATCGTTGATAAAGGTGAATAGCAAGGGACAAGAAAGTGTCAGAATCTATCTTTAGCCAGTTAGTGCATACAATATGAGAAAGGGACAGCTTTAGTCCCAGAAGATGAAAGACAAACGGAAGGAACGTGCCGAGAAGCTTGAGCATCGCCTCATGAAGACTAAGCTCGCGGTCCACATTATGGTATTTGGGGAGGGGGGGGGGAATTCAGTAGTGAGGGCTACCTTATGCCCCCGTGTATCTTCCCGGAGGTCCTCAGACTCAAGTGCCTAGAGGAGTTGGTGTTTCCCTGGATATAGGAGCTGCCTGTTGGAAGGCTGTACGTGTGGCAGCATGACTCTGTATTATGCCACACAAACAGGAGAACCTAGTTTTGGCTATAGGATAATTTCTTTGACCACATCAATCCTAACATCTGGCCTCCTAACTCCATGCTGCTACCCTCTGGACTATTATATATGGTGGGTGGTTGTTAAGAGAGACACCATCAAGTCCCCATGAATTATCGAGCTGGAGCGTAGGTCAAAGATCACCACAGATTTCCCCCAGTTAAACGATGGACCATGGAGAAGGCCTGCAATATGGGCAAAAAATGTGACTTTTGATAAAGTAATTTAAAGCATCACAAAGAGAGGAAACGTAGTATAACGTATGATAAATTATCAGAAGCAAGAAAAAAAATTAAATGCTTAAGGAAAGCAAAGAAAAAAACACTTCCACCAACAATTCAAAATAAGAAGGTTCAACTTAGCTAAGTGACTTACTTGATAAAATATAAAGTTTCAAAGTATAGAAAATAATTTTCTAATGGTGAATTTATTAAAATGGCTGGTTGATATTTCATCTTCAATTTGTCTTGAAAAACCGAGTCAACTCTAGAAACTATTTCTATCTCATCGTACAATTTTATTCAAGTCATAGATATCTCAGGGAATTTTGAAACACATTTAAAAAATGAAATTTTTAATTTTAACTTTTATCTTTCTTGTTGACGAATGTTGTCTTATAAGAGACACTACTAAGATTTTGATCTTTATTCCAGCAATTAGAAGTGATTTCAAACCTATACAAAAATTAGCAGCAATGCATCCAATGGAAGACTATCCATTGAAAGATATAATCTAACAGAATTCAACCTAAACTTGGCTAATTTATTAAATATGACTGATAGCTGTCAAAGTGTGAAGGTTAAAAATAGATGATTATCATAAATAATTCAAGATAAACTTGCTGAAATAAATACAGGGCCAAAAATTATTTTAGATGCTATATTATTCTACAACAATCTCTGTATAATTGCCTTGAAAATAGACAATGTAGTCAAGCCTTTCACTAAATTAATTAAATTATTAGATCAGAAGAATTAGAATATCACTATGCAGATCCTATGGCTTCATAAAAATGCGAGATGTTTAAGTTCAGGCAATATCTTGTAAACAATATGGGAACTACGCGGAAAGATTGAGTTGTTCTTAGAAATGAAACAAAAGCAGGAATATTTCCCCCTACTTGATGGAAATCACTTGTATCGCAGGTCTTGCCTTTGCTGTTGATATTGCATCTTTTGTATGCGTTCTCGATTTGATAGTAAGCAACTTGTTCATTTTAAAAATTGGAAATAGATTAAAGTTTCCTAGAAAAATTGGAAAAATTACTATTCACAATTGGAGGCTTTGCATATCGAGTTATTAAAAACATTTAATGACTTTTTTTGTTGTTCGGTGAAGATTTACTTGCCCTAATCTTCAGTTTGAAGATATCTAACTTTTAACATTTGTATTATTTTTAAACTGTTCCCATTGATTAAAGATCCACAGTAAAAGGATTTTGCTAAAAGATTTATTGGGTAACTTTAGCTCACCATCATCATCAGGCCTACTAAAAAGAACCTGACTAAAAATTGCTTGCAGCATCTCAAGCAACTACATATAGATACATCAATCTCACTGAAAGAATACCATAATAATAAAACATTCAGATAGGTATTTTTGTTTTAATTTAAATGCAAATATTATATAGACGTCGATACTTTAGGAAAGTTTATCTACCACCTGATCTAGAGTGAAATAGCGAGAATGAAAGACTTTGGTATTCTGACCCTGTTTCTCAGAGACTAGAGAAAGAAACAAAGACAATGCATGTGTTTTGTATTCTGAAACTGGAGACTACAAAAACTCCCTTTGATACTCAACAAAGGCACTTTTCTCCTATAACCCACTGGCGAAGGGGGCTGGAGATGATCTCGTTTTTTGCGTACTCGGTCTATTCATGTACCTTACTCACATTTTCACTCCACCTAACCTCACCAATTCCTTTAATTCCCTTTTCTAATTTTTGGGAGGGAATGCCCACGTTGGTTTTATCTTCTTGAATTTTATGTATTATATATCATTACACCTCTCGTTCCATTTGTTAGCTGAGTGGATAAGGCGTTCGATTTCACTGTCTAGCTCACCGGATTCGACTCATTACGAGAGCAGACACAAAAATATTTCGGTGCTTGCACGGGGCAACCGCCATTTAGGTGGTGCGTCGAGTCTGGGAGATACAAACAGACAGCAATTCCATCCATACACTTCATGACATATATTTCCAACAATAACTTTTGTTTCTCACATTCCACCATCAATCACATTCTTCCGTCCCATAATCTGCCGAATGGGTTTACATGTCCACACTTCCCTAACCCAGATAGGTTAGCCCTCCCTTGGGCGATGGAAGGCTTTGTTTACCAGTTGATCGCAAAACAGACAACTAGATCGGTACATTTTGTCTGTGGCTTGCGAAGTATTGTCAATCTGATTTGTATACTGGTTTCTTTGTACGTTCTTTAAAGGTGGCGAAATCAAGAAATGAACTAAGATTTTTTTTTTACCAAAATTATTCAAATTGATTAGGAGAGTTACACGCCATTTTCCCATAGGGAACCGGAATAATTTCGGTCAGGAGAGTTGTGCGGCCTCCTAACTTTACACGCGTTACACTTTTTTCCGGGTTTTTTCGTTGAATAACTTCCCAAAATTTGCACATTCCCTAACATCACCAGTCTCTGTTGTAGTCTCTAGTCTGTATCCAGTCTCAGGATACAAAACAAAAACATTGTATCTCTCTTAGTCTCTAATTTCTGAAAAGGATCAGAATATAAAACACCTTTAAAGTTTCTCTCTCTCTCTCCCTCTCTCTCTTTCTCTCTCTCTCCCCCTCTCTCTCTTCCCCTCTCTCTCTACAACCCTCGTTCTCTATTTACCTATATCGTTCTATACCCTCCTCTTTCTTTCTCTACCTATCTCTCTTTTCACCACTATCACTCTCTATCGCTCTCGTTCCACCTGTACGCTAAACTTGCCGAGTTGGTGGAAAATTGCCCAAGCTTGATTATGGGCGATTTTAACTGTCGTAGATGGGAGGATCGTGCGACGGGAAGGAAGGACGACTCATCGAATTCGCTGACAATAACTTTTAGACAAATTGGGTCGAAAAGCTGACGAGCGGTGAGAACTTGTTGGACTTAGTGTTCACTACCAAGATGCGATAAGGCGACTGGAACCTGTAAGTGGCGAAAGCGCTCTCCATTGGTGAGATTTAAAGACCTCTTCATGAACCAGCAGTCCAGGTTCGTCCTCCCCCTCCGACTTCACCCTTTTTGGACTTGCCGCCAGGGCTCCGCAAAATTCACATGAGGCATGACGCTGAAATTGAGGTGACCTCCCCGCCGTCTCCATTCCCCCCCCCCTTTCGGGCGGGAGATTACTTTGTATGTTCGCCGTGAACAGCTTTTATGGCCTCAGCCGTTGGTCGTTCGTCTGGCCCGATGATCCCTGCCGTTGACACTTCCCCTCAAGGAGACGCTTGGTTTGTCACCACCGATAACGAGGGTTCAAGAAGCCCTCTCTCTCTCCCTGTTTTGGAGAACTCGGGGTATATATGCACCCTCTCAAGGATTACAGACAGATTTGGTTAGACGACACTCCTCGAAAGGAGTTCAATTCAACGAAGCTCTCTCCCGAGAAGTGTGAGTGACAGTCGCAAGCCATGAAAGAGCTGGATTTCACACCCGTGTCTTCGGATCAGGGAGAAGGGTCTTGTGAGGCAACGTCAGCCTTTCTCAACCGCCTTCGGATCAAGGATTAGAGAAGCCGTCCTCCGAAGTTCTTCTGGTGACCTCTTGAGGACAAGAGGCCCGATAGCTCTCGCTCAAGCCAAGTGTGGAGAATTCATGTTCCCCCCCCCCCGCCTCTTTTTGAAGTTCTACCGGTGACCTCTTGTGAACAAGAGGCCCGATAGCTCGCTCGAATTGAGTTTGGAAAAGTCAGCTCCCCCTCCCCCTTCGAAGTTCGTCCGGTGACCTCTTGAGGACAAGAGGCCCGCATCTCACAAAACACAAGTTTGAGAAAGTAGCCCCACTCGCTGCTGGTTTGTGGCTACCTCCCGTGAATAATCAAGGTCACCAAGACCTCCCCCAATTTTGCCCCGCTTTACTTTCGAGGTTCAAAGGAACTAAATCATTCACTACCCTAAATCTCCCATTATAACCATTCAATTACCAGGTTATCGAATTAGTATTCGGAACCTAATTCCGTCTTATTTATGTCCCCATATATATATCCATATTTATTGTTGTGCCTTCTTTTATTTAGTGTGTATTGAAATCTATTTTTTTTCGTTGTGTTTGGTATATTCCTTGGTCACGCAGCTGCCGCTATCTATTTAAATCGCCCTCTTAGTACAATAACAGTTGTCGCCTTGCTTGGCCTACCTTAGAGCCTGTGTGCGCATATTCTCGTACACTTGGCAATACTTCGACACACAGATTTTCGGTTACCCCGTCAGATTTCTTCTTGAAATATAAGATAAGTCCTCTAGAATTCAGTCCCTACAGATCTAGACACTAGTCATTCAGTTTAGTGTGAGTTAAGCGAACGTTCAACTAGGGTGCCTTTAGTTGCCGCTGCACTACGCGATCTTGGAGTTTAGCTTAAGTTATAGGTTGTTGTAATTGAAGTTCTCGCTTAAGTTCTAGCCTGAGTTTTTTTTAAGTTGTAGGTAAAGTCTAAATTAAGGTCGCGACCAAGTTCTGAATTAAGTTCTGGGTTAAGTTCTAGTTTATGTTCCTATACTTATCGTTTAAGTTCTAAGTCGAATGGCAATACAAGTTGTAGATAGTCTAACTTGATATCTCGACCAAGTTCTAATTTAAGGTCTATACCAAGTTAAAATTTAAGTTTGATGTCATGCTCTAATTTAAGTTTCGACGAGGGCATAACAACTATGATTTTAGGGGCTTCATTAAATGGTGTAGTTAAGGGAAAAAATGCGTACGGGTATGGCGCACAACTCTCCTAGTCCTTGACCGGGTCAGTTTACAAATGAAAGAAACAAAAGGAAACACAAAATCGTAACAAAAAGGAATAAGTAAGATAACATAAAACAGCAGAGGAGTTACAAAAAGGGGGGGCGGGGCAGGCCCTTTTGCATGACTGAGCCCACAAAAAATATAACCAAATTAAATAAGAAATGTGTAAATAGGAAGAGTAAAAAAGTATATATTGAAGCCAAATTAAATACGAAAAGCGTAAAATGAAATATAAAAGATATAAAAAACAAAACAAAAGGAAATACTTGGCTCCGGTTCAGATGGAAAAGGAAATTAAAATCTTAAAAGAAATGTCCAAATGTATAAAAAAAGAATAAAAGAACTAACCTCGTAAAACATTGCTATACCCTGGCGTTGATCTGGGACAAGAAAAAAAGAAGAACCGCGATAATTATAAAAGAAATAAGTTTAAAAAAGTATTAAATTCGAGTTGAAAATAAAAGGAAAGAAATCGCAAGTCATTTAGAGTGAGAAATCTGACCGTTTCACTCCGAGCTCCAAAACAGGTAAGAGATTTTAGATTCCCACCAGATTAATTTACTTCCATTCTTTCACTGTCCAAATACATGATTGCGTCGAGAAATGAAAGAAAAATGAAAGAAGGGGATGACACAAAATAGGGTAGTGAAAATTAGAGAGATGAGGAGGCGAAAGAAATTGGGAGATGATAAAAAAATGAGTTGGAAAGACTACCGGAAAGTGATAAAAAGGAGACGAGACAAAGTGAGAGGGGGAGGTGTGGTAGGGAAAATGGGAGATTGAAATATATAGAAAGGAGGGGAAAATAGGATATTGAAAAGTATATAGAGGAGAGGGTTAAGAACAATAGGGAAGGATAAAAAGAAGCTGGATGGAAAACAAATTTGCGGAAAGAAAATATGAGGATGAATGAAAGTGTAAGGGAACGGAAGGAAAAGTCTGCGAATGAAAAGAGGAAAACGAAAATGGTTAAGAAGAATAAGGGAGTGAAAAATAGAAAAGGGAACTAACAAGAAACATGAGGGGGGGGGGCAAAGAAGAAGAGGAGGCGCAAGAAAAAAATGAGATGAATGAAAAGGACGAGAGAAGACAATTTCACGTTAGGATGAGTTTTTATCGTGCCAGATTCATCCCAGATCCAAATACAAGTTTTGTAAGAAAAATTGTTTTTATTTAAGAAAATCAAACAATCTTTATTGGCAGAAAGTTCCTAGTGTTAAATAAATCAACCGAATTTCTGTAAGCAGAGAACGACCGAGCCTTAAAAATAATCTACCAAATTTCCGTAACCAGAGAAATCACATAACATAGGGATAACGTTAAATAAATCAACATAAATTCCGTAACCAGAGAATCGACATAACTTACCCTTACCGTTAAATAAATCTACCAAATTTCTGTAACTATAGAAATGACATAGCCTAAGCATACCGTTAAATACATAAACCCAATTTCTGTAACCAGTGAAATCACATAACCTACGCATAGCATTAAATAAATCTACAAAATTTCTGTAACCTTTGACCTCTTTCAAAATTACAAGAATATCTGCGTCTCTTCAACCGACGAAACTTTTATACAATCCTGTTTTCACCTCTTATTCTCTTTTTTTTCAGCCTTTTCGTATATAAAAATGCATATATTAGATATTTTTTATATTAAGATGGTTTAGATAAATTATACCTGAGATGGATGTAAAATTGTATATGGAGTTGGGGTGTATGTGAACACCTTTTTAATTTGTTGTTTTCATAAAACTTTATAAAATAAGTAAATGGAGGGAAGAAATAGTTGAAATCTTACGTATGCTGGATCAAGAAGCTTTTGCAATTTGCAGAGGAATTCAACAGAAATACTAGAACTAACATTTAGTACGATACTGTAGCCAACTTATTAAAAACTTGAAAAAACAACACGAAGTGCAGCATATCAGTAAAGAATGGCTGACGAAGAACAGTATCTGAAGTTAAAATTAACATAATACACTATGCGCTTAGACGGAGCCTCGACTGAGTACATAAGTTTTTACTCACTCATATGTGGAAACCTTTCTTCCCATAAAAAATGCAACATTATTCAAGAGTGAAGTTCACTACGATACGAAGATATTTTCTTTTTTAGTCACAAATTGACCAAATCACTTCACTTACCACAACCCAAATTTGATTCAGTCGGTTTCCAAAGCCTCAGCAGTTCTAGAATTGTAATGTGAGAGTGTTATTTTATATGGGGTTCTTTATTGTCTAAACCAAATATATTCAATCCGTTCTGCTTCAATCCGTCTACAATTGTAATATTATGAAACATATTATTAAGGGGTTCTTTATTGTTCTCCACCCCACATTTTTTATGCTTAATTATTAGGACAATGATTAGCTCTATAATTGTTATGTTATAAAAACAACATGATTAAGTGGTTTCATGATCTCAACCAAATATTTGATCCAGTTTGATAACCGGATAATTTTAGTACTTCTAAATTGTTATCTCAAGTTGGTTGCAAGTAAGGAATTCTATTGTTGTTCATGAATGAAAATTTGATCTCATTAACTACGAGGTTAAGGTTTTCCAGAATTGCTATTTTGTAAAAGTTATTTTATTAGTCTAGGGTTATGTAGTGTTAGTAGTTCTAGTATTGTTTTGGTGTGAAAGCATTAAAATTATGGGTTTCTTAGTCTCGTTTCCTACAGCTGTCATGTCATTGCAAGTTCAATATTTATTTTAAGAGAAAATGAAAAAAAAAACCTGGATGAATGTGATGCTAGCGAGTGGAAATATCATGAGACAATAAAGAAATGGTTTAATAAATAGAACCTGCTGAAATAGTAAAAAATAATGATGATGGAAGCGCTGTAACGGTGCCCTCAAAGAGGGCACAACTAAACAGTACTCCCGGCATTCTCGGCCAAAACTACTCCTGACAAGGCTGTTTTCGATCTATTTCCCTATGAACTGGCCGCACGAGAGGTAACTGCAAATAAACTGTTACTATACCGTACTAGGCACTTCTATAAACCTCGAGTCAGTTCTAACGAATAATAAAAATATCATTTCCTAGTGTATTCGTATCAAACCCAAAGGATAATTTTCAGCACAGTGATGTTCATTTCCCTTGTAAACCCTTGATGATTAAGGTTATACCATCTTTTACCCTGAAATAGGGCTGTGTGCGCCAATTTACTGGGTCCTGTCAACATAACCCTCAATTATGAGTGATTAACCGATTTACAGCAGGTATATTTGAACACCAGGTAAAGGTAAATGTCCTAAATGCAGCTTGAATCAAGTGGGAATAAGCGTCAGTTGATAGCTCAAGGGATAATAGCCCGATCCCGGTCACATAGGATAGATTGAGGCTATTAAGAAAATTGAGTTTCCCGTTTTAGGCTTTCTTTGTAGGGGAATATCGATTTGAGCCCGTTGGAAATAAGAACACTGAAGTTGAGCACGGATGATTGGCGTAAGAGGGGAAGCAGGGGAGGGCGTGGGAATATTTTTTACAAAGCATAGGGTAAAGGAAAGGTGTAGTTTAATAAAAGCCAGTTAAGTCAGAAGTTAAAAAGGGGAAGAAAATAGACAAAGGTAAAATGACGAATGGAAGAAGTGCACAAAGGAGAAGAAATTAAGTATAAGATTGTTTCCTCTCAGCCTCTATTACTGATCCTCATCGTCTAATGATTAGAGGAAATCGAATGATGGCCTGTTACAGGACATGGCAGCATCCGCAATGTTGATTTAAATGGAATGACCATCCAGTAGTTAACAATAATCAATGTGGCTTTACTCGACTCAACAAGGAAAGCATAACTATACAATACTGAGAAATCCAAATGCAAAAGAAATGTCCCAAAGGAATGACCAAAAACGAAATTCAGTTTCTTTACAAATTTATTTGGCTGATTTTTAATTGCAGGAGCTCGTAATTCAAAGAATAGAATTAACCAAATCAGTGCAAGTCAATAGGTTTAAATTTATTCCTATGATTGAAGAATAAATCCTGCTAACTCAGTAAATAGGTAATTTTTATAATAAACTGACCTATAATGTATTTATTATTCCAAATTTTGTTTTAGCCAATGAGTTCGAAGAAATTATAAATTTAGCCGGAAATAGTCTAATCTTTAATGCTAAAGGACTTCCCAAAGGATTCGCATATGCAGTCCAGCATTTCTGCGGGATCTTAATAAATAGGACTAACTTGGCCTTTAATACGGTCGGTCAGATTAGTTTAAGGTCAGGTCAAATCAGGTCAAGACACTGGACAACAAATCCGGAAATCCTTTCTGAAGAGGGGATATGACCAACTTAGGACTTAGAGAAGTTCTCTCACTAAGATTTTGGTTTAGTTAAAGGCAAAATCCCTCAAAACCTGATTAAGAAGAAGTAAACAACCCGCAAAAACAGCTGCTAGGATGTCAAACTGGGAAATAACCAATCATGATATATTTAAAGGAAAGAGTACAAGAAAGTTTACATTTATATAAAATAATTCCTACAATGTTATAGTTAAATTGTTGAAAAATAAAAATTATAGCTGAGAAGGGGAAGGATTTAGTGGGAGGCAGAGATACATGAAGTGGGTTGTCCTGGAGTAAGAATAGACAGGAGCTCAGTTTTTTATTAATCTACAAAGTTTATCATTTTATTCTTACCCACTAATAGGGTTTTGTATTTAAATTATTATTCGAGTTTATTATGACAATTTTTGTTTGGTTGTTTGTTCACCATTTCGCACTTTAGATTAAGTTTCTCATGTTGTCTTTAATTATTTCTATCTAATTACACCTTTAGTTATCAATGCTTATTTTGCTCTTATTTCTCTATTCTTATTTATTTAGCTATTGTTCACTTGTTTTTACTATTACTATGTTATACTTGACACAATTAGATTTCACTTGTTATTTTTATTAGTATCTTCTAATATCGTATATTTATCACTGTTACCTTTATTTTGTTCTTATTCCTCTATCGTTATTAATTAGCTATTATTCACTGGTTTTTACTATTACTACTATTCACGCTAATATTGCTATCTAACTTTTCAGATTATCATTTACTTAATGACTTCATTTAATAAGTACTTATTTTTAAATTATTGAGTACGCTGTTCTATTACTTTCTAGATTCACAATTCACTATTGTAACTTTATACATTTCATGTTTATACACTTTTAATTTTTTCGAACTTCACTTTTAATTGTTTGTCACTTTTTACCACTAGTTCATTTCCGATGTCTTCATTCCGCACTTTATATTCTAGTAAGTTGTCCCGTTTACTGTTATAAACTCGATTCCGGAATATATATAGTTCCACTGCACAAGAGGCTTTCGATTTCTTTTGGGGACCACGGGCCCTTCAAAGGTTTACTTGAATTCCCCGCTTCTAATTCCTTGCACAAGCTTCACCTGGTTGTTCTTCTCAGGTCGACGTCCAATGATTCCGACGACTTTTAGGTTCACCTCTTTCCCGTCGAAAAAGTGTCCCTTTTCCAGGACTTCGATTTTTTTCAGTAAGAGGCACTCCTGGGTAACTTTGGTCATCTTTCGAGCAGTCGTCTGATTGTGCTTGTTTTTTCCTCTTTCTCTAGTTTCGCTGTTTCTCTGGTGTTCCTTTTCTTCTTCGTTCACTTTTCCATCGGGCTATTTTTTGCGGTTACTGCGTTTTCTTTTCTTTCTTCTCCTTCTTCTTTTTTCCATTTCGTGGCTTACGTCTTCTTTAGTGTTTTCGAATTTGTTTTGTTGTTCTTTGTTTGGAGTTGCTGCTTTTTTTTACTGTCTCAGTCGGTGCTTCTTCAACGAATTTAATGTTTAACACATCCTGAGATGCTGGGTTCGGCGGAAACCACAGTTTCTTTTTGACTCCATTGTGTTGGAGCATATTATTTAGCTCCTCCGAGAAGCTGCCGGGGCGCGCAAGGTTCGCCAGGTGGGCGACGATGACCATAGTCATTATTTCCTTGCACTCAACCGGCATGATGAGTTTCAGAGTAGCTCTTTCCGCTGCTGACGCAGTTGTTGCTGCCCCTGCCGCTGTGGCGTAGGATCCCGCGTTGGTCTTTGCCGCCTTTTCCTTTTTCAGTTTTTCTCTTGTCGTCCGTATCATTTATTTGCGTAGGGGGCCATCTCATGGCCAGAGCCCGATGTTCCCCTCCGCAATTCGTGCATTTCTCTCGCTCTTCTCTGCAGTCTCTCCAACCGTAGCCGGTTCTAGAGCATGCCGCACAAGTTTGCTCTTTCTTCGGGCAATCTTTAGTTGCGTGGCTTTCGAGCGCGAGGCAGTTTTCCAAATCAATATATTCTTCTGCCTCAATCCGCTTGTCTATCTTGGCCCATGACTGTTTGGAGATCAGCTCAGCCTTGAAATCGTCGGTGGAGATATCCAGGAAAAAGAAATCAACTTTTTTAAGATGACAGTGCACCTCACGAGTAATTCGTGGGGGGCAATCGCTTCTAGCCCTATCTTGCGTAGGGGTTCTTTGGCCTTTTCCGAAACAAGGACCTCCACATCCTTATTTTTACAGCAAATTGCAGCCCACCCGTTTGGTGTCTCGAGGAGACGGGTGAGCTCGATGTTTATTTTTCCAAATATTGTCTCGAAAACGGTTTGTCTTTCAGGTTTTTGGTGCCCCGCTATTAACCGGAAGGTGATCCGTTTGGTGCCCTGGGGTGCTAGGGAACCCAAGTCCCCCTGCGGGCAGTGCTGCCCTTTCCCCTTATGGTACTCTCTTTCTTCTTGGGGTGGTAGATGCCTTCACTTGTAGGTTCGGGTTTTGGGTTGTCTGAATGACGTTGAAAGGAAATTCTTCCACTGAACTTTTCCTCCGTTGCCACGACCAGACATGAGGAATTCGACTTATCACAAGGTCTCTTATCTAGTTTACTGGGAAATGACCAAAGAGGAGAAGAGGTCTTGGTTTGATACCTCTAAATGCAGCTATTTTGAAAAACAGAGAGGGAATGGTTAAAATCGTGATTTTGTCTGATGACAATCTCAATGGATACCAATGGAACATATTCCATGTACAGGGTCTTACTAAAGTCTGCAGACAGGCAAAAAATGTATATTTTCAATACAAAAATGAACTATATATTATTTTATTGAATTATTAATAAATGACATCTTGAATGAGATTTCCACTATTTGTAAAGCAAAGTTCGGTGCGCTTTTCGAGATTCATCCGATGAATCCGATACATTAACGCCAATTTTCTGTCAATCTGAAAACATTCTTGTATGATGCGTTCACCCAGGTTTTTTGTATCTTTATTTGTCATTGAATACACCTTATAATTTACGACCGGCGGTCAATAATTTTCGCAATTCGGATATAAGGAAACGAGATATGAGGGAAAGTGGTTTATTATTTTTCAATATAACTACCCTCGACCTTAATGCACTTGCGCCACTTGTCCCTGAGGCTTCGAATTCCCGACAACCAGAAATCTCCCGACTGCTGTTCAATCCACTCCTTGACGGCGAGCTGGACATCTCCATCGTTCCCAAATCGGCGTCTACGCAGTGTCACCTTGACCTGGCGGAATAAAAAGTAGTCGCTAGGGATCACCTGTCACTATGCGTGACTCGAATCCCGCCGGGTCTGAGTTGTACAGGAGCAGCAGCTCCTCCGAACTTTGACGACGTTGAAGTCGATCATGGGGGCGTGAGGTTTCGTGAGGTTTCTAGGGATGATGTTGATAACACTTCCATGTGATATTCCAAGTTCTCGCTCGATTTCTTCGACCTTCATCCGTCGATTTTCGAGGATCATCCTCTCCACACGGGCCACATTGTCCTCGTTGGTCACCTTTGACGGGCGTCCTAGACGGGGGTCATTTTCAAGGGACTCATGACCATGGCGGAACTCCCTATTCCAGCGAGCAATGGTTGCATAGAAAAGGGCGGTGTCGGTGTACACTGCAACCATGCGTTCATGGATCTCTTTTGCATTCTTGCCTTCCTTGGTCAAAATTTGATCACTGCGCGGTGCTCAACCTTCTCCATTGTTGAAAAATTTGTGACTGACGATCTGAGATCAGCTACTGCTTCTTAAATAGACGAGGCAGGAGCGTGTGGCTGCAGGTCATAACTTGTCATAACTTGTCCTAGCACCCCTACAAACAGCCATCCCCCTTTCTCTGTTTTGCCCTACCGATTCGCAAAACCTATTGACCGCCCCTCGTGGCATACGACATAAAAAGAAGTCAAGGGGGTAAGGTCACATGAGCGAGGAGACCATTTGTGATATTTCATGTGTCCAAACTTTTGGGACACCATGTAGTTAATATTATTTAACCTAGAGAAACCTCTTTCCACTCGGATAGTGTAAAAGCAACGTTTAGTTTATCTTGCTCGTGAATAAGGATTTTTTCTTGTTCTTAAATTCTAATCTTTAATGGTAACGTATAGTTCAAAACAATATGGAACAATTCCTTGACGAACAAATTAAATATTTTGAATTCAAGAACAAAAAAATCAGTACACACAAGCAAAATCAACCGCAGGTTTTTCTTTCCATTGTCCTTCAGAAACCCACGCAAATACTAACACGGCATAATTCCAAGTGATATATTCAGTATATTCAGGTAAACAAATTGCATTCGAAAACTAACATACTACAGTACATATATAGAAAATTCATCCAACCCAACAGTTCATATAAATTCGTATCCAAACTGACCATTTATAAATGTCAAATTTTGATCATATATATATATATATATATATATATATATATGGTTCTAAAATCATCACTTTTCCTCTATTAAAAATCACTTAGATATTGGAAGACAATGAATTATTACTAACACCATTGACAAGATCTATTAATTCCATGCTTTGTTCTGACATATTATATATATATATATATATATATATATATATATATATATATATATATATATATATATATATATATATATATATATATATATATATATATTTATATATATATATATATATATATATACATTCATCATGTTACGAGTATGTTACCGATTCTTTCCCTTAGGCAGTTTTATTTAGGAGAGTAATATCATTAAATGGCGTCTGTGCCATCTTATAACCAATAAAATACCCAATAAAATTAGTTGCCTTTGCGTCCTTAGGTTATTTATTGGATACTCACGGCACCGATAAGAACTATGCAAAAGTTTGTCACGAAAAGCTCAACCAAGGCGCACAATATATACATGTGCATTAAATTAAACTGTTGCCGCGTATCAATTGCGCTCTCGGGCGAGAGTAACGTACCTCGCTTTGAAATTACGGCGGGCAATACGCACGGCAAATACATCGTAAGGACGCGAGTAACGCAAGACGCAAAGTAAATACCGACAAAGACGCGAATAACACACGACGCTTCGAGTTAACGTGGGAAATACACAATGTAGGAAATATACACAGTAAATGCACACTATATACGCGTGTAATGTACAACGCTTCGAGGTATGTTGTGAAATAAAAAAATGCAAATACGCCCAAAAGGCGCAGGTAACGCACGGCGCTTTGAATTATGTTGGGCAACACAATTTAATCAGTAAATAGGCGCTATATAAGGGAATAGCGTACAATGTTTCGTGTTAAGGTGGGCAATACTCGGAAAATTCTCCCTATTGGCACAACTAACGCACGACATTTCGAGTTAAGTTAGGCAATACGCACATGAAATATAATCTATGGAGGCGATTACCTTGAGTCAATGGGGACAATGTTCAATCTAGGAAATATGCACTTTAAATACGCACTGTATACGCGAGTAACGTACAACATTTTGATTTAAGGTGGACAATACGCTCTATGGAGACAACTTATGTACGACGCTTCGAGTTAAGGTGGACAATATGCTCTTCAAATGTGCTTAGCCCTTGACTCAGGTGAGGTGAACATTAACATAAGATACTCCCGAATGGCGAATGAGATCATCGATGCGTCATTTTTCTTTTCGCATGGGAGCATCCAGAACGCAACGCAGCGGAGACAGTTTTTACAGAATTACGAGCAAGCAAAGATCTCAAGATCCACTCGAGAATAATTCACACAAGAAGGGAAAGGGTGGGAGTCACAGGCGAAGGAAAAGTAAAAGAAAGCGAGGATATGGATACAGAATTAGTTTTCCCACTCTTATCATCATCACTAACTCTATAATTTAAGAAGGGGATTTTTTTTAGTATTCGAATAATAATTTCATCTTAGTTTGGTTATGACTTATGTTTTTTTCTCAAAATTATTTCTAATAATTCTTTTATAATATCAAAAAACAAAATGGTGAAGTTCAGACATAAATATAAGTATCGAAATTTTGTGAAATTTTAAAACCCAAAGAATTACAAATGGTAAATTTCAGAAAAATTATTTTTATATATCTTCTATAACTATATTTTGGCAAGGTGATATTTTGAAAGGGGGGAAATTTAGTTTAGATTTTTTAGATTCTAAATTTTAATCTTAGTAGAGAAGCGCAAACTGTTGCCTGGTTTCTGTTAATAATTTAGGTTCGCTCTAAACAAAGAGCCACTACATTACTAGCTGCCACAAAGTAAACAAATCGCGTCCCCATCCTGTGACTAACCCAAATTCATGTGGCTTAACTCCCCAATCATGCGAAATAAGGTTTCCACTTGACTAGTGTTGCTCAGTGAATGATTACAGAGTATAAAACCGACGCGTATAACAAAACCGCATGAAAATTTTAACCTATAAGATACATGTATGTAACTGTAGCGTACAATGTATAGTACTTGACACACACACTGTATAAAGTCAGATTTGGCGTTAAATGTATACATTAATGAATGTGACTAACGTTATTGGGCGTATTGTCAGATTATTCGAGTTTAACAATACGTCAATCACAAGTAGACCAACTCAAACCAGAATCTTTCTTAGTATTAATTTTAGGAGAGATTTGGCCATGGTATTGATGCGCACCGACTCAAATTGACAAAAAAAAAGAGGTTGCTGATGCTGATGATGATAATGAAGGTAAAAATAATGAACTACCTACGACTGAATTGGCACAACCTTGACAATTGGCTGCGCGGAATTGACTATAGCCAGTTTGGTTGCGCCGAATTGGCATAGTGAGTTGCCCTGCGTTGATTTGACAATGTCGAGTTGGGTGATGGCGCCGAATTGACCAATCGACCTATTCCGATTAATAAAACCTATCTTGGTCGCATAGTTATGCAACCAAAGGGGATGGGGACCTAAAGTTTAATGTAGTGTCCAGGCTATAAGTTGCTACATACCACCCATTGCAATGGGGACTCGAACGGGAGCCCATTCAAAAACAAACCAAACCCTGTGTGGCTTAACTTATATCAATTCATAAGTTGTGTTGCGACTCAGCGAGGTCGTAGCTGTAGGATGGATGTAAAACTATACATATGAATTGTACATATGTAGGTTTATTTGTATAGTTGAGGAATGTGACATGAACGCGAAAGGGAAAATTTAAATTAGTGAAAGAAAACTGGGAAATAAAAGTGTTGAAGTTAGGAGAAGTGAATAAAAATTGCTGAAGTTAGAATAAGTCGAAGATTTGAAAGGGATGGTGGGAGCATGGGGGTCCTTATGAGGGGAGCATTTTTTTTTTGAAATGTCGTTTCCTAAGGTGAAAATGGAAGAAAGATCATTGGTTTACTGCTTAATATGTCGTGATCGAAGATGGAAGCAGTTCTTGGTGGCGTTGATATGCGCCGATACCAAATTAGGAGAAAGTAGTAACACCCGAAGTATGAAATGAGGTTTCCTCTGTTATTATGGACCTAAATCTTTCTTTTAAAAGTAATTTTGAAGCCGTCTGCATTTATAATAATATCAGGCAATGGCTTCCCCACGGGGGAGCTTGCGCTTCGCTACTAAGGTTAAAATATAAAATATAAAAAAAATCAGCCATGGTTAAATTTTTATAAATTTTCTGAACTTCGCCAATTATAATAATTTTAAAAAGCAACTAAACTAAATTTCTTCCCTTTCAAAATATCACGTTAAAATATATAGCTATAGAAAAAGAAGATATATACAAATAAATTTTCTGAACTACTTCATTTGTAATTCTTTGGGTTTTAAAAAAATCCCCAAATTTCGATACTTATATTTATTTTTGAACTTCACCATTTTGTTTTTTGATATTATAAAAGAATTATTAGAAATAACTTTGATAAAAAAACATAAGTCATAACCAAACTAAGAGTAAATTATTATTCAAATACTAAAAAAAAATCCCCTTTTTAAATTATAGAGTTAGCGATGATGATGATAATTATTAATAGTAATAAAAAGATGAGCGACTTCACCACTCCTCTAGCGAATGGGTTTTGGTCTAAAAAAATTCAAAAGGTTTCCAGTACTTATCTCCTAATAATTTAGTCTTGATCTAGGGTTTTTTAAGATCCCTGCTATTTTATAGCCTTAAAGACTAAATAAAATTTAATCGGAATTCTTTTGATCTAGGGAAAAACAATCCTCAGAGCTCTTTCCTCCATCTAAATTTGTTTTTATATGCGAACAAAATAAAAAAACAAAAACCATGACTAAATTTTAATACATATTCTTAACTTCACGATATGTAATTATTTTTTTAAA
This sequence comes from Ceratothoa steindachneri, assembly GCA_963969495.1. NCBI lineage: Eukaryota > Metazoa > Arthropoda > Malacostraca > Isopoda > Cymothoidae > Ceratothoa > Ceratothoa steindachneri. Next base: position 126,446,510 of record OZ018319.1, on the reverse strand, counting down.
TTTCCAAACATTCGATATTTATTTTCTAGGAGCTCTTAGAAATAACTTTGATAGAAGCTTCAAATATTCGAAAAAATATCCTTGCTGGCTGTTGTTCGAAATGTAAATAAAATCTTAGAAATAACTTAGATAAAAGCTTCAAATATACCTAGGTAACTCAGAAACTAAAATTGAAACTGTTAAAAAAAAGGAATAATACTAAATAATACTAAATTGGTTTGGGGCTTTTCAGGACTGCCTGACTTAGCAGAACCCTGCCTTTTCTAGCAATGAAAATCGGCTTGGCAGAAGAATTGTTCAATAAACAAAATTTGTCTTTTAAAATGAGGCAAACCCTTAAACTGATCACTTCATTACGGGTCTTAGTACCTTCGAGTGGGTGTGCCTCTTTGTGCGTACTTCTTAATGGAGTTTATGGTACTCCCAATAAAGCACAAGATTGAGGGGTGACGATGTTTGCTTTTTATCTCTTGCCATCGTTAACTTTTACTGGTTCCTTTTATTTCTATATATTCTTTCGTCACGCTTTTGAGCCTTTATAAAGATGGCGACTCAAAATTATCTAAACCTATGGGAAATAAGGTCTATTACAAATCTCTTGAAACAATTTTGTACAAACAGAAACATCCATTCAAAAGTACGAACTATAAAACTTTATTGATCGGTTGAAAATGGTTCTGGATTTATAAATGCAAATTTTACCTTTCCCCACTATGTAGTTAAGGTTATTCCACCATCACTATATTAATTGCCACTCACTTCTGGAGCGAACCACTCAACCATAACAAAAGAGAAAACTGGAAGTGTTTAAGGATGCTAACGCAGTTGGATGCTGGTACTAGCACATTGGTTGGAAGGCATAGGTAATGTGGGTTGGAAGCTGTGTATGTAATGAAGAGGGAAGGAGATAACGAATAAAACTGTGATTTTTGGAAAAAATGAGAGATAAAAATGCTCATTTTCTTCAAATAAAAAATGTCCTATTTCATTGCTTCTATCTTTCATCACGATTGTCTTCTTTCAGATGTTTTCCTCAAATGCAACTTTTTCAATCTTGGTTCTCCTCCATTAATTGTATTAATGCTAGTCATCTTTCTTCTCTATATCCTTTTTTCCACTCCATCAATTTCATGCTATGTCATTTTAAGTAGAGATTTTCTTGCTATTGATGACCTTTTTGACCAAACTCTCTTTTATATCTTTCCTTCTACTCTCTGTTAAATCTTTCTCGTACCACCATTCTCCTCTTTTCCACGTCCACATCTCGATTTTGTTTTCTTTGTAAAACAAGGTTTCTCATTCTTGTTCTTCCCCTCTCCCACTTTGCCCTTCACGCACACTTGTCTTCACTACAAACACAGTGAATTTGGATAGATATCAGTACAAAAGGGGGCAACCAGATGTAAATGCCCCAAATTCCTCGTCTATATGCATCGGGCTCTCAAAAATCAGATGACCATCCGATACGTGCCTCTTGCAACGTTTTTTAACGTACCGACCCTCACTCCTCTGCAACACTTTGCAACGCTTATCTAGGATGTCTTTAACGCTTGCATGCTCAGACACGGCTCCATAATTTCTTTGTGTTAGTTGCTGCTCGTTTTAAACCTTCATTTCAGAGCCTGTGGTTGCGTGGTGGAAAATCAGGTTACCCTGAAATTAAGCCAAATACCGACTCTCATTTGGCTACAGATTGAGACCAGCGATTTTTCCCTGTGCACTCGTCCGTCATGTGATGTTGAGTTTCTACTCGTTTAGTCTCATTTTTTGTTTCTCTTATAAGAATGTACAATCAATATCTTAAATTCCCAAGCGCTTTTTAATATTTGTCTCGATGCTGTGATTGCTTCTTGCGCTTGGGAATGTTTATATCTTGTACGTTTTAACGTATTTATTACTCTTATTTTTCTTATAGTGTTCTTGGACTCATTTTCTCTTATATTTAATCTTGTGTTCACATTGCTATTCTCTGTTTGTGCCCTTTTGCTTCCCAGCGGGTTTGTATGCGACTGCTACGAAGGGCGTAGCTAAAGTGTTCTTCAAAAGTACTTCAAGGCTGGTTTGTGCGCCCTTCGTAACCTTTCTCACGCTTTAGAGGGTTATGCGACCCTTTGGATGAGGCGAATTTGAACATACGTTTATCGCTTTGTGTAGCGCTACCCTATTCTAGGCAGACCCTCGCAAGGGAGAGTGGTAATTGGCATGCATCTGGGCGCAATCGTTCCCGTTCTTTGCTTCTGTTTCTAGATGGTAGCCACATGCTAGAGTTTAGTGTTCTTCATATTCTTCTGGTGTTATATCTTTCAGGATTCCACATTACCCTCTAACCCGAATTACCTTTCCAACTTCTGTTGGAAAGATTACTTTGTCTCTGTTGTGCACCTTAGCCACGTGATTAGCGAGGGGGGAAGGATCTTCTCCAAGTATAAGAAAATTATAATAATAATTATCATTAATATTATGAAATAATATAGCCCCAATGTCTCCCTTTATAAGGACAAAAATTAACAATGTGATCGAAAAAATCAAATGGAAAGAGAAGTCTGAGCTTGAAAGATTTAGTGGAATTACACAGCTTGGTATGAGAGAATCATTATGTTCATTGGGGTTTAATTGTTTCAGGGGCTCTTTTTTAAACGGATTAATAGTATTTGACACTAAGTACTTGACATTTTAATTCTAGCTACACGCGTATCCACTTCATTTGTTTCGGCTTTTTGTTTACTCCTCCACTACATTTTCTCTTACTTTACATCCAGGTAGTTGACTTAATGTCTCCAGGTAAATTCCAATTTCCCCTATTCATCCTCTGGTCTCGTATTTTTATATTTAACTTGATAAAGTCGAAAAGTTTCTTTTCCCGACGAATCAACGATTTGGAAAAGAGGAAACTACATTTATATCTGATTTGTTTTCCGAGCTCTCTCCCTTTCTCTTTCTCTCTCTCTTTTTCTTTATTTTTTCTCTATCCCTCTTTCTCTCTTCTTCCTCTCCCTCTTTCTCTTTGTAACTCTTTTCTCTCTCTTTTATTTTGCTTTATCTCTTTCTCTCTCCCTCTTTCTTTTTTCTTTCTCTTTCTCTCTCTCCCTCTTTCCAAACTAACCACTTTTAAATAAATGTTCAACCAGAGGTGTCCCTTTTATAAACTCTTTTTTTTCTCTTCCTTTCTAGCTTTTCATCGGTTTATTTGTACCTCTCATTTTTGTATCTCCTTTATATAACTTTATTTCAATCCTCTTCAAGAAATTAAAAAAAAATGTGAAAAAGAACAGCGATAAATTATTTCCCTTTCATCCGAACATCAAAGCTTGGTAAAAAGCTCCATTTAATTTCCGGAAAATAGTTCCGAAATTTGAACTCGACGAAATTAATTTCAGACCTAATTTTCCAAAATTCACCCTAATTATCCATATATTCCATAGCCTTCTATCGTTCTATCGCTTTTGTATGATAAATTTGTGTCAGGCTATTTGTTTGGTTCCTATTTTACTACAAATTTGAAAGCTTCTTGCTTATTTTCAGCACTGATTTCTACCCTCAGATGCCTATGATTTACCATCAATTTGGACCTTCAAATTTCTATAACTTACAACCCATTTCCACTATCTGATGCGTATAACTTGCAATCCATTTTTACCTACTAAAGGCGATATTTTACCACTAACCTGCTCCCCGTGATATCTTGCAATTTACCTTTGATTTCCGCCGTCTGATTTGTTATTTCAACTACTAATTTTCACCGTTGGGTGCTTATATTTTACCACCGATTATCACCATCCGAGATATATATTTCACCACTAATTTGTCAGGACAGATTTTTACTTACAGATGCCTACAGTTGAACATAAATTTCTACCATAAGATGCCTGTAGTTTACAAGCGCTTACCACCCATATATGCTTATATTTTGTTACCACATTTTCCTGTCTTATGTCTATATTTTTCACCAATTTGCACCATATTATTCATATTACACAAATTTTCAACGAATGGTGCATTTTCTTTACCGCCCACTTGAACAGCCTTGTACCTCTATTTTACCATCTCAATGACGACTTACAGTTTAACTTGAGATCTAAATCCCAGTTCACTCCATGAGAGCCATAGCAATATCGACCCGCATCAAACACCATCCAGCAACTAACCACACCTGAAGAGGTTTAACTCTGGTGGTAAGTACTTCATTTTCGTTATAAATAAAAAGAAAACCATCGAAGGTATCTTCCCTTAATGTCCAAACGTGTTGTTATCGAAAATGGTGAATTAGGTTAAGTGAAAATATATGAAAAATACAAAACTTGAGTAGATTAGGTGGATTGCCGAAGTCAGGGTAATCTGACTGGAGATAGCTGTAGGTAAGGATTTATTTAAAGTAATCCAACGAGGGAATCAATCGAGTTGTCACAGAGAAGAAACGCGAATGATGTAAATGAATAAGAAAGTAAAACTGCCGAAAATTGGTAAGAACTACCATGACAAATCACTTAAACCTGTAGTAATGGGGGCAGTGGGGTACGTTCTTAAACTCATGAACAAATTGGGTATTCGAAGACGCCAGTTTTCGTTATATAAGTGAACGATGAAATCTTCCTCTGCGGTGTGTTGGCGTGTGTGTGCATGCGTGCGTACATGCGTGTATATGTTAATCTGCTCACAGAATGTATGCGCGCTTTCTTGCATACATATGTTTAGCAACGTGTGTGTATATGTGTACGTGCGTGTACTTGTTGGTCAACGCGTGCGTGTATGCATGCATTTATTCAACGGTATGTGTGCGTGCTTTTACTTGTTCATCCACCTGTGTGTGTGTGTGCTTTCGTGCGTTCTTTTCTCATTAAAGTATGTACGTGTTCAGGCGTGTACTTTTTACCAACCTGTGTGTACATGTATGGGTGTATGCGTGTATTTGTTCACCGGTGTGTGTGCGCGTTCGTGCCTAAATTTGTTCATCAACGCCTATGTCTATGTGTGTGTGTGCGTGTTCATTAACGTATGTGTGTGTTCTTTTAACATCAACGTGTGTATGTGCTCAGGCGTACTTTTGTTGACCAACCTGTGTGTGCGGGCGTTTGAGTGTACATTGCCACAATAATTTGTGTATGTGTAAAAACAAACTCATATTCAAGGATGTCTCTCGGATAGTGAGAGAAAATATGGGTTGTGAAGAGAGTGGCAAAGTTGAGGAAAATGAAAGTGTGAGGAATATGCATAGCCCAATCAAACCCCAAGGGCGCCCGAGGTGTCTGTGAGGACAAAAAATGTCCCCCAATATTGCAAATCGCAAAAACATTTAACCGTTTAGTGATTAAACCGCCTCACGACCTGTTGTAAGCCTCATGCGTCAAAAATGACTCCCCCTGGCAAGGCCTCGATACGCTCCTTATTGAAAACTACATAAACCCGCACAAACACCAAACCGGGCACACCGACACAGACATCAGCATTTGCTTTACAGAGAACCAAACACAGCTCAACACGTATTCAAAACATACACGAAACAAATCTCAATATTCTGCAGTTACATCAGGCCCCTGTTTGGTTGGTAGACTTTGACTTTAGATAGGACACAATCACTGCTCCTAGGATTTGGAATGAGATTCCTCCTACACCCGCCTTCCTCCCTTTGGTGCGTTCAATGTGCCTTGAATATTCACATTTTTACTCAGTCCTTTCGTAAGTGTAGATAGACGTTATGTGAAGGCAAATCTCCTTGAAGAGCGTACTAGAAAAATGATTCCTTCAAGCCAGGTAGAACGTACGCACCTTGAAAAGCTCTGATTCAGGTTAGCGAACATCATCGGATTATATGAACGTAGTATTTTTATAGGCATCCAGTTGTTTCTAAGATCGCTTTTTTTTTAACTTTGCTCCTTAGCAATTGATACTCTATGTTACGAACACCCTGTCTTTCTAAGTATTTTATATAGTGTGTCTTTTAATAATTCTTTCATACTGTTTTTACTATCCTTGTACTCTTTCCTCTCTGTCAGATTAATTCTTCGCTATTTATGCTATGAAATAAGTTCCTTTTTATAATTGTTTATTACTTAAACCAATAATCCACTAATAAAGCGTCGCTCATATTAGTTAATCTGTTAATTCGTAAATAATAAATTCAGACAATTAGCTGTGGATATATTTATACCTTATTTAATATCTTAAAAGTCATCTTATTTCTTTACGTTTCTATCGTTAAATAATTTCAAAACTCAACTTCTGTTTTATCAAAATTCGAATATTGAATTCCGAAAATTCTGTTATTGTATTTTGAATTTTAATCGTGTAAATTTTCAGCGAATTCATTGAATATTACTTAGATCAAAAGTAGGAATTATTGAATTCTTTTAAAGTTTTTTTATGCTGAAATATCCAAGGTAAGTTTTTAATTTTTCTTTTACAGATTTTCTCTTCTAAAATAATTTCTATTCTGTTTGTTAAAGATTGGACAAAGACTGAAATTATTTTTCGTTAAATATTTTCTAAAAAAATTATTTAATTTCCGTTCTTATAGGCGTTAAATCCATGTTGTTTCCCATTTGCTACAAGAGATTTGCTTCTATTAAAAATTCTCGAACAAAATTAATTTTTAGGTACTAATTTTATCGTTGCTGTACTGTCAAATACGATTAACGCGGCTTTTAATATGGTGCTCAAGACGTTTATGTTAACCGGAAAAATGCGCATTTAATCCCAAACAAATGAATCTGTGGAGTGAAAGGAGAAAGAAGATACCAAGAATCGTTCGTGGCAATGAAGGAGGAGATTGAATCATGAATTTGTCATGAGGGCGAATTGGGTAAAAGGATAGCGGTTGCGTGATTTCATTAAATGTGTCGGCAGCTTTTCATTTAAAGTCACTCTTCTGCGTGAAACCCATGCGATCATGCGATGAATGTCTTTATAATAATTATGTCTGGAAAGGCAGCTTATTTTTGAAACAAATTTATATCAGTAGGCAAAAACTTTGTAATTTGGTCTCGAAATTTGATCGGCGTTGATCAATTAATTATCCTACCTTCTGTTTGAATGAAAATAACTTGCATATCCATGTACTTATAATTATTTGCACATTTATGTTCTTAGAAGTTTTCATATGTTGCCTCGCGTACCTAGGGAAAATTTGTATGTCATTCCAAACTTAACAACCGGTGGCGCCTTAGCGTGTGTTCTACCTTTGCATATATCTGAATTAGGGTAAACATAAAACACTAGATTGGTCATTTCTTAGAAAAAATTTGACTTATTTCAAAATTATTTTAAAAATATTCTTTCAACCTAAATGTTGTTTTTTCACTAAAATCATAAAATATTGCAGTTTGCAATTTAATTTGGCTTAAACCTTTACTCATTTTAACATTGACTTTTGAAGTGTTTGGTCGTAATCTTAAATATTATATAAAATATTGGCTAGGTTAGGTTATGCTTACTGGGTGAGTGTCTAAGCCAAAGCTAAACCTTATCAAAACCAATTATAACCAGAAACAAATCTAACTAAAACTACACCTAACCAAAACCAAACCTAACACTATCCTGGTATGATACACACACCCTAAAGAAATAAACTAGTCGGTAGAACACACGCTGAAGCGGCGCCAAACAAAGCTTGATAAATAGCGACCGTGAAAAATCAACCGAATATTTTTAAATAAATCTAATTCTGTTTGAAATTTTTCTATAATAACTTTGGTGACATAAAAGACTAGATATTAAGAGGGCAAATATAACTATGAATATATTTATAGCCTTTATCGAAAGTACTGGATTGGCTAGAAAGTTTTGTCCGGTAAATGAACATCATATTCGTATAATTATGAGGAACTTTGGTGGATTTATTTAACGCTATGCGTAGGCTATGTGGTGTCTGTGGCTCCGGAAATTTGGTTGGTTGATTTAACGCTATGCATAGGCTATGTGGTGTCTATGGTTATGGAAAATGATTTCATTCATTTAAAATTTAAAACTATTTGTAGGCTAGGTAGCCATCATTTTATTCTTCATTCAATTCTTGCTCTATTTATAATTTATTGTTTATTTTTAAGGGAGAAATTTACAATCCTCTCTGATAAAACGAATTTCACGACTAAAGCGCAAGCCATTTTCGTGTTCTCGAATTTTCGTTTCAATTTCACATCCGCCTCCCTCTCCCACGTTTTCCCTTTATACTTGACCGAAAGTTGAAAAGTTGAAGTCTTTTGAAAGAAGTTGGCGTGATTTGTTTGGGCTCTGTGGAAGGGAAGGGGGAATAGGAAGTTTGGGGTAGACAGGAGATAGGGAAAAGTGAGAAGTTTGGGGTGAAGAAAGAGTAGGAGAGATGGCTGCAATGCGCTGTCAAAATTCGCTTCGTTGTCTCAATTTTTATGCGGAACTCAAGTCTTGTTCTTTGCTTATCGCTACATCTTTGCCTTCTGTTCATTTCAGCTCATTTTAGGGGGATTGTGTTCGGTTCTTATCGTTTTTGTCTTATCTTTTCCATAGATTTCTTTTTAATATTCGCAATAGATTTTCGTTCAATCTCTTCTATTGACTACCCATTTTCATTATCTATCCCCTTTCATTAACGTTGACTCCATCCCCTCTCTCCAAGGCGCATTGCCTTATCAATCCCCATTTTCTCGTTATTCAGCTCTAGTCCCCCTCAGTACCATTGTGTCGTATGTAACGCTAGTACCCCCATTATCCATTACCCATTTGGCCCCATTATAGCAGCGGTGGGCGGTATTTCCTGCCCATGCCCTGTCAGTTTGGCGCTGCGCGCGAACGAATAGAGCGGCATTCAGACTCGCTCATTAGACGTTCCCGCCTCGAAGGCTCTGCGCGATAAGGGAAAAAAAGGGACGAAGGGTAAACACAATAACGAAAAAGAAATGGAGGATGAGAAGTAAACAAAACGAAAAATAATTGTGAAATGAATAAAAACAGACGTAAGAAATGAGATGAAAAAGAATTGAAGTAAGAGCAAAAGCCGTCTTCAAAGTCAATGGACTTTTTATTTTTCGCCAAAGAGAATCTTTTGTCCGATTTGGACGCGTTTTTTTGTCCCCATCTCGAGCGCCGTTCCGTCCGTTCGTTCGACCTTAGTTCCACTGCGGACAAGATGGAGAAACGGCTGAGTCCAGACGGCGCTCCAATCGTGATCTGAGAATTCACCCTTTTAAAGGATTTATGTGGGTGTGGGGCCGTTCTCGTGCTGAACCCGGTGGAAGGATGCGTGCGGGATGTCTGAGCGTGGGTATGTACATGTCGGCACATGTATATGTGGAGAAATATAAGCATGAGTGGGCGTGTATGGAAATGCGTGTGTGCATATTTGAGTGGAAAAATGTGATAGTAAAAATGCGCAGGGGGTCTCCCCCCTCTCGAATTAATCGGAGACGAGTAAAAAAGAAGATGGAGGGAGATATATCACATCGATGTGGTGAAATCTCACAAATGAGGTTTAGGGTGAAATGATGTAATGATTTTGGTGTGTGCAGACGTGCGTGTAATGACGAGTACATGTTGCGCAAAGATGGCAAGGGGATTGAACGAAACTTGGGGTCATAATACGAGTCAATGGTGGCCCTCGAGCGTCGAGGACGAGTGAGACAACAACAATGAATCATTCCTGAGAGGAATTCGGGTGTGGAATAGAATAAATGATACGCGCAGAATAACCTTAATAGGTCGTAATGGTTGTTGTCAAACGCAAGGGTAAAAAACACAACTTCCCCAATTAATCCCATCCTCAAGGTAACCTAATGTCTTTCTACTTTCAGCTCTCTCAGGAACTCTCCCACGCTCGGTTAAGGTCAGGTTTCTTGGAGAAATACACGATTGTATACAAAGTTTTGCTCGATAAATAACATTTATTCAAGAAATTCAAGCATAATTAATAATAACTGATACAAGGTGGAAACATGAAGTGTTGAGTGCTTTTTACAAGCCATTTAAATATGTTTACATAATATTAATTAATTACTTCCTTACAGGTTCTTTTCAGCATTTATTTGATTTTGTGAATCAAATTATAAATTTATAGAAAAAAACACAGGTTCAAAAATATGACTGGAAAATATGTAGCAATCGAATACCTACCAAGGAGAGATCAAGGAAATCTCCTTTCCAACCACACCCAAAAAAGGAGTCGAAAATGCAAAGCTTCTCTATCAGTGGTTGCTCGATGACTCGCAACCTCCAACTCTATGGACAGAAGAGTTGTTCACTGTCTATACCATCCACAAGACCCGAATGATCCTGTTTTGGAACGAAAAAATAAGATTCCGATTGAAAAACCTATCTTTTAGAAGACAAAAGCTAAGTTTGAGCGAGCGTAACTTCAGTGGACCAAAAAAACACCTCATCATCATTGAAAAAAAGAAGGGGGGGGGGAGAACAATCAACATATTTATTTGGATTGGATATGTTGAAGGAAAAAGTCATCCCCTGAGGGAATGACACAATAGAAAATGCCGATGGATTCGTTTAAAAAGATGAAGCAACCTCACAAACAGCTAAAAACGTTCAAGACTTGCGCTAAGCAAATTTTAATAGGTTTTGCTCAAAGGAACTTCGCCCTCCCAGTTCACCAAATTTCTACCTCATGGATTTTGGAGTGTGGTTGATGGTTGAAACCTGTACCAAATCTCACTAAAGTGTCAAAGTTCCAAAATGCTGGTAGAAAATATCAGCCGAATCCCTGCGTGCCACTTGCGATTGTTAAAATATCTAAACTTCGTCATCCCATCGAATCAAAAGGCGATCCAATTGAATACAAGTTGCATCATCTTTAAGCATATATTTCTTTATTTCGTTTTAGTCTAACCATTAGCTATTATTAAGTTGTGTTCTAAAAATAATTAAATAAATATCATTATACCCTTCGTGTTTCATCCCCTGTAGAAAGTTCATATATACAATGTCTAGGCCTATGCATAGCGTTAAATAAATCCACCCTATTTCCGTAGCCATATCCAGCGAATATGTGGAGTCATAGAGATCAAATAGCCCACGCATAGTGTTAAATAATAAACTGAATTTCCATAGGTATACTGACCACATAGTTCACACCCATAGTGTTATATATTAAATAAATCCCGCCCCCACCGAATTTCCGTAGCCATAGACCTCATAACATTGCGTGAATTCGCGGGACAATGTTAGCATGCAATCATATATATATATATATATATATATATATATATATATATATATATATATATATATATATGAATGAAGAAGTCTTATAAAGTTTTTATAGAGATATAGCTTTTCTTTATAGAAATATTCATGTAGAAATTGGTAGACTATTATAGCATGTTGTATAGTTGTATTTGAAATTGATGTGCCGCTATGAGTAAAAAGGGTTCTTTGGTACTTGTCATGTCTTCACTTTCCTTCAAGTTGGGAATCTTGGGTTTGTGGCTGGGTGTTAGTGGAACTGATGGGTTAGTGGTTTTGTGAGTGACCTGGCATGTCTCCTTGGCGTTTTGTCATCCAAAAGTTACATATGTTATAGTGGAGTGAGATGGAGATGAGAGAGAAGTTGAATTATGTGTACACGACATAGGATTAAGGAATGTTTGAACAAGGTCTGCCGACAAAAAAGTCGCGTGCTTTCACTTATTCTGATTTATGAGCTTACGACATTCAGAACTTTCAGTAATTCCCGGACTAACCTTGAAAGGACCTTGGAAATTCTATCATTCAAAAGAGAATGTAAAACAACATAAGGTTTTCATATTTCGTTAGGATCCTTCTAATAGCTAGAAAGTTATTGACAAAACAAAATAATTCCCGGGCTAACCTTGGGAGGACTTTGGCAATTATATTATTCAAAAACGAATGTAAATAACACAGGGGTTTCAAATTTCGTTAGAATCGGCCGAATAGTTATGATGTTATAGCCAAAACAATATAATTCCCAGGCTAACCTTGGGAGGGCCTTGTCAATTATATCATTCGAAAGAGAATGTAAAACAACATGAGGGTTCCAAATATCGTTAGAATCTTCCAAATAGTTACCATGTTATTGAAACAAAAACAAAAAAAGTAAATCCGGGACCGACCGACCGACATAGTGGGATGTAAATAGAGTAGCCCGCGACTAGATTCGCTCGGGACTAAAAGTGTGAAAATCGCTATAATTAACTGGAAGGTTGTAGTGGAGAGAGAGTTACTTAAACAAAAAACTGTCCTAACCATTGAAGGCATTCAATCGTGAAGATATGGGGCGAATAACCAAGAAAAAAAGTGCAGATAAATATAAACAAAACAAAAGAAACAGTGGGAAATGACAAAGGAAGAATAGAAAATTTCTCCTTAGAAAAATGGGTTCCCCAATTTTTTAGCAATATTTTCAGGAGGAAAGGAATGTCTATGCAACAGTGTATAAGCTCAGGTAATTGGGAAAAAAGCAAATGGATAAACAGGGAGAGAAAAATAGCATAATGCGTGAATGACAATGTTTGTCATAGCAACCCCAATTCTGTAAGATTCGTGTGTGTATTTGCAACTACACAAATATTGCCCATAAACAGACATATTCATTTTTCCTTTCGGACAGTCACAGAGTTTTGTAGTTTGTTATAATTACCTATTTTTCTGATATTTTTTATTAGGTGAATTAGATAGTTATAATTAGTTTTTTAAATTATTTGATTGCATAGTTCTAATTAGTTAGGTTTTTATTTATTTTTAATTATTTATTTGTTAGTTAGTTTGTGTTTGTTACTTAATTACTGATTTTTTTATTCGTTAGTATATTAATTGGTTTTGCTTGTTAGTTTAGAATAAACGAAAACTAACGGGTAAAATCCTGAACCACCTTTTCTGCTGGGTCAGGGGTTCTTGACCGGTGCTTGCGAAACCGGCCTGCTAGGAGTACGTGATGTTAAATTCAAAGATGATTGAGCTTTGGGATGTGGAGAGAAATTAATGACTTTACAGATGAAATTATATAAATAAAAAAAAAACTTCCAAATGTATGAATATTTAAAATATAAATAAAATGAATTTGTTATTCATTATGCCAGTGGAAACATGGGGAGGAGGGCGAGAAATATTTGGTACTTTGCAAAGGGTATAAGTATGCCAAAAGCTCAATAATTACTTTATAGGAATTACAGGAGAGTTGCGTGTCCTAGCTGTCCCAAGTGTCTCCAGTTTGTCATCCCTTACTATTACATTTCATTTCCACTAACTTCACAGTTTCTACTTCGAACCTCCCCCCCCTCCCTAATCTTTTGGGTAGGAATGCTTTTGTAGGTTTTTACTTATAAAAATAAATACAAAACTAAATGAAACATTCGTTAAGAGACTCAATCACTCAGATAAAAAAATTCCCTTAAAATAACGCCTCTTCAGGCTTCCTCGTGTAGTCGTCGAAGGTGGATCGCGTCTCTCTTTATACCAATTTATTTTTTTTAGCACATATTTAAATTATGAGATCGACATCAGACTCTCAAGTTAATATTAATGTTTCTTTCTTAACTGCCTTAATGTGCCCTCATATACTCGATAATCGAATGGTCCACTCTAAATACTTTGCCCGAGTATATACGGGCACATCAACAGATTTATATACGTATTTTAGGAATTTTCCCTGGATATTACGTTTGATGACTCTCATCCTCGGCACGTGTTACTATTGAACTAAAAAAGGATGGTAATATTCAAGTTTGTTGACAATACAACGGTTGGTGTAGTAGTTAAGTCGACTTTTAGATACGCTGATATTTAATTTACTCCGCGCAAAGGTTTTCTTTTTTTTATTTTAGCAAAAAAAGTGAAACATTTTTTTTATGCCTAGTATCTGTAATTTAAAACCGCCCTTTCTAGTCCTGGGTTACAGGTTATTAAATATCGTTGAAATATTTTGTCTAGGGTCTTTTTGAATTACTACATGGCATTTTATTTAATCTCTTCGCGCAATGTGGGGTCTAGTTAATATTTTCCTCACAGGAGTAACGTCGGTCTGGCCTATCAAAGCTTTCATGCATGCAGAAAGGCAACTTAACAGATGGTCTGAGAAGCATAATGGCTTGTTCCAATCAGAAGAGATTGTCTTTCTCTCGACGCAGGGTACTAAAACAGATGACCTACAATGAGTGCTCTTATGCTTAGTGGTTCATGGGTATAAGGGATATCTTTGTGGGTATGAGGGTATCAGGGAATGGTTCTCTGTATCATAATCTGTTTTTTCGTTACACTAAGATTAGGGTAGCTTGTTAAATTGAGACGTATCATTGATGTTTAGCGGAGTAAATTTTAACGTCCAAGATTTTCCGGCCATGACATACCGTGTAAAATTATGATAACAATTGATTATTATTGATATTATTTGCCGAATTTATTTATTTATTTAAAGAGGCTTCTTTCACAGAAAGTGAAGTTAGAAGTAATAAAACTGTAGTGAGAGGAAAATGTAAGAAACAATCACTAGAAAGAAAACGCACAAACGCAATGCAAATAAAAAAAATGATAAACCTATTAAAATAAGTGACAAATATATGATTTTTACTTACTGACACTTTTTATTTATACGACGGCATTACACAAATGCGCAAAGAGAGGAAATTGAGTTCTTGAAACAATGTAATGAAACAAAACATTTAACGTGGTTACTTTGGTTTGGTTAAGTTAGACTAAGGTAGGTTTGGTTTGTTAGGTTAAGTTCGGTTAAGATAGGTTTAGTATGGTTAGGTTAACGTTGTTTTGGTAAGGTTAGGTTAAGTTAGATTGAGGTAGGGTTGGTTTAGTTATATTAGGTTAAGTTAGATTAAGGTAGGTTTGGTTAGGTTTGGTTAACGTTTGTTTGGTTAGTTTAAGTTGTTAGACTAAGGTTAGTTTGGTTAGGTTAAGTTGAGTTATATTAAGGTAGGTTTGGTTTGGTTAGGTTAAGCTCGATTAAGGTTCGTTTGGTTTGATTAGGTTAAGCTAGGTTTGGTTAAGGTTGGTTTGATTAGGTTAAATTGTTAAATTAAGGTAGGTTTGGTTTGGTTAAGGTTGGTTTTGTTAGGTTAGGTTAAGCTAGATTTTGATAGGTTTGGTGTGGTTATATTAGGTTAAATTAGATTAAGGTATGTTTACTTTGGTGTTGGTTAGGTTTGCTTTGGTTAAGGTTGGTTTGGTTAGGTTAAGTTAAGTTAGATTAGGGTATTTTTCGTTTGGTTTGGTTTGGCTAAGGTTGGTTTGGTTAGGTTAAGTTAAGTTAGATTAGGGTATTTTTCGTTTGGTTTGGTTTGGCTAAGGTTGGTTTGGTTAGGTTAAGTTAAGTTAGATTAGGGTATTTTTCGTTTGGTTTGGTTTGGCTAAGGTTAGTTTGGTTAGGTTATGTTGTTAGATTAAGGTAGGTTTGGTTTGGTTAAGTTAAGTTAATTTAGATTAAGGTAGGTTTGGTTTGGGTAAGTTGGTTTGGCTAAGTTATGTTGTTAGATTAAGGTAGATTTGGTTTGGTTAGGTTAATTTCGATTAAGGTATGTTTGGTTTGGTTAGGTTATGGTTGGTTTAGTTAGGTTTTAAGTTAGATTAAGGTAGCTTTAGTTTGGTTAATTTTGGGGGGGTTAAGTAAGATTAAAGTAGGCTTGGTTTGTTATTTTAAGGTTGGTTTGGCTAGGTTAGGTTAGGTTAAATTAGGTTTGGCTCTGTTTGGTTGGGTTGCGTTTCGTTAAAAGGAAACACTTAGAGGAAAGGTCAAATTATGACTATTTTGCCCCAGATTCGAAAGGTATAGAGGGTACATAGATCGACGAGTCACAAGAGAAAACAATTCGGCGCGCTCTGCCTCGGTTAGACATGAATCTCTCTTGAGTCAGCCCCCATCTCCCTTTTCCCTGCAATTAAGGCAGATCCACTTGCGGGGAAATGATAAATAAAGTATCCTTTCTCGATCCTTGGTGGTTATACAGTCTTACCCCTTTATAGCAACTACATGAAGTTTTCCTTTAGGATTCTCTTTTTAGCCATTTTATACCCCATTTCCTTCCCCCTTTATAGCAACTACATGAAGTTTTCCTTTAGAAGTCTCTTTTTAGCCATTTTATACCCCATTTCCTCCCCCCTTTATAGCAACTACAGGAAGTTTTCCTTTAGAAGTCTCTTTTTAGATATTTTATACCGCTCTCCTTCTTTGATGGTATCTTCAACAATAGGTTTTCTTAAAGTATAGTTCATCTCAGGGGCTTAGGTTAAGTTAGATTGAGGTAGGTTTGGTTTGGTTATATTAGGTTAAATTAGATTAAGGTAGGTTTGGTTTGGTTAGGTTTGGTTAAGGTTGATTTGGTTAATTCATGATGTTAAACTAAGGTTAGTTTGGTTAGGTTAACAACAAAAGCTTACACATCAACTCTGACGTTTAAATGAGTGAACTCTTGAAATTTTCTTAGATTTCCGATTTCCTTCTCGTCGATTTCGTTCATAATGACTTAATCCATGTTATAAGATCTAGAAATATGAGTAAGATTATCGCATAATACAAATATTTATATGATAGTACGATTAATCATCAGCTCAAAAAGAGTTTACTTAGTCCGTTTAATGACTTCAATGAAGTAGTCGGCTTCGTGCTTGGATCACTACAACTGTCAATCACTCTCCCATGTTACGCTCAAAAGAAGCAAGTGCACATTTTAGCACATCCCCGTTTACAGAATATTAGAACATTTCACTTAGTCATTCAAACGTTTTTAGTCGTGTGGGAGTCAGGTCGCGAGCGACTCTACGTGTCACTATGTAGGTCATTCCCGGTTTCTTTTTTGTTTTTTGGGGGGGTAATAACACTGTAACTATTCGGGCGATTCTAGCGAAATTTGAAACCCTTATGTTGTTTTACATTCTCTTTCGAGTGATTTGATTTGCAATGTCCTCCCAAGAATAACCCGGGAATTATTTTGTTTTGGCAATAACATGATAACTTTTCGGCCGATACGCTGTAGCCTAGACTAGGTTAGGCTATATTCAGCTAGGCTAGCCTAGAATTGGCTATGCTATGCTATGCATGGCTATTATAAGTTAAGATACACTATGCTAAGCTATGGTAAGATATAATGTACAAGAGTAAAAAATACTATGCTAATTCAGGTAATAATATGCTATGCTAGGATAGCATATAGTATGTTAGGTTAGACAATAATAAGCTATACTTGACTCGGGTATAATAATATAGTATAGGCTATACATGTCTAGGATAGTTGATGCTAGGATAGGTTATGTTATGCTATGCTAGGTTAAGCTATACTAGGCTAGGCTACGATATAGTATTCTAGGGTATGCTATGATATGCTAAACTATGAGACACTAGGCTAGTTTTCGCTATACCAAGCTAGGATAAGCGAGGCTTTGCTAGGGTAGGCTAGGCTATGTTATTCATGCTATGTAAGCCTATGCTAAGATGTAATAATCTAGTCTAGGATAGTCAATAATATAGTATACTATACTATACTAACTAGGCAAGGGTAGAGTAGGGTAGGTAAAGTAGGATATGATATACTACGAGTATAATAGGCTATGCTAATCCTGCCTAGAATATGCTAACTGGGTTAGGCTAGGATAGAATATGCTACGCTGAGCTCGAGTGAACTAGGCTAAGCTAGGTTATACTAAGATAAGCTATACTAGACTAAGGTAAGCTAAGCTAGGCTAGACTAAGTTTTAATATATAATTGTAGGCTGCGCTAAGCTAGGCTTGGTTATACTCTGCTAGGCAGCCTAAGCTAGTCTAGGATGCGCTGTGATAGGCTCAGGTATACTATACTAAGCTAGGTTATTCTAATATATACTATGCTAGGCTATATATGCAAGTCTATACTAAGCTAAGCTAAGGTATATTAGGCTATTCTAGGGTATACTATGCTATTCTAAGCCATTCTATGCTATTATATACTAGGCTGGGCTATACAAGGGTATGCTATGCTATGCAATGCTATGCTGGACTATACTACGCTAGACTAGGCTAGATTATAGTGTACCATGCTAATCTAGCATAGGCTAGGGTAGGGTAGAGTAGGGTAGGCTAGGCTAGACTATGGTTGGGTGTGCTATATCAAGATATACAATGCTAGAATAGGATAGAGTATACTATGCTAAGCTAGGCTATACTACGCTAGACTAGTTTATACTATGCTAGGCTAGGCTATATTATGCTTATACTATACTATGCTAAGCTAGATTAAGGTAGGGTAGGCTATGGTAAATAGGTTATACTATGCTAGTCTTTGCAAGGCTAGGCTAGCCTAGGCTATACGAAGATAGGATAGGCAATACTATGTTAAACTATTCTAAACTATGCTGGGTTAGGCTATGCTATACTATACTATTCTATGTTGGGCTATACTGTGATAAGCTATAATACTATGCTATATTATGGTAAGCTTTACTATCCTATATATGCTAAGCTGTACTAGGCTATGTTGGGCTACGTTTTACTATTGTTTCTAGGCTAAGATAGGCCATACTTTACATCCTCTGCTAGGCTAGGCTATACTATGCTAGCTACGCTAGAGTATGATTGGATAAGTTCTACTATTATAGGGAATCATAAACTAGACTAGGTTGTACTAAGCTAGGCTAGGCTAGACTAGGCTATCCGATGCTAGGCTAGGCTATACTATGGTAGGCTATACTATCACATAATCTACTCTGTTATACTATGCTAGGCTAGGCTATACTATGGTAGGCTATGCTATCACATAATCTACTCTGTTATACTATGCTATACTATACTAAGCTATGTTAGGCAATCTATGTTAGTCTATATTATGCTAGGCTTTATTATACTAGGGTAGGTAATACTATGGTAGGCTATCCTACGGTAAGCTAGGTTTTGCCAGGCTACTATTCGAGACTATACTAGGCTATGCTATAAAATGTTATATTATACTAGCCAATACTAGGCTATACTCGGATATGCTATGATAAGCTATACTATGCTAGGAGATACTATACTACTTTAACTATGTTATGCTATAATATACTATGCCATGTTATACTATGCTATAATATGATAAGCACTACTATGCAATAATTTGCTATGTTATACTGTGCTGTAATGTGCTATGCTATACTATTCTAGAATATGCAATTAGGGTGTGACCATTTTTTTTCCTTTCCAATTCCATAAATGAGGTGTGACAAAAAGTTAATGCTCGCTATTTTAATTAAAAAAATATATATAGTTTAGTATAATTTAGTTCTGCTTTTTAATAAGCTTTTAGAAAGTTGTGACCTTTTAGTCGCGGGTGAATCTACATCTCACTATGTCGGTCGGTACGTTTTGCTTCTTTTTTTTAATAACATTGTAACAATTCAGCCAATTCTAACGAAATTTGTAACCCTTATGTTGTTTTACATTCTCTTTCGAATGATACAATTGGCAAAGTCCTCCCATGTTAGCCCGGGAATTATATTGTTTTGGCAATAACATCATAACTATTTGGCCGATTCTAACGAAATTTGAAACTCTAATGCAGTTTTCCATTCTCTTTTGAATGATAGAATTCCCAAGGTACCACCAAAGTTACTCCGGGAATTATTGAAAGTTATCAAAGTCGTAAGGACATAAATCAGAATAAGGGATGGCACGCTATCCTTTGGTCAGCAGACCTTGTTACTATCCATTTTAGTAATAGACGTCATTATGAATAATAATATTATCGTTATTTGAATTTTAATTGTCAGAGTTGCAGGTTGCATCTAATAGATGCCACCCGCAATATTCATAAGAAGCTTCAATTAAAATTATACTTAAAATATGCATTCCTATGATCACTGAATCGCACGATTGTTTCACAGTCTGATTCTGGTTGCCATGGGAACAGGAATTTAGTTATAACTTGTTTGGACAAAGAGAATCATAACCAGTTATCAACTTGCCGGCAATTGTCTGCCTCTGCAAATTCATTTGTTTGGTTCTTTTCCTGTAATTTCTTTTACTTGTCTTCCTGTCTGATTTATATCTGCCTGCATGTTTGTCTGCCCGGTTTTATGTGTCTGTTGGTCTCTGTGTTTTCTAGTTGATCGAATGATTCTTCACAACTTCGCTTTGCCTTTTACAGAGTTTTGGCACTAATCTCCACAGCAAAACTAAAACTTTGCACTTGATATACTATATACTCGTTCCAATTAACTATAGGGCTTATTGGGCACCCATGTACATACATACATGAAAGAGGTGTGAAAAGATAACGTACATCTTCAAAGTCAAGGCCCTACCATCAACTCAGTGTTCATCTACGTGGCATGAAAAGAAAAACATTGATACGTGTGCATGGAGGGGATTTGTGAGGAAACGAGCTTGAGATCGTCTGTCTGAGGGAGACCCCCTCAATGCGTTGAAGTGCGATTTTGGTGCGTGGAAAAGGAAGGGTAAGTTTGTGGTTGATAGCACATAAAGGAAGGGCAATTTTAGCGGGTTGATCCGCAACAAATTTTGCCTGATGCGAAAACGGTTTAATTTTAAATTGTAAATAAATGTGTAATCCAATGCAGTAAGGCTTCCTCACTATGGAAAATAAAAAAGATAAATGGTACTAAAGAAAGGAAGAATCAGAAGAATGCATAAAAATTATGGCTTATAAAAACTAGGGAATTGATATAGCCAACTAAAGAATTTATACAGGGTGGCGAAGCAAACGTGAAAATTTGACGCGACTTCTGCAAGTCGCTTTAAATTAATTATCAATGTGCCATACGATGAAGAGATAAATATTACCTTAATTTATTTAATATGGCCTCAATTATTTCAAACAATGGCCCCAACACGGCCTGGAAAAACTATGCAGCTCTTAATCATCTTGGACTCATTAGCTTTGAGGACAGCGGCGCTGGACAGTTGTTTACCGTTGAGTGGCCTGTTCCAGATTCTCCCCGGCGTCGTTATCCAGTTTGTTCAGGTCAGGGTTGAAAGATACTCGGAGAATGAGAAATATATTTATGCCATTAGAATAGATATGAAATGATAGAACAAGGCGTCGCATAAGAATGTCAAGGTGAAAAGGATAGATATGAAAGAGTAACGGATCAAGAAAAGAGCCTTGTGGAATAGCAAAGCGGACTTCGGTCGGACCAGACGATTTTTTAATACTAATATGATCAGATTGAAAGCTGGGTGAGAGGAACGAACGGTACATATCAAGCCTGGTTCGATCAGTGACGCAAAAAGAGTTCAGGTTTAGCGTTGTTGCAAGCTTTAAAGCCACAATAAATAGCTTCATCAATGTCTAAGGACGACATTTGCTCAAGAAAATATGGGAACATACCTGCTTTTGAAGAACTTTCTAGAGAACCAGGAGCAGATGCCTTGGGTAGTAGCTTTTATGTTTGATGGGGTATTTAGAATGGGGCGAATAGCAAAATGCTTGAAATTAAATCTAATCACACGTTTAAGAAGAAGAGTTAAATATTTGAAGGAGGAACTGGCGATAAAAACTAGGAAGGAACAAGTTGAGCGGGCAACAGGTAAGTAGGAGTCAGAAAAGTTGGGAAGCCCGGTAAGAAAATGAGGTTCGAGTTAAAAGTGGAATGAAGTATTACATGGCGAGGGCTAAGAGCAGGATGTATTACAAAGCGAATACAAACTATTTTCTCAGTCAAGAATGAGAGAAATGAGCAAGAAAGGTAAACTGTCTGTAGCTTAAAATGTTAATTTTTTCAAAGCAGGTTAACTTGCCGGATGACCTAATATAAAGGAAATGGTAAAAATGAAGGAATGAAAATGTTAAGAAGTCCGAGAGTGCCCTCAATCCTACAAATGTCGGTGGTATACCATCACCTGACGCTCCCTTTAGGGATCTCCGTTTCAAACCTAGGTCGGAAAAGTTTTTAATCAAAGTGGTACTGTTGGGAGAAGGGAAACTTGTATAAGAGATATATACGGAGGTGTCTAGAGGGAAAACGAATGCCTGGGTTGAAATCCTTCCTAGGATTTCCATTTTACTCTGTTTATAGCTAATTTCTTTACCTTTTTTTATCTATTTTTTTTACTGTTGGCTGATTTTGTATGCTAGGCTGGGACGAGGGTGGGGGTTGGAGTCACTTAGTAGGCTTGTCTCTTAGTTCCGTCTTGGGTACGGGGGTTAAAATGATTGCGCCCCACCCACTTCTGTAAACCTTATATTGTAAAGTCCACATCTTTTTAAATATCAATTCTTTTACCGGATCCTTCATTCCGGGTGACCGCGGGAGAAGGCTTTGAAGCCTTATCCAGCCGTATTTAATTAGATACAATGAATTTTATGTAATAGTAAGATTAACTTTATTTAACAGGACTTGAATGTGATAATAATTGTAATAATGTGTTCGCCAGAAAGTTCTGACTAACTCAGGAATCGGAAAGAAAAAAACAAATTTTATGGAGCAACACCGACATTAGGTTAATTTACTCATTCGAGTATATTAGGTTAGCCTTACACATTCGGGTACATTAGAAAAACCTTACTCATTCGACTACATTAGGTGAGCCTTACTCATTCTAGTACATTAGGTTAGCCTCACTCATTCGAATACCTTAGGTTAGCCTTACTCACTCGAGTACATTAGGTTAGCCTTACTCATTCGAGTACATTAGTTTAGCCTTACTCATTCGAATACCTTAGGTCAGCCTTACTCATTCGAAGACATTAGGTTAGCTTTACTCATTCGAGTACATTAGGTTAGCCTTACTCATTCGACTACATTAAGTAGCCTTACTCATTCTAGTACATTAGGTTAGCCTTACTCATTCGAGTACATTAGGTTAGCCTTACTCATTCTAGTACATAAGGTTAGCCTTACTCATTCGAATACATTAGGTTAGCCTTACTCATTCGAGTACATTAGGTTAGCCTTACTCATTCGAGTACATTAGGTTAGCCTAACTCATTCTAGTACATTAGGTTAGCCTTACTCATTAGAATACATTAGGTTAGCCTTACTCATTCGAGTAAATTAGGTTAGCCTTACCCATTCGAATACATTAAGTTAGCCTTACTTCTTCGAGTACATTATGTTAGCCTTACTCATTCGAGTAGATTAGGTTAGCCTTACTCATTCGAGTACATTAGGGTAGCCTTACTCATTCTACTACATTAGGTTAGCCTTACTCATTCGAGTACATTAGGTTAGCCTTACTCATTCGAATACATTAGGTTAGGCTTACTCATTCGAGTACATTAGGTTAGCAATACTCATGCTAGTAGATTAGATAAGCCTTACTTATTCGAGTACATTATGTTAGCCTTACTCATTCGAGTACATTAGGTTAGCCTTACTCATTCGAGTACATTAGGTTAGCCTCACTCATTCACCTACATTAGGTTAGCTTTACTCATTCGACTACATTAGGTTAGCCTTACTCATTCTAATAAATTAGGTAAGCCTTACTCATTCAAGCACATTAGGTTTGCCTTACTCATTCGAGTACATTAGGTTAGCCTTCCTAATTCGAGTACATTAGGTTAGCCTTACTCATTCTATTACATTAGGTTAGCCTTACTCATTCTGATACTTTAGGTTAGCCTTACTCATTCGAGTACATTAGGTTAGCCTTAACCAATCGAGTACTTTAAGGTAAGCATTCCTCATTCTAGTACATTAGGTTAGCCTTACTCATTCGAGTACATTAGGTTAGCCTTCCTCATTCGAGTACATTAGCTTAGCCTTACTCATTCTAGTACATTAGATTAGCCTTACTCATTCGAGTACATTAAGTTAGCCTTATTCATTCGAGTACATTAGGTTAGCCTTACTCATTCGAGTACATTAGGTTAGCCTTACTCATTCGAGTAGATTAGGTTAGACCTCGTGTACGACAAACTACAGAAGGCGTATCCTGCTTTGATCAATCAAGGTCAGACGGTATTGAGATTCTTCCGCATCCACTATTCAGTCCCGATGCTGCTCCATTGATTATGGCCTATTCCGCTCAATGGCACACTTCCTCCGCAACCAAAGATTCAACACTTTTGCTGGAGTGAAGGAAGGTTGTTCACAGTTTTTGGATTCAAAGCTGATTGGTATCTGGGACAGATTCGGATGCTGGCTGATCGCTGGAAGAGGATCTTAGAGAATGATGGACTTTATTTTGAAGAATAAATGTTGGTGTTGCTCCATAAAATTTTGTTGTTTTCTTTCCTCTTCCTGACCTAGTCAGGAGTTTCTGGCCAACCATATAATACGTTTTTAGCTGCGTGCAAGTGATTCTATAGGTTACTATTTCGGTTCGTTGTCGGATGATAACCATTGATTTTTCAATGAGTTTTTGAAAGTATTGAAGGTTGTAAGGTCATATGGTCATAAGATCGAATAATTGAGAGCAGGTGACTTTGGTCTGTTGACCTTGTTTGTATGGCGCGCTTCAATAACACACCTTCTCTGGTGACCATTTGGCACCATGAACAGCTGCCTCTGCCAATTAATTATGTATAATGTGTAGAAATGAATTTCGGTTGTTTTTTTTGTTTTTTTAAGGAGAGTGATATCAAATTTAAATTGCTAAAGAAAACTATTCCAAAAAATTAATTTAACTCTGAAGAGGATTTCTTTTCTTGAAGAATTAATTCGGTTTTAATTAAATATATGATTTAATGTCTTTGTTCACCTCCTTCACATCATAATAAACGTTACCATTTAGGTGATGTTGGAATGAATAAATCGGATATGCAGGGGCCGGTAAATATGAAAGATAAAGAAGAACTTCTGAATTCAATGTAATATTTTTTTCTTGGGTCAAACTTGCAACGTGTTGGCCTAAATTTTCGTGAAGGAGGAGGACATCTTTGACAAGTGAAGGATGTTTTTATTCAAGAACTTCATTTAAACCCTGAAATTGTTGATTACTTTGGTCTACAATAACCATTTGAATTATTGAGGCCCTCATAATGAATATCCCCTTTCACAATTTTCCAAATGCGAAACATACCCTTCTCCTGCAGGAGATCGCGTCTAGGGGTAAGGATGTTTTTTTTTGCGATCAAGCCATAGTTTTTCTCTCTTAAGATTGTGGTCAAAACACAACAATTTTCATATCCAACATAATTTCTGTCCCAAAATGGCCCACGGGCATTTTGATCCATTTTTGAGTGTCATTTGAAATTCTTAACTTTTAACGAGTGTGTTGTTGAGGATTAGACTCCAAGAGGCCCTTAAGTTCATCACGATGGATTGTAGTATGGCGTCAGTTACCCTCGGAGATCTTTAGTCCGAAGTCAACTGAATGGAATTTTATGAGCTAACGCTGATATTTACGAATGTTTAATACATTTTCACACAATTCTGTAATATTTTGAAATGCTAATGTGGCCCTATTCCATTTCTTGTATTCATAAAGCATGATATTGCTTATGAGTGTTTCACTTTCTGCCATCATTAATGGAGGGTTTACTATCTTAATAAAGCTCAAGTTATTACAACAGCTTTTAAAAAAAGGATTAGGCATTAAAAGTTATCTTTTAACAGCTTGCAGCAAATTTGGAACAATTTAAAAAATCTCAGAACCCTTTTTACAACATTAATTTCATGACCACATAATTTTAATTGTGATAAATATCTTATTAGAGGATTTTCAGCATATTTTATCCCGTTATAAGATATAATCTACTTATATACGAAGGATGTTTACAGAACGTTGTAGTCAAATTCGCTGCTCCTACTTCTATTTTAGGAGAAAATCAGGTTTGAATGGAAAGGAAGCGCACCTACCTAATTGGGAATCAAACAGGTAGGACACTATAATTTTGAATTTTCTATTGAGCCAATTACAACTTAGATGATCTAGAGATAAATAGAATTACGCTTTTAAACCATACTTTTAACTTTAGCATACAGGAAAATTAACAAATCTCATCTTCCTCGTTTAATATGTGTGTGATAATGATTGCAATACATCTTATCATTTTATCTTTGTTATTATTATTGGACAAATTACGTTTTATTTACCATTGTATTCATACTCTACAGCACGCATAAGAGCCAATCTACGTTCAACTTTTTTCCACTTTCTTTGGACATGTTTTGGTAACTCCTATGTTTAGTGGAGCGCCCATTCCCAAATCTAGTTCCATTCACCACTAGAGAGGTTTTATGCTTTTGAACTTCCTTTATACTTCCAGTAGATTATTACTAGGACGATAACTACTCTAATTACCAGATCAGTGTTTTATTGGTCCTGGAAACTTTGAAATACGTTATCGGAGGGCTCGTGAAGGTATTTTGACGGGGACGCTTCTTTCCATGACTGTTTGAAAGTGAAAGGTCGATTTAACCAACGGCCACCTGGAGTTGAATGGAAAGTGAAAATGGGACAAAATAACTAAATGAGAGTAAAAAAGTAATATAGGTGCCATAATGTAAAAAAAAGAAAGGAAATCGAAGATTACCTAGCTCTCTCGCCATACGTTCCGGAACCAACTTCCTTCCTTAACAACATTTATCACTAGCAACCTCTCAAAACAAACCTTGATGAAGCGCTCAACAAGGTGAATATTGATCGAATACTCAAAAGATGTTTCAACCTGACACCTGCCCGAACTTTGGATTATCAACTTTTAATAATATCAAGTGTTATTTTTCCAAATCCCCACCCAAACCCCACAAAAAAAATCCTATAGAACCTGAAAATCCGAATCTAGTAACGCCTTTGCGAGTTGTGACAACGATTAATCATTTAAATACAGTCTTTTCGCTATCATATTTTCAGTATTTTTTTATAGCGAACATTAGAAGGGTATAATCAGGGGGTTGATATCCTTTAATAAAAATAGCCACTTCTGGACGTACTTGGATCCCGTAAAAATGAACTCGCACACACACTCTTTCGCCCTTCTTATTTGGTGTATAACCAAATGGGAGTCATTATCTGGATGATAAAGGATTGGTTGTTGTGAATGACGGACTCACTATTCCAGGCCACGATCTGTTCCAGCCTTGTCCGGCCCTAGTTTGTTAAATTGTCTTCATTCAACCCTTTTTATTTTATGGGAAAATTGAAAATTGCGGGAAATAACTGAAGCTCTTTTTTAACAAATTGACAACTATGCGGGGAAAAATTAAGACACTGAGAGTTTCAAATACTCGTAATTTGCCATGTGGCAATTCATCGTCATCTTTAGCCTCTCTTCAACAAAGGGAATCGGTGCATATCAACTCCATTTAACTCCCTTCAAGAATAAAGTCAATCATAGCAGTTAAGTGTTACAACATCATTAGTACACACTTTTTTCTTATTCCTTAGTGATTAATAGGAGTCGACGTGCCCTCATAAACGAACACACACAGTAACATACCTGCAAAAGCAAAATTAAGTAATAGAGAGGGACTAAGTGCGCCCATGAATGAGCAGAAAGATATGAGATAAAGCTCTCGGGAGAAAATAGGGAAGAAGACAGAATGAGATAAAAGAAAAAATTCAATTATATGGGTAAAAGATCAAGGGTAACTATACAATCTCAAGTAAACAGAGTCAATAACAGTTTTGAAGACATTCAAGGACAAGTAGATACGAAAGATAGCTTTATACTAGCAGAAACCTTTTACGGGAGAAAGTCCAACTGATAAAAAATCAACGAGCAAAGACAGATAAAAAGTTAGATAACGACTTAAATAAAAATACTCTATTACATTTAGATTCACCTTTAAAAATACGATAATCCCACCCCTCCCTCACAAAACTTTTAGTGTTCTCCGAAACTGATGTCCTTCAATAATGGACGTCTCCGCCCAACATCAAAATAGCTTTGAAAATAAGAACTAATTATTCCCTTTCATTGCCTTTCCTTATAAATTAATAGAGCCTTAGTAAGTACATTTTGGCACTCTCCAGAATTTCGATCGCTTAATAGTGCCAATTATAACGATCTCCCAATAGACTAAGAGAGGCATCTTGGTGGTAATATTCATTGTTCCCTTATCCCTTGGAACCTCGACATCTACTAATAACAACTATACATACCTTACTAAAATTTTTAATAAACCACTGAGGTTAGTAAATTGTTTATTACCATCCACCCTTCTAACATCCACACTTTATCACGTAATCGATTAGACTAGAGCTAAATCAATCATTAAATGTAATAATTTTATCACAAGAAATATTTTCCTCAATTTCAGGTCTCAAATCAGACTTAATTGATTTTTGTCCCAACTACTTAGGGTTGGGGAAAGGAGGTTCCTGCTTACTATTTAAGCTGTTGTATATCGTGTTTTTGTTAATTCTTTGGAGAGGATTAAAGACCAAAGCGCTCAGAATCTGGCTTCCCTATTATTATGGGTGTTTTTCACGAGGTACTATGCATATGAGGTGGTTTCTTCTAATGTATTATATTTGTATTCTCTTTTTACTATAAAAGCCATAATTTTGGAGCACGGAAGGCCCCTAAATTATGGATGTTTAGCAATGTAAAGGAACACAGGCGTGCTTAAATGCATGTAAAGCGTTAGGATGCAAATAAATACCCCATAAAGAAATCCCCAATATAAAAGGGCGGAAAAATAGTGTCTAGAAATTTGGTCTATTCACTAATATATTCAAACGAGCCATGGATCTCATGATCGAAGATCACGCAAAAGCAATTTGACGCCATCTATGGGCCACGAATTAGGACTTACCTATGATGGTATCTTCACGGAATCTACCTGATAACCTGAAATCCAGCGCACATCATGGATTTATGATAACTCCAGTAAGCCCCAGCAGTGATCTTATGGGCTGAGGTTAATAGACAGCCAGACCGGTAGACCCATAGCCAAAAAAAGGACAACGGGATGGAAGAGTGTAGACCCGATGTCTATTTTGGCTAATAGAGCAACCGGTTTGGGTAACCCATTGTAAACCAACCGAGATTAAGCCTTGGTTCCTTCCATCTTAAGCCTTTTGTACCATCATCAGAAGCCTACAAAGAGAATGCGTAAGATTAATGTAGCAGAAACATAAGTGGAATAATGAGCAGCCGACCATCCCTCATTAGTTTTAATTCGAAGGATGGAGACCAGAGGCTCATTATTCTTTCAAACATCACTCACTTCCTACCGTCTCAATGGAACAGAGTTCATATAGCCTATCCGTTCTGCTCTCGTTGACCTCTCTGTAGCGAGTTCCGGAGTGTTGAGGAAGACCTTACACCTTTGAAGCGGTTGTAATTACACTCACTTGTTAAAATGATATGAATGAGTTGACCCATGTAACCAGTCAGGATGAACTTTAGGTTATTTGAATGAATTTTCTAAACTAATTAAATAGTATCGGTCTTATGATTGGTATTAATGAAGTCAAATTTGTTTTTATTTCTTATAGTAATTAACCTGTGAATAATCACTGATTAATTGTTACTGTGTAAAATGATTATAAGTAAAATTCTGTAAGGGAAAGAAATATCAGGTTAGAACGAAAGCAATTTCCAATTTCCAGAATAAAGATTTAGTATTTATTTAAGTAGTGCCTCATGTTGTTATCGTTTAGGAATGCTACAATGAGTAAGTTATACTCTTTTTTTTCAGATTCTACAAAAAATATTGTTCATAATCTTGTTCTTTATTTACTCTTATGTTCGTTCTATCTAAATATCACATTAGACATGTTTTACTCCATCAGTATTTTTTAAAGTATCAATGCAAGTGCAGCATCAAATTCCATTTAGAAAACTTATGGAAGATGATGCAATAAATGAAATAAAAATAGCCTAAGCGGTGCCCTTGACCAGGAGAAAATCATCTGTGAGAAATTCTGTGGTCGTAGACGATAAAAAATGAGGCTACTTGCGACTATTCTTGGTAAAATCATAGAATTAACATCGTCAGAGGCAGAGAAAGTGCGTGGCGTTTGAAGATTACACTGTTCAACAGTAATTTTTGTTCTGAAAAGATTTGACATTTTATTGATTATGATTTTGAATCTGACCAGTTTTTCAGCATCATGTACAATTTTATAGATTTACTTATCATTGTCAATATTGTGTTCATTAAAGTTGGGCTATGAACAAGTGTCAAAAATAAACATTCAAGTGTCCTCAGGAATCACCCATCATGTTGGATCTGAAGCGGCTTTGATAACGTGATTCCATCTTTGCAATTTCCATGTGGAATCTTTCTCCGTGTTCATCGCTGATGTTTCCAAGGTTTGGTGGAAAATCATCCAGGTACGAATGAAAGAAGTGTAACTTCAGGGACATCCTGGTTTCAAGAGCTTGGTTAATCTGGAGCATGCGGTGCACGGTATCTTAGTAGTTGTCTGCACGGTGATTGCTCAGGAAGTTACGACATTAACGATTGCAAGCCAAGCAATCTTCTTAGTGTAATTTATGGCTTCTAAGAATTGACCATCGTTAATGAGTGAACGAATTTCAGGAGCATTTAATAGATCTGTTTTCAATTTTGCTTCAGTTACCTAACCCTGAAAGTTCGCTGCATTATTGAAAACCAAGATTGGTCGGGTCTTTTGGATTAATAAAGCTCTTTACAAGGTCTAGTTTCAGATGTAGTTGTAGGAGGAAGATTTTCTATTGACTGAATGCAGTTGAACCTACCTGGGGTGTCTTTTGGTCTTGGTAGCCATTTACTTTACATGTAGTGTTTTACAGCGGTTCTGCTACTCCATAAGTAGAGGAAGCAAGTATGATTTGTATAACCACTTTGAAGACTGATGAGTAGGCTAATAACTTTAAGGTCTGGCCATACCTCCCTCTGGTGGGCTTCATAGTTGATAGCAGAAAGGATAATTTCCATGCTGTCGAAGCTTTCCGTAATTCCTAAACATATGTGATTAGAAACTAAGAGAGTTGGTTGTCATTGTGCAGAAGAACCGATTTTAAAGTCTTTTTTTCTGGAATGTGTGAAAAACTTCCATTCTTATTGTCTGTATGGGTATATCCCATACACATTGTCACATTAAAAAAGTTGCTCATCCATTTTGTAGAGTAACGACAGTTCATTATGCCTGTAGCAGGCTGTAGTCATCCGCACACCATGCTGGAGTAAATTCCGTTGTTTCAGCCGCGATTCAAGCGACTTCGCGTCTTTATTAAATAGCCTTTGATGTGGGTTCTTTGGTTCTCGCCAAAGCATTTGTACGGCAAATGACAAGCCGGAAACTCGTTTTTCCTGCCCCCCTTCATTCGAGGGTTTGCAAATCGGTGAGAAACTACATAAGGGACCGAATGCTCGTCTTAATTTTCCAATGAGCATTTGCAGTAGTTTATGTAGTCATTTAAAACTTTTTAGAGATCGTTATTTTTATAGTTTTGGGTGTAATCAAAACACATGTATAGCAGAAGTGTTCTGGCTCTATTGAGATTTACTTTCCACAGTCAAAGAAGGCTTAACTTGCGCAAGATTATTACAGTCGATATAATCTAGCTGTAACCAAAAAGGCACCGTAATCAATAATCATGCAGTATCAAGCGATAATGTGATGTAAAGGAAGCAACATATCAGAAAAAAAACGAGTAGGAGATTGAGTAAAAAATGCATAAGAAAGAGAAAGACTTTGAATGGCATGAAATAAATTTGTTTAGTTCTCAAAAAATATAGGTATTAGGGAAACTAATGTCATATCTGCTGTACCATGTACCCACATGCTCCTGAGATCACCGCATGGAGCTTTGAAAGCACGGCTGAACCAGGGTGAGGGTACAGCCTTCAGCGTTTTCACAACCCAGCTGCATTTGCTTAGGGACCGATTTCATCGTCTCCCATGGCCGCCTTTCAGACAACATTCCTGCCTTCCATCATAAGATCTAAGTTCTTCGAACATTCGACGCCAACGTTATCACAATCCCCCCCCCCCCCACACACACTGAAAGAGTCACCGAATTTTCCACCAAATCGCACGTATGTGTGGAGGCGGCCACCAAGCCACAAAAAGCCACCTCACCAAGGGTCTATATAATCCTTCGACTCAGTTTAGTAAGGAGCACTAATAAACTTCCCACCTACCACCGCGAACGAGTTGAAGAACGCTCGCCTCTCCCCGAGATCAGGAGACATCGAAGATTTCGATTCGAGAACGAAGGCTAAATCGACATTCGTGAACTGTGCCATAGTCAATCGGCGAGTATCTGACGAGGATTCCCATCTCCGAAGGCCATCTACGAGTGCTCCCTCATCTGAAGCGAGAGGTAACCCGACTTCCCCCTTCCCACTCGCCGTTTCCCAACTGGCCGCTTTTCTGTCACGAGCAGGTAAGCAATTGTAACCGTTGCCGCCTGGAGATTGATCTAGAATCTGGCTTACATAATCAATCCATTCTTTGTGTGCGCGCCTCGGTTTAAAACTCCCCTTTAAATCACCGACCTGAATCCAACTTCCTTAATCCCCTAATTAACCCACCTCTATCTCGCGTAGTCATGTAACTCCGTCTGTGCGACCATTCCCTTTAAACTCAATATTTGTGTATATTTAAATATTATTTTGTTGCTAGTAAAGATATGTTTTCGTTATTGTCTTTCTTTTGCAATCTTAACGCGTACCAGATACCTGTTAATCTTTGGCCAACTTCCACTCTGAAATATTTGTTTTAAAAAGGACCCCGCAAAGTTAATAATAAACCATCCCCACTGGACTCATAACAACTTCCCCATTCACTAACGGTCTTCAACCAACTTCGGCCCAAAGCCCCAAAAGTACCTACCTATATATAGAGAGAGCCTGGCCATTCCACGACATCTGCATTCAGGTCGTTGATTTACCTTAGGTTCACATCAATTCACCCAAGAACCATAAAACGATGAATTTTGTTAACTAGTGTTATCGATGGCGGAAAAAATAGTTCATTGACATCACGGTTGGCGCCAAACCCAGAGATCGTCAGGAATAAAGGATGACGGTAGACGACAGAGAGGGAGAAATAAATTCGTCAGTTTCGTTATGAAGTGTCTTAGCAAAGTGAAAACCTGTAGCTTCAGAGGCTAGATAACCAGTGTCCATCTGATATCGTTGTTGTTTCTCATGTAGGGAAATGGTGTCTGTTTGCTACACTAAAAGAAAATGTTTGCTTTTTGCTCTTCGATAGATTATTACAAACGAATTTAGTTGTGGTTAGGAGGAAGAAGGCATGTTCAATAAGTGCCAGAAGAAGAGGAAATAAAGAGACAAAGGGAGAATACAGAATGAAAGGAAGGGAAAGGGTCAAGGTTTGGACACATTTTGCTAGGGTCTAGAACGAATGACCCAACATATGCGGTTGGGGATTTTTCTTTATCTCCTGTGTCCTCCATTATTCCCCTCTTTATCTCCATAGTTCCCTTTCTGATACTTGCCTCAATGAATTGCTTTCTCTTTGGATTACACAATATATATATATATATATATATATATATATATATATATATATATATATATATATATATATATATTCTATTGCATTATATTCCATATATTGTTATTTTATATCCTAATATAAATTATTCATGTGATTCGCAGATGCTAAAAAAATGGCTAAAACTTTAAATATTTATTTAATCAAGAACTTAAACTTACTGCTTCTCGAGGGCTTAAGAATAAAAGAACATATTAAATTCAAACCCTAAGCTAAAGCTTGGCACCATAAGTTATAACTTGAACAAAGATCTTCTACTCATACCCAATCTACTCATACCCACTTTTAACCCAGAGAATTAAATAACACATCACGAAGGAAATAGAATCTGGAAATGAAATGAAAGCTCATAAAGTGGTCAAGGGGAAAGAGAATAATGGCGTTGATGCGTTCCAACCACATAGGTCGAAAGACATTAAGGAATAGTTTTTATTGGTGAAGATGCGCACCGACACCACCTTGGAGAGAAGTGGTTATGAATCTCTCCAAAGATTATCGTTTCTGAGGAATCCCCTCTCCCCTCCCCAAAAGGATATAAAAAATACGCTCTTTAAATTAAAAGAAAAGCGAACCAAAATAAAACGGAAAGAATAAACATATAATGTGAAACGGAAAACGAAACAATACGAGCGACTGAAACCAAATGATAAGGAATAAAAGAGTTGATGGTTTTCCAATTAGAAACATCAAAATCAATAAAGTTTTCTAGATTTCTAAGTTTAAAAAAATCTAAAAATAGTCTCCAGTTTCAAACATCTAAACAAAGGCAAAACGAGTGCTCACCCCCCCCCCCCCTCACTCCGCCAATTATTTTTATTAATATCTAATATTTTTCCATTTGATCAAATTCACAGACAAAAGACTTTTAACCTTCAGATAGTAATGGATCCATTTTTCACTTCCTGTTACTTTCAAAATTCCATCTCTATAGCAACGGATCCCATTGAGTTCTCACTGCCGTACACATTATAGTCGATTTCCTCCGCTTTTGACAAAACACCTGGCCTTTAGATTCTAATAGCCCACTCTTGCTTACGTATGTGCACACATGTACACATGTATGCACTCTGACTTGCCTTGCCATGTTATACTACTTCATTTACAAGGGAATCATGTAATACCATTCCTATTTAGGCCATTTATTATGCCCCTGAACTGAATAAATTGACAGGTATGCGAGTCTTTGTTTTCCCAATAGCACCCATAAGGCGACTGACCACAAAGGCATAGGTCGCCTTAATTACAAATTCAGTCCTTTAATAAGCAACTTTAAAATTCTCCCCCAAAATAAGAAAAACACAAAAAGAAGCAAGAATAAAAGAACGCAAACAAGAAACGAAACAAAAACATGAAGAAGGAGAGCACAAGCATGTGACCAACACCAAAGAGAGTAAAGTAAAATGGAAGAAGCAGACACGAAAACCTTCTGAAATGACCGATATTCTACGAGATGGTCCAAATGTGAGAACCATGAAAGTCGCTCTTTTTTTCCGGGAAGGATCAAAATATGATCAGGCCCAATATCGCCGGATGATCCCCGTAAAAAGAAAGAACTGTATGGAACACGGTCTTCCAGAATGGACCGAAATCAAAGGAATTCCTTTCTTTGGGGATTCGGTCATTTCTATTACTGTAGCTGTTGCTAATAAAAAGGAACCGGTCACAAAGAACCAAAAACTAGTCAACGAAATTGGAAGTTAAAGAATAGAAAGAGAAAATATAAATAAAATAGGTGAATGTGGGAATGTGAAGAAGAGAAATGTAACGATAACGATCAAGGATGAACAAAAGGAGATGTAAAAAATAATAATCATGATAATATTAATGAGAGAATTTTTGTATGGTGTTCTTCCTCAACACGAATGAGATACAGCCTAGTCGAGTGAAAACGTTGTTTTCCAAGCTCAGCGAAGTTAAACTACGTCAAGGAAGTTTAGTTGCCAGATGGAGTAGCAAGTCGCGTCAACTTTGTTTTGGATGGCATGATTTTTATTTACTGTATAAAAAGAAAATCAACGAGATCATCCCCGTCGGAAAGTTTAAGAATAGAGGATGTACAAGGTTAGTTAAGATTGAAATATATGGAACTTAATAAACTACGGTGGAATTAGGAGCAAGTTTGACGAGCAAATGAACTCACAAGTACAAATTAATCTCCTTTTCTCGTTGATTTTAGACCCCTCATCATCATTATCCCAAACGGCTTTAATTCTAACCAAGTAATATCCACCAAAACCAAAGATGTCCGATGAAATATCCCTTTTGGTCCCATTTAAACAAATACGACTAATAAAATTTCAAACCAGGGCGCCTTTCATACACAGAAAATAAAACCCTTTTCCCTGATTTTAATTTTAATATCCTCCACAGCTGTCAAACCTACCCGAAACCTGCCTAAAATCAATGAAAACAAAAGAACCAGAGTTGGACTTAATCGACATTTTCCTTTACAAATGCGTTCTATCGATTATGGGAAATTCTTCAACATCCTCATTTTAATCTCCAGCCCAAATCGGCATTTTTAGCCAGATTTTCACTTAGTAACGTCTTTTTTGGAGGCAATTTCCACGAGATGGGGAGGCGTAAATAATGTTCCAAACTAGGGTTTGATGGTGATATTTTACTCTTTTGTACAAGAGTCGTGAAAAGGTCTCTTGTTGGCAGATCCAAATCTATTCAGGATAAAAGATCTTTTAATCTGCGTTCAAAATATATGCGTACCGAATTTGGGGTCCAGCAAATCTGAACAAAAACTTGGATTGGGGTGAGATTTATAGAAAAGGAAAGGAATGCTAGTGGCTATAAGACGTAGTTTCATCGTCTAACAAACGGAAGAGGATGGGAAAGGGTATATGAGAAGAGACAAAAATAAATATAACGTACAAGTAAGAAATACTACTAAACGAATAAATAACAGTGAAGAAAAGGAAATAATACTAAAGCTGTATAATAAAAAAATTAAAATCATCAGGTATGTGATTACAGGATTCATAGGAACAAAAAAAGTAAATATAAAAACTCATAATCATTAGAAAGCGGAATTGGAAAAAAGTGAGTGAGTTACCGAATGACATTTAAAAGGCGGTCACACCGACCTAAAGGAGGTCAAATTCATAATTTAAGGTTTAAGCATTTTTTGCTACGAATTTGCGTTTGAAGAGCGGACAAAAAACGTAATTGAAGGAAGAAATAACCGAGCTAATGAAAAAACTAGTTAGGATTAAATTAAAGAACATCCACACCCGCAAGAAAAATAAAATAAGATTTCGACGATTTTCCCTTTATTAAACATACATTATATAGGAAAAGAAGAGCAGATGGAAGAATACATCTTATGTACTAAAACAAAGAGGGAAACGATTACAGACTTCAATATTCAAAATTTTTACTATTTGATAAGGTGAATAATAAAATGGTCAAGAGCAAACAAACCTATATTAATAGTGAAATTCGCGATGGAATGTTATACCGACACGTTCGAGGATGTTCTTAGACTCATAATTGCTGGAACGCACGAGAACCGTATCCCTGTCCTAATTAACAAGCTGATTATAGAGGGACATCTTATCATAATGATCCATGTGTGTGTGTGTGTGTATGTGTGTGTTTCTGCCCGTCCATTCTTTTAAAATAATTGTGACTTGATTTTTTTCTTGCACAACAATTTTGAATGTGTTGTGAAATAAAAAACTTTTTCTCTCCCACACTTTCTTAATTTTGTGAGTGAAGCGAACAAACGCCACAAGCCTAAACCAAAAACGCCCATAGGGCGGACTTTTGCTAGTAAGTATCAATGAAATACTTTGCTTACTGCATATCTCCTATAATCGTTATTACTAGGTAAAGTGTAAACGTAGGTACTCGTGCGTTCCACTAAGTATCTCTCTTGGAACATTCTCGAATGGGTCAGTATAACCACCCTCGCATATTTCTATATGAATTCAAGTTTGTTTGCCATTATTCCTTTAATTATTAACCTTATCAAGTCTCCAAAGAGTAAAATCTTCGTGCAAATCACTCCGTATCCACTTCATTATTCTCTACGTTATAAGCTGTATCCTTCCATCACGTCTTCATTCTCCGATTGAGGCAGACCGCGAGTTCGTACCCAAGACAGGATATAAAACGCTACCTCAGAGTAGATTGACAGCGGAAGTGAAAATGATCGTAAGTGTGCACAGGGTAGTGTACTGTAGGAGGAAATCAGACGGGAAGGTCCAAGTCGGGAAAAAAGCGCGCTACTACGCCTGCTAAGCTCCGAACTAAACGAAGCAATAAACATCCAACAGGCTGAGATCTGGGACAGCTTTATAGCCGAAGTATACACTAAGCTGAGATAGGACAAATTCTGGCACCAAATCAGGAAACCAACAAGATTGCAAAGAAAGGGAAAGGCCCGGATTAAAGAGGACGGTTCTGGAGGGAATATTCAGAGCATACTGGAAAAAATGTCTTCTCTATCACCAAAGAATACAACGAAGAGTTCGACCAGGACTTCGAGGGCCGTCTGATTGATGATCTGAATCGGATAATACATCTCACGCATCCACATTACCAAGCAGACGTGTGAAGATAGATGGTAGACCATGGTCATTCAATACCAACGGAGGACGTCATGGCCACTTTGAAAGCCTTCAAGCAAATTGTACTAGGCTGGATGGGCATCACCATAAACAATCTGGTGAATGTCGCACAGCAGATCATTCAGGGAATCACCAACATCTTCAACGCTTACCTGAGGACGGGCTACTACCCTGACGGTCTAAAGGTAGCAAAAATCATCTTTATACCCAAGGCCAGTATGATCCCAGATCAATTAGTAAATTACAAGCCAATCTCTCTTCTTGAGTTCGTGGGTAAAGTCAATGAAAAGTTCCTAACTAATCGGCTTCAAGATTAACTAGCAGAACTGGAAGCTCACAACCCCCAGCAGCACGGGTTTCATAAGGGACGAGGAACGGAAACTGCCCTCGTCCTCCTAACGGAGAAAATAACCCACTGCAAAGCCGATGGGAAATACGTAGACGTGGAGCTGCGCGATGTACAAAAGACCTTCGATAAGGTTTGGCTTAGGGGTCTACAATTTAAGATCCTGAACCTCAGGCTGAACCCAACCCTGAAAAAGGTCCTCTCTGATTATATCATGGAGCGAAAAGCCCAAATCTCCATCGTGGGCTTCACAGGACCTGAATTCGAACTCGAGGAGGGAGTTCCGCAAAGCAGCTGTCTGAGGCCATTGCTGTACTTCGTGTACACAATAGACCTTCCTGCTCCGGTAAGGAAGGACACGATGTATGTGCAATACGCAGATGACATCAGACAAATCGTCTCTAGTTCATATAGGAACGCAGGAGTTCAACCAATGGATACAGCTGCCGAAATAAGCAACATAAGCAGATACTAAAGGTTGTGGAAGATAAAAACTAACCACCCAAAATTCTAAGTAATCTAAATAAACCGTCGTAAAATAGATGGCGTCATTGTGAACGACGACCTCTAGGCGTACTCAAAAGAGAATAATGTTCTGGGTTTGCGTTTCACCAAGTCTGGGTACAAAACCCATATCAACACCATAGTCTCCCTAGCCAAAAGGCAACTTCGGAAACTCTTCAGATTCCGAGACCTTTAACGCGCCAAACAAGAAGAAGCTATACACTACCTTGCTACGCTCCATCCTGGTGTACCTGGCAGTGATGAAGCAGATCGCAAGTTGTACCTCTCTCAGGACGATTTAGAGAGTACAAAATAAAGCCATCATGCTAATAGCTGGCGCCAGAAGAAACGACCGTATTATGCAAACAGCCCTGCACGCAAGAGCCGTGTTGAAGTCAATTAATATAGAAGTTCAAAGGCCAACGAGGAAGACGTGGGAAAAAATAAAAGCAAGATAATCCTTTGCTAGACAATGACAACATCACAATACTGCAGCAGAAGCGACACAAAGCTGCAAGGACATCACTATTCCCAAGCGGAAGAATCTGCGCGAGAGAGGCGATAAAACCGATATTTGCATAACCAACAATTAAGAAATACAAGAACAGAACCGGAAAAACCGAATGTGAACTACCAATTTAGACTAAAACCAAAAAACGAAATCTAGACGAGGAAAAAACCTGCGAATACGTCCACAAAAATAAATATAAAGACAAACGATAAAGAGAGGCGAAATGCGAATTAAAGAAAAGGGGAAACGAGAAATAAATAAAAAATAAATAAATTAAAAATTAAAATAAACTAAACAAAAGAGGCGAAGAGCCTAACAAAAGAAAAAGGAATAAAAATTAAAAACTAATTTGAAATAAAATAATAAACAAAGGAGGCGAAGTGCTCACAAAAATAAAATAACAAAAATAATAAAGCAAGTTAGCATTAGCATAAAAGAAACTTAAAAAGCTTGGACGAAGGAATATATATATATATATATATATATATATATATATATATATATATATATATATATATATATATATATATATATAGTACAAGAAGAAAAATTGGACGCGAATGAACAATGAGACAAGAAACAGGAGTTTTTTAGAGGTAAGAGAAAGGGACATTAGAAGAAGACTAGAATCAAAGAGAGCAGAGGGCAGCATAATGAAGGAAATCCTTTACCGAGAAGACAGAGATAACGCCAGGGGAAAAAAGTTTGAAATTCCTGGCCGGGACTCGAACCCAGGTCTGCTGATTGCCTGGTAGCTTAGCGGTAGAACATCTGACCGGCAATCAGCAGACCTGGGTTCGAGTCCCGGCCAGGAATTTCAAACTTTTTTCCCCTGGCGTTATCTCTGTCTTCTCGGTAAAGGATTTCCTTCATTATGCCGCCCTCTGGTCTCTTTGATTCTAGTCTTCTTCTAATGTCCCTTTCTCTTACCTCTAAAAAACCCCTGTTTCTTGTCTCATTGCTCATTCGGGTCCAATTTCTCTGCTTGTACTGTATTGTTATATAGTCTGCAATGCAAAGTTTCTGCACCTTTCTTTCTGTCTTCAAAATTGTTTTGAAAGGCAGAAAATAAATATGGCGAAAGTCCTGTGGTGGTTGTTATCACCCGCAGAACTTGCATTTGCTCTTTCTATATATATATATATATATATATATATATATATATATATATATATATATATATATATATATATATATATATGTATATATATATATATATATATATATATATATATATATATATATTTATATATATATATATATATATATATATATATATATATATATATATATATATATATATATATATATATATATATATATATAAGTAAGAATCAAACCAGTTCCGCCGGTCAAAAATGCCAACATTGGGAAAACTGGAGGCAAAGAAGGCAACAAAAGAAGATGATAAAATGGGAGAAGAACGAAAGCGATGCCCTCACATCCATGGCAACTAAACCTCCAAAAACCCTTAACCCCTATCAGACCTACCACACATTTCACCACTTAGCTCATCACGAATCCTTTACGAGAGATTTAAGGAATGGTGAGGTTCAGAAGAACATTGAACAGCCGAGTATAATGACATAAAAAACATATGTTCGTACCATGTACTCTTAACTTTTATTTATATTATAAATAACCCCCTTCTTAGCGAATTATTTGAAGATTGTAAAGTTCAGAAGAACATTAAACAGCTTAATGTACTGATTAGAAAAATTTAAGTTCGCACCCTTAAATCCCTATACCTTTAGCTAAGAATATATTCAAAAATTAGTCCTTCCTTTATAATGGATTTTAATTGAGCAGCATGTTCTCATTGTTCTAATTGTTCTTGATATTCTTCCATTCCCTGGTCGTTTAATTTATTCTTTTGAGCATTTATTTTTATGTTCTTTTCCCGCCTGACGAAATTTACTCGGTTGGATTAGTAAATCGCGTCTTGAAATATTACCACAAAATGTTCCCCGAAATGACCGTATTTATAATCCCAGATACGAGTATGTTCATATTCAACTGATACTTTTTTAATGGCGAAAAAAAACATAATTGCGTAAAAAACGAAGACCAACGAAGGTTTCTTCTTCACAATTTTGGGAAGGAAAGGAAAGATTATAAGGTAGTGATGTTAGCATAAGTGAAAAAAAAATGGTCTAAAGTAAAAAACTAGAAGAATCTAGAGGGATCGCATCTCTTCGAATCATATACCCATCGTAAATAAAAGTCAAAAAGAATAAAAAAAAGTGAGAAAATGAGAAATAAGAATATTCGGGAGAGTTTCGAACCTTTCCGAGAGAGAGGGAGGCAGTCTGGTAGGTTTGTCTCCTTATTTGTTATATGCTCAATAAACAAACGCAATACCCCTGATTAATTTGACAAAGGTTTACTTATAAAGTCAAACCATAAAACCCCTAATATTTATACTATTCATAGGAAAACCAAAGCCAAAACAAGACCCGTCTTGTTACGAGAGGAGCTCAAATTTATGATACCTCTTGCTAATCCTTCCTCTGTGGGCGGCATTCAAAATCACGAGATCGCCCTCTGCGTGTATCTGAGGCCGAGGCATAAACAGACGTCAACACAACAAGGTTGTGAGGAGCTTTCGGCGAAGATAACAAGTTGATATCACGTTCAACGAATAATGGCCGCTCTCAGCAGTAAATTTAGTTACACATATCCACAGGCCCTATTTTCCGACAGTTTTATGAGAGGAGGCGTGAAGCTAGACCCTGGTGGCTCTCCTGGTAGGTCCTGGTGGCTAACATCCGTTAAAAGTCTTAAATAAGTTAACTTAAAGGGGCGCCAGTATGCGTGTAAGGAGGTTGAGGATTATTGGCAAGATTATGCGCTATGATCTCCTTCATGGTGTCAATGTCAGCATGTACAGTCATGGACAAATTTTTACGTGATAGGATTAATCATTTCAATATTTTAATTATTGCAGGTTCAAGATAAAGGCAACATTTAAAAAATAATAATAAACAACTGCATTCCATTGCTGAGCCAAAATCGCGATCTGTTGAATTTCAGTCCGTGGAACTTTGTTATTCGATCAAAAGGGTAAAATGATGAGAAATATGGATTAAATGAAGGATGTATAATTATAATCTATTTCAGAATATATTTTAGGGCGGTAAAATAAATATTTGATTCATTTTCAATTACAAAATTGGTTCCTTGCAAAGAAAAGCGTGGCGTGAAATGCAAAGTGATATTTGCTAAGGACATTGCATCAAGGAGTGCAATCCTATGATGCTTTCTTGACACCCAAGAGATTTAAATAAACGCTAAATTGCCTCCTGGTAAGGTCTCAATTAAAGGATCGGGTTACATCGAGTACCACCCATGCTCACAATTAAAAAAAAGCGGGCATGAACGCTTCAGCGCACACACTGGGGCGGAGACTTTTCGACCAAAGTCTCAAGTGGAGAAGAGCTGTGAATAAGCATCATGTCACTAAGAAGAACTTTATGGATAAGCTCCAATTCTGTAGAAAATATAAAGAATGGACTGTTGACGACTTATGGATAAGCTCCAATTCTGTAGAAAATATAAAGAATAGACTGTTTAAGACTTATGAATAAGCTCCAATTCTGCAGAAAATATAAAGAATGGACTATTGAAGACTTATGGATAAGCTCCAATTCTGTAGAAAATATAAAAAATGGACTGCTAAAGACTTATTTATAAGCTTCAATTCTGTAGAAAATATAATGAATAGACTGTTAAAGACTTGGGCGACCTAATATTCTGTAATGAATCTTCCTTCCGCTTGTTCGGAGCTTCTGGATTATCCCTCGTTAAGAGCAACAAGGGGTCCAGCTCTATCCACTAGAGGTTATTCCTATTCACCAGGGCAATAAAGAGTCCATCTCTATCACCTAGAGCAGCAGAGGGCCTACCTCTTTCCACCAGGGCAGTGAGGGGGACATTCCTATTCACTAGTGCAATAAGGAGTCCATCCCTATCCACTAGAGCAGCAAAGGGCCCACCACTTTCCACTAAGGCAGTGAGGGGGTCATTCCTATTCACCAGGGCAATAAGGAGTCGATTCCTATCCACTAGAGCAGCATAGGACCCACCTATTTTCACTAGGATAGTGAGAAGTTCATTCCTATTCACCAGGGCAATAAGGAGTTCATCCCTATCCACTAGAGCAGCATAGGGTCCACCTCTTTCCACTAGGGTAGTGAAGGTTCATCCCTATTCACTAGGGCAACAAGGGGTCCATCCCTATCCACTAGAGCAATGAAGGATTCCATCTTCATTCAAAAGGCTATTGGAGGACTTATCCTTATCCACTAGCGCATCGATGGGCCTTTCCCTATCGATTAGGGCATCGAGGGGCCCATCTTGGT
This sequence comes from Ceratothoa steindachneri, assembly GCA_963969495.1. Lineage (NCBI taxonomy): Eukaryota > Metazoa > Arthropoda > Malacostraca > Isopoda > Cymothoidae > Ceratothoa > Ceratothoa steindachneri. Next base: position 126,402,952 of record OZ018319.1, on the reverse strand, counting down.
CCAATAGAGCGGCGAGAGCTCCAATTTTTATTCAATAGGCTATCGATGGACCCATTCCTATCCATTGGACAACGCAGAACCCATTCCTATCCACTAGGAAAGAGCAGAGCCCATTCCTATCCATTAGGAGAGCGCCTAGCCCAGTCATATCCACTATAACAGTGCAGAGCCCATTCCTATCCAGTAGGACAGCGCAGAGCCCATTCCTATCCATTAGGACAGCGCAGAGCATATTCCTATCCATTAGGACAGCGAAGAACCCATTTATATTCATTAGGAGAGCGTAGAGCCCATTCCTATCCATTAGGACAGCGCAGACCCCATTCCTATACACTAAGACATCGCAGAGCCCATTCCTATCCAGTAAGACAGTGAAGAGCCCATTTCTCTCCACTAGGACAGTGCAGAGCCCATTCCTATCCACTAGGACAGCGCAGAGCCCATTTTCATCAACTAGGACAGCGCAGAGCCCATTCCTATCCATTAGGACAGCGCAGAGCATATTCCTATCCATTAGGACAGCGAAGAACCCATTTATATTCATTAGGAGAGCGTAGAGCCCATTCCTATCCATTAGGACAGCGCAGACCCCATTCCTATACACTAAGACATCGCAGAGCCCATTCCTATCCACTAGGATAGCGCATAGCCTATTCCTATTCATTAGGACAGCGTGGATCCCTGTCTTTATTTTAGGCCAATTTGAACTTACAATCCAGGCTGTTCGCAATAATTCCTGCCCCCAATCGAGAACCTGGAATGTCTTTCCTAATATATAAAATTATTTTTCTATTAAGGGTAAATTCAATGCTTTCCTCATTTGGGTACTGTCTATTGCTACAAACACTATTATACACATACGCTTTTTTTGATCGTTTCTGACATGCGGCCTACTGTTATTCAAAGGTTCTCCAGTGACACCTTGGGCGGGTTCTGAAGGAAGTTCCAAACATCTCTAAGAACAGTCGCATTCGCATCAGCCATTCACTTTGTTTGTTTTGGCTCCCCATCCCTTCCTCATTTGTTATTCAGAATCAGTGTGTGATTGTATCGAAATTTATAGTGCGTTTTCTGTGTGCTTGCATTTCACCTTGGTTTTATTTATCTGTAATATATTTCAGTTTGAATTAGCTCTTCTCAACCTGTGCTAGCACCGAACGCTCCTTGCATCTATTCCTCTCTCCAGTTGAGCCACAGAACTGAAAATGTTTTGTGCAAAAAAAAAAAAAAAATACAAATCGACCGCATTATATTACATGTAAAACTGTGTTATCAATTGTTAGCTTTAAAATCTTGGCTCTAGTCAAGACACCACATAACTTAGGATTTTAGGATTTCTTTATATTAAACAGTATAATTATTGTGGATTGTGGATGTGGAGGTTGCAGAGGGATTACATAGACTCTATCCATGGGCGAAAACATACAGTAGCGGCCAAAGGTTTTCGGAAACCTGGGATTTTTCTTATTCTTTTAGTTAATATTATGAATATATTGTTGTATTTTGGCATTTATGTATCCAATACATGTAGCAAGCAAAATAAAAGGATAAGCTCCCCTAAAACCTTTGTGAAATAGCTAAGTAAAATGACAATGCTGTTGAAATGTTTAAAATCCTGGTATCAGTATGTGGTATGTTACAATCAAAATGTCTTCATATAACACCTTAGATTCGCGCACTATCATGATATTCCATGACGACAGATATGATAATGGCGAATACACGTAACTATAGCGTGGAGGAAAGAAGGCTGATACGCAAGCTACACGAGGAGGACCTCAGCTGTCGACAAATCACCCAGAGGTTCATCGGATCACATTTCGATGTTGCAGAAGTGTTAAAATGTATCCGAGAATGTAGGAACATCCAAGACCAACCTTGCTTTAGACGACCCAGGGTCAGTACGGACCGTAAGCACAGGTCTCTGCGTCGCATGGGCCGTTGGGAAGTAGGAAAGGACAGAAGACGTTCATGTTAATGCATTCTTCAGAATAGTCCTTCGCAGAATAATTGCACAAGGCTTGAAATCATGTAAAACCCGCCAGAAGTTCCTAATTAACCTTTAGCAACTGCAACGTCGACTGGCTTTGGTAAGGTGGTCACTGATACTGGACTATGCGTCAGTACGGACGTATCTTATGGTTCAACGAGGGCACGTTACAGTTATCCTCGACCCCAATCAACGTCCGCAGGAGGCCAGGGGATCAGTAAAATCGAGAGACCATAGTGCCCAGAGTAAAGCATGGTGGCTGCTCTGTAAAGGTAAGGGATGATATGTCAAGTTCAATAGTGGGCTGCCTCACTGTTGGTGATAACACTATGAATTCAGATAAATAATAAGCTTTCTTGAAAGAGTACATGATGCCCAGAATGTGATTTTACATCAGAACAATGTCCCAAATAATAGGTCTGCGTCACTCTACAGAGATTCCAGAAGAACAATATCTTGATGTTGGACTGGTCACCTCAGTCTCCGGATATTAATCCACTGGAAACCTTTGGAAGGACCTGAAAGAAGCTGCAAGACGTCGGCAAACAGCCTCCAAAGAGCAACTGAAGTCAATCATCACCGAAGAGCGGGCCAGCATTACATTCCTGAGGTATCGTATCATCGGGTAGAGCAGGCCTCGAAGAATGAATGCTTTCATAATTGACAAGTAATTCTCGACACGCTACTGAGTTTCCTGTATCAGTTTGGTGTTGTAATTTTTGCAGAGCTTTAACTGCCTTTCTGATATATGTTGTTGATGTTACATGTTTTAGCAAATTTGGTTATTTGTTAATCCTTGATGATTTTTATAAGCGTATATAATTTAATTCTCTTTATTTATCCTTATTTCACTGGTATATTCATATTGATATGCAAATCAAATCTTTACGACCTTGCATTTGTCTAAACTCGCATACGATACCAGGATTTCCTACATTTGATTAGCATCGCCACTTTAGATATTTCCAAATTCTATAAGAAAGCTTATACACTTATTTTGCTTTCCAGATATATTGGATACATGCATGTAAATCTACACAGCAAATTCATACACATGCCCAAATTTTGTCTCTCGCTTGGGAAAATTCTACATTAAAATGCTTATAATATTTAGAAGCAGAAACCTCATTTTCTGAGACTTATCCACATTTTAACTAACGGCGGAAAGCCAATTCCTCAATTATTTTACCATCTATATCCATTGTATCACACAGTTTCTCATGACTTAAAAGAACATACACACGCATTCTTATGACAAGCAAACGTTCACATAAGAGATTGCATAATCTCGCCTACAGGTGGTTATACAAAATTACACCCTATTCGCTGCTCATAAAACAATCACATTTCTCTTCTCAGAAACCTTCTTCAACCCCGTTCATAGAAATCATTTTTCATTCGTGATCTCAATCACGCATGCATTTAGACCCATCTGAGTACATTCAATTGTTTACTTTACCAATTATCCTTCGATAGACTGATCTGATCATCGTTAACTTGTTGGGTATTATTTTCGTATTGAATGCTGTTGTAAGATGCTTATATTTATTTGCGTTTCAAGGGGGGGGAATTCTAGTCTGCTACCCGGACTGCTTTGTGGAGTGGTTGCCAAGCACAAGATAAAAATCCAGCCTAATTTTTTTAGAAGCTGGAATAAGAGGGTCAAGGGCTGAGACCTCACATTCATCGTCCTATAAAGTGGTCAACCCTGAGTGACCTAGAAGTCCCTACAAGCAGAATTATGAAATCAATAGCAAGTTAACAACTCTTCAATCACGGTAAGCTCATTCTGTGCAACATTTTTGCCTGATTTTCCAGTCTTATCACCCAACTAATTGTTCACGCAAATAGAGTCGCTATTGTCACTAAAAAGAGTGGCTAGTGATAATGTTAAAATAAAGGAGTTGGCGCGGACAGTCCCCTATACATTCATATATGGGATTTATTCTTCTTAAAAGACCCTGCAAATCTCACCTACCAAACCATCCGCCTAACAATTTATGAGCCGTTTATTCATTCTACGGCGCAAAAGGTTGAGATTATGGCTCAATCGGCTGAGTTATCCCATCTGGCACATAAGGATTCCCTATGGAGGCTAAAGGACACATGGGTGGATAATGTAACCGCTGATTTTCTTAAAGAGTTATTTATTATGCGCCCTCCTCCTCAACACACATCCAAGAAGTGTTGGAGATTTGATCCACCGAGATCCTCCCGGAACATTTCGCTACCACCCCTGAAACAGCCTTCAGTAGGAGCGAACATATAAGAGTAACAACCTTTACAAGCGTCCTTATTCAGCAATCTCATGAGCACCTTGAAGCCGCACTTGTTCCGATCAAAGATGAGCTTGCAAACCTCTCACGATTAGCAACGAGGATTGAGAAGTTAAAGACATAATCCATACGATGTTCGACCCTCGGTTTCCGTATAATAGAGAACGCAGCTCTCCTGCCCTCAACGATGGAATCTCCTAATACTACAAGACATTTGACTAGGAGAAACCCCGACGTTCACCTGGTTGCAAGGAAAGCAAGTAAAGACGTGTCGTTTCTGTTTCCCCAAATTCCTTTCCTCCATATTACCTATTCCATCATCGGAAGATAATGTTTTTATAGATACCGGATCCGTCATTTCGATAATTCCTTCAATATACGATGATCTACAACATGAGGAGAGCCACTTCTTAATGCAAACGGCATTTGGTTAATAAGAACTTAAACTCTCATTGGTATTAAGAAGGTACGAGTACTTCACATGTGCGTTTATAATTTATGATGTTAAGTGCACAATCATAGGAGTCTATCTCTTATTTCCCTCTAGTCTTTTGGTGAAATTAAAAAAAAATTGGTATAGGGCAATCTGTGTTATTAGTAAAAATATGATTTATATTTCAATATCTTTCTCAATTTCAAGTCACTTCCTTTGCTATATCTCCCGAATCAAAAAAGAATTTTATAAACTGTCGTAGAATACGCTCTCGACGATATACCATATATAACTATTCGTTAAGGGAATTTTCTATATTTCGAGTGCGTGGTAATCGGATTGACCGAGGTTAGTTCAAAAAGATGGGGCGGGGCCTGGAAAGGCTTATTTATCTTCAATATGCTTAAGAAGTGGAACGGGGCACAGGGATAAATAATATTGCTACCATTAATAAAATAGTTTTATTAATTAAACTATCAACAACACACAAAAAAAATGTTTACACAAACGGGGAATGAAAAAGGGTCATGGGAAATCTGAGGATTAAGATTTGGAAAGATTTAAAAAGGTAAACAAACAAAAAAATAAAGGGGGAGGAATGGTTCGCTAAACCATTTAAAGCACAGAGTTGCGTTGACAAAAGGTTTAATGATTAAAGGTAATGCTCAGCTTACGTAATTACAAAGTTGTTGTGCAGAGGAAGATGATGCAAAGGAATCTTCGGTCCAACTGGCGATTTCCAGCAGAAGGGTTCTTCGGGGGGTTGTGCTTAACGAGGGGGAGGACTGTCTTCGAGGAGTGAGAGCGAAGTGGGGCTCGTAAGTACGAGCGATCCTTGTGACAGCAAATCGGAGATGTTCTAGATGAACAATGGAGGTTATTGTTGAAACCAAGCGTTCTCTTGAAGAACGTTAAAAAAGGGGGAATAAAATTATCTTGGGAACGAGAACCGTTTCTTGACGAACGGGCTTGAAGAACAATGGCTGTTATAACGTTGTTCTCTTTCTGAACAACAGGGAAGGGGGTGAGAACCGTTTCTTGTCAAACGGGCTCAAGGAACAAGGGCTGTTCTAACGTTGTTCTATTTCTGAACAACAAGGAAGTCTTGTTGACTTGGTGTCTCGAAGGGCATGAACATTGGCACTCAAGGGATATTGTCCTCTTCTGGACAATAAGGGGTTTCTCGGCAGAGTTCCTAGGTGCACAAGGGAGATCGGATTGGCTTGATGCCTCGCGAAGATAATCTGGATCTGCTTCAATTGGGAGAAGCTACGGTATAAATAGCCGGAGCCATCTCCATGGCGTAGGGGATAATTGAGTGGGGGACTTCGGGGGAATGTCCCGGTGGCGCCTGGGAAAATACCTTATTTGCCCATAAGCCTAATTCAATCTGGCGAGATCGACGTATGGAGGCGAAACGGGGGAGTGAACCTCCTTGATTAAACATTGGCTATGATGGGAGATAACGCGCTTCTACTTCCTCTAGCAAGCAGGATGCACGTGGGTAAGCATGTGGGTAAGCATGGTTAACATGTGATAGAGGCTGAATTAAAGCGGCCTCAGACCGTTCTATACATAAACCAAACACAAATGCAAGAGTGAAACTCCGTCTAACCCAAGTCTCTCTTATTAAGATTATATAACGTCCAAAGTCTCTCCAGTTGCAAGTCAACTTCGGCTTTTGTTTCACAAACCAAAACGTGTGGCTATGGACATCATGCAAACTCTATTTGGAGGTAATAGCATTCGTGCTATTAAGTGACTATATTCATCTTATTTTCATTTGTTTCCTAAATCGAATAACAGTTACCGCTTTACCTATGACTACCACCGGTTAAATTTGACTGAATTTTATGCAAGCCTGCATGGCAAGAAGATATTTTTCAAAGTTTACTTGAGAAATGTTTTCTTTCAAATCCCTTTGAAACCCTCATCTATCAAAAACCTATGATTTTGCCTCGGGGCTTATACGAGTAGAGTATCCTACCTAATTTATGTGCAATACATCGCAAACATTTCAGTGGTACATTAATCATGTTTCGTGTGTCATGTATTTCGTCTTTACTTTTAAAGACGACCTTTTTTTAATATTTTCATCAACTATTTTCAAGGTCGAAATTGCTCGGATAGCAAAATAACAATGCAAACTGTGTTTTCTAAGTACGAGGGGCAAAACAGAGGAAGGGGGATGGCTGTTTGTGGGGCTGTTAGGACAAGTTATGACTTTTCAGGACCTTCAGCCGCACGCTCCTGCCTCATCTATTTAAGAAGCAGTAGTTGATCGCAGATCGTCAGTCACAAATTTGCAACAATGGAGAAGGTTGAGCACCGCGCAGTGATCAAATTTTTGACCAAGGAAGGCAAAGATACAAAAGAGATCCATGAACGCATGGTTGCAGTGTACACCGACACCGCACCTTCCTATGCAACCATTGCTCAGTGGAATATGGAGTCCCGCCATGGTCGTGAGTCCTTTGAAGATGACCCCCGTCCAGGATGCCTATCAGTCGTGACCAACGAGGACAATGTGGCCCGTGTGGACAGGATGATCCCTGAAAATCGAAGGAAGAAGGTCGAAGATATCGAGCGAGAACTTGGAATATCGCATGGAAGTGTTATCAACATCATCCACGGCAATTTGGCCATGACCAAGGTCTCTGCCCGTTGGGTCCATAGAAACCTCACGCCCCATGATCCACTTCAACGTCGTCAAAGTCCACAAGGCCAGAGTTGCACAAGCTGCCATGTGCGAGTGCGGATTCGAGGAGCTCAACGATCGTCCCTACAGTCCAGATCTGGCCCCTAGCGACTACTTTTTATTCCGCCAGCTCAAGGCTGCACTGCGTGGACGCCGGTTTGGGGACGATTAAGATGTCCAGCTCGCCGTCCAGGAGTGGATTGAACAGCAGTCGGGAGATTTCTGGTTGTCGGGAATTCGAAGCCTCAGGGACAAGTGGCGCAAGTGAATTGAAGTCGAAGGTAGTTATATTGAAAAATAATAAAACACTTTTCCTCATATCTCGTTTCCTTATATCCGAATTGCAAAACTTATTCACCGGCACCTGGTAGGTTTCATAAATGCTTAGGATATAAATTCAATTCAAATGCCATATATCTGTAAGAGGATAAGAGAACTGTTACAAAGATTCCTTGAGTTAGTCAATTTCTTTAGAAGACTTATAAAAAATACTGCCACAAATCTCATTCCTCAAAAAAATGTTAAAAAATCAGACAAACCTTCCCTACCTTTTCTATTACAGTAGGGCAATAAAACAGAAAACGCTTCAATTCAATTGAAGAGATATATTAAAGGCTTTCCTTTTACTTCATCTTTAGCATAACTGCTCACTTAGTATAATCAATGATGCTTCAGATATAGGTGTCGGCATTGTCTTGCAACAATTCTCTGAGTAAGAATGTAAGGAGACTTGGACCTGGACTTGTACTTGGACATAAAAAGTGGTGAACTTAAGGGAGAGAAAGAGAGAGATAATGAAAGAGTAAAGTGGTGAAATAGGGTGAGTTTAAAGTATATAGGTGGTGTGGGAGACAGAATAAATAGATCTCTGGTGAAAGGGTAGCTCTGTTTGCTTAATTCTTTCATTTTGGATGTATTTTGTGTTTGTTTGTTTTTGTTGTTGTTTTTATAAACTAGAAAATCTATAGTTTATTCTAATTAAATTTAACATTTTAATTTAATTATGGTTTATATATGATCTTATGATCTTATTCGCATTCAAGCCATTATTTGAGGCGGGGTTTCTGTTCCCGCTATGGCTTTTTGAAAAAGTTTTTCTAATTGAATTTTAGATTTTGATATTTTTTCGCAAAGTTTTGTAAAAATAGGTAATCTAGTCATGGTATATGAATATATACTAGTCGTTTTTTGTGATTTGTCGATTTTGTCACGTGTATTTTGGAGTCACGTCGCCGTCAGTCTGTGCTTTACTACTTTTAAATGGTCTTATTTGTCGAGTAACCTCGATGTCTAGGTGTGTATGAGAGAACTCCGGGGACAGGTGGGTGCCAATGGCTCACGAGATCTTCTTAGCCCTCTCGTGGAGCGCTACGTTGATCGGAGATAATCCAACCGAGTCGTGGAGCTCCCTCTGTCGTTTGTATTCTCTTCTTCAGGTGTTTGTAATAATAAGCACCGCTTTGTTCTGGATCTTTTGTACTTACACAATGTGGCTCTCGGCGCTCGCGTTCAGCGGCACTGGGGGGTACAGGAGCCTCGAGCGAATGCACGCATTGAATATTTTGAGTTTATTTGAGGGATTTAGGTCATGGAACCTATAAAATTCCCTCAAATCTCTCTTGCTATCCATGACTGTTTGCTCGATATGATTCTTGTCTTGTGGTGATTTTGAGCCCAAGAACCGTCCCTTTCATGCAGTTGGGTATTCGCTCCCCGTCTACACGTATATCATTGAAGGTCTTGCGAAACACGGGAATTATTTTGAATTTCGGGGCATTGGTTAATATCTTCCATCTCGTCTCAAAAAAGTTGATGTTAGAAATCTCCCTAGTCGTATTCCTCGCCATAAATTCCCTGTGAACATAAGCGGCGGTACAAATTTGCGCTATATCGTCAGTGAACTGTACGTATATCGTATCCCCGGAGAAAGGTTGTGGTAGGTCACGTGTATAAATGTTGTATAAAAGAGGACTGAGACAGCGCCCTTGAGGGACTTGTGCATCGAGTTCGAATTCGGGGCCTTTATGTTCTCTGATTTGTAGATATACTCTTTTCTCAATTATGTAGTCGCACAAAATCCTCTCAAGAATGGAGTTAAGGCCTACTTGAAGGATCTTAAATTGTAGTCCTTTCTTGCAAACGTTGTCAAAAGCTTTTTGACATCGCAGAACACCAGGTCGGCATGCCTTTTGTCTGCCTTGATTTTCGCAATCTTTTCGGTAACGACGGCTAGTGTCGTGTCAGTCCCTCTTTTCCTTCTAAAGCCGTGTTGCTGCTCGTTATGCAAGGGGGCTTTGTCGAGAAAAGAGTTAACTCTGTTAGCCAATATCTTCTCGAAGACTTTGCCAGCAAATTCTAAGAAAGATATTGGTCGAAGGCTGGCAGGGCACTTCGGGGATTTCCCCGTTTTATGGATGAAAATTGCCTTGGCTACTTTCCACTGGTCGGAGAAATAGCGCGTGTTCAGAGCGACGTTCATTGTGTTGAGAAGGCCACTCTAAACGTTAGGCCGGGCCTGGATGAAATTCTCGCAGGTCAGCCCCGTAATACCCGGGGCTTTTTGACGAAAAGATTTTAGAGTAACGGAGAGTTCTAGGGTAGTTATTTTACTGCCATAGCTCTCCATCAATCTTTCCTGCGACACATAGTGGTGAGGAGAGGTTTTGTTTATTTGTGTGTTTAACTGTTAGATTACATCAGTTTCCAATTCGAGGTCGTAATTGTCATTTTCTTCTGGGGTAATTTTGAAGATTGAAGACCAGAAAATTCTAAACTTTTCTTCAATCATCTTCAGTCTCAGTATTTTGGGGGCCGTTGTGAGTAATTGTCATTTTTCTTTGCGGAGGTTTTCCTTTAAGACGTTTAACCGTCTGCTAAAACGTGTGTGTCTTTTTCTATATCGAGTCTGTTTATTAATCTGTGCCATAGTAGCATTTTCCGGTCCGTAATTTATGTCTGGAGTTCGTCCTTAATTTGTTTTAGTCTTCTGTAGGCATTGTGGTTGGGGCCTATCAGCGCTACCTTATTGGACAGGTCCCTATATTCTTAGGCCAGGGTCTCATGTGAAGGGGCCAGGGGGTAGCTGGAAGGGTTTTATAATTGATACGGGGAATACTAGTTTGATTGGTTTGATTAAGTAATCAGTAATTTTATCCAGCTCCTCATCTATTTCTTCTAAATTAGCATCAAATAAGGGGTCAGGGATATAATTTAAGAGGTAATTTCTATAATTTTCCTAGTTCGCTTGCTTGTAGCTTTTGCATTCTGGGATTACAATTTTAATGGGAGTTACTCCTATTGTAATTTTGATAGCCTGGTGGTCGCTCGGAATGATAGGGTCCGCTTTAATGTAGTAATTCCAAGTAAACCTGAAGCCTATATTGTGTTTCTTGGCTGCTGTCCCAGATATGTACGTCGGGAATTCTGGTCCGATCCTTGACATGTATTGTCTGTCGAGTAGTAGTTCGATGTTTCTACCTGCATTGTTGTGGGAGGTATATCCCGCTGTTGCGCATCTTGCGTTTAAATCTCCGGCGAAGATAACGTTCTTTCCGTGGTTAATTACCTGCAAGAGGTTGTGCATGGGCATATAGCCGCATCTTGGGGGTTGGTACCTCGTGGCCACGACCAGTTCCCCTAGGGCCGTACCCACTTCAATGGCAAGGTAGGATTCATCTAAGTCCTCCAGGGTCCTGTATTTTTTGACGGCTATTGCGCAGCCGTCATACCGTTTCTGACTGTGATTTTTGCTAACAACATCGTATTGAAATTTTTTTAAATGTTTTTGCACGGTCAGCCCGTGTTCAAAAATAAGTATTATGTCACAGTCACTTTGTCGCATAATATTGTCATAAATGAAACCTTTTTAGTCCCACCCATTGACATTCATATGTATAATCGTAAGTCTGTCTGCCTTTGTGTAGTTTTGGTTCTTAAATGCGTGGGATTAAAGTAGACGTTTATTTGCGTTCTACTTTAGTCCCATGTGGTGTACTTGGCGGGAAACGCTCCCTACCGTTTTTTTTTTATATTCTGTGTTCGTGATCGTGTGAAGCAGTCCGGTGTCAGCTTATCCATGTTTTGAGCGAGAGCATCTTCAATCTGCCGCTCGGGAACCTCATATGAACATCTCCACTTGTAGCTCCCGGTCCTAAGACCTTCAGCTCTTTTGAGAAGGGAGCTGATTCGGGGGCAAATATTTTGAGGTTGAATCAGCTCGCGTAGTATTTGAGTTGATGCTCTCTACATCACGATGAGGAGGAGGTTGACCTTGGGCGGCGGGTTTTGCCGGTTTTCCTTGATCGTGGAGACCTGGCTTCCTTGGGCCACACTGCTTCCTTGTTGGGTGTCGTTTGTAGTAGTGGTGTTTTTCCTAGGTAAAGCTGGCGTCTGTTGCTTTGTTTGCGTGTCTGCTGGTTTTGTAAGACGCAGATCGCATGTATTAGCTGTGTTTGGAGGCGTGGGAACTTTCTGGCATACATCTTGGCACTGATGGGTTACGCTAATTCTCATAACTTCCTCTGAGGATGGGTTGTCTGGAAACCACATATCTTGCATCCCGTTCTTTACGAGCATGCGGTTGACTTCCGTGGCAAAGATACCTGGGCGAGTAATGTTTGCAATGTGCGCATAGTAAATGCAGCACATTATTTTTGTTGAATTTTCGTTTTCTATGGGGAGGAATATCTTTTGGTTAATAGTCTCGGTAATGGCGGCTTTGGCTACTTTTGTATAGGTTGAGTTGGCCTTTTTCTCTTTGGATTCGCGTTTTATTTGGGTTTTTCATTGAATTTCCTGCTTTTTAGCCGGACATGCCATAGACATATTCGAGTGGGTGCCTTCACAATTCAAGCATCTGGGGGAGTTACTTTTGCAGTCACGCCAAAAATGGTCGCGGCCGGCGACGATAGAGCACAAAGTAAGGTCTTTTTCAGGGCAGTTGGACGTAGTGTGCTTGCCGAACCGAAAGCACATTTTAAGTCGACAAACTCCTCTCGTTTCATCTGCTCTGAGCAGACTCTTACATTGAAGAGAAGCAGATCGTTTTCCTTTGCTTTTTGAACCATAGCCGTGTACTTAAAAGCAACCTTGAACACGTGCGTGTTATTCTTGAATTTGATAACCTCAGCTACCTTTGTCCATCGGTGGTTAATCTCAGTTTGAATCTGATATGCCGAGTAGCATCCGACCCAGGAGTCGAGGCGCCTGCAGATTAAGCTAAGATTTGATATAATTTTTGCCGGTGTGGTCGGTTTTAAGTTAACAGTCTTTAGGCATTCAACGGCCTTACTTGAGGTCAAGTCTTCACAGTCAGCCTCTATCACGCAAATGGCCGAGTAACCATTTTGAATGTCGATCACTAGAACCAATTAAATGCTCAGAGATCCGAAAACCTTTTCGAATACCTAACTCCTGTCTGGGTTTGGGCCCTCCATGAAGACCTGGAGAGTGATGCGGAGGGTGTCTGTCATTTCTCTTGCATCCTATCGCGAGATAGGTTAGTGGTGTTATGAGAGTATTTGAGTATGAATGATATATATATATATATATATATATATATATATATATATATATATATATATATATATATATATATATATATATATACATATATATATATAGATATATATATATATATATATATATATATATATATATATATATATTATATACATATATATATATATATATATATATATATATATATATATATATATATATATATATATATATATATATATATATATATATATATATATATATATATATATATATATCTCAAAGTAGCGCGAGAGAATGATGAAAATGAAGCCATTAAACTACATTGAAAGAGAAAACAGAATAATTTTTCCTTGCAGTAATATTTTTATTACCTTTTTTCGAAAATCCGTGCAGGGAAGCGATTCGAACTAGGCACACTGAGGCAGCGAGCACCGCTTTGATCACAGTTAAAAGTATGCCGTTAGTACACTACGCTACGCAGTGTGCCTGGTTCGAATCGCTTCCCTGCACGGATTTTTCGAAAAAAGGTAATAAAAACATTACTGCAAGGAAAAATTATTCCGTTTTCTCTTTCAATATGGTTTAATGGATTCATATATATGTATGTATACCTTCAACTTTCCTTAGTGCTTGTGGATAGGCCTGGTGGGGCTTCGGTGCTTATATCTAACAAAGGTAGGAAGATTGCACCCTTCACTTTCTTGAATCGAAAGGTTATTGGTGCACTTATCGAACGAAATCGCACATTTTCACTTGTACCCATTTTATTTTCACTACTCTAATCAAGTCAAACAAATCCACCTTCACTAATATTTACTTTGGAAAAACTCCGAAAAATGGGCACAATTCACAATGCCGTACATAAGCGGGAAAAGTAGACTAGCAGCGGAACCAGAGCAGTCTAAAGAGACTTTCCTTTTTTACGAAGGCCTTTAGAGGCCCAGAATAAAAATATTTGTCATTTAGAAAAGAATTTACCCCAAGGTTCTCGCAACAACACACCGGGCACTTGCTTGAGGCGGTTCAACTTTCATGTCTTGCTGATTGCATAGCACTAACTGGAGTTGTCAAGTCTATTACAAACAGGCACTCTCTGGTAGAAGTTAGCGCTTTCAAGCTAATTAGTCAAACTACACTGATGATATAGCTCACATAGCCGTAAGAGATAATCCGAGCAATCCTCTCCCTCAGATTTTGAATAAAGATTTGAAACCGCGATTCATGCCTAAATTATCTTCTCCCGTTACTACTACAACTAGCCTCTCTCCTGGCTTCTTTACTTCCGCTCTCCAACTCCCCCAACTTGTTGAAAATTATGAGTTTTGTGTCCTTGTCCAGGGTCATTTACTTGGTGCGGCACTTTTTTTCCGAGAACTGCATTGTTTGGTTAAACGTATTGAGTTATAAAGCAGTTAAACGGTGCCTTTGATCTATTTTATTAGTGTATAATATCCATTTGTAGCTCCCTCGGCTACTTGAATTGCCCCAGCACACAATGGTATTGAGGGAGAAATGTACAGTAGCCACAATTATTCATGTCATCACTTTACGCTGATTTTTTTCAGTGTCAATTCCTATACATATTATTATTTAATGAGATATGGAGTGTTTGAGATATATTTAGTTAGAAATAAACTAAATAGGACATTTACCAATAAAATAGTGAATTTCTTTATGTTGTTGGTGTATTTGATGTACTACTGTCAAAATATTTTTAACGTTTTGTTTCAAAACAGGAGTTCCAAATTTCTCCCACTTTTCCTTTTTTTAAAAATTTAATTAGCTTTATATATTATTTTTTAATCATCGCTTTCACAAAAATATTCGCTTGACATTTTTTTTATAGTTTTATTGATATAATTAATTTTTTACCTAACGTGTTATGAAAAATATTTTTTACTGCCTATTGCCAGTCATCCAAAACTATTCGAGAGCTGCACATCAATAATTATATTGAATTTAATTTTCTTTTGTCCATAATATTATGAAAAATGTGACTGGACTAATTTGCGCATCTGTACGTTTCGTAGCTCTTTTGTGGATGCTCCAATGCAGGAAACTAAAATGAAGTTTGAAGGGAGAACAGTTTATCTGTCAAACACTAACGTATGACATTTGTGTGAAAGCTACTGCATTCACACAAATGTCACACAGCACCTTAATGCTGTTCAGCACTGACACGCTTATAAAAGCTGCTTCAAAGACTAAAAGAATTCGTCCAGCAACACCCTGATTGCTAAGGCAACTTGATACTAGATGTCGCCCGGGGACATGTTTTTAGGTTTGATTTCTAGAACCGTTAAAATATCAGTAGCAGAATCATAACTTTCGCAATGAGTAATATACTTTACCCTTTTTACAATACGTAAATTGTGAGTACGTTCAATTTATCCAGACTATGTTTAGCTACAGCAGTCAGAAAATTGCTGAACGTCTTGTACGGAGGGGAACATAACCCTTAGCAGCCAAGCTGTAAAGTTCACCATCAAAAACGTTCTGGAGGAAAATCTTGTAAATATTTGCTTAATAAATTGAGGCTGAAATAATAATCTTGATAACGGGTTTATTCAGCCAAATCCAAGCCACTGCAAAGAAAAAAATACATGAATAATACTACACTTTTTTTAATAACATTATCCAGTGATAGTAAACAAATAATTCAAGCATTGAATTTACGTAATATGACATATTATTTTTTTTATGTGTGTGTGTGTGGTGTAAATACACACAAATCAGCACGAGAATTAAATATGGGGAGGAACTAATTGGCAAAGGGAAATTGTAAGTTGCTGGAAATATGTATCAGAGAAACAAAAGACCATTCACAGAATTTCCTCAGTCAAATACATCCGCATATTTTTATTGGTCTTTCATATGTTAAGTTATAATTTTCCAAGTAATACACACTCTAAAATGTTATATTAAGTGACACCCTTAGTAGATAAATGCCGTGCATCTTCACATCAACTATGAATTTATTATAAATGTAGTCATATATTACCAATAATATATTTCATATAAAATGTAGTTGATTTTTACCCCTTACCGTTAAATTTTCTCCCTTTAGCTTGTATACATTTGGTTGCAACCGGAGTAATTACAGAAATAGGAAAGAGCAAAGACCTTAAGATCCCTACAAGCTAGTTCAAGGGAAGGGAAAAAGGAAAGTCAGAGGTGAAGGATTGGTAAACGGAAGAGATCATATGTAAACGAATTAGTTTGCCCTCTTGCTTCCTATGTAAGCTAATATATATATATTACAAATGATGGTGCTATACCAGACATTTTTTTATAAATTAAAAGATACGTAAAGTAACGAAGAAAAGTGAAAATTTTCCGGGAATTCCCTGGAACTCTACTATAAATCCGGGAATAGAAAAAAGTGTGAAAATGTTACAATTTCCCGAGATCCCGGTTTCCCGGGAAATTGTGAATGAGATTCCATCTCGGATGGTCGGTCTAAAACAGCGATGGATATTTTTGATAAAATAAAGCAATCCGATGTAACTACTCCATCTAAATCATAATTATATTTGCGAACGCGATCAAAAAGAATTATTTGTATTACAGAAATATTTTACTATAATATTACAATATATAATTATGGGAATTATTATTATATACTATTCGAATCAAGTTAACTACCATTTCTCTCAATAAAAGTCAGTCGTAATTGTATCATATTTATTTCATTCTTGGATTAAGAAAAAAAATAAAGATTGTTATTATTATATTTTGTCTAAACACCTGATTCTAGGGATACCCGACCTTTAACCCGAGCGTTATTTCAATTATCCCTTTTGATTGGGCATCTGTGCAGCTATCTTAAGCATATATTTCATTATTTTTCTTATTTTTTTCTTGTCTTGTGACACATAATATTTTTTAGTCATTTCATTGGAGATTTCTTTGATGTTATTAGAGTCATCTTCATTGTGACGTAGTTATTGTTGATAAGTACTATTTTTGCATTTCATCTTTCAATATCTTGTTGACTAAAGCTTTATTTTAGAAGAGAATTCCTCTATCTAAGCAGCTCCCCTCCAAACTAGCACGCTGCAGCCATATCTTATTTTATACGATGTGTGTAAAAGATATAACACTCATGACCCTTTTATGTATTTTTATAAATTCTTTGATCTAAAAACTTATGTTGTACTATCCATCACTAATCTCTGTGGATCATAAAAGAAAGATGGCTAAGACAACCGTTCAATACAATTTCGATCCAACTATTCTTTCGTTTTTTGTTGCGTTTAGGGAAGAAATTCTCCAAGAACAGTTGATTCTCTTCAATTGATTTGCTGAGATGATGATGATGAGGATAATAATAATAGGAACTTCTGTACAACCTAGACGATCTTGGTCGAGGTAAATTAAAACCTTTAGAGAGCTTACGAGACAAATCTCCTCATTATTTATCTCTTCCATTCACTAATACGCCCAAACTAAAGAAAATTACGTAGAAGTAATTACTTAGCGACGACAGAACAGGGAACGATAAGAGAGACCAATGTGATGAAAAAGTGATAACAAGAAACGCTGTAGAATTATTACATCTTGAGCACTGACGATCAGCCTCGCGACAACACTTAAATGGAGGATGGAAAGAATTGGATGCCTGTGAGCACTCTTCAGGTAATGAGGAATTATTAGAAATTGACAGACTTATTTATATTAAATCAAAATGAGCTAAGGCTGGTTTACTCCTTCGCCCTTGGGTCATGATTACTCAGTTTGTAATTTTACTTGCTCCGATTTCCCGCTAAAGATTTGGGCTTGTCCCGACGTTCCTATATAAGTCTTCCGATTCTAATAAATCTTCAGGATATATACCTAGGTGTATAAGCAATATATATATATATATATATATATATATATATATATATATATATATATATATATATATATATATATATATAACAAAACGCAAAGAAAGTCAGAAATGCCCTATCACCAGGGACCTGTCTTTCATTCTACTTTACATTTTCGCTTTCCTATCATTTTTTCCCGATTTTCCCTACTATTTCTCCTATTAAAATCTTCTACTATTATATTCCTCACTTTATATATCTAAGTCCAAGTCCAATCTTCAGTCTTTGAAGAAGCTTGTCAGAGAAACGTTGCATGAAAGTCTCTGCACGCAAGCATTCGGCTCTCTCCATCCTCGGTATAATCTTTAACATTGCATATCTCTCGAGCATCCCGTGGAAGCCTTCAGTGACTAAGCAGAGTTTTATGAGAATTACGTGTTACGTCGTCCCCTAGGGCAACAATCGGCATCGTTGTGTACAATATTTTGTGTCTACAACCAATGTTGACCCCGAAAAAGTAGGAAAGAGATTTAAAATCTATCTTCCTAACACCAGAACGATCGTACCTATACCTAAATACAAATAACTCGAAAAATAAAATAAGAAAACAAGCAAAACAACAAACTAGAAAAAAGATCTCGTAGCTGGACAAACAAAATTAGAAAAAAAATAAAAAGATCCCGCAGTGGGACACCCAAAACTAACACAAAAAATAAAAAAAGATCCCGTAGTGAGACACCAATGCCAAAAGAGGAGAAGGCCCGATCACCGGGTACCATTCATTTATCTCTACTACTTCCTTCCTCTTCTATCAATTTTGCCCTCTCCTTTCTTCATACTTCTTTCAAATTTTATTTTATCTTTCTAAATAAAATAAAATAAATAAATAAATTTACCGTCCGATGAATATCTCAGTTGGAAGTTACAGTTCGAACCCCGGGTGGCAACAGGTATCAGCTGCCATAAAGTCGACCCATATTTGTCTACCATCCAGTCGCTAACCATACCTCTTCTATTTTAACTTCGAATATGGAAAGAACCAGTATTTCTATGCGGCTAGGTCTTCCTCCCGCCCACTCAAGCTATGTATCGTATTTATATTTTGACTTTCCCTAACATCACTGCAGAGGGGAGGCCCTCGGATTTCCATGCTTTCCCTTTCTCATCATAGCTTATGGTGTTTTTCTCAGGTCGACGCGCTTCGAGGCTACCATTTTTGGCCTAAACTTCTGCAACCTACCAGTCTAATTTGCGTAGGGGAAGCGACTTATTCTCCCCCCTTCTTTGTGCCCCACTTCCCTTTTCCCCCTTCAGACTGAAGGATATAAATGGGGCCGTGAGCCCCTTTAAGTTATTCTGTTTCGAGAATTCTGCCTGATTGCTCCCCTGAATCGTTGTCCGTCAATTACCTTGACGTTATTAATATTTGGAGACCTGTGCTGGATTCCTCCGTTCAGTGAGGATTTTCTGCTATTTATTCCTGCCAGCATTTTCGCTGCCCCTCTGTCGGCTACATCGAATTGTGCTCTTTCAGTTACGTTTTCAAGTGTTCTTCTTGGGAAGCCGTTCACATTGGGCACGGGAAAGTTCTCCTCTAGTCACCTCGCCATCTCTTCTTTGGGATATTCTGTCATCTCGAATTCCTTATCTCGGATCGTTGGGGCTTCGAATCATCGTTTCCCGTGGTCTCGACGCGTTCTGCCACGATATCGCCGTCTGTGGGTTTGTCCTCGCCGAAAACCTCCATCGCATTCCCCCCTGTCGACTTGGGTTGAATTAACTCATCCTCGCCGAGCCTCTTTCGCCTGGGTTCCCGACGGGGGTTGTTGCTTCACTGCTCTCTTATCAGGAATTTTGGAGTATATCTTTCTTCTTACGTCCCCTTTTAAATTAATTCAGTGTAATAAGTGTTATTCGTGTAACTTTGGGCCTTCGGGTAAGGGCGTAAGACAGGGAGGTTATTCCGGGAACACCTGTCACTTGAGTAGCGAAGCCTATTTTCATCTTCAACGGCGCGTGTCGTTTCGGCTTTGAACAATTTATCCATAGAGCCCATTTTTGTATGTGCGAATATCTTTTGGGTTAAAACGACTTGTGGTCGTTCGATGGTGTTAAGCATTTGTGACTTTTCTTATTGTTTGATGGCCCCCGTATAATTTGTTAACAGTTAATTTATTTCATTTTAAATTTGTTGTAAATAATTCTGTAAATTCTTTTTGTGTGTGTATTTATTTAATCCCTTGCGGATACCTTATAATTTAGCACCGTCCTAATTAATTCTGGTGAATTTCTGGTAGGCCTTTAAATCCCTGGTCTTCTATAAACTATAAATTTTTTGTGTGTATTTGCTTTTGGCCGTGTGAACCGGGTTCCGTGATTTCCTTTACAAACACCATTTTCTTTACGAGCCTGTTTTCAAAAGACTTTTTTGGCGGAGATGCCCTCGATCGTTTTCACTTTTTTTAATAAAGAATAATAACTCTAGACTCGGAACTTTTTACACAGGGAGTTCAGCAATTTGACTAATCCTCTTTCATACGGCAGTTATAATATTATGAGTCATATGTGGTACATAGTTCCATATTAGCTTTTATATTATTTCGTAACCCACTTTTTTAAGTTGTTAATTAAACTGTATTATCTCTAGACACAAATTAAGATTTTTTAAAAAGGTCTTTTTAATTAACATAGAAAGATAATATCAATTACATCCCTCCGAAATACAGGGTGTCGCAAATGTCGAGATACATAAATAATTGTTTCAACGAGAGATTTAAGAGTTTCATGGATGGGGGATTTGTCAGTATTTTCTCGAGATTTTGCTTGCCATATCCATATGTAGATCCCTGACCACTTAATTTTTACCTGTTGAGATTAATTAAGGGCGAAGAATTTCTTTTATTTGCTCATAGACTTTTGGGACATTCTATATATTGGAATGAATTGCCTTGCATGGTTTCATACCTAGATTAAGGGTCTTTTAAATGGATATCTATGCATAATTCATCCCTTATAAAAGTAACTTCAAATAACTTTTATAATTCTAAAGTATCTTTACCTTCAATTCTAAGACTGTTTTCTCACAAGGTGGTGATGGCAGGCATCAATGCTGTGATAGTTTCAGGTGGGGAGAAAAAATTCGAATGCGCGTCTTCCCAAGCCATCGCGCCAATCTGGCCTTTGTCGTGGTTCAGGACTCGCGCAGGAACACGGTTGGGATATCGCCAGCCTCGCGCTATTGGTCGTTCTTGCTCTTGCTCTTACAGGTACCCTGGGTAGGTTTCACCAGAATTGGCCTTTGTACGGCAGCTCCTGTACTTTGTTAGCAGGCTTTTAGTCAACACGTCCTTCTTCCAGCTGTAACTAAGACAGATATCGCAGTTTACCACACGTGTCCTTAGATGGTATAGGGAATCTCAGTATCACACTCATTTTTCCGTTTACCACACGGCCTCGAAAACCCTATGAGGTATTTCTAAACCCCACATGTATAAAACGATTCTTAGAATCTTTTAGCACATGAATGCTTTAATGCTTTCATATAGATCGTAATAATTAGCTTTGTAATTATTGTTAAATTTGGGGGAATAGAATTTTGTTTGGTGGAAGTAATGCCCGTCAAATTTCTTGTCAACTGCTAAACGTCTTTACATGAAGTATATGACCTAGAATCAGTGCCTCTTCTCTTACACAATTATATGGAAGTGACGAAAAGTGAGGTTAAGGTACTAATCTCATTCTCTAATTATTGAACGAGACGCGATCAAACAGCATTAACAATGGAATGTGCTCTTCGATCGAAATAAATTACTTCCCTGTAATCACATTTTATCATGGCAAGTCAACAACAAACAAAAGTCTTCTCTTTCCTATAACATTGTTACAGCGGTGGTTAAATTAGTTTGTGATAATCAGGTTTATTTTATTTTATGTTAAAATAGCTTAGGCAATGATATAATTGCATAAATAAGATCATAAATCTTTAAATTGGCGAATCCACAATACTTGTGGCTATTTCCATATCACGAGAACGGAGTTAATCGCTCGCTCCAGGAGTGGAAATCACATCTGTACACACAAATACAGAGCGATAGACAGAGGGGAAATTATAACATTTTCTCTTCCAAGATATTTTTTTTTCTAGAGGAATTTGTTCATTCTTACTCCCATTGATAAGGGCTATTTTACACCCCCTATTTCATAATAACGATCATCTCTCCCCACTCTATTCAGATCACCTCCGGTCGAATAATGCCCCATATTTTGCCTGATCGGGGATTCAATCCATTCAGGTCAGGAAGGATAAACAGTAAAACCGAAAAGTCTAAGAGAAATCCAGCCGGAAATAAGGAAGTAAACATGACGAGGATTTTTATAATCTGTGTTGTCCCATTGCACTCGCCAGGCTGCGTGACAGCAATTTGGATACTATTATCTTGTCCGTCAGCAAGACATATGTACAACCTGAACTACGCGAATAGCTTGGTAGGGAAAGTTAGTATTTCTCGGTTCTCTGTGAATCAATTTTAATGAAACTTTTATGTCAGCTGGGCGGCACAATATGGCAACACTATTGCTATGTTTTCATTATGCTGCGTAGCGTCTTTCAAGTTTTATTTCAGATTCGTCGTTTGGGGGGTGAACCATGCTAATGCCTTTTGAATGAAAATGGCCCAACTAGACATATTTTGGAGGAAAATAATGATAATTATACACTTTAAACATACCTTGCGTATATATATTAACAGGAAGCCATAATTATAACACACGATTGATGAAAATAATGAATTATTTGCCTACGTGAGTGCCATTTCGACGGATAAATTCAAAAACTCTATAATGTAAGGAATGTGTCAATTTCCTAATAGTATCAGGTTGGACTGCATCTGCTACAACTTTGATGGTCGCCCATAAGGCTTTTTCAGAATAAAATTAAGGTCCATCGGCAAAAACATCTTGGTTAACGATAGACCACATATTTTCGATTGGATTGAGATCCGGAGAGGCTGGCGGCCACATCATCGACTTGTCACCTTGTATGGGGTAAGCACCTAACGTAGTTTAGGTTATATGTCTTGCTGACAAAGAACGCTTGGATTATCCTGGCAGAGGAGGATAAAAGCGTTGTCATGCATGAAAACTGAGCTACTTAGAAGTGACAACTGTATATCATCTAGCTACGGATCCAAGACCTCCTTCAAAAGACTGCAGTAGGCAGCTGCGGTGATTTTAACACCATCAAGCACCCTGACTTGGCCACCAAGTCTGTGTCCAATTATACTTGCCCACGACATGGCTTCTCCTCCCTGCTGTTGACGCCACAAACGTTGGTGACGCTTATCTCTAAAATATTCCAAACCATTTTCCCAACCCTCAGATCCGATAATGGTTGCCTTGGTCTCGTTAGTGAAGAAAATGCAACTCATGTCCAATGTCATGTAGTTCCGGATCCATTGAAGTCTCAAAGTCTTGTGACGGAGCGTTAAAGGAGGCAGTTTTAGGGGATCTCTTACGGAAGCTATTGTCTATAGGATGCGGTTTTCTACGCAGTAAGATGATCAGCAGTGGTAAAAATGACTTTGTTTTGTTTTCCCGCGTTTCACAATTAACTAGCAGTCCTTATTTCCCAAATCTCGAGCCGTCGCAGGCTTTGAGGTCCCACAATCGGATCGCTTCTTTCCTAGAAACGGGTCTTTCAGAAATCGTCTAACTATGGCCACATGGTGAACTGACTTCTCCGCAATAACATAAACAGAGGTTGCTTCAGCACTTTCCTTGATGATGAAGGACGTTTTTATAGAGGCATACCTCATAGGGATGCTCGCAAAATCCTTATCAACATTAACCCATAAGTAGGATTCTGCGGAAAGGAATAAAAAGGAGGAAATGTGTAATAGCTTTTGATAAATTGAGGAAGATACACCTCTAGTTTTAATGGTTCATTTTAATAAAAGTAGACATAGGCATAGGTAAATAAGATATCATGTGTCCAAGGAGTTTGTGTGTTTTTACTAACCTACTTTAGATAAATGAAAATACAGTTTTAGCAATAAAATATATTTTCAAAAATAAAGTTAATTCGCTTAAAAAATATTTTCCAGACAAAATAGATGTTTATCTAAGCTTCCTCTGTAAAATTCCATTTGCTTTGAAGCCAAAAATATCTATTTAAGGTTCTTTGAGAACGTCATTATAAAAGAATCTTTCATTGCGTATCTTATTGTCTAAAATTATAAAGATGAAATATAAGCTGCAAAAATGCCAAGGGTTCAAGGTGAACTTATACGAAAGGGTCAAGCGCTAAAGTTTTTATTCTTCAAGACAATTCACAACCAAACATTGTACGCGAAGAGCAATACACACTGAAAGGTCTAGTTTAGGAGTTATTACCTCATATGCCATGCTCTCTTGATTTGTCTTGTACAGATTGCCCCCTTTTGGTCTTTAGATAATATAATTGGCAATGAAAGCTTGCTTCGTGTGGACTCACTCAAAGAGACATTTCAAGGTTTGTGTATTGGCTTCAAAGATTACAAAGGTTTATTCAAGAGGCATAAATAAACTTCTTTTCTGTTGGGAAAAGATATGTGAAGCGGATGGGATAACTTTGTTTAAGTTGACCCCCAAAAGTTCGTACGATTTTCCTTTCTCTTAAGTTTGTTAAAAAAATGCATTCAATATTTTGGTAGCCAAGTCAATTGCACGAAGAATAGGCAAAATACTAGATTAATCAATTTAAACTAAGTTAAAATAAATTAGCCATTGGAATAATTTAAATGGGCACGAGGTTTAGATTTCATTAGTGCCAGAATGGTATAGCAATGCACTTTATGGTGGCAGATAAGTAATGAGAACACCGTTTATAGTCAACAAGAATTAATGTAATCATCATCATCATCACTAACTCTATAATTTAAGAAGGGGATTTTTTTGAGTATTTGAATAATAATTTCATCTTAGTTTGGTTACGACTTATGTTTTTTTATCAAATCAAAGTTATTTCTAATAGTTATTTTATAATATCAAAAAACAAAATGGTGAAGTTTAGAAATAAATATAAGTATCCAAATTTTGTGAATTTTTAAAAACCCCCAAATTACAAATGGTGAAGTTCAGAAAATTTATTTTTATGTCTTCCTCCATAACTATATTTTAGCAACGGGATATTTTGAAAGGTGGCATATTTAGTTTAGAGTTCCTTTTTAAAATTATTACAATTGGCGAAGTTCAGAAAATTTATAAAAATTTAACCATGGCTGCTTTTTTAGATGTTAAAATCTAATCTTAGTAGCGAAGCACAAGCTTCCCTCAGGGGGGAGTGGCGAAGCTATTGCCTGGTTCTCCCATAAAAATAATAAGAATAATTTTTGTATGGAGTTTTTCAAGGGCATATCCCTTCACCGAGCACCCGTATATCGAGTAAGAAGATGTTAGAGAGAAGAATTGAGTGGTTAATGCACGCCTGAAGCACTAATTGAAGGAGATGAGCTTATCACAGCAATCTTAAATGATGGCGGAAGAAATTTAAATGTGATTCTGACTCGAAATGGAGCCAGTGTAGATCGCGAGGCAGCGGAGTTGCACGAGAGAAACGCTTTCGGCGAAGAAAAACGCGAACTGTCTAGTTTTGAACCCTGTGGAGAGGTTAGAGAGTGGAAGCCTGTATTCCAGCAAAAGTTGAAGCTGTCAAGGTAAGAGGTTACTTAAGGCATGACTGATGATCTTAAAGCGTAACTGTTGTGATCAAAGTGGAAAATGGTGCAGCAGAAATTAAGAAGGCAGAGAGGGAACCATAGAAAATGAGGTTCGGATTTTTACCTTTATCAGAAAAGGCTGCATGGGCGGCACCAAGGTTAAGGTAGGGCATAATAGATTTACCGTAAGCCACGTCCGTAGGAGTGTCTACCAGTAATGCCTCTGTTTTGCCATGGTTGAGTTTTAGAAAGTAGTCCGAGAGCCATAACCTGATGATGTTATAAGCAGAATGTAGTTTTATCTCAGTAAACGGGGCAGGGGAAAAGGAGAGTTAGAGTTGCGCGTTATTAGCATATAATTGAACTAATAGGCCAATACGTTACCTTAGAATACCAAAAGGAAGAAAATAGATGCAAAACAGAAGTGGGCCCAAATATAAAGCTGCCCGGCGTCGGCTGCATGCTGAAGGCGGTGATTTGCGTGTAGCAGAACTGATTCACTTTTGTGCCCAGCTTTAATTCCAGACTGAAAGATTTATCTGCGCTAATAGAGGATTAGGGCCGACTCCGTCCTTTCAAGAACTTGGGTGGTGGCATGAAGGGCTTTGGGTTCAGGTTCTGTTTATCTGCAATCCTTTGCAATTTCAATGAAAATAAAATCTTGAGAGAGCACTATAATTGATATTTTAGGTCTTCAGAGAGAATATTGCAGGCAATCACAGACGACAAGCTATGAGATGGAGATGACGTAGGTTGCCGAGGGAAAAGCCAATTTAGCATGGTTAGCAGGTGGTCAGAAAGGACTTCGATACATAGCGGATGATCAATAATTTGTAACTACGCTAAGAATTCTCTTCGATTAAGGCATGCACCTTTAGATCGGGCAGTGAGGAAAACCGAATAATCCTTGAGTTTAACTTTTGGAGGCGTTGGCTTTGTCTAGACCACTCTTCCGAAAGACCGGTAGATGAAATAGAAAAGTGAACATTATGAGAGCAATCTCAATGTATTTTCTTCATTGCTCTCTGAAGGTTGTTTATGTGGTCTATTCACTTCTTGCTGCACTGAGCTTAACAAAGTGGATGGTTATTTCGCTTAGGCTAATAGGAGGTTTTTGTTATTTCAGGGTGGTGTGGATTTCTCCCTTTATTAGGTAACATAGTAAGTGTTTCAAGGTAAAAGAAACTGGCTTAAATAAGAGGAAAGAAGCAATCTAATTGTAAATGAGTGTAAAATGCCAAAACTTCAGGAATGATCGAGAAACGAGTTTTCGAAGAATCGATGTAATTTGACACCCTGAGTAGAGGAACCGACGATGGAACTTTAGATTGATCTCTTTGAAACTAAGCATGAACAACGGCTGCCTAATAGTGTAGTAATATGAAAATAGGAATATGTATTAGAAATTTGAGGAAATATTTCACCAAAGTTATGTTGAAATGTTCCAGTTTTAAAGAACAAACACTTTTCGTTGCATGGAAGCATCATATATGATACCTAAAAACAATACAAGATAAATAATATGTACAAAATTTAAGATTGACGTGGAAACAACTCACCGGTGTGTGGCACAAGATAAATTTACAGAATGAAACACAATTGAATAGAAAGAACGAATAGTTGGCAATGAATAGGATTTAATTCCTTGCTCCTATCAAAGCAATAGTTTTCAATAATGAGGGGATGAAAAGCGTGTGTGGAAGATATCGGAAGTGATGATGGGGTAACGAAGGAAATTATAATAAAAGCGTAAAACGTCATGTAAATTAACAACACGCTGGGATGGTATAACTAAAGTTTTACGAGGTGAGAGTATTATTGAGTTGTCTGTGTCGATGTATGTTGAAACGTGATGGAAGCAGAAGTGAAATTTATCATGAGGAAAGCCTTTAGAGCAAACAGACAGTGGTCAGTCTACTATAGACACAAAAGAAAGCTCGGCTAGAGAGGTTACCGTAGAGAAGTCTATAAGCGAGATGAAACAACCAATCTAGGTCGAGAGATGAGGGGGAAGAATGGTCAACGTTTGTCTAAAAAGGGCGGAAAAATGACAAAATGCAAATTAACCGTGAACGAAGTCATACAAAGGCAACAGTTTAACGTGAATCACAAAGGAAGGCCGTTAAGTATTACACCCTGAACCACGTTAATATCTTGGGAGAGAAAATGTGGATTTCTGGGTTCTCTGTAAATTTTTATTCCAGATTCGTCAAATTGGAATTATAATTTACGCTTAGTTGAAGCATACATTCTAGACTACGAAAAGTTTCTCAATAAAAATAGCAAAATGATATTTAAAATCACAATTAAAACGAATAACTGAATTATTTAGAATTCTAATCATACGAAATCAAAATGAACAAATATACATAAGTTGGTTTCAGTAAGGAATTGTTTTATCCATTGAGCAAGAAAGAAAATTGGCCAAATAGTTATGATGTTATTGCCAAAATAAAACTTATTTCATGGCTAACATTGGGTGACTTTGGTAATTATATCATTTGAAAGGGAGTGCAAAACAATATAATGGTTTCAAATTCCGTTAGAATCAGACGAATAGTTATGATGTTATTGCCTAACGAAAATAATTCCATGGCTAACCTTAGGAGGACCTTAGCAATTATATCATTTGGAAGAAAATGTAAAACACCAAAATGGGTTCAGATTTCGTTGGAATTGGCCAAATAGTTATGATGTTATTGCCAAAACAAAATAATTCCCTGGCTAACTTGGGAGAACTTTGGCGATTTTATCACTCGAAATATAATGTAAAACAATATAAGGGTTTATGTTATAGAATTGTCTGCTGGCTGCCGCGCCTCGCTTCTATCACATATTGAAACTCATGCTTCCCACGTGCATCCTGCGAGAAGAGAATAGCATGGCGTCCTTATCGCCCAACATTTCCTGAGTATTATCTTCCCCCGCCCCAAGTTTAATAAAGGAGGTTCAATCCCCCGTTTGCCTGCAGGCGTCGATCTGGCCAGATTGAATTAAGTTTATGGAAAGATAAGATTGTTCGAAGCGCTAGCGGGACATTCCATGTAAGTCCCCCATTGCCCTACCCCAAGGGGCTGGCTCCAGCTATTTATGCGATAGAATTTCGCGTTTGAATAAGATCCTGATTATCTTTGCAAGGCATCACGCCGATCCAGTCTCCCTTGTGCACCTAGGAACTCAACCCCGAGAACCCCCTTATTGTCCAGAAGAGGACAATATCCTTGAGTGCCAAGGTTCGTGCCCCTCGAGACGCCAAGTCAACAGGGCCCTCCCGGTTGTTCAATTGTTCAGAAGAGAACAACTTTAGAACAGTCATTGTTCTTCGAGCCCGTTCGACAAGAAACGGTTCACGCTCCCCTGATATCACGTCAGTGGTAATTTACAATTGTTCAGAAGAGAACCACTTTAGAACAGTCATTGTTTTTCGAGCCCGTTCGACAAGAAACGGTTCTCGCTCCCCTGATATCACGTCAGTGGTAATTTAATTCCCCCCTTTTAACGTTCTTCAAGAGAACGCTTGGTTACACCAATAACCTCAACTGTTCATCCAGAACATCTCCGATATCCTGTCTCAAGGATCGCTCGTACTTCCGAACCCCACTTCGCTCCCACTCCTCAAAGTCAGTCCTTCCCCCCTCGTTAAGGACAACACCCCTAAAAACCCCTCATCCTGGGAAGGAAATCGCCAGTCGGACCGAAGCCATTCCTTCAAATCTCCTTCATCTGCAAGACGACCTTATAAATACGTAAGCTACGAATTGCATTTAACTATTTTACTTTTTCCCAACGTAACTCCGTGCTTTAACACGGATTTAGCCAACCCTTTCCCTTCTTGTTTGTTTTGTAATTTAAATCCCTCCAAATCTTAATCCACCGCTTAGTAAAATTTATCCTATGACCTTTTTCATTTCATGTGTATCTTCCATTTTAATCCCCGGTCATGTAAATATTTTCCATGTGTTATTTTTTTTAGATTAATTAATAAAATTCTATTTTGTAAATGCTTGCAATTTTATTTATCCTTGGGCTCCGTTCCACTTCTTAAGTATATTGAAGATAAATAAGCCCCCTCCAGGCCTTTTTATTAACGTGGAGTCATACTCGGCCATCTGATTAAAACCCCACACTCAAATATAGAATAATCCCCACAAAGAATAGATATATAGTATATCATCGGGAGCCTTTTCTACGACAGTTTCAAATTTCGTTAGAATGGTCAGAATAGTTAAGATGTTATTGCCTAACGAAAATAATTTCATGGCTAACCTTGGGAGGACTTTGACAATTGCATCATTCGAAAGAGAATGTAAAACAACATAAGCGATTCAAATTTCGTTATAATCTGCCGAATAGTTATAATGTTATTGCTAAAAAAAAATAATTCCCGGGATAACCCTTATAGGATTTTGCCCATTATATCATTCGAAATAGAATGTAAAACAAAATAATTGTTACAATGTTATTAAAACAAAAAGCAGCAAAACTCTGGTAGTCTAGTCTACCAGAGTATCGGCCAAAAAGTCATGGTGTTATTGCCAAAACAAAATATTTCCTGGGATATCCTTGGGAGGACTTTGGCAATTATATCATTCGAAAGAGAATGTAAAACAAAATAAGGCTCTCAGATTTCATTAGAATCGGCGGAATAGTAACAATGGTATTATGAAAACAAAACAAAAAGCAAAACGGGGACCGACCGACGGAAATAGAGATGTAGAGTCGCTCGCGAGCTGCCTCGCACGCGACTAAAAATAAAATTGTGGGACTAAAAAAGATAAGACTAATTAGAATATCAAATCGATTGAACGTTATGACTATCAAATCGCATCCACAGAGAATTAAATGAGTCTACAATTATTTTGGTGGGATATAATTATTGGCTGGTGACTTTTTAACTTGGGCTTCAATGCCAAAAATCGAATAAAACACAACATAGATCAGGAAAATGGGTAATAAACGATCATTGTAGTCAATGAACAACTCGAATGATCCATTGACTAATGGAATTAAGGTATGGTGCCTATAACTCGTTTATAATGTGAATAGTAAACAGTAAAGTTATTATGTTTATTACATTTCTAATATTGCTGTGGGAAATTAGATACACTTTTTAAAATAGCGGTTATCACAAGCATTAAAAGATTAAATTTATTCTTCATAATTTACCTGGTCAGAAGACGCCCAAAGGAAGAAGTTTCGTCTAGGTAAAATAGGGCACGCCAGCCAATCGGTTAAGTTGACTATTATACGTATTGTAATTTTGTAATTGTAATTTTAAGTGCTTTGTAGTTAAACAGTTAATTAATTTATGTTAGGTCAGATTTGATTAATTTAGGTGTTGACCCATAAAGACCCAAATTACCCTGACTAAACTAATTGATAGGTCAAAAACAAACATAGATAGATCACAATAGGCGAAGAGAAATAAATAGCTAGCCTAAACTACTTAGCATGCGAAATATGAACACAGAAAATTCACAATAGACGACGATAAATAAATAGCTTAGTCCAAACTAATTAGCCTGTAGAAGATTAGCACTGAAAAAATCACAAAAGGCGAGCAGAAATAAATAGCCTAACCTAGCCTAAACTACTTAGCAACAAGATCCAATTAATTCAAGAAAATCACCTTTCGCTTTAATGTGCTATGCGAACTACGAGTTACTACAAGACAGGCGGCCAAAAGAAGTCGACACGCTTCGGGGCTCCAACCAGCAGCTGACCCCACCCTATGTGCCTTACTCTCGCTAATATACGAAGGTGCATTTACAATCGCCCTGGACAAATGCAACTAAATGATTCTTTGGATATAGTGCGATTAATTTTGGCCTAAGAAAAATCATAACGAAAACTTAGTTATCTGGTTCATTCGCGCACTCTCCTGTTTACTTTCATTCCCACTTCTTATCCCATTCTTCCTTCTCCTCACCTTCATTTACATCTACAACCGAGAGATAGAGTACGAGTCAGTTGTTTCAGACTTCTTGTTGCGCGTATTATGCCCATTGCTTTGCAAAATGGCATTCACCCATCAGTAATTTCTTACGCCCATCATCATCAAACGCTATCACACAAGGTTGGGTTTGGCACGCATCAAAACCACGACCGGTATTGGAAGCGCTGGCTTCCCCGATCAGCGGCCCCTAGCCGGAAGACGGTATGGGTATTCTTCCTGCCAAATAATTTGTTATTCAACGAAGAAAATCTTCCTTTCCTTTATCCGCCTCACAGAGAGCAGCTTAGGAGTCTTTTTATATGATCTCGCTGCTTGAGATGGGCAAAACAATGTCTTCGACGGACAATTGCATATTTTTAATAATCGAACTCGCAAGGAAAATGCAGAATTTTAATAATCGAACTCCCGAGACAATTGCGCATTTTTAAAATCGAACTCGCGAGGAAATTACATAGTTTAATAACCGAACTCATGAGACAATTGTAAAATTATAATAAAATAACTCACGAGACAATTGCAGATTTTTAATAATCAAACTCTCGATACAATTGCATGCTTTAAATAATCGAACTCGCGAGACAATTGCTTATTTTTAATAACCAAACTCGCGAGACATTTTCAGAATGTCTCGCGAGTTCAGTTATTAAAATATGAAAGTGCATCAGCCATCTATTCTTTCTATAGCTACAATTATTGATCCATATCTAAGCTTAATTTCGGTTTCCAGCAAAGCCATACCTTTTAATTTGATCTAGTTTAATATAAAAACAAAAAACAGGCAATGGCTTCGCCACTCCCCCCTTACCGGGCGAGCTTGAGCATCGCTACTAAGATTAAAATTTAAAATCTAAAAAAAAGCAGTGATGGTTTATACTTCCTCTATTAAACCCTTTTACTTCTAATTTATATACCGTTAATAATAGCCTTGATTTTGCTTCTGAAATTACAAAGTTTAAGTTGTCAAGTCCTTTATTCTTCTCAAGCTTCGATGTTACATCCTTATTTACTAATATTCCCATTCAGGAAACTATAGAGATTATTTTAACTAAAGCCTTTTCAGATAAAAATACCATCTTTAATGGATTCAGTTTTTCACAATTCTCTCAGTTATTGCAGCTAGCCGTCAAAGACAACTATTTCACTTTTAATAATGTCGTTTATCATCAAATTGAAGGTGTTGGGATGGGAAGCCCACTAGGGCC
Organism: Ceratothoa steindachneri; assembly: GCA_963969495.1. NCBI lineage: Eukaryota > Metazoa > Arthropoda > Malacostraca > Isopoda > Cymothoidae > Ceratothoa > Ceratothoa steindachneri. The sequence goes on along the minus strand of OZ018319.1, from coordinate 126,370,387 downwards.
AGTTTGTGCAAATATTTTCATGTGCAATTTGAAAGAGACACTGTTCCATGATTGCCCTGCTCAATGCTGTCCCCTACTGTATGAAAGATATGTTGGCGATACCTTTGCTGTTTTTTTCTGCTAGTTTGTGTTCTATGAGTTTTTCAGTTTCATTAACAATTTACACCTTAATATTACTTTCACCCAAGAACACGAGATTAATAATAGTTTGCCATTTCTATAAAAATAGAGGAAAATAGATATTGATGTTTTCTAAATGGAATAAAGTACATTGTAATTGTTTTTAGCATCCATCTGGCAACAGCCTAAAAAGGTATAAGTCACCGTAATTACCTTATAGTTTAATGCTATGCTAAATTAAGAGGAACAAAGAAATCAAAACAAACGAACCACAGAACAAATCCATTAAAACAAACCAGAAGCAAAATGGTAAGAGAAGAAGGAACCAATCTACGGCGTGTTGGGGGTAGGAAGGCTCGCCCCCCGCCCTGCGTGAGTTTGTGTGACCAATACCAAAAAGAGTAAAATTGAATGGAGGAAGCCAGCCTACTCCAAAAAGTCATATAGTCCACTAGTTTGTTTACCCAAAGTAGAATGGAAGAAGAGGAATAACATCTATATTGAAGTGTAAGCGAAATATAAGAAATAACAAACACTGCGAATAGACCTCTTCACGCCAACCAAAGGAAACTTGCTTAATTCTGAAAAGGAAGAAAGGTAATTAAAATATAATAAATTTAAGCTACAAACGTGATTGATCTATGATGAAAGAGGACCCCACCCCCTCCCTAATTTTAGAATCACAAAGAACAAAATATATCTCAATCATCCAAAACGGACCCAATTAAATTCTAAAAATCGCCATCTCAGTTTTCTAAGTGCTTTTTACCAAGCCGATGTAGATTGTGGAATGCCTTGCCCTCAAATATTGTGACTGCTCCTACGCTTCATAAGTTAAAAAGATTCGCTAATGTCTTTTTGTTGCTTAACGTGCGGCTGTTTAATTCTTTTTCCTTCTTTCTTGCTGTGCTTTGACCTGCACTGACACCTCTTGGTGGTATAATTTCCTAAATTTTCAGTGTAGCTCTTTGCATGGTCTATATAATAATAATAATAATCTTTATCTCTTTTAAGTTGCCGATCGCTAAGATCTTATCGAATTACCTACAAAACCTTAAGCCCCTTCTCCATTAATTCTCCTTGGAATTTAAATAACTTCCTCCGAGAATATCGAATAAAACTTGTGATCGATTGAAACGAAGAGAAGTTTTGAAAATCTCTTTTGCTTCTAAGAATTAATTGTGCATTAACATTAATCAAAACATTAATTTCTTGGTATTATTTTATAGTACTTTATGTATATAGTATATGATAATACTTTGCGTAGGTATATATTCTGGGTACCTTACGTAGGTATTATATCATAGTACTTTACGTAGCGTTTATAGTATAGAACTTTACGTAGGTATTCTATCATATTATTTTACATTGGTATTATATCATAATACTTTACGTAGCTATTATATTATAGTACTTCACGCAAGTATTATATTATAATAATTAACGCATGCATTACTGAGTTGAAATTATGAGGAAGTCTGGCCAATCCATTCTTGGGCAAGTTCAATTTTGTATATAAATTTCACTTCAAAATTGGACAATCATGAACTTATGACCTAACTGAATATGGTACCACAAATCTAAAATGCGGAGATGATTTCTGCACTTTTTAATAGTTATTTAGAAAATATCCTCCAGCAGCTAATAACAAGCTGAATATCCTCACGGATAATTTGTGATGACATTCAGTTTGGTATTTATAAAAGAAAAGCTTAAATCAATGAAAAGAACTGTGCCTGAATGTTTTTGCGGGAAGTTTCTAAGGAATGTTAGCAAGTTAATGGAGGTGAAAATTAGATAGGGGCAGATTTCTCGGAAGGCAAGCATTGCTAAAGCTGCCGCTGTTGCACATCAAAGAGAATTCTTGTTGATAAGAATAAGGTTCACCAAAGAAGACGTTGATAAAATTCAGTAGGTTTCTGAAACAACCGTCGTCAACGAAGAAATGCCATCGAGTGAGAGAAATGTTGAGATAAACAAGAACTACATTGGAAATTGGAGCCAAACAAATTACCAGAACTACATAGGGTGTATCTCCGTTAGATGAGAAACATGATTTATTAGAAGTCACATTATACAGTTTATTTAATATATATTTCGAAGAAACATTCGATCAAACTAAAACCAAACCACAAATACACACACTAATTTGAAGGATAAGAGCTATCTTGTCCAGGTAGTTAAATCATCTTAACCTCTCAAAATGAACTATTTCGAAAACATGGTAAGTACATTAACGTCCAAAAAGATCAGAACGCCTGTATTCTATCAGGCTTATGAGGCTCATAATGTGAGTACAGCATATCAATTAATCAATCAGTAATGTCGATAGATATCTCAATAGTTAGTGTCTCATTCATTCATTATTTCTTTCCATTTTAAATCCTTAAAAAATGGTGACAATTTACGAACTTGTAAAAGAAGTTAAAGTCACAGAATAGGCTATGGAGTATTTTTAAAAAACAATGGATGATTTACATTGAATGAGACTGCAAAAAATGGACATATTAAGGAACTTTCATTATCATCTTCGCGTTTCCGTTGGCGCTGTAATAGGCGTAAATGCAAATTCACTGTTGGATTGCAAAATGACAGTTATAAAAATCAAAATTATCTTGAGAGACACTCGTTTAATTTATTCAAGAATGTTGCGAATGGTTTACATCTACTGGTTTTTGTGTTAAAGGGCTTAAAATGTTAACAAACGCCATAACTGATTGAAAAAACTTTCTGCAAGAAGTTTGCCTCCGTTTCTTGCTCCCAAGCCTAACCTAATCTAACCTACCTAATCTAACTTTAGGCTAACCTTAACCTCGCAATAGCCTCGAACACCTAATTCGCTGAGGGGCCTTTTCTGAAAATAACCTAAATTGAAGTATCCAAAATGATAGGAACGCTTAAGTTTGTGGGAAAGGGACGCAGCATTGTTTGTAAAGCAACAAACTTAGGCTCAATTTTGTATACGTTGAGTAATTCTCTTGCCAGCTGTCGCCCAGGTAACTTGCCTAAGAAACTTATCACGCTTCTCTGTCCGCGAGCTGTGCCAACAAGATGGATGGTCTTCCAATTGAATCCGTTGCAGAGACTGTCAAACGCGCTGAAATTGCAGACTATTTTCTGTCAACTTATGATAAAAGAAGAAGCGAGACATTTTCGAAATTGTGAAGAAGGGCCTTTTCTATAGGTTGCATAAGATTCTCCGGAGATGAATGAGATTTTGTTTAGCATTGTCTCAGGGCAAGCTGTGTACATCAGCTGCAGGAAAAAAAATTTCACACTCGCACACCCTCAGTAAAGCCTTGAGCGGTCCATAAAACAAAGAAAGCTTGTCTTGCATTCGCTACTGAGCACGTATGGAGGGATGACCAATGGAACAAGATTGCTTCAGTGACGAATCTACATTCGATTTGTTTGGATCCGATAGCAATAGATTCTTTCATCGTGGAGCAGGTGAAAGATTGTCTATCAATTAAATAAAAAAGAGTGTGAAGTTTGTCATAGGAAATCTTATGGTCTGGGGAGTGATTTGGGTAGATGGTACTGTGGATGCACAGATGTACAAAGAAGTGCTGCGACAGCATGCTTTGCCCCATCTGCGAGCTACCGAAACCCAACCTACAATTATTTTGCAGCATAGCGCCATTGCCACACAACCAAGTCGGTAAAGATCTTTCTGGATGACGAGAACATCACTGTTATGAAATTCCCTGCACAGAGTCAAGATTTAAATTCCATTGAAAATCTTTGGAAGACAATCGAGGAGACGTCTAAAGTGAGCAATCTGAATAAAAACTATAGGTAATTCTTTAAGGTAAATGGAGCAAGATTACTGCGGAAAAGTGTCAACAGTTGGTTCGATCTCGGGCATGAAATGTCAAAGCACTATCAAAGTGTGGCATCCTGTCTAAACCCGTCCAAATATCACATTAATACTGTAACAGTTAATAATGAAAAAGGAACTAATTTTGGTTTATATAACATGAAAGTGTTGGAATGTTTTTAATGAAAAACATTTGATACTGACACTGATATCACACAAAGGAGCACTGATGGCAAACGGCCTCATCCAAGCATTTAAATAAATTTGCCACGATTTTGTAATTGGTAAAAAAATTGTCAATTTGGCGAATGATACATCGGAACAAGTTCTTAATAAAATACACCATACGTGCCTCAGATCATTATATAAATACCCTTAACGGATACTGAAATGCACATAAAGATGAGAATAACAATAACTGGAAGACCTAAGGCACCATGGTAGTATTGTCTTTCGAAACCAATAGGCAAAGCAGTTCTTTTTCGAATGCCATGCTTGAGTGGGCCCGGTGGCTTCCTATTTTCTCGATATTGTTGGTGATCCTGAAACGGTCTGACCGAGCAGCTCGGGGACGTTGAGGAAAGATATGTATGGCCTGTACCGAGTTTACCCTCAGAGACCTCAACGTGTTTACATAGGTGATGTAAGCGTGGCTGATTGTTGTATCCTACCTTCTTCTAATCTTATAACCTATCGGGGAGGGCGGATTTATTCGATATTAAAATAAAGGAAAGAGACGAAAAAGATTGAGATATAATGAAAAATCGGTAATGATAAGGACCTTGCCAATAGTCAACTCATTCCGAGGTATCTAAGGTCATGTACGAAAAATAAGAACATAGGTCCTTGTGGTAGTTTTTGTTATGGTTTTAATAAACCTCTTGGACAGTCAGATGGTCCGTCAATGGGCACTGCAGTTTAAAGTGGCCAACTTCAGCCAATTTAAAAATGGTGCCCATGAATTGAGCATAAAGGAACAAAATTTCGGCTGGCCTGCAAACATTTGGATCAATTCTTCAATTATTTTGAAGGAGTTATTCTAGCGACTCCTTGAATAGGCATGAGTCGCTTAGAAATAATAATTAGCCTAGTATCTAGACTACATTAAAACCATAGAGCAAATAACCAAAGGGAAACAAAATCCCCAAACAAAAATCCACAAAATTTACAGCAAAAACTAAAAAGGCTACAAAATAAGAAAAAGCATACTCTAGCGTGGGCGGGATGCCCGCTTTTCTCCGGCGACCGAGCATTCACCTAACTCCCCAAAAGTTAATTAAGATGAAGGAGGCCAACCTCCTTCAAAAAGTTAAATAAGATGCAGTGAGGTTAAGCGAAACCGTCCGGAGCACAGGAGAGAAGCGTTAGCGACCTTGCTCGTCCTAGTAGAGGGACATGTTACATGAGCAAAGTTCTCTCAGACTGGGACATTAATCAACAATGTGCTGGGCAGTCCGGAGACAAAGCACTCATCACACTAAGGTGCAAAGGAAAGCTCTATCGAATGGCGGTGCCGTCCGTGAGTGTGACCAATTCGAAGACGACAAATAGTGACCTGACTCCATCGAGGCATTAGGGTCCATGAAACAGTCGTGGTGCTATGACGAGCTAATTTAGCTTCACATCGTCAGTGGCCAATCTTCTTTGCCCCAAAGCTCAGGGACCATCCTAATTCCTGACATGTAGTCAGTGTGCGGAAGAATAAAACGCTGGTCTGGTCGCTAAGTCTTCGCAGACTCTTTGGCGCTCTCTTGGGCGCGCTCATTCCCCGCAATCCTTAAATGTCCAGGAACCCAGCAGAAGATAGGTTCGTCATTCGCTCGGCTGGCAGCAGCAGAGCAAACCAAGGGGTGCGGGAATTCTAATAGCCCGGTAGCACTCAGGCGCTCTGTAAGTCCCTATAGATCAGAACATGATCTTGGAACCAAACACGACTCGTTATATCCAGTACCAAGCGATGTATTTTAACCAGCACATCCGTGAATATAGATGCAGCCCCTGATAGAGCCCCGCTGACTTAAAACTGAGCGGATATGAAATTGAATCCGATGCCTTCTTTGGCATTGGAGCGGTCCGTGTACACTATCACGGATCCAGCGTGACATCAAGTGTACTCCAAAAAGATCAAACGCAATACTCCCAGGGATGTAGAAGCTCTGTGAGTAGATGCATGACGACAAATACTCATAGGTGGTACCCTCCAGGGTGGCGTCCAAGCAGAATTAGAAGCTTCACCGTTACGAGAATTAATCGAGCTGTCAATGGATTTTCCTAGCCCTAAATTGAAAGGCCTAGGCTAGGATTAGATAAGGCCATCAAATTGAGATAATGGATTGTTGGTTAATGGTGATAACCATTTTCTAAATCAGTACCCTTATATTTCTTTTCCCTTTAGTACCACTCAACCTGACACAAATTTTGGGTGCTTGTTCATGGAGTATCATCAGGCTCTCTACGCATACTCATCCAGCCATAGTATTTTTTGTCAACATAGCTTTATACTGTAGTCTATATACAGGGTCCGCCTTGGAAACTTCCTTTTTTAAAAATGAAAAAATAGTACACTTTTCGGAAATCTTTAATTTTTTTATTTTGCCTGTCAGACAACGTAGTAGATTTACTTTTACAAAGTTTTAAAAAGAATATCATTTAAATTCTTGCCTCCATTTTCAATACACTGATTCAGACGAATTCCGAAGTTTTGGTCCACTCTTTCAAGCATGTTGACCGAATATTGGCAATGACGAACTCGTTCGACATTTTCAGGTGTTGTAACGGTCCTCGTAGGTTCTTCCTTTCATTTGGACACATTCTTTGTTTTCCTGAAGGCATCCACCTACAATAAAATTGATGTATGATCGGGAAAACGGCCTCGCGTAGGAATTTCGAAGTGACGATGAAAGGCGCGTTGCACCGCGATGAGAGAGTGGACGTTAGAAAAATACGCCTCTAAGGCAAAAGCACACTGCTTCCTCGAGCACAGCAAATTTGCGACTGAAACTAGTGTGGACACAAACCTCCCATCTAGCCTCTTTCATTAAGCTCTTTTCTATTCTGCTTTAACCATCCTTCACCACGCCTCTTTCTTTGTAAATAAGGAAGTATCTAAGCCTCGCTCTGTAGTTATTAAAAGTATAATTATTTTATTGTACTTATCTTATTACTCTACCCTTATCTCTCTCTCATTCGTTCTGTAGTGAGGAAACTGCCTTCATTGGTCAAATTGCAAAGGCCAATATAAAATATTGCTTTACGATATGGGCCGATTTAAAGTGCATGTGTCAATGAGCGCAAGGATCGACGAAGATTCTGTTATTTGTCATTCTTGGGGGTCACATTTCTAAAGGTAGAGTTACAAAATTAGTCATGTCATATTTTTCCAAATGTTTAGGACAAAAGTAAGTTATTTATGTGGTCTATAAATCCTCGAATAGATTTGGATGACTACTGCTATGATTTCGTGTAGGTATTTCAAAGTAATAATATTTTTCATAATAGGTTAGGCTGGAAAATTGATTATAGGGATGAAAATAATACAGCCAAATGTTAATGCGGAGATTTACGATTATGTGATATCGTTGCTTAAAATTTTAAAAAATATATAAATTTAAGCTGAAAGAGAAAAAATTGGGATAAATTTGGCACCCCAGTCTAGAAACAAAACCGTATCAACATGTTTCGACACTATTGCTTCAAATACCATAATATAGTACAAAATTTTATTTATTTTTTGGATAAATGTCATATCTAGCTTATTTCCGACTAACTATACCCCATAACCATCTCTTATCAAATTATAATATATTAAGTTGTCACTCACTGAATGAAATACACCGTGAATTATGACATGAAAAATAGTGTAAAATTTACCTTCAAATTTGTACTCCGGAGAGCGGCTTTTGTCCCAAAGTTGCCTGTGAGGTTTAAAATAACTCATCCCTGATGAACGCTTAGGAGGAAATTTTATATAGTAGCTGTCTTTTGCTACTTCGTCTGATGGAAGAAACAGTTAGGACTCATAGTTAGTGTACACACAGACACACACACACACACTCTCTCTCTCTCTCCATATATATATATATATATATATATATATATATATATATATATATATATATATATATATATATATATATATATATATATCGATTGCCCTTTCTCTCTCTCTCTCTCTATTTTCTCACTTTCTTTCTCTTTTTCGGAGAGAGAGAGAACAAAAGAGATTTTAAGAGAGAGTGAGAGAGAGAGACAATGTCGCAGAATCACTCTCAATTTTCCAATATTTCACCAGACTTCCACCCTTTTTTGATTTACCCGTTACGTGACAGCAGTGTTCAAACCAAATCTGCACTACTACATTTTTTCTCACTTTCTTAGAGGATGAAAGTGAGATTTGGTAGACATTAAAGTGGATATACTTTCTCACTAAAGGATACAGAAAACTTATACATAACAAATTATCTAAGGTAATATATAGTAAGGACAGTTGAATATTGCTTCTTATTAAATAAATACAAAAAATACAGAAAAAAGAGAATATCGTTGAGAAATTAAGAGTGATAAACACAAAAAGACGATAGAGAAAAGCGTGTTGATAGTAGAGCAAAGAAACAAAGAGGAATTCAAAGCTGCTATATTAGAGTTCTCGTTTGCATGAACACGTACTCGCCTACTTTCGAACACTTTCGAGGCACATTTAAGATTCAATGTGTCTCTCATTGTCTTCATCGCTAAATATTCATAACTATTCATAGCGATTTAGGTTACACGTTTGGGCGTTTATGATTTCTTCATTGAGTTTAATTTTCAAATTTGGGTAGGCTTCCTAGGCACCTAGATGCAGCGGTTATCTCTTTTCCATTACCTGCCTGACTTTCTGCTTTTCTAGCTTTCTCTAACTTTAAGTTGTGATTTCCGACGGCTTAGAATCGCATAGTTGCTTTCTGCGGCTTGATATAGGATGCGGTTGGGAGGATTAGCCACACGTTCTGATTATTGTTCTTCTTCGCAACTACTTTTTTTCTCAAACAGGCATTGAGTGGGTTCTAGGACTTTGCTGATCTATATTTTGCAGTTCTTAAAAATGAAGTTATTGATAATGTTGTAGTTTTACTATTAATAATAGTCAGAACAGGAGTTTTGATGTTAATCTGAGCGCGTCTCTGTTTTAATCTAGACACGCGTCGCCTTTTGACGTCACCGTAATTCTCGCTATACCAATATGCCATTGACATCCGAGGCTTATCTCAATCCGCTTTCAACTTCCTCTTCGACGCAAAGCTCATCCATTTTCTCTTGAATCAAACTCTATTTCCTCCCGTCTCTTTATTTCCCCTCGTATCAGAGGAGTTTCCCTTGTTCTTGCTTTCTCTCCCTTCCCAGCATGTTTCTTTGGTTTAGCGGAAGAAGAGAGAAGAGAGCAGGAAGGGTGGACGCCGCAATGGACCAATCAGGAAGTGATAGCAGATAAAGGGAAGCACCACACCGCAAATGGTTAGGGTCCACCGATACTGAATTAGAATGCATTACCAAACACACACACACACACACACACACACACACACACACATATATATATATATATATATATTTATATATATATATATATATATATATATATATATATATATATATATATATATATATATATATATATATATATATAAACAGGATGACCAGAACAGAGCGGTAGATGCCTCATAACATGTATTTCAAACGTTTCAGGATTATAACTAATCCCATCATCAGTGCTAAAGAAAGAATACAAAATACAAACTTAAATGTATACATAAAAGGTTAACACATGTAATCAAATTTTGAAACATGAATATTAAATTTGAGACTAATTGATTATATTAGAAATATAATGGAAAAAACAAACTAAACCAAATAGCATGGGAAATAGTTTATCTCCGATATTGGCATGTCTCTTCATGCAATATTTTGACACTGAACTCCTTCCCACAATTTCTTCCCCTAACTTTATATGGTTTGGATACATTGACGATGTATTTTCTGTATGGCCTAATGGCCATGATTTTGATACCTTTTTTAATAATTTGAATAATTTGCATGTTTTCATCAAATTTAAATATGAATAGGAATATGATAATAGATTACCCTTTTTAGATGTCCTCATTAATAAAGATCCCCATGAATTAAAACTTGACGTGTATAGGAAACCAACCCACTCGAATGCCTATATACATTATTTTTCGTTTCACGATAATACTGTTAAAAAATCGGTAATTTCTAACCTTTTCCTTAGAGCATACAAAATATGTCATCCTTCCTATTTAGATGAAGAAATTGTCATTATCAGGACCATTTTTTCTAATTTGTATTACCCTGATTGGTTCATATCGTCTGCCCATTTTGCAGCTAAGAAAACATTCTATGGTAATAAGCCTTACCGCACTAACGACTTCAACAAATGTATAACATTGCCATTTAACAATAAATTAAATAGTTTAAAGGACATATTTGGAAAAGCGGGTATTAATCTAGCCTTTAAATATAATAATTCCTTAAACCAATTAATGATGGTCAGGAAACCCAAAGAACATCATAACATAGGAGTATATGCAGTACCATGCAACGATTGCCATAAAGTTTATATAGGGGAAACGGGGAGAAATCTAGACAAGAGATTGTACGAACACAAAAGAGATATTAGAGTGGGCAGCGAAAGCAGTGGAATATTTTGTCATGTTAGAGACAAGAATCATACGATCGATTTCAATGGAAGTAAAATGTTATTTAAATCGGCTAACTATGTTAAAAGAAGAATCGTAGAATCGAGCTTAATATGGCCAGTTCCTAATTTAAATCTATCTGAGGGTCAATTTTCTTTTAATCCTGTAATAAGATCGCAAATAAACAAAATAGTAAAATGCCACCCCTTCAATATGTGTAGGGCCTACCCCCCTCCCCCCAGATTAACCACAAGTAGGGGATTGGGGGAAAAAAGAGGGGATCCTGTGTTATGCTTATATGCATTTCTCTTATATTTTCTGCCCAGTGTAAGTTGAAAAAGGGTGTGAGATACACCGAAACTGTTCTGAATTAAATTGTCTTCGGAGAATGTGGTTTAATTCCTCATATATATATATATATATATATATATATATATATATATATATATATATACAGTGGCGGCAACAAAAAAAGTGACATTGAATATTGGCAATAGAAATCGATACATAAAATCGCTTTCACGATTTTACTTGCCAACAAGCCAATGAAAAGGGGCGGGGCTTATGCCACGAGTGGATGACTCTCCTGAGCTAAGACAACAGAACTGCGCTTTATTGGAACTCACTGTCTCGTTTGAGCTCGTACAGTGAGGTTTTGGTGTACAACGCTCCAGCGTGCTGATTTCCTGCATTCGTGCCTACATTTGACGTGCTATAACTTCTGTGCAAGTGGATACAATGGGGCGGAAAAAGCTTTCTATGACAGAGAAAAGCCGTGCCTTGACCCTATTAGAGCAGGGAAGGTCTTTTATTGATGTAGCAGCAGATTTAGGAACCTCAAGAAATACGATTTATCGCCTAAAACGGGCAGCTGAGTTATTGCCACCAGGTACCATACCAAAGAGGAAGGAGGGCACTGGTGCAGCTAGGAAGACATCTCCAAGGACTGATAATATCCTAAGGCGTGAAGTGATGTCAGACCCTTCTGTAACCTCCGCTTCAATCAAGAAAAAACACCCAGACCTTCTCCAGAACGTCGCCCTCAGGACCATCCGTCATCGCTTACGTCCTACCGGCTCGCCGCGCTGCCAAGAAGCCACTTCTTACCAAGACTATGAAGATGAAAAGGCTCAATTTGTGCAAGACCTATAAACATTGGACAGCTGCCCATTGGAATAAGGTGATGTTCAGTGATAAGAGCACCTTTAGGCTGGTCAGAGGAGAGTCAAAGATCGTGCGTCGTCCCAGCAATGTGTCTCGGTATGACCCAAAATATACCGTGAAAACTGTGAAGCACCCTGATAGTGTGATGGTGTGGGGTGCCTTTAGTGGAAACAAGGGCAGAGGAGGTCTGTACTTTCTTCCCAAGAATGTAACCATGAGGGGGACTAACTATCTCGAAGTTTTGAAGCAGCACATGCTGCCATTTTGGGAGATTCATCAGTTTGAATTTTTCATGCATGATGGTGCCCCTGCTCACAGGTCCCAGTTAGTAAAAAGGTTTTTCAATGATAATAATATTAGTGTTTTGGAGTGGCCTGGTAATTCCCCGGACCTAAATCCTATTGAGAATGCTTGGAATCTGATGAAATCCAAAGTTCAAGAGACAGCATCCGGCAGCATCAAGGACCTGATAGAATCACTGAAGAAGATCTGGGTCACGATCGACCCCACCTACTTCGCAAACCTCGCTGAATCAATGCCCAATCGACTCAGAATGGTCATCAAGTGCAAGGGAAACATGACCAAGTATTAACTTTCATGAAATATTCATAATAAAATATGTAAGTTACATTTTTCTGTTTCATTTTCCCCGAATTGTCACATGTCACTTTTTTTGTTGCCGCCACTGTATATATATATATATATATATATATATATATATATATATATATATATATATATATATCACACTCTCCCCCTTTCTTCCTCCCCTTTCCTTCCTCATCTTTCCCTACTCCTCTTTCTTTCCCTATTTCCCCCTTCTTCTCTCTCTCTCTCCCATCTCTCTCTCTCTCTCTCTCTTCCTCTCTCTCTTTCTCTCTCTCCCCCTATCATCTATCCCTCCCCATCTCTTCATGGAAGTGATAGGGTAGAGATGATCAAAATAGTTTTGTCAGATAAAAGAGGCTGAAGGCCAACGGCGTGAAAGCGCAAGCTCCCCTCGTAGAGGGTAATGGCAAAGCAGTGGCTTATATATATACATAGTGTGCAAATTACTCGTAGTTCGGACAGTGGTGAAATAATACAATTCAGCACAATTGTACATTTAATATGAAATATGACCTCTATTTTCTTTTAGAACCTAATTCACTCGCTCTGGCATAGATTCAACCAAATTTAAGCACATTTCTGCAAGTATTCGTTATGGTACCAAGCATTGATAACAACACAAATCATCTTCTGCTTCGTCGAACATTCGGCTTTCTCGATTCTACGTTTAATTATAGCCCATCGATTCTCGATCGGGTTTAGATCAGGAGAATTCTCAGGTCAATCTACAACGTTAAGTCCCCCTTTTTCAAAGAATGTGCGCATATTTCGGAAGTATAGCACGTCGCCAGATCCTGCTGGAAAATATAGCTTCCATCAGGAAAGTCTTTCTGCATCGCAGGAAGCAAGTGAGTCAGCAGGATTGCCTTGTATTTAACATAGTTCATTATTCCTTCAATAGTAACAAGCTGCCCCAGGCCTTTGCCGCTAAACAACCCAAACACATCTTCTTAGGTGGGTATTTTGGTACATGTTAAATGTGTCCTGGCTGAAGTTATTCATTTTTGCTTCGTCTTACTATCACTGACCTATGCCCATGTACTTCAGAATGCGATTCGTCTAAAAACATAACTTTCTTCCAGTCAGCTGCCTTCCATCCAGCATACTTGCGGGCCCAGCGAAGACGTTTTTTCTTCATAGCAGAAGTCAATAACTGTTTACGTACTGATTTCTAGCAAATCTGCCTACTCCATTGAACCTTCGTTGGACGGTTGAAGAAGAAACATTTACACCAGCCAAAGACAAATCTCTCTGGAAGTATTTACTGGTTTTCTTGGGATCCTTTACACTATTTCTGAAGGGAACCTTGTCATCGTGAAGTGTTGTCTTTCATTTTCTTCCACATTTTCCTTGTCACACTGTTGAATGTTCGCCACTGTCTTCAGCTCTTTTCACAATGTCGCCAACAGTTGACTTTGCTACTTTCATTTCCTCAGAAATCCGTCTGATGTTTTATAAGAGCTAAAATACTTGCACGCTTCTTGGATGTGATATCCATAATAAATTTATAGTCTAATAATGATTGGAAGGTGGATATTCTGGCAGAACCAAGTACACTACGGAGCACGCTCCCAACAATAATCATCTACGACAAGCTCTGGTGTAGCACTGTCTGGCTTAGCGTATCTAGGGCACAGCAAAACAGTTGCCAAAAGTTAACAGTGCACTATTTGGCAGGGAAAACAAAGTAAGCTCCATTAGTGTTGCCAAAAATCAAGACATATTAAGAAATAGTCCAAAAATCTTGTACTGTCCGAACTAATTTGCACACTACTGTATATCAAGAATTGTATTTGTAATAACGCAATTGTAATTATACGGTTAAGAAGGCAATGTTATGGCTGACTTGTTAGTCCCAACGCTTAGCTTGAAAGGCGCAAAACCAACGTATTAGGGTTGTGAACAAGAGGGGAGATGGCTGAAGAAGAGAAAGAAGAAACCGATAAATAAGAGTAAGGTTTTTGAAAAGATAAAGGTCGTCTTTTCAGGGGAGATTCTCTAAGCGGTGCAGGCTTAGAGAACCATCGTTAGTTCACAGTTTAAATGAAATGGGTAAGAGATGAGGTAAAATTTGAATGACTGCGTCCGTTCTCCCTGGAATAAGAAATTGTGTACTTACCTTGATTAGCTTCGTAATTGAGACCTTACCATCGAAAACCACTGGACCGTACTTTGAAGGGGAGGAAACGGAACCAGTTGGGAGTCTTGAAGAGGGAGGTGTTTACGAGGCGAGATCAAGCACAATTGTGTTTGGGAGAATCTCTCAAGCGGGAAAGAACCCAAGTGGGGTAGGGAATGGAAGCTCCATTCCCCCGCATCATATAGTGTCTTGGGGCAATAAAGTCAGCACACGTGTGCGTGAGGGATAGCGCGGCGAATGCATGCTCCATATTTTTACAAACTAATCATAATTACAATTACCTTATTGCAAATATAATTCTCAATTTATAAGGCCAGGCTAGAGTGGTTGAAGCGATTTTTCTATTCTCTTTGAAAGCAGAAATAAGATTTAAAAAGGTTGATTGATAGCAATCTTTTTTAAATTGCTTAGAAGAGCTACTTCCGAGGGCTTGAAGAAGAACTTAGTTAGCTATAACATTGCTTTTTTAACCGCAGATATATAAATATATTAATATATATAATAATATTAATTGAAAATCACATGACACGTGATATATACATGTATTTAAAGGCCCAAGGAAATGGAAATTGGTAACACAACCCGGAAAAACGCTAAGGAGAAGATTACATGTACCAATGAAAGCTTCAGAAGGAAAATGGGAGAAATAGAGAACGAAAAGATAGGGCAGACTATTTTAACCGTTATTTATATCTCGAAAAAGAGGAAAATACAGATCATGCGTCTCATTAACATTAAGTCTATTATGAAGGATAGTCCAGTCTTCCTTTATCGTGTGTGAAATTTAATTCTACATTTTCTGCGTTCATTTAGATATTTTTTCCACCTATTAAAATATGAGATTATAGTTGACGAGTAACCATTATTAGAAGAAAGAGAACTCCAGCGATTAACCTACTTGTACGTCCGTCTTTCTTACTGTAGCAGAATGAGGTCAAATGGCGGCCATGTGCCTTTCTGTACCCACGTGGATCATGAGATTACCGCATGGAGCTGGAAAAAGCATGGCTGAACCTGTATTTGCCAAGAGACCGATGTCATCGTCCCCCACGGTCACCTCTCCGCTAGCATTCTGGCTTTCCGCTCGAAGAATGAAATCCGTTGGACATTCCAACGAACGTTATCAGCGATTCCCCCTCTCCCCGAAGGAGTCGCCGACTTTTCCCTAAATTCGCGCGCGCGTCTGAAGCCACCTCACCAGGCACCTATATAACGTTTCGACTGAGTTTAGAGAGCAGCACTCTTAGACTTACACCTATCCGACGAACCAGCTAAAGGACGACCCCCCCCCCTCCCCCAGCGGCGAGTTCGATTTAAGTTGAAGGCTAAATCGATCCGTGAACTCTGTCTTAGTCAATCGGCAAGCTTCGGCATCAGTGAACTCTGCCATAGCCAATCGGCATGGACTGACATAGATTCTCAACTCCGAAAGCGACAAGTGCTCCCTCGTCTGAAGCAAGAGGTAAACCGACTTCTTCCGTCGCAATGACCGTACCCCAACTGGCCCCTTTTCGGCAACGAGCACGTAAGGTAATCGTAACCGTTGCCGCCTGCAGATTAATCTTGAATCTGGTTTAACCAATTGCTCCATTATTTGTGTGAATGCCCCAGTTTAAAATCCTTCTTTAAATCACCAAACAAACCCGACCTCTTTAATCCCTTAATTAACCTACCTGATCGCGTGTGGTCCCTTAACTCCGTCTGGGCGACCCTTCCCTTTAAACCCAATTTCTATGTAAATATAAATATCATTTTGTTGTTAGTAAAGTTATATTTTGGTCATTGTCTTCCGTTTGTAACCGCAACGCGTACCAGCTACCTGTTAATCTTTGGCCAACATGCACTATGAAATATTTGTTTAAAAGTACCCCGCAAAGTTAATAATAAACCATCCCGACTGGACCCATAACAATTTCCCCTTTCACTAATGGTCTTCGACCAACTTCGGCCCAAAGCCCCAAAGTACCTCCTCCATATAATATATAAAGGGTGTTCAAATATCTTGGACCGATTTTAAATGTTCGTTAAGTTTAAGCCTCTAATGATATTCTTCTTTTCCTTTCAGATTTAACAACTTCACTCTTTGGCAACTTCAACCATGGAAAGATTAACAGTCGAACAACGTGTTAAAATTATCGAAGCCTATTACGAAAATAGACGTTCAAACAGAAACGCATTTCGGGCCCTTCGCATTTTTTTTGGTTAACATAATCGACCAACCGAGAGTGCAATTGGGAAAATTGTTCGTAAATTCAAACAAACGAGGTCGGTGGCAGATATGAAAACGCCATTGCGTGCTCGTTTACGCCGTTCAGCTGAAAACATTGCTTCAGTGCACGAGAATGTGGCCGAAGATCCAGAAACCTCTATTCGTCATCGCGCGCAAGAATTGAACCTCTCCACAACAACGTTACATCAAATTTTGACAAAAGATTTGTCTCTACACGCTTAGACAATTCAATTGACACAAGAACTGAAGACTGGTGACCATTTGAAGCGCCGTGCATTCGTCAATTGGGTGCACGAACAAAGACAAGCCGATGATGATTTTTCGCAAAAAATCATCTTTAGTGATGAAGCCCATTTTCATCTTGGTGGATTCGTTAATAAGCAGAATTGTCGGATTAAGGCTGATGAAGATCCCAGGAAGATTGTTGAAAAGCCACTCTATCCACAAAAGGTCACTGTTTTTATTGTACATTTTTTGCTAGCGGAATCATTAGGCCGTATTTCTTCGAAAATGATGCCGGGAATTCTGTTTCGGTGACAGGCGAGCGATACTGTGCCATGATAACCAACTTTTTATGACCTGAATTGAATTCTATGGATGTCAAAGATTTGTGGTTTCAACAGAACGGCGCCACATGCCACACAACCAATGCAACAATGGTTTTATTGAATGAGAAGTTCCCAGGTCACATCATCTCTCGAAAACGCGAGATAAATTGGTCACCACGATCGTATGACATGAGGCCTTTAGATTTGTTCCTTTGGGGTCATCTCAAAAGTAAGGTCTATGCCAACAAGCCAACAACAATTCAACAGCTAAAGGATGAGATAATAAGGCATATCGGTGAGATCAGGGAGCAACTATGCAGAGACGTCCTTAAAAATGTTGACCATCCAGTGGAAGTGTGCCGCCGAAGCCTTGGCCAACATGTAGGCGATATTATTTTTCCCACATAATTGCCATGACTCAAATAACATGATCCAATACTGAAATCAATAAACTTTTACCAATAACACTGTTTTATTTACTGCTAACTTCCATCCGTCCTAATGGAACACCCTTTATATAGAGAGTCTGGCCATATATATATATATATATATATATATATATATATATATAAATCCATTAAACCAAATAGAAAGAGACAACGGAATCATTCTTCCTTGTAATAATATTTTTATTATCTTTTTTAGAAAAAAAATCCGTGCTGGGAAGCGATTCGAACCATGCACACTGAGGCAGCGAGTACCGCTTTGATCACAGTTAAAATTATGCCTTTATTTATTTATATTTATAGAAATACATACATCTCTGTGTGTTTCTGTGCGAGGAAGAAATGAATTCAAATAAATCATCGAAAATTATTTGATTGCAATTATTTACTCTGCAAACGTATGTTAGTGCGTGACATGGCAGGATTTTGCTATCCATTTTAACAATATTTTCAGACAAATATTTAACTTTCTCACCATAATTTTAAGCCAACGCCTTTAATTTAGGGCGTTGTTGTGTATTCATCAACTTCTTTCGCTTCACGTATTAATTTAGCTGTTGACCAACAGGTTACTGAAAGGTAGGAATATTAAAACGTCGTCATTTTCCCCGTTTACTCCCTTTGCTAGGCATAGGACTCTTCCCAATAAATTTTCATGAGGTCTAGCACTTGAGCTTTCCACGTTAGCTTTGCTTTTGAGCAAATTTCATCCTCACTGTATCTATGACATCGTTTTCTGGGTCTTTTTCTCTTTAATGTTGTCTAGGTTTAGATTTCTTTCTTCCATCTTGTATTCATTAGTAAGGTGTCCTACCCAGGCCAACAGTCTTTTATTTTACTATATCTAACACCAGTATTGGTGTTCTTATCCATGTATAGCTTTTACGATCTTTTCCTGGTTTTTCTCTTATGTATCTTTTTGTTTCTTTGAGTTTCACTCAGTTTATGTGCCTTTGTTTTCGTTCTCCTTTCAGTGGTATATTCGACCAGAAAATTAATGGTAATACGATCGAGGGGTGTACAAAGCAAGTATCAGCTTGGAACAAAAGTTACGTCTGATTTTCTAGAATAAAGTTTTAGATATTATTTATTAATGTAGTGCCTCATTTTATCATTTATAAATGCTACAATGAGTCTTTTATACCCTTTTCTTTGAAGATTATAAAAATATTCTGTATAATATTTTTCGATCTTTACCCTTATATTCGTCCCTTCTAAAGATCACTACACATGTTTTAATCTGAGTTTCCTAAAGGTGTCAATGCAAGTATACCAACAGAATCCATTCAGAGCACTTATGGGGATGATTTAGTAAAAGAAAGAAGTTGTAGGAGTTTTTTTCCGTTTCTTAAGTGGGGATTTCAGTCTAATAGACGGACTTAAAAAGGCGTCCAAAAGAACTTGGAAGCTGTTGTCACAGGAGGTGACCCTCCTTAGTCAAGAGAAAGTGTTACATCTTCCATCACGATAATACCCGTCCTTATACATCTTGAATGACCAAAGATCTCTTGGTCAATTTTCCTTTATCCTACATATTCTCCTTATCCTGCTACTTCTGATTATCATTTGGCCCAGGGATTAGAGAACCATTAAAATGGTCTTAGGTTGACATCCATAGAAGAGGTTGAAAACAAACCTAAATTTTTACAAGCGTGGCATTTATAAGCTCTTTAACAGATAAAATTCATTTTTATGACGCAATGGATGTTATGTTTATAATTAAATATTACCCTAATCATAAGTTTTATAATTTTTAATATATAGCCTAAAACCGGTCATTATTTTCGTTCCGAACTGATATGACAGACCGTGGCAATGTACAGACAAGCAAGAAGTAAATAGAGATCTAAACATTTATGATAAAATGATTTGATTCCCATTTTCCCCATTAGTAATTTGCTACCATCTTTTCAGAGGTTAGTATTGTAATTATCAAATATGCCTAGAAAGCTAAATTTAAGGGAAATTTCAGAATTTAAAAGAAGATGGTGAACTTTCCGAAGGACAAATTGGTAGGAATCATGAAATACCCCTTTCTTCCTTTAACAGAATTATTGTTCAATTTATAGAAAATGGCCAATATCCTTTCTGCTCTTCGAAGTTGCATTGAGAAATTCCCTCGATTAAAAGCTTCCTGAAGGGGCGAAAAGATTCTAAATTAGCTACAAAACAAGAGCAAATTACTCTTCCTTTCTTGGATATTAAAGACGTGCAGCCATAAGTAAGATTCTTTTATGTATCAACAAAATTAAGAATATGAATGAGTGGGTTGGAGAAATGAACAAGACTTTGGAATCGAGAAATACGAGAATGGAAGGCTGGACACCGTTGGCTAAACAGTAAAGAAGTCAATTACATTTAAGAGAGCTTCTTCTGGGTTATATATTGTCTTAAAGACAGATTGGAAAGTCTCATTAGTGTTCTAAGAGGTCAATTAATCTAGAATCCGGGCTGACAAGAGCCTTTCAAGTAATCTTTGACGAATGGGAATTGATAGATTGGGTAGTAGCTTGCACGATAGTAAGGTTAGGGACAACAGCAGGGTGTTGAAATCACACGTTTCTATTACAAGCAAGAAGGATGTATTAAAACTAGTAATAAGGTAATGAAGTATAACTAAGAGAAACTGAACTAAAGACTTGGATGGGTCGAGTTGAGTTGAGAGCAGGACTTTTTCGAAGAGATGATGTCTGTCAATACAACAAGAAACACTGTGGCAAAATAAAATAGTTTGGGGCGTGGGGTGAACTAACCGGTAGTGAGAAATAGAAACAGATGGTATTAAACACATTAGTTTTCTCTTATCATAGAAGATGGCAAATAATTAAGCAGGTGGAATTGGTGGAAGAGATTAGGTGTAAAGAGGCTAGCAAAAAGCTTGAGTAATATAAGTGGATTTTTTTGTTATCGACAAGAATACGGAGGATATGAGCTTTTAGGGTAGACTTTAGAAGTCTTCCCAATGAGTGGGAAGCAAAAACTTTGGTAAGAAAGAAAAGAAAACAAAGGTAAATCAATAGAAACAAGAAAATTTTAGAAAGAATCGGAATTGCTGAAGACTTCACAAGAAAAGATATTAACCTCGTGCTTGGGGTAGAAACGGAAACTTCAGAATTAGGAACGACTTCCTATTAGGTAAAAACGACTAGGATTGATGAAATGAGTTCCCTAGTGCTTTTATAAAGAGATAATAAATTGACAATGATACATACATCTTAAAAGTTCAAGAATTACAGTTATTTACTGGTACGATTATATAATTCTGAGAGGTAATATTTCCCCAATTAATAACCTCCAATATTCATCTCAACACCGTATGAAATGAGCAAAAAAAATTAAAAAAATTATAATAAAACTCTAGCCTATTTTTCTCAAGTCAGACTGGCCTCTTAAATATTTAACTTTAAAAATGACGCGTATTATTTCTTCTAAAGTTTGCTAACTCCCGAGATGGACCAGATCGGTCTATAAATGTGCATGCATACGAGTATAGACGATAATCCTTTTGAATATCGGTGAAACCTTTCGATTATAGAATCGATTGGGAATATACTTGGATCGGCTTATATATTAATGCGCATCATTTGGTTCAAGTTACTGTTTGTATTTACAACACCGAATGCAATTCGCAATATATACTTCAACTTAGTGTTTGTATTTACCGTACAAAATTCAATTTCCATTATTTGGTTCGAGTTACTGTTTGTATTTGCAATTCGTATCATTGGCTGAAGTTACTCTTTGTATCTGCAATAGTTAATGCAATTTGCATCGTTTAGTTCAAAATAATTTTCGCTTTTACAATAATGAATGCAATTCGCATGATTTGAGTCAAGGCAATGTTTGTATTTGCAATACCGAATGCAATTTGCATTATTTGGTTCAAGTTGCTGTTTGTATAAATAATACTGAATGCATTTTGTATCATTTGGTTCAAGTTACTGTTTGTATGTATTTACAATACCAAATGCAATTTGCATCCTTTGGTTCATGTTACTTTCTGTATTTGTTATAAGAAATGCAATTAGCATCATTTGGTCCAAGTTACTTTCGCGATATATATTCGAAGTGAATTTCTTTTCAACGTTCAGTAGACACTGCGGGATTAAATAAAATAATTAGTTCGCCTGCCTCACGATCGTTTGTTGTTTAAGGAATGTAAATATGTACATTTTCATTCCTCTCTTTAGAATTAGCTTTTTTCTAACTACCTGATGTGAGGACAAAACTGATATTCATACTGATCTAGTTATAAGATTTAGTTTACAGATATATAGATGTATTTAGTTATTTTCCAATAACTTTTTTAAGTTCCTTTGGAAATATTATAATATTTATCTTAAACTGTATTGTAAAATAATAAGAAGTTTTCCATACATTTTATCAGTGAGAATATCAGTTACATTGTTAATTAACTTAATACAATAGTGTATTTCTTCCTCGGTGTGGGCCTACTTCTTCAAATTAATCTCCTTTGTTGGCGTTCTAAAATATACTTATAGGGATTTTCTTCGTTTCTCTAGGTTAAGGTGATTCTCTATTATCCTATTGTTTTTTTCTAAACTTATTGGTCTGACTGTAAATACTTGTCACTATTATTTGGTTTATATGATTTCCAGCATCAAACAAAACCAAAGACCGCACTGCCATAACGTGTAAGACGCGTTGTAGCCCTGCGGAACATAAGCTTGGCCCTAGGGGAGAATTAAGAGAGATTCTTCAACAAATCGCAACGCCAGGAAGCCAGATCCTCCTTCACGCATAAACTCATCTACACACTCATAAAAGAGTAAATTATCTCATTTCTGGGTACGATAAATGTCTTTAACGTTCTACCATTAGAACTAGATCGGGTAAAAATTACCACCTACATCACATACGGTCATCATTTGTAAGGCTCCGATTCGTAGCCATCCAAGGCTAAACATACATCCACCGCAATGGTCTGATCAGACAACACATCTGCCACTACGAACCTGAGATAGCTCAATGCATATTTACATCAACAGTCCTCGCACCACTTGGACCAAAATATATAAATAGAGAGAGTCTCGGGTTTAAAGGAGAAACCTGTTCGTTCAACAGAGTTCGTCGAGCCTGTTTTCATAAAGGAACGAAGGACCCTTAGGAAGGATGTACCTAATTCTAGCCCAATTTATTCTTAATACTCAGAAAAGGCATGCCATGCCCAATTTTAGTGTTTAGTTGCCCTTAGCTATGTCAAATACTTGAGCGAAGAATTAATTGCCAGATTTGGTCCCCCAAATCACCTTGGTTTCATATGCTATCTCCATAGTGGCTTGCCTGAGCGAAATCTAGCTAAGAAACCTCATAAATATGTAAGCAACATCTCTGATATGTTTAAGCAGTCATTAGTGGTTTGGCTTGGCCTTTTAAGCAAACGCATCGACTTCTCAGAGCAAATGCTATGATTGAGAACCTGAAAACACTGAGAACCCGAAAATAACTGAAAAGTAATAACTGTGAAGCGCTTAAATAAAGGATCTATTTTCCTTTGCGCGCACTGAGTGAATTTATGACCGCCAAGACCATCAGCATTTTCATAGCCTTCCTTCCTGATAGAGATGAAGAAGCTATCATAGCTTTACAGAGGGTGTCCCAGAAATGACAGGATGACTCTATCTACAAACTGTTCAAATCTCTCTGTGTTAAATTGTAGGTTGTTGATGACTGTGCTGAAAGGAATCTTTCTCTTGTGTCTATATTTAATTTGGCCTACTTGACGCGAGGTTCCGAGTTGCTCACCCGTGGGGCAGTCAAGCTTAGGTGGTAAATGTAGCGAGACATTCATACGTCCGGTTGTAGGCAATTGCGTCTCACGCATTGGGGGCAGGCGCTAGGCGACCTTCAACAGACCGAAAACTCAGCAGCCCCCAACAATTCCCTGCTGTCTTGTAGGGTTACTTCTTTAGGTAAAGGCTAGAGGAAAGATAACCTAGATAATAAAACCAGGAGTGGGGGCGACTATTATTGGCAAGCACCAGCAGACCGGTGTCTCAGCAGTCTCCTGCAGCTGAGGATGAAGCCCGGTTGTCTTGAGTCCTCTCGTGCCACCGGGAATCTTCTTCCCTTGGTCAAGATACGGGTCTGAAGTGAGCATGCCTTCTTACTCGTTCAAACCTAGTGCAGGTTTGATGTCCTCAGCAAACCGACCCTGACCAAGTTCTGCGGTGATGGCTGTCTGGTGGTATGAGTTTGTCCGGGATGAGGGCCGGCTCTTAGCTGGGCAGCTGCACGTTGGGCAGCGGAGGGGAATATGGTCGTTCTCTCCTGGGACGAGGCGGCAAAAGAGTCCGGCGTCAACCTCTGTGACTAAACAGCCCGTTTCAGGACCACACTATTTACCCCCGAATGGGGGAAGGACTTAAAAAATGTTGCCTAAAAATTGCCTGCATCAAAGTCGGTCCAGGCGGGTAACCCCGCTCGTTGGACCATTCCCATTCTGTGGTCGAAATAATAAATATGATATAAAAGTTGCAGCATGAAACTTCCGTACGATGCTAGACTCTTTTCTTCATACTGAGAGAACGGCTAGACGCACTGCTCTCATCGCCAAGAACTGGCCCGATATAACGTTTACGTTGCTGCTCTGTCAGAGACCAGACTTCCGGATGAGGGTAGCCTGACTAAAGACCAAGGTGTTTACACCTGTTACTGGAAAGGATACCTTATGCAGGAACCCAGACTCCACGGCGTCGGTTTTGCAGTAAAGAATTCCCTTGTGTGACTGATTAAGGACACACCCATTGGAGTTTCAGTAAGTCTCATGAAGATGCGGGTTCCTCTCACAAGGCATCGACATGCAACTATCTTCAGCTGCTATACCCCTACCCTCTTCAGCCCTGAGGACATCAAGGATGCCTTCTAAGAACAGATGGACGCGGAACTGCAGCGTACACCGATTTCAGACAAGTTGATAGTGCTGGGAGACTTTAACGCTTGAGTAGGCTCCTCTTTCCAGGCGTGGGCCGGAGTTGTTGGCAGGCACCGTATTGGTAAAGTCAAGGCCAACGGCCTCCACCTACTTTCACTCTGCTCTCAGAACTAGCTTGTCATCACCAACACCATCTTCAAGACGAAAAAAATTTACAAGAGAACATGGAAGCACCCTCGGTCTTTAACAATGGCACATGCTGGACTACGTGTTCGTCAGAAAGCGTGATTGGCAGGACGTATTGCTGACCCGTGCCATTCGAGGTGCCGAATGCTGGACGGATCACCCATTGGTTCGTAGCTCTCTCTTCCTTCGCATTCGGCCAGCTACTAAAAAAAGACCTGCAAAAAAGAAGCTTAACTGCGCCCTGCTCAAGGATGAAGCTGTGAAAACTGGTCTTGGTATTGCCATCTCACACCATTAAAATGATGCTTCCCCCCTCGAAGAACTTAATGAATGTGTAAAGGGTAGCTAAGGGCACTTCGCACAGTCGGTATCTACTGCAGAGAAAGAGGTCCTTGGTTATGATGAGAGACAGAACAGAGATTGGTTTGATGACAGTATAGTTGGTATACAGTTTCTGGAAGCAAAGAAAAGGGCATATCAGGTTTTCATAAACACCCTTTCCTCGGACTACTTGAAGGAACAGTGGCAAAGCAAGCGAGCTGAAACTCAGAAAACACTTTGAAGCATGGAAAATGACTGGTGGCTTGGGATTGCTGCGGATCTGCAGGGTTTTGCGGATTCTGGAGACCTTCAGAACTTCTAAAGCTCTCTTAAACAGGTGTATAGACCAGCTAACCGCTCTTTTGCTCCAGTCAGGTCCCAGGATAGAACAGTCCTACTCACTAGACGGATCCAAATCATACAACGGTGGAGGGAATACTACCGATATCTTCTCAATACTCGCAATCCCTGTGACCCCACTCAGCTTGATACCATCCGAGACAGGCCCATTATTCAGGAGATGGATACTCGCAATCCCTGTGACCCCGCTCAGCTTGATACCATCCGAAACAGGCCCATTATTCAGGAGATGGATACGCTACCATCACTAGAGGAAGTCAAGGATGCGATCCATAGTTTGAAAAACAACAAGTCACCCGGCGTTGATGGTGTCCCCTTTGAGGTCCTCAAGCATGGTGGCGATGCTCTCCACCTTCGTCCCTACGAAATGATCTCTAAAATGTGGCAGGCTGAACGTGTACCGCAGCAATGGAAAGATGCCAGGATCATATCAATCTATAAGAAGAGCAACCGAGCTGTGTGCGGGAACAGCCGGGTAATCTCGCTCCTGGCTGTCGCTAAGAAGGTCTTGGCAAAGGTGTTGCTCCTGCGGCTGAACAAATACATCGTTGATGACGTGTGCCCGGAAACTCAGTGTGGCTTTCGTAAGGAACGAGGAAACATAGATATGATTTTTATGGCCAAACAAATACAAGAAAAGTGCCACGAACAGCATCAGAACTTGTGTCTTGCCTTCATTGATCTGACGAAGGCATTTGACACAGTCAACCGGGAGATGTTGTGACGCGTCATGTGGAAGTTTGGATGCCCTTATAAGTTCACGGCGGATGATCGATCTTTTCACGACGGAATAACGGCAAGCATGGTCATTGGAGGTGAAGAATCAGAGGCGTTTAACGTGGAACTTGGTGTCAAGCAGTGCTGCGTGATTTCTTCCGTCATGTTTAACATCTATCTCGCTGCAGCAACCAACCTGTTTCGTGAGAGATTCCCACCGGGGCGGGGAATTGGTCTTATATACCGGCTTGATGGGAGCCTCTTCAATCTACGCCGACTCCAAGCTCGAACAAAGGTCTCGCATGACGAAGTGTTTGAACTCCAGTACACGGATGACTGCGTACTTCTCTCCCATTGACCTGAAGAACTACAGGAAGCACTGAACACCATCACTGACATCTACAGCTCTCTTGGGCTCGTCATCAAACTCTGACAAAACTGAAGTGATTTACCAGTGGTCCGGTGTTGCCCCCCCCCCAAGTAGAGCCCGTAATGAATGTCGTTGGAGCTGAGCTCAAGACCTCTGCCCAGTTCGATTACCTCAGTAGTGTACTGTTGGCTGACTTTTCTGTTGTTAAGGAAGTCAACCGAATAATCAACAAGGCATCAGCATCTTTTGGTGGGATCCGCAGACGGGTGATACAAAATCACAACCTTAGATTTGCAACGAAGGTCGCCGTGTATAGAGCTGTGTGCCTAAGCGTGCTGCTGCATGGGAGTAAAACACTCATCCTATACCGGAAGCACATCAAGCTCCTGGAAGCCTTCCACGTGCAGTGCATTAAGAAGATCCTCAACCTTACTTGGCAAGATCGTGTGCCTCATACTGATATGCTGAAGCGTGCCGGTGTACCAAGCATCAAGTACATTCTCTCTGGCAGACAGATTCGATGGCTTGGGCATGTGCTTCGAATGCCCGCTGATCGCTTGCCAAGGCGTACCCTTTACACGCAGCTGTCAGAGGGAAGACGCCCCCATGACGGTCAGAAAAGGAGGTACAGGGACCAAGCTAAAGGAGCAGTAAAAAAATTCAACATCAACCCGGACCATATCGATGCCACAACTGCTGGCAGGGGTGGGTGGCGCGCTGCCAGTCAGCGTGGTGCTGCCTACTTTGAGGAACAAAGGACCAGACGGCGAAGCGAACGTCGCCAACAGCACCATGAGAGGGTGCTCCGGCATCCTCCGCCGCCGGTGCCGGACCTTCGTTGCCCTGAGTGTGGCAGTCGGTGTGGATCACGCATCGGCCTTCACAGTCATCGTCTCACCCATCGTCGGAGACCGCTCTGAGGACATCCCTCATCATCGACCTCGATGGACTTCCCTAATCAAGTAATCACATTTAATTCGATTTTAACGAACGCCAAGAAAAAGGAAAAGTACCTCCTGGTGGCCGTAAGACAATATCAGCAGGACATGCCGCATTATTCAAAAGAAGGTTTCATTAGAAAAAAGGTGATTAATGAAATAAAATACCGGTAATGAATAGGAGCTTTCTATTTATTTTAAGTTGTCAAGACTTTATTTTTTATTGTAGTTTTTGTTGTATTTAATGTTTATTTGAGAAAAGTAATTGAAAGTTAAATTACGTTGACAACTCTGTTTAAATAATTTTGCTATGTGATTAGACTGTTTTTTCTATTAATGCCAAACAAATATGTTTTTATTTGTTCAGAATTTAAGTCTATGTCTATCAAGATACAGATATAAAATTTTAAAAGCAATTACAGAATTCTGTACAAGTGAAGACTACGATTAACTCAAAGAGTTCAGCAAAAGAATTACAGAATTTTGGGAGAGGGGAAGATCCTAAAATCAACTCAAGGAGAGATCACGAAACGAATAACATAATTCGGACCTGGAAAGTTTCAAAGATCAACTTAAAGACAGTTCTGGAAAGGAATCAAGCCATTTTGACCCGCGAAGACTTAAGATCCGCTCCAAGTCAGTCGAAGAATTACAGAACTAGGGACCGCCAGAAAGTAAATACCTTAGGATGCCAATGTGGCCAGCGAAGTAAAAAAAGAAGGGCAAAGTGAAGATCGGACTGGAATAAGTGATAAACCCTGGGATTCTCTTATTAGTACCACATTGTGATCATGGATTTTGGTCTTTTAAGTTGCCGCTCCATATACTAACCTAATATAGCGAAAATAGTTATCTATCACATTTATCCCATTTTTCTAAAGAGACTGTAACTGTATGCAACAACTTTTAGCTCATGCAAGGTAAAATTGCATAGCTTAAAATTTGTACAAGAAAAAAATATGGAAAATTAGTTACTGATAAATTTAGAATTTCCAAAATAATAATAAATACGAAGACACTCACCTGACACTCCCCATAAATACCAACTCAACATCATCATTTTTTATTTTTGCTAATTACGATTTTTTTGAGGCTACCAATAATTTCACATCTTAACTTGAGGTAGAAGGTAAAAATGTTAAATGGGGGCTGTTTTGAGTACTAGACAGTATAAACTATAAAATATAAAGTAAAATGGAATTAATTAACAAGAATTAGTACAAAATTGCGATAAATGTTAATTCCAGAATAAAGAGAGTCAAGATCATAATAAATCAAGGAAATTTATGATAATTGCATACATTTGATCGGTTCCGGAAAAATCTGTCCTATTTGAGGGCGGGCCTAATAACCGATGTTAATATTAAATGGAACCTCCTTTAAATTGAATGTCACTAAGAGACAGTATTGTATTTCAATTGTAAGTTTTTTTTTTACTGAAGCGATATTCATCGATTAAATTCTAGAGCATATTGACTAAGGAGATTACAATGAGTTTTGAGGGTAAGCCATTCCACATCTGTTCAATTTTATACGATGAAAGATTATGTGCTATCGTATTGTTAAATGTTTTGTTTCAAGTTTAAAATCATTATTTCTAGTAACCGCTCGTTTATATGTATCAAATTACACCTCATATTTTATACTAGTGAAATTCTTATAAGCTTTTTTTTGTGTGGGGGTGGAAGAAATAACGAAATGTGAAGGTTAACTGTTTCATGTTTCTATTCCTCTTGTCATTGAGTTGGATTTCGCTAAGATTTGAGAAAATCGAATTGAGAAGCACAAACTTGAATGAACTGCAACGAGTTACAAGGGCTTGTTTTACCTAAAGAATCATTCAAACTATTATGAGGTGAAACTAAAGTGGATAGTGTCTAACACAGTGGGTATGAAAAAAGTATAGCAAAACGCACACAAGGAAAAGTGAAAAACTAATTCTAAATTTCTTTACAGAAAAATTTAAACGTTAATGACTATAAGAATATAATAACTTATCGCAAAGTTTTCTCAGCTAATAACATTATCTAGATTCCTCTTGAATTATTATTAGTATAGTATCGACTACTTTTGGAAGACGCCAGTTCAATTAAGATTATATGGATCTTGGATATAAAAATTCTCCTACTAGCGAAAGGGAAAGAGAGAGAGAGAGAGAGAGAGAGAGAGAGATATTGAGGGAAGATTGGGGAGAGATGGAGGTGGGAGAAGAAGAAAAGAGGGAGGGAGAGCGATGGTAGGGGTATTCTGTAATTTGTAAACCAACCTCAGCGAAATAATTTCAACGCAATGTTTTTCAAAAATTGTTCCCTTAAATTGAATCTAAAAATTTTCTTCCCATTTTCACACCCAAGGTCACGACCTCCGATCGCAAATTGGTACTCTACAGCCCAGATTTTGGTCAGCTGAAGGTGCCATTAAGAAAATCGTCCCGAATATGTCGACACTGCTGATAAACTCGCATTCTTCAGCTTTATCGGAGGTTTTCGAAAATTTAAAAAAACGAAAATAAAAGAGTACGAGGAAAGATGCGACAGATAACATAGTTAAAGGTCTGTTGTTATTTGATTCGCATTCCTCAAGCAGACCTTCTCTCCGTGTTCCTAAAGTGTGGGCATTGTTGAGGGTAGTCCTGCATCCTCTCGCTCCTTAGTACCTTACCCAATATCCTCTCTAGCTACCTTTGTGAAACCTGTGGATCCTATTTCAATTTCAACCCTCTCTTGGCGAATCTCATTTGAAAAGGATTCTGGTAAAAATCGTGGGTTTTCGTATTATTTACTAAAATATATGAATTTTCCCAATTATTTTGAGATAAAAATAACGTTTGATATAGGTGAAATTCCGGATTACTGGTCAAAGAATAGAGATATAGCAGATAGCCATAACACAACCTCGAAATTTATCTAAAATGCGGTTAGCCACCTTGCAACCGTGTCAGGCATGGCTGCGTGATGTTTGGCTTATTAAATAGAGCTTTTTAATTTAGCCAATTTAACATGGTGTGGACAAGGAGCGTTCCTAAAGATAGATAACCATTGCTAAATAAAACGCATACCACACCTGGATACACTGCAATTAACGGATAAATTGTAGCATAAAGCATGACCCATCAAGTGGATGAAAACCACGTCTACTGCAAGTGTAAAACTGATAAATGTAATAGACCTTTGAAATAGTTCAGGAATATTAAATTGGTATTTTGAATGCAGTTACTTGCTCGGCGGGAATGAAGGGCATCCTGCAGCCATGTCTTATATTTGGTAAAACTAGCTAACCAATGCTATAATTGTATTTCATTTCATAGAAATTTAAATTTATCCAAATTAATTTCGAGTTTAGTCGCATTTTAGATATCCCCTAATCAGATCGTATAGAAAATTACCAAAAGAATTACAAGCACAGCGACCTCTTAAGAGTATCATACGGACGGAAAAATACCAACATAAAACCACCTTTAATCGTGTGAGTAGACAATCCTGGAGATTAGGAAAAATGAAAGAAATCTTAATCAAATAGCGGCTAAGCCTGAAGAGATTTGAGGGGCAGTTGGTGACCCTCAGGATGGAGTCTAATTTCAGGTTTTGTTCAATTTTTACACAATAAATTTTTCAAATATAATTAAATTTAAATCAATAAATTTTAATATTTGTAAGGTTGATTGACAAAAATGACGGGCACATTTTCATCTAATTTTAATTTATTGCACATTTTTCAAGCAAAGCAAAACCACCTTTTGGCTGGGAAATATAAAACCTCAATATTTTATACTTTTGATGTTTTTTCTTTATTTTTTTAAACAATCGCAGATGACCCTCAGGAACATTTTTCAGGTATTAATATGGATAGTTATCATAGGTCTAGTAACTAGTGGGTGAAGTACTGGTGTCGTATTCCCACCTAGGCCAGCGAGTCGACAAATGAGCACAACGACAATATAGTAAAAAGACAATTGAGCGAAAAGAAAATTAGGCGAAACAGTAAAATAAGACATAAAGGACGTCTAACTAATTCTAAGCTAAGAAGGGTAAATATCCGAAGTTCGTATCAATAAATATTTCATTATTTAACCGTTCCATAATTATTTTTTATAAGTTTATAAGGTTAGGTTGGGTTATTTTAATTATCGTTACGATCTATTGTAGGCACTCAATTGCCCTGCTCTTAATTGTCGGCGCTCAATTATCGTGCATCCAATTGTTCGTGCTCAATAATTATTGGCGCCTAATTATCTTGCGCTAAATCGTCGGTGCACAAATTATCGTGATTCAATTGTCGACGCTCAATTGTCGGTACTCATTTGTCGTGCACTCAATTGTAGTCGTTCATTTGTTGTGTACCCAATTATCGGTACTCAATATTCGGTGCTCAACTGTTTTGCGCTAAATAATCGCGGTGCTCAATTTTCTTGAGCTCAGTTTTCGGTGTTCAATTATCGACGTTTAATTGTTTTGGGCTCAATTGTCGGAGCTTAATTATCGGCGCTGCTCATTTGTCCGCGCTCAATTGTCATGCGCTCACTAGTCAACATTCGGTTATCTTGAGATCAATTGTCGTGCCACAATTGTCAACGTTCAATTCTCTTGCACTTAATTGCCATGCTGTCAACTTTCGTCACTCAATTGTCCTGTTCCAAATGTTTGCGCTCGATTGTCTTGCGCTAAATTATCCTGTGTTCATTTTCTGTGCTCTCAATTAACGCCTTAGATTGAATTTTTGTGATACACTTGAAATAAATCTGCAACAAACATTACATCCCTGAAATTATTCAGATGCAGAATTGCATGCAAAGTTTGTCCGGTGAATAAACGCAGTCTTAGAAATTAGTCATTGGGTACAGAAGTTCGGTTGATTTATCTATATATTATATAATGCTATGTGTAGGTTTTCTATAATGTTATTTATCGGAAAACCTTTGGATAAAATTCTGTAAAAGTAGAGTTAATAATTCAAAAGCCTACCCCAGCGACATGCATTTAAACTTCTGTTCTGAACAGTATAGTAGTTGGGTCTATAATTTAAAGTCGATATCTAAACTAGTAAAATAAGAGCAATGTAATAAATTTGATATCAACTTCCCACACGCTCATTAGCGATCAAAATACACCCATTGTTTACTTTTAGATCGAAGGACTTTAAAAACACTTCATTAAGATCAAGTCAAAATGACAACTTCCTGATGTCAAGGTCAAGTTTAATAAATTAATACGTCACGATAAATTGACTTGTATGGAACTCTTTGCCTAATATGATTTTTAGGTGTGTATTTTAAGGGTTAATTAGTGGAACTAGCTTAAGCTCGGTTAAGTAAGGTTTGTTATGAAATTGAATCATAGTAAGGTTACTTAATTAAACCTAAACTAATAAAAAGATAAAATACAAATACCCAAAAGTATAAATAGGCCAGGCTACCTGGACAAGTTCAGGTGTGGACATTCCATAGCCTTCCTAAGTTACCAGAAACGTGTGGTAAAGTTTACCAAAGTTACCTTTAGATACTAAAAGGTAATCAAATTCAAAGTAGAAACCACTAGGTAAATTACTATTTCACTTTATTTATGATCATTCTCATACATACCCAAAGTGGGACAAGACATTGCCATTTGACCCTCGTTCAAGGTAATTTAATATCCATAAATAACGGCGCTTATGAATATGTATGGCTATGAATTAATGTCGCTTCATTTTGCTGGCGAGAACATCTGTAATTTTATTAGTCTGCAGCCGGGCCGTGGGAAATCAGCTTGGTGTAGTTTCTTTGAGATTAAGGCAAAATTGGACTTCATCAGAGCGTCTCTAAGTTCATAAGGCACTTTGCTGTTGATGCATATGACTCGGGGCTAAATTAGATTTGATTAAGGGACTTTGAAGGAAAAATAAAGCCATTTTAAGTCGGCAACTAACGAAGAAGAACTTTAGGGGTGGTGTTTCTGTGCCCCAAAGAAAAGTGAATAAGAAATAAAGCATCTTTGAATGAAGTTTGTAAAGGAGAGTGGTGGATTTAGCGAAAGTGGACATATGAATGGAGGTAGTGAATCAATGTAGATTATTTGGAGAGTTTAAAGAATCGTTGGGGCGTAACGGCTCTCCTGAAGCTACACCCAACCTGCCAAATGGGCAGGTAGGTCGTGGGGAGTTTTGAGAAAAGGACACTGATGTGATCAACGAAGACAGCGAGTTTACAAATATTGAAATTAATATAGTTAATTTTTAAGATTAATATTATTATTTCCGTTATCTTCCCTTAATAACTACTAACTGCAAAGAGAAACAAGGATATTGCAGAAATAATAAAGGGAACTACAGAAAAAAAACACTGAAAGGAAAAGCTAGTATTAATCAAAACAAAGTCTGCTGACCAAAAGTTGCGTGCTCTCACTTATACTAATTTATGAGCTTATGACCTTCAAAACTTTCAATAATTCCAGGACTAACCTTGGGAAGATATTGGCAATTATATTATTCGAAAAAGAATTTAAAACAACATAAGGGTTTCAAATTTCGTTAGTATCGGCGGAGTAGTTATGAGGTTATTGCCAAATAATTCCCGGCTAACCTTGGGAGGACCTTGGCAAATATTTCATTCGAAAGAGAATGTAAAAAAATCCCTAAGGGTCTCAAATTTCGTTAGTATCTGCCGAATAGTTATGTTGTTATTGCCCAAACGAAGAAATTCCCGGGATAAGCTTGGGTGGTGGTGGTCTAGGTGGTGATGATCTGGTGGTAGTGGTGTAGGTGATGGTGGGGTAAGTGGTGGTGATGTAGATGGTGGTAGTGTAGATGGTGTGATGTAGGTTCTCGTGTAGGTAGTACAGGTACTAGTGGTGTCGATGATACTCGTGTAGGTGGTTATGGTGTAGGTGGTGCAGGTGGTAGTGTTGTAAGTGTTTTTGGTGGATGTGGTTTTGGTGTAGGTCGCGCTGTTTTAGGTGGTGGTGCTGGGGTAGGTGTTTTAGGAGATGGTTGTGTAGCTAGTGTAGGTGGTATAGCTGGTAGTGGTGCAGGTGGTGCCAGTGTAGGTGGTTTGGTGTAGATGGGGCTAATGTAGGTGTTGTGGGTGTAGTTGGTGTTGGTATAGGTGGCGTAGGGGGTGTTGTATGTGGTGGTGTTGTATGTTGTAGTGGTGTAGGTGGTAGTGATGTAGGTGCTGTTGTTGTAGGTGGTGTAGTTAGTGGTGGTGGTATAGATGGTGTAAGCGGTGGGTAGTGTAGGTGTGTAGGTTGTATTGTTGTAGGTAGTGGTGGCGTAGGTGCAATAGAATTTAGACAAGTTATCACCTTGGGCGCAAACTTGGCAGATATGCTTCAACGCGGATGAATGCGAAGTGATCCACATAGGAAATAAAAATGAAAAGGCGTCTTACTTAATGAAGGGAACACAATGGTAAAAAGTGGAGATGAGGAAACGGATTTAGGAGTATCATTATCGAGTAACCTAAAACACAGTCAACAATGAACAGATGTTAACATGAAGGCGAACAAAATAATTAGATTTCTATGAAGGTCATTTGAGAAGTACCTACACTTGGTCGTCCAAACGAGGTCGGTGTTGGATGTTCTCAGTTTCTCGGATCTTCTACAACACTTCTCCAACAGCTTATATACATCTTTATTCGCACCATATATGTATACCTCTTACCCCAAAATGACCCTCACATACTCCATCAATGCACATCTATTATACACAGTATCATCTACTAGTCCATCAGTAAGCCTCCTTTTAGGGTTTTGACAATCAATCACAATAAATCCCTCTTTTACATTTTTCTAACCATTAACACACTCAAACACTCGTATAACTTCCATAATGTTAGCACTGAACATGGAATTAGTTAGGTCCCAATCCCCCCACAGTTTTCTAAAATCGACACGAGAAAGTTTCTCCCTTAATCACGATATTAAATTACAATCACCAAAACATATTTTCTAACTTTCTTTGAAAAAAATGCTAAAAAATTCCTGCGCTCAGTCACGTTTCTCAAAATTCATTTGATCCTTGTCAATATTCGCTCGAGTAATTCTTGCTGCAGGAACACGCTGCAAACATGCCTCAAACACGTTTCCTAGAACTCATCTCGCTAATGAATGGTGAGAACAAATTTGGGACTTGAACAAAGCCGTTTTTCCCGGCAATTTCCGATTAATTTCTTCGTTTCGTTTGTAAGCGAAAGAGCAGAGAGATGCCTGAAAGATGCTGCATGCATTACGAAGCTGCATTTAAAGCATTTGTAATGGTTCGAATTCCAAAACATTTTGTGGCGTGTATTGGTAGAAAATATATATTGCACCATTAAGAGATACGGAAATACCAATTTTGTGAAATTAAAAATATACCAAAACTACTCGAAATTTTAATAGTTACAGAATATTGTTATATTGTCCAAGAAGTAGGTAAATAAAAGGTTGATACAGCACGGCTTATTGCATTGTTTGACTTCACTTCTCCAACCCCTACATCTACCCCTCCCGGTTGACAAGGAAATTCCATCCACGCCTTTTCTCAGAGGAAAAAATACTGGTAGGAAATGTAAAATGTACAACGCAATCTATTTAACTACTTTAGCGTAGAAAGGATTGTCTCATGTATGTGACTATGTGGACATTGTACATATGTGTTGTGTATGCTTAGTGATTTCAAACATGTTTATCCGTTTCGGTGTCTGGCCTTTGGGTTATCAGTTATTGATGATTCAGTCTCGTCGGAATTGTTGTTCTCTCTTATGTTTTCTTACTCCCTGGCAGATTATATCAGACTCTCTGCCCGTCTTTCTTTTCTTTTCTCATTTTTATTTGGCGCTTTTTTCCATTTCCTTTCTTTTCTTCTTTTTTCCTTCCTTTCTCGATTTTCTTTTTCTTTCTTTCTTTTTATTCTTTCTTTCTTTTTCATTCTTTTATTTTCTTCTTTCGTCCTTCTTTCTCTTTTTATTTTAATTTTTCATTCTCTTTCTTTTTATTCTTTCTTTCTTTTTTATTCTTTCATTTCTTCCTTCTTTCTTTCTTTTTTTTCTCTCCATTTTATTTTGTTTATACTTTTCATTCTTTCTTCTTTTCTTTTTACTTTTCTTTTTCTTTTCCTTTTTTAATTTTCTTATTCTTTTCCTTTATTTTATTTTATTTAATTTCCATCCCTTTTTATTCTATTTTTATTCTATTCTATTATATACTATTGTTATTACTTTATTTTTTTAAGGAGTATCCATTTTCCCTCTATCATTCAAGCTGTCTGTTTGTTTGTATGTCAATCAATCAGCCAGAAAGTCACGCTTTCAGTTGGTCTATATGTCTGTCTATATTTCTTCTATCCTCTAGTTAGTCTCTATCTTGCACATTTAGAATTTTTTTTACCTATCTACTCTATAATCTGTCCTCGGCTCCTCAATTTTTTAGAGAAGGCGGGAATGCCGTCTGAGATTACCCATTTTATCCCTCATTAAAAAAGGCCCCCTGCAGGGTCATAGGTGTCGCTGGTCTTATAGATACCCCCCTAAATCCCCAGCTTGAACAATACTGACACCTCATTTGCGACCCTACTGGGTGGTGTTAGAAAATGCTGCATGACAAGAGATTGCTGAGTGTATGTGTGCGTTGCGTGTGCATCTTCCCTAAAAGGAAAAACACAACAAAAGCACTTCACTAAAATCTGTAGAAAATATATCCTTGTAGGCGACAAAGTACGAGTACATGGAGGGTTCATCACGAAACTACTCGCCAGAGTGGATTACCTGGGGCGCAATTACCCGGGAGGCCGCGTAAACATGAAGAGATCATTTAGTTATATAGAGATAGATAGATGCACAGACATATAAGCTATCAAACAGCTAGAAAGACAGGCAAGTGGACAGATAGACAGACAAGTAAACCGGCAGAGAGCTAGACATGTAGGTATGCAGATATTCAAACAGTTAGATAGAAAGATATGACTGTAAACAAAGAAGAAAAGATATGATTGCAAAACCAGAGCCTATAAAGCGCATATATTTACAAACTCTGCATTATCACTCATCTCTATGGCGTCGCTTCTCTGTCCGTTTTGTTTATATATTTGCCTCTCTTAAGGATCAAAGCTGCAGCTCAACATCAAAATTGCTTAGAAGTGGAAAGTTTCATATTTTCTTCACGGGTTTTTATGGTTCGAAAACAAGAAAATGTTCCTAGTTTTTAGCATCAAATACGATGTTTCTGGTATTTCTATTGAGTTAATGCCCCCGAACCTTCACTTCCGGCACTTTTATCAGTTCACTTGGCACTTATGCCAAAAATCCTGCTCTAATACACTTTGCATCGACTTTTTAAGACATTTTGTGCATATTCAGTGCGATCTCTATCCTGCCGCTGCTATAATTTGTACTCGTGTGATCGTTTTTTCCCATGGTCGTGTCTGCTTAGCGTTGGTCGTAGTGCCATGCACTAAGTGCCAAAAATGCGAATTTATTATACAATGACATTCGAATACTTCGTTTCGTTCAGTGTCGGAGGTTAATGGAGTCTGATTCTGTGGAAATTATAGGCATCACTTCAAGAAATCTAGAGTTTTGCTTTTTATGTCACGTTAAAAAGATGAAGTTAAATAAATTCATGGTCTAGCAGTGGTTGTTGTGTGTCAAAACTGAACAGAAGCAAAATTGACTTCGAGTATGCTTTCACCTACTTCCGAGTCTTCTTAGCAGCAATGAACATCAATGCAAACACTTGATTTACATATCCTTCACTAACTCTAAACCCACTCTGCTTATCTTTTATTATCCTCCTTAAGCACTCTACTAGAGATTTTTTATATGCCTTGCCTACAACAAAGCGAAAAAGAGGAAGAAAGAAACAAGGAAAGGGGCGGGGACTACATTCCTCTGATCTCCCCAAGTAATTCCCCAAGAGCGCTGAAGTTTCATAACAAAAGACAAAGAAACGTCATTATTTTCCCTGGTGCCAACATTTATTTTCGAATTGCTCCCCTCCGGATTCTATTTTTGTTCCCTTTTTCTGGCAATATTTATAGCCGTGTTATCACATGCTCTGAAAGTGTTTGAAAAAGAGATAATCCGGGGGAAAGAGGTCAGGTAGGTAAGGATGTCTGGCAAAACTTCATAAAAAATGTCCATACCTTTTGAATAGTAAAATGAGAACTATGTAGCCGAGTATTGACATGTATCAGTATTAGTCAATCTCGCTTAAACACTCTTGGCTGATTCTTTTTCTGTTTTGCATGCTTACAGTTGATTTCCTGCCTGTATGAGTTTCTATCAATCAATTTTCCTTGTTGCAAAAACGAATAATGGATTATGCCTTTTGTAAACCAGCATGCAGTACTCGAACCTTTTTAGGACCAGCAGTTGTTCTTGAAAATGCTATAGAGACTATTAGTCAATGTAATCGCTATCCGCTATCCATTTCGTACAGTCATTTAGTGTGCAGCCC
This sequence comes from Ceratothoa steindachneri, assembly GCA_963969495.1. Taxonomy (NCBI): domain Eukaryota; kingdom Metazoa; phylum Arthropoda; class Malacostraca; order Isopoda; family Cymothoidae; genus Ceratothoa; species Ceratothoa steindachneri. The sequence goes on along the minus strand of OZ018319.1, from coordinate 126,331,417 downwards.
ATTTATCCAACTTCTTTACCCTTCCGTTAGACCAAAATTGGCTGGAAGACATCATAGAAGGTGATGCCAAGTCTGCTACAAGTTATCGAATAATTGCTCAAGGATTTCTAAACACCAGTTCTCTTAATTAGTATTTTCGATGACAGATAGTTAAAATCGTAAATATAATATTATTTGTATGGTAAGTTAAATTGGAAGAAGAAAGTGTGTGAACGAGTTTTTTTGCCAGGTTCAAGATTAGATGATATCGATGGTCCTCCTTCTTAGTTTTCAGTAAGTAGGAGTAATGATAAAAATAATGATACAGTGTTTTAAGTTCTTTATGGATTGTTTCAGGCGAAAGAAAACTTGGAGAATGTTTTCGAGAGTAGTCTCGGAAAAGAAAATAAGAGAGAGAGAGAGAGAGATACAAAGATTGATATGGAGAGTCTGATAGAGAGAGAGATAGATATAGAAAAATTGATAGGGAGAGTCTAATAGAGAGAGAGAGAGATAGAGATAGAAAGATTGATAAATAGAGTCTGATAGAGAGAAAGAGATAGATAGAAAGATTGATAGGGAGAGTCTGATGGGGAGAGAGGGGGAGAGATATAGAAAGATTGATAGGGAGAGTCTGATAGAGAGAGAGAGAGAGAGAGTGCTAGAAAGATAGGTAGGAAGAATCTGATATATATATATAGAGAGAAATAGAAAGATTGATAAGGACAGTCTGATAGAGAGAGAGAGAGAGAGAGATAGAAAGATTAATAGAGTCTGATAGAGGGAGATAAAAAAATTGGTAGGGAGTGTCTGATAGAGAGAGATAGAAAGATTGATAGGGAAGGTCTGATAGAGAGAGAGAGATAGAAAGATTGATAGGGAGAGTCTGATAGAGAGAGAGAGAGATAGAAAGATTGATAAGGCGAGCCTAATGGAGAAAAGGAGAGAGATAGAATGATTAAGAGAGAGTCTAATAGAGAGAGAGATATAGAGAAATAGAAAGATTGGTAGGGAGAGTCTGATAGAGAGAGAGAGAAATAGAGGGATAGAAAAAGATTGGTAGGGAGAGCCTGATAGGGAAAGAGAGAGAGAGAGAGAGAGAGAGAGAGAGAGAGAGAGAGAGAGATATATAGAAAGATTGATAGGAAGAGTCTGATAGAAAGAGAGATAGAAAGATTGATAGGGAGAATCTGATAGAGAGAGAGATAGAAAGATTGATAGGGAGTGTCTGATGGGGAGAGAGAGAGAGATAGAAAGATTGAGAGTCTTGTAGAGAGACAAAAGATTGATAGAGAGAGTCTAATAAAGAGCTACAAGGAGCTACAAGGAAATTAAGTACCCTAGAAGACCTTACGGTCCATACAAGGAGGGTACTTTTAGCGCAATCCTCCAAGGTGTTCGTTGGCAACTTCGAAGATCACTCGCGAGGATCTTAACGGTGATTTTGCAAGACTTTGTCTAGTCTTGACTTGAACTGGTCAACAGATTCACTCTTGTCAACTTCCAATGGAAGTGCGTTCCAACTACCGCAGATATTGTACGTGTAAAACTTTCCACACAGATCGCGGTTGTAACGCTTCAGTTCAAGTTTAAAGCCGTGATTTCTTGTTCTGCTCTCAACAAGTGTGAAAATATCCCTGTAGTCAACAATGTCGAACCCTCGAAGTATTTTGAAAACTTCAATGAGCTGGCCACACAGTCTTCGGATTTCCAACGAGAACATATCTACTTTCCTTAATCTATCTTCATAACTTTTATATCTGATAGAGGGAATCAGTTGGGTTGCCCTGGCTTGCACGCGTTCCAATCTCGCGATGTCCTTTCGAAATGGAGGACTCCAGAATCGTACGGCATACTCCAGGTGCGGTCGGACAAGTGAGTTGTACAAACACAGTACAATCTCCTTGTTCCGATATCCAAATGGGCGCTGTATGTAGCCTAGCATCCTTTGGGCCTTTTTCTCCGCCTCATTGCACTGTTTCTAGAACTTGAGGTCACTAGTGATTGTTACACCCAAGTCCTTCTCAGTGTCGGTGGATTCAAGAGCAGTGCCCTTAAGGTTATACTGAGATTGGGGTCACCTCTGCTTTACGCCAGTCTCTAGGAACGCATTCGGTCCGGACTGACATGTTGAAGATTACGCTCAGGTGTCGTAACACTTGATCGCACAGTTCTTTAAACACTTTAGCTAGAAACCCATATGGGCCAGGTGACTTATTCATCATTAGGTCACTGATCTCCTTTTCTATTTCTCCTTCGGCGAAGTCCATATCCTCCAGCTTTTCCTTCGAGTAGGAACTCGTTGGCTGGGGGATGGGACCACACTCTTCAGTTAACACTGAAGAGAAGTAGTCGTTGAGGAGGTTAGCATTTTATGCATCTGAGTGCTTTAATGTCCCCTCCTCATTCCTTAAAGGGCCAATCGTTCGACAAATTGGTTTACCACTGTTTACATATTCAAAATATCCTTGGGATTCTCTTTACAGAGTCTCGCCACTCGGAGTTCCTCAGACCGCCTAGCCGCCCTTATGCTGGACTTCACTCTCCTTGCTAGCCTCCGGTATTCGTCAAAGTCACCTAAGATCTTCGATTGCCGGTACACATTTCTCTTCTCCCTTAGCAGTTGGCCAATATCTCTATTAAACCACTTTGCTTGAACGGAAGACCGACGGGGCAATTTCAGAGGGATGAAACGCGATTAAAGACTCATGAATGTGGTTTTGTAACTGTTCCACGAGTCTTCAACAGCATCGCAGACTTCTAGCCTCACGTCAGTCAGTACAGCACGAAAACCTGCAGAGTCTGCTCTTCTAAATCAAGTTTCCTCGATTTACAAGTTGCAGGCCCTGCCTTCGGGATTTTGACTACAAATCTAATTAGTCTCTGGTCACTGCCACCGAGCTCTTCGCCAACAGAGATATTGTCTCCTCTCGTTGGCTCTCTCACCCATCGAGTAAGGAACTCGTTGTCTGCGAACTCCAGGAGTAATGCGTTCTCGCCCTTGGGTTTTCTGGTTTCCCAGCAAGCTTGTGTGTTGAAATCCCCCATGACGATACACAGTCTGTCTTCGACAACTTCTCCTAGTAGCTGGTACAGATATCTGTCCTTTTCAACGAGTTAAGCAGGAGGTCTATAAAGCACCAGGGTCCTGTATTTGGCAGGACGTATCTCTAGGTCAACACCTAGTCGTTCATGGTCGGATACGATGTTGCAATCCATCGAGTTAAGAGTATCTTTGACATACAAAATCACACCACCACCCTCTCTGTCTGGCCTATCTTTCAGGAAGAACTGGTAACCGGGAATCGTGAATTCACCTTCAAAATCTCGGCTTGTATTTTTTATCCACGACTCTGTTATGGCCACCATCTCAGGTTATTCTGTTGCTACGATGCCACGGAGCTCAAGAAACCTGTTCCTGATTGACCTCGCATTGAACAGAAGAACTTTGAGGGAGTCCCCTAGTGTAGGACTCCCTACGTTATTCCGTTTCCCGGCTTCTCTGTTTTCGATGTCACACCTTTTTTAACGACCTCAGAAAAGGTCGTTTCAGAAGTGACACGGGCGTGCTGACGCACGTCCGCTTTCACTCTGTTTCGAGCGCCCTTTTGGTTGCGTTCCATGACATCTCGAATCAGGCTGGCGATGAAGGCCTTTCCTTTAAAGGAGAGATGTACCCCGTCCCTTTGGAAGAGGTCGTCTCTACCGATTAAGGTACAATAGGGGTTCACGAAGAAGACTCCTTCTGCCGTGCAGAGATCCGCCAACCTTCTGTTCACTGCGTCGTTTCTCTCGTGAGCGGTTCGGGATGAACCTCTCCTTGGAAGCATCCCAACCACGACACGTTTGCGGGTTTTAAGCCCTCTGTCATCCACGGCTTCCATCACCGTTTGGATGGTCATACCACTGAGGCCAATCTTACCCCCTCTGAGGTAGAGGTTGTTGCCACTCACCATCAGAGCGACAACTGAATTCTCAGAAATCTGAGCTTTCTCTGCCTCTATTGTGATGTTGTGGTTACCCCGTCCTGGCAGGCAGCTAACCTTCACCCTAGTGCGAAGGCGGGCCGCTAGTAGCGGCTGCAGATCCCGTGTTTGCGAGTCATCAATGATGGTGACTTTCGGACACTTGGTTTCTGAAGACCAGGTCTTTCCTTGTGGAAGAGGCCTCCCGTTTTCCTTTTTACTCTCCACATTCTTATCCTTCTTTTTCTTCTTGTTTATCTTTTTTTCTTTTATTTTTGGTTCCTCTTCTTTTGATTCAACTTTATTCTTCTTCTTTTTTTTCTTATTTTTTCCTTTCTTCTTTTATTCTTTTTCTCTCGCCTTAGCTAGCTTAGCTTGGGTACCAGGAGCTTCCGACACGTCAGTGGGCGGCGCCTCTTCTATGCATCGAATCTGAGCTGCGTGAAGGGCTTCGAGTTTCTCCAACTTTCTTCAAGGATTTTAGCTCTCTCCTCTGAGGCTCCATAGAGGTCTTTCAGGTTCTTCACCTTTCGCGTCAATATACAGGTAGTGCAGATACTTTCCGGGCTGCATATTGAGTAGCTGCCCTCCGGAAAGTCAACGCACCACTTTTCTAACTGGCATGTTGTACAGTTGTGTTTTAGACGAACAGGTCCTTTTTTTGCTTGTCATTTTGAGCGCTTTCTCTCTCTCTGAAAACTCGAAACCAATCAATGATCAAAAAGGGAGTTGGTGAGTTCTCCCCGCCTGAGTCGTTCCCGCCTATCGATCGGAGAGGTTTCGGATCTTTCAGAAGGCACGCTCCATGTGCTGCTGTTCGTCCGACCGAGTCATCAAACCTCGCGTGTCGTGGCTCCCAACCAAGCAGCACTGACTGTCCCCGAAGGGGCCATCGATTTCTCACCAGGTGAAAAACGAAAGACGCCCCGTACTAAACTCCTCCTCGTTCCCTTCACAACGGCCAGGATCTAGGAGTAGCTTTCAATAGATATCCCGCCACACCAAGAGACTCTACCCAAAGCTTTTTATTGGCCTGGCAACCAACCTGGGAACAAAGGGCCGTCACCTCGGACCAATGCTACCAGAGGCACCCGTTAACGGTCACTGGGAATGGTCATTAATTACGCACCAGGGAATGGGTTAACGGGGCACTATCCTCATAACATTTATCGTGCCTCAACGCCTAGGACACCTCTAGTCCTAGTCTCTCGCACCAGTGAGCGTCGATTGGCGTTGTTTATAGAGGTTCCAAAGCCTCTCTTCTGACGCGTGAGGTAGCTGCCAGGTCCTTATATGTAGGAAGATGGAAAGAAGGGTAAGAGTGACATGATATTAGTAGTAGTTTTTTATAGTTTTTTTGTATAATAAGTGGAAGAGATAAGATAAAAGTGGAAAAAGAGAAGGATAGAGTAGAAAAAAGAAGAAGGACGCACTTAGTCTGGAACCTCGTTTCCGACCAAATCGACAAGCGAAGTCCTACCAGGGATACGCAGAAGAGAGGTACCTCAGTCGACATAGCTCGAAAAGCCAAGGGTACGCACAAGCTTTCTTCACGAGAAATGGGGTCGTCACCCCTCTTCCTCTATTTTATCAGAGAGAGAGAGAGAAAGAGAGAGAGATAGAAAGATTGAGAGTCTGATAGAGAGAGAAAGATTGATAAAGAGAGTCTGATAGAGAGCTAGAAGGAGCTAAAAGGAAAGTAAGTACCCTAGAAGACCTTACGATCCATACAAGGAGGGTACTTTTAGCGCAATCCTCCAAGGTGTTCGTTGGCAACTTCGAAGATCACTCGCGAGGATCTTAACGGTGATTTCGCTAGACTTTATCTAGTCTTGACTCGAACTGGTCAACAGATTCACTGTTGACAACTTCCATCGGAAGTTGTCTGATAGAGAGAGAGAGAGAGAGAGAGAGAGAGAGAGAGATAGAAAGATTGATAGGGAGAGTCTGATGGGGAGAGAGGTAGATAGAAAGATTAATAGAGAGAGTCTGATAGAGAGAGAGAAAGATAGAAAGATTAATAGAGAGTCTGATTGAGAGAGAGAGAGATAGAAAGATTGGTATGGAGAGTCTGCTAAAGAGAAAGATATAGAAAGATTGATAAGGAGAGTTTGATATAGAGAGATAGAAAGATTGATAAGCAGAGTCTGATAGAGAGAAAGATAGAAAGATTGATAGGGAGAGTCTGATAGAGAAAGAGAGAGAGAGACATATAAAGATTAATAGGGAGAGCCTGATGGAGAGAGAGAGAAAGAGAGAGATAGAAAGATTGAGAGAGAGTCTGATAGAGAGAGAGAAAGATTGATAGGGAGAGACTGATAAAGAAAGAAACCTAAAGAAGCATTGAGAGAGATGGTGTGAAGGGATACAGAGAAACAAGCGAACAGAAACCTAGATAAAGAACGATGAAAAACGAGAGAATAATAGAAAACGAGGGAAGTAGATAGAAATATATACAGGTTATAATTAGGAGACGCACATGATGATTAAACATCAAATTCGATAAAGGAGAAGAGAAAAAACTGAGAGATATATGTAATAGTTACAAAAATAGGAAAACCCAGTGAAAAATATAGAAATAGAGAGACAGCGAGAGGGAGGAAAGGTGCTAGGAGGGAGTAAAGGAGGGAAGAGATGAAAGGAAGGTTCTAAGAGTGAGTAAAGGAAGGAAGCGAGAGAGAAAAAAACTAGTTTTGCTTCTATTTCAATCTTAACAGCATTCGTTTTCCTTTTTTTCATCTCTGTCGCTTTTTCCCCTTCTTCCATCCTCTCTCTTTTTCTTACGAAATCATTTATCGCTATTAAAATCAAAATCGAAAATATCTTTTTTGTCTTTTAGACACACGAAATAGAATATTTTTTTAAAAGAACATATTTTACTCATAAGGAATGTATCTTTTTTGATTTGTACACTCATTAATAAGGAAGAACTCAGTTTACCGCTGCACTTTATGTTGTTCTCTAAGTCACATCGTTGAAATAGTTGGCTTTGTTTGATTTTTGCTCGAGTTGAATATACTCAACTGGCAAAGCGCAATTCATTTTGCTTTTATTTATTATTCTTTCTTTCGATTTTTTTTTTCTTGCGTGAGGTGCCAAAGGTTGGAATTCTCTTCTTCATATTCTTATTTTTGTGGCCTTCATTGGAGATAAATTGCACTGTACCCGGTTGCTACTGTGAAGAGCTGGAGTTCTACAGTTGGCCCTCAATTAACCCCCCTTGATCTCCTGGCATTTACCTTGTGCACGGAGTTAAAAATGCTTGTACATCTTATGTGTACACGTCTCTTGATAATAATAGTCTTAGTCCGGTTTCAAACCCGCTAAGTATGAGGGAAAAACATTTTAAAGGGAGAGCCGCTCATCTGAAAGGTCCCAGGGTGGAATCCTTACTGCATCCGGAGAATGCTGATGAATTCTAACGCCTAGAGCCATTAGTAAGGTTTCATTATATATATATATATATATATATATATATATATATATATATATATATATATATATATATATATATATATATATAAGTAAAAGAACTCAATGGAGAGTTAGGGCATATGATAGTGAAACCGCTGTATAGGAACCAAAAGTTTAATTTGTCTCCTATACAATGGTTTCACTATCATATATATATATATATATATATATATATATGTGTGTGTGTGTGTAGGTGATGATATATGCGTGGTTTTTGTTGGAACAAATGCGATAATACATGCGATACACGCAACGTCATTCGTGGAATAGACGTTGCGTTTCAATTTCTGAGACTCCTAAAATTGGGGGTTTAGTGAATGAAAAGAAACGCCGTTACCCCGAATTGTCTCATTCTTTTTAAGTCTGTTTGTATACAAGTATGAAAAAATATTACATCACATATAAATCATTTTAAGTATGCTAAATTCTAGCCCTTAACTGTGGTCATTTTTGCTAGTTAAAAAACCCCGAAGAATTAAGCACAATCCTTCCTAAGACCTTAACCAACAGTACAGAAGTGAAACATTGCGCCCCCCTCATCATAGCATAATCTAACTGATTAATCATAAAAAATAAGGAAATACCACCCAGTAAAGCTACGAGTAACTCTTTAAGATAGATGAGTGAGGGAATCGCATTAAAATTCTCTATTTAAACACGCTAAAAATAATCTTGCCCTCCAGTGAAGTGATTCATTTATTTACACATCTGTACACAATAGTTTGCTCATCCATTCACACACATCTCTTCAGGAACCAGTCACAGATTAAGATATCCCCATAATGTAACGGTTTATTGACCCTATCAAACCTCTAGGTGTAAAATATACCCAAGCTCCTCTTGACCCTCTCGATGGAGGCAACTCTTGACAACAGGGTAACAACCCAAAAGTCGTGTACAATTTATAAACTAAAAAAAAACTTCTTTTTTTTTAAAGGAAATAACGTGTCTCTATAGTATAATATATGAGACTATATTTATTGATTTTCTTAGGGGTAAATATGTCAGGCAAATGTCCTTCATTATATTAGGAAGATTGCCATGCATTCTCCAAATGGTAGGGTGACATTTTAAGCACCCTATATATTTTAAAGGCCCTTTTTGCAAAAAAAAAGGATTTCAGTATGAGTAAAAAGAGACTTTGAACATACAAACTTCATAAAATGCTTCTTAACAACCTTTGGTACCACGTTCAATTCCCAGCGAAGTCGGAGAGAGAAAATATATCAATGCTCGCTGGGGGCAACCGGCAATGAAGCGGTGCGCCGAATCTCAGACATGACCGCAGAAACCTCTGGCCACTTATGTAGTCGCACACATAGTCAATCACAACAGCGCTGTCTCTTTCTTCCCCTTCTCTTCGCATACAGAACATGAGCACAAACCAATTGATGTCACTTCTCCTAAGGGTTGATCACCGGCTTCTGGAGATCTTTACATGAATTCAAGCCTTTGCAAACAGTCAGCATAGGACTGATCAGACGGATGCATTAACTTGAAAGCCGTCTGTTAAGCGATGATTCAGCTGTAACGCATCTTTTGACCATCCAGAAAGTTCATACTATACAGAGACCTGTTGTCAAGATGCATACTAACACTGAAACGAGGTCGATGTTGGATGTTTCCGCTTTCTCGAATCCGCTTGTTTCAGAGGTTGTTAACTCAGAATTCAGCGCATGTGTATTTTATTGTGTCTGTTCTCTCTTCTTTCTATCACAGTAGGCTCAGTTGTTCATCGTCTGTAAATGAAGCAATATCATGGATGAAATCAATCTTCCGACTATTTTGAAAACGCAGTCTGTGTTGCTTGGTATTTAAGCCAGGGGATCCAATGCGAATATCTCCGAGTATTTGAGTGTCAATCTGAAGATGGTGCAGAAGTTCAGCAAAGGTTCGGAGGAGTCACGATGTAAATATGACGGTACGTTGGCTCTTAAACTACGAAGGCCAAGTTTTACCATCTATTATTTCACGGAGGGTTACATCAAGTTCTTGACCGAGTTGGTGCCGTTCTGGGTTCAGGAGTTGACAGCTAAAAGCTTATACGCGTGGTAGCAAGCCTCTGCACCATGCCACACAAGCAAGAGGAGCCAGTCTTGTCGGTCAGACAATTTATTTGACTACATCACACCGAAAATCTGGCCTTTCAACTACCCTGATTGCAACCGCCTGGACTAATATATGGGGAGTGTGGTTTGAAAAGAAACCAACAAGCATCCATGCTCTACCTAGGTGGAACTTAAGACCAGAATCAGCACAGTTTTCACCCAGTTAAACACTGTAGTTAAGTGTTTTCGCTATTATCATATCTTTATCAAAAGCTCTCGACATGTAATATCATAGTAATCAACAAATATGTGTTAAAGAAGACATTTTGACTGAAACATAGCGTATATTGCTACCAGAATTTCCTGCATTTAAAGAGCATAAGTATTTTAGATATTTCATAACAAAGGTATAAGTAAGCTTGTACTTTTATTCTTTACTTTGTAGATGTATTGTGCAAAGACATACAAACCTACATCAACATATTCATAAATATACCCAAGGAATAAAAAAAAATTCTAGGTGTCCGAAAACTTTGGGACGCGGCTGTAATTGAGTGAGTTGTAGAATAGGTTAATAAATATTTTTCTTTACATACACAGAGGAAAGCAGAAAAACAAGAAGGTAAACAAACGAAAGAAAAGGTTAACTAAAATTTGCTTAACTTTAGGCCAAAAAATAAGAAACAAAGAATTGAATACAAGGAAATTCTTATTAAATAAAACCCATGAGAAAATCAGCTTTTCATTTTTCTTTTATAGGACTCCTTAAATGTCAATGTAACACCATTTACACTCATCTACACATTTTTACTAAGAAAACAATTGCGCCCAACCAGACTAAGCGCTCTTCCACGCCGGTTCTGTTGGTTTTAACTAGTTCAATGTGTGCCCCAAAAGGTACGAATGAAAAGACACGCGGCACTTACTAATAAGCAGCTGCTCAAATACATACATGATGTAAACAGCCTTGTTTGGTAGAAGTAAATTGACTTACATTAGCTACCACTCAATAAAAAATATATTGGCGTGTACACAAACACTCCCGAAGAAGCAGATGCTTAGGGAGATGTTTTTACAATTTCTTTTTGTAGGCGAGGAAATGAGCCAATTTTGAAGAGGTTGCGTTGCGCCTGACAAAAGTGGCCAAAAATAGTGGTTTCAATAAAATTGGGAACAAAGACAAATAAAAAATACATTCTGGAGATAATTCTCATAATGAATCTAGATGTGTGATAAAAACGGTACCAAATTATTTACATTCCTTAGTTGCGTCCTCATCTAAAATATTCTAGCTATAAAGACTCGGTTTCATGCTATGTTAAGATATTATATTGAAAGAAAGGTTTCAGCGTAGAATTACAAAATTATCTCCTACTATTAACCGATGATAATAGATTGAAGGAAATGGTCATGTGTTTACTTAAAAGAACGCCTTTGGAAAGTGATATTATCAATGGGTTTTTTTCTTTAAATATTTGGTTCTTTCCTCATTTCGAGTGGAATTCCCCCAGTTCATCTCACTCCACCATATTAATGATATTTGAAAAACGAAGAAATAATACAAACCCCCGAAAGAAGACCAGTTGCCATCGGAAGTGATTAATCCAGGGAACCCCATTCCTAACCCCTGCGTAAGAAACCTCTCATCAGCATGAAATTTATTTTGCAGTAAGCCATTGACGATGTAGTCAATGTTACAGCCAAGAAAAATGATCACAAAGGATTTTCAAGTATTTGGATTGTAATATATACCTGTCTATTTCCTAACAGAAATGGTTTGAATTCCCACATGTAGAATTCTGTAGATTTCAAGTTTTTACTTTTGAAATTCTCTACTGTTTTTCTTGCCTGTTCCTGGAGTTGCAGGATACACTTTCTTCATTCAAAATGGAGAGATTTTCCTATTGTGATCTTTATCATCCTTAACCTTTGCCTTTTTCTTCTCCTCCTCCTATCCATTCTATTATTTTTAAATTGATTCTCCTTTATTAGCTGCACCTTTTTAATCGACTTCTTAATAAAGGAAAAATCTTTAATCTCTATTTTTTTATATACATGTAACAAGAATTAGCTGGATATCATAGAGGATTGCCACCCGGTGTCATCGCTTCATATTTTTGTGTTTCCATTTGATTTCAGAGTTAATTCTTGGGTTATTTATAAAATCTTATGTATTCATTCTTATTATGTCTTTTGTTAGTTAACTACTAAAGTTCAAATTATTTAACCTAGAATGAGCAAATCAAATTGCAAAAGCATCTGGTGGTTATCTATTTTATTCTTTCACGTTCCATAGACTTCGCCTGTTGTTATAAAAACTTCTTTAAACGCTGCTACATTTATTTACCTTTGACTAACGGGACCTCAGGCTTGTTTCGTCTTTAGCCCTAAATAAAATCTTAATTCAGTTTCAGTACAGAAATAGGAAACATCGATGAAGCAGATTAAATCCATTGGGACTAAATGTGTTTAGCCCTTACTTTGAAAATGTATCCTATTATAATCGCACAGATTTCCTCCGCATCCAACTAATAGTAGCAGCGGATTAACCATGGCTCTCCCTAGGAGAAATGTTTAGGAGAGGGGATGTTTTAGGAGAAGAGGAACTATTAGGAAATGGTAATCCCCCATTTAATACCATCGTTGGAGTTTTTTCGTATGACTTTCCGTATTCATCCCTCGACAAGTCGTCTAATTATAATCTTCTTGAGGGATGTAGATAAACATAGATATAAAGAAATAGGAAGTATCCGTCATTTCTTGGGTGTGTATTCTACACTTGCATGGCCTTGAACAATATACGATTAGTGTCAACAAAACCTAACTCGAAAGATACGGACTTGAATCAAGTCCATGAAACGTGTGTATGTATATCATTATATTCGTGTGGATAAGAAAGAGCTTCAAATTAGTTGGAGCGAATGAGGAAGCTAACGTGAAAATTCCATCCAAGGTTTTCTCATGTAACTATATTATAAATATAAACGTTCACCATGTCGTGAAAAATAAAAAAAAATAGAATTTAAGTTTAATAATACCACTAGCTTTATACAGAATGTAGACGGGAACGTTCGGAAATGAAAACAAAATTGCGAATTTGGAAAATGAAGCAAATTGCAAGTAATTCGTACAACAAAATGTTTTCAACCAACCCTCACCATATCACTTTATTCTTAATGTGGAACTATTTGTGTAAAGACTTGGCGTGAGTATTAAAGATTTTAAGGCAAAGGTTGAAGTAAATTTAAAAATCAAACAAATACGGACCAAAAATAGACTTGGAGAATTACATCCTATTAATCTCTTAGTTACCCGCTGATAGGAGATTTATCTACATATTATCCAATGTTTTCAATATTTTGGGGGGTGTAAAAATATGGAAATAGTCCATTAATACCTTAAGTATAGGGATTAAAGGGAATTTTTCCTACTTTTGCAACTAGAGTTAGCACTCTAAACTTATGCTGTAAACGTTGGATGGAGATCCCCTAATTCATGTTAATAAGTTTGCTATATCAGTCCTTTATGTTCTTTACCCTTGATATTATTTTGTCTTTTCTATTTTTCTATCCTCGTCCTTCTTTTCGCAATGATTAGCCTTGATTTATTAACCCCTTTTACATTTTTATTCAACAACACTAAATATAATATCACTTCGATGGAATAATACGTTTAGAGATAATATTCCGGATTCTCTGGTTATTTTTGATGTAGTTGTTGATGCTGTTCTACCTTTTCACCGTTGTATCCCTCAAGGTTCCCTTTGTAAATAAAATAGAAACGACTTATTATACCTAATCGCTAACTGTGCGGATGATAAAAGCTCTACAAATGGCAGTGATTAGCTTACTACGAGTAGATATACGAATGTAATATGATTTAGATACGATTATGAATAGTGTTTAAAATGTCAGCTAAATTTATTAGCAGGGTGAAAATTTATGCAGATAGGAAGTCATAATTCTTAAGAAGATCTGACTATAATTGGAGTATCGAGATACCGTTGCGTCATGACGCGAATGAGGTGGGATGTTGGGTTTTCGAAGCAGAGAGGCAAATGACAAATAAATCTCCTGAACGAATTGCTGGCAACTTCTATTATAAACCTAAGGATGTCGTTTTTCCCCTCTATAATTCATTGGTTTGTCTGCAATGAGAGAATTCTGTGAATTTGATCACCTTTCTATGGATAAGATATAATAACGCTAGAAAGAGTTGTGACGTGCCACTAAAGTAGCCCACAAACTAAGAAATCTTTTACGCGAAGAAAGCTTAAAAGATCATCTTTTTTATTACAAAAACCGTCAGCTTTGCAGGTAAGTCATTGAGTTATATTAAATTTGTATGGAGTTTGAAAAAGAAAACTTAAATTTTCGTTGAATATTCAGTAGTGAATTTATTCAATTATATAATTACTGTTTTGCCGTAAATTGCTTTAAAAATCGATTCGCTAAAGTTAGAAGGCGGTTGGTTAATTATAATAATAAAATGTAGATTGCCGATACGCTGTAACAGTTTAAAAGAAACTGTCTTGACTGAATGTGTGTTCTAAACATATGTTCCTGGCTTCTTTGTGCCCAAGAGTTTTACGTGGCTAAAATGTTTGAAGACCAATTTATCAAAAAATGGCTGTGTTCCCATTCTAAAAAACAGGATTAAACAAGTTCGAAACCACGTTTCTGTCTAAGATGTGATATTAAAATTACCTCGATGGAATTCATTTAATCAGTTTGGAAATTATTGTCACCAAGCCGTCGTCTTCAATAATAACGTCTGGTTCATCAAAAGCGAAACTCCTTTCACTAGAGGAGCCATGCAGAGCTGCCAGCTCTTTCAGGCTTCCGCTCTCCATGGAAACACGCGTCCCTGCGACTCTACTTCCTTGCACCGGCAACGCCGTTCGCCATTATTATTTCGATTACTTTCCCTTCACTGCTCCTTTCCATTTCCCCTTAATTTGAGCCGTTTCCTCAATTTCCATTCCATTCTCTCATGCCAGGCGCGGGTCCTTCGCGTTCTTGCCGGTGATTTCTTCCCCGGTATCCCCTGGGGATTCCCGGTAGCTCTTGCTAGTTTCCCAAAAGTCCCCGGAAGGTAGCGACTGGTTCTACCGTACTTTAATAAGCATAGATTTGCCGTCCCTCTTTCTATTTGATTCATCATTGTTTAGACGCCCAGCGCAGACCCTGATTAAATGGTGAATGGCAGAGCGTGGGAGTCTGTCTCACACAAGGAGCAACGTCAGCCGTTGGGGTGGGATAATGGGCGGGGAATAGGGAAGGTAGAGGGGAAGAAAAGGATCAGCCTGGTTGCTTATGATACGAAAAGAGAAGGGGAAGGGGAGAGCAAATAAATATATGGAACCAACAGGCGTAAAACTCTGATATAACAATTTTTCTGTAGTATTTGAGAATCCCACGAAATAAGTCGGTTGAACGCAGGTAGTTATAAAAATTACCTCACACTAACGCATTATTTGACATATAATATATAGTATGTGCATTTTCATATAATTCACCTACTTGAAAACGACAGAGGCTAAAAAAGGAGATAGCGCAAATAAACAGGCAAGAAAATTGTTCAGGTTAAAAGAATTCGTTTTCTTAAGCGAAGAGTAGATCACGAGAATTAATGTTCACTGAGTAGAATAAACAAATAGAGAGGAAAAGGCTCTTTGAAGTAAACTCGGAGGTAAAGAGAATTATGATTAATATGAAAGAGATACCTAAGACAAGATGTCAGTGTTTTCATTTAGTGTAAGAAGCATTAGTAATGACGACAGAGGGTGAAATAATTTATTTAATAAAAAACCCCAGCTAATTACTAACCCTAAACTTTCTATGATTATATTATGATTAATTCGATTATCTAATGAAAGTTACTATCAAATGAATATTTTGTGGTTTTAATGTGATTTTCTATGTTGATGAATACGCGTCCCGCGGTAGTTCTTAAAATGCATCTTCTATCGGCATCGAAATGTAACTGATTTAAAGAAGCCGTTCTTAAATTTTTTAATTATTTCAATTTAATCTTGATATTACTTGATCTTTCTTCTCTTCATCCTACTAATTAGATATCTGACTGGTTACATACCCATTATATAGAGCCTCTTAGCTACATTTCAAACCCAAAATTTCTTCACTAAAATCTTTCCTTAATTTTAAGATGAAACGATAATTGAACATACGGCGAGAACAGGTTGTTTTTTTTTGGTTGAATAAATTTATCAGTAATTATCGAAAGCCTCAGGAAAGATGGAAGACATTAAAGTTTATGATGCAATTATACAGCAAAGTGAAAAAAAACATCAGGTTCCAGAATTAGAGATTCTGTTTTTTTTTGTTTTTTTAAGCCACCAAAGCCTTCCCCCCAGGGTACAGATACAACAGAATTGAATTCGCACAAAATACCAGGGGTGCTGGAGAAAGGCAGATGCCACAAAAAGAAACAGGACCCTAGTAAGCCCAAATAATGAATGAGGAGTTACTGTAATAAATAGCATTTAATCGAGACTTAAATGTAGAGATTTTAGGAGGAGACAATATCATTGGGCAATTGAATCCAAATTTTGTCCAATGATTGCACAGTGCAAGCATTCATAGGATTCATAGCAAAATCACTAAGACTAAGAGTATACCTTGTCACACGGACAGAATTGGAAGGTCCAGAAAAGACACTATGTAACTGATGCCGATTGTTATTAAAAACTTTAAATAAAAGACTAAGTGCGCCAACTCGCCGCCGATGGTACAAATCAAGGGAAAGCTCAGGAGAGATGAACTTAATAGAATTCAAAGCTCTATCCAGCAATATCAAATGGGAGTTGGCCGCAGACATCCAAACAGTATCTCAGTACTCAAAATGAGGCAAGATAGAAGCATAAAAATATTTTATTACTGTGGAGTCACGACCAAAGGTTTTAAAGCATTTTCGAAGTAAGCCGGTCTTCTAGGGAATTGAAGAAGATAAGAAACTTATGTGCTTCTCAAAAGTAAGCTTAGAGTCAAAAAACACCCCTAACAAACGCAAGCTAAAAACTTCATCAACCTGTTTACCAGAAATATGCAACAGGGATGAGGTGAATCCAATATAAGGGATCTGTTGATAGTAATAGAATACATTTTGGTAGCATTAAGTTTCATGCCCCAAAGTTTGCCTCAATAAGTGATCCTAGCCAAATCTCGGTTAAAAGACGCAGCAACTTCACCTCTGTCACTAGGAGAGTTAACACAGGAGTAAATTGTAGGATCATTGACATAAGGTATGAGGTTATTTTCAATATGAGTGCCCATATCGGAAATAAAATAATAAAAGAACAAAGGACCAAGGACACTGCCCTGAGGAACACCAGAAACAACAGGCCCTGGAGCAGAAGAGATTCCATCAACAATTATACACTGAGATATATTATTTAAGATGTCTGCAAAGATTTTAAGAAGGTTTCCACCAATGCCAAGAAGTTTCGACTAATAGATCAAAGCCTTATGGTTTACCACGTCAAAATCAGAACTCAGATCAATAGTAACGACTTGAGATTCAAACCCACGGTCCAAAAAATACTGCAGATCATGAGACAGTCAATAGTGCATCACAAGTTCTCAAACCATACGGAATCTAAATTGAGAATCAGGTAATAAATCAAAATTTTCACAGAATTTGGATAGCCGCTTAGCTAAAGGACGCTCAAAGATCTTGGATAGAATAGGTGTAATAGATATGGGGCGGTACTCAGAAGAAGTTGAAGCTGAACTCCCTTAGGAATCGGAGTGATGTTGGCCTTACGCCAAATAGATGAAAAAATACCAGACTTCAGAGCAATCTAAATATTACGGCCAATTTAGGTGCTCTATTGTGGAACACTTCTTACAGAATAGAGGGGAAAAAAACATCTGGGTCTGCCCCACCATATGTGTCAAGATCTCCAAAGAATTTCTTCAATTCATTGGATCTAAAAGCAACAAGACAAGATTTGGCAATAGAAAACAAGTCAAGGGCAGAGGTAATTCTTGGTTACACAGTTTGTGAATAAAGATATCGGAGAGGAAATTAGCTTTTCTTACTGGATCAAAAGACACCAGATAATGTCATATAGGACTCGTCTCACCAAATATTCTTAATAAAGAAATATGATATTTCAAGTAAAAATTATGTATGATTTATTATGTGAGTCGCGAAAATATCAAATACAATTTTTTTCCTCACATTTTGCTATTTTTCAGTCTTTCATATTCTTTAGTTTAGCCATTTGTTGTGTAACTGTTTTTATTTCAGTTTCACGGCTGAGTACGGAAATGTCTCACAATTTAGTTATTATTTAGACTGGGTTGAAGTTTTGTAATATAAATTGACTCTATCAGGTAAAGGTCCGAGATGTTTCTTACCGCATTAAGTTTCATGAAGTTCTCGAGTGTAGCCCTAGAGCCACATTGTGACAGATGGTTTCGAATTGGGGATGGAATCAGGTTTTGCAAAGTGTAGTCCAGTTCCTTCAGACTTACCCATATGCTGCATGAAACGCAAGTAAAGCGTACGCCTTGTTGACCCCACATATGATAACCCACCCCCACACCCACACCTCGCCTGGGTGAAACTTCCCCCACTTTCTATGAGTCAAGTTAGGGTTAAGTTTTCCCGTCTGCTGCGTTCTTCATAATTCTCGCCTTTGCTCCCTCCCTTCTCTCCTACCATGTATGATTGGGACTCACTCCTCTCACTCAACTTTTTAAATTATCGCCTTTTGCCAGCTACATACGCGAAGATAAAGGTGGCTGGTATCCCCCGAACTTGCCCGACTAGGAGGGGGCCGAGACTTTCGGCGTCCCTTAGGAACCTCTTTCGTCCTACCATTCTTCTTTTTCCCAAAACCTCTAAATCTCCCCCTTCCTCATGTGTTCATCAGCAGGCGCTGTCGCATCTCTTCTGAACATTAGGAGCCTGACCAATAAGTCAGAGTATGTCCATGACCTCGTTGTTTGCACTAGGTTTTCCTTCCTTGGCCTTACAGAAACCTGGGTCAAGTCTGATTCTGGTTCATGCACTGGCCTTTCAACCCTTCTGGGTGATTCTTTTCTGCATGTTCCTCAGAAACACCGTGGAGGGGGAGTTGCACTGATTTCCAACTCACCCTTCTCCCTTAATCTTCTCCCCTCCCCCTCCCTAACCTCATTTGAGGCTATCATTGCTGTCTCACGTGTTGAGCCCTCTCTGACTATTGTAGTCCTTTACCGCCCTCCATGCTCGTCTCAGGCCTTATTTCTCGAGGAGTTCAGTAACCTACTCTCCGACCTATCCTCTACTGGTTCTCTGCTTATTTTTAGTGACTTCATTCTTCCTAGCCCAATGAAACTTCGTGCATTCATTAACATCATCGGCCTCTTCTCTCTTACACGATATGTGTCATCCCCAACACATATACATGGTGTGACTCTGGTCTGGACTTAGTCATCTCGAACCTCCATATCTCTAATATAACAGTAGCTTACCTTCTGAATACGATTTGCGAACACTTCTAGGTCAATTTTATATTCTATATTCCCTACCACCTACATCCTCGCTCGTCCCGAGATCCTACTCCTTTCCGGCAACTATCCTCAATTGATACTACTTCTCTCTTTAACGAACTTGTTTCTACCCTACCTCCTATTAGTACTACTGCTTCACCTGAACAAACCCTAACTCTCTACACCAATCATTACTCGCCTTCCTTGACGTGCACGCCCCCTTTATCACTCCTTCTTCAAACTGCCATCACTGCGCCCCTTGGTTCACCATGGAACTCCTTCGTTTAAGGAGGTCCTTAGGTGCTCATGAACGAGCCTTGCGTAAAAAACGCTCCCGTGGGCAGGACACGACCTCCCTCTCACTTGCCTATCGCCTTGATACTTCGGCTTATTCTTCCAAATTAAAATCAGCGCGCGAGGCTCATTCACGCAAACTTTTGTCTAAGAGCAAGAATGACCCTCAGACTATCTTTCGACTCCTCTATCGTCTTTCTTCGCCTAACTCCATTTCCCGCATTAACCCCACAACTCTTTCTATGTTTTTCTATGATAAAGTTATTAACCTTCGCGCCTTACTACCCCAGTTGTCTGAGCAAGCACATGCTGTAATCCTCGACCATAATCCATTGCCGCTTAACGTCCTCACTCGGGAATCCTCTGAGGAAGTAACTGCTCTGATCTCACGCTCTAACAAATCTGAGTCCCCTAAGGACGTCTTTCCACCCAAACTCCTCCACTAAATCCTCCCTGCTGTCCTCCCATTGATTCTTTATCTCTTTAACACTTCACTTGCCACAGGGGGGAGGGGGGTTCTTTCTTCGTTCAAACATGCCTCAATTCGTCCTATCCTTAAAAAAAACACACCTTAACCCCTCTGAATCATCTGCTATGACCTATCTCACAGCTTCCATTCCTCTCTAAGATCCTCGAGAGAGTGGTTTTCTCTCGCCTTAATGACCATATTTCTAACTGCAATATCGATGAAATGTACCAATTGGGGATCAAAGCGAAGCACTCTGCTGAAATCGCTCTTCTTAATGTTTCAGACGCTTTACGTGGAGCAGCCGATTGGGGTTGTATGTCCATTCTAGTCCTCTTAGACCTCTCCTCTGCTTTCGACACCCTAGACCACACTGTCCTCGATGATCGTCTTCACACTTTCCTTGAACTCTCGGTCACTGCACTTGATTGGTTCCGCTCATACCTCCTCCCCCCCTCACACTCAGTCGCTCGCGCTCGATAACCTCTACTCCGAGCCCACCACCATTCATTTTGGGGTGCCTCAGTGCTCAGGGCTCACTCCTTGGTCCTCTCCTCTTTCGCATTTACTTACTTTCTCTTGGCTTCCTTCTTCGCGATTTGGGCCTGTCCTTCCACCCCTATGCTGATGACACTCAGATATACCTTTCCTCATCCCCTGTGTCCTTCGCTCAATCAATTACCAAGTTCCTTTTAGCCTACACCTCCATAAAAGAATGGCTGTCTGCCAACTTTCTAAAACTTCAGCACGATAAAAACTGAAGTTCTCCTTGTTGGTACCGCTTCGAAGGTAGAGAAATCTTAAGCTCTCTTTCCCTCCCTTAACCTTGGGAGACCAATGTCTCCTTCTCTGATACCGTCAGTAATCTTGGTTCATTTTTGACGAGCAACTCTCGTTTAAACGGCACACCCATCGTATCTGTAATTCTTCCCTCGGTTTCCTCCGCAACTTCTCACGTGTTCGATTCCATTTTAATCGACGAAGCCTTGAGACTTCTCTCCATGCCTTCGTCACCTTACGCTTAGACTACTGCAATTATCTTCTTGTGAATCTGCTTTCTTCGTCACTTAGCCCCCAACAACTAGTTTAAAACTATGCTGGCCAGCTCCTCGCGGCCCCCTGTTCTCTCCTTCGATGCCTCTGTTACAGGATCTACACTGGTAACCTATTCGCTTCCGTACCCACTATAAAATTCTTCTCATCACCTAAAGGCCCTAAACCTCGAGGCTCCACCTTAACTCTTGCCTATCATCTCCCGTCGTCAAACTCCTCGGGCACTCCGATCTAACTTCGCGCCCCTCCTGAACACTCCTCGTTCTGTCCTCTGCTCGATGGGTGACCGTTCCTTCTTGGTTTGGTTTATGCTCCTAGACTCTGGAATGCTCTTTCGGCCGAAGTCCGATCCTCTCCTTCCCTTGCTACTTTTAAATGTCTCCTGAAGACTCATCTCTTCAGAATTGCCTTCTCTCATCTATAAACTTTCTCTACACTGGCTACACAACCTGCGCTCTGGGAGGGCTAACAGCCCTGAAAGGCGCATTATAAATACTTATTATTATTATTATTATTATTATTACTGCACGTACAACGAAAACGTATATAATTTTAGATTGCATACTGGCGGGTTGGTGGTTGATCTTTGACCTTAAATAATGATCCCAGTCGGAATTCATTAATGAGAACAATAGATGATAATAATTAAGGATAGGCTGAATTCCAAACTTCTAACAACTCCTTTTTAAATTTTTCGGATTGGTAAGGAAAAGAAGACCTTTACTTTATTAACGGTTTGTAGTGGAGGCAAAGTCGAGTATTTTTTTATTGAGAAACAGACTAATTTGGGGTAGCCATTGGAGGCAAAGAATTTTGTTAAGAATTCAAATTCTAAGTGTAGGGGTAAAAAAAGAATGTTTACAAACAGCAAGTTCAAGGAGAGTTTTGAATAAGGTCTTAGTTAAACCTATTACGCAGGTGGAGTTACGGAAGAGGGAATTTACACAAATTCTTCAGCAAGAGGAAAATTAGTGAATAAACTCTCAACATCAAAGCTGGCCATGAAGTATTTGTCTGCATGAGGAATGTTCGTAATCTATTTCACAAAGAAATGCGAATTATTCAGAGTAAATTCATTAGAGGTTAGAGTGGCTACAACGGAGACTAGAAACTTGGCTAGTGCAAATGAAGGGGTCTTATATGCTGCAAAAAAGTTGTACGTGCAGTAGCACTGTATCGTACTATGTAGGGGCAACAAGACGTACGCTTTACTCGCGCTTCATGCAGCATATGGGTAAGTCTGAAAGAACTGGACTACACGTTGCAAAACCTGATCCATCCCCAATTCGAAACCATCTGTCACAATGTGGCTCTAGGGCTACACTCGAGAACTTCATGAAACTTAATGCGGTAAGAAACATCTCGGACCTTTACCTGATAGAGTCAATTTATATTACAAAACTTCAACCCAGTCTAAATAATAACTCATTATCTGTCCCATTAAATATAGTCACTCATTAAAAAACATGATAATTTGTTAAATTTTACATTGTTTTTTGCAAGAATATCTCTCCGTATTTCCAATGTAATCATTTCATCTCAAATTTAATATTCATGTTTCATAATTTTATTGCATGTGTTGTTAACGTTTTATGTATATATTTAAATCCGTATTTTGTATTCTTTCTTTAGCACTAATGATGGGATTTGTTATAATCCTGAAACGTTTGAAATAAATGTTACGAGGCATCTTCGGCTGTATCCTGGTCATCCTGTATATAATTCGCCGGAAGTTTGCGTCCATCACTTCGTTTGCCACTTATATATATATATATATATATATATATATATATATATATATATATATATATATATATATATATATATATATATATATATATATATATATAACTACCAACCTTATTATTATTATAGGAAACTAAAAAAAGTAGGACTGGAATCACCTTAAGTCAAGGTTGCTCAAAACGCGGTCCGCGAGAACTTTTCTTGTTTGTCGGGATAGTTGTTTATAAGGTTTTATCATTGGTTAAATACGAGCAAGATATTTTATCCTTTGAGGGAAATTTCATTAAAAGGATACAACTATTATTAAATATTAAATCTGTAATATATATATATATATATATATATATATATATATTATAGATTTAATATTTAATAATAGTTGTATCCTTTTCTTGTTTGTCGGGATAGTTGTTTATAAGGTTTTATCATTGGTTAAATACGAGCAAGATATTTTATCCTTTGAGGGAAATTTCATTAAAAGGATACAACTATTATTAAATATTAAATCTATAATATATATATATATATATATATATATATATATATATATATATATATATATATTATAGATTTAATAGTTAATAATAGTTGTATCCTTTTAATGAAATTTCCCTCAAAGGATAAAATATCTTGCTCGTATTTAACCAATGATAAAACCTTATAAACAACTATCCCGACAAACAAGAAAAGGATACAACTATTATTAAATATTAAATCTATAATATATATATATATATATATATATATATATATATATATATATTATAGATTTAATATTTAATAATAGTTGTATCCTTTTAATGAAATTTCCCTCAAAGGATAAAATATCTTGCTCGTATTTAACCAATGATAAAACCTTATAAACAACTATCCCGACAAACAAGAAAAGTTCTCGCGGACCGCGTTTTGAGCAACCCTGACTTAAGGTGATTCCAGTCCTACTTTTTTTTAGTTTCCTATAATAATAATAGGGTTGGTGGTTTACTAGTGATTTTCACTTCTTTATTTCTCAGTAACGTGAAGATCAACTGATTAATGTTGGACCCAACCACTGATAGCTTCAGCATATGTTACCAGTCGTGAAGTCAACATGAATCAGAACACCCGGCAACTAATTGCCTTCGGTTTTCCTGTAGTTTGAAAGCCAACAGATGATGTAAGCTGCGCGTACAAGACGAATAGACATGGTTCTTTCGATGTATTAAATAGGATGATAATTAATTTGGAACCTAACCTCTTGTATAAAAATGCTATAAATGAATTGCAGTGCTTTGGGTAATTTATTGTAGCAAAATTCTATGATTCGAAAAAATAGCTTTGTATTGGCTAGGGGAATTAGAACACATTGGTCTAAATTTAAATGGTCGTTCTTATTTTAAATTCTTTTCAAATTTAAATATTTCTTGTTAAGGTTTGACATTATATACGAATGATGTTTGTTAGTACACATTTTAGAGGATATAAAGTTCAAGAGAAAAGACGACTTCGTTTTGTCACTTGATGCCGCGCGAGATGAGACCAGGGGGATATAATGACAACGGCTACCTAAATTTTTAGTAATAGTAGCTATATCACTACAGAGAGAGATAGAGACAAAGAGAGAAGAAAAGAGACAAATAGAGAGAAAGAGTACAAGTAAAGAGAGAAAAAGAGAGAAAGAGATAGTCACAAGGAGTTACAAGGAAAAGTACTACCTCAAAGGACATTGCTGACCATACCGAGAAGGTACTATTTTGTGAAGGACTAACCTATAGCCTTTGATAAAGCATAGCATAGATGAAGGCTCTCCCCGGCCCCCTCTCCCGCAGAGCGGAAAAGATACCCCATTGTGCTGTGGAAAAGAACACAATCAGGATTTTTTTAGAGAAATTTGAAACCTATCTACTTGCTTCTAATACCAAGGTGGTACTATCTAAGTCAAGTCGTGGATTATCTCGTCAAGTCGAGACTCGAACTGTTCGACTGACGATAGAGAAATAGAAAGAGAGAGAAAGAGAGAGATGTTTTTATTTTTTCGCTTTGTTAAATGGTAACACCCTATTAATAAACTTCATTTTATCTTGATTCCCTGGTTTACTACCTTTTATTCCCTCCCCTTTTGCCATGATGATAGTTGGAACTCTTGTCACCTTGTGAACTTTCAGCTACCTCTCTTTTCTATATTACTCCTTCACCTGGCTTTCATTCAATATAGGAATATAATTTTCTGTGTCGCAGAAAAGAAAGTAATGTGAGGTTGTTGGGAGAGAGGGTTGGAGTGGGTTTTGATCTTGATGTCAGTGGAATATCTGTTAAACAAGTGTAGTGCCATGCTTAAATGTCTTTGAGAACCGAATCAGGAAGGAGGAGGATAATAGGAGAAAAAACAGTGCTAGTACAAGTTCCCTTATCGGCGTTTCTCCTGCCCCCGAATAACCTCGAGGCGAGCGAGATGTTACTGAGGTCCTCATTCCACCGCGGGGTTTAGTCTTATCGGGAATAAGGATCGTCTGGATGCGGCAAATTGTGCTCACAAAGAGTGTCTCATGAGCAGCCAGAGCCGAGGGAATGCTAAAGATGTCAGCGTAGAATGTGCCAGCAAGATACATGAGGCTGTGCTGACACCATCTTTAGTGTTTAATAGAGCGGCTCTGCTATGGAATGTGAATAGTTAGGTTTGAGAGTAGGAACAGTTCAAATAGACAAGTTTAGAGTGATGAACTGCAGTATTAAATCTATCATTTAAAATTGATATTCAAAAGGTGTAGTTTGGGCATGAAAAAGATTTCTATCAACAAGGCATTTTTGCTAACATCTTATTATTATTATTTAGAAGCCAACTGGTGACGTTGTGGGAAGTGACGATAAATGAAAAATATATAACAAGAGAGGTCTACTTATGGTACAAGGGGGCTGGGAGGGTACTCAACTCCGCAGCAAATGTCCGAATTAATAATTGTGTCAGATACCCCTGTGAGTGTTTGAGGAGTGGGGCACTCAACCCTCAAACTGTATCATGGTTACCAATGCAGTTCCTCTGCAGGTAGCCCACGTATGAAGATTTGGTAAAAATGAGAAATGCATCAAAGAGCAAGATTTATGGGGGGCTTTTAAAACCCCAAAACGTTGATGGTTTAAATACTGCCAGGAATATTGGGGTTAAAAGAACTAGTTACCGTTTAATTATATGGTGTTGCAAGGAGGGGTAACTTCAAACAATGAACGGAAAGAGTGGGTAACTATCGAAGTAGGAGTAGAATGCGTGGGGGTGAGTGGGTTACCATAGAACAAGGAGGAGATTATAAGTGGGTAACTATCAAACAATGATGGGAATATATGTGAAGGTAATGGGTAACTATCAAACAAGGAGGAGAATATAACTGAGTAGAGATGGTAAATATAAGAAGGAAGAGTTAAAAAAGAACAGAAAAGGTGACTATAAAACACGAAAGGGAATTGACAGAGTTGGTTACTATCAAATAAAGAGGGAAATATAAGTGAACCAAATGGGTAGCAAGGAAATGGATATAATTGGACAGGGATAGTAACTATCGAACAAGGAGCAGTTATAAATGGACGGAAAAGGTAAATATAAAACGAAAAACGACGAATATGCATTGTAGGCAACTATCAAATAAGGAGGGGAAAATAAGTGAAAGGAGTGAGTTCAAATAAACAAGGACGAGGGTAACTATCAAATGAGAGCGATAATGAGTGGACGGAGTAGGTAACTATCAACCCAGGATGAGAATAAAAACATGTACTTAACTGCCACCCGATTCATCCATGGGCTATGACCGGATGACGCTAAAGGGGATCAATAGCAATTTGAAGGCGCCGACGCACGCTGATCGAGAGATCTTCCTTTCCTCACACACATTATGAGCCGTTCATTTGGAATGAAGAATTTCCTTGTTTTATCTCTTAAGGTGTGCGTGTGTGTGCGCGCGTGAAAGAGACACAATGTACGTGTATTTATGTGCAGTCGCTTGTTCGCCACTCTTGCTTATGCATCATTAATCAAAATATATTAGTCGAGCTCAGTTTCGTCCGTTGTATCTCTGTGTCCCTTATCAATCTTTCTTCCATGCTTCATTTTGTTTCTCCTTCTCTTATAGTTTTTCTCTTTTTCATTATGTCTCTCTCTCTGTCTCTGTCTGTCTGTCTCTCTCTTTCTGTCTCTCTCTCTTTCTGTCCTTTGTCATTCTGCTCCTTTACACACACACACTCTCTCTCGTTAAGGCGAAATCTGTCTCCCGCTTCTCTATCGCTTTTCCGACTCCGCAGTTTTCTCACAAACCAGTCATCAATTCCGTTTATTTTCGGGGAAGTTTTTTCAGCTTATATTTATGTGTTTTTGATGAATTTGAGAAATAATTTCTGCTTTTATGTGTTTCGATTAATTGAAGAAATATTTTATGTTCGCTGAGTTTTGAATGACTTCTCGAAAGAATCAGCAATCTGGCGAAACGGTTTTCTTCAACATTGTGAAATTCCGCGGGTTCGAAGGACTCAAGTGCCATCAGCTGAAGAGTCTATTATGGGGACCATTATTGTCTTCGATTCCACTCGAGTTCGAGTGTAAGTCTCTGTTCATTCATTATCTCTTTTTCGATCGGTCTTTATCCACTTGTTTCTCACTCGTCGTTGTTCTTTGAGGGCATTTATTTTTATATAGTGGCATTTAATTGGATTTTAGTAGACTAACGACAATAAAAAGATACGAATATATACTTACAGCCGTCTTTAATGAACACACGTTATAAAAGTAATATGTCATAGGCATACAATGTATACTCAAAGACAGGTCATAAGGAAAGAGAAATAACAAATTTTATTAGATGTCAATCTCGATCCCTCTTTTATAATCTTTCTTTCTTTCAAGTAATAATGAATATATTTAATTCCAGAAGAAAATCCAAGAACCAAAAAGCCTAATAACCTTTGGTCATTCTGATTGAGGGTGGGGAGGGGGGTCTCCAGCCAAAATGGCTAAGAATGTTAGAAGTTCGAGTTCCCTTGATACTCTTTAGAGAGACAAGTCTCTCATGTACCCAGCTTCCATTATGTCTCAAAATAATACAAGCTCTATCCCGTCATACAAAAGCGACCTTTCTTTGCTTATTGTGAACTTCGCCACATTAATAAACTCGTGGTCAGGAATCTTCGAATAGCTGTTTCCTTGCAAAAAAGAACTAGGAATATCGGATATCTTCTTGCTACAGGTTTGTGCGGGAAGTTTTGTCCAATAAATAACATTTATTCAAGAAAACAAACATAATTAATCTTCAGCGGTTCACACTTCATATATGCAGTCAGTAGGCTGTGCATAGATAACAAATAGCTTACGCATAACGTTATATAAATCAACCGATTTTCCATAGTCATTGAAACCCCACCCCCAAATTTGTGCCCCATGGAAGTAACAGAGTCTTAGGATAGCTTTATATAATTGAACCGATTCGTGTAGGCATAGAAAACACATAGCCTACGCATAGCGTTATTTAAATGAACCTAATTTGTTTAGCCATAAAAACCACATGACCTATTCATAGTGTTATATAAATAAAACGAATTTCTATAACAACAAAATCCACATAGTCTAGGTATAGCGTTATATAAAGAAATTGAATTTCAGTAGCCATATAAAACACATAACTCACACAAGGCGTTATATAAATTAAGCGAATTTCTTTAGCCATAAAAAACACATACCATTTTATAAATCAAGCTAAATTATTTTACCATAGAAACCACATAGCTTATGCATAGCGCTATATTGATCAATCGAATTTATGAAGCCATCGAAAAGACATATCCAACAAATAGTGTTATATAAATCAGCCGAATTTGTGTAGCTATAATAGAATCCACATTTCCTACGCTATGCGTAGGCAATGGGTGGTAGGAGAGGAGCGTTGTTGTGGTAATGCCTCATACATGTTGCTGTTATCTCATGCGTAAATAGGTGTTGACTGAGGGTAGTGGAGGGCTGCGTAGTATCTTAATGCCTGTCGTGTATGTGGATGTTCTAAATACCACACTCTCACAAACTCAATGCGATTTTTTTCTAACCTGCAAGGTACACACGAACACTGGTCCTATTCTAGTCGCCACCTATTACAGCCCCAACAACTACACATATACGTCTCACTCAGGGCTCTATTGAGCCACAACTTTCCCCTTTTCCTTGTGGGGGACCTAAATGCACACCATCCTACACTACTTATAAACACCACTCATGATGGTCACTCCATAGGAGTAACCAGACTTGTCGAGAGAGTGTCGAGCGTTCGATCTCGAATTAGTCGACCAATTTCCAGGCAAGGAAACACCGCGATATCAAGAGGGATTTTATAGGAATAATATCTTCTTAGATCACTATTAGGAGTACAGACCGCGTCTAACTGCCGAATTGAACAAGGCTGAGCGACGATTGCGCTCTAAGTTTATCTAACGGGCTAAGATTGAAAGCTGGAATGACCAATGCACAAGATTGAATGAGCATCAAATAATGCTAGCAAAACATTATTGATTATAATGTATAAAAGATCGCCTAGCATTCTTTAGATAGTGGTTACACTGACAATCAGAAACTGGGTATGTTCTCTTAATTTACTAGAAAGGTAAGGCGCCCTCATTAGCGAGCATGGCTACGTTTCTATGACAACGGTTGTATCAAAGTCTAATATTTTTCGTCAACAATGATTCATAAAATCCCGGTCTGTTAGGCTCCCAGGCTACTTTCTCGAATACCCGTAAATTAATAGGCTTTCATTCGTTTCTGAAATTTATATTGAATTATCTTTTGCGTGAGGAAGTTATTCAGAGAATACGACGTTCACCGTCGAGGTTAAAGGTATGCTCACAACTGTGGGAACTTATCTGTTCTCAAAGAGGTTTGCTATATACCTTCAGACTCTGAGAAGCGAGTTAAGATACAATTTATTATTCCAAATGCGCTGTGAGAGATAATGAGTCGCGGAGTAATCACTCTATTACATAATTGGTATGAAAGGGGGCACCCAGTTAACATAATCGTGAATGCCTACTCTTTCACAAGGGATGATAGTAAACTTAATTATAATTCGCAGAGTCGATGATGTCATTTATTTATATACATGAACATGATTACATTTTATAAGGCTAGATGAGAATCAATGTATACTAGTATGTATAGGTAAGTATAAAATTAACGAAGCAATTGACATAAATTCACGAGAGGGGACAATGATAAATTAATAGAAGTCGCTTACTGCCTAAAAAAAATAGAAAACGACTATTTACATAGCTTGAAACAATGCAATATTGTAATAAATGAATATATGAAATGTTAATCCAGGTTGATAATTGTCTAAGTTGATACATCGTTGAGTGTTCTGGTCGACATTAACGAGTTGAGTAGAGCTAAGAGAGAAAAAGGGGGAAGTAGTGTTTAACAACAAATATGGAATTCTCGGAGCGAAATGTCAGCCCAAATGTGTTTGTTGGATGTAATCCGTGGAATTTGATCTCAAGTTACACTTTACGGATTTTTAAAAAAGGGTCGTGGGAAGAAGCAAATCAGTTGTTAAGTCTGTTGTAAATGTGAGCATGCAAGATGGGATTTAAGTCTCAATGTCTGCCAGAATCTGTCTATTATATTCCTGTAATAAGCAAGTAGGTTTGCTGTGCTGTATTATCTTGTACGGGCCGATATAAGAGCAGAGGGGACATTCAAGGATTTGGTTGTCTCTCACAAAGACGTGAGTGCACGATCCAAATGATTTGGAATGAAGGTGTACTGCTTGGTTAATTATCAAGGTAATATCGGTACCAGTGAGTTCATCCTCAATTGCAAATCCAGAAGGAATTGACTCTTGCAGGAGTCATTACCTCCGATGACAAACAGATCGCAGAACCAAAAGAACTTAAAGTACATTTTTTAACCACCAAGATGGAATACCTTTTTCAAGAAGCGAAGACGTCAGTGCCAAATGCATTGATTTAAGTGAAGTTGAAGGATCGGTCAACAATAAAAAAAAATTCATCTGAGCACTGAGCACCAGCGAGAGCTTCAAAATCATGATTTAACATGATTTAATGAGTGGAGTGTTGGGTAAAAGATGGTGGGCCCTGCATAAAGCAGGATGAAAGGAAGTCATGGGAAAAGAGCTGCGTATCACCCCTGTAAAGTGGATGTCGCGAGAAAGCGTCGCTTGAATTATGTACGAATAAAATGCGTTGTACTCGTATATATTTGGTGTATCAAATGATAACCTCGATGGTATGATAATCTTATATTGGGGAGTGTTTTGTGAGTTGAGAGAGGAACGTTTACATGATGGCACGAGATTCACTACCCTCTAGCAAGTATTTGAAAAGTTTAATAGCTAAAAATATACTTAACAATTCCCTGCTAAGTGTGAAATAGTTCATTACGAAACCCTTAAACGCATAGCTAAAATAACCCAGTTTGTCCCTTTTAAAGGTCGTGGAACTGCTCTAAGACTGCTCACGCCCCAATGTTTGAAGCGTTTGTGGTGAGGGGTCAAGTAGCAGTCACTTTTTAGATGCACTGAAATGGTGGTCATTCTACGCCCCCTTTGCTTTTACTGTACGTTTTATGCTTCAACGTCCCAAACTAAAGTGAAATTTGTGCGACGTTTATTGAGGTTCTTCAGGAATCTATGTGAGGAGAAAAGGGTGGTTCAGGTGTCCATAATAAACCTTCTGATGAAATTTACTAGTCCTAGGAATTGTTGGAACTGTCGTAAGCATTGTGAGGATGGGGGTGGGGCTCTATTTAATTGCTACTATCTTGCTGTCATCTGGAATAGGGCCATTAGTATCTAATCAAACGGTGAAATAAAATACGGAGTAAAATCTCAGAGTAACTTTGCAAGATCGATCTGCAACTCATGCAATCTCAATCTTACAAAGAGCAGCCTGGGATGCTGCAATCGTTGTTCCTTCAGCAAGAGTTCTACAAAGGTGAGCACGAAGCCTAAGCCTCTTAAGCATGGTTAATGTGTTATGGGAACGATTGCGTACTTTTACGACGTCTTTCTGGTAGTGCAGTCCACTTGAGTTAATCACCTGAAGAGAATGAAGATGTTACCAACAAAACAGGTCAAAGCAGCCTTAAATAGCTTTTTAAATCAAAGTCAAGCTGTTTTACGAACATGGCATTGGAAAGTAATAGAAAGATGGAGATTATTGGTAGATATTGGTGGAAATTAAATTACCCTATTTAAATTAATTAATAAATATTTATTTAAATATAAATAACTTCAAAGAGCTGTTTGATTACTATCTATAAAATAATGATGAACATGAAAAGATCATGCACATTAGTGATGGTATTACCTAATACCAGCTTCCCATCATACCCCATAAGAGATCAGTCTTCTTCAGATAGGTTTATGCAGCATGCGACTTCCAAGGACGAAAATGTTATGCTTTCCTCATAATTGTATTGACCGAAGGTTGAAATAGGCCAATTTCACGAGCGCTCTGACGGATTGACATGTTAAGTCTCGGTTTATAAATTTCAAGCAAAACCGTCACATTTTCTTCCGATTTGGATGTCGATGAAGTAGCATATCTGAGAATATCGACCACAGATCCAGTGGTCATCAGCTTTGTAATGGTAGTATTTGATGAGGTTGGGATCCAGTGTGGCCTGAGGTCCATGCACTTATCGCCAACTTCTCAAATGGTATCAACGACCAGCTGAAGTTGTTCACAGTTAGTGGATCGTTGAGCGCATTTCTTCATAGATATCTGGTATAAAATAACATTATTTAAATAACACGGATTAAAATACGAGTACTTAAGAAATTCAGATTAACTAAAGCCGTCAATAAGAAATCAAAGCATGGACGTACTTCCCATCCATCCGGTATGTATATACATATTAAGTAAATTTTCAGTCTTTCCGTGTTTCTTGGATATATAAGTGCATATAAAAATATTTTAGTGGAAATATGTATAACATATATTTTCCCTCTCTATCTCTTCCTTATATCCCCTCACTTTGTCTCATCTCCCTCGCCACTATCTCTATATCTCTCCTTCCGTATATATATGTATATATATATATATATATATATATATATATATATATATATATATATATATATATATATATATATATATATATATATATATATATATATCACTTCTTCACTAACTATAA
The DNA here is from genome assembly GCA_963969495.1 of Ceratothoa steindachneri. NCBI lineage: Eukaryota > Metazoa > Arthropoda > Malacostraca > Isopoda > Cymothoidae > Ceratothoa > Ceratothoa steindachneri. The sequence continues at coordinate 126,298,730 of OZ018319.1, read as the reverse complement.
TTTAAGAAGGGGATTTTCTTGAGTATTTGAATAATAATTTCATCTTAGTTTGGTTATGACTTATGTTCTTTTTATCAAAGTTATTTCTAATAATTCTTTTATAATATCAAAAGACAAAATGGTGAAGTTAATAAATAAATATAACGGCCGTATGCTAAAACAGATGTGAAATTTGAGCAAAAAATCTATTTTTTTTATATATTTTACAATTTAGCCTTTTGACTATAATAAATTTATATATAATTGTTAAGCTACACTAAATCTGATAAAAGTACATTTCACATTTTTCTTAGCATACGGCCGAAAGTATCGAAATTTGTGAATTTTGTAAAGCCCAAAGAATTACAAATGGTGAAGTTCAGAAAATGTATTTTTATATATCTTCTTCTATAACTATATTTTAGCCACATTATATTTTGAAAGGGGGAAAATTTAGTTTAGAGTTCCTTTTTAAAATTATTATAATTGGCGAAGTTCAGAAAGTTTATAAAAATTTAAGTTTTTTTTAGATTTTAAATTTTAACTTTATTAGCGAAGCCATTGCCTAGTGTATATATATATATATATATATATTATATATATATATATATATATATATATATATATATATATATATATATATATATATATATATATATATATATATATGTATACTAGTATACCTATGCCGTCAAAAATGACGGCATGATTTTTAAGTTAGAGCTATATTTTATTATTATAGATAATACCAAGTCGTTGAAATATAAATTACAATTTTTTTTTCAAAATATGTAGATTCAGGTGTTACTGACAAGAAACAATTAAATAAATACACGACGGGTATTATTATTATAATTATTATTATTATTATTATTATTATTATAGTTATATCTTCAAGCACATAAGCAATCACAATACTGCTACCCCTCTCTTCCCATCTTCACAGCACAACATACCCGTTCGCTATTCTCTTCAGGAAACTTGCCGTACGTATATCCTGCCTAAGGAGGGGTGGGGGGGGCACGAGGCACTCATATCCACATACTCATGACGCGGAACCACGAAGGGATCCATCATCGCTGGTTGGTGTCAAACAAAGTACCATAATACCACTTTTACTCATAATACCCACGATGCCCTTGGGTTTACCAGCAATTGTCAATCTGATCTTTGTGTGCATTTCTTTTGTTCGGAGAATTTCGTTCATAGATGGCGCGTCTTACTTTTACTACTTCGTATTCGTGTCCCCTACACACACATACCCACTTACACTCATTCGTAATTCGTAATTCATTTACTACTTCATGTAATCTTCTACGCGGCGACATTCTCGTTTGACTTTTGAGTAAAGCACATCAAATTGCGTGGAAATGCGCATTCTCATCGTAGTTGTTGGCGCCCGTGAAAGGCAACAACTCATCACAAGCGTTCTTAAGGGAATTTCCGATCGCAGAATTCTATTTATCTGCTTAATTATCCCAGCCGTTAAATTGGGCCAATCGTAAAAGCCTCCCCGACACTTTTTCTACGCTAAAACTAAAACTGCTTTTCGCGGTGTTGCGTTTACCCGCAACTACACAAGAAAAAACTTCCCTCCTTCCCACTTGTAGCGTCTCGTCATAGCACTTGTATAAATCACTGGTGCCCTCCCTGGTTTTTGTCATTATTTGCCCCTTTTATAAATTGTTTACGCAGTTACTTCTTAGCGGCGGGTTTTGAGGCTTGATCTAACAGTGGGGTTTGAGGATTTAGCCCTATAAGTATACAACTGGGTCGTATTTGGCCCAAAGTTCATTGGGTGGAATTTAAGGTCATCTTGAACTTGTTTATTTGCGTCTCTTTGTGCCTTGACCTGTCGTTTTTGTCTCTTAAAATAGGTCCAGAGCGAAGGCTTTAGGACCACGGTACAAGGCTTTTTTGATGTACCCTGGAAGGGAAGATCTGGTATAGTATGGTCAACCATGAGACAACTAACATCTGTAGGATTGCGTGCTCTTCAAGCCCCAACGCTCGCAGGTGTATGTCGGCTATATACATTTTCACTCCACTATCTCCACCACCAAGATATCTCCAGGCAAACTTTCGGCAAGCGTAAACGTTAGTTTAGGCTTCTTAAATTTAAATAATAATAATAATAAATTATAATTGATGTCATCAGTTTTAATGGATATGAGAGAGGAAAGGACGGTCAACTATAAGAACATTTTTATATAATGGAGAATAGATGGACGATAAATAAAGGAAAAAGTGTTAAAACAATAAAAAAAAAACAGGAAATGGCTTCGCCATTTCCTGACAACTATGGGGAGAAGTTGCGCTTCACTACTAAGATTAAAATTTAAAATCTAAAAAAAAGCCGCCATGGTTAAATTTTTATAAATTTTCTGAACTTCACCAATTATAATAATTTTAAAAAGGAACTCTTAATTATTTCCTCCCTTTCAAAAAATCACGTTGCTAAAATATAGTTATAGATAAAATAAAAAAGCAGCCTTGCTTAAATTTTAATAAATTTTATGAACTTTCCCAATTGTAAGTCATTTTCTTTTAAAACATTATAAAACATTGGATAATCATATTTATTTTTTCTGAACTAAACAATTTTGTTTTTCAAACTCTAAAGAAATTCTTAGAAATTACCTTAATAAAAATTTGAAATATACTTAAGTCATAACCAAACTAAGATGAAATTATTATTCAAATACTCCCCAAAATCCCGTTTTTAAATTATAGAGTTAGTGATGATGATGATGATGACAACGAATAAAAGTAACCGGAACAAGGACACAGCTTTAAATGCTCAGTACGGGAATGTGAATGCAAAGCTTCCACGAACAAACTCGCACAAATATCGCAAATACTCATAAGTACTCATTGTACCCAAGTACCCATTCATACCCATTGCAGAAATTTGAATGCATCTAGAACCTGGTGCAATAGTTGTCCTCATACCCACATTATCTCTCGTTTCGTCGCTCACCCAAACGGGATATTGAACCTGTTGAGCGATGAACTATAAAAGTAGTTATATAAATTTTAAGCATTATTATTATCATTATATTATTATTATTATTATATAAGTTTTCTCTCTTTACAACCTAATGCCCATTTTCACCTATTCATAATATCTTAATCCTAAAAAGTCAAGGAATGATGATTTATAATATCATGAAAAAGATCTAATGACCTCCTCCGTCTGGTTGAAAAAAAACCCGAACTCCCAAGAACAAAGTAAGAACCCATTTAGAGACGAACATATAACATCATGAACAACATAATTAATTCCTGTCTCGCAGCGTTGTAATGTGACTGCGGTACTATTAAATATTTCCTATTCTGTTTAATCGCTCAATCTTTTTCTATATGAAGCTTTATTATCTCTTATTATGCACGCTATTACGATAGAATGATATCCCTGTAAATTATGTATACCATCGTACATAGATATTCGCAAGTGTCTGAAATAATATTCATCATTCATGTGTTTTTCTTTGTTGCGTGATGTTGATTAATTGCTTAAAAGATATTTTTATTAAGAAATACAAGTGTTTGTCCAACCATCTATTTATATATCTTCCGTATCCTATTTATCGCTAAGGTTGATGTTTAAATTGATCCTGAAGCAGCATACGATGTAGAAATGAGTATTACCGTCTTCCATCTGTTGTTACCTGGACGGTTGGTTAATTTACCTCTTGAAGACGTCTTATCATGACTAAAGTCGTTTGGTGTTTTAGGTCCGAAACAACGCGTGATAGACTCATTTACTGGGTTTCAGTCAACTCACAGGAAGTTATTCGAAACCCATCGCGGTAATTACTCTACAGACTTCCTTTTGAGGAAATTATAGGTTGTCAGGATCTATTGCAAAACCTTCATTTGCGTTCGCATACTGCTTATCTCTTATCATTTGAACCCACGATAAGGACTTAGTATCTTGCCCTATGTATTAACTCCATTCCCACTCAATCACTCTTAAATGATAATGAGAAAACACTTAAACCAATTATAATGTCGCATTTTCGTCTAAATTCGTCAGCGAGTTTTATTATTGTCCTTTTTGAGTTTTACACTACATACTTTTTGAGCGAAGTTGGAATATCAATTCCTATCCGAGTTTTGGACAAAAATCAATATCGTTGTAGTGCTGTAAATTCCGTGTCCATTTCTCTTCTTATTCTTTATTCCAAAATAATTCTTTCTCTAGTCTTCTTCTCAACTAATTACAATCCTTTTACTTTAAATGAGTCAGATAAACCTAAAAGGCTTGTGTGATTTGTGAAAGCACCGTAACAGAAAGTTTACGACTTAAATGTCAGTTTAATTTCTCATTACCAGATGCCGATAAGAAAACTCAATTATCTTCTAATTTAGATAAAAGTTACCGATAATCAGGGCAAATAGGAAAAAAATGTAAAAGGTGAAAATGAATTACGAATAGATTTAGAATTGATAAGACCTGCAACAGCATCGTTATAGTGCATAATTACAAATCAGCAAAGACTATAAGATCGACTCAAGGCTACATTAAAAAATAATGCTAAGAGTGGAAGTAAGAGGTGAAGAGCAGGTAAAAAAGAAGAAAGAATTTGAATAAAGACGTAATTTAATGAATCTTATTCCAGTTAAGTTATAATTTAAAGTAATATTTATTTATTCTTTCATTTAAAATTCCTTGCTTCTTTAGTATCCCCGAGCTTTTTATTAGGAACGGTATCAAAAACCTTTTTAGAAGTTGGATAAACAACATCTGCAGCTTAAACTTGGTCAAAGTGGATGATCCATGAAAAATATCGAGCAAATTACTTAAATGCGAACATGCGCAAAGAAGTTTCAAGATACGAGTATGTACATGTTATTTTGCATTAAAACAGAAGGATAAAACCAATGGACTCTGCCAGTTTATGAAGAGAACATTGAAATTTACATACGAATACCCTTCTAATTCTACCTTCTACCTTTCAGACATACAACTCTTCATAAACAAATACCGAAAACCAACACAGGACTCTACAAAAAGGCAAATGGATAATAAAATGCGCTTAGTTTTTTCTAAATAATTAAAAAATTTGTTGCAAGCTGTAACAATTCCTAGGTCTCTTTCAAATTGTACTAATACCTATTTTTTTTAAGCTAGCAATAACTGGGAATATTTGGAAACTAGTAATATATGTATGTTTGAAGCTATTAATGCTAAAGAAAAGTCTATAAAAATAGTTTTGGAAGGCTGCATAAAGTGTCAGCAAAACGTTTAAAATATGTGAATATTGTTTCATATTTAACCTAATTCATATGTTTACCAGTTGCAACGTTTTAATGATGCTGTTGAATAAATAATTCCTTCACTGCTCAACCGAATATTTGCCCTTCTCCTACATGATAATGCGCCATTCGTGTACGTGTGAGTAAAAAAAATGATTGCCTCATGTTGGAAAGTTCTTAATCATCCTCTATATTTACCGTAATTTGCACCATGCGAATCCCATTTATTTAAATAATTGCAACATCACCTGAATGACAAATTTACTCTGATATGACGGAGGTGAAAAAGATATTTAAAAGCTTTATTTCATCAAAACAGAATGAATTCTTCAAGAAAGAAGTTGCCTGCTTAGTTAAACGATAGGAGAGCCTCGCCAATAATGAGGTAAAGTACTTTGACGAATAAATGGGTTTATTTTACTTATTAAAATTTATTTTACTTCAATTTTAAAAAGCGTATTAATTTCTTGACAATCCAATATAAATCATCTATAATCAAAGTCAACATACACTGATCCTACAGACGTTTCACCACTTGCCTACTATTCAAAGAAGAATTACGGAACATCAGAAGGAACCTAATCAATGACGAAGACATTCCCAAGGCCATCTTCGAACGAGCAATCTCTACAACTATGAGTAATTTGTACAAAGAAATTGCAACTGCACTTAATGAGAAAAAAGTACTATTACTTTGAATCCAAGAACCTATATGAATAAAAATAAAGCGAAGTAATGTCACTTAAAACCATCTTATAGCAACACCTGAAACGAAAGGAGCCCAATAAAAAAAAATAGAGCCCAATGCTACTAAAAAAATTAAACTAGTATCTAACTTTCTCCAAGAACAAAAATAGAAAACTCAAATCATGTAGTGTACCAATTGCTGTGCTCTGGCGAGTTCTCTGCTATTTCATAAATCAGGTTTAATATGAATAACTTCAAAGCATCTGCCTAACAATATTTATTCCGTCCGATCCAGCACAATCACCTAGCAACTCTCCAGCATCTACAAATACAAAAGAAAAGATGAAGGAAATTTCAGCTAAAAACCTAAAGTTTCACAATCTACAACGATCAAATCAAACATATCTGACGTCAACAACAAATAATATAATACATTTATATAGTCATCTTCAGAACTGTGAGCTTACACGTCTAATGTCTTCTCGTCTTGTTACGCCTGGGTTTCGTCCATTCATACCGAGCGTATGCTCCCATAATTTTTTTTGTCCTCGTAAGGAATTGATCAAGTTTAGCACAGGCAGTCATGCTGCAGCTGATATCTGCGGTAATATGTACCCTCTAGACTACAATGCCCGTAGCTGGTAGGTGGCTATATATCTTCCAAACATTTTCCCTTTCTTAATTTTCAGTATTATCGTTGTTCCATAAGGCTTTGTCCTTGGTCTACTCCTCTTTTGAATCTATTCCTCTCGATATCCTTATGTGAGGCCTCAGTCCTAAACTTCATTTTTATCTTAAAGATACTCAAATTTACTTCTCGTCTTTCCTGAACTCGTTCATTAAGACACTTAGATTTCCTTTTTTTCTTTACGAGATCATCAAGGAATTGTTTGTGCTAAATTCTGAAACTCTTAACCACGATAAAACTGTGTTGTTCGTTGGTACCAGGTATAACTTTACTTTTTTTAGTTCATTGCTTCTTTTCTGTACTCCAAGTGGGTGTCAGATGTAGCATATGTGCAAATATGCTACACATGCAATCGAAAAGATTAGATGCCTTTCCTGTCTCAAGGTCCGCAGGTGGCTCTATTGCAATATATTTTCCACAGATTTTCGCATCATCCATCTTCGCTACTTTCTTTACTAATCTCTCCTGACAAACTTTCTGGCAGGGATATTCCGCCATTGGTTCGTGATTCTTAGTTTTAATTAAGTACTAATAATAACCCTCTTGAGTTCCATTTCCATTTATTCTGCTTAATAGATAATTACAGAAATTTAATTCAAATATATTCATACTCCAGGTTACAAAAATACATAAAATAGAAAAAAATAAACGAATAAATAGTTAAAGACCAAGAAAAAGACCTGAAAGTGCGAACTAAAAATGCTTACTAAATTGGAAATATCAGGGTCTTAGAAACCCAGATGCACCAGGAAACAAGACCAATTATTTCCGCCCGAAACACTTTTAACATATCTCTCACCTACTGACTTCTGATGTATCCTGAAGGGTGCAGAGAAGGGTGATGTCAAATGGCTGAAAGGGGGAAAGGAAATGGAAAGGAAAGGAAAATGGCATTGGAGACCAGTGCACAAAGGAAATGAAAGAAGAGAAAGAAGCTAAAAGCAATAAAAGTGCGTTTGTGGTTCCAACAGGACATGGCTTTGGAGTGCAATTCCGTCTAAAATGACCTGAAATATCACCGCGTCCGCATTTCAGATGCAGCCACCGGAAACAAGACACACATACACATACGCACACACACACACGAGAGAGAGAAGGAGAGTGAGTTAGAGTGAAAGATAGATAGCGTGAGAGACATTACCAAATACTATAAATTTTATCAACCAATATAAAGAAAAAATAAGCAAAAATTTAGTTTGCTGTTCTCAAAGTATCAGTTCATAGTCATCATTACAATGAACTCCGGGGGTCTAAAGGGACCGAAACAAAGGAAAGGGACCCAAGGTGGATTAAGCAAACAATATTTAGGGCAGTTAACAAGAAAACATAAAACAAGTACTCTAAAACGTGACACAAATTATAATAAAAAAGAAGGACAGAAAATCATATGAAATCCCGAGATTCGGGATATTACAATAAACTTTGAAAAAGTTTGTACAGGAGAGAAATAGAATTAACATGCATAGAATTAACACGCTCATTGTGGCATGCAGGGTATTGTGATTAACAATTTAGGACTAGCATGAAGGGGTCGCGAAGAAAAGACTACGGTTTGATTCGAAACGGTGAAGAGGTTGATAAAAGGTGTCAAAATCTTGAACTTCTCGTACTAATATTACATTCGAACAAAAAAATTGGCAATAATCTTCCATAACAGGTTGACGAGGTCCCAGATAACGGCATTTTTTCTTCTTTTTTTTGTTACTATAGGAAAATACTTTAATCTATTGAATTCAGAACCACATCTTCTATAGAAATAGTGAAGCAGCTCATCGTCCAATTTAGGAAACTAATTTAACTATTGATAAAATTAATAAAAATAGAATATATATAAAAGATAGAAGCAATTTAAGTGTTTGAAAAGATAAAAACTACAAAAGTAAGCAACATTAACTTTAAAAACATGGTTGGGTTGGGTATTTCTAACTTTATTAACAAATTCGGACAAATAGCACAAGGATTCCAAACTTCCAAAATTCAATCCATTTACATATACAAGTACGGGCTCTAATGTAGGGAATTATAACCATAATTTCAAGGATATTCGGGAACATCATTAGCAAATTCGCTTTTTAATATAAAAAACTTCTATTTGTTGTATTCAAAGGGAAATTTTTTATTTCCATGTAATTTTCGTATTCAGGTCGACTACCAATTCATCGCTTGCTTCTGATTGCTTTATCACTTGAGTTTCCTTAGTTTTTCCTCTGTTTTTTTCATGTCTTTTCCCAAGATCCTTTAAGAATTCACTTTACTCGGAAGCCCGGTTGGAGTGAAAATCATTCCCTTCCCGTCCTTTGCAGTTTATTGAGGTGATGTATTTATTATTCATAACGGAAAACCACTTGAAAGAGAGGGAGAAAAGAAAAGAAAGGAAAAAAAGATTGTATATAGAGAAGAGAGAAATAGAGAGAATTCATCAAACAGGCATAAAATATCAGTCATGTACATATGCCTTGGAAAAGAGAGGAAGAGGGAGATCAGAAAATGAGTTACATATCGGCTTCAAATCATGGGTACTGAAAGCCACGATCAAGACAACCGAGTTAGTGTGCAAGGTTTTTGTGACTATATTCCTGATAAACCCACGATGGGAAGGGAATGAGGGGGAGGGCATCAATGATGGTGACGCAAAGGTTGATGATCTCGACCTAGTTTATGGCGAAGCCGATAACTCGTTGACGCTCGGCATTCAACTTGTCTAGAAACACATCCATAAAAGAGGAACCTTTTGCTATTTTAGCAGGTTCCTTCGCGATAGTTCATTTGTTAGTGCCTTTGCATTTGAAAATTAGCTATCCACTGGTGATCAATGCCCAAATTTGACATGAATGTTAATCTACTCTGACAATTTTGAGTTTTGAGATTTTCACTTTGGCTTTTGCCAGAGTAGAATCACCTAAAAACAACTGAGTGGATTGCCATAAAAGAAAGCGAATTCACCAGAAGTATATATATATATATATATATATATATATATATATATATATATATATATATATATATATAGCTTTCGTGAGAGTATATTCCTTGCACGTTCTCCTCTTTTGGCCCAAGTGTAATAAAATCAATCAATCTTCTATTTTTTTCCACACAGGTCGAGTGTAATTATATCTTTGCAACAACTATTCAATAATAAATGATAAATATAACCACTTTATAAATAATTTCACAAGTTTCTGAATGTTAAATTTCCAATATTGTAGATAATGATGAAAGAAATCTGAGTGAAGTTTGTGCTTAGAGCCTGAAAGAAAGATCTGGTGAAATTGGTCGATACTAGGTAATAACTATGCGCATGTATAGTGCGACACTTTAATGATGAACAGGTGATAATGAATGGCTAACAAGAAGTACATATTTACAAAAGAGCTAGGTTCGTTTTTTTATATTTCAAAACTAGGAGGAGAAGTTAGAATTCCTCCAATGAATTGATGGGTGGGGTATAGTGACGTCACGATCCAAAACATATTTGAGTGAAAGAGATTCCAATTAATGACGTTGTGTGTGTCTGAAAAAGCTGGATTAACAACGTTCTGATGTCGTCTCTTTTGGCGGAATCTCAAAAGAACTGAATCGATAAGGTCCAGAACTTTTCCCTGGAAGCAAATCTTTCGATGTTTGGTTAAGCATCGTAATGCCAAAATATTGAGTGCCAGCGGGTGCTACTCTTCCTATGGAGTAATGAAAATGTTTCATAACACATATTTTTCTCATGAAGGCAAAGATATCTGAAGAGAATTATAATCCTATAGTTGTATGCGTAGAATGGAATAACTCATGAGTCATTTCTAATTGTCCAATCAATCTCATTTGAAAGGATGCCCATTTAAAAAAATATCTCAATAGTGACTGAAATCTAAAATGAATATCCTCCATACAGATGATGACAAATAATATACTTTATTATTCCTAGTTTTAATCTAGCCTGAATGAGAGATCGAATATAGTACATTAAAGTTGCTATGTTAATTAATTAAAAAATTACTAAATTAATTAAAAAGATCAATGAAGGAAAAATAATAATTTAATGATAACTATATGATAAACTTGTTAAAATAAAAAAATATGGTAATGATAAGGGTGTTATATAGAATATACGTATTGATTCCTCAAAATATGTCAGTTTCTTATCTATGTGACAACAATAGAATTTAATGTGAAAACTTTAAACCATGAGCAAGGATTGTTAGATGAATTAAGATGTAGATTTTAATATGTTTGTTCAGATGTTTTCGTCGTGATTGCTGTTAAGTCTAATCGGAGTGTCTTTGCCGGTTGTACGTAATGAATTATGAATTTATATATTGGATCGTATGTGAGTTTTATCTGTGTCAGGTTGCATGCTCTTCTCTATGTTTGCTAGATTTATGTTTCGTAAGTGAGAACGAATTATTCCTCTGCTTCCCTCCAATAGGCAGGCATGTTTGCGCATCTGAAGGACCTTGTATGGGCCTTTATATGGGGTTGTAGAAAGTATGAAAGCGTATCTGAGTGTTTGTTACGAAAACGTGCGTGCAATCCTAGAGATTATTTTGTTTATAGAATGAAAGTTTCTTGTCGAGCCAAAGAGCGAGAAAGGGGTGAAGCAAGAGAGTTCATCGCTGTTAATGTCGTTGCATGGATCTGTGTTGTACAAGGTCGCTATCTCTGGTGACAGATACATAATTCTGTAATGCCTAATGAAGTGCCATAAACCAATAGAGTAGAGGAAAATAATATTTCTTGACTTACTGTGTTTCACATTGCAAGTAGAATGGATGAGAGATTGTGTAACCATTCTCTGGGAGGTTATTTTGACAGAAGATATGATAATAATAGAGGTTTATGGCACCCTTCAAGATTTTGGAACCCTCTCAGGGCGCCTGTCCATCGACTAGGCAAAAGGCTTGACAGAAGAGACGGGTCTTTAGGGACCACATGAAAGCGCTGTGTAAGGGAGAGGAGCTATGGGGCACCTATAGAGAAAGCGCGATCGCCCATGCAGCAGAGACGAGTGCGAGGAACCGATAGAAGGGTAGTACTTCCCGAGCGAAGGGCTTCTTTTTGTCCGGACAGAGCCAGTGAAGAGGATAGGTAACAGGGAGAAGGGCTCTTTGTTGTCGAGACACAGCCAGTGAAAAGGATAGCTAACGGTCGGTTTCGGTGTTTAGAGTTTTAAATGTGAGGACTTTAAAAGTAATCCGAAATTTAATTGGCAGCCAGTGCTTTTCCTGAAGCAGGGGCGTAGCACGAGAGAACCACCTTCGATGGGGGATAACTCATGCCAGAAAGTTCTAGACAAGTTGAAGAGGACGAATTGTAGTGTTTGGGGCTCCAGTGAGAAGAGTGAAATAATCAAGTTGAGACGTAACAAAGTTATGGATTGGCATCTCGAAATTGTTTCAGTCAAATGGGGCCAGATATTATTGAAGTTAGGGAGAAAGCAGAGAGATAATTTGCTTATATTAGCAACATGCGATTTGAAATTGAGTTGGCTACCAAAGGAAACACCTTGGTTTCTAATTTTGTTAGAGAACACGATTAAAAGCCACATAGATTAAGAGAGAGGGGTACATTTTTATTACGAGCGACATCTACTGAGATGAAAATCAGAAGCAACTTTGTCCTATCATGGTTTAGTTTGAGGAAGTTATCTGATAGTCACCCAGTAATCGTCTTATACGCAGAAAGAAGATTGGTCAAGGCCACGGCGAGTGAGTTTGGGGAGAAGGAGGGAAATATTTAGGTGTGTTCAACATAGAAATGGAAGATCAAACCCAGGGCAGGCAGAAGAAGGCCAAGCTGGAGGAGATATATACTAAAAACGAGCGGGCTAAGGAAAGAGCCACGAAGAACCTTCACTCTCAATGTGAACAGTATGAGTAAGAGGTATCCAATAAGAGCAAAACTAGTCCAGAGCAAGTAAGAAGACATCCATTAAATCCCAAAGGCGGTGTAGAATAAGGTAATGGGCAGGGGCGTTAAACACTGCTTCGAGATCGAGAAGAACGAGAATTGAAGCCTTCCCGCGTCGGCCTCGCGGGGAAGTCGGTCAGTTACGCAGAGAAGAGCCGATTCAGATCTGTGATTTGCCTTGAAGCTGGAATGGAAGGTTTCATCGATGCTGGAGTAGGACACTTGCTAAGTTATGCGGTTAGCTTGATCCTTCCAAGAGAATTGGGCAGGAACGGAAGTTGAGACATAGGATGATATTTTGAAGGATTATTATTGTCAAGATTCTTTTCTTTAAGATCAGACGGACAACATGTTTAAAATCAGAAGGCACCTCGCCTAGCGAGAGGGAAGCATTGAAGATACCAAGTAGATGTGGTAGAATGACAGGTATGCACTCAACATAGAAAATGGGTGTGAAAATGTCAAGCGATGATCCGTATTTTTTTCAATGAGCGGAGTCTTGATGCAAGTTCTTCAAAGGAGAGCGGAGCTAAGGAAGTGAGATTGGGAGATGGGTTAAAGGAAATTATACTGTGACTGAGGGTAGACAAAAACTAGATCCCAGGTCGAATTTTTACTACATTTTCAAAGAAAAGAGTACAAAAGGTTGATAGTGAGATGGGAGGAGGAATTTTTGGCTAGCTTGGGAGACGAGAGATGAGCGAAAAGCTTGAAAAAGGCAGGAGGAATTTGTCTGTTTTCGTCCAGAATTTTACGATATCGACTACGCGGGAGGATCGCAGGAGTGCTGTATACCCATGAGTTGGAAGAGAAGAAGTGAGAGGAGTTTGTTCTGTCTCCATAACTCGAGTGCGGATGGAACGAAGGCACCTCTCATAAGTCTTTCCATGGAAAGTATTTCCTCTCGCATTAGAAGAAGTAAAAATATCTTCTGTGCCAGTGAGTTTTAATAACACCTCCAATACCCCAAAATGAAATTGCACTCCATTATCTGAGATTATGTTAACAGAAGCACCGAAACATAATATGGAGTTAACGATAAATGCTTTAACCACAGATTCCGATATTATATCCTTATCTGGATATGACTTTAACCACATACAAGAGCAGCAAATTATGATCAAATGATATTGCAAACCTTCTTTTGTGGTTGGAAAACCACTTAATAATTTCACATTGATGTGTGAAAACTTGATCAAGTGCAGCAAATTGTGTAAAGGGTGGTTTCCTATGTCTTTGTATTTTGGACTTCTGACATTGAAGGCAGTTTCTAAGTCCTACCAGATAAATCTGTTAGAAATTCATTTTAGGCAAGGCTTGTGCCTAAATGACACAAATTTTGATAATAATTGAAGATTAGCTTGCAAAAATTAGAGGTGAGATATGAACGAGCAAAATTAGGCGTTTGAAGGGTTTTATTGTAAGAGTTATAGTGATTAATTATTTAGAAAAGTGGGTTGTTTTGATGTTGAAAACTTGAAAGCTTTATTAAAGAATCCTAATGTCTCCCATTCTTCCTCATTAATGTGTCAAATCAATTCCGATGCGTAAGTCAGGTGCATCTGTGATTAAACGGATTCTAGTATTTCGTTTGGGGTGAAGTAAATGTTTGATATTACTATATCGACTTTTATAGTGTTAAAAGCGAATCCTGTGCAGTCATCCAATTACAATATTGTTTGGGGGGGACACTTGTTTGAGTTCTTTAATATTCTCGTGAGAAGAACAAGAGTGGTTGCCTCACCATTAATAAGTTTACCAAGGAAAGGGACTATACGTAGGAATTACTGTAGTTCTTGCATTGTTTTTTCTCTATGTCAATCCCTTATATCGGTTATATTATCCTCCTCTGAGGATATACCTTGAAGGTCTACTTAATATCCTTAAAAAATCAAGTGATTCTACAGACAAAGTGTATTTTTCAATATTGATTTGCAAGACATGCTATTTAAATCTTTCAAATAGTTGCTCTAAATGCTGCAAATGACCTTCGTTTTCGCTTGCAATGAACAGCGAAAAGAGCCTGTATTTATAGGATCCCTTGCAAATGATGTTATGTTTTTTTAAATATGTCAGACATTAGAATCAAACAGCATCATAAAAACAGTTGTCCTACTGGGCAAACTTTAAATGCATTTTTCAGCCAAATGTCTGCCATAAAGCACGAAAAAGCATAGTCTAATAGGAAGTTAAGGCAATTTAGTTAAATCATAAATCATTAAATTTTCTCAAGAAATTAATTTAAACCTACGTGAAGGTTTATTTTAGTTATAGATTCATTATTAATAAAAAAATTCTAATAAATTTATTTGATCGAAATAATCTCCTTTGTGTATGTTTCTGCGCATATATATTCACATTTTCGATTTATATATATATATATATATATATATATATATGCCGTTAAGAAGGCAATTCTTTGGCTAACTAGCTCTTCATCGAAGCCCTCGAAAGGAGCTCTTCTCGCATACGCGAGAAGGTAACAAATAAAATAAGCTTTATTCGATAGTAAAAAAAGAACTGTATTTCGATCGGCCTTTTTAATTGTCATCCCTGGCTTTCGAAGATAATTAAAATTTGTTTTTATCTACTTTAGTCCCTCCTTGTAAAACGAGAATTATTTGCAATAGCGCAATCATAATTGTGTGGCTAAGTAGGCTATTTTTTGGCTAACTAGCTCTTCATCGAAGCCCTTGCAAGGATCTCTTCTCACTTACACGAGAAGATAAGGCAATAAGCTTTTCTAAGATAGCAAAAAAACTGTCTTACGATCGTCCTTTTTTAATTATTACCCTGCCTTTCGATGAGAATGTAAAATTTGTTTTTATCCACTCTAGCCCTGCCTAGGGCATTTCCATTCTCCTCAATATTGATTCATTTGTTTTGTCCTTAGTCTGACATCCTCCTCTCTGCCGAATGAAACTACCCTAGTTGGATTACATACTTAATTCCCTGTCAGATCCCGTACTCACTTCAAGATACTATTCTTCACATTTAAGGCCCTAAACAACAAGGCCCCGTCTTACCTCTCTTCTGCCCTCTCGCCACGCCATGTCCCTCGGGCCCTTCGGTCACCTCTTTTGAATATTCCTCGTTCATCCATCTGCTCAATAGGGGACTGCTCCTTCTCAATCTGCGCCCCTAAGTTGTGGAAAGCTCTTCCTGCTGAAATCAGGTCTTCTCCCTCTCTTACCACATTTAAGCGTCTCCTGAAAACGCATCTTTTCAATATTGCCTTCTCCCCCTCTTGAATTTCCATTGATTTTCCATTCTCATCTCAGCACAACGTGCGCTCTGGGAAGCCCTCAGACCTTGAAAAGCGCATTACAAAAGACTTATTATTATTATTATTATTATTCAGATTTTGTATGGAAAAAGGCCTTTGGTTTTCCCTCTTCCTTTGTTTATTGACGCTTTCTAGACTCGCCATAGAACCACCGTGGATACGATATTCGTACTTTTGAGTAAACGTGCTAGTTTTACGTATTTGTTCAAGGTTTCTGTTTGTGTGTGTTACCGATTTACTAGTTATGGGTATAGGTTTGGTATTTCCATTCTCCTCAATATTGATTCATTTGTTTTGTCCTTAGTCTGACATCCTCCTCTCTGCCGAATGAAACTACCCTAGTTGGATTACATACTTTATTCCCAATTTTCGTTCATATTGTTTTATCCTTAATTTGGGCAAGGAGAGTTGCGTGAACACCAAATCCCCAGCACTCCCCAATTTCTTTTATTTATCCAGGCTATTTTCACTTTCATTGCTTTACCACTATCCTTACTTTCTCACAGAGATGACCTGGTTTATATTTACTTTTTTGCTTCTTTATATTTAATAAACAAAAAGTCAATAAACTTGAATGAGAAATCGTCGCTTAGCTTTCCGCCAAGGGGATTTCCGCCATTTACGTAATTCCCCTCTTTCTCACTTTTCTGTGAGTGAATAAAAAAACCCTTGTACCGGCCGAATATTCATGGTTAACCCAATATTCATGGTTAACCCAATATTTATGGTTGCCCGAATTGGCTGGAATAATTGATTTACTGGAGGGGGGGAGGGGAATTATCAAAGAGCGGTGGTAAACATACAACTCAGTGTCAATATTAAAGTATTTTAGGATATATTTGATACTTGGATGGCGACTCTACCCTTCAGTGTGACGCCAATTGTTGGATTATTCACACATTAAAAGCGAACGTGATGTGTGTTTAGACCAAGGGTGAGGATATCTGTCGAATTGGCTTGTGGCTGAATTTTTAATCGCGCAATAACTGAAGTCGGACCAAAGAAGGCTTGCAACATTAAGGTCATTTTCGATGCAGCTGCTTATTACACATAAGAAAATATTTATTCTTAAATCATGATTTTCCATTTACATTTCACATTATTATTTATCATTTATGCGATTAAGTAATGTAATATCTTGAATAAGTCTGTTGTTTGAGTACAACTTCAGGATCTGACATTACCCTATAATAGGGAAAATCTCTACCCAAGTTTGCTGGAGAAAAATAGTCAGAACTGATCAGGTTGACTTAAGATGGCAAGGTTTGTTAGGCGTGATTGCCATTCATGAGACCGAACTTTTTTTAACTCTTTATTTAGTGCAAAGTAAATTAGGAAGCTTTTGGTGGTATTATTAGAGAGTAAAAGATTGACAGAAGAACTATTAAAACAAGTTACAAGCAGGTGAATAAGAACTAACGCCTTATACCAATTAATTACCTTTGTGTTGGTTGAATGAGAATCGAAATCAAGTATGGAATTATAGATAATTGCCATAATTCATTCCGCATCAGAGAGGTTAGCTAAACGTTAAATGTAGGTGAGCAATTTACCGGCTTAGAGAATGTTTAGGGGACAACGCGAGTGATAAGCATAACAGGAAGTGTCGGAAGTCAGGACTTCGGGACATATGACAGATACGAATTAAGTAGTCACTAACTCTATGCTAATTAATTGATTAATGCCTGTTTGTATCGAATCGAATATGTGTATAGAAAGAACAGAGAGGGATCACTGTGGAAGCCACAGGAGATCATGTAGTGGTAGAGGAAATGGTTGGTAAAAACTTAAGAGGGGATAGTGAGAGTTAATAGGTAGGTGGCCATACACAGATGCGACGGATTCTTTTACATGTGTGTATGTTTATAGGGCATGACTGGAGAGGCAGGACGGAGGGTGGCCAGAAGGGAGACTAGCATTCATGGAAACGTGCTATTCGGGCTCATGGTACATTTATGTGTGTATAGGTGTTGGCTCAGGGTAGTTTCGTGTTATGGGGGTACTTTCGTGCCTCCGCAGCGTTTTGTCTGGTGTGAATGTATATGTACAAGTGGTAGTCAATAGGTTTTAAAATTCGAAAATAAGAAAAAGAGATATGAGGAAAAGTGTTTTATTATTTTTCAATATAACTACCGTCGACTTCAATGCACTCGCGCCACTTGTCCCTGAGGCTTCGAATTCCTGACAACCAGAAATCTCTCGACTTCTGTTCAATCCACTCCTGAACGGCGAGCTGGACATGTTCATCGTCCCCAAACCGGCGTCCACGCAGTGCAGCCTTGAGCTAGAAGAATAAAAAGTAGTCGCTAGGGACCAGATCTGGATTGTAGGGGGGATGGTTGAGCTCCTCGAATCCGCACTCGCGCCGGGCAGCTTGTGCAACTCTGGCCTTGTGGACTTTGACGACCTTGAAGTCGATCATGGGGCATGAGGTTTCTAGGGACCCAACGGGCAGAGACCTTGGTCATGGCCGCATTTTCCTAGATGATGTTTATAACACTTCCATGTGATATTCCAAATTCTCGCTGGATTTCTTTGACCTTGACCCGTCGATTTTCGAGGATCATCCTCTCCACGCGAGCTACAATGTCCTAGTTGGTCACGTCTGATGGGCGTCCTGGACGGGGGTCATCTTCAAGGGACTCACGACCATGGCGGAACTCCCTATTTCAGCGAGCAATGGTTACATAGGAAGGGGCAGTGTCGGTGTACACTGCAACCATGCATTCATGGATCTCTTTTGCATTCTTGCCTTCCTTGGTCAAACATTTGATCACTGCGCGGTGCTCAACCTTCTCCATTGTTGAAAAAATTGTGACTGACGATCTGCGATCAGCTACTGCTTCTTAAATAGACGAGGCAGGAGCGTGCGGCTGCAGGTCCTGACTCGTTATAACTTGTCCTAACACCCCCACAAACAGCCATCTGCCTTCCTCTGTTTTGCCTTACCTATTCGCAAAACTTATTGACCGCCCCTCGTATGTGGGGTCTCTTGTTAGTTTCTCTAGTATTCGCGTTAAACGGGGGAGGCGTGTGTTTAGTGAGAGGTTAGAACCTGCTTAGCTTTTAATTTTTTTGCCCTTATCTGAGTAATAGTTTGGTGTGTGTGAAGTCTTAGGAACTTAAATGTTGCCCATAAAGTTTTGGTGTTTGGTGAGTATGTTAGTCTTGTGGGGTTCGTTTGGCTGAGGTCCAGTCTGTATGTGTATATTTGTAAGTTTTGCATGTTATGATCGCGTACAACATAAAATGTCATCTGTCTCTTATGAGGGTTCGTAGCAATGAACCACTTGTCCTCATATACTGTCTTCATGTTTAGTATAGTTTGTGCGTGGTGTGTGATCCTGTCTGGTTCATGGCCGCAGACGAGAATAGTCTCGTCGTCGTCGTAGGATAGTGTGCGTTAGGTCGTAGCATCGATAAAAAATGTCAGGAAATCCAGATATGCACATTTCAGGTTATGTACACTTGAGTACACATATCATTTCAACGGTGGAAAAAGGTTTTTTGAGAGATATTTGGAACACCCTCTTTTTTGAGCTCAAAATTGATTTTTTTTGCATTTTTGAGGCAGAAAGATATACACCTTCAGAGTTGTTGGTTTGTTGTTATAAGTGTTTATAAATACATCAGAGTTTAGTTTGAAGTGAAGGATAATGATAAAAAAGTGAGGAGTTAACTTTTATTATCTAACTGATACATACTATTTGCCATCTCAAACGATGACATGAAGTCATGGGATTTTAGTACCACCCGAATGTAGCTATCTCTTGCTTATTTTTTGCCGAGCTGGTTGCAATACCCCGCTTGGTATGGGATATAACGCGACGTGCCAGGTTCGGAGATGGGATTGTGATTTATAACGACTCATAAAAGACCCTGAGTGCTCTCGAGGCATTGGAATCTCAGCATCCCATGATTCAGGATACCCGTGACGCCGCGGTTTTGGCGAGCCGGGCGGATGTCGAGATTATCTTCTGCTGGGTTCCTGGACATGTAGGATTTGCGGGGAATGAGCGCGCCAAAGAGTGCGTGAGGAGTGGGTTACCAGACCAGCGTTTTGCTCTTCCTCACACTGATTATATTGCAGGAATACGGGCAAATCTCAGGGCTGCTGGGCAAAGAAAATGGGAGACAGTCGAGGGGAACTTAAAGTTGAGAGCCATTACGCCGCGACTGTCCCCGTGGACCTATTCCCAATGCCGCGACGTCTTTATGTTGCTTTCTGTCATCTCCGAATTGGACACACTCACGAGGCGCACTTCCATTTGATGGAGCGCTCGCCTGCGCCCTATTGCGAAGACTGCTTTGTCTCTCAGACTGTTCGTCACATTTTTGTTGAATGTCCCAGTCTAGGCAATCTTCGCGCACGTTACCTCTCCCGGTACCGGGACGAGCAGGGTCGCTATTGCTTGTCCCTTGGACTCGAGACGGATTCCTGCACACTGACATTTGGACTTTACGACCTTTTAGAGGAGGCCGGCATCCTCCCCTTTATTTGACTGTTGTTTTTTGTAGGTTGCATTTTCCTACGCCGGAGCGCGCCTCTTCTTGCTTTGTTTTCTTGTTTCGTAATTTTTTAAGCCATTGTTCTGTTTATGGTTATTTTTTATTTACATATTGTTATTTATTTTCTTGTTTTTTTGTTACTTGCTTCTTAATATAGCCTAGTCGTAGGCTGTGTATTGTACGGCGACTTATGCCCAAACAGGCAGTCGCCAGATGGGCTCCCTCAAAAGAAAACAAATATATATATATATATATATATCTTGCTTCTTTTCCATAAACTTTGCCAGAAACTTCCGTCAACATTTGCATGCACCGCTCCACACCTTGAGAATGGCATGGAATGTCAATAGAGAGTGGCTCGTCGGCTATATTTTTCAGGTCTGCATTAGATAGATGCATTCTAAGTAGTGGCCCAGACCTGTACTCCTATTCAGTTGAAAGAAGATCTGTTAGGTTCTTAGCAGTCTTATATATTTTGGGTGGCCTGAAATCACGTATCTCTTCCTCATACACAGTAACTTCTCGGATCTTCTTGGTTCTGCCAATAGTTAATTTGCTGTCCTTCTGATCAACGTGGGCCAGCATTGCCAAAAGGACGTTTTCAGAATGGGCCCAGTAGGAATTCCTTTGGATTTTTTGCAAGGCTATGGCTTTACTGGCAGGTTGGAGTATTTGCAGAAGATTGATCTGTTCCAGGAGATGTTTAGATCCCCTCGTGCATTTCGGAGAGAATTTGATGTGAAACCAGATGGTCCCATAATGACGAAGGACAAACTGTGAGGACATACAAGTCCTTATTAGGTTTTTCTGTTGCCACATAAATTCAACATAATCTGTTAGCAGTAGGGAGCCATCTTGCATGAGGTATTGGCCCTGGTTTCAAATGTAAGATATCATCATCAATGACGTCGCTGCGCCCTGACTAAGCTCATTCACATCTACATCTGGAAGAAGAGCTCCTTTAGCAATACATTTAAAGCCATTTGCTGATACTAGTAGAGTTTCACAGGTGGTTAAGACATTACCAATTTGTCTTGACCATTGAGTTCCACTTTCTTTTGGACTAATATATCTCCTACACAGATGCCTCATAGGAAGCTCATTTAAATGCAAGCGGCAGATGATCCACTCTAGAGGACGATATAATTGACATTCCAGCCTTCTTATCGCTCTATCTTGTAGCCAGTATTAGTTGCCGTTCTCTCAGCTCCCACTGCCTTTATTTTATTTTTAACATAAATTCAACAAGTCAATTCATCAGTCCGTCAGCAAGAGCTGCACCTGTTCCTCGTTCAATAGTTAGATGATCTCAATAGACAGTACCACATTATCCTAAAGGCATATAGTGATCTTGAATTTCTTTTGCTCCATATCATTTCTTCCCTTTCTTCTTTTAGTTAGTATTGCATCTCTCCTCCCATAAAAAATCAAAGCCGTAATTTTCTTATCTCCTAAACATTCAAATTCGTTGAAATTCCTCGTTAACATCTGTCATGCCCTCCAGACTTTTTGATGGTCCATTCCATGGGAGCGGTCTTCTGAATTTATAATACCATAGATGGAATAAGGAGGCAAGGACTAATAGCAGCAGTTCTATTTGACAGAGAATACCGATCTGCATCCATGGCAATTGTTGGTATTGATATGATGTTGTTTTCTGTTCTGGCAAAGACTTTCTTCTATTCACATCAGAAATGTCAGAAGATGAAGTTTCTTCATCCAAGGTGTCGTAGAATAGGGTCAAGTTAACCCTTTCTGCGTTTACAAGTGTGTAGAAATTTACATACCGTGTACCTAAGTGTACGCAGAAACACTCCGGCACAAAGCTGCGCTTTTTCGTATCCCTAAACGCATCTCTCGCTTCGAATTCTCGGTCGCCCTTTTTCGACCGCCGTAAACTCCGAGATGGCTCGAAGCCGTGAATGACATACCGTCAGACCAGAGATGAAAAAGGTCTTTCGCGCAACGATATGGATTTTACGAGAATTTGATTCTCTTTCTAGATTCTGCTCGTGAAAGAAATAAAAAGAAGACTTCTCCCTGGAATCAGGCAGAATACCTTGGACCCACGTCGAGTTTGTGTGAAACTCGATCCACATAAGAAACCGTTCGCCCGCTGCAAGGAAGGAACTTCTCGGGGAATTGGTTGTTGCCGTCACGGTACTTGTAGGTGCCAAACTTCTTGCAGCCCCCACCCCTTCAGAGTCTGAGGTTACACAGGACCTCCTTCTGCGGATTACCCTAAACGTAGCTAGGTAATCGGTTTTGGCTACCCACTCCAGGAGCCAAATAATCGGACAGGTACTTCAAGGAAGAAGTCCGATTTGAGTCACCGTGTGGCTCACCTTCGTGATGCGGCAAAGGATCAGCATATCACCTGTCTAGGATTACCCTCTCATTCGGTAACCTCGGATGGCCGGATTAGGGGCAATTATCGCCACCAGAAGAAGATCTTCACCGCCCCCCGATCCTTCAAAAATACTTACGAACTCAAAGATATCGTTAATTGAATTATCCCCTCCCCTAACTTCACCAGTTTATTAGGGAACTAGAATTCTCATCCCGAGCCCACACCCTCGAATATTAGAAGTGCTTACTTAATTCAGTGTTTAACTCAATAATAATATTTCATTCGTTCTGGTGGGTGCCATTATGACGCGAGCATCCTAGTGAGTAATTTTCAAGTAATCTTCACGACATTTTCTAGACTTATTTATTCAGTGCAAGATTAATCGTATTTATATTTATATACGCTGTTGCTTATTTCAAATTCATGTACATTAAAGATTATTTTGTGTATATGTGTGTTTAACTAATTTGGACGATCCTTTGGCAATTATTAAGCAATCCACCCGGCTTAAATCTCAATATTCCACCGACTCACCAATGGTTGGCTTTTACTGAGTGGAGAACACACTCAGGGAATCATCATCTTAGTTTTGACCAAAGGGGTACGCACCGGGGTTATTTTTATTCACCGGAAGTAGCTAAGGTAGGTGTATTGGAATCTCTTCACCTCCACTTCACCTCGGTGCGGTAATAAAATATATGTCCAGCAAGTGAAACTGGGATTACCCACTCACTCAAACCGCGACAGAGTGCGTGGTAGATTTATAATATAAGCAAAGTGCAAATTACTGAATGTAGGTTGGCCATAGTCGACTATGTTGGAGGTTCCAGGATAACAAAAAAACGGGTACAAAAATAACTTTACTAATATGCAAATTAATATTATTTTACAAGATTAATAGGAGTTTTATACCGAGCTGTACACACATTAGATGTACACAGGTATCAGTGGCTAAGAGGGGGGGAAACTTGATGAGGATGGTCACAGTACAAACAAACGAACAATATTGACCGAGGGACGCTAATGACCTTGAGCGTATACTAAGCCGATAATGAAGGCTTTACACGGATGGGTCGGGGGGGGGGGGTAGAAAGAGCACTTGCATAGGAAAGTTGCGCATTGCTGAAACCTCGAAGATTTGGTCCGAGGGACTAATGCTTACATTGGCGCAAAGTTCAAACAATAGTCTGTTGACAATGACTATTACGGGGTGAACTTAAATCTTGCTTTCGAGTAACACTAATCGAGACTAAGCGCGCTGCGTTCGAGGAGCGGGAGGAAGGGGTCGAGGTAGACTCACGCGAATTAACGAGAATACCGGGAGCTTGAGAGGTTCTGCGAGAGTTGTGCAAGGCCCAACGGGACGCGAATAGCGGGTACGAACGGGGAAGTGCCTACGGCGGATACGGACGAGGCAGGTTGGGCGGCAGATATTGAATTTCAACTCTGGCGCCGGAGGATTTATAGGGGTCGAATAAGGTATTTTTCCCTCCGTCCGAAGGGGAGGGTGCTAGGGTCAGACGCATCGGCAGATGAGAATAATTTCGGCCATTAGCGCGAGCGAGGGAAGGTTCCTAAGTCGGTGAGGCGAACTTTGTTCAACTTCAGATGGGACCTTCTGGGCTCTCAAACTTGTCGCAGCTTCCTGGGATGGCGGCATTTCAGGTCACCGCGGCGTTTCAGAATTTTGTACCTATATTAGCGCAGACAAAATGGGTCAGCATACTGGCAGCCTGGTATATCAAAAAGTTGACCCAATGATGAGATAAACTTCTTACTCCTTGTAGCATTCATTCCTTGTTTTGATACCACAGACGCTTCTTCTTCAAATCGGAGCAATTTGGTTTTAACATTCTTGATCGGCTGAACTGGAATACTAGCTCTTTTCCAAATCTCAGTAAGGGCTTCGAATACTTCAGGAATAAAATCTTGTTCCTCTTGTATTTATTGTCTTTTACATTATGAGCTTTTAGCAGCTCATAATGAGAAACTTCTGGAAGTGGGGAACCAAAGACCCTGTGATTTGTTGATGCTCTAGTTCTTTTACTCATATTAGCTCTGAAAATGAATAATACAAAGACCCGTTGTTATAAACCAGAAATAATACATATGATGAGTTAATCAATAACATAAATTCAAAAAGATAAAGCCATATTTCTCATAGGAAACTCTGTAAATATCTCGTAAATTCATTATACATTGATTAATTTCTAGTTTCCTCCGAGTAGATTACAAACAAGGAATTCTTCAATCTAGCATTGCCTAAACTTTAGATGCATAAAGAGTTAAAGTGAAAATTTTCTTCCTGGACGAAAATTACCCATTTCTAGCTTCAGAGGCGAGAACCAAAATAACAACACAATCAGCTTCACCCTATGGAAAAGATAATTTTTAAGCAAAATTTGGCCCCCAAAAAGAAGATACGATTTTTTCAGACTCTTTCGTCTTCATTTCAAAATTTTCAATGTTCTGCTCTACAAAACATGAAATGTGCCTTAAAACTGGTTGTAACGCTACACCCTAGTGTGTATGTGTGTTTGCAGTCTTCAGGTGGGCGTAGATTATTGTTAGTGTACATGATAATATATAGTGTTAGGGCTATTACGCTACCCTGGGGTAATCACGAACGTGGTGTGAATCAGCATGGTGGTGTGTTATTGTATTTTATGTGGCATCTCCGGTCCATAGGATGGGAGGGAATCCTTCTAGGGCAGAGAGGGAGCTCCGTGTTGTCGGCTAGTTTCCAACGGAGTCCCTCGTGCCACATTTAGTCGAAAACCTTCTCCACGTCCTTACTGATGGAGAGTGCCTTTTGTTATGCTTTTTGGATTATGTGGAATTCAGAAGTATAATGTTAGGTCATTGTGTGGTTAGTACCCAGTTGCTGACCTTATGACGAATACCGTGTCAATTGGGTACTTTTAGCTGCACAACGTTCAGTCGATCTATGGTCTGTTTTCGTAATGTTGTGATAGTGACAGCCCCTTTCTTCTCCGCAGTCCCCGGGGTTACCTGGGTACCAAGAGAGTAGGAGTGGGGGCGTCTACCTTCAAACATGTCTGTGGCGTGTGATGTTTGGTGGAGGTGCAGTGTTTGGGTTTTGTGTGGGGATCAGTAGGAGAGGTGGTGGACATGGTGTGAGAAGCGTTAGAAACGGTGGAAGTGGTGGTGAAGGTAGTGGGAGGGAGTTTGGAAAGAGTAGAGACGGTGGGAGCGAGGTTGGAGGCTGTGGAAGCGTGGTAGAGACAGTAGAAGAAGGGATGCAGACATTAGAAGGATGGGTAGAGATAGTAGCGGGGGTGAGGGGTGAGACAGTAGAAGGGGAGTGCTGGCAGAAGAAAGGGATTTATACACGGAGGGGCCAGGCGTGGAAGCAGTGTAAATGAGAGAAGGAGAGGTAGGAAGAGCGGCGGGAGCAGTGGGCAAATAGGCAGGGACAGCACAGGGTGGGAGGTAATGGTGGGAACTATGGGGGGGGATAGTATGGAGATAGGGTGCAATGTGCACAATGGTAGGATAGCGGCAGGTCCAGATGGAGGCCTGTGCGTGCCCACTGCTGTAGCTAGTAGTTCAGGTATTTTGTGTTTATGTTCATGGATTAAGGCGAATACCTTATCGGGGAAGGTAAGTTGCCTAATACAATTCGAAGCATAAAGCGCATTTAGTCTGCTAGCGTATCGGCAGGGGCTCCCCGACCATTTATATAATGACCCACATTGGGTGAATATCCTATGGCTAATCTCTCCTTCACAGGGGAGGCGGAGTTTAAGGATTGGCCAAAGAGCGTGGAAGAATACTGCTTCCAGGGCCGAGCGTTTATCTTGAGGTGAAATAGCTACGCGATAGCGATGAATTTCTGGAGAACGTCGTTGAATGCCAAACGTTCGTGAGGTCATGTGTTTGGAGGTCTCGTATTCTTCCTGTGTAACCCTTGATATGGATGGCGGAGGCCTTCACAATTCGGATTATTCTGAACGTCTGCTCACCTAACTTTGTTTTCATTTGGAGATTCATTCGTTTCCACCCGCACACGCTATGCTCGTTCATCAGCAAAGCTCCCTACACTATATAGTAAATATGTGTTAAGTACGAACACTGGTGGTTCTGTATAAATGGCTGATGAAGCAAATTCATTTGGAATTAATTGCAATTTTCATTATTAAATATTACATGAAATACACTATATATAGTTTCCTTGCATATCTTGTAAATAAAATAGTATTAATAAGCATCTAAATTTTACAAGTTCAAAAGGTTGGTTTCTAATAACGAGCCCGAAGTTGCCATGTGTATTCTTTCTGCTACATATACATACATATGTACATACATATCTACTGGATAATCATTATATACAGATAATGGCCTTGTGTAAAATGGGTTAAATGTGGTCTTCAACCTCAGTGATTTGACATTCTGTGTGGTAGTTAAATTTATAAAATTTAGTCTACTATACGCATTGTTTATTATACCTATGTATAAGTATTATACCAGACATAATTTTTAATGGATATTTTAATTTGTTGGACAGTATGATAAATTCCTATTAAAAGTTGGCGGTGGGGTTAAGAAGGTTGAAATCCACTGCAGTTATGAGGTGGTTTGCTAGCATCGCGTTTGGTGACCCCAACAGGGTGGTACCTCCTGTAAGCTGGAAAGCAGCGCGCACTCCCATCCCGAGGGCAAATGGGGAAGGCGCCGCTCCCTGGGTTGACAAACTTTCCTAGGGGGTTGGGGAAGCTGATGTGCTTCAACCTTGTCCATCCTAGCACCCATTATTTCTATGATTATCTTCTCTTGTTTATCTACCCAAAAAGGTGGCTGCTGTAGCTGGAGATATCGCCCCTACCACAACTGAAACCTAGAGGACCAGCATGGCCTCCCGGTTCGAGTAACCGTAGAGAGGGTACACAGTGCAGAATGATAAACCCGATATCCAAAAGATCTGTACGTCCTCAAGGGTTGAGTTAAAATAGTAAAGGCCGCGTCATTGGCTTAATTTAAACTCGCTTAGAGGCTAATGGGACCTAGTGCGTCCCTGTCCCTTTCTTCTTCTCGCCACTCCTCTTTTTCTACGACTATCTTTCAAGTCTTTTTCTACCCACAAGAAGGTAGATAGTTTAAGGAGAAAAAAGACCTCCCGCTCAAAGTGCGCTGCGGGGAGGTAATATGCGCAGGTTGTTGCACTTTGTAGCTGGAGGAGAAGCACGCCTTTCCGGCCCGAAGGCCGCAAGAAGGGATTCGAGCACATAGGGACCCTCCCTTTTGGGTCCAGGTCTGAAGAAGCTGGTCGTTCCCTCGGTCACATTATGCACCCTTTCCATTGGACTATTCATTTCTTTACACGTTTCATTGGCCGCATCTTCCGTGGCCGTCTTTTTGGACTTGTCTTCGGTTTCTTTTCGATAGGGTATCGGGCATGGAGACCCAGGCATCTCCGAGGCCTCTCACCAAGCAGGGTTCTCCATTCTAACTTGCCTGCCACGGCAATGGTACGATTTGTTATTGGGATCCCAAAGAGAGGTGGAGATAGTATATACTGCTCGTCCTTGCGGCATCGTCCTGGGCAGAAATAGGTCCCACTAGGTCAATCTTTTGTGGAGGCCAAAGTAAGGCAGGCAATGAGTGCTTCATCGGCATTGAACAAAAACTATTCCAACATTGGTGTTAGTGTAGGTGAGGAAGGTTACGACACATCTATGATTAGTGGATGGGGCTCCCATCTCACCACTCTCCATTAATAAAAAGTTTCCATTTTATCCCTCTTGGATCCTACCGCGATTAGCTCCTCTATTTAAAGGAGGCCCCTCCTTCCCCTGTGCTTTTCAAGGAACAATCTAAGTATCGCCTAGCGATAGGGAGCTTCCCCCTCTCCTTTGCCTAGAGGTCTTAGGTTTTCTACCTTATCCATTTTTGTAGATTTGCCTCCCAGCGTATCTCTTCTAGCGGTGGGTTCCGCTTTCCTTTTTTTAGGACATCGATGAATATGGTGAGACAACGAACGCGCAGCTTAAGTTCTAGCCCATTCCATTTGGGGCAGACAAACCATTTTAATTACTAGAAGGTTAAGAGGCGTCTTCGTATACTAGGCCCTACCAAGACACCTCCTCGAGCCGAAATTCGTAAATTTGATGGGAGCCGGCGTGCCCGCTCCCCATTTATTCCCATTGGAGGTCGGCATGCCGGGCTCAATGAAGTTTGCGACTGGCTCTAGGCATTTAGAGTCCCTAGTCGTGTACCCTGGGGACTCAAGGTGATGAGATGGTCATTTTGCGGAACTGCTGGGTATTCACTGGGGACTAAAAAAACTATCTCCCATTGCAAGAGCTTTCTGAGGCAGCACGAGCCATCGAGGAGTCAATGGGAGAGGAGAGACCTACCCTCTCTGTTATTGCCCCCTTATCAGAACAGTTCCTCATTTCATTGAAGAACATGACTGAAGCTGGTAGGCCCGGTTTGGGGGCCGCTTCGGAGGGTGAAAAGAAGAGGGTTCACTATCAGCCATCCTTTCCTAAAAAGAAAAAAAAAGACTAGGATAAATTCCCAAAATATCAGGGGCTCTTCTCCTTCGAGATGAGGTGAGGGACCGGATAAGTCACCTGCTGTTTTGTGAGGTAATTAAGATACGAGTGGCACGTACGAGCCCTTGATACCAGACCTATACCAAGAAAGAAATTGTAAGTAGGATGAGTGAAGCTTCGTTGACTTCTGGACCACTCATCGAGAGACTACCTTGAGTTTTCGAGCTCGCTAGCTCTAAATACTTTTTAGGGATCAAGTTAACTGATCGTAGAATGTTGTTAAAATGCTACAGGTTCAACCTGAGAGTGGCTTTATCTAAGCTAGATGCTGCTCTGCGAGTATTCATTGCACCTCGTGATTTTCTTGAAGGCCTCAAAGTGGATTTTACCTCCAGATGCTGAGAACCCTTCAAAGCTATGCTTACACTGAGTGAGTTGCATTTTGCTCTTGCTTAATGCGAGGACACAGATCCGGATGTGCCGGATGTTATGTTCTGATACATACGTGAGCAAGGCATAGCATATTTTTGTTCGATTTATTCTTAGCAAATTGGAGAGAAACCATCTACCCTGACTTGTTTCCATCTAATCCCTCTAACTTCCTGCGTATCCAAGACGATGAGGAAATTGGTAAACGTTTTTATAGTTTTTACCTAGACAGCCGCGGCCACCTGTCTTCTACAGAGTGTTGCTTCCACAAGTTCTACTTCATTTCTGATGCTCTCCCCCTGCTGGAAAAGGTGATATGCGAGGCCTTCGTTCGTAGACAACATTACCACACCATATTTGTTTGATCTGGAGAATGTCCATGATTTCGCATCGCGAAGAGTATACTCGGAATGAAGAACCTTCACACCATAGGGTAGAAAGGAAGCATCGTAATTGTCATATATGAATTCGTACGAGATCGTATATTCCACACGGAAGTGTCCTCTGGATCACACTCTTTGCCATGAGCATGCAATTGTATCAGCTTGGAGCTGCCCGAAATAGTTCTATCTATGTTCAACGTAAAGATATTTCGATCTCTTTTGGTAGGATCCAGATTTAACTTTCTAGCGTCCTCTCCGACAAGTATTGAACTCTATTAATGGGCATGCTAATGCTTGTAAGTTTCGTGTTCTTTGGACAAGACTATGGTAGTGCAATTATGTTGCCATTCACCGCTGGACCTCGACCAGAACGTGTTGGATTCGCACTATTTCCTTGGCCTTTTTATCTACTAGCGCTTCTCCTGCGAAGCCGATATTCGCAACCTTAAGGTTTCTCGTACTCGTGCAATAGACATTCTTCGTTCCGTGACGTTAAGCATTTGGGGTGTAATAAGGCTACCGTCTAGTTGGTTTATCTTTCCTTTTTCGCTCAAAGCTTGACTACAGATGCAAGATTTTTGCATCTACAGCTGAGCTGAACATGAATTGCGGAAGGTAGACTAAGTCCCCTTTTTTGATTATTTTTTTATATCTAGGGTGAATAAATAGCTCAAGTTAAATGTAAGTATGAAATTTCGGTGCCGATGACCTTGGTGAAAGTCGCCAGATAGGCACCTTAGGAAAAAAATCGCATTTGGTGGATTTTAAAGCAGCGCTTCGAACAGAAAAACATTAATTTGTCACGAACTCTCTTTAAGTAGTTATGTAGCAATTATGCAGCAAGTGACTACATTGGCGAAATTTTACAATGATATAAATCTGATTAATACAATTAGCGTACAACTTCAAAGGAATACCAAACAATAAATTTTAATTCAATTTTTGTATACCACGTCCATTAAGGTAAAAAAAAATCTTTTTAGACAATACCCTATTGTTTTATATTATTTTGTAGTATGAAAAACCAAGGAAGGCATCGTCGCCAAAGGTTTTCTTTAAGAGGTTGGTGGAGTAAGTGAAGGTAAAGAGAAAAATTCGATAAGAAACATACTCCAATTGGACAACTGTGGCCACCTACGAAATGACACCCAGCGCTTTCCATCCTACTACCATTTAACCACACATCCACATCTTCTAGCAGGATTGTCTTAACTCTTTTCTAAAGGCTTCCGACATGCGAACTAAAAAAGGCCTCTTATATTTTCTAGCAGAATCGGATTCACGAACTAATCAAGTACTCCCCAAACCACAGTACCATACCCTAAAGTAATCGCCAAATCTTGCTTTCCTTTGCAAGGTTCTTAAGTACCAAAGCGTGTATAGAGATAGGTTCCTCCTCCTTCTCGAAATATGTCGTCAGCACTTCAACCACCGATCTTGAATAATAATTTCGATACTTTAACAAATTAAATTAAATTAACTTATAAATATTAATACATGTTAAAATGAACAGTTCTATTTTGTTTCTTTGTTAACTTTTTAAAAATGTATTTTCAGATAAAATTAATTTCATTTTAAGGTGTGAATTGGGAAATTCAATGAATTCATACTTTGTAATATTACCAAGTCAATAATATTGCTAACGAGTATTAGTTAAATATTGCCGACATTATTTGATGGCACTGATACACTACCTAATTAACAAATGTTAAAGTTGCTTATAATATGAAATTAAACTAAGATACGTGCAAAAATTAAATAGAACCCCAGTTGAATACTGAAATGCCTTTATTTGTAAATTTAAAGAATGAAATACATTTTTATCAGTAGAAGTACATTAGTAATATTTTGTAGTGTTCACTTTTTATGGCTTTTAAAGCTGCACCTCTTCTAGGCATAGTTTTAATAAGTCATGATATTGGAGCTCGTGGTATTCACGACCATGTTTGTCATTCAGTATTTACTACCATGTTCCTGTTTGTTTTTCTTATCCGTAAAATCTTTTCTAGTATTCTCCAGACACGTTCTTTTGGGTGCAAGTTAGGGGACGGACTGGGTGAAGAGAGTCCTTTGATACCGTTTTGCTCCTGCCTTTCTTTTGTGCTTTCTTTAATCTGAGAAGGAGCCCCTCATCTTCCACGAAATAGAGAGCTTTTATTTACAAACCGACCTTTTGAAAATAATGTTAGGTCTTCATCTTTAAGTATGCAAATTTGTTTTTACGAGTTGATAGTGCAAACACATTCAAACAACTCGGAACTTCAAAAATTCCAATTTTTTTCCCAAACTGTAACAAAAAAAACAACCATGTTTCACCATTGGTTGTAATCTGTTTATATCAAACTTCTGTAGGAGTAATCTTCAAACCCATACTAATACCAGGTCTGAAAATTGAGTACAGTTAGATTCGTCTGAAAAAGATTATGATTTGCCACAATTTCAGAGGCATATCTCTCATTTTTTCACCTCGCTCATACCTCTTCTTAATATTGCTCATATTAACAAGAGTCATCCTCTTGGCTGCAAATTCATAATATCCAAAGGAGTGCAGGTAATTTGCGTCTGTTCTGGAGCTGGTTTGGAATCTGGAACTTATAGCAGATTTTAACGGAAGTCTATTTTCAATGGATTTTCAAACAGGAAAAGACAACTTTCAAAAGGTCCCGGACCACCAAGTCTAGAGATTTTACCGTTCTTTTACAATTGAACTATAATTCTGTTGAAATATAAATGATATTTGTAGAAGAATAGCATAATCCACCCACGTTTCCCCCACCTCCCTTCCGGGCGGGCCGGTTATCAAACCTTCCGCTTCTGGCCCAATATCTGATGGTGTCCCGCCGGAAGAAACCGCTGGCCATTTCAACTAACCACCGAGTTCCTTCCTCGACTGGTTATCGATAGATGGGAGCCCATCTTGGATTCCAGTGGTTCCCTGAAGTTTACAAAGAACGAAATGGAGGAGATAACCAAGCCTCTCTCATCCGAGGAAGGACGCTTAAGATCAAATCTACTTCCGGAGCCATGTGAACCTCTCCCGAATTTCGAGTATAAAAGATGAATTATTTTAAGGCTCGGGAGTAGAGCTTGCACAGAGTCTGGCGGGGCAGGAATTGCCATATATCTCAGTGTTGTGGTAATTCGTCAAAGCACTAAGTCTTCAGAGAGGAGATCGGTCCCAGTTAGGGAGGCTCCTTACTCCGTTGGTCTGCAAGTCAGTTCGGATCTAAGCTCGTACTCACGTGTCAGAGCCAAAGCTACAAACAGCCTCACTCTGGTTGCCTAAGCGAGAAATCTACATCTCGGCTGTTCTCCGTGACCCTCCGCGTCGATAGGTCACTTCACACCCCCTCCCCCTCATAGAGGCACCCAAGATTCCTCGGAGTTCACGAGCGTGGGGCCCTCTTTAACAAGAAGCTCCCGTCACCGCCTTCTTCCAGCAGAATCGTGACGGAATTATGAGATCAGGTCGGTCCATGGAGAACCTACCTCATCATCTCCATTCAGGGCACGAGCCGAACGAATTATAAGGAGTAGTACGACGACTCCTCCGCATTCCAGATAATAGGATATATATATATATATATATATATATATATATATATATATATATATATATATATATATATATATATATATATATATTTATATATATATATATATATATATATATATAAGAGTCGGGGAAAACTCCAACGACCGTTCGGCCTATTCCTCGACAGTATTCCAAAATTCCAAACAACCTGTTTTGGGGACAGTCGACCTTCAGATTTACCAAGAGATCGTTTCCTTTGAAAATCTTAAATCTCCTTGGAACTTAGCTTTATAGACATCTCAAATCATTACATATTCAACTCTCAAAAGATGAAAACAAATACTCCTCATAATAATGGTAAAATTCGGAATAAAAACATTTTTCCATAAAACTGAGTTTGCCTATTTATTTCTTTAATGTCCACGTAGTAAATTCGTTTTATCCAAAAAGTTTAATCAATTATCTATAAATAACTAAACTAAATTTCAACCATATATTAGGTGATGCGACTTTTTTGCGTTAGTAACAATAACTTTGTTTACTTTAGCAAAAAGTAGCACACATTGAATAGTAACACCCTCAGTCAACTGGATGAGGTTAGGAATGGCTTTGAGGGGTTTGATAAAAGCTCCGATTCTGTATTCAGCCTCTGAATAATTCACTGCCAAATGTCAGAAATGTTTTGAAAGCAACTCAGATTTTTATCCCAAACAAATTTTCAACCTGAATGCTTGCAAGCACAACTTCACTCTACAGCTCCTTTATGATTCATATTTTTAGAATATTTTCGGATTTAAGCTTCCCATGCATAATATAGAGGTATTATATAAGCCTCTTACTCCAAGGCGACTACATATCAATAAAAAATGGTAAAATAAAAGCTGGGGGAATATTGACCAAGATTTATTTATCGAAAAATAGGAAAACATAAATAATAGCAAATGAAATTAATCGGAAAAATCGGCAGAAAAGTGATAACTTTTCTTTTGCCGATTTTTGTTCCGGTCGAGAAATCAGGTTTTTCTTTTTCATTTGAGGCATTTCCGAAAGCTTAGGGAAATACTCGCATTCCAATGGTCCCATCCACGGGACGAGTGACCCCAAAAGAAGTTTGGATAATGATCTGTTGAATGAGACCAAAAATAAGTCTCTCACTTCAAGAGTTTAGCCGCGAGGATTTTTGGAATCTTTTTTAATTCCAGATTTGATAATTGGATTCTTGTTTCAGTTTAACTGCTCTATGGATTCTTGTTTTGAGTTTGAGGCTACCACCACCACCACACGCTACGGTGTTTTTCGATCTGGAGAAGGCGGATGATACCTCATGGCGATACGGTATCATGAAGATTCTCCACATGATGGGGGCGAGGAGACGCCTTTCAATGTTTATATTCCGCGTACGTGTGGGGGGAGCCCTCAGGAAGAGGGTGTCCCGTAGGGAAGTGTCCTCAGTGTCACACTCTTTGCCCTAAGCATCAACGGCATCACCTCGGTGCTGCTGGAAGATGTTCTCGCTACGCTCTACGTGGACGACCTTTTGATCTCTTTTGGCGCGGTTCAGATGCCAACTCTGGAGCGTCGACTCCAACAGGCATTGAACCGCGTCTCTCGCTATGCCGAAGCGCACAGGTTTCGATTTTCTTTGGCCAAGACGAAGGTGGTGCACTTCTGCCGCCATCCACGGCTTCACCCCGACCCAGATTTGTTTCATCATCAATTAATTCCTTGTACAGAGTAGCAAATTCTCCTTCACTTTCTCTTTTCTTCCACGCTTCCTATACCTACTCTTTTGTGTTCACCTTATGCTCAGCCTCTTCCTCTTCATCAAGAATTGTGGCAATCGTTGCCAACTTTGCGTCTGAAAACTTTGCCATCTTGGAAATGACTGACGGAGTCAGTGGCTGTACGGAATCACGACTGATATGTGTGCATTGACGTCACTGAAACGTCACGGATTTCACTGACACTGAACTGACACCGCACTGGTAACAACAAGGGGTAACAACAAGAAAAGAAGGTCCCTAGAAGACCTTACGGTCCATTCAAGGAGGGTACCTTTGGACTAGCAATCGAACAGGCACATGGCTGCTCAATTGTTTTGCGTCCCTAAATGGCTACTTTTCAAGACTTTGTCTAGTCTT
This sequence comes from Ceratothoa steindachneri, assembly GCA_963969495.1. NCBI lineage: Eukaryota > Metazoa > Arthropoda > Malacostraca > Isopoda > Cymothoidae > Ceratothoa > Ceratothoa steindachneri. The sequence continues at coordinate 126,263,065 of OZ018319.1, read as the reverse complement.
GACTTGAACTGGTCAACAGATTCAATGTTGACAACTTCCACTGGAAGTGCGTTCCACTTACCACAGATACTGTGAGTAAAAAGATTTCCACACAGATTGCTGTTTTAATGCTTCAGTTCAAGTTTGAAGCCGTGATTGTGCGTTCTGTTCTCACTCAGTGTGAAAATATCCCGGTAGTCAACATTGTCGAACCCTCGAAGTATTTTGAAAACTTCGATGAGCTGACCACGCAGTCTACGGGTTTCCAGCGAGAACAGATCTAATTCCCTTAGTCTATCCTCATAACTTTTATGTCGGATAGAGAGAATCAGCTTGGTTTCCCTGGCTTATACGCGTTCCAATCTCGCGATTTCCTTTCGAAATGAAGGACTTCAAAATTGTACGGCATACTCCAGGTGCGGTCGGACAAGTGAGTTGTACAAACACAGTACAATCTCCTTGTTCCAATATCCAAACTGGCGCTTTATATAACTTAGCATCCTTTGGGCCTTTTTCTCTGCCTCAATGCACTGTCTCGAGAACTTGAGGTCACTAGTGATTGTTACACCCAAGTCCTTCTCAGTGTCGGTGGATTCAATAGCAGTGCCCTTAAGGATATACTGAGATTGGGGGTTCCTGTGGCCGATATGCATAACTTTGCATTTGTTCACGTTAAAAGGCATTTGCCACGTGTCCGACCACTCCCCAATCTTCCCAAGATCTTCCTGCAGGCGTGCAGTAGTTCCATCCTTTGCAACGTTCATACCAAGCTTGGTATCGTCGGAAAATTTAAAAATCTTAGCAACCATGTAACCGTCCATGTCGTTGACGTAAATTATGAATAGTAGTGGTCCCAGGACAGAACGTTGAGGCACCCCGCTAAGAATATATTGGCTGGGGGATGGGACCACACTCCTCAGTCCGTTGCCTTCGGAAGCCGTGCTGGGAACTCCTTAGTAGCAGGTTTGACTCTAAATACGACGTTATTTTGTCCACCATCATGCTTTCCATACTTTCACTGATATGTGCAAATCGACCTTAAAAGACCACATCCCAGCGGTAGATTTTCTCCTATCCTTTAATTTCAATCGTATTACATATATGCTGAGAAACTTAAAATGATCAAATAGTATAGTTGCATCAAAGCTTCTTGGTTTAAATCAGATATTCATGCTGAGCCACATAAACGTCTTAACAACTCAAAGTAATTTCCCGCTGAGGATGTTTCTATAGAAAATAATTCGTCAATTGTAAAGACGTGGGTTCCCATTTCATTCCATTAGGTTAAAGTAGTAAGGTTTGTATAGTAAAGAAATTGTTGCGAATTCTGAGGAAAGTACAGTTATATAAGAAAGTTGAAGGTGTAATATAAAAAAATAGAGCCCAAACCCATTTTATGAATAAATACAGTAAATTGACGCGTGCGGTCAATATTTACAATAATCTTCATATTCATCAGGACCGCTTCAATTCGTTTTGGCATGCTGGAGAACAAATTTGGTATTTCTCCATTTTTGTTCAATACGCACCCGCAAATGCCGACCATCGGATGGCTTTTGTTTATCAACCGCCCGCAAATTATTTATTGGGTTCAAATCTGTCGGATTCCCGGGCTAAAGTGCTAAAAGTTCGATGTTTTTTTCAGCCAAGAACTTTGTTATTGCTTTTTTTGCCTTGCACAAGGTGCGCCATCAGGCTGAAAATACAGTTATTACCCTCAAATTAGTACTGCGCCGTCGGGAAACGATACTCATTAAGTACGTCCTGCTACTACATATTTTGAGTTCATGGATGTTTTCTTGGGCAAAATGTTAGTGCTCTAGTTTCTTTAGATGAGGAGCAGCCTCAGTAATGTGGATTGTCCTGATGCTTCACCTTGGGCACCAACAAAAGACTCGTTAAAACGCTTCCCTTTACGCCTACTAACGAAGGATCAACCAGAATCTCCAAACAAGCAGAAGGACGCTTCATCAGAGAATGTCACTTTTCTCCAGTCTTCAACTGTCCATTCTTTATATTTCCTAGAAAAGTAGAAGTTCTTCTTGTTGAAATGAGATTTCTTCACAGCCCTTCTCGACTTGAGACTTTTGGGGATAAGTTTCCGTTTCACTGTGGGCGCTAAAAGATTCAAACCAGTTTCTTTTCACTCGTAAGCAAACTCCTATTTGTCATCATTTCGTCCTTTTCCACGTGTAATAAAGCTCTAGGGACTGAAAGCCAATTCCTACAGAAACAGGATCAGAGCGTGATTTTTTTCATTCAGCGAAGGAATACACTGTTTTTTTCTTATTACTTTTTAAATGCTGACTTTTTAATAAACTTGCAATGATTTATATATTAGGGGATTATTTCTAACACGTAAATTTTAAAGAAGAATGAAAAAAATAAAAATATATATTTGTCTCAAAACTTTTGAACACGACTCTAGTTTATAAGCAAACTCCTAATATATATATATATATATATATATAGATATAATAGTTTGGCATAATTTATAGACATATATGTTTGTATTTTTTACTCGCGTTCGAGCCATTATTATATTTTTTTAATTTTTTATCTTACCTTACTCTTTTGAATGCGTAGATATTTGTTCTTTGTTGTTGTCTTATTTTTTTTAATACTTTGGTATTTTTGAGTTGCCTTGGTTAGTAGGGATAATACTTTGATTTCTTATTATTTTCAGTCTGCTTACGTCTATCATACCTCCTCGTCGCCTTGTTGGAGCATATTGGTACTACTAGGTAAACAAATGTGCCTTCTAAGTTCCTTATTAACATTGCAATGAGTTAATGTAGTATCTTAAATTGAGTGCCATCATTTTTTATGCCATTCTTGCTCTATTTTCTATGTATTTATTAAAAGGGTCGATATTTTATGATCTTTGCGTGTCCACTTGCCTTTATTTTTTCTATCTCTCTCTCTCTCTCAGCCAAGTTCCAGTGGTGATGTAGATGCACTTGTTTTCTACTGTCTTCATTTGCAATTTTGATGTTTTAGGAGTAAAATAAAGAGTTAGAGGCAAGATAGATCAATGTTGTCCCAACTAGTGTACTATACAACTCTTTTTCCTCTTTTTTCGGAGGTTCTTGAACGGTTATAGAGTTCTGATATCCTGGAAAGCCTTAGCGATTCGAACTTTCACGTGTCTCTTGTAGTAGTAGAAGTAATATTTAGATTGAGTACATTGCATACTGCTGTATAAGAATATAGTTTAGCACACACCCTTACATTTGCTAATTATTTTATTCCTAGTGATACTATTTTACAGTTATCTATGTTGCTTATTTCCATGGTAGTCATTCGAGCTTACATAGGAGCGTGTCGTAGAATGGACTCTCAATGATATACCATATATAACTATTCGTTGAGGGAACTTATTTAATTATCTTTAGAGTCGTGGATGTCTGGCTGGCCGATATTATGTATCTTCGATATGCTTAAGAAGTGGAACTGAGCTCAAGGATAATAATATTGCTATCATTAATGAAATAGAGTTTTATTAATAATAACTATCAACAACACACAAAACGGAAAATATTGACATAAACAGAGAATGGAAAGGGTCGTGGGGAATCGAGCTAATCCGAGGATTAAAAGATTTAAAAAGGTAAAACAAATATAAAGTTAAAGGGAGGGGATGGTTCGCTAAACCATTTAAAGCACGGGATAGAGTTGACAAAAGGGTTAAATACTCAAAGGTAACGTTCGGCTTACGTAATTATACTTGTTGTGCAGAGGAAGGCGACGTGAAGGAATTTTCAGTCCGCTGGCCAGTTCCAGCCGAAAGGGGGGGGGGAATTAAATGATCCTGACGTGGCGTCTTGGAATGAGAACCATTTCTTGACGAATGGGCTTGAAGAACAATGGCTGTTCTACGTTGTTCTCTTCTCAACAACAGGGGGGGTGAGAACCGTCTCTTGTCTACGGGCTCGAGAACAATGGCTGTTCTAATGTTGTTCTCTTTTGAACAACAAGGGGGAAGGGTGAGAACCGTTTCTTGGTGAACGGGCTCAAACGAACAATGGTTGTTCTACGTTGTTCTCTTCTGAACAACAGGGGGAGGGTGAGAACCGTTTCTTGTCAACGGACTCACAAGAACAATGGCTGTTCTAATGTTGTTCTCTTTCTGAACAACAGGGGAAGCCTTGTGGACTTTGCGTCACGAAAGGCTCGAACCTTGGCACTCAAGAGATATTGTCCTCCTTCTGCACAAGTGATGGTGAATCTCGAGGTTGAGGTCCCTTGGCGCACAAGGTGAGAGTGGGTCGTAGTGATGTTTTGCGACGAAAATCTGGATCTCCAATCTGAATCTTAGTGGTTAAGTTTCCATATAAATAGCCGGGACATCTCCTTGGCGTGGGGGACAATGGAGTGGGAGCTTCGAGGGAATGCACAGCCGAGCCTGGGAACAATGCCTTATCTGCCCATAAGCCTAACTCAATCTGGCGAGGTCGAGCATGGGGCGACGGGGGAAGATAAACCTCCTTGTTTAAACATTGACTCAGGTGGCTGCGATAAGGCCCCAGGCTTCAAAGCGAAGATGCACGTGGGTAGCATCGTGGTTTTAAATAACATGTGATAGTGGTTGAAATTAATGCGGCCTCAACCCGTTCTATCACAGAGCGTTATCATGTACGCGTTCAATAATATGACGTCATTGGGAAATTTAAAGTTGAGAAAGGTTGGGTTACGTGAGGCTGGGATACCCGCCACATACATTGAGTACAAGATTGGGCTTAGGCATACACCTTGCGGTAGACATATCATGTAGTTGATTAGAATCTTGTCTAAGTTTTCCTTTAGCCCAATCTGGAGTATTTTGTGTTGCATCCTGCTCTGCTACATCTTATCAAACGCCTTCGAGATATCACGATATAAAATGTCTTCATAACTCCTTTTTTTTCCACTTAGGATATTTTTAGGTAATGAAACTGATTGCCATTTCTGTATTCTTAATATTTATGAAACTGTACTAATGTTGTCTTTAAAAGGAATTTCCCTTTCATGTTGACAGACTATTGTTTTATTTAGAATTATATTTTCTCTTAATTAGCTATTTTTAGCTTAAATATTCTGTTTTATTTTAGCCATTGAAGATGGTCCTAGTTTGAGCTCCAAAATATTTTAGACGTATCAGGTTGTAACGAAAGAAATGTCATATTTTTACAATAATGTTTTAGATAGAATTTATTAAAGTAGTTGTTGTTATCGTTTAAGTATGCTACAATTAGTAACCTATACATTTTTCTTTCAGATTATAAAAATATTGTTCATAATCTTCTTCGGTGTTGACCCTTATAGCTTGCCATCTAAAGATCACATTAGACATGTTTTACTTTATGAGTTTCATAAAGATATCACTGCAAGTATAGCGCCAAAATACATTCAGAGTATTTATTAGGCCGATGCAGTAAAGGAAAATGTTGCAGGAGGTGTTTTTTTTTCATTTCCAATGTAGCAATTAAGTCGAGAAGAGCGACTAAGAGAAGGACGTCCCCCAAAAAATTGATTCCGAAGAGTTTGAAGCTGTTTTACAGCAAATCCTGCTACAATTTCTAGAGAATTCGCGGAACAAATTAATGAAACCCATACGACTGGGTTTCATTTTCAGTGAATGAAAAATGGGTCCCGCACGAACAAATTTGTAACAGTGTGTTGCTTTCTGTCAGTCAATGCTTTCACGCTACCTTCAGACAACATTCTTTGGCAGGCTTTTTACTGGTGATGAGAAGTGAATCCTTTATCGTAACGTTAAACACCACCGTTTTTGGATCAGTGGATGAAACAGAATTTATCTAGGTACAACCAAGAGGACATCATCAAAAAAGATCATGTTGAGCGTATGTTAAGATATGGAAAGAATTGCCCATTACTAACTGTTAGACAACAATCATTCAATTAATAAAATTCTCTACTGCAATCAATTTCGTCGTTTCAAGGTCCTACCACTTCTAAAATACATTCCTTTATGAGCTCTGCATCGCTGAATGGCTTACCTTTTTTTCCAAGCAAATATGCAACTTTATAGCTTGCTTCTGTCGTAGTATTCCCTTGATGTAACAAAGACTGCAAAAATTGTATTTACTTCTGTTTTCCATTTCTCAGTTTCTACAGTGCTATCTTTTGGTGCTCACCCTCTAATTTGGCATATTTATTGTCTTTATGAAGAGTATAGTGTTGCTGTGCATTGAATTTCTTAACTGTTACAATTGCAGTATCACAAAACAAGCCAGACATTTTGCCTCCAGTATTCACTAAAAAATATTGCAGTTCCCATTTATCATTAAAGATCCTGTTTTCATCTTTCAAAGTCCATTTTAACTTTTTTGACATAATTATTGGCCAAAAAGAAATGTATTTATTCTGAAAAGCCATAAAAAAAGTTAATAATGAATTAGTAAGGCCAGCCGCACACTGACCCAGACAAAACAGTCTTAGACAAGACATCGATAAACCTGCATCCACAAACATGTTATAATAATTATAATTATTATTATAAAAACAACAACAACAACAATATAGATTAGTTATATTTTTTCTGTGATTAATATTATTATTTATCATTACCTAATTGTTGCAGAAACTAATTCAGTCTCACAAAACAAGTCGGTATGAAGTAAGCCATGACAACACAATTACTGAGTAGAGTACGTCGTTATTCGGAGTAACACAGACCACAGTGAGAGGGCGGACGAGACAGGAACTCTTCCTGTATCATACGTGCAATCACTCACTCCCACTAGGTCAGTGTAGCTTACACGGAAACATTGCCTTTATATAGCAGTTGCTTTAAGTTTAGATTCACTGAATTTAAGAAAAATGCTTCCAATCTCTGAGAGCGACATCACTAAATACATAACTTTCCTTTTGTCTGTGTGTGCATAATAATTTTAGACAAAATGTTTAATTTCAAAAACGAAATATATATCAAAAGGCCATAGAAGGCCGCACCTAATGTTCCAGAAGGCCGCATGTAGCCTTAAGGCCGCAGGTTCCTCATCCATGGTTTAGTTTGTTCATAAGCTTCACACCACGTTCCTTTAGCTTTTTCTTAATCTTTTGTGACAGAAGTTGGCCCTTTCTCAGTTTGTATGAGTATTAGCAGATGTCATCCTGGACTAACTGATTGATGAGACACTCTTTTGTCCCTAGCTATGGACCTCAATTACTTGCCCGGATCGTTGTCAATGATGGCTTGCATCTCCGCCACCAATTCGGAAGTTTTTCATATACAAACACTTAGAGGGAGGTTATCGAGCCGTCATACGCGCGTAATCATAGACTGACTCATCTAAGTCGTTTCTAATCCTCTACTCCGTCCTAAGATTGACACTCAAACACGAAGATCTTCGCATTGGAGCTCCCAGAGTGAATCCTAAGGTCAGAACCGCTGGCCTTTTTTAAATCTTTGGGGGATTGAATTCAGGCATGGTATTTCTTTGTTCGCATACTATGCATCTCGAAGTATTTATACTGCCTCGGCGGAAGCGGGTTGCCTGGGGCCCTCCAAAGGGGGAAGGGGATCTCATTAGACTTGGCGCGTCATAGGGGAAGCAATAGTCTCGGCGGCCTCACAGCCTTGCGCAAAGGTCTTTGACACCATAGGTTTGGCGTTAATCAGATGGTGTGACGGCAAGAAAGGAAACCCAACACGGGTCGTACAACCACGCAAAATTCACGCTGATCCCTTGGGGCTGTCTGAGCGTGCAGGTGTATCTTCCCAGGCGCCTTAGGTAGACATTAAGTTTGTAGGGGGGTAGGGGGTAAACTTCTATCTCAGACAACTGAGTCTACTATGGTAGGAAGAAAGGAGATGCAACGCCAGATAACACGCTGCGCGAAATTCAGTTACCAACAGAGACAAATTACTCACAGCATCCTGTATTTAAATATATACACGATGTCCTAGAAGTCGCTCACCATCATGGTTTAAAAAAAAACAAACCTTTATTGATTTCCAAATCATCTTTATGTATTCTTCAGTGATGAAGCCATTTTACATTTGAATGGCCAAGTAAACCGGCACAATATGCGCTATTGGTCAGTATCGAGGAATAGGCCGAGGGGTGGTTGTAGTTTTTCCCGACTCTTATATATATATATATATATATATATATATATATATATATATATATATATATATATATATATATATCCTATTATCCTGAATGTGGAGGATTCGTCGTACTACTCTTTATACTTCTTTCGGCCCGTGCCCTGAATGGGTTTATTGACTCAGAGTGCTTAGAGGTTGGATACGGAGGAATTAGAATTAACTTTGCCAGCAAGCAACCTAAAGGAAGTTAGATACACAACAATATGAAAATAAAGTTTTAATGAACACTAAACAAGAATATATATATATATATATATATATATATATATATATATAAAATATAATGTGCTTTGAGAGATAAATCAATAAGTGAATCTCGGATATCTCACTTAGCTTGTAAATAACTATTCACTATGTAAATTCCTATACGTTTATAATGTTGGTAAGCTTCGCGGTGAAGTTGGGGAATGTGACAGGGAAGGATTACTATGGAACCTGATGTTCGGGTGGCGCTGGTGAGTGAAGGTGGATGGAGGAAACGTGGGTGCATTATGCTATTCTCCTACTGTCAGATCAAGATCCACGTTGGAATGGGGAGGGAAACCATCAGAACAATACGAGGATCATGATCTGGGCTGGAATCTGGAGGGAGGAAATCATTGGCCCTTACATTTTCAATGATAATGTCACTGGTGAAACCTATTTAGAGCTCCTGCAAACCTTCTTGTTTGACCACCTTGAAGATGTTACCATAGGTCGACGACAAAACCTTTTTCAGCAGGATGGAGCTCCAGCACACTTTGCTTATTGCGTGCGTGACTACTTGAATCAGACCAATCCTATCAGCTAGATTGGACGAAGAGGTCCCGTGGAGTGGTCACCCCGATCACCAGATCTTACTTTTCTTGACAATTTCCTTTGGGCGAATCTCAAATCGGTTGTGTACCAGAATATTCCACGCACTCTTCATGATTTGAACGATGTAATAACAACTGAGTGCCAAAAGCTCATTCCTGAAACCCTCTGGAGTGTTAAAGACAGTTTGATGAAGAGAATTGATGCGTGCTTAATTGCAGAGGGTACTCAATTTCAGCATTTCTTATGATTATTATCAATAAAAGTGTTTTCTAAATCAATAAAGGTATTTTCTTGTAAACCAGGACGGTGCGCGACTTCGGAGACACCCTGGATATATATATATATATATATATATATATATATATATATATATATATATATATATATATATATATATATATATATATATATATATTGCTGCAGCTAAAAGGTTTCGGAACTTTGGGGAAATTTTATAAATGCAAGGTTATAAAGTATTAATTTCATATTAATGTGAATATAACAGTGAAATAAGGAGGAATACATAACTTTAATTTATATATGCCTCAAATCAAAAAGAATCACCAAAATAAAAAAATGATAAAATTTGTAACATTTGCAACATATAACATATAAGCAGATGAAGCTCAGTGAAAATTACAGTAACATCAAACTGATACAAGAAGCTCAGTTAGGTTGCGAGATTTCCTTAGCAGTACGAGGCATATATACTTCAAGGCATGCTCTCCACGATGGTGCGAAACATGAGAGTTATGATGCTGACTGACCTGCTCCTCAGTGATGTCTGCCTTCAGGTGCCGATTGAAGGCTGTCTGACTTTGATTTACGGCCTATCACAGGTGCTGCCAGAGACAGGTGGTTTGTCCATCGCCGTGATATTTTTGTCCCTGGACTACTGTATGGAGGACGCAGACTTGTGACATAGGGCATTTTGCTGCTGAAAAATCACATTAAGGGTATTTCTGTGGAAGTCTCGGCCTAAAGGCAGCATGTAATCTCTCAGCACAGCTTGGTACTTCTATTGTGCCAGCACAAACGGTAAAACGACCCAACCCTGTAATTTACATGTAGCCACATATCATTATAAAGCGGCCTACTTGCTTTATTGTGTTACTAAGCATTTTTTATTCTTCTGCTCCTCCTGGCTTCATGCGGACTCGCCGGACCATAAGACACTTTCTCACTGACGCATGATCCAGTTCCGGTGAGTTCATATCCAATCCAGTCGGCGTAGGTTCTGTTGAAGGTTAATGAGCGACCTCTGGCGTGCTTTACATGGACTCAAGCTTTGTGCAGTCTCCGACGTACTGTTCTGACGGATGCATTAACCAGGCCACTTCTGTCTATTTATGTTGCAGCTGGACTATGGTTTTCTTACGATGCAGAGGGTTCATACGAATCAGAGACCCGTCGCCACCTCCCCTACTGACCCTGATTCTTCTATAACAAGGTTGGTCTTGGATGTTTCCAATTTTTCGGATCCTTTTCAACATTTCTTCAACATCGAAAGGTGAGGCGCCGACGCTCCGGTGTTTTGTCGAGGACTAAGACCCTCATCTTAAGCGTGCGTCTAATATTTATTTCCTCCACGGTATAGTTACGTGTTTACCTCATTATCATATCATAAATATTGCTTCTCCTCATAGAATATCATATTTATAAAAATATGATCTCTTTTATGAAGGCATTTCGACTCTAACCTCCTGCATACTGATATCAAAATTTCATACAGTTCAATAGCATTGCCATTTTAGATATTAACAAAAGTTATAAAGAAGCTTGTGCTCTTATTTTGATTTCCAAATGTATTGGACGCATGCATGCAAACCTACATCAATATATACATAGACAAATCCAAGGAATAAGAAAAATTTGACCTGTGTGAAATCTTTTTGCCGCGGCAGTAGCAATATATGGAATAGATTCAATCCTAAACCTAGATTAAATGAATCTTCCTTTAATCATCGATTAGAAGTGATCGGAAAAAGAATGGAAAACGGATAAGTACCTTTATAAATTATTATTAGTTTAAATTCCACGTTACTCAGTGTGTTCAACCAACCAGTCAAACAGAAATAGAAGGATATAGCTCATTTCAAAAACTCTTATTATTCTTATTCCCATAATTTCCTATAACAGAACTAATAAGGCACAGTTTATATCCCGTACTGAATGTTCCTCTTATCCTCACTTTCTTTGTTTCTCTTTCTTTCTGCCTCTCGATTTTGGCTCTCTCTTTTTCTTTGAGGTCACCCAGTTCTTTTCCGTTCTCAAAGGGGGGGGGGTGTCTGGGACGTAGGGGTTTGTAAACTAGTTTAGTAACGGAGTTAAAAGAATCACGATGTCTACGCAACGAGTGGAAATTTGGAAATCGGGGACCTTCCACAGGAGGAGCGATTCATAAAAGAAGCCTATGGTTTCCAATTGGCCGCTGACGAGGATTTGCCCACATTGACATGAGAGCGAAAGGTTTCTTGGATTTATGGGAGAGACCTTTTGTTTCAACCTTACAATTCAGGGGGGAGAAAATAAGAGCAGTTCTTCCTTTTCCTTTTAGCTTTGTTCAAGGAGTGACGGAAAGAGGATAGCTCCTGTTTCTGCCTGTCCTGATCGGAGTAATACAAATGGGGTGAATTGATTGTAGATATGCTGGTTTACTTGTTACCCTTCCTCTAGAGGGGTGCGTCTTTAACACAACATGACCCCCCCCCCAACGCCTACCCCCTTCCATAAAAATAAGATGCGCGGACATCTTCTGAGGACAACCACGGAAAAAACGGAAATAATAGGGCCTCTCTATGCAGAACCTCACTTAGCGCGGAGAAAACTCATTGACATATCTAATAGAAACAGATCGCTGTGCCATTAATAAAATGATGTCAAAATATTTAGAAGACTACACAACAAAGAACTCTCAGCAAAAGAATAATGAAGTATACTCTGAATCTCCTCTAGAGGGGTATACCTGGAAAGATAGCACTATGAGGATAAATAAATGATTAACCTGCAAAGGAGCCTACAGGAGCATGGTGAAAAACTGACCAATACGAAATGAAATCATAAAAAAAAATAGAGAAGGTAAAAATGAAAAGGAAATGAGGAAAATGTAACATACGTGAGTCTAGCGCAAGATTGCAATCAATGAGATGTGAATGCAGAAAAATGTACATTTAAGAACATCGACAACCTGAGGCCTTGAAGCTTTCACTAAGCTTTTTTCTACCAGATACTTGTAGTTTGGATCTTAGTGTTTTCCTAAGACTTCATGAACTACACCAAGAAATTCACACAGTTGTTATTTTTCTTTTATCTTTCTCAGACTTCAAGCTTGCGTTTACTTGCTGTTCAACAAATAGACTACTCTTGATTTCATGCTCAGAAAGCTTTAGATACATGAAACTGTTTTCTTTAACGGATTCTTCTGAAAAATCTAAAGCGTTCACAAACTGTATTATCAATCAGGCTCTACCATAGGCTGCCTGATAGCATTTGACTTCCTTGGATGTAATTCATGTCGCGGGGACTAGTGAAATTCAAGTAATGAAGATCATCAGCTTTGCTATCTCATAAGCAAAGGGAACACGAATATCTTGTGTATCCGCTTACAAGCCGAGCACAAATGCAAGCACACGGAAGTCCCCGCAAAACATCCCACTTAAATTACGCATAGTAGATTTTCTTAAGAATCTCTTTAACATTATCTTAGGCTTCTTTCCTCTGGACTGTTTTTTGGAGATGCAAACATGGATATTGGTTTTCATTATCTAGTACCACTGCCTCGAGACTTCGCGTTGAGGTGTCTTTGAACAGACGCCATTTCAAAGAATAATGTTTCAATCTAACAATAGTAAACAAATTATTCACATTTTTTCAGAAAATACATCCGCATTAACATCAAAGTATATATCGAATTCATCATGTCGCTTCTGGTAAATTTCATTCCTTCCGCCTGAATTTTAAAGGTTCAGCTTCTGACTTAGTAAGACCTGTCCTCGATCAAATCATTCAGTTCAATTTGATTTGGCGAGTGAGGTACGTACTCATTCCTCGCACGAATGCTTCATCCATTTCTTTGCTTCCGCTACTTGCTGACATTTCTGAAGAAAGATCCATTACATGTTCTGTGTAAAGTAAAGAAATGACTACATTAAGCAACTTCAATCAAAGCATTAATGAAATTCCTACCTCATTCTAAATTAGAGTAAAATTTATGTACAATATTCCTAGAACTTTTCCAATTACATTTTCTAGTAGATGTTGCATTCTTAAGTTACCATCATGTGGGAGAGGTGCTACATATGTTAATATGTCAGGATACTGGAAAGCTTAACATCTTTTAACTTCTCTGTATTTTGTAATATCTATCATGAATAAATAGCAGCTATAATCGTAATTCTACGGCTCTTTCCATACTCTGGGAATAGCCAAAGGCAAATAGCCCTTGTTGCACCTACAATCCATCCTTCTAGAGTAGATCGAGAGCTTCTACATTTCACATGAGTGGTCAATGACTTTTCTATGTCAGTGGCGTTCAGTCAATGGAAGCAAGGGAAGCAATGCTTTCCCTATTTAAGAAGAAAAGAAAAAGAAATTACACCTCAACAATTAATATGGCAGATGAATCAATTTCATCTCACATTTATGCTTGCCTATCCCTGTATACACCATACGGTACCGTTCACTTTGAATCAAATTGGCGTTAGACCCTGATGAGCCCGATTGCAATTCAAGAAATGCATCCTTTTCGTCGAGATTCCTACTCTTTTTTTTCTTAATTTCAATAATAGTTCTGCTTTTTGGTGCTTTGGAATGAAGAGTTTAAAAGATGTTTGGCTTTTCTTAGCAATAATATACACTCATAGGGTTATATGATTTTTATCTAGATATTTCAACGCCGTGTTAGAATTAAGAAAAAAATAACCTATTTTTATACGGAAAAGGAAGCAAATTTAGCTTTACAGTCATCTGTTTGCATCTGGGAACTATGCCAAGTTGCCAGATTCTAGGAACATAGTTACGTAACTATTAGTCTATTAATATGCTCTGAAGCTTAAACAAATTTTCAGGTTACGTTTAAATACTGGTTCTGAAAAGAAAGCATCTAAATAGAAAAAACTCTAGTATAGTTAAGCTCTTATATAATAATATTTTTTTTTAATGCTCTAATTAACATATTTACTTTTGTAAAACTTGAATTGCTTCCTCATCTTCAAAAGTCTCCGCACGCCACTGATGTCACTCATCCATGGGCATTCCAAAGTATAGTATCCATAATTCAGCATCTTTTGCAATTTAAGTGAAAAATTTTTTGTTTCAATATAATATCCAAACACGTAACAAAAGGTATCGACGCGATTTTTGCATCTTCCAGTAGCGATAATCAAGAAAGGTAAAATTGTATCCAAGGAAACAATCTGAAATAGAACTAGAGGTACATGATCTAGTGGACCTGCAACGAAAATGGCGATTTAGCACCTCTAACCACTAGGTGGCGCCACCTGGTGGTCAACTAATATCATATTTGAACTCAGTGACCTCAATTACCTTTGGTAGCATTGGTTTTAGATGGCTACATTGACCCAGCGACTTGTTACGGGCAGAAGATGAACACAACATGAGATTTGCATGACCCATATACCTGCTTGCTGTTAAAGAAATACATTAATTGTAAGATATATAAATCGCCCTAAAGTTTGGTTTTCAATAATATTAAAATCAATATATTTGTGTAAAGGTTGATAATACAAAAAGATATTTTTTTAATTTGCGGAGTAAATTAATTAATAAATAGAATAAAAAAACTAATAGACTAAATACTAGGTCTATAAATACAATTATTAATAAAATTACACGGTCTCAGAAAATGTAACCATAACGTTCATAACCAACTTCATGCAGCTACAATCTAGAAGGTTTTAGCGAGCTCCATTTTCTCAGGTGAGCCCTGTGGGACCCAACACCTGCTGATGCGTCCCCTCTCTGGAGAGTATCTGCGCCCAAATATTTTCATTGCCTCTACCTTCAAACTTTTCTTCGTTGAATTTTGCTTCAATAGGTGGTGTGAGGGTAAGGGATTACTCTTCACACATACTCTTTACAGAAATCTACAAAAACGAAACCTTCTGCACACTGCCTAAACATTTCCTTGCTCTTAAAACACTCATCACCAACCTCAACAATGACAAAAAAGCGTTAAAAAACTATACTTTTGCACAAAAATCACTACCATACTACCAGTCGCAATTGCATACCACTATGAGCCATCCTCTCATCTCTATTTATGGACTTTTACTCTCTCGACATTCCTCAAACACACTTATCCAAACAAACACTTACGTAGACTACATGTCTAGAGTAGCACAACAACCTGAAATCAACTCAGTCCATAGAGCTCTCCAACGATAAATAAAAACGTAGGAATAATGGTTCAAACCAACCAGAGTGGAAGCCTCTGCTCTCATATCAGCAGTGACACTATTCAAGCCGCCACACAATACACCCCTCCCTCGATTCAAATATCGCACTCAACGGAGATGTCCTACCTTTCAACGAAACTCCCACCCTCCAAGGAATCACAATCGCATGACCTTCACTTCGCATATGTATAACAAGCATAAACAAATTACAAAGAAACTCAACGCCCTAAAAGCACCAAGCAAATATCACCTTTACCAACACGAGTCACTAATCATATTATACAAACAAATCATTCGAACCTCCATCAAATAAGCCACACTATCTTGGAACCCAGCGAACTCCAGCAACAAGTCAGGCAAGCTTCAAATACGAGTGACTAAAGCACTCAAAATTATAAGGGTATTCCCACAAACATCTCTTATTCACATTCTCCAAGAGGGGTTCGGCTTCCACGCCGTATCCCCTTTGTTTGAAGTCAGCGGGGCTCTGCCAGGCACTGCGTCTGTCTTCACGGCCGAGCTACTGGCAATACACCGCTCGGTACGGGAGATTACGCGACGTGCCTGGTTCGGAGATTGAATTGTGATTTATAGCCACTCAAAAAGCGCCCTGAGTGCTCTCGTAGCATTGGAATCTCCGCATCATCTGGTTCGCGATATTCGTGACACCACGGTTTTGGCGAGCCGGGCAGATTTCGAAATTATCTTCTGCTGGGTTCCTGGACATGTAGGATTTGCGGGGAATGAGCGCACCGATGAGGGTGCCAAAGAGTCCGCGAGGACTCGGCGACCGGACCAGCATTTCGCTCTTCCTCACACCAACTACATGGCAGGAATACGGGCAGCTCTCTTGGCTGCTTGGCAAAGAAGATGGGAAACGGTCGAAGGGAACTTAAAGTTGCGTGATATTGCGCCGCGACTGGTCCCATGGACCTACCCCCCAATGCCACGAAGGCTTGAGGTTACTTTCTGTCGTCTCCGAATTAGACACACTCGCGGGACGCTCCGCCATTTGATGGAGCGCTCGCCAGCGCCCTACTGTGAAGACTGAGTTGTCCTCCAGATTGTTCGGCACATTCTTGTTAAATGTCACAGTCTGGGTGATCTCCGCGCACGTTACCTGTTCCGGTACCGGGATGGGTGGGATCGCTACCGCCTGTCCCTTGTACTCGGGGCGAGTTTGTGCACATTGACTGGTGGACTTATAGACTTTTTCGGGGTGGCCGGCCTTCTCCCCTTTATTTAACTAGTGGTTGTTTTTTGTTGTTTTTTGTTATTTTAGTAGGTCGCACGTTCCTGCGCCGGGGGGAGGCGGACCTCCCCCAGACGCCGGAGCTTGCTTCCTGCTTGTTGCTTTTTTCCTCTTTTTAATTTTTATTATTGTTGTTGTTTTTTGCATCTTATTTTAAAGTAACCTCTTGTTAGGCAGTGTTGAATACGGCGACCTATGCCCAAGTAGGGAGTCGCCAGATGAGCTCTTAAAATTAAAAAAATATCTTATTTACACTCACAGCCAGAAACCAGAATAGAAACAATGGTTGTACAAAAAGACCTAATGATAGGAAACCAAAACTTCAGCAGAGTATTATATCAATCCCATCCCAATTACAACATTAAAACAAAAGAGTCGCCAAAGAGATTGCAAAAAAGGATCCCCAGCATGGATCTAAGATATCCAGTACAATTAGCTGGCCACCCATACACCAAAACACATTAATTAAACACATGCTCAGCCCCATTCCACATGTGCACCTCCACAAACTCCAGCCGAACAACACTCTAAATGAACCATCTCTCCAAATAAATTAATCGGAGAAATCAAAAAGATAAAGCCACTCTTCGATCCCTAAACACTAATACAAAGAACACAACACTCCCAATAATAATTTATACAACACACCAATCTTCTATCCCCAACAATAATACACAAAATGCACCATTCTTATAATCCCAACAATAATACAAAGAACACCTAACTCTTATATTATAATCCACTAAAAATACACATAATACCACTCTTAAATCCCCTAACAATAAAACACAACACACCTCCTTTATATCCTCCGAAATAATACACAGAACACACCCTTGTATATCCCCCAACAACATTATACACACAATTCTTATAATCTCTAACAATAATACACATAACACACCAGTCACATCCCTTCCACAATAATACGAGGAATACACCCCTTTTATATCTTCCCAACACCAATACACAGAATACAACCTCCCAACAATATTATACACACCATTCTTATAATCCCTAAAAATAATACATATAACACACCAGTCACATCCCCTCCACATTAATACGAGGAATACACCACTTTTATATCTTCCCAAAACCAATACACAGAACACACCCTTATATATCCTCTAACAATAATATACAGAATAAAACTTGGCCCAAGACCAAAATTATTCAACGAAGTTTATGATCACACCAAACACCTCCTCGACTACTCTTAACCTCGCACATGCATAAAAGCAACCTCATCACGGGAATGTAGACCCATGTACCCACCTAAAGGGATGTGACCGCCTTTCTGAGGAGAGTTTGCTTCACAGAAGAGATGTAAATAGGCCCCAAAGGCATAATATGTATGTATGAATAATGTAAACGAAGCTTCTGTAATTAACGAGTGCATCGCGGGGTAGAGAAAATAATAATGGATTCGAGAGAGATGAATTAAAAGGAATTTAGTGAAAAACCTTCGTGGTTGCAATCTAACTATCCTAGTGGTTAAGGCGTTGGATTTCCACGCCTGGTACCGGGTTAGATTCCCGACGAAACAAAGAGAAATAAGAACATTTCGGGATTCGGTGGGAACAAACGCCACTCGAGAGGTGGGTCGAGCATGAGGTTTACGCGCAGACAGATCAGGCTAGGCATATTCAATTACAAAACCGCTGGCTTTTCTCCCTCCTTTCTCAGCATACACAACACATCACTCTTCCTTCTCGGAAGCTGCAGAAAGTCTTTTTATATCTATACTCACTTAAAGCGACACGGATGGCGTTCCCTTGGGTCACAAAGTGTTCCCTGCTTGCTGGAGGGTGATTGAATAGTACTAATGTTTTGGTAATTGTTAAAATTACCAGCGCACGATTTTGTTAGCGATTACTACGAGGGAATACTACTAGATTATTAAAAATAGCGGGGAATTTGGGGGTTTACCCCCAATTAAAGGGGGTATGGGGAGCAATTTCCACATTTTAAAATTCCCATCCAAATGATGATAAATAATACAATATGATGCGACCCCAAAACGCAAAACCACTAAGAGAAATCGTGGGCCACTAATCTTAACAATTACCAATGTTTTTCCTGCATGTCTCCCACGTCCTTCTTCTTATTCTATTGCCTTCCTTATCTTATATTTCGTTTTCATTTTCTGATACTGCATTATCTTCCTCGATATTAAAGCGAAAATCCACGAGGGCAACTTTCGTAGAAAGTTTGTAAGAAGAGATCTTTAGAAAAATTGGTGAAGATTGAAGTTAGAATGTATCTAAAATATATAGGCGTAGATCCTCCGACAAGCATTTGAACAGGGGTCAAAAATACGTGTGTTTAGGCAAGGAGGACAAAGTACGGTTGTTGGGGCCGGAAGGCAACGCGAGACTTGGGATTTAAAGGCATATTCTCGTACGCTCGAGACACGTACACGTACATAGTGTCCTGTCCCACCAACTGACTGCTTCTGTTTGTCTCTCCTCCCCTCATTTGGGGAATTTCGAACAACGACAACTTTCAAGCGAGACAATGATGCATTGTTGGCTTGAAATGAGCTCATCATGAATCCCTATCACCCAAAAGTCCCATTCGACGGTTTACAGGCGCATTCAGAGCTTTAAATTAGAAGAAGGAGCCTGCAAGTAGAGAGAAGTGAAAAATAGAAACATAAACCGCTTCAGAATAAACATCATACATGAAAGTCCTTCCTACGGAACTTTTCCTACGTTGGAGTGGGAAAGTTCAGTAAAATCGATAAACATGTCAAAAAATCACATCTTTTAATTGAGACGCGTAATGAATTAGGGGATCAGACATGGAGTGAGTTGGAGAGCTAGGCGGATAATCTAAAGGCATATAAACATACATACTCATAAATGGATAGACATAGAGATATTTTATATTTCGACAGATAGATAGGAACTAGTGATATATATGTATATATTATATCTCTTTATATTATCAAAAATAGGGACTAGTCTGACAAGATGAAAATCAGACAAGTATAGAGAGAAGGAAAGTGCCTAAATAGACAAAATGATCGTCATCTTAAAAAACATAGAATCGTATCATAATAAACTAGCAAACAGACAGTTCAAGATCATAAATAGACAGACAAATGTAAAGTATATTGCCTCACATCCCCTCTCCCCAGGCCGTAAGATGGTCGCGTTTGGGTGCAATAAGCGCGGCAGTTAAGTGACCGCGGACTTACCAGTCGCATGACTTGACTCATAAAAACCATCTTTGAGGCGCCGTCGTAGTCAGAAAGACTTTGAACGAGACTGTGAAATTCTGAGTACTTAAATCCCTCCAGGTTTCATTGATTCGCTTCACAGTCTCTTTGGTCAGAGCATCCAGGCTTCGAGGAAGGTTAATACGCCGCTCTTCGGCCATCGCAATTTTGATTACAAGCACTCACTCATTGGCGGCCAAGCGAAGGTGCGGTCAGTGGAGCATGACGCTTATTGGGGAAACTTTAGACCAGAACCATCTGAGTGCTATGAGAGGATGAAAAGAATCGCGAAGGCATTGGATTCTCCTTTGAGGAAAAGGAATCTGGTGTAACCGAGTGAGTGGATCTTTACTCTTAAATAAGGGCTAAAAAAAGATGAATAAATTTGGGGATCAAAATAAACAGGAACAATGAAAGTCGTACAAAAAGGAGACACACCTAAAAATAAGAACATGAAGCTTATATTTGGCAGTGCAGGGGCAGAGCTAGTTAATACCTAAGTAGATGACATTGTAAGTGAGAGCCATTTTTGTACTGGAATTAAAATTTACACATTTTTACTTATTGCTATAAGCTTTAATAACGTATAAAGTTTAAGCAACTCTAAGATTTATTTTATATAAGCTATACCTACTCACATGCTTTTATAGTCTATTTCCAAAAGTAGCCTATAATATTTACCTACAGAAATAACCTTTAAAAACTTATAACTGTAGCCACAACAATACGGGTTTTCGTATGGCGTTCTTCGAGCCCATGATCCACTAACGAAATAAGGAAAGGGTTGGGAGAATAAGTATGGCTTAAAAACGTTAATTTTGTTAGATTTTAACCGATGCAACCTGTTAATTTGGTTAATCTTCAGAGTAACAATTTAATTGCTATAGTTTTCAAGAAGAGTAACCCGTTAATTTATATAGCTTTCAGTAACTTGTTAATTTTATTAATTTTTTGGCCAAAGTATTATGGTAATTTTGTTAGATTTGATCTATAGAAACCATTAATTTTATTAATTTTAAAGCTCACTACCCAGTGAATTTTGGGGTAGTCTTTAGGCAGGGTAACGAGTTAATTTCTTTAATTGTAATCCAAAATTATCTGTTAGTTTCCAGCCATATGAAAGCCTAATTCGGTTATTTTTCCCCTAGAGTAACCATTAATTTCATTAGTTTTCGACCACATTTCCTCCTTAAATTTGTTAGTTTTTAAATTTAAATTGAGTTAGTCTTTAAGTTCGCTTTTCTTGGGCAGCAGGACCCAATAGTTTCTCTTTAACCTCATTAAATCATTGACATTGTTAGATTTATGCCACTGTAGGTTATGGTTTAGCTAGTATTTACGCAGAGTAACCAATTAATTTCGTCGATTCCAGCCTTATTAACCGATTAAATTTATTAGATTCTAGTCTCAGTAACTCGTTAATTTCTTTAGTTTTCAGAGACACTAATCTCTGGATTTCGTTAGATTTCATTCAGATTCAACCAATTAATTCATTAATTTTTCCGAACATTAACCCGTTACTTTCTTAGATTTAAGCCAAATTAACCCGTTAAAATTTCGAAACAACCCTGCCAATTCTTTAGAATTTACGCACATTACTTCGGTAGAATGTCGTCACATTTATCAGTTAATTAGTTAGATTGTCGACATATTAACCATTAACTACTTAATTTCTTAGATTATCAACAGACTAACACGTTAACTCTTTAGATTTTCGGCACATGAAACAATTAATTCGTTAGATTGTGGACACATTAACCTATAAAATCGCTAAATTGTCGACACACTAACCGTTAGATTGTCGACTCATTAATCCGTTATTTTTTAGATTGTAAAGCACTAACTATTAGTTCTACAGATTTTCAACGCATAACCAACGTCATTCCATTCCGATTAATATCCGTTCATTTTTCCTTATTGCATTTTCTACGGGTGCATTCAAAAGAACAAATGTTATTACAGATCTTTGGCATATACCAGAATCTTCACTAATCAAATATGCAAACTCCCTATCCCCTCGTATATCCACAAACTATGTTTATATAAACTTGTCTATCCTAATCATTCATAAATTTTGTTGCCCTCAAACTATATGTATTTATAATGAACTAATTTAATTTTGAAGCTCTTCCACGATTATTTTAATTGTCATTTCTGTTGTCAAACCATTTACTACTATATTTACACATAACACAGAATAATTCACAAATAAACAACGGATCTAATCTTCTATTCTCTTTCTTTAACAAACACCCATTATTGAGTTAGGTGTGTAAGACAAAGGGACACATAACCGCTTAGCTTAGCTAATAGATTTAATGCCCTGAGAGAAGCAAGTGATATGAGTGGAAGTGAAGATGGAGATGGAAGTTGAGTGACTGTAAGTGTAAATGCAAATAGAATGGGAGATAGAATTAGGTCTGAGGGAATTGGAGATAGGAATCTGACTGATGTGCTTGTGATAAGTGATTCTCATGTTTGATATTTAGATAGAAAGTTTTGTGCGAATAGATGGAATAAGTTGAGGGTTTACTAACCTGGTGATTGAGTAAGTGATCTGAGTGACAGAAATGAGGAGATGGTGTCTGAGTGTACAAATGATGCAGTTGAGATTACATATGTAGGGGTGAATGATGTTGAGGGAATAGGTGCGTGTGAGGTATGTGAGTGGTGTAAGAGGTTGATTGAAAAGTTGAAAGTCGAATGAAAAGTGTTGTGACAGGTGTACTTCCGAGAATGGATGTTGGGGTGGAATGGATGTCTCGTGCAATTGGGCTAAATGAATATGAAAGGAGTATGTGTGAGATGGAAGGTGTGATATTTGTGGATATGTACGATAGGTTTTAAGGAAAGAAAGAAATGTATGTGTTGGATGGACTGAATTTGAGTATGGATGGGTTCGATGCGTTGTTGAAGGAGGATGATCGTGTTATTAGGTTTTAACAGGCGGGAAACTAAATAATGAAAGTGGTCTGGGAAATATAAGAGGACAAAGTCATACCGAAGCTAGACAGAGTAGAGTAGGAAAAGGGAAGAGATGTCAAGGTATTCAGGCTAAAAGAGGCGCTTGAGGGGTAGGAGAACTGAGTTGTCTCTATACCAATGCCTGTAGTCTTAGAAATAAAAAGGATGAGTTATTTGGTTATGTTATTGATAAAAATATAGACATGGTATGTGTAACAGAAGCATTGGGTTAGTGAAATTCAATTCAATGGCAATGTGGAGGAATTAGATTTACAGGATTATGATATGTACATTAGGCAAAAGAGAGGAAGGACAGCTGGTAGTATAATTATTTATATTAGAAATAGCATTGCTTCAAATCTAAATAATTCAATAAAGCAGGAATAAGTTGATTCAGTGTCGATAGATATAAGGGTCAGTAAAAATAGAATAATACAACCTGTAAACTTTTACACACCACCTAAACAGACTAATGATATATATAAGTTAATGATAAGGGAAAAAGTAAAGGATGTAAAGCAGATAGAGTTGTTCTACGCTAATTTAATATAAGCTCTGTGGATTGGAAAAAATATGGTATGAAGAGATAGAGTAAGTTGTAAACTTATAGAATGGTTTGAGGAAGGGATTTTGAGTCAATTTGTTAATATATCAACAAAAGGTACCAATATATTAGATCTAGTACTTTCAAATGATGATAATTTAGCTCATGAGTTGACTGTTGGGGAAGCATTGGGAAAGAGTAATCATGAGATAGTTCGTTCCAACTTGCGAATTGGGAAAGCTAGTACATCAAAAATCACTACTAGAACTACAAATTTTCATAGGAGGGATTATGTAAAACTTAGAAGCTTGCTGAATCAGGTTAACTGAGATATAAAATTCAGTGGTAAGAATACAAGTGAGATGTGGAATACTTTTAAAACTATAACAAATGTAGTCCAAGGGAAGTGCATCTCAACGAACGTCATTAGGAATTTCTTTTTCTATAATTTTAGGAGCCCATCTGGTGGCTGCCTACTAGGGCAAGAGTTGCTGTACTCACCACAGCCTACTACTAGGTTATAATAAAAAAAAACAAATAATAATATGTAAATAACAAATAACGATAAGAAGGGACGAAGGTAAAAAAGAAACATAAAGAGAAAACAAAGCAGAAAGGCAACAAGAATGAAGCGTGCTCTGGCTTCGGGAGCAGGGCCCCCTCCGAGGGAATTAGGAAGAAATGTAAGAAGCCATTATGTTGGAATCTTCAGATAGCTATGAAAATTTCTGAGATGAAAAGAACATACAAAAGTTTACAGGGGAAAGGTACTGCTGAGGATCTGAATCATTGTATGGTCACTAGCAATGAATTAAATAAAATAATTACGAAAATCAAAGGAGCAGCAGAAATTAACATAGCTCAAAATAATAATAAGACAAAGAAAATTCTTTAGCTATTATAAAATCAATAAAAATCTAGCAGAGATAAAATAGGGATTATTACTTAATGATCATTTTGCTACAGTATTTACAAAAGAGAATCCGAACACTTTAATTTGTGATAGTTCTAGGTGAGCGGATGACTTGTTGAATATCATGAATGTTGATAGGGAAATCATTAAAGAGCTTATAATTGATTTGAATACCAATAAGGCATTTGACCAGATAACATTCATTTAAGTTTCTTAAAGAAGGTGTAGATACGAGTAGTATCACAGTAACTCCTGATAATATATATATCACTGGAGTTTAGAGAAATACCTAATGATTGAAAATTAGCGAATGTAGTGCCAATTTTTAAGAAGAGAAATAAAGAGGACAAAAATAGCTATAGACCTGTAAGCTTAACATCTATAGTTTGTAAAATTCTTGAGAAGGTAGGTAAGAAGATTATGTCTGAGCGTCTAGAAATAGATAATTTAATAAATGATGCTCAGCATGAGTTTAGAAGTGATAGATCATGTTTAACAAACTTACTGGAATTTGTGGATAATGTAACTAAACAATTATATAGGCGAGAAAATGTTGATGTAATTTACTTAGATTTTAGCAAAACTTTTGATAAGATTCCACATGAGACTGACTAGTTTACAAATTAAAAATGCATGGGATATGTGTGAAAGTTTTGAATTGAATAGCTGAACACCTGTAAGAGGAAACAGAGAGTGGTACTGAGTTGGGTAAGGTCACAGTGGAGAGACGTTATCAGTGGTGTACCTCAGGGATCCATTCTAGGTTCATTATTATTCCTAGTTTCTATAAATTAACTTGGGGAGGGTGTAAATAGTATAGTGTGAATTTTCACTGATGACACAAAATTTACAAATATAGTAAATGAAGATGAAGCTAACTTCTAGTGCAAAGTCATTTAAATAAGTTATTAGGTAGGGCACGAAACTAGCAGATGAGCTTTAACCTTAAAAAATGTAAAGTTATTCACATGGGAAGAGATAATATAGAATTATGCTATAGAATGGATGGACATTGGCTGAACGGAGTAGAGGATGAGAAGGATTTAGGAGTATTAGTAAATAGGTCACTGAGGTATTCTAAGTAGTGTATTGAGGCAAAAAATAAAGCAAATAGAGGAATATTAGTTATAAAAGTAAAGAGGTTAGCCTTAAGCTATATAACTCTTATGTCAGGCTACATTTAAAGTACTGTATAAAGGCATGGTCTCCTCACTTTATACATAATATCAACTTGCTAGAGTAGTGCAAAGGAGGGCACAAAGATAATACCTTCCCTGAAGCACCTTGAATATGTAGATAGGTTGAGAGCTTTTTAAAATTTGTTCTGGGGTAAATAAGTTAGATTTGGGGCAGTTCTGATGCGATCTTGTAGATGCAGTTTGTGGGTTCTGTTTGACTTGGATGATATCTGATAAGACCTCGTGGCTTTTCTCATCCATTTGATTATGTTAGGTTATGTTTTGTTATGAGTTTCACCAGAAGCAATCAGGAATTTACCAGTAGTACTCATCTAATTACCCACTGATCCTTAGCCTAATAGAGTGCAATTCCTCATTTAACAACATAACAACAAGCATTTGTTTTCTTCCTCAATTACCCATGAATTAGTTTCACTAGAAGTACTCAAGAAATTACTCACTTATACCAAAATATTACAGTAAAATTTCTCAATCAACAGGAGCACCATACTCTCCCCCCACCCCTTCTTAATTATACAATTCAGTTTTATCAAAATAAAGTATGAAATTACTTACTCGTAACTATTACAGGTGCTGCCTCTTTTTGACAATTAATTAACCTTTTGCAAACTACTTTTCATGCAAAGTGCCACGCTTCACTCATTCACGAGGTACGGCCAGATTTAGACGGCACTCTCCATGCAAAAGTTTGTTTAGTGTCAATAATTTTGACGAGGCGAATTTATTTATTTTAAAGGAGGAACAAAGAGAATGAAGAAATTGATCATTGGAAAACAAATTAAAGGGAAAAATTGCGAGAAGAACAAACAAAATTGGATAAAGCCAATAAAAACGAAAGACAATCAGACACAAAAAGTTTGAAAGCGGCGTAAAATCCAAACTTGATTCTCTTTGAGTGCATACAAACAATCTAAAGCAAGAACGCAAAAATCAAGTAAAATGGTGTCCGTTTGTATATGCTAAAATTTAATGGATGCATCTTGAATATATTCGAAGACAGGCAGGAAAAATAGGAAATTCTAATCCGATAAGGGATATAATGGAATAAGGATGAGGCGAATTTCGTTATAATAAAATTTACGGTAGGAATTTCAAAAGCGATAATCGAAGTCCCTTATATTAGGGGGGGGGGTCAATAAGTTTTGCAATTCGGATATAAGGAAACGAGATATGAGGAAAATTGTTTTATTATTTTTCAATATAACTACCCCCGACTTCAATGCACTTGCGCCACTTGTCCATGAGGCTTTGAATTCCCGAAAACCAGAAATCTCCCGACTATTGTTCAATCCACTCCTGGACGGCGAGCTTGACATCTTCATCGTCCCTAAACCGGCGTCCACGCAGTGCAGCCTTGAGCTAGCGGAATAAAAAGTAGTCGCTAGGGGCCAGATCTGGACTGTAGGGGGGATGGTCGAGCTCCTCGAATCCGCACTCACGCAGGGCAGCTTGTGCAACTCTGGCCTTGTGGACTTTGACGACGTTGAAGTCGATCATGGGACGTGAGGTTTCTATGAACCCAACGGGCAGAGACCTTGGTCATGGCCAAATTGTCGTGGATGATGTTGATAACACTTCCATGAGATATTCCAAGTTCTCGCTTGATTTCTTGAGCTTCATCCGTCGATTTTCGAGGATCATCCTCTCCACACTAGCCACATTGTACTCGTTGGTCACGACTGACAGGCGTCCTGGACGGGGGTCATCTTCAAAGGACTCACGACCATGGCGGGACTCCCTATTCCAGCGAGCAATGGTTGCATAAGAAGGGGCGGTGTCGGTGTATACTCCAACCATGCGTTCATGGATCTCTTTTGCATTCTTGCCGTCTTTGGTAAAAAAATTGATCACTGCGCGGTGCTCAACCTTCTCCATTGTTGAAAAATTTGTGACTGACGATCTGCGATCAACTACTGCTTCTTAAAGAGACGAGGCAGGAGCGTGTGGCTGCAGGTCCTGACTTGTCATAACTTGTCCTAACACCCCCACAAACAGCTATCCCCCTTTCTCTGTTTTGCCCTACCGATTCGCAAAACTTATTGACCGCCCATCGTATGATGGAATCAGGTGACGTGGTTAGTGACGTCACGAAGATTCTTAGAACTTGTATACAACAAATGGAAATTGCACTGGAAGTTTCTAGTTAACGTAAAGGTCCACAAAGCATTATTCAATCCCAATTTTTGAAGGGGAACGGAAAATTTCTTAGGGTTGGAATAAAACTTGTCTTGCTATATGTAAAAAGCCAAAGAACCTGCACAGTCATAGCCAAATGTTTTGAGTCTGCTATATTTTTCATATAATTTAATTAATAGAAATAATTAAACGTTGCATTTTTTTATTATGTTTTATCATAATTTGCAGTTGAAATATACAATAATTTAGAGCCCAAACGAATTTTATTTATTAAAGACAGTCAATTGATGCGCGCAGTCAATATTTACAATGATGTCCCTTGCTCTTCAGTACCGCTTCAATTCACTTTGATATGCTGCTGACAAAGTTTGTGATGATATCTTGACTGATAATGCTCTATTTTGTTCAATAAGCACTCGCAACTGCCGACAATTAGATGGCTTCCTTTTATCAACCGCTAGTTTGATTATTGGCAACATATTCTCTATTAGGTTATTAACAGCCTAGAAGTTTGCTATTGCGTTTGTGTCGTAGGGTGACCGTTAAGAGGGAACGACAGAAAATTGTGATACAGATCTCAGGGCGAGGGTTAAATAAACAAAATCGAGTGCGGGATAGAGGTTCTGGGACTAGAGAAACTGATGGCAAAAAATAAGTTTACTATATACAAAGAAAATAATAATAGCACAAGTAAATAAATGACAATAAATAAAATGAGACCAGGGTACCAAACGGGTTCTTCTTACTGATGATTGGTTTGGTTGCTGAAGAACGTGCTTTTAAACCCAATCCATTAAGGCAATTGCGCACTGTGAAACGGTTCACTTCTTTGCCATTATTATTTCTAATTTGTCGTGAAATTCATGTTGCAGTCTCTGAGTGATCCTCCATAAAAAAAAGCGCTTAATAACTCTGTCTTCTCGGATGGTAGTTATTGAGGGTCGATTGAATTTTGCAGGAGATTTTAAAGTTTTTTTCATTATATAATTTCATAACGCGCAAAATCACATTCTTGAACATCATTCTGGCTCCTAAAATCGCAGAAACAGTCATCCCCGAAGTTTTCAAGAGATCAATTCCATGAGGGAGCTCAGGAGTCACTTTCATGTTGTAGTATCTCCTTGAACGTTGGGTTATAGGGGGGGGAGGGGTGTAACGTTCTCTCTCTGACAGTTTGCCATAATAATATTTTTACTTAAAAAAAATGATCAAATGGACCTTATCCACCACATACCCAAAAGCCTTATCCCGTGTGATTCTAAAGATTTCACCAGAGTCATTACCAACAGACTGCAAAACTAGCTAGATAACCAATAACCAAAAGAACAAACTGGAGTTTGAAAAGGCTTCTCAACCATTGCCCACCTGCATGCTCCAAACCAGCTCATCGAGAATAAATACTTCAGCGTACAATATACTTCTATATTTGGTATTTGTAGAACAACACAAAACTCTTGGTGAAAAAAAAGCACTAGCGATCATAACAGACTGAAAAGATCAAGGTATAGCTCCAATCTCCATAAATATCATATAGCATATACCAAAAGTGCAGCTTCGACATCAGATTGCTTAATAATTAAGACATCTTTCAATTACAGAAAGATTTTTGGCAAGGAGATACTACGAGTATCTCTCGGAAATAGTTCTCGAGATCTCTATAAGAAAATTTAAGAAGGCTAAAATAGTAAAATAAAAGTATTAAGATCGATGGGGATTATCTCGATCACCTTATATCCGATGAAGATATTGTACTTGTAGCTGATAGCTTAGGGAATATTCAAACATTGTTTCCATATCATAAAATGAAAGCAAAAGAGTTGGTCTATAAATAAATATTGGAAAAATAAGTGGTGACAAACCAAGCAGAGGACAACATGATAGTCATTACAAATGATATCAAGAAAATTGAAATGGTAGATAAATATATTTATCTGGGTTATCAAATTAGAATGTCACGGGAAAAAGAAATCCAAAGCAAAATTAGTCTAGGCTAGAGGTCATTTGAAAGGGGAAGCATTATCCAAAGCAAAATTTCGATCAGCCAAAAAAAGTATATCTCCAATGCATATTCCCACCTATGACGTATGAAGCAGAAACTTAGGACATGAACAAATAAATAACATTAAACTTAGGACAACACGAGGAGCCTATGAAAGCATTATGATGTGGATAGCTTGTAGTGACAGAAATTCAGCCACTTGGATAGGAGGACAAACCAAACTTCATCATATAGTGAAAGGTATCGAAAATTTGAAATGGATCGAGAGACCAGTAAACATATCAATTGGATTCCACCTGATAAAAGAAGACTGAGGATAAGACAACACCAAGATGGAGAGATGATCTTCATAAATATTCTAAAATTGGAAATAATTTGCACAATATAAAAAAAATTCAGAAAGATGAGAGAGTATTTCTCAAAAGAGGATGATAAATGCCTGAAATGATATATATGTATATATATATATATATATATATATATATATATATATATATATATATATATATATATATATATATATATATATATATATATATCATTATCACTAACTCTATAATTTGAGAACGGAACATTTAGAAGTATTTGAATAATAAATTCATCTTACTTTGGTGATGACTTGAGTATATTTTAAATTTTTATCAAGGTAATTTCTATGAATTTCTTTAGAGTTTGAAAAAGCAAAATAGTTTAGTTCAGAAAAAATAAATATGATTATCCAATGCTTTATAATGTTTTAAAAAAATGAATTACAATTAGTAAAGTTCAGAAAATTGATTAAAATTTAAGTAAGGCTGCCTTTTAATTTTATCTATAACTATATTTTAGCAACGGGATTTTTTGAAAGGGGGGAAATAGTTTAGAGTTCTTTTTTTAAAATTATTATATTTAGCGAACTTCAGAAAATGTATAAAAATTTAACTTAGGCTGCTTTTTTAAGATTTTAAATTGTAATTTTAGTAGCGAAGTGCAAGCTGCACCATAGGGGTGAGTGGGGAAGTCATTGCCTGGTATATATATATATATATATATATATATATATATATATATATATATATATATATATATATATATATATATATATATATATATATTATATATAGAAAATATATATGAGGAACTCACAAAGTAGCGCGTGAGTAGAGCAATAAATGCAAAAAAATCCCACAGGTAAATGAAAGGTAGATTCCAAGTACTTTCAAACTTATTCAGTTTATTCTCAAGGAATGAACTGAACAAGTTCGAAAGTAATTGGAATATTCCTTTCATTTTCCTGTGGGATATTTTGTATATATATATATATATATATATATATATATATATATATATATATATATATATATATATATATATATATCATGAGCGCAAGGGGTTGAGCGTTGCCAAGTGTATACGTATAATTAGGGTAAATAAGCAGGTTAAATTTAGGAAGTTCATTATTATATTATAACTTCTTGGTACCGACGTTTCGGGGATGAACCCATTCTCAAGCTTCTGACATTATAAATATATACAAACACCAGGCAATGGCTTCGCCACTCCACTCTAAGGGGAAAGCTTGTGCTTTGCTACTAAGATTAAAATTTAAAATCTGAAAAAAAGCAGCTATGGTTAATTTTTTATAAATTTTCTGAACTTCGCAATTATAATAATTTTAAAATGGAACTACCAACTAAATTTTTTTCCCTTTCAAAATATCACGTTGCTAAAATATAGTTATAGAAGAAGAAGATATATAAAAATAAAATTTCTGAACTTCACCATTTGTAATTCCTTGGGTTTTAAAAAATTCACAAAATTTCGATACTTTTATTTATTTCTGAACTTCACCATTTTGTTTCTTGATATTATAAAAGAATTATTAGAAATAACTTTGATAAAAAAACATAACTAATAACCAAACTAAGATGATAATATTATTCAAATACTCAAAAAAATCCCCTTCTTAAATTATAGAGTTAGTGATGATGATGATGATGATGATGATGATGATGATAAGAATTTTTTAGAGAATTTCTCAGATATTTTTAAATTAATTATATGGAAAATGGGAAGCAGCAGAGGTGGTAATATTCATATTAAAAAATGAAGGGCTTTAAGTATTAGGAAATTGGAAATATGTTTAGGTTTTTAAAATAAAAATTGAGATTAATTAATTTTGTGTTTCTATGTGGTAAAAATGGAGATAATAGAAGACCTACTGAACTTCCCCCTCCGGCTTGAAGACCAAGTCAAGAGGCTTCTTCTTTCATTCAAAAAATCGCACACTAAGACGAAAAGATCTACAAACAAGTCCGCTCTACAGGCTCCACCTACGGCCAACTCTACGGTCTACCTAAAATCCATAAACCTAATGTACCCCTTCGACCTATTATAGTAACCTATAACCTCTCTAATTATAAAACCGCCAAATTCATTGCCCCACCCTTTGCCCCCCTTGCTAGAAATCAATACACTGTCAAAAATTCTAGACACCTAAAAGAAGAAATTACAAAACAAAATTCCAACTTATATATGGCTAGTTTTGAAGTATCCTCAAAATACACCATTGCCCCACTTTTAGAAACAATTACTACTTTTCTTTCTCGCGCATTCCCTTCCCCCAATTCTCTCTCTCACAGTTTTAATGAAAAACAAATTAAGAAAATAATACTTACAGTTTTTCACGAAAACGATTTCTCATTTAATGGAAACTTTTTCACCAAATAGATGGCCTGGCAATCGGAAGTTCTATTGCCGCTCCTCTCTCAAATCTCTTCATGTGTAACTTAGAAGAAGAAGCACTTGACAAATGCTCCTTACAATTCCGTCCTATCTTTTACGGGAGATACGTAGACGACACCATAGCCCTTTTCCGCTCTAAAAGTTCATCTGATAAATGATAAATTCCTAGAGTACATAAACCAGTTACATCCAAATATTAAATTCACTCAAGAAAAGGAAGACAACGACTCCATTCCTTTCTTAGACCTACCAATAACACGCACAACCGACGGTTTCTCCACTTCCATTTACCGAAAGCCTACAGATACGGACTCTGAACTCCATTTTCTTAGTCATTGTGCCACCAAAATCAAATTAAACTCTATAAAAACCTTACTTTCTCGCGATTACAACCTCTCCTCATCGTAGCTCATTTTTTTCACAACGAGATGACTTTACTCACTAAATATTTCCAACATAACGGATATCCTTCAAACTTATATGACCAAAATCTTCAGAATTTTATCAATAAAATATTTAACCAGAAAGATAAATCATACAACGTCCTTAAAGAGAAGGTTTTTGTACCTTTTTCATGTATAGGACCCCTCAATTCACTTCTCTGGGCCAAACTCTCACCCTTTCTTAAAAATTCATTTCCTGCAACACATTTTATACCAATATTTCAAAACACACGCAAAGTGCAACATCTTTTTAACATTAAAGACAAAATACCAAGGCTGCTTCGATCCTCCATCATATATGAATTCACCTGCTCGAGATGTAATTCCGCGGTGATTTGGGATCGACACAGCGTACAATAATACCTGTATTTGCGCACATTTATGCATCAGCAACAGAACTGGAGCCACACTCACAACTCCCAAATTCTCCCCTTTCCGAATACACTAAACGCATTTCGGGCACTTCGAGATTTTTTTGGTCAACATAATCGACCAACCGAGAGTGCAATTGGGAAAATTGTTCGTAAATTCAAACAAATGGGGTCGGTGGCAGATATGAAAACGCCATTGCGTGCTCGTTTACGCCGTTCAGCTGAAAACATTGCTGCAATGCGCGAGAGTGTGGCCGAAGATCCAGATACCTCTATTCGTCATCGCACGCAGGAATTGAGTCTCTCCACAACAACGTTACATCGAATTTTGACAAAATATTTGTCTCTACACGCCTAGAAAATTCAATTGACACAATAACTGAAGACTGCTGACCATTTGAAGCGCCGTCAATTGTGTGCACGAGCAAAGACAAGCCGATGATGATTTTTCGCAAAAAATCATCTTTAGTGATGAAGCCCATTTTCATTTTGGTGGATTCGTTAATAAGCAGAATTGTCGCATTTGAGCTGATGAAAATCCTAGGAAGATTGTTGAAAAGCCACTGCATCCACAAAAGGTCACTGTTTGGTGTGCATTTTTTGCTAGCGGAATCATTGGGCCGTATTTCTTCGAAAATGATGCCGGGAATTCTGTTATGGTGACAGGCGAGCGATACCGTGCCATGATAACCAACTTTTTATGGCCTGAATTGAATTCTATGGGTGTCGAATATTTGTGGTTTCAACAAGACGGCGCCACATGCCACACAGCCAATACAACAATGGCTTTATTGAATGAGAAGTTTCCAGGTCGCATCATCTTTCGAAACAGCGAGGTCAATTGGCCACCATGATCGTGGGAATTGTCGTCTTTAGTTTTCTTCCTTTGGGGTCATCTCAAAAGTAAGGTCTATGCCAACAAGCCAACAACAATTCAACAGCTGAAGGATGAGATAATAAAGCATATTGGTGAGATTGAGGAGCAACTATGCAAAGACGTCCTCAAAAGTTTTGACCATCATCGAGTGGAGGTGTGCCGCCGAAGCCTTGGCGGACACTTAGGCGATATTATTTTCCCCACATAATTGCCATGACTCAAATAACATGATCCAATAGTGAAATCAATAAATGTTCACCAATAACACTGTTTTATTTACTGCTAACTTCGATCCGTCTTAATGGAACACCCTTTATAATCACCCACGAATTACGCACGCCAAATCCACTCCTCCCCAAAAAACCTATATTTTTCAAATATTTATATTATCTCCTCTTTTTTGCCATGAAGACACTCAAATCTAGTTAATCTTAGTTTTTATTTTAAAAACAAAGACATACTTCCTATTACCTAATAGTTTAAAGCCCTGCTTTTTTATAATTTGAATATTACCACCTCTGCTGCTTCCCATTTCACATATAATTAATTTATAAATATCTGATGAATTCTAAAAAGTTCTTATGTTTGTATATATTTATAATGTCATATCCTTGATAATGGGGGTTGGTGGGGTTGAGAGTGCATGCGCAATATATAACAATAAGTCCTAGCCTTAAGTCTTAATCTTAAGGCATACAAGATAAGGTTACTTAGCCTCTGCCTCTCAACTGCTGGCGTACTACCTGCTCGTGGTCCCCCTGCCTTTAACTGAAGGTACGTCCAACGACCGAGTGCCGGGCGATATAACCCGGCCAACCCCAGTGCCTTGTGGGAACCCTTGGAAGGGCCAAGGCTTCAGGAGTAAACCTAGAGATCAAATCTGCACGGTGCTCTTGCATTAGGCGATAGTCCAAGGAGGGACCTTTTTTTCGCCCAGCACTGCAACTTAAACCTGCTCCGGTCGTCCTGGAGCATTTTCTTGCCACTGGACTCAGCAGGGAAGAGTGAAGATGGTGGACTGAAGAATGCACACCTACTTTACACTTTAAACATCATCGTGTAAGTTATCACTCTATGCATTGCTCATTCATCCACACATTATTGCAATAATCTATCCACAATGCTGTCATAGCCCGCCGTGCAAGACGACACCAACAAATACAAGGAACCTATATCTGTTATGTCTGTGAAAGAGTCTGTGCCAACTTTCGTGGACTCTGCAACCATCAGCGATCTCACCAAAGATGATAATCATCAACCAAACATCATCAAAATCAGCCATGTATGCAGTGACGTCGTCATCGGCAACGATGGACAACATTAAGCAGCAGTAAACATCCTTGAGAATGGGTTCCTACCCGAAACGTCGGTACCAAGAAGTTAAAATATAATAATGAACTTCCTAAATTTAGCCTGCATATTTATCATATTAAGGATTAAATTAAGAGAACGATCTTCCTTTATTAAAATTTCAAAAAAGACATGCATTTGATGAAACTTGAAAATACAAAATATGAAGCGTTGAAGTCTAGGTTTTATATTACATACTACGGCGCAACGACGACTATAGGACCTCACCAGTTTCCTGAAACTTCTGATGTTATTTTGATCCATTTTTGCTCAATTTTCGTCCCTAAATCCGTCACAATTGAAGGCTTGTGGCTTTATATCCCATGATCATCCAGTGGTTCTCAATTTGGTTTAGCTCCGGGCTCTGAGCAGGCCACTTCATTATTTCCTTATCTTCTTTTTCAAAATAGTATTTTACTCGCATTGCACGATGGCATGGCTCGTTGTCCGAATAAATACTGTTGCCTGGTTCAGAGATGCTTGAAGAGAAGGTATAACGTGTTATTGTACGAAGCTAAGTATACATTCGCATATACCGTGGAAATTATTCGCACTGGCGCATCACATTTAGGATTAGGTCTGTAATCTGCAGCGCTTCTGACAAAACGTCTGCCATCAGATCCAACGAAAGTAAATTTACATTCGTTGCTGAAATCTTCATCCTTCCAAACAACATGAACTTCAGCATATTCGAATCTCACCTTACGGTTCTTCTTACTGGTGATTGGTTTGGTTGCTGCAGAACTTGCTTTTAAACCCAATCCATTGAGGCAATTGAGCACGGTGAAACGGCTCACTCCTTTGCCATTATTAATATTTTATTTTTCGTGAAATTCATGCTGCAGTCTCTAAGTGATCCTTCATAGAAAAGCGCTTAATAGCTCTGTATCCTCGGATGGTAGTTATTCGGGGTCGAATCAATTTTGGAGGATATTTTTAGTGTTTTCATTATATAACTTCATAACGCGCAAAGTCACATTCTTGCACATCCTTCTGGCTCTTAAAATCGTAGAAAGAGTCATCCCCGAAGTTTCAAGAGATCAATTCTCTGAAGGAGCTCAGGAGTCACTTTCATGTTGGTAGCATCTCTGCTGAGTGATTAAGAAAACAATGGTGGTTGTACAGTTCTTACCTTCTGAGCAAAAAGTTGCCAGAGGATTTCCAGAAACATCTAAAATGTCCCTGAAAAATCGTAACAAGCTACCTCCATAACCATTTAAATGTCTTAATCATACAGATAAATATTGTTTTCTCCCCCACCACTAGTCACTGTTACTGCTCTATGAATTTTTACCTCCCGACAATTCTCACCAAGAACTAGGTGAAATTTTTTATCTTTTGTGTTTCGTCTATTCTGAATATTGAACATTTGATTCACGTTCATGTACATTCAATTATGCCAAGCTTTGTGGGTACGCACAACTCCCCGAAGCTGATTTCTGTTAGTTTATTTTACCCTAATTTCTTTAAAAATTTCCTATCGTTATTTTCTAAAATAATAATGTGAATTAATTCTAAGTTTGATCTCAGATCCCACAGTGGGTTTTTTTCAGCTTCCGCCTCAAAATTTCACCATATCGGTGAAGAGATTTCACTTTTATAATGCAGGTCATTGATAAAACCTAAGTCTTTCTTTGAACCTTAAATAACTAGGTCATTTTATTCGCTATTAGACAATATAAAAGAGAATAAAAAATTTCAAGAAATGATATTGAAGACTTCATCTAAAGTATCTTGAGGGTCGAAAAGGAAGTTTTCCAAATTTTAAACAAAAATAACAACTAAAAGCTAAAGGGAAATGTAAGAACTTCGCCCCCATTTTAATATATGACCATTTCGAAATATTTAAAGGAATAACAAACCTCAAAGGCTCAGCTGGTCAGATGAAACTGACCATTACCCACCATTCTTCCACAAGCTTGCAATCAAATTAAACCTATTTTTATAGCATCAAAAATCCCCTCGCGATAATATGGTCCATTAAATTAATCTTCTCCGACAAGATGCAGAGATAAGCACGATTCTCATTATTTGATACTCGTCCGAGAATCTCTTAGCGTCCACTAAAGTTTCAAGGTTACAGATTCTTAACCAATCTCTAATTAAAGTTAATTAGTAAAGAACTAAATCTAGAACTATTTTAATATTAAAGCAATATAGCCGTATAAGAGAAACGAACAAAATATGCTAATATTTTTCAAGTAAATTGCAATTGGGGAAACTGTAGGGTGCATTTAGTATGGCAATAGTTAACCATTATCCACCTACATCGAACATGTTCGGGGAACTGTCCTCATTCATGCCTAGTAAATGATTGTAACAAGTAGACCATTCGTACACTAGTTCTGGCTAGCCTAGTGTACAAAGGCCTTAGACTTGCATAGCAAGGTATTGGGTTCATTCCCAGCGGAAGAGGACATAAAAAAATCAGGGTACGTATGGAGCTAGCCGCCTATTCCTGGCGTATGGATTCTGACGAGTTAATGAAGAAGCTCCAATCCACACAAGTCTACACACGCATAGCCTTTCCTCATACTGTGATCTCTTCCCTCTTCTCTTCGCACACACAACGCATCACTCTTCAGTCAATGAATCTTGCTATCCTCACAACCCTGTCGTCGAATTGGTGCTATTTCCTTTGGTCACGAATGGGGTTCTTGTTTTAGCAAAACACAATAATGGCATTCTTTCCCTTACCCCACCTCTCCCAACGCAGACCGGTCTCCAATTCACTTGGGATTCCGAGCGAGTGTCATTCTAATCTTTATGTGAATTTCATTACTCGATTGTGAGATCTTGTCTACGATTGAAAAGGGACGAGGAAACTAATTAACTAATAGTCGTAAATATAAGTTTCAAAAGACTTTTTTAACCACTTTTTCCGCCATGGAGCGTGGGGTTTTCGAACCCGCGCTGAAACTGTTACAATTATATCAGTTAAACTGAAACGCTTGTATTTAGGAATGTTAACATGATCCGATGAAGCTACCACTCAATTGATATAGACGAGGAACGTCTCCCAGCCAAGACCGATGTAATAAGCTCGCTAACCATTGCTAATAGTAACGAGAGATAAATATCTGAAAGCATTATCCATCATTCGATACCCTGCGCCTAACAATTTGAGGATACCCCGGTCTGAGATACGTTCCCAAACGTTCCCCTTTGCAGAAAGATTTAATCACTATCGAAATACTGATTCTGGTTTGGATTTTGCATTATGATAAGTTCCCGCCTGCTGCTCAGTCTCGAATTAGGAATTAGCTTATAAAATAGTGAAAATTTAAAGGTATAATTGAGCATGAAAATGGGTAAAATGTATCGAATTTTCGTTCAGTGATACTAGTTTGCATAATTCTAGAGAATTAAAGGTTGGGCGAATTTTGAAGGGCGAATTAAAGCGATAAATTCGAACAAAATAAAGAATATTAGTTATTAATCTTTATTTTATTCATAGCCCCTTTTTTAAAAATGATGTCGTGTATTCTAAATTTGAGGATGAAAGAAGTACTCACAGACGAGTTTCTTAGGGGAGGCATTAAAGGGTCTTTGTAATTCGTTACTCAACGAGGGCGAGGTAATGTGTTCTTTGTTTGAATTTGTGTCTGGAGGTTTATGTAACGCCTTCCGGAATTTTGCGTGCCCTTCCACCCCAAAACACACGTCTAGAAAATTAAAGGTTGGCCGAATTTTTAAGGGTGAATTAAAGCAATTAATTCGGCACATACACTTTCAGCACTTGTTCACCTCCCCTAACTTCATCACTTTGTTTAATGATCTTGCCTTTCAAACCTTCTCTCTGATACCCTCGTTAGTTTTCGGTTTGGGGGACTTAATTTAATTCCAATAATAGCATTCGTACGTTTCGCTCGTTTCGTGATATAGCGCGCGGTGCCTTGTGTGTGGCTCATGTGCGTATCTCCGCACTCAACTAGCCAATCACAGCACTACTATCTATTCCTACTCGTTCTCTTCGCAATCACATAATATCATCCTTTTGTTTCTTATAATGCTGAAAGGGTTTCTATTGTACACGCACTAAACGTGGAACGGGTGACTCTTCATTTGACCATGAAATGTTCTTTGTTCGTTAGTTGGTGGTAAAACGCAGAATTATCACTCTCTTCCCTCCCCTCAATGACCGGACACTGTGGCAGTCAGGCTTAACATCGATTGTCGTTCTGATCTTTATGTGTTTTTTATTACCCGAATAATGGACTTCGCTCACGATTGAAAAAAAACGTGGGTTGCAATTAACTAACTCGGAACAGGGATAATTTCAGGAGAGTTGCTCATCTTCTCGGTCAAATTAGAGAAGAATGGCTATGCGATGCAGTTAGTTGAGAATCACACTGGTCTGCGAAATTTTTTATGTCAAGGTTTTTTCAACTGATTCTTATGTATTTCAATGCGCTGAATTCAAATCTAGCATACTCTTTTAATCAGGTTATATTATTTTTGCTTTGGCCTTTTTCTCCAAAAGACTAGAACTATTACTTGTTTTTGTGCTATTTTCCGAAATATATTCATTAGAATTATAGAAATGCCATAGACCCTGATTATATAATTACAAAT
This sequence comes from Ceratothoa steindachneri, assembly GCA_963969495.1. NCBI lineage: Eukaryota > Metazoa > Arthropoda > Malacostraca > Isopoda > Cymothoidae > Ceratothoa > Ceratothoa steindachneri. The sequence goes on along the minus strand of OZ018319.1, from coordinate 126,223,180 downwards.
TTTGACTATCATTTTATGTTATTTCTATAGAATGCAACATTCATGATGCATTGCATCATATTTGGTAATTATAGAACTTTCTGGATGTAGTGTGACGTCACGAGTATATTTCTATACAAAGAGCGCATATCTCTGTGAGAAACAAAGCAGTATTTAACTCAGCATTGGCTATCATAATTAGATTCCTAATTGCCATTGATATGGCATTGGGTTTTTTTCCTAAGCTTTGTGAATAGTGATTAATGTCCAAAATGTTATACAAGTGAACTCGTGCCGTCCCGAATGACGGAAATTTTTAACTAGTTTCCACTAATAATGATAGTATTAATAGTAATAGTAATATTTTATTATTATTAGTAATAATATTATATCGATTATTATTTATTGGCATGAATGTTATTATTACTTTTTAATCAGGAAACAAAAAAAAACGAGGGCATCTGTACAAGAAGGTTTATTAGATGTTCTGAACTAATATGGTGAAGTAAGAGAAATACGAAAAGTGCAACTGATACATAATAAGCCAAGTAGTCCAGAATTGAGAATGTTTTGGAGCTCACGACCAAAAGACGCGCAACTCACCTCTAATCTCGCCTCTCCGTTACACAATTAAGGAGGTTCCCTTATTAAGGCAGAGAGAGCGGATCAAATTCTAGTTTTGAGTGCATCTTCTCTTATACGAACAGGTACCTATTTTGAGTACATGTACCCTATAGGAAAAATGTCCATTCTAAGTACATGTATGCTTTGTTCGAGCAAGGTCATGGTTTTGAGTATGTGTGTTCGATATATGAACAAGTTCGTATTTGAGAGCACAGGAATACTGAGTAAGAATATATTCCAAATTTGTTAGGGTCTTTGTTTGATTTAGAAACAGATCCGTACATAAAGGTAACTCTGCTCTTTGTAGTAACTCCATTTTGGAAGAATCAGTCTGTACGTACCTACCTCTCAGTTCGCATGGGCACGTTTGCGTGTATATTTTATAAATTTCTCTTATTACAACAAGGAAAGTCCAAGGTTTCTTCATTGCTTCACCATAACGCCACTCGAAATTACATTACGTTCCCACGTGTCTAGACAGTAGCGGGTCAAAATCACCTCAGCTATGTCCATTTATTAATATTTTCATCATGTATAAACCTGACTACTTTTAAACCTCAATTCGTGGATGGCGAATATTATTTATAGAACAAAAATTTAATTTTTCATCAAGGAATGTCTTACGTCAAGAGAAATCCAGCGCTCTATCGGTGATCTTTACAACATTGATTCTCTTTAGAGAGCTTTAAAAAAGGTCAGCAGTTTGTGAAGAGAAGCACCTAAGAACGATCAACATTGAGTAGGTTCAACTACTGTGTCTCCTTGTATAGGAATTGAATGATGATTGTTGTCTCAAAGCCAAAGAAATATCAAGAATGTTTGATATTTATAAATGAATCTTCTTTAGAATTTTCTATAATTACCTTGATATGAATAACCTGAGTGTAGTAGTTGTTCCTCTATTTATTTTCTTCAGGTCAAAATGAGCATAGAATGAAATGTTGTAGGAGAGTTTGAAGATCTCTGTCAAGCAAGGAAATAGATGTTATTCCTTCAATTGTAACTTGAAATAAAATTATGGAGCTCTCCTATCATTCTGTGTTACTAAGGGAATCAATGGAACTACATCGTCCATGCGATACCCATCATACAATAAAGGCTAAGGTCACACCTTCGATTCAAACCTTGATGACAACCATTTGAGGGGTTTTGATCCTAGATTTAAAAAAAACAATCCAACAGATGTCACTAGAGAATATTATGTATCCCTAATGCTTAATTTGCAGGATATTATCAAAGAAAGACAAGAAATCTGATTCGTGGAGTGGGAATCTTAGATATGCATAGCAATTCTTCAGTTGACACTGCTAAAATTACACACTAGGACCATTCTTGCGTCTTCGAATCGCTCACCTATTGTCCCTACAGCCCAGATGTAGCTCCAAGTAAGTATTATGTTTACAAGATTTAAAATTTCTGACTTGAAAACTGAGAAAGTATTCAATCGAGAGGGAAAGCACGAAGTTTTTGAGCATTATCTGAAAAGATTTAAACTCACTTTCATACTGAGATTCACATTCTCATTTCGAGATATAATTGACATTGATATGTTGAAAGATTGCATATGTTAAAATAAAATAAAAGACACTTTATAATATTTTCTTTTGATGTACTGCGGAGAAAGGCATATTACTATTCCTTGCAACTCTTTTACTTTTCGCTATTGTTGAGGGAAGCTAAGCTACTTCGTGCTTGGTTGATCACTGGATGGATTCGCGATTTTAAGACTATCAGGATGTCAACTAACAATGGCAAAGCCACTGGTTTCACTATAGCCCGCCGTGGTTTGGACCCAACTAAGATTAAATATCAGGTTTGCGAATCGTTGCTAAAACCCGTATCATAACAAAGGTTTGATTTTTTTCTATTAGTTTTTTTAAATACCCAATATTCCCTACCCTCTCAGATTTGCGCAACTGCTGTGTTTTCTTTCTTTCCACAGTTCTCTTGTGCGATTGTGTGTGCGGGTCTACGTACTTACATCCTCGCGTTCTTACATACTTAGATACCCAGATCCAAAATAATGAAAAAGGTCTAGAAATAATTATTAAACTTGGAAGTTTTTGTTTCTTTTCCGGAGGGGAAAAATCTTAATTTAAGGGGATTGTATTCCCTGTGTTTGTTTTGCTTTTCGGTCTATCCTTGGCAGTTTGTTTCTTTGTCTCTCATTGTCTATGTTTGTCTATTATTCCTACTTGTCACTATGCCTCTCACTTTCTATCTGTCTGCGCCTCTCTCAACAACGACCTTGCCGTCGGTGAGAGAGCTTGCGCGATCTGCTTGAGTTGAGCTAGCTAAGTAGGGGGACTTTTAGTCCGGCAGGGTCACCCATTCCAGTATGGTAGCTTTAAAAGGATCCAGACAAAGAGCTGTCAAACTTCTTCACTACTTCTTTGATGTATCTAATAGCATCCTCTTATTAGCTTTATCGATTTTGTTAGCGTTAAGTTTCACCACTGCTCCTCAACTGTCTTAAAAATAAAACAAAAACAAAAAATCAACACCTCTATTATACATAAGTTGTTTAGTTATAAGGACCTCACCAGCTACCTTATGCCGTGTGAGAAGAGAGGCTTTGGAGCCTCTCTAAATAACCCCTTGGAGCACACATAGGTTGGAAGAGACTGAGATTGAAGGGATCTCAGGCGTTTAGGGTACGATTAAGGGAGAAATGCTAAGTACCCCTTGGAAGCTTTCTCTTAACGTGCAATGGCCTTTCCAGCCCCCTGTGACCGTTACATGGTAAACAAAGGCTCAGCTGCTCATTAGCGAAAAAGCTTTTGTGCCTTGCTGGTCGCCAGATCAGCAAAAGATCTCGGGTGAAGTCGTGGGCACTTAGATTTACTTGTGAGGGAATTTCTTGTCCAGCACGGAACTTCCTTGCGCTGTAGAAGGTTTTTTTAGGCTTAAATTGGTAAGCCTACCCCTCCCCCCTCCCTTCCACAAGCGGTAGCCTCGAACTGCGTCCACCACGATTCAGCTTTACACGGGCTAGAATTGCCTTGGCAAGAAGATTCGAGGCCATTTGAGGGTAGAGCTGTTTCCCACTAAACCACCCCTCGTGGGGAGAGCCTCAGACATATATATTGCTCGCTTTCCATGATATAAGGACAGAGTTGAGAAGTCTCGCCCGGATCCAAGAAGATTCCCCCTGAACTATTTGTGTGTTGGAATTAGCCCCAGCGAGTGAGGTAATTACAGTTAACGATAGCCACCGAGTGATTTTTCCGACTTCTCTTATCAACTTCCGTCGAAGCCTCCTCGTTCGCTCCTCGTTTTCGGGTGGCCGAAATACTCTCCCCTGGACCGGAAGATACCGCCCCCCCTTTTTTTTGGAGGCTTGTCATCACTTTAACATTCCGCTCAGAAGTTCCGAGTGGCCTCACCTCACGTGCAGAAGACATCCGTAAGCCAACCTCTCTCCCCATTCATTAACCCAATTGAGTTAATTCTCCCCCCCTTCTCCATTTAAATAGTCTCCTCCTGTAATACCTTTAGTTTTAACTTCATAATCTGATAAAACTACAATTCCCTTCCCTTCGTTTACTGATGTAATTTTGCCCATCAATACTCTCATTATTTTTATGTAAATAAAATTATATTTTTGTACATGCCTCTTTAAATAACCTTGAGCTTTGCCATTGTCCATAATTTACTTGACATCGTTGCACTCTTTCTCGCTACTCATCCCGTCTAAACTAGTGGTGTTCCGTCCCTTCGTCGGTTCACCTGTAAGTTATTGGTCCCTCCCCCATAGATATAGTATGGTATTGATGTAATATATTGTCATACCACGACATTACTATTTTATTTAAATCTGGCCTTTTTTTGGTTGATTAGTAGGGATTGGTAGGAACATTACACCTCAAGCACCCTGTTCGAAAAATCAGAGACCCAGTTTTGGGGTTCATGTGCTGCTTAGTTGGGAGCTGTGGCACGATTTGGAACGCCCGGCCCAGGGGATACCTTAGAGTTGGTGTGCTTGGTCAAAAGGGTTCCTGTTGGCCGAAATACCGAAACCTCCTGGAAATGGGCGGATGCGACTTGTGTGAGATAAAAAAAACACCTCTTATGCATATGGTCTGATGATAAATTAATTAAAATAGCGTCGAAAAATGGTCCACCGTTTCGCAAATTAACCCGCAGAAAATGCAATGTCCATAGATGGAGTGAGAACTTCGGGGGCAGGAGTTGCAAGGAGCTCACAAATGCCGTTAGGGTCTGTGACTTCTATGAAATCGAGGGACGTCTGTCAAGCTCATTGCTCAGTTGAGAGAGGAGAACTCCCTCCTCAAAAGGAAGGTTCACCTCGTGAGATCAGAGAGGTGTAAGTGCTTCGATCACTGCGAAGGGAAGAAGGAAAAGAAGAAGAGAAAGTTGAAACAGAAAAAGAGAAATTAGACAGAGAAGAAGGGAAAGTAGAAACAGTAGAAGAGAAGCCAAAGGAAGATAGGAAAAGAAAAAGAATAAGAAGAAGAAAAATAAGAAGAAGAAGAAGAAAAGAAGAAGAAGAAGAAAAAAGAAGAAGAAGAAGAAAAAAGAAGAAGAAAGAGAAGAGAAATATGGAGCAGAAAGAGGAAACAGAGAAGTCGCTCCCGAAATGAAAGACTCTGTCCTATGCAGGCAAATGTGCGAGGGACAACACTATAGGTGATTTTCAAGAACAGGATTTGCAACCTCTGCTAGCGCTCCGCCTTCGCACCAGTGTGAAGATATGCTACCTGCCAGGACGGGCAAACCACCAAATTAGATTAGAGGTGGAGAAATCTTAGATTTCTGAGAGCTCATTCGTTGCCCTAATAATAAGGGGCAACGACTTCTACCTCAGAGGAGGTAGGGTAGGCCCTACAGATAAGATTCTTCACGCAGTCATGGGAGCTGTGGACGGCTGATAGTTGAAAACACGCAGACGTGTCGTGGTCGGGATGCTCCCGGGATGAGGTCCAACCCGGACCGCTCACTGGAGGAACGTCTCTTTGAACCGACGCCTGGCAGATTTATGTACGGTGGACGGGGTCTTTTTTTGTGGACCCTTACCGCACCGTTTATGGTAGGAACGATCTCTACCAAAAGTAAGAAGTGCATATTTCCTTTAAAGGAAAGGCTGTACTCTGTAACATGATCCAGGATGACGTGGAGCGGACCCAAAGAAGTGTCCGGCCCAAAGTGAAGGCGGACGTGCGCCAGTACGCTTGTGTCACTCCTAGAACGACCTTCTCGGAGTTCGCTAGAAAGAGTGCCACCACGCCACAACAGGGAATAGAGAGACGAACAAGACGGGAAACGGAAGAGCGTAGGGAGTCCTACATTCGGGGACTCCTTGAAAGTTCTTTTCTTTAATGCGAGGTCAATCAGGAAAAAGTTTCTTGAACTTTGTGGCCTCGTAGCAACGGAAGAACCTAAGAAGATGGTCATAACAGAGTCGTGAGTAAGAACCTCAAACCGAGATTCTAAGGGCAAATTCACGATTTCAGGTTACCAAATCTTCCTAAAAGATAGGCTAGACAAAAGGGTGGCGGTCTGATGTATGCTAAGGATACATTAAAAACGATGAACCACAACATTGTATCCGACCATGAGCTACTAGGTGTAGATCTACAGATAAGTCCTGTCAGATACAGGAGCCTGCTGCTTTATAGACCCCCTGCCCATCTCGTTGAGAAGTGCAGTAATCTGTACCCGCTTCTGGGTGAACTTGTTTAAGGCAGAGTGTGTATCGCCATGGGAAACTTTGACACTCAAGTTGACTGGGAAACTAGAGAACTTTGTGGCAAGAACGCACTGCTCCTGGAGCTCAGGAACAACGAGTTCGTGAACTCGTTGTTCTCGACTTGGTTTTCACCTCTGAGGATGATATCTTTGAGGCGCTCTCTGTAGGCGTGGAGCTCGGTGGCAGGGACCACCGACTAGTAAGATTTGTAGTCAAGGTACCCAAGGTAGAGCCTGCGACTCGTAAATCGAGAAAACTTGATTTGAGAAGAGCAAACTTTGCAGGTCTTCGTGCTGATGTGAGGCTGAAAGAGTGTGAGAATGTTGAAGATTTGTGGAATAGTTTCAAAACGACTTTCATGAGTCTTTAATCACGATTTATCCGTGTAAAAACTTGCGTCGGTCTTCTGTTCAACCAAGGAGGTTTAATCGAGAAATTGGTCAAATGCTGAGGAAGAAGAGAACTGTGTACCGGCAGTCAAAGATTTCTGGTGACTTTAATGAGTACCGTAGGCTAGCTAAGAGAGTGAACTCCAGCAGAAGGCAGCAAAGCGTGCCGAGGAGCCCCGAGTAGTGAGACTTTGCAAAGAGAACCCCAAGGAGTTCTTTGTTTATGTAAACAGCCGCAAGCCAATCCGTCACACTATTGGCTCTTTGGTCAATGAGGAGGGGCCATTAAAGCACTCAGATGCAGAATATGCAAACCTCCTGAATGACTACTTCTCTTCAGTCTTAACTGAAGAGTGCGGCCCCATCCCCCAGCCCAGGGACTCATACTTAGGTGAGAAGCTGGAGGAAATGGACTTCACCCAAACCGAAGTAGAAAAAAAATCACTGACCTAAAGACGAATAAGTCCCCTGGCCTGGTCGGGTTGCTACCTAAAGTGTTAAAAGAAGTGCGTTATAAAGTGGCACTACAACTGGGTACAATCTTCAACATGTCAATCCTGACTGGACGCGTTCCTGGAGACTGGCATGAGGCGGAGGTGACTCCTATCTTCAAGAAATAAGACGAGCCAACCGTCGAACTACCGACCTATTAGGTTAACTTCGATAGTTGGTAAACTCATGGAAAGCATCATGGTGGACAAAATAACGTCATATTTAGAGTCAAACTTGCTATTGAGAAGTTCCTAGTACGAGTTCTGAAGGCAACGGTCATGTCTAACGAATCTTGTGGAATTCTTCCACTTTGTTTTCAGTGAGCACGATCGGGATAAGGCGGTGGATGTTATCTACTTAGACTTTCAGAAAGCCTTTGATAAGATACCACATCGCCGCCTTCTCCGAAAAGTGCGTGCGCTGGGTTAAGACGTAAATGTAGCAGGTTGGATAGAGAACTGGCTAAGTTGCAGACGACAACGGGTGGTGTTGAATCGTCAGGCCTCTGATTGGGTGCCCGTTCATAGTGGTGTTCCTCAAGGTTCTGTCCTGGGACTACTAATGTTCATTATCTATGTTAACGACATGGATGGTGACATGGTTGCCAAGATTTCTAAATTTTTCGATGATACCATGTTTGGTATGAACGTTGCAAAGGAAGGAAATACTGCCCGCATACAAGAATATCTTGGGAAGATTGGGAAGTGGTCGGACACGTGGTAAATGCCTTTTAACGTAAACAAATGCAAAGTGATGCATATCGGCGATCGAATCCCCCAATCACTGTATATCCTTAAGGGCAATGCTATTGAATGCACTGATACTGAGAAGGAATTGGGTTTATCTATCGCTAGTGACCTCATGTTCTTGAAGCAGTGTATTGAGGTGGAGAAGAAAGCCCAAAGGATGTTAGGCTAAATAAAGCGACAGTTTGGATTTCGGAACAAGAAGATAGTACTCTGTTTGTACAACTCCCTTGTTAGGCCGCACCTTGAGTATGCCGTACAATTTTGGAGTCCTTCGTTTCGAAAGGACATCGCAAAATTAGAACGTGGGTAAGCCAGGGCAACCAAACTGATTTCTTCTATCAGACACAAGAGTTACGAAGATAAGTTGAGGGAATTAGATTTGTTCTCTTTGGAAATCCGGAGACTGCGTGGTCAGCTTAGCGAAGCGTTTAAAATACTTCAAGGTGTCGACAATGTAGACTACAGGGATATTTTCCAGCTTAGCGAGGGCAGAACCAGAAATCACGGCTTCAAACTTGAACTGAAGTGTTACCCCCGTGATCTGTGTGGGAATTTTTTCGCATACAGCATATGTGGCACTTGGAACGCACTTCCAGTGGAAGTTGTCTACAGCAATTCTGTTGAGCAGTTTAAATCGAAACTAGACAGAGTCTTGAAAAAATCACCGTTTGGGCACTTAAACCGTTGTGCGAGTGTTCGTCTAGGGTGTCAATTGACACTTTCGAGGATTGCGCCTGCTCAACTGTCACGCTAAAGGTACCCTCTTCGAATGGATCGTAAGGTCTACTAGGAAACTTCTTTTCCTTGTAACTTCTTGTAACTATCTCTCGCTCTCTCTTCATCTCTCTCCTCATCTCTCTCTCTCTCTCTCTCTTTCTCATTCTCTCAATCTGATGGTGTAACTTTAATTTTGATCGCCATTTCCCCTCTCCTAACTTTCTTTCCATTTTTTATCAGATGTATAATAGAGTTGTAGTGTAGGAGGTGGATGTGAGGGAGGATTCACCCTCATACTTAAAGACCTCCATGAGTGCATCTCAAGAAGATACAATCAGGTTTTAAAATGAACGAATCCATTTGAAGCCATATGCTCACAGACGTACACAGGTAAAAATACATACACGACAATCGCAGTGGTTAAGAATGACCTTCTAGTGTTAACGATATTTAAGTCAGGTGCTTGAAGGTATGGTAGGTTGCATGTATGTGTAGCATTTTACTGACATGTAATGCAGGTTGTATGAATTCAAGTCAGGTTGACCGTATGTTAGGAAGGTTGCCTATATGAGGGACAGGTTTCTTGTATGACGGACCGATTGCCGGTATGTGGAACAAGTTTCCAGATTGTGGGGCAAATTACTTGTATATGAGGTAGATTGCCTTACCTCTATGTTGGGTAGGTTGCCTATATGATGAGCATGTTATGCATAGCCGGTTGCCTGAGTTCGGAGTGGAGTGCATGTATATGAGGAAATTTACCACTATGTGGGGTAGGTTGTCGGTATTTGGGTGTTAGTTACATGTATGTGGGGGGCAGAAAGGAATATACACACTGTCTTCCGGTGCGTGTGCTGGAAGACGACTAAACCTGGGAAGCAGAGCATCCAGAGCCCAATGGTGGCCTTGATATGCGCCGACATTAAACTGGGTCCTCATCGACTTCGGCATTAAACGGTGCGAATGCTGATAAAACCCGTTCTTGAAGTTAATGGTAGTAATATAGTAACAATTGCAAGTTGGTGGTAAAACTCGCATGTCCCTTCCAAAGTGAAAATCAGTGAAAAAACTCACGTGTCTCTCCCAAAATGAAAACCAGTAGTAAAAGTTACATGCTCTACGAAGTGAAAATCGGTGGTAAATCTCTCATGTCTCTCCTATAGTAGAATCGGTAGTAAAAGTCACATGTCCTTCTCAAAGTGAAAATCGTTGGTAAAACTTGGTCAATTAAGTCTCTCAAGATGAAATTCGGCAGTAACGGTCACATGCCCCTCCCCTCATGTGAAAAATGGTAGCAAAAGTCGCATGATCTCCAAATTGAAAATCGGTGGTAAGACTTGCCTGTCTCTCCCAAAATAGAATCGTTAGTAAAAGCCAACTCTCCTTCCCGAAGTGAAAATCGTTGGTAGAACTTGGTCATCCTCTTAAGGTGAAATTCGGTAATAAAACTCAAATGCCCGTCCCAAAGTGAAAATCGGTGGTAACACTTGGCCCACTCCAACAAAGTGAAAATCGGTGCTAAACCACAAGGCCTCCCGAACGAGAGCCAATCTGAGATGAAATTCGGATCTGAAAAAAACCCAAGTGAATATCGGTGGTAACCCCCCTCCCCAAAGAAAATTATGCTTAATTATACATGGAATGTACACACAACATGTACATACTGTAGTAGAACCGAATTTTACAGTTGTAGCGTCATTAGATATGGATATATTTAGTTTCTAAATAATGCAGTATGCGTGCATATTATCTGTATACTAGGGCATATGAATGTGTCTTTTGACTCGTATAGACATGCAGTATGTGTACAATTAAACATTACCTCATGAGATTATTACCTCCTTAGAATCAACTGCTTTCAAACGTTAATTAAATTAAAATAAATATCCCCGGAAATAATCTTTTCCAAACCGTAAATAGTACCACATATTAACAACATATACTAATTAAAAATAATATTTTTGCATATGCTTTGGGAAGTCCATCGAGGACGATGATGACGGATGCCCCCATATTGAGGGTATCAACCTGCACTAGGTTTAGATGGGTAGGAATGTGTGCAGTCTTCGGACCCATATCTTGACCAAGGGAAGAAGGACGCTGGTGGTAAGAGAAGCTCGAGACGACCAGGCTTCAATCTCAGCTGCAGGGAGCTGCCGAGACACCGGTCTGTTAGTGCTTGCCTATGGGCACTGCAGATCCTGGTTTGTGATCGAGGTATCCTTCCTCTAGCCTTTGCCTAAAAAGCGGTAGGGGAGGAGAGCTGCAGTGTTTGGTGGGCACCAGGGCGTGTCCACACACCGGTGGGCCTGCAAGCTGTACCTCTGAGGATATGCTTTAAAAGTGCAAGATTGGAGGGCTGCCTTTCCCCAACATTGATTTTCAACTCTTTCCAAAGATGTTCCATGCGATTGAAGTCTGGGGACTACCTAAGCCACTCGAGGACCTTAATATGATGCCTATTTAGCCAATCCGTTGTTTGCCTTGAAATATAGGGATTAAACATGAAACAAATTATACATCTGCCGATAATGCAACATACTTACAACATACACCAAGTCGGTATTCATACTCTTAGAGCATAAGCATTTTAAATATAACTCAGCTACAATAATTTATTTTCATATATTCGCATATACATATATTCACATATATTCGCACATATACACTCAATACGCAGTTTATTCAAATAATATTCCCCCAAATGAATATAAAATAATAGCAGTAATTTAAAATATTATTTGATTAAACTATGTAATTATAGACTTCCTAATTATGAATATTCTTTCCACATTAATTATTAGATAATTACAGTCAAAGTACTAAATAAAATTAGGCTCTTAATTTGGCAGCAAGTTTCAAATTTGCAATTTAGCATTGGTGTGGTACAGGACTGGTAGGATTATGGAAAGGATGGTAGCCGTAGAATAGTAGAGGGGCAGAATGACAGAAAGTTTAATGAGAATGTGGTTGTAAATGATGCTTTACAGGCGTATCACTACTGGGAACACTTGGCGGAATTAAAGAAAGGTTGTATAAAGAAATAACCTTAGTGCTTCGAAGACAGGCTCCTATTCCATGCATTAACCTATCTCTCTGTCTGTCTCTTCTTGCCTCTATATATGATAAGGTTATGGGAAGAAGTCTCGCCCGCGTTACGGCTTCGTAATAACAGAGTAAACGATTCGGGCTTTTGTCTTTTTAAGTGCAATTATGTGTAAGTCTTTTGTGGTCGTTGTCCCGTGAAAAGAACGGATAAAAACGAGGAATTTGGAGAACCATTCATTATATGGAACAAAGACCATAAAAAAAAGGTTTAATCTTCAAGTTTTTCCCGCCGACTTTTGACTCCATGGAATCATGGTGCTTTTCGACGGTCACCTGTGAATGAACAGTTTTGTCTGCATACACCCGAGCGTACACATTTGAATGCCACACGCACATTAGGTTATTTATTGTGTTAAGGTGGAGCTATTTGGGAGAGAGATGCATATTAAATGTATATAAAAGAGAATTTTTGTCATTTTTATGCGGTAACCTCATAACCAGGGTATTTTCAGATTGGATAACATAACCATCCCTATCTCCTCTGCGTGCCCCCAAGGCGTCTTCCCAGAAAATCACCTCCTCCCTATCATAAACATACACACACAGCTTTGATGCGAATAGAACGGAAGAGGGCCATAATACCAAAGCTGAAATCTCGAACGCTGAAATCCTGACAGACAAATTGCCAAACCCCGAAATCCTCAAACCTAAACTTGGGATCGAACCTAATCGAAACGTTTCGGGATTTGGTCTTACGGGATTTTAACTTTCTGGATTTGGGTGTTCAGCATTTCAGCGTTTTGGGATGATCTTGAGACGTTGCCCGCGATTGCAAACGCACTACTAAGACTAACCCAATCACATATCAAACGCAGCAACGGCATCCTTTACCGATTAACGCCCAAATTTGCTTATTAATATTTCTTTTAATAAGTCATGACGCACTTTAAAGATAAAATTCCATTAATCATCATCATCATCATCACTAACTCTATAATGTAAGAAGGGGATTTTTTTAATATTTGAATAATAATTTCATCTTAGTTTGGTTATGACTTATGTTTATTATCAAAGTTATTTCTAATAATTATTTTATAATGTCAAAAGTCAAAATGGTGAAGTTCAGAAATGAATATAAGTATCGATATTTTGTGAATATTTTAAAACCCACAAAATTATAAATGGTGAAGTTCAGAAAATTTATTTTTATATATCTTCTATAACTATATTTTAGCAACGTGATTTTTTGAAAGAGGGGATATTTAGTTTAGAGTTCCTTTTTAAAATTATTATAATTGGCGAAGTTCAGAAAATTTATAAAAATTTAACCTTGGCTGCATTTTTAGATTTTAAATTTTAATCTCAGTAGCGAAGCGCAAGCTCCCCCCGTAGGGAATAATATGAAAAAATTAAGTTCAAATAAGTAGAGCCGCGTGAAGCTGTGGTTAAAATTGCATACACATTTTGTAGAATTTATCAGAAAGAGAATTAATGGGCTAATTTTTTTATACCCAGAGCGCTAACTCACAACACAATAAAAATGATATATTTGAAACTATTCTTAAATAGTATATGGTTAAATTCGTTGAAAATATTTAGGATTTGATGCAAGAAACTTTGTCCAGACTGGAAAATGAAGGGAAGAGAAACTTCAACAAGTACTTTAATATTACAAATGGTGTCATACACTGTTTTTTTTCACACATATCTTCACAAAGCAGAGACATTTCCAAAAAAGAAGCTCTTTATCTCTTTGTCTATTAGTCAGTGTGGTGAAGGGGAAGAGATCGAAGTTTTTTTTCTGTCTATATTCAAGAGCAGTTTTTTGTGGAAGGAATTGCTGTCTCTTTGTTTCTTTCTCTGTGTTTCTGTCTGCCCCTCTCTAGGTGTAATTCTTTCATAAATCTTTCATGCATATAAACTAAACTATTAGTGTCACTAAACATGACGACATCAATTATTGAAATATCATTTTCAGACAGAGAAGCCGATAAATTAAAGACTGGAGGTGGTAGAGAGCAACGCTTGGCTCTGATTATTTTGGCGATAAGGTGGACACTCGATTGGAGTTAGCCGTGTACAAGTGCTTTCTATGTTGATGGATTTTAGTTTGTGGATTTATATATTTGTGAATATATTCAGGTTCTGTTCATGTTCTTGAACTTGAGATGCGACAATTCTGGTCCAAGTATTTAATGGAAAATTTTCTGCTCTGTTTGAATTATCACTCTTTTATCCCTTTTTATTGTTTTCCTTTTTATTCACTTCTTACCCACTGAGTATCATACACATTTCAATGATTGATTACTTCTTGTTTTAATGAACTAAACCTTTTTCTTAGGACGCAAAAGGTGACACACGTTTATTAAGCTGCCATCTAAAAAAACACACAAAGATGTAAAACCTAATAAGACCTTTAATCTTTACATTGGCCTTTTGTGTTCTTCTATCTATACCAACCGAACGACCCCAATCGCATCTTCCCCTCTATCCTTTCATCCCAAATGTCTAATAATTGCTTTCGCAGATGTCTTCTGACCGCTTTCACGAGAGAGAGTGATAGAGCGAGAGAGAGAGAGAGAGAGAGAGAGAGAGAGAGAGAGAGAGAGAGAGAGAGAAAGAAAAAGGGGGGAAGGGGATAGCGAGAGCGAGAGAAGAGCAGATGTGTAGCTGTTACCTCTTTTAGTTACCACTTGGGACGAAGTGAAAGTTATTCAACTATGAATTAACGTCTCCGTGGTGGTTGGTCTATTGTGTTGTGTGGCCTATTGTCTGATTCACTCTCGTATTCCAAAATTCCGCTAGGGCTTCATGCCCCCCCCCCCCCATCCCCGTCCCGACCAATAAAAAGCCTTGTTCTGCATTGTGCGAATTAAGCCAAAACTCTACTTATGCTCCTCAAACAACGCATACTGTTTATTATTATTATTATTATTATTATTATTATTATTATTATACTATTTGTCTGTAGGAATCTAAATTTGTCCATTAGACTCGTGTATAAAAAGCATCAATCTAGTGCCCATCGCTGCAGTGAGCCTTCTATGTCCCTCCCTTATCATCTTATTAAATGGGACAAGGCCAGGGTACTCTTGCTTTCCAGCAATTATGTCTTTGACCTTTTTATTATTAACATTAACAATTCTCTCCTAAATTATTTTATTTTTCATGCAGGCAATTTACAACCAAATTCGAGGTAATACCTAAACCTTCAGGTTATTTTAGACAACACCTTCTGGAACTTAATGTTGGTTAGAAGTCTTTAAAGAGCATAAGAACCTAAGTCAAGACCATCACTACTGGCAGTTTACTCCTTCACCTACGTCCTCCTATATTTTGTGGTGAGTAGTCAAGAAGACGAGGGTATACTATCCATCCCTTTCTGGATTACTAGGAGTTCACGGGTTTTATTGTAGAAACATTATGCTGAAAATGTACCAGGGTCTCTCCTTTCCTAGGCATCCTGGAGCGACTACTAATGGCGTCATTGCCACCATGTAAGAATGGAGTGCCCAATAAATCTTAGCTTTATCATATATTCTGGTGCATTAGTGAAAATCGGATCAAGTAAAGATAGTTCCTCCCATTTTACCAAGTAAAGATCATCCCTCCCCAAGTTACACTAGTAAAGCTAATCCCTCCCAAGGATGAAATACAAAAAAATAACTGTTAAAAAAATTATTTAGGAACATATTTGTTATAATTAAAAATTGTAAACTTTGTAGAACTCTAGAAATTAAATCTGAATAACTTAATTAAAACAGTATTTTGGCTGGCAATCGTATCGTAAAAATCATTGAAACATTTTTTTTATCCCTCTTTCAAGCTACATAAATTCCTGTAGAAATTTATGATCTTTAGTTGAAATTTCTTTAGAAATTTAGGATCTTTACTTGATCCTATATGGATCAAGTAAAGATGTCATAACCTCGTATACCTCCCATTTTACCAAGTGAAGGTTATCCCTCCCCAATTAACCAAATAAAGTTAATCCCTCCTCTTTCTCTTAGGAGGGCTATCTAACTTGATCCCGAAAATCTAAAAAAACAAACCAGTCTGCACACACCAGAAGATATAAAAATCGTAAGGTCACCCTTGAATCTTCTTTGAGCTGACTGGTTGAAGGGAGAGTAATCAGTATCCATTTTTTTTTCTGAGGCATTAAGAAGAGGACCCGCTAATCTTAATCCATTTAAGTTGTGGTCGTAAAAATGTAGTCAGTGAAGTCCACGAGGTCCATTCTATGTTTGGTATGAAAGTTTTGGTCGTCGTTTCTTGGAGCTAAAACCACAATGGAAGAACCTATAATACTGTAGAATTTAGACTATTTACAGACGTAAATTGGAGATGAAACCTGTTTAATAGAAGATCTTAGGCATTTATTGACCAGTATCTTACTTGCTAGTGACCCCTCGGAGAAAATCACCTCTTTTTTTCAACCTAATGCACTATATGACCAATTACTAATCTACATGATCGCTAAAGGTGATTTTTTTTATTTGCCTAAAGATTAGAGAAGGTTATAAATTGATTAAATTGGAATGACCAAGAATCATGTGTACCTGATTTGGAACCTCATATTACAGAACGTAGCATTTAGCGCTATTCTTTAATGTTATGCGTTCGGAACCTTTTACATAGTTAAGATGTGTTTACGATGTCCTCCCCCCAAATTTTCTTCTTTGTTTATTATTAATAGATTTATTTTGGATACTTTGATGATTTTTTTGTTCTTATTGATAGGGATTAACCTTCTTTACTGGAGTTACTTAATTTTTGTATATGTTTCTTTGAGGGTTTATAATTATATAACTTGCTTCCTCGTCCTAGTACACTATAAATAGAAGGTGGTTGTGTACCCATGTAAATATTGTTAATTATTTGAAAGCCATCTTAATTAGTACCTCTGCGCTGTGCCTTAAAAAGCCAATTTCTTCACATTCCCAAGAGACGTGAAATTATATCCCCAATGTTAAAAAACATCATCTGCTCGCGAGTAAAATATGAAAGAAATTAACAATAAATTTAAAATATACTACAAATCCTGTCTTAGGTCGGACTTTTGACACCTTCCTCTTCCCCCTGGCTCTGAAACCCAGACTTTTTGTTTCTGTCCCACACAAAAAAAAACCCAAACCGTCAGCTTAGTTTCGATAAATGCAGGGGCCGTCTCTTGACATCTGCTCTGATGCACTTACAAAGGACAGGCCTACTTCATTGGGAGGCGGAGATCAAGGTGTTCTCATTGTTCTCTAATCATTTGCTTTAGCCTGCTGCTCCTTTGATTCCAGCAACTGTCTCACTCAAGATCCTCAAACCGGTTTCTTATTTCGTTAACCAGCTTGCTGCGCCTTGCGCGTGCTTATGTATAAGTATGTAGGTCTTAGCATGTATTTAGTATGTATGTGTGCATATTTCCCAACATATTTTTATTAAACGCAGCGATAGAGAAGATAGTACATATTTTTATCTCATAAAGTAGCAACGCTCGACGGACTAGATTCCTGTTAATTATAAAAACGCTATACGACGAGAGACGAGAGACGCTATATATGATGTCTATAAAGACCGAATGATTATATATACTATGGGAACATGAGAAACTATATTATGATATAGACTGTTTTAACTATCGATACAGGAGGGCGTACAGAGACTATAGTAATATGTGTATATATATATATATATATTATACCTAGTATAGTCTATTGAAGGCTAAAAAACTATAGGGACTATACATATACTATAAGATTATCCAAAAGTATCTCAGGAATGGGAAAAATTTCTACAATATCATACAGTAAGCTCTGAAAATGTTTCACATTTACTACAGCATAAAAATTTATCATTCTCAATTTATTGACAAAGTTATCATTTAACTTTTTAACGAGGCAATTATATGCTATATGGACTCTGAATATTATATCAGGCTGCAAACTATAGGAACTATAGAGACTAGAGGGCAACTAGAGAATATATGACGCAATATACTATAGACACATTAGACACTATATTATGCCGTAAACGAAAAGGAATACATATAATCTTGCCCAAAAGTATATAGCACCCCTCATATTTCTATACATTTAACATATTTAATCATCCTTTTTAGAATTTATCATATTATTCACAAATATTTATGATAATAATGTATATTTTACTAATATGTTTAAATTACTTAGTGTTTTACTAAATGGCTGGTAATTAATAAAATAACATGTCTAAAAACGGAATTTAACCAAACAATTTTATGTTTCATGAAAATTGGTAATATTGTGTATTCAATCTCAAGATATACTGACCAATCCACAATAAGACGTTATGAAGAGACCAAGAGCTTTGTATCAAGGAAGAGAAGTGTCAGAAAACGTCTTACTACACCATTCGGGGTTCACTACAGAATTGCAGAAAAGCATCTTCTGTACTGGCAGAGGAATTCAATGAAACTTCATGTTCACAAATATCACACATATCAGTTAGAAGGAGACTTGAAGATCAACCTTCTTCACAAAAATTGGACTTATGAACGATGGTCTAAAGTTATCTGGTCTGATGGAGGTAATTATCAGGTAGGGAAGAAAGATGTGCAATTTGTGTAATTTCTTTTAAATATATTTTGGAACAAAAATTTTAGAATTTCAAAGATTTTGTAACAATTTTCCTGGTTTTCATCCCTTAAGAAGCCATCTTTGTGAAATGAAAAGTTAGAGCCATTTACCTTGTTTGGGTGGGACCAACCTTGAAGCATGAAGGTAGTTCTATCATGATATGGCATGCCATCTCTTGATCAAGGCTGGGAGAGAGGATTTTCTGCCAAGGAAGAATGAAATCCATAACTTATACACCAAGAAATAAATTATGTTTTAGCAGGACGATGTCACATGCTATACCCAATCGCACCAAGAATTGGTTTGGAGAAATGAGGATCATTCATTTGGAGAAGCTAGCCAAATCCAGACTTAAATCAAACAGAAGACTTGTGAGGAGTTGTTGCAAAAGCAATTAAAAGTACCATAAGTAAAAATAAAACACAACTGTATGGAAAATTAGAAGCTGAGTAAGAAAATAGAGCGGCAGAAATTTTTAAAAAATTCGTGAAATCCGTGCCATAGTGAATTATACTGTAATTAAAGCAAAATGGGGGTCCAACTAAGTATTAAAATAATTACTGAATTAATTTCCTAGATATTTCTAATTACATTACATGAATAATAGTGTGCTTTATACTTTTGTACAAGGATGAATATTGAAAAAAGATAGTCTAGGAAGATTGAAAACTATAGACACTAACAATAATAAATACGATAGTGAGGTAAATAATGACATTGTAGCCAATGAGGGAATTTGTACTCATTGCAAAAGGAATATAAAAGTGCTAGAAAAAGAAAAGCAGTGAATATAAACACCCTAGTAAAGTAAGGAAGAGGAAAGACGTGAATATTGATATTATATAACCAAAAATAAAAGTATCAAGTTGGAACGAAAGTAATGTCCGATTTTAGGGTATATACTAGAAATGAAAAATATATATATAACCTTCATTACTTTAAAGACCATATTCCATCAATAAAAAAACTAATAACGGCCACGTTTATAAAATTCTTTAGGTTTTGATGCAAAAGATGAATCAACTCTTTTTTAAATTATTCTCATGATCTCAACTTAAAACCATCCAAATGGTTCTATAATCCCTTAAATAAGTAATAATCCAAAAGAAAAAGGTCAAGGAAATATCGAGGATGGAACAATATTTTCCAAGCGAACTCGTCCAGCGGATCTTATGTCATTCGCTATGTGTGGGGAAGGGCATTATCGTGATGGAGGAACCCCCTTATTTTGTCTAAGGAGAGTCGCCTTTGACCCTGGTGGCTTTTAAACGACGAAGTTAATTACAATAGAGATTAGTATTAATATCTTGATTGTTGCCTAACAGTTCGTAATGGACAATTCCGTTCTTGTGAGTTCCATGGAAGTTGTAGTAGGATTTTCTGTGACAACTGCTTCCCACTCCAACTCTTCGGACTCAAGTACTTTTGGACGACCTTCTTCTGGTCCGTCTTTTAAACTGAAATCCCTATTTCGAAGACCGGAAAACTAGATCTTGCGACTTTCATTTACTGCATCATCCCTATAAGTGCTCTGAATGGGTTGTGCCGCTGAACATGCATTGACACTCTTATGAAACTCATACATTAGAACATCTCTAATGATATCTCCTGATGGGAGGACATAAGGGTGAATATCGAAAAAGTAGATACAGAACTAGTCCTTTAATGTAATAAACTGAATATATATATATATATATATATATATATATATATATATATATATATATATATATATATATATATATATATATATATATATATATAAAGAGTGGCCGGAAATTTCTTTCACATTTTTAAATGTTGTAACAAAAAATAGGCTATAAAAGTGGGTGATACATATAATGGAAGGTGATATCTTGGAGTTTTATTGTGGTACAAAACCTACTTCACATTTATATTGTGTATCTATATTACGTATATCAATAATATAATACCTAAAAATATACTACCTATTAACCTATAATATGAAGATGCAGCAAATAAATGCGAACAAGTATTGTGATAACGTGTTTCAAACAATGGATTATTTGTTATTGTGAAGAGAACTTTAGTTATTTAATCTAGGAAACAGACAGGTGAGGCATTGCAGTTTTGCAATGGTATCAAAGTTGAGAAAATATGACTCTACAGGTTATAAAGAGGTCTCTGGTAGGTAACACCTGTCCGATTGATGGACCAAAATTGAGCAAGAATGGAACAAATTAACACCATATTAATCAAGAAACTGGTTAAGTCCTGTGGTCGTCAATGCGCTAAAGTAATAGAAAACAAAGGATTCAATATCTCATTTTGAATGTTTCAAGATTCATCCTTGTCAAATCTTGCTTTGTTTCTAGTGTATTTGCTTGCCAAGCAATTATGTGAATGATCGTTCTCTTATTTGGAACGTGTCAATATTTTATTTTGTTAGTTTATTTATTATGAGTTCTTTAATATATGATTGTATCATATGAAATCTTCATAACATATATTAAATGCAAGCTTTTTTGCACCATGGAAATTTAATTTGCTTACTCATCATATTTTTGAAAATATTTTAATAAAGGAAAATCGTCACTCAGCGTATCATGTGCCATCCAGCGTGCGTTAACCAACGTTCAACCACAGACATAAAGCATTTTTCGTTTTAGTGAATTAGGAATTTCATAACAAAAGGATTTAAAATTCATTCTTAAATGATTCAAATAACTCAACTAAATATTGCAAACTATAAAAAAAGCAACTTTACACCCGCATTTTGGGACTAAGAAATGATCCGACTTTTACCTCGCATCTAATCATGGCCGATGAATCCCATTTTTACATTTCTTGATACATTAATAAACAAAATTACAGATTTTGGTGTGACGAAAATCCCATTATAACTCAGAGCAGCAACTTCCTGCAGAGAAGGTTACGGTCTGGTGCGGCATAACCAGTTCGAGAATCATCGGTCCTTACTTTTTCCTGGATGCTGACGGAAAAACAGCAACAATAACAGCGACACTTACAGAGAAATAATAAAAGACTATTTATTGCCAGAACTGGAAGATTTGTATATGCTTGATATGTGGTGGTTTCAACAAGATGGGGCAACACCACACACAACTAGAGAAACCATGGAAACACTAAGATCAGCCTTCCCTGTCAGGTTAGTTTCACATTTAGCTGATGATTCTTAGCCACTACGATCACCTGATTTTACCCTTCCAGATTTTCCCTTTGGAGGTACCTTAAAAACGGTCTACGTAAATGAACCTAATAATCCTCAAGAATTGAAACAAAGCAACATTGAAGAAATCGACAAAATCACTTCTGATGTTTTGGAAAATGTCATGGAAAATATGATGCAAATAAGCCACTTTGGTTTTAATAATAATGAAGATTGGAATGGCATTGTATTTAAATAATAAAACATCAATATATCCTCTTTCATTTTATATATCACCCACTTTTATGATTGAATTACTTTTTGTGATATTAATTTCTAAATATGTGAGGTAATTTATTGTCCACCTTTTATATTTATATATAAACTACCGAACAAAATAAGAGAACGATTTTCCTTTTATTAAAATATTTTCAAAAATATGATAAGTAAGTACATAAAATTTCCTTGGTACATAAAGGCATCCATTTAATGCATTTTATGAAGATTTCATATGATGCAATCGTATATTCAATAAACTTTACTAAATAAACTGACAAAATAAAATATAGACGCGTGCAAAATAAGAGAACGATTTTTTCAGGATAATTCTATGTGTGATGAAATCATATGGCAACATTTTGCTCAGCAAGTAAAAAATGTACAACCCCTATTATTATCGTACTCACTCTTCAGAGATGCCAACACGAGTGGAAGTGAATCCTGAACTCCGTCAGACTTCTGGGAGGAGTTTTTCTGCAATTTCAAGAGAGGTAAAGGTCCAAGATTGTGATTTCGCGCTTTCTGAAGTTAAAAAATAAAAATAAAACCTATAAATCTCCTATAAATGTCGGTTGACTCCATATAACCACTTTCCCAGATGGCAGAACTATTAGCGGCTTCTCGGTGAAGGATCCCTTTGAGACTGCAGCAGGAATTTGTTAAAAAATTAAGACCAATAGTGTCCAAGAAGTGAGCCGTTTCAGTGTCCTCTCACCTCAATGCATCTTGTTTAAAATTTCGTTCTCCATCAACCAAACCCATCACCAGTAAGAACCAGAAGACGAGACTAGTATATGCTAAAGTTTTTGCTGTTTTGAGCGATGACGATTGGGAGAGGATTCATTTCAGCGACGAAGGTAAATTTAATTTGGTTGGATCTGATGACAGACGCTTTGTTAGACCCGATGCAGGCGATAGATTTAAGCCTGTGTTATGAAATCGGCCAAGCATGGAGGAGGCAGCGTTATGGTACGGACGATGTTTTCATCTGCAGAAGTTGGTCCGCTAGTGCGAAAAATTGGAAAGGTAAATGAGAATGTGTACCTAAACCTCATTCAACAATATGTTATACCTTTACTCCGAGCATCTCGGAGGACAACGTGCGATGTCATAATTCAAAGCAAGTAAAATATTATTTTGAACAAGAAAATATTGAAGTAATGAAGTGGTTTGCTCAAAGCCCTGACCTAAACCCAATTGAGAATCTCTGGAAAATCATTGGAGACAGAGATCGAGACCAGCAGCTTTAAACTGTTACGGATTTATGAAAGAAAATTGAGCAAGAATGGAACAAAATTAAACAAGAATTTACCAAGAAACTGGTGAAGTCCTGCGGTCGTCGATGCGCCGAAGTAATAGAAAAAAAAGGCTTCAACACATTAGGTTTTTTAAGTTTCAGCGTTGCCAAATCTTGCTTTGTTTTTAATATATTTTCTTGCTAAGCACTTCTGCGAATGATCGTTCTTTTATTTTGCACGTAACACTATTTTATTTTGTTTTAGTATAATATCTTAAATATCCGATTGTATAACTTTTTCTTTGTCGTTTTTTGGTATACTCTTTATATTTCATTTCAAGATTCCCGTTTAAATATTTGTCCGCTCTCGTTGCGCTTGTATTTACACCAAAGAAATCTATCTCGTAAATCGAGACCAATCAAATCTTTTATTTCGGTTTCGATTAATAAAAAAAATACATACGTGAATAAAAAGAGTAACTGTATTGAAGAATGAACTCTCGCCACATATGAGGACACTACAAAGTTGCGCCAGGGTTCTAAACGATTAAAGCACGAGATCAAAGCTGGTCTCTTGAAAATTACGGGAAGAATTTTCACGAGGAATTTTAAACTTATTGGAAAGCAATTTTAATGTTAATGTCCCGAATTAAAAGCAGAATAATCTCATGGTCAAAATAATTCAGAAAATGGAGAGAGAGGCTTTATCCCTGAAACAACGAAGCAAATAATAGCCATTTCAAATATCAATACTATGGGTTAGTTCAGCGTAGACTTATAAAGCGTAAAATGAAGTGTTTACCAGGTGTTCGTATAGATGATATAATTGCAGCAATCTAGATCGAGAAATATGGACAGGTTATCTTGCTTTAATTTCAATGGTTGGATCTAATGAAGTGTTCCAACTTGATGCACCTTCGAAAGAATTATTGATATAATATCAGAATTTAATTACCAAGATTTAGGCCAAATCAAAACATGTGCTCATTATTGGGAATCTACAGTGATCCTACGCAATGACCAGCCTCAATTCCAAAGCGATTTATCATACTGAAAAAACTGCGTATTTTATGCAACGAACTTGGATCTGCTTTGGAAATTATTGGGGTCACTATAACGGAAATGTGTCGTCTGTTCACCAGGTGTTCAGAAACAAACCCATCGGGAAACAACATACAGAAGGGGCATGGGCAAGGTTGTAAAGCGCTATTTAAATTGCCTCATCTTTAATGTGGGCAGAATTAGGAAATAAAATTGCCCCTTATTGAGTTTCGCTAACGTGTATTCCTTGGCTTAATTTTATTAAAGAAAGTTGGCTACAAGCAGACTTTAGAGATTTGAGAGGGGAGTATCATAGTGAGGAATCTAAACTTTTTAAAGAAGATCGATATGGGAAAAATGGCTTAGCAGAAGGTTGTTGATCTATGTGAACGAGAAATTGGAACCATCACTTATTAAAGCACGAAGGCTAGGAAATTCGGAAGTTTTTTATTAGTTGCCAAAGAGCCAAACAAAGTAAACTTTAAATTCGCGTGTTTATAGACCGCCTCATCAAAATAAAGAAAATTATGAACACCTGTTTAAGCTTTGTCTGATCTCAGAGGGAATCTGTTGAATGTTGTTTGTGTCAATATAAATTTTCTCTATGTAAATTTCGAAAATAATATAACGGATTCAGAGGGATTCATCCTTTTCGTTTCCTAACTGGATTTTTCTTTTGTACAAAGCAGTTAGGAGACTAACTTGGCAACAGAATTATTAGATCTAGTCATAACTACAGATGGAAACTTTGTCTTAGGGGAGCATATATGAATTTGTGATCATAACTCAATTCACTTTAAATTACAACATTCAGTGAGAGGAAAACTGGAGACCTAATATTCCTAACTTTATAAAATGTAAATTGGATGAATATTATTAATAATTAGCAGTTGACTGGCTAATAAAACTATCTCTTACCGAGGCAGCATTTATGCTTATTGTTCAACGTTACCAGAATAAATACGTAACTAAAGGTTAAAAGCGAACATAATAGAAAGAAGAACTATCCGTACAAAGTTATTTAAGAAAGAAACAGAGTTTTTAACAGTTTCAAGCTTGTTTCCATTAATGAAAACAGAGAAAATTATATGTAGTATAGAGGTCTAATGAGAGTGAGTTAAAACAAACGGAAAAGCTTTATGAAGTAAATCTTGTGCATTCCTGTAAAGACGACCCGAAGGCGTTCTTTTTGGTATGCGAACCAAAGAAAGTCAATTCATGATGCAATTAGCGGACTTAAAAGTGACGTCAGGCAGTTGTTTAGTGATTCTAAAGGCCTTGCGCAAATCCTAAACTCTCAAAATTCCCCTTTGAAAATTGATCACATATTCTCGTTTCTCACGATGCTATTATAGTCGATGGGATAAATACGAAAAGCAATATTACGGTAAAAGGCGCCAAAGTACCGCTCTATATTAATAAATTGAAAACCTTTAACTCTCCTGGTCCTGATGGACTACCCGTCGACACTTAAAGGAAAGAGGACAAAGCTTTTGGAGCAATATCAGTTATTTTAAACAAATCCATTAATCAAGCTGTAGTTCCAGAAGATTTTAAACTTGCAAAAATCACACTGATCTTTAAAGCAGAGATATAACAGACCTTCTCAACCATGAACCTATTAGTTTGACAATGGTCATTGGTACACCTATAAAATTAATCATAACGGATAAATAAGTCAAACATTTAGAAAATTTTTGCTTACTAAGCAGCAAAAAACTCGGTTTTAGAGGGCATAGTTCTTTTTAAAGCTGTGTTATAAAAAAGCTATTGACTCGGTGACGTATGTGTACGACTTCCTGAAAATATTAAAGCGCATAGGATTAGAGCCAAACATTTGGACTTGGACTTAAAAGGTTGGTGAAAATTAGAGAGAGAGAGAGATAGTGAGAGAGTAAAGTGGTGAAACTGGGTGAGGTAAAAGAATAGAGGTGGTGTAGGAGACAGAATAAATAAGTCCCTGGTGAAAGGGTATCTCTGTTTTGTTTAAGTTTCTATGTTTTGGGAATTTATTTTGCGATTTCTTTTTAAAAACTATAAAATTTATAGCTTATACTAATTAAATTAAACCTGTTAATTTAATTAGTCTAGATTTAATCACATTGGCATTCAAGTCTTTACCTGGGGCTGGGGTTTTGTTCCCGCTATCGGGGTTTGAGAAAGTTTTTAAAGTTAATTTCAGCTTTTGATTTTACTTCGAAAATATTTAGTAAAAATTAATAATTTTAGTGTTGATATGTGATTAATACTAAAGAGTCTGAACATTGCACTAGTCATTTGTTGTATTTTGTCGACTTTGCCATGTGTACTTTAGAGTCACGTCGCCCTCTCTCAAAGCCTTACTGCGTGTAAAGGTCTAATTTGTCGAGCGACCTCGATGTTCAAGTGTGTACGAGAGAACTCGGGGGACAGGCGGGTGCCAATGGCTTGCCAGATCCTCTTTGCTCTCTCGTGGAGCTCACTTTGATCGGAGATAATAAAACCGAGGCGGGGAGCTCCCTCTGTTTTTGTATTCACTTCTTCGGGTGTTTGTGATGATAAGCACCACTTTGTTCTGGATTATTTGTAGTTTCACAATGTGGGTCTCGGCGCTCACGTTCAGTAAGTGGTACGGGGAGGTACAGGAGTCTCGAATGGATGCATGCATTGAATATCCTGAGTTTATTTGAGAGATTTGAGGTACGAAACCTATAGAATTCTCTCAAATCCTTCTTGGCATTCGTGACAGTACGCTCGATATGACTCGTGTAACCCCTCGTGCTGATCTTGAGTCCCAGAACCGTCCCTTCTGTGCAGTAAATGATTCTCTTCCTCTCCAGATGTATATCGTTGAAGGTCTTTAATCGGCATTCGGTTGACTTTCATGGCGAAGGTACCGGGACGTGTAATGTTTGCAATGTGTGCATAATATATGCAACACATTATTTTTGTAGATTGTTTGTTGTATATGTGTAAGTATGTTCGTTGGCTATTATTTTCGTTGATAGCGGCTTTTGCAACTTTGGCATAAGTTTTACTGGCTTTTATCTCCTCGTTCTCGCGCTTTTTTGTGTCTGCTTTTGTGATTTCCCTCGTAATTAAAGCATTTTAGGATGCTGCTTTTGCAATCACGTCAAAAATGATCGCGGCCGGCGCAGATAGAACACAGTGTAATATCTTTGGCCGGGCAGATGGCCGTGGTGTGTTTGTCGTACTTATAGCAGCAGAAACTCATTTGTAAGTCAGCAAACTCCTCGCGTTCCATCTACTCCGGACAGACTCTTACGCTAAAGAGAATCAGGACATTCTCCTTTGCTCTCTGTACCATTGCCGTATCTTCGAAAGTAATTTTAAATTTTAATTACCTCCACTACCTTCGCCCATAGATGGTTCCTTTCGATCTCTGCTTGTATTTCGTCTGCTGAATGGCATCCAACCCAGGATTCAAGACGCCTGCAGATTAATATAGGGTGTGATCGTATTTGTGGAGGTGTTGTAGGTTTTAGGTTAATTATTTTCATGCATTCAACGGCCTTGCTTGGGGTCAAGGCTTCGCATTCGGATTCCCTCGCATAGATGGCCGAATAACAATTGTGTATGTCTATGAGTCTAACCAGCGCAATGTTCAATGTACCAAAAACATTTTCAAAAAGCTTACCTCGATCCGGTTTGGCGCCCCTCTGAGAGGGATCGGAAAGTGATACGGAGGTTCTCTCTCATTTGTCTTGCATGTTATCCTGGGATATTTGCAAGAGATAGGAGAGAAGCCTCCTAATACTGGAGTGATGAGGAAGTGTAAATGAGTCCACCGGGATTTTGTTTGAAAATAATTATAAAGAAGAAAAGAGTGAGAGAATAAGAGGGGGAGGCAGAGGCAAGTCCAATACTTCGGTTTTTCACTTTACTTTTGACTTCTTTGGGGCTTATGTATTGGCTTGGCCTGGCTCGATCATTTGAATCCAGCAAGGGCGAGAAGATTCAGCCTTAACTTTCCTCCAATCGAAAAGCGGAGGTCCACTTTCCGAAAGAAATCGCGCTTCATCGCTTTCACCAAATTTATATTCCCTACTCCAAGTGAGTCGAAACAATTCACCTTCACAGACTCATTTTTTTAAAAATCCAAAAAAATAAATGTGCACAATGCTGTACACAAGCGGAAAAGGGGACTAATTGCCGGCAGACCAAGCAGTCAAACATTTGGAGTGATTTGGAAATTGGCTTATAAATCGTAAACAGAGAGTTGTTGTTGGTGGAGAATCGTCCGTGTGGGTACCTATGAACAGCGGAATTATATTTACATGGTCAAATGTTAGGCCTTGTACTCTATTCTGCGGAGGATACAAATATAAGGCATAAATCAAAGACGAGAATTGACAGGGAAGAAGCACAAAATAGTTTGAATAGAATTTGTAATTGGTTTGACAAATAGTAGCTTCCGTTTAATATGAGAAAGTGTAAAGTAATGCTTATTAGCTCGAACAACAGTAAATATAAATATAGTCCTGGCGGTCATGTATTAGACCGTGATCTTGGGGTTCTAAATAGTCTCGAGCGCCTTGAAATTCCCAAAATATTGTACTCAGGTAGCCAAGCGAATAAATCGAACGAGCGCTCGAATGTAATAGCATAACTAATGGATTTAAATTTATGTTAAAACGATTCTAGGCAACATTATTAACAAATTTCTTTACCAATATGATTCGCTCCGAATGGAATTCTCTCTTTGCGATTGTGACGCCAGACAATCGTGGGAACGAAAGAAATTTGTCGTTTGAGTTTACCTTCGTTTCCTCTCTCCCCCACCCTCCCCCGACATTCTACCACCCTCCTCCGCCTTCCCCTTGACCTAAGTCGTTATCCGTGCCAAACTTCCACAACAGGCGACAGGAAGTTTGACGAAAAAAAGCCTATCTCACAGAGGAGCCTAAATTCTATTTGCCTTCTTTATGATACCATGGAGATTGTCCAGAAGGCGCTCAATAAACGAATTGTCGTATAGGGAATCTCTCTATTGATTTCACACAGTCCGCGGTATAAATGACAACGCCGTTCATACCTCGTCAGAAGTGTTCCAGACCTACTCGCGTAACCCCCACGTTGAACGAGAGTCGTTGCCGTAACGTATCGACTACCAACGCGCTGCTAAGTTAACTCGGTTGCTGTCTCATTTCAAAGTGTTCCTGAGGCAAATCCCGCCCCGCAGAGTCTGTGAATAGAAGAATACGCTCTGTTGCTCAACGTAACTTGAGAAAGAAAAAAGGAACATCCAAATAGTTACTGGAAGTAACTATTTGTTAGTGTCACATCCAGTTAGGAGTGAACTAACCGGAACTGCAGTCAGCAGCCCCGAACCTGTCGTCTGATCCCCCCTCTCCCCGAGAACTCGTGTTAACGCCACCCGAACCACTTCGTCTGGACTTGAGTAGTAGTCTTTCCAATCCATCACAATTAATGGTAATCTGTAAACTCAGTGTCCCTCTATTCTTAAATTACCTAATTAATTAACAGTGATTGATACTCCCATTGAGTCATTATAAATCTAGACGCTTAGCGTCAGTGTTATCCTCCCCTGCTTTTTAAAAGAGATTCAAATGAGTCATTCCCTGATATTATTATTTATAATTGCTGTCAACGCGGACTAATCCGTGTTTAATATTTAATCCCTATTTACCTAAATGCCCGTTTAACTATTGCTACTAATTATTATTCTGGTGTAAAGTAAAGTTTATTTTTGTACGTGTGTTTATTTGTGGCTCCTCCTTTTTGACGTACCCTTGGCAAGACTTTAATTAAGAATCCCTTCGGCTAATTTGTTCAACCTGTATTATGCATTCTTAGAATTTAACAATCACAAACCTCCCCCCAGTAACAAGTGGGACTTTTATAGTGAGAATCATGGCCGTGGCACAACCTGCCTCTAACCAGCCTTCGCACGTTCAGTAGGAATTAAAGCCTATATATATATATATATATATATATATATATATATATATATATAATGATCGTAGATTGAGTCATAGGGTCTCAATACCATCGACTTAAACAAAAGCGGTGTGTCCAGATCAAGGACTAGAATAATTATTGGACCAGACTATGAGCAATTCTACGACAGCGATTCTAGTCGAAAGATCCTCTGTCAACGCTTACAAAAATTGATTGGATCTACACGTCTAAATTTACGATGGATGACACACTCTCATACCAAAAATCACGACCTGGTTATAAAAAAAGAAGAGAGGAAAAGGAAGGTAGAAAAAGTTGCACGCTGGTTTTTAGGGTATGAGTTAATAATTTATACAATTTGATCATCCTTCTCCGTTGTTATCGTAAATATAACATATCCTACCACTTTTCTTTCCCCTTTCCTCTTTTTTTCCCTTTAAGATTAGCCTCAGAGTGGATCCAAGGGTTTTTGCAAGTCTGCAATTCTGCAATATATAGCAGTACGTGAGATGAGCAATGAATGCAATATTCCAAAGTAAAAACGCGAATTTGTTTCCAAATACTTTCGGACTTTCTTCAGTTCAATCTCAAGGAGAAAATAAGACAAATGTGTATATAAATAAGTCAAAAGATGAAGCCCCCTTCCCCTCTCAAATGAGAACACACCTACAGATGGGGAGGAAGAAGGATTAAGGTGGAGATCTGGAGATAGATCCCTGGTTATTAGAGGCAGGCAGCGACGTTGAAACAAGAAGCGCCCAGAGAGAGGAAAGCAGCCAGCTCCTCCCAAAAAATTTTTACGCAAGGGGCAGAGACGAAGGAGGAAGGGTAAGCAATAAAAAGTGTTTGTAAAGAAGAAAAAGAGAGAAGGAAAATAAAACAAAGATCAATAATAAGAGAAAGGGAAAATAGTAGAATTAACTTAATATCAAACAAGATAATGATAATGAATAAAAAACTAGGAATTGCAATAAAGAATAATTTCTTTAAGATTGAGTTTTTTGATAAATTTAAAAGAGGGGCGAAATATTAAAGTTTTTAGTATTATTTCTTTTAACAACATTCATCAAATTTCTTTTAACATCATTTGAAAGGTAAATAAATTTAGCTGAAATAGGATTGACTAAGTGACCGTCATTTTCCGAAATATGGAGAAAGAAGTCTATATTAGGTCATCAGCGAAGTTCGGTACGCTATGGAGAAATATTTTTCCTATGCAAATTGAATCAATTATATGTTTCTCATTTTGTTCTTACATTTTTTCCTATTTTGTTCGTTTTCAAAGAGAAAGAAACAAAATTCTTTTAAATAAATAAGAATTGCTATGCTCTAAAATTTTAACCCACGAGTGACAAGTAAGACTGGGCTAGTCTAGTTCGTTTCAGTTGGTAATAGGGTAGCCTAGTCCTAGTTATTAGTTTACCTAGGCTAACTTCGTTTACATTTGTAGTTCACACTTTGGGGTATAGCCATTCATATTTATTCTAAAGAATTTGTTTCATCTTTTTTAAACAAACAAAATGAAGGAAAAGTTGTAAGAACAAAATGTGGTTTAATGTTTGGTTTATGCCCACCCTCGAACTTTTGGATAATTCATATATTATATTGCAAATTTTGTTGAAAACCATTGTGTATTTTGCCTTAATTAATTTCCTTTGACATTCTTCTAACTATCTTTTTTATTTCACCTTGTAGATGGTGGATCACTTGTCCAGTATTCATCTCTCTTTCAAGTGAATGGGTTTGGTAAAAATTTAGTTTGGTTTTTACCAAACACATTCATTTGAAAAAAGATGAATACTGTGCAAGTAATCCACCATCTACACGATGGAATAAAAAAGATAGTCAGAAGAAGAGAAAGTTGCCAGTGAAATTAATTGAGGCAAACTATATAAGTGTATGTGTGTGTTTAAAAATAATTGTATTTTAATGTAGAGAATGTTTTTTCTTGAGCAAATTCCCAGAAAGTGTGTGTATTTTTGTTAGGCTATAACAATCGCATCATATTGTATTGGGTTGAGGAATAGGTTCTTGCGGTTTTATCAAATTTATTCATTACCATTAACAATTTAAAAAAAACTTAATTTTTAATTGATAACAATATGCAATTTAATCAATAATGTATTCTCCGTTGTTACTTACGACTTCTTCCCAACATTCAACTAGTTTTTCGATGTCTGCAATATAAATCTCTAGATTTTGACTCGAAGAATTCGTCTAACCAGGTTCTTAATTCCACATCAGTATTGAATGAAACGCCGTGCAAATTGTTGGAGGGCGATCGGAACAGATGGAAATTCGATGGAGCCAAGTCTAGACAATATTGAGGATGCGGCAGGATTTCCCAATTAACCGTTTGGATGACGTCTTTTGTCATATTGGCAATGTGAGGACGAGCATTGTCGTGTTGCAGAAGGACTCCATAAATGTCGATGAGGTCGCTTTTCACGAAAAGCTTCGGTGAGTCGATACATTTGATGAACGTAGAGTTTTGCATTGACAATCTCGTTGTTCGCAAGGAACTCATAAAAAATTATGCCTTTACAATCCCAACACATACACAGCATCGTCTTTCGTGAACGAATCCTTGCTTTAATCGCGGAACTGGTTTTTTATTGGGGATAAGCCATTGTTTTCGATGGTTCATGTTGACATAAACACACCACTTTTCGTCGCCAGTAATGATGCAGTGAAGAAATCTGTCGTTATATCCACGGGAGCCTTGTGATGAGCAATCGTGGAGCGTTGGAGCTTGTTGCTTTCGCTTAAAGTGTGCGGAACCCATGCACCGAGTTTTTGAACTTTCCCCATCGAATGAAGGTGATTCACTACAGTTTTCTGATCACATCCAATTAGACAGCCAATTCTCTTGTCGATTGACGAGGAATTTTATGAAGAAGATCGTTTAATCGATCTTCATCCAACTTAATGGGACGACCAGAACGTTCTTCGTCATTAAGATTGAAATGAACGTTTTTGAAACGTGAAAACTACCATTGAAATGTCCTTTCTGATAAAGCATTTTCTCTGTATACAGCACAAATATCGCGAGGAACATTGGCTGCGTTTGCATTGTTCCCGTCTCGATTGAAAATGAATAACAACAAGTGTCGAAAATGCTCCTTTCTTTCAACTTGACATTCCATTTTGACGGTACAGAACAAAAATTAAATAAACACAACTTTTAAATAAACCACAATGACTTATTACTCAACTACAAGACGTAGCCTAAGCAAAAGCCTAATTGTTTACGCTGTTAAGAGAAGTTGCTTAACCTTTGCAAATTTGCTCTCATTATTGATTATTGTTTCTTAATATGTGCACAAATCACGTCAGCAAAACTTAAATCAACACAACATTAAAGAAAACGCAAGAACTTATTCCTTAACCTAATATTATATCAAATTTTTAAGATAATTTAGAAATGGGGGCTTCGCCCCCATACCGAACTGCATTTTTAAAAATAAACTCGTAATATTCCTAATTCGAAAGCCTAATATTTGATTCGAATTTAAAAGGCGATAGCTAAATGTCGTTAGGCCTCTAGTTTTTCTACCGCGTTCCTTGATTTCAGACATATAAGCCTCACTTCCGAATGCTATTTAAATCAATTATATTTCCTTTAAAATTTATTAATATGAAATTTCCATATCATATTTTAAATCAGAAAAAAATTCACTTCGAAATGATAGGTATAGAATACACTATAATGTGATACCAACTCACAATGTCTCTCCAAGATGTCAGCCAAACTCTTTTTCATCATAACATCATAATTAGAAATTTGCACACATTAAGTAGTGAAGAAACTATATAGAGTATAGCTACGATATTCACTATATAGCACTTGCGTAATTTTTAAAAAATGTTATATTTATAACAAAGCGCCCACAAAATTCGAGGGTAGGAATAATCCCCAAATTAACACAAAATGTTAACTATATAATTGATTCAATTAAATCTTTGTATCAAAAAGTCATGGACGTTCTGGATGACCTAATATATTCACCTCATCTTACATGACATTTATGTTAGTTTGAGAAGTACCAAAAGTTGTTTATCTGTCTGCATTAATTTATGTGATAATTTCCAAGTTGCATCTCGGAAATTACAAGGCAATCACCTTTCAGCATTTTTGCATTCAACTGCAGCCGAGACCTTTTATTAGCATATCTCGTATATGAATAGGAAATCATTCGTAAATTAGATTCCCAATTCTATTTCCTCGCCAGATAGGGTGGAAGTTGAATTACAAACACTCGCTCGCACCCTACTCCACTCCACTACCCACCCACAACTTCCCCCAACAGCTAGATCCGGCCTTTTGTTATGGCAGAAGTGTACGATCTGTAGATCTTCTAATGCAATTTGCAGTGTTTAAAGTGAAATGTGATGGTTGTAACGCTGAAATGCAGCGAGAAGGCTAATGCTAAAGAGATTGTATTGAAGGGGTTTTTTTCCACTTTTATATGTTTATATATCTTAAGATTTCTTTCACACATTCAACACATTTTTAGGTGACTATCGAAATGGGTATGGTTAAGGTGATGATAAGAACCTTTTCCGGTTGGAGTAATTGGCGAGTACAGGTGCAGGAGAGTTGCGCTCTCTCTCTCTCTACCTTCCCATTGCCTTATTTGTTTTGTTAAAGCTTTGCCTTCCATACGCTTTCATATTTTCCATTTTCACGACTTTGCTTAGGAACCTCATTTCTACATCGCTGGTGTAGATGCCCTCTTTGGTTTAACCTTTTTTAAAATAAATGAAAGCTTGTGGTCGCTAGGAGTAGTTATCTTCGTAGATTAGGTCCTTCTTTACATTTTTAGTCGTGTGGACGCGACTCTATAATCTACTATGTCGGGCGGATAATAACCATTTTATTTTTGAATGAGTTTTATGAAAGTTTTGAAGGTCGTAAGGTCTGATGATATGTTTGTTAATTATATATATATATATATATATATATATATATATATATATATATATATATATATATATATATATATATATATATCTTTTCAAATTTATTGAAATAATTGAGAGTACGCGACTCAGGTTTAGTCTGTTGACCTTGTTTTCTAATCTCTGTGTAAAAGCAGCAAAGCTGACACAAAATTGGTTTGTTTTCTTTTTCTTTGGTTGATTTCCGACACTCGTGTGGATGGGTAGAGTGAATCTCGGAAGAATTTCTAAAATATATCTGCTTCTTGATATATGGGCATAATATACCCGGGAATAGATGGCGCGTTACCAAGGCGACCAAAGTGATGCCAGAAAGAGCTAATTAACAAACGTTATATCTCGAGCAAATTTCTAATAAATCTCGATAATTTGATATACTCGGGTTCTAGTAAAGTCGGCCATTGGATTCCCGAATAGATTTAAGCAAATTCGTTACGGAGGTTTAATGAAACAAAAAGTAGTCGTTGATGCCTTCGCCTAAAGATTTCCTATAGAAAGATCATAACTTTGCGTTATTTAGTCTATTTCTTGTGGTTGAGTCTCGGTGGACTAACGGTTAAGGGGTTGCGTTTCCACGCCTGGTGCCAGATTCGATTCCAAGCGATTTGGAAAATCGTAGAGAGCGTCCAACATCTCAGGTGGGGCGTCGACTCTGGAAATGCGCGTAGACAGCTCCGGCCACAAACGTCATCACACCCATAGCCAATCAAACCAAGGCTGTATCTTCCTCCCTCTTCTCTTCGCGCACTCTATACATCACTCTGTCGTCTCTGAACCTTACACAAGGGCGTTTGTTAATGATCATTAAAATTGTACTGTTTTTATAAACGGTGTCAAAAAATGACCAGTATATACCAAGCTATTCTGGTTGTCATAAGATTAAAAACCAAATATTTGTTTAAATAATTTTTAAGTCCATCAATGGAAATGCTACCAATATTCGAGAAATATACTTCAACCTTTAATTATCATATAGGACTTATCGCTTCTTTCCTCTCGAAGTTTTCACGTTGTCTTTATATTGCACTGAGATACAAACCACTCCTTTATAACCTAGGAAGAACACTGCAGGAGATAATCTTTCGCCTTGAGTCATTCCTGCGAGTAGCGTATATCTATACTTGTGAATAACCGGTATGAAAAATAATCAAAGGTTTTTTTTAAACTTTTACTCTCCCAACATATCCCAACAACCATATTGTCAGTTAAATTAACGATATGAATAAAAGTTGATAGCTCCCGAAATTATTTTTATACCAATTATCTCAAAAGATGTTTATTTTTATAGGTCCAACCATATCTCGTCCTTAATCTGACTTTATTTTTAAAGTTTAACCGTAGTGCATTTCGGTATCGTACAACTCCAGAACATTAGTTTATACCTATTTCTCTTCGTACTATTATTTGTTTTACACTGTAATATTAGGTTGAGGAATAAGTTCTTGCGTTTTTTTTAATGTTGTGTTGATTTAAGTTTTGTTGACGTGATTTGTGCACATATTAAGAAGCAATAATAAAAATGAGAGCCAAATTTGCAAAGGTTAGGCTACGTCTCTTAACAGCGTAGACTATTAGGCTTTTGCTTAGGGTACGTCTTGAAGTTGAGTAATAAGTCATTGTGGTTTATTTAAAAGTTATGTTAATTTAATTTTTATTCTGTGCCCTCAAAATGAAATGTCAAGTTGAAAGAAAGGCGCATTTTCGACACTTGTTGTTCTTCATTTTCAATCGAGACGGGAACAATGAAAACGCAGCCAAAGCTCATCGCGATAGTTGTGCTGCGTACGGAGAAAATGCTTTATAAGAAAAAAACCCCAGCTCAATGGTGGTTTTCACGTTTCAAAAACGGTCATTTCAATCTTAATGACGAAGAACGTTCTGGTCGCCCCAATAAGTTGGATGAAGATCGATTGAACGACCTTCTTCATGAAAATCCTTGTTAATCGACTAGAGAATTGGCTGTTCCATTGGCGTGTGATCAAAAAAATGTAGTGAATCACCTTCATTCGATAGGGAAAGTTCAAAAACTCGGTGCATGGGTTCCGCACGCTTTAAGCGAAAGCAACAAACTTCAATGCTCCACGATTGCCGCAGGTTTGCTTGCTCGTCACAAGGCTACTCGGGGATATAACGACAGATTTCTTTACCGCATCATCACTGGCGATGAAAAGTGGTGTGTTTATGTCAACATGAACCATCGAAAACAATGGCTTAGCCCCAATAAAAACCACTTCCGCGATTAATATCAAGGACTTCGTCCACGAAAGACGATGCTGTGTGTGTGGTGTGTATGTGAAGGCATAATTCTTTATGAGCTTCTTGCGAACAACAAGATTGTCAATGCAAAACTCTACGTTCATCAAATGTATCGACTCGCCGAAGCTTTTCGTGAAAAGCGACTTCATCGAGGTTAAGGAGTCCTTCTGCAACACAACAATGCTCGTCCTCACATTGCTAATATGACCAAAGACGCCAACCAAACGCTTAATTGGGAAACCTGCCGCATCCTCCATATTCACCAGACTTGGCTCCATCGGATTTCCATCTGCCTGATCGCTCTCCAACAATTTGCGCGACGTTTCGTTCAATACTGATGTGGAATTAAGAACCTGGTTAGACGAATTCTTCGAGTCAAAATCAAGCGATTTTCATTGCAGAGGCATCGAAAAACTAGTTGAACGTTGTGAAGAAGTCGTAAATATCAAAGGAGAATACATTATTGATTAAATTGCATATTGTTATCAATTAAAAATGAAGTTTTTCTAAAATTTTTAATGGTAATGAATAAATTTGATAAAACCACAAGAACTTATTCTCTACCCAATATTTGAGAAAGGTTATAGCGCCTTGAACGGGTGTAAATCAGAGAATTGGAAACCAGGGTTTCGATTCCTTTTGTGATAAAAAGAAAATAGATCTACATGATTGACAAACATCCGCAATTTACTCAGAATTACCTACTCGTACCTGACTTTGCTGATAGTTCTTCTTACCCTTCCTGGGACTGGGGGAATTTTGGGCGATACTGGGATTTGTTGATTTGAGGAGGCTTCGCTGAAAGGTGGCAATGGCGGTGAGACTTGATTTCCTATGTTCTCAGGGCGAATAACAACTACGATGGGTCAGGAAGTCAATAAGCGCCCACAAACTGGGTGACCTTGAGATCAGTTAGAAACACGTCGCCGTATCCCTTTGTCTTCTCACACACCTATACATACAAACATACACACTCTCTCTTATCTCTCTCCCTCTTTCTTTCCTCTCCCTATCTCTTTCCTCTCCCTATCCCTCTCTCTTTCCTCTCCCTCTCCCTCTCTCTTTCCTCTCCCTCTCCCTCTCCCTCTCTTTCGCCCACCCCTCCCGTATTTCGCAGGATGGTGCAGCATGGTGACTCTTTATTACTCGCGTTCTATATAAAATGAATCTTGAGAATAAATAATTAGCAATAAAATTGGTGTGTGAATTTGTGGTGCACATAGAGAAGAGTCCACATAGGCACACAAGAACAGTAGAATAAATAGGTGATTAGATATATAGGTAGGTAGGGAGAGAATGTGAACCCCTTCCCCGAATCCCAAGCGCCCATATTGACATAATTCCATTAAATCTCCAAAATGAGTTCACGAGGTTCTTGGAAATGTGTTCTTGCTTTTGCCTCCCTTTTTATGAAATAGTTCCAGTCGTTCGATTCCCGCCTATCCCAGGCGAGGAATTGAGAAAATCCCTTTCTTTCATCACTATTTTTTCCCTTTTTTTTGTATTTGTTAATTCCTGGCATTAATTGTCAAATGACAAAAGGTTGTCAAGTTACATATGGGGGCTTGTGTTTCCTTCCGGTCCCAATGCTTGCAGGAAGAGGTGTAGTTATATATATATATCTTCACTGAACTTTTACTTCATCTATCTTCATAATATTTTTTTTATAAAGCTCTCCTCACATCCTGGCGGAGATGCACTCGCTAGTAATGGGCTTTTTCTTTTCTCATGGGAGTTCTTTGTCCCTATTTCACGTTTATCGCCAGTGCCCTTGTTGTTTGAGACAGAGGTATTGATCAACAGGCCGACGAAACATTGACATTTCTCTCTCAAATGAAGGATTGCAGTGGATTTGATGATTATAATCATGTGAATAATTCCTGAATTTATTAGCCTTTCAAGATCGAATAATTCCGTGATCGGGATTGTATAACTTGTTCCTTATTTATCTTGACTATTTTCTTTGCTATTTTCTTCCTTTTCCGCTCTATTATTAATGCTTGTTCATTTTATTTTTACTCCTATTTGTATTGCAGAATAATGGGTAACTATTTTGGTTGATAGGCCATAAAGGGAAGGGAAAGGTTACTTTAGTGGCATTGATGTACACCACCCTTATATTGTTGGAAGAGGATAATAAGTAAAATTGACTAATATGATGATTGCAGCTTTCTGTAGTTTAGGGAGTAGCAAATAATGCCACGGATCGTGTATTCTATGTGATCAAGATCCTATTATTGAAGATTGAAGGATTTTACAATTCTCTGAGCAAAGTAAGGCAGGATTACATCATTGCCAGATCGCAGCCCCGCCTGATTACATCCCTCTTTGGGCCAAATATGGCAGAATTGCAACACTCCTTTGTGGCCTAATCCTATGAACCCATTAATGTAGGATTGACTCGCTGCACACGATCTTTCTCTTCTGCAAGTTCATTAAAGCAAGATTGCATTATTTCATAGTGGCACTGTTCTTTGAGACCATTACGACATCAATGCGGATTGATATCAAGATGGCAAAGTTGATAGGGTTGAGCATGATAAGAGTGGCTCACTTTTAACCATTATTCTGTCAAACCCTTCAATAAAAGGCTTCCTTTAGTTACAACCTCGCAAGACGATCGGCCATCCATGCGGAATTGATGATGGTCGGGAGAGTTGTGCAACACCAGGCCTTTTATCTTGTATGGCATGTCCCAGATAATTCCACTCACCCCAACTTACCACTCAAATGGCTTCTGACGAGAAACCCCCACCACCCTCGGCTAATGTTCATAACAAACAATAAAAAAATATAAAACAACAAAATATTCATGATTTTTGAGGCACTCACCGGGTTTGTAAAACTCCTTAAGAAAATAAAAAGATTGACATCTTCTCCAGATTTCTAATAGGTTGTCTTTTGTAAGTTAAAAAAATTAAAAAGTAGACTTTTATTTTTCAGATCATGAAGTTTCGTATTTTCGAAAGCGCAAAATTGGCTTCTTTCCTTTTAACTAAAAATATTGCCCCCTCCTTTAATCAGATATATTTAAATTGGTTCCAAAGGAATTGAAAATAAATGAACTAATACTAATTTGTAGCTTTCATTTAGTAAAACAAAATGACCTGCTATAATTGTGGCACCTATCTGTTTATTATCCACTTACCTGTCTGTCTTTTTTGTCTATTTATCCCCCGCCATATATTAGGGAAAATGATATGTATTCTGTCACAATTCTTTTGAGTTCAAAAGAAAATATACACTTAGAATACAACTTACTACGATTTTACTACTGTTTTAAATAAATTTGATTACTTATAACTCTAAGGTATTCAAATATCCGAGCCTTCTATGATCAGCAACTCAACTATTTTCTTTATAATGGAATATGTCCCTTTATATTTCGAACCTTTAGCATCACGAAGGGTAAAATGACTAATATCTTGCAAAATCGACAATATTTTCATCCTTTAAATAAAGTTGAGTAAGATGCAGACTGAATTTTTCTCCATAAAGGTAAAATAGCGCCCAACTAATTCCGTCTAACCTAAATCAGCTACAACTGCATTCTAAAATGCATTTTCAAACTCACACACAATAGTTTCTGGTTTAATATTTGGTTATAAATTTAAAAATTTCCCTCAGCACAACTTCATAGGAATCCTGAGTTTTATTTTGTAACAGTACGTACATCACAGGAAAAACTGCCTTCACACATCATGTGTATAACAGGGAGTTGATAAAATAGGTGTAGAAAAAATCTAAATGTCCCATCTGTCATCTAACTTTTGTTTTCTTTAAGTAGGTAAATATCTTTGATGTACAAAAAATGAAGTAACGGTTACGATCGTCGGCACTGGAATCGTAAGCTAACAAGACGTTCTGGGCAGTATGTTTCACACAAACAACCTGATAACAAACATTCATTACTCACACTATCAGACGCTGGAATGGGCTCTTCTTGTTGTCATGACGCTGAACAATTATTTACAGCGAAGTATACTTCGAAAGAATAACTTTTGCTTCATCTGGCAAATCAACTTGTGCCTCTTTTA
Source organism: Ceratothoa steindachneri (assembly GCA_963969495.1). NCBI lineage: Eukaryota > Metazoa > Arthropoda > Malacostraca > Isopoda > Cymothoidae > Ceratothoa > Ceratothoa steindachneri. Next base: position 126,182,000 of record OZ018319.1, on the reverse strand, counting down.
TAATTCGCTGTACGGCATCATTCTCACAAAGATGATAAAGTGTTTTCTTCATTGTCGATGTGCAGGTTGTGGCAGATGATTATGTTGCGTTATTAAATGTCACAAGTTCCCATCAACGTTGATGCGACCTCTGGGCTTCACATTGCTGGCACAAGTAAACTATCTTTATGTTAGTAGTGTTTGGACGTAGAAACCAACCAACCTATTGTTTCAAATAGGATCATTGATATCGAATGCAAGTATAGTTTTTGCAGTATATATTTACAAATTATAATATTTTAGTGCTGACATATCCTTGCGCTGAACTGTCCTTGTGTCAAATGACCTATGCTGAGTTGTCTTGGTGCTGAATTGTCAGCGCAAGCTATAAAAATTAAAAACTAACGAGGGAAAGTTAAAAAAGTGACAGTCTCACAAAGTAGGAATGTAAATCAAATTTTAACTCTTAAAATTCAGAAACAAGTTGAAATTAAAGTCGTAGATAACAAAACACGATGGTGTCGGTTGGGTTTCAGAATCTATGCAGGGCTTACTGATGTAGGAATAATCATTTTTAGTCCCGTACACACAACTATATAAATTGTATGTCGGTCGGTCTGTCGGTTGGTAAGGATTTTAATTTCCAATGAGTTTTTGAAAAGTTTTGAGGTCTTAAGTACAGATGGCATGTTTGTTAATCGATAATACGTTTGTTAATTTAGCTCTTTATTTCAAAGGAGTTAGGTCTGTTGACCTTGTTATGTGAGAAGAATGGGAACCGACGATGAATCGACCTTTATACTGGGATAGTAATGTTTGACATATAGGGATTCTAGTATTCGAAGGGCGATAGGGCAGTTATATGTATTTAATAATATTTTGAGGTTATCCAATAGGATGTATGTCTTGCATTTTAGGGCAAAGTCTCTTATTGCAGATGTATTCGTGAGTTTGCAGTGGTTTTGCCGTTCGGTTATTAATGCCCACATTGGAGGAGAATTTTGCCTAATAGAGCGCCCAATATATGAGCCTTGAGAACACCCAGAACATTTAAATAAATAAATATTGTAACTCTTAAATCTTTTTGAAATTGGATTCTTTAAGTTGAAGAAGGATTTAATTTCAAATTTGTTTAGAAATGCTATTTTAAATTTAATTTGAGGAGAATATTTCTTAGTAGTAACTGCAGTTTACGTTTTTAAACTTTATTGTATATGCTCAGATCTGGCATTACTAAATAATATTTGTCTTTTGCGACTGATATTGCCGGTGGGTTAGGGGGATTAAAACAATTCAAAAATAAATGAATTGACTTATCTACGGTACGATTCCGAAAACCGTTGTTAAAAAAAATAAGACTGAAAAAAATCCAAGACAAAGTGGTGCGGTTAATGTATCGCAAAATCAGACAACTGACTCTAGAGTCAGTTGTCTGATTTTGCGATACATTAACCGCACAATTTGTTTTGGATTTTTTACATCTTTAAAATGTATTTAGCAAAGATAAGTCTGAAGTGTTTAACAACTTTTCAGTTTCCTACGACCGTAGACTAGACTAACATAAAAGGGGTCTTTTGAAATGTATCTTTTTAAGTGAATTAAAAGGACTCCTTGAGTGGTGTCTACCAGCTCGAGGTCTAGGGCGTCTCTCATGACCTGAAGTAGAGTCATTTGTCTGATTTTTGATACATTAACCGCCCATATATATATATATATATATATATATATATATATATATATATATATATATATATTATTCAAAGATTATTGTATATCTGGTGCAATATAGGTGCAGAAACGGGGTTTGCTGCTATATATAAGGTAATAGTAAAGTCTTTCCGCACTTTGAAAATTTATCTGTTGTCGAGAGAAAAGTGGAGTAATAGTAATAATAATAACCTGAGAAGATCCATCTTTGTGTTCGGGTACAAGGTCGATATTTTTAACAGACTGTAATTGTCAAATATTTTATTCAATTTTCTTACTGCGGAGGAAATTTGGGATCACCCTCTATATAAATACATCCATCGTATGTATTTCTTTCTCTGTAATTGATGATTTATTTAGGTTAGGTTAGGTTAGGCTACGTTAGTTAATGAACAAAAAATAATCCTAGATATCACACCAAGCTATCAGACCCAAACAATCTAACCTACCACTCATAAGAGAACAACCAACTGATAATTTTCAAATAAAACTCACTAAACTTAAACAACCTGAGCTAACCTTCGCTACAAACAGCCCACAATCACAGAATGAAACCAATACCCCTAAACAACCTGACCTAACCTATGATTCTGTAATTTTCATCAGAATCCCTTAATGTCCCTTCGAGCAAAGCGGTAATCGACTATTTATTCTTATAAATCAGCCTTATCTTAAGATAGAAATTATTGTAGCAGAAAATTTAAATTTAAAACAAAATTTTATGTGCTCATTGGAATATAGGTCATGGCAATTGACCCCCCCCCCTTACCCCTCCCAAAACATATCTCGAACCAATCAGGGAGATTTGTTGACTGCAGCAGAAGTTATCAGTTACCCAGTTACCAGGCTGAGCACCCTATAAATCAATAAATACGGCAAATTACTATTTCGACTCATTTATTATTCAGGATCCTTCATTTCCACTCATCAGGTAGGTGAGTGGTACTAAAGGCAAAACTAAACCTCCTCGGTGATTGATCAATTCCTGAGTTCTTAAATGAGGTACTTCCGTGATTTCGCTTAGGTAAAATTGGACTAGAGTCGAGACAACTGACTCTTTTACTTGTTAGTAAAAGAAACTGTGGCAACTGCATTAACGTTTTCCACTAACAAAGAAAAGAAAATAAGAGAAAAGTAAAAAAAATAATCAAGAGGTGTAAGGTTTACCAATGGTAATCATGAACAACCTCTAAATAATGCGTTAATTTGCAATTCCACTTTGGTTTTTGTTACCTTTTTCAAAATGGAATCCAAGGGAAATTTTATTTAATTTTAAGTGGTAATTTTTTTAATTCAAATAATTTTTAATATTACTAAGAATTTTATAACTACAACATTATTTGTTATTTAACTATCGCATTCATTTTTGATGGGAAGAGAACCCGGAAGGAACGGAATTTTAGTTTAAGGAGTAAAATTCTGAAATTCGATTAATCCATACTACGAGTACATTAGGATTGCAAAGTCACATTAAAATTTCTATCCAACGATTGCATAATTACGGCAACGTAATAAAAATAACAAAATTCATACCAAATTACGAAATAATTAATCATTATCATCAATATACGACTAGTTAAGATGGTAATTGAGCAAAGAGGGGATAAGAAAAGAGGGTTATATAGTTTCCAGGGAGATTAGGGGTCGTTACATTATTTCTATTCTACTTGTGTTTGGTCGACGGCTTAAGTATCGTGAGTCCTTATTTAAGAGTAATTGAGAACAGTGCCTGGGGCCAGCCATAATAATTAGCCATAATAATAATAACCATATACTCTCCATATACACTATACAGGGTGTGAACAGTATTCTTTCGCAATTTTCAACTGCTAATTTTACGCCTATTTTTTTACTCTCGTTTTGGGTCTTTTTTTCAGAAAACAATAACCATTTTTGTTTTATTTGGGGGCAGAATAATCGAATATGGAAAATTTTGAATCCCCTAATTTGTGGAAGAGACATGGAGCTCTCCTTGGAATCCGCGCCGGAAGGACAATGAAGAAGATTTCAAACTTCTTCAACGTCAACAAAAGGATGGGATAAAGGGACAGAAAGGAGTTGGAAGATTAAAGATTCGACTATAACGCGATAGCAAAGAAAAAATTCAATGGCTGACGATCTAACTCCATCAGAACGCCGGAATTTATGGTGAAATCCAGAAGATCATCAATAATGATCGCAGAAAGTCGGTCTGTGTTATTGCAAGGAAGAAAAGTGCATAAGAAAACTTAGCTGGCTAGTGGCGCATGATAACATACACTACTTTTTATACAAGATGTAATGTGGACAATTTCTGTCTAGCCGAGGCAGGAAAAGCGACTCAAATATACTAAGAAACTGATTAACGATTTAAAATGCCTGTTGGAGCCAGACATGCTGTGGTTCTTCTCCGATGAGTATAATTTCTGCCAGAACCTGAAGATCAACTTCCAGAAAGACAGAAAGCTCGTTATCCTAACCAAGGACGTGCCCAGACTCATGCAGAAAAAGTTTCTAACGACAATCATGGTATTCGGTGTCGACAACAGTCAAGGTGACTTCATACAACTTCACTTCTTTCCTGACGTCCCCAGGCTGAACACTGACGGCACATCCGTGCTCTGAAGGAGATGCTGAATCCCACTGCAGCTTTCCCCAACAACCGGAAGTCACATATCTCGCTGTCGGAGAATTTCTTTGTTTAGACAGCACCTGACATTTAGCCTCCCTACTCACCTGACTGCAATCTCCTCGACTTTTTTGTAGGGGGTGCTGTGGAACGAGAGACCAACGAGTCCAGCTGTAAAACGAAGGAGCTGAGGGCCAGGGAGGGAGAGAGTGACGAAGGCCGGTTGCTGGTTCCGAAGTCGCCTAGAGGCTGTCGCTGAGGCCTAAAAAGGAGTTAATATAGTGAGAGCGACAGAACATATCACGAAGACAAAAGAACATAAATTTGACGAATATATCGCATGATGAGACACTCATCATGCGAACGAATTCCAGCCGTAACCTGTATATACATTTATGGGCAAAGGTTTTGAGACAAATTTATATTTTTATTATTTTCATTCGTTTATCAAATTTACGTGATGATAATAATTATTATACTATTTAAATTATTGCAGAAAAAATGCATTTCTTCGCCGAATCCAAAATCGTGCTCTGGTCCCTCTGCTACAGTAGATGAGTTTCAGTCACTGGAATTTTGTTATTTGATCAAACGGGTAAAAATTTGACAAATATGGCTTAAATAAATAAGGCTGTGTAATTATAATCCATTCTGTAATATTTTTGGTAAAAATAAATGTTTGAATCCTTTTTAATTCAAGATATGCTTCTATCCACATGAACGAGTACAACCATTGTTGCTCTGCACCAAAGTGTCCTGAATTGCAAGAGATAGTAGGGAATGTAATTGCATCAAGGAGTACCATCCTTAGGATCACGAATAACTTTAAAAAGACTGGTTAAACTCCTTTGAATAATTTGTTTAGGCGCCTAAGATTTTCGAATGAAAGCCAAGATCTCCTGGTAAGGTCCCAGCTCAAGGATCGGGTTGGCTCCAGTGCCAAGATTGCTGATTTTTGGAAAGAGGCAAGTGTGAAAGCTTAAGCACGCACAGGCGGCAAATTTTCGGACGAACAGAATTTGGATTCGCTTTTCGAACGGGGAGTTATGAGCGCGCTTAAGGACAAGTTAACTATTGATTAACGTTAATTTTCACGATATATGCACCCTCTAGACTGCTTGGAGACTCCACTAGGCGGGGCTTATACCCTAAAGGGGTAATTCATCCTTAATTTCCTTCTTATTCCGCCCTTTAACTTCCACTTATTTCACCACCTAACAGCGACATAACACAAACACCGCTGCGCCCAGAGCCACTTAAAAGTAGAGTATAGTGAACCCCAGAATGGAGCCCCAATAGAGTGCGAAGAAGGGGGTCCTTAAGGCCACGAGCCCGAAATTCTGTGGAGGCGCCTATTTGCTTAGGTCTATTTAGGCAGGGTGGTCGCGAAGCGCTAAATAAGTAGGTAAAGGGGAACCATGGGCTCTTAGGTGATAGGGAATGTTTGTACTGTCTCTTTTACAGGTTTAGAGAGGAAGGAAGAAAACAAACATAGGCTTCGGATGAAGGAAGGAAGAAAAGGGCAGAACGCGTTCGGCTAACAAGAGGATGGGGACCATCCTCCAATAGGGAACGGAGGCAGCCTGGAATGCCTACGAGTACCTCTAAGGACAATTGATCAGGAGAACAAGTCCGACAAAGCGAAGATCTGCAAGACAGTCTAAGAACAGCTGAAAGTAGTCCTCGTTAAAATTATCGACGTCCCAAATGACTACGTTGTAATTGGAAACACGGAAAGAGATGTACAAAAGTTAGTGTCTCAGGAAGGAGTAGAGACACTAAAAGGAATCGGACTAAAGCCCCAAATCCCTTCCTAAATAACTGCAAACAGAAGTGTCACCTGCAGGAAAGTCGACATCTGGGTACATTCCCACGACAAAGAAGAAATGAAGAACGAAATAGAGAAAAATCATGAAGGCATAAAAATAAACGAGATAATTTAATTTTTCCAACCCACACATGTATTCAAAATTGTGTGTGCAACAACAGAGATGGCAACAAAGATCTACCAGCGAGGACTGCTCATGTTTAACATGAGAATTCCACCAAAGAACATGGAGCGCAAGAAACATATTAATATTCAATTATTTTTCAGCTGCTCCAAGATGGAGGATAATTTGAGACGTAACTGCATCGAGAAAGAAACAATATGTTTAGAATATGGGTATAAAAACCACAAATAGAGACAGTGCAAGGAAAACATAAAGAAATGCGTAAACTGCCATGGGACATAGAGTACTATGTCAATGGCATGCACAAAAATGATGCAGATAATAAAACGAAAGGAAAGAGAAGCGAGAAAAGAAGAAGAAACCAGAAGAAATGCAACGTATGCTGGTGTGGCTAAAGCAACTGTGAAAACAATGCAGGAAGCACAGACGCATCTAACTGTACCACAAGTAGCATCAACGAACTGCTCACATGCATAGTTTATGCCCATGTAATGAATATTGGGAAACCGGGCACCTTCGCTACGAAACTAAATACAATGTTTGAAAAAAATTGAATCAAGAAGATGTGGTTCCCTGAGAATCCCCCCATCATCCGAAGACCTTAAGATCAACGTTGGCCCAAACAAACAACGAGGAACCCACTACCGAAGAAAACTCAAATATGACAGTGCAAAGCAAAGAAGGAGACAACGATAAAGAAGTACACACGGAAGCACAGGAAATCAAACTTAAAGTTTACATTGATGAATGATTCCCCCTTCCGGGAGGTAAGAAGCAACAAGACATCATTAAGGCAATTAAAGAAGGAAATGCAAATGGGCACTCAAAGGAAAGACATGAGAGGAAGACGAGGAAGAATTGCAAAAACTCCTACTCGAGGACAAAATACGGATCTATCCTGGCGACTTCGTTACCGTCTGCCTCACTACATTTCAAAGTATAAAAAATGGCAGGTTGAAAAGTAACGAAGCAGAACCCGACAAGAAATCGACCCGTAAAAAATCTGAAGAACGCTAAACGACCAAACTTAGTAAACAATAGAACCAGAAAGGAGAAGAAAGCTCAGTATTCCGCAAATTAGCACTAAAGGATGGATCGGTAAAACATCGACAATAGGAAATATTTTTAGAAAGACCGATCCAGATATTATGGTAATATCAGAACACGGAAAGAACCCAGAAGCAACAACAATGAAACTGTTTTATTACACCGTCATAAATGAGAACCCTTTAAGCGAGCAACACGACGGGGCGGCCATAGCAATAAGATGAGAGCTAAAATTCAAAGAAGTCAACGAATTGGACGAAGCTTTCTTGGCCGTGAAAATTAAAATGGAATTGATACCAATAATAGTAGGCATGGAATACCAAGCACCATGGAAAAACTATCTTCCCCTGCATAACCTATTAATAATCTTTAGGAAAGGTTTCCAAACCCTCTTTATAAGAGACCTCAATGCCAGGTGCAGGGTAAATGGATACCGCTCCAGGAACAACAGAGGAGCTAACTTAGAAATGATGTTCGCAATGAACATTTTCAAGAGATTAGGACACGACTTCCCGACAATTATCTGAAGTCGGGAAAGGCTGCGATGAAGCCTCATCTCACTAAATATAACCTTTTGGATATGACCCACTTTCGTAGGAAATAGAAAGGATGGACCGTTGAAGAATAGTATAGAGTGATATTCTCTAATGAATCTACCTTTCCCTCGTTTAGAGCTTCTGGAAGATCATTCTTTAGAAGGAGAAAAGGGAAGCGCTTTCACGATTCCTGTGCCCTTCTTACAGTGAAGCAATCTGGCACTCTCCATGTTTGGAGCTGTTTCTCATCGATGAGAACTGGATCACTAGCAATTTTGTTCATAAACTGCCATGAACTTAAGCACCAATCCTCAACAGTTCAGCAATATTTCGGAGAGGATAAGTGCAATTTTAAGCAAGATGAAGGACCTTGTCATATAGCTAAAGCAATAATTAATTTCTTGGATGAAAATATCATCGAACTTCGTGGACCATGTCCCGGGAATTCGCCAGATTTGAACCAAATGGAGAATTTGTGAGGGAGAATCAAATTGGATGTTTATGAATAAAAGCCATCCAATGATAAACAATTTCGGGTGTTTATTTAACAAAAATGGAATAACATCATTAAAGAGATCATAAAAAAAATGTTCTCCAGCGAAACGAATTAAGGCAATCATGAAGAAAAAGGGATATCAGTGAAAATAGTGACTTCGCGGATCAATTGACTCCATTTATTAATAAAGTGGATTTTGGGCTCTATTTTTTTATTTTTCACTTTAAAATTATGTAACAAACATATGAAAACTAAATTCAACGTATGATTAGTTCTATAAAATTTTCCTTTAGAAAAAAATATAGTAATCTCAAAACTTTTGCCCATGAGTATATATATATATGGATAACCAGCGGCGGTCTGAGGTTCGAATCGTCGCTGTGGTGATATTTTTATTTTTCTCGTGGCTTTTCTCTGCTCTTCTGTTTCTGTGTAAATTTTCATATATATATATATATATATATATATATATATATATATATATATATATATATATATATATATATATATATATATATATATATATATATATATATATACACGAAGGGTGGTCAAAAAGTTTTGCAAATCGGAAGGGCAAAATAGAGGAAGTGGAAGGGCTGTTTGCGGGGGTGTTACGACAAGCTATAATAAGTCAGGACCTGCAGCCGCACGCTCCTGCCTCGTCTATTTAAGAAGCAGTAGCTGATCGCAGATCGTCAGTCACAAATTTTTCAACAATGGAGAAGGTTGAGCACCGCGCAGTGATCAAATTTTTTACCAAGGAAGGCAAGAAGGTAAAAGAGGTCCATGAACGCATGGTTGCAGTGTACACCGACACCGCCCCTTCCTATGCAATCATTGCTCGCTGGAATAGGGAGTTCCACCATTGTCGTGAGTCCCTTAAAGATGACCTCAGTCTAGGAGGCTCGTCAGACGTGACCAACGAGGACAATGTGGCCCGTGTAGAGATGATGATTCTCGAAAATCGACGGGTGAAGGTCGAAGAAATCGAGTGAGAACTTGGAATATCACATGGAAGTGTTATCAACATCATCCACGCCCCATGATCGACTTCAACGTCGTCAAAGTCGACAAGGCCATTGCACAAGCTGCCATGCGCGAATGCGGATTCGAGGAGCTAAACCATCCCCCCTACAGTCCAGATCTGGCCCCTAGCGACTACTTTTTATTCCGCCAGGTCAAGGCGACACTGCGTGGACGCCGGTTTGGGGACGATGAAGATGTCCAGCTAGCCGTCTAGAAGTGGATTGAACAGCAGTCGGGAGATTTCTGGTTGTCGGGAATTCGAAGCCTTAGGGACAAGTGGCGCAAGTGCATTGAAGTCGAGGGTAGTTATATTGAAAAATAATAAAACACTTTTCCTAATATCTCTTTTCCTTATATCCGAATTGCAAAACTTATTTACCGCCTCTCGTACATATATATATATATATATATATATATATATATATATATATATATATATATATATATATATATATATATATATATATATATATATATGGAGCTCGGCCTTGAAGCCTGCATTTAATATTGAGGATAAATCCCAGAGCCACGAGAAACAGATGCAGCATCTTTTAATTTTTTACTTCGTTTCGAAAACTACAGGTTTTCATCTTCAGGCTAGAATAAGTTTACAAAGCTAATACATAACAAGAAAACTTGAAAAAGACAAGACATTATTTTTAAGGGTGACCAATTATAAAATATCAGTAAAATATACTGAAGAGGAAAACTTGTAGTTTTCGAAACGTTGTAAAAAATTAAAAGATGCTGCATCCGTTTCTCGGGGCTCCAGGATTTATCCTCAATATTATATATATATATATATATATATATATATATATATATATATATATATATAAAAGTACAGTAGCGTACAAGTAACTATAGGGATAAAACCACAGTAATAGGACTAATTTTATAGGCGAAACCAGATTTCGACGGAAACATCCATCATCGTCGGTCGCTGATGGCTAAGTGAAATACAGAAGTTGCTTAACGTACAAAAACACAAATGCGGGACACTAGCGGCATTTTGGAGAAGCGGAAGAATGAATTTCTTGCTTATTAAGGTATTAGTAGTAAATTGGCCGTCGGAAGTATTAAATTCGGGAATTTCATTTATAATTGCCGATTCAATTAAGCGTGGATGTATATAATTGTGAGATTTATAAACTATTTTAGCATTATCAATAACAATTTGATGATTTTCATTGGACATATGTAGAAATAAACTCAAGGAGAGGACACCACATCGCATATCGCATTTATGTTCATTCATTCTTTTGGAAAATCTGCTGCTTTCACCGATATATACTTCATTACATGATTTGCAGGGAACAAAACAAACTCCTTGTTCTTTATCGATTGATCTATTTTTGGATAAGCTATTTCTGATCGTATTCTCGTACTGAAAGGCAACATTGATATTGTTGGTGAGTGCCAACTTTTTAAAATTGATTAACTGGGGGAGTATGGGAAGGTAACATAATATTTGTCACATATGTTTTTCTTATAATTAGATAGGGAGTAATAGATGGCGTGGAGGAAGACCTTCTCCGCCTAGTCGTGCGTGATGCACTGTGAAGATGGATATACATTTGCGATAATAACCAAACACCTTCACTGCCTACATTGCAGTTTCCTTTAATATTTTAATTTAGTCAGTTTAACATTTGAAAGTTACATAATATACCATGCTCTTACACGTGGGTAGAAACCCTTGTGTTCTGTGATGGCTAGAGTGTTCAGTATGTTTAAAATAGCCAATCGAAACGTTTTTTTATGGATTTTTTATTAGTCTATTACATAAAACCATCCAGTATTGATTAAGATCATCCCCTATGCGTGTTCAATAATGATCGAGATGGCTCACAATTGCTATAGCAACCGAAATGCAGCTCAATTTACGAAAGTATCTATTCAGGCCAAAATTTAGCTGAGATTGTTTTTTTCTTGTATTTTTAGTAAAAATAAGTAAGTTCATTTAGTCACCAAATCCATATAAAAGTAAGAAAAGTGTTAAACAATATTGAAGTAATGGGAAAATAAGTCTAAAACTACTTAATCATCTCAAAATAGTTGAAGATCATTCGGTCACTCAAATTGATGCCACAAGTTGAAGGAATCCCCTTCAACTTGTGGGATTCCTTCAGCAATGCAGCAAATGGAAGAGACGTGCACACTATCGACCCTGATCATTCGCCTTATTTGTAAGAGTCTTAATCATCATTCAACTGTGCCATGGCGGGTCCCAAGCACGGCTGAGAAGGGGAGAGAGTTGGATGACGAGTGCAGATACCTCATCTGTAAAACCAAACATGAGTGTAAATAATCATTATTGGTTGCACGCAGCTAAAATCGAATCAAAACAATAACCTATCACTCACTAGAATTTGAGTCGGTGACCATGGGAAATTTCAAGATCAGTCTTTTATTTTTCGATTGTGACTCACTTTGAAGTTTACTCATGGGAATCAGTGTGGAAATTTTTTCATTTCAAAGCGTCTCTCGTGAATCTCTTCATACATGTATTTCATAATTGCAACAAAGTTTCACGAGTTAACATTTATTCAAGAAACCTAAACATCATTAGTCATTATGGATATAAAAACGCAGAACATCAGCTATTTCCTGATACTATTAGAATTTTCAAAGATTGTCGCATATGTATTTAGAATTAAATAAATCAACCGAATTTCACTAGCTAAGGAGACATCATAATTACAAGATTAACTCCGTTTATTTACGGGAAAAAACTTTGCGTAAAATCAGACATTTAAATCTAGGTCACTTCATATTTACTGCCCACTGCATAGTACATAATACCCAGAGGTTGTTTGAGATGACCATGGGAAAAGTAAGCTTGGTCTTAGTCCCCCCAACTTCCTTATTTTTCTATAATTTGTGCCCCCCTAATTCTATTGATTTAGTATTAATTTAGTTTCATGTTATATAAAGTGTAATTTTACCTAAGCATCTTCCCTGCACTATTCGAACACCCTTACAAGTTCATTGTTTGATTGTTGAGACGAGATTAAAAGGGTTATTACTAAATTGATTATCTAGTTTCACACTCTATTGGCCATCCTTGTGGTTTGCTGCTCATTCCCAGCAATCAAATGATTATATCGAATAAACCAATCAAACAATTCTACAAATCACTGATTTAACTGGCTATTTTAACCTTCAATTTAACAATTGCAGTACAATGAGGGTTTCTCCAGTCTTGGGTTCTTGCTGGAAATTACAATTTTAAGTTAAAATATAATGTACCAAGCTACGTTTTGAGTTAATATAGATATTATAGGTTAACCCCTACTTTGCATCAGTGAGGGGCCTAACCTTTGATTATAGTAACCACCTACCCAAGCTGCAAATATTGACATTTTCTTTCAAAAGGACAAAATTTAACAGAAAATATACTTAATGAGAAATTTAGGATTTGTCTCTATATCCTGTTAGCCATTTTTGGTTTTCAGTTTTCCAAATCTTTTAAAATTGATCCCATCTCTTTTAGGAATGGTTTGTACTAAAAACTGAAGTACTAGAGAAAAACTGCTAGTGATTTATCAACTCAACTGCCTTAAAATATCCATGTCGTACATTAGATGAGTAGGAAATTTAATTATACATTAACACGATTATAGGTAAATTAAGGGATATAAAACAGCTCTCTCTGAATTAAATCCTCAAAAATCGTTTCGAAAGTTCCTTGAACAAAATGATCGCATGATTGAATAAAATGGACTAAATAAATAGAAGCGGTATATATTCGCATTCGCTCGAATAATTACCCTTTAATTACCAATATAAGGATTTCTATTCAACTTCTGCACAGTATACGAAACCATTATTTTTCATACCACAAAAATGCAAAATCCATACCAAAAATATCTAAAAAAACACCGAAGACACTCCGAAGAAATCACCCCACCAAATAATTCACGCCCATATTAACCACAAAACAATCTCTGCGCCCAAACCATCTTCTCACCATTTCAGCAGATGTAGTTGTAGGAGAATCATCACTCCCAGTCGCAAACGGTTTACTTTGGCAATGTACTTCATACTCGCAATAAACAAATAAAACTCATACAAGAAACAGCTCAACGCATTCACAACATACTTCACCAAAAGATAGTTTGAGTAGCGGATCTATAGTATAGTAGATCAACGTACAGCAGAGGTAGCTCCTTATAATCAGAAACCGCTTTTCTACAAAGAAGTCTGTACAAATCAATGCAATTTAATATACTACACTCCCGTTTCCACATCTCTGTGCCCAATAGCAGAAAGTCGCTCATCATTTCCCAAAGCCCAATTGGTCCTTCATAGCGATGGGAAGCTGCGTGCTCCAGAACCTCGTCCAGTTTGGGTTGATCCCTGGGCAGAGGCTCAAAAAGACACCTTAACAAACCCTATCCTTGCACAATATCATCAATAGGCCCTTCGCTCTTTCCTTTTTCTTTTAAACACTGATTCACATAATTACCCAATCAACCCGCCTTTTACGCTGTATTCCAATCTTACACACAATCTGACACTCACTCTCGTATATTCTGTTTATAACGATATTTCCAGACATTCGCTTAACATGGCAATATCTCCACAGAACAACTTTGTTCATACCCTGCTTTACACCCTAAATCTCTCCTACCGTGTCTTTTATTCCTCATGCTACGGTTATCCTTTCATACCAAACATCCTTCTCAAATTGCTCATTGTTGACACCAGCATACTCTTATAACCAGTCTTATAACTTCTTTTTATTTTAATTATATGATATTGCAACATATATTTTACTTTACATGTCTATATAGAATCGCACAGCTTTTTCATTTGCACGCGGGTCCTTTTTCGCCTACCTAAATGTCCATAAAGTGTGAGATTCATTTTCCTTTCACACATCACCTATTCTTCCTAAATGATTGAGGGAGACGAATACAAGTCCATTTACAAACACTTGGCGCGTACTTTCATTCCAAATGAGAATAACACATTCAATGTTTCGCATTAAACTCTTCAGGCTTAAGTGAATAAGAAACAACTTCACTACGAGCCATAGTGTTGAGAATGCAAATAATAATATTGATAATAATAAGAGAGTTTTATAATGGTACTCTTCAATGAAATGGTCCCTAATAGATCAGATGCGTCTTCAGGATTTACAGGCACAACAAGCGTACAGGGGCTTATTGCAGGAGTCAGCTTATTCCACATTTTAGGAGCAGGTGGCTTACAAATTATTCTTGAATTCAATCTATTTTAGGCTCAAGGGTTAGAGTGGATTAAGCCTCCTATCTACTAATCTCAGGGAGGCAGAGTCAGTTGTTTCGAATCTCGTTTAATTCTCGTAGGATTTTGCACTTATCTATATTAATTATAACTCCCTCCTACGTATAAAGTCCATTTATATCTATAGTAAAGAGAGCTGCTTTTGATAGGTCTTTATTTGTCTAAATAGAGGAAGAAAAATGGACAATTAAAACTGCAAAATGAGCACCCATTGTCAAGCGCAAAAAAAGTCACTAAAAAGGCATAAGGAAAGAAAGAGAATAAGAGAAACGGTGAAATGTGAGACTAGAAAAGATAAAAAAGATAAGATAACTATCGATTACCACAAATCGACCTCCGCAACAAATCAATACATCGGGTCATTATTTGATCATTCATTTGGGTTAGAAAGAAGGCACGTAAATAAATTCCAATTTCAAAATTGATTTGAACATTTATTACATATCTACTACGTTTCGAATACAATTTATACCTGTCTTTCTCACCTAGGGCTCTCCAAACTACGGCCCGCGACGTCAGTTCATCCGGTCTGTCGTTGCAGTGTGCCACAAATGATCACATACTTCAACAATGAAGTATGTCAAGTCAGCACATTGAACAAAGCTGACTGATGAACATTTGAAAGCAACTCTCTTGATTGGATGCTTCAATTACAAATCAAATATTGATGATATCTTAAAAGCTAAACACCAGTTTCCCAAATCTCACCAACCTTTGGGTTGCTTAGTTTGTGAGAATCGGATATGTGCGCCCTGGGTGTAATAATACTATCTTATTGCTAACGACGCCTTCTTTGATAACTTTTTGGTAAATAAATATGTTTGTTGTCTTTATTTTTTTGTGTATTTTGTTTTTTTTTTTGTAATGGTAAATAAATATGTGAATTGTCTTTATTTTTTTGTGTATTTACTATATTGTAACAAAATGGTTATGCGGCCTGGGTTCGTCATTCTCTCAGTTATCTGGCCCACTGTGAACTATGTTTGGCAAGCCCTGGTCTAACTAATACATTACTCTTTCTACCGAGTCAACGGGATTGATAATGCCGGGTCATTTTCCCATATGAAAGGGAGATCGCACGAAAATGTTCATTGCTGCAACTCTCGATATACTTTTTAATCCCTCTTATTCTTTATATTCATTTATTGTTTTCTTTGGTTTTCCTAAATTTTATATCGTTTTTTTTTGTGAGTTGCGAAGCAGTGAATTTTTTTTTCATACTACTACTCTAAGTGAATTGGTGGAAAATAGGGTTTTGTTTGTTTGGACCAAGTCAGTAAAATTCCATCCAAGCTTCCCAAGGGTCAGGTAGTATATATATGTATATATATATATATATATATATATATATATATATATATATATTGTGAAAAAGATTAATTATCCGAAGGCCAGTTTTTTCATTTATGACAGGCGTGTTATATGCGATATCCACTAGATAAAGTAAAACGGTAGAACATTGACTACAATACACAAAAGAATCTTTTAAAATTTGCTTGCTAATTTCTTCAGAATAATAATTTTTGCTCCTTGAAATTTTGCACAAAGCTTTCTTTAGTATTTTAGGACCAAAATGAAGCTCATTTTGCCCTACTCTTTAGTGTTAGAGTGCTAATTTCGTGATATGACCGGGTGTACGCCGTTTTATGCACACTGGCTATGGCCGACCGAAATTAAGGCTCCACCTAGGGAGCCTTACATAGAAAGTTGCTAGGCCAAGGAATATTCAAACACGGCTACAAAAATATACTTTAATAGGAATAAAGAATACATATAGGGTAAGTTAAATGGCAATGCAATTAAATATTGACTGTTCACTGCTAAGATGATTAACACTTTCAATTAAGTTTGAACCGAGGGATAATTAATTAAGTAATGATTTTACAATTATGCAAGTTTTAAAGCAAAGGTGATCCTTGAGGTTCGACGCGGTAAAGGTGGGAGTAGCGTAATGAATCAGGGGTTAAATCCCTTTTACCTTCATGTGCGGCGAGTAGGACCAATTAGGTAAGTTCGACTTTCAACTTGTGGGTGTCTCACGGAACACTCAATCCAACTTCAGGAGACTGAAGTGGGAGGGAGGGAGGTGGGGGTGGGGGGCTCTTATCCTTAAGAGGCAAACGGAGGGTGCTTCAGTGATGGCTTTTCCGATCCTTAAAATCCGAACACGTGGTGAGAAGGGTTGAATCGCGCCTAACCCTCTCCGCGAACAACACTGAGTGACGACTAGCTCTTCCTTGGCTCTTCGACAATAACTCAATTCTTCTCTGAGCGAGAATGTAGTCGATTCCCTCTCGACTAATGAAGACATTAAGGCGGCTCACGTACTGGACGGCGGCTTCAGACAGTATCTGCCTGTGAATTCTGAACTGTCGAATATATGTCCCCAAATGGTCTAGACGGGAAGAGAGGTTCATCGCCAACAGACCTCTTTAATTGCCTTGGGTCGTGATAGGGTTCCATAGCGCGAAGTCGCCATTCCCACTTAATGGTCTTTCCATCGATCTAATTTTCACAGTATATAGGGCAGCCGAATTTATTAGCGGTCAACGGCGAACTGGGAAAGTCAGGGGGAAGGGGGTCCTTCTCTCTCTCATTATTACACACTCCTGCCTTTTAAGGAAGATATTTTTTCCGATAAGTCGGGTGCGAAAAAATAAATGTCTCGTACTCATTTTTCTTCAAGGGGAAGATGCTATAAAAATTTTGATTAGTGCAAAGAGATACAAACAGAATTCGGACATGAACGAGGTTAGCAAATAATAATAATTACTTCAGACTATACAACAGGTACAAAAAAATAATTAAAATTGAGCCAAACAACATATTAAGTATCTAAATAAAAGAAAAAAAAATGAACTATTATTAAAGACGCACTACAACCGAGGATAATTATAAAATACTTCAAACAATTAGCCTCTATATAAAAAAAAACAAATCAGGAAACATATTTACAAGGAGATACGCTAATGGCATCTTTAATTTATGGCAATAGGGTCTTCTAGATGATTTCTACGTAAACTATGCGCTAAACAATTTTGAGTACTCTTGATATTCCCCATACGGAATTGATATTCAATGAGCAACAAACTCCAAAGCCTTAGTCGACAATTTTGAGTCCTGAAATTACGAAGGTACGACAATGGCTTATGGCCACTCTCAATTACGAATTCGGTTCCTAAAGTGTACATTCTAAAATGTCGAATTGACCATACTATAGCTAACGCCTCGAGTTCAATGGTGGCGTAAGCCTTGTCGCGGACAGACTGCTTCCTGCTCGCATACGCAACGGGCCATCTACTTCCATCGTTTTCATTCTGCATGAGGGTACAACCTATACCATCATGAGAGGCATCAGTACGAATCCCAAACGTTTTGTCCGTATTCGAGAGCTCAAAATAGGAGCAGAGATCAGTTTCTCCTTCAGCTGGATAAAGCTAGACACCTTGGGGGGAGTCCAACTGACAGGATCTGGTCCCGTTTTCTTTAACATATCATTAAGGGGTGACGCTATAGTGGCAAAATTGGGAACGAAGCGCCTATATAATTAAGCGAACCAAGAAATGACCGCAGATGCTTCTTTGTCCGGGGAAGCGGCATTTCAGCTATGGCTTTAACTTTGTCTTCTTCGGGGACAATCTGGTTCTTTCCGATTTTAAAACCAAGATATTTAATCGTATCATATGCGAAATGACACTTCGACGGGCCTATAGTGAGTCCGTGTGAGCGCAAACGGATTAAAAAAGGGCGAAGGGACTGTACGTACTGGTCCCATGTATACGTTGTCAAAATTAAAGGTTACACTCACTAGGCTGTCTACAATTCGGCACGTCATTCGATTGTAGTTACCACACGCATTTACCAAACCAAAATGAAGACGGGTAAATTGCACTAAGACTTTCTATGTAGTAAAAGCTGTAACTCGCTTAGAAGTTTCGGTGACCGGATCTAATGGTAGGCCTTACAGAGATCAATTTTGGAGATGAATTTTGCATCTTCGAAAAGATATAGATTTTGATCAATCAAAGGTATGGACTCGGCGTCGAACAGGGTTACTGAATTTAATTTGCAAAAATCAACGCACATCATAAATGATTGATCGGCCTTTCTGACCATTACAATCGAGGCATAAAAATCAGATGATGAAAACTTGATGATTGCCAACCTGAGCAAAATTTCTACTTCTGCGTTAAACGCGGGGCGTAAATGAACGGGAATAAGGTAAGGCTTAGTTCTTAATGTTCTTGCGTTTTTAAAACAATCTCATGAGTGAATTGGGTTGAACAACCTGGGATTTTGGAGACTACGTCGAAGAATTCACTTAGGAGGCTTGCCAATTGAGCCTTCTCGATGGATCGGAGACGGGTTTAAAATCAAGCTCGGGGGCTGAGTCCGATTAGGGGAAAGGAAGAACGGCAAAGAGTATTCGTCATCTGTTTCCACGCAGACCATTTGAACGAGGTAAAGCGGTTTGACCGGGTGAGTTGCCTCTAAGACGAGTTCTTCGACTAAAGAGACCACATTATTAATGCACGCACATCGGTGGTACCTTTTTAACAGGTTGACGTGGCACACTTTATTACCTCGGAGGGGAGGAGGGTCTGAATTAAGTAGTCGACCGGGCCTTGGGCTTCTAATACTGTAAAAGGTCCTTTCCACTGAGATAGGAGCTTATTAGACTCAGAGGGTAACAGAAATAGTACTACGTTGCCTGCTTCGAATTTCCGTGCTTTGGATTTGATGTCAAAATACGTTTTGTACTTTTCCAAATTCACCTCATAATTCTTGAATGCGAGTACGCAAATCCAACACATAAGCTTAGGAGGACTTAACCTCCTCATCAAGCTTGCGGCTTGACCATAATTATTTTAAGATGGTTATCTGCCCGCTGACGTTTCCTCCGTACAATAGCTCGAACGGGGAAAATCCGAGCGTTCGGCGTGGGATTTTCCGACACGCAAATAAAGCCAAGGGGAGGTAGCGGTGCTATTCTCGCGGTTGGGCGTGGCACAATTTCTTGAGAGCTGATTTGGGAGTCCCGTTTAATTTCTCGCACATCCCATTTGAGGTGGGCTGATAAGGGGTTGAGAAAAGATGTTTGACCAGCAAGAGCTTTCCTACATACTCCATCAATTCTGGAACGAATTGACGGCCTCTGTCCGATAGGATTTCCTTCGGGATTCATACTCCGAAAAAAATAGAAATCAACGCCTCCGCACACGAAATACTATCAATGTTCTTCAAAGGGGCCGCATCCGGGAAACGAGTGGCACAATCTACGAGGGTCAAAATATAGGAATGTCCGTCACTAGACGGGGGACGGAGAGGGCCTATAAAATCGATCACGACCATGAAGAATGGTTCAGACACGATTGTGTTCTTCTGAAGGGGAGCTGGGGCAACACGACCTTTGGCGGTGACCTCTTGATAGATGTCACGGAATTTGAAAAAGTCGGATATTTCTTTGGCAGCACTTGGCCAAAAGGCCAAAAGAAATATTTGAAGACGCGCTGGGGCGTCTTATTATGATTGAAATACCTAGCCATTAATTTATCCGTCGTGAACCATCTGCAGAACGTGGCGTACATACATCCTGGATACAAACAGGGTAGTGACCGAGGTGTTATCTGGTCCTACAAAAGATTGATGTAGCAACGAATCTTTTTCTATGTAGTCAATTCTTCTATTTCTTCGAACGGTTTCTGGCTCCTTTTTATCTGGCCTTCTCCCACAAGGGTTGCAAAGAAGGGCAATTCTTTTGAGCTTCAGCAAGCTGATCATTGCTGGATAGTTCGACGTCTGGCGTTGACAAGGACGTTGAGGGTACCGGGATAACAGTATCTTTCGCAGCTTGGGCCCTGGTGATAACTGGTTGCGCGATGGGTGTGGGGAGAGCTGCGGCTCGGTCTGATGAGAACAGAGCAAAACTTTATGGGGCAGCGACTATATCGGCTCATCCTGTGAAATACTGACACTGCATGTAGCACTTTACCACAGGGAACTTAGTGGCACTACGTAAATCTCGTGAATGATCGCAAATTTCTTATGCTGGCGACTTACAGGGGGCAACAGCCTGTCTGATACTACTATACATGTGCAACCAGCGTCTCTTACAAGGGCTGACACTCGGCACCTATTAAACCTGCCGTTCTTAAAGTTGAGCCCACGGGAGGAGCTCTTATTAAGCAAGAAATTTACCTGTTGTTTAGAGTGAGAGGAAGCAGGTGGTGACTGCAATGACGAGACAAAAGAGCTAGGAGGAAGAGAAGTGGTTACCTGGTGGACTTGTTGATTAGGGTGGTCCTTAGCTGGTAGTTCTGCGCGCAGTTATAACTAAGGTGACCAGGGATACAACAGGTAAGGCATACGATGGGTTGACGCGAGTAGTGAGACGGCGCAGAAGGGAATGTTGGAGGCTTTACGTCCTTTTGTTCACGCTGAGGATGAGGCTTGGGCTTATGAGGCGCATGAATCTGCACGAAGCTACCATTATTCTTAGCATGGAACTTATTAGGCCCAAATTTATGTTTGGGGGACGGGGGGTGACTCTCCTTGTTCTTCTTGGGATATAGGTCGTGGCTGGAAGGGTGAAGGTTGGCTTCCTTTACACATCGTTTAAACGAAGAAGCTCTTCTATCTGTTATGGAAGCCTTCAATTCTCGGGGAAGGGTAGCCATGAGTTTATCCCTAAAAAAAAGTCGACTAATGACTGATATTCGTTAGTCACTTGTGAGGAGTCTAGCCAAAACTGTAAATTGCGACAAAAAGCGAACCCAAATTGCTTAAACGGTTGTCCCGGCTGTATCCTGGCCGAGCAGAATCTAACCTGATACAACTCCGGATCCATATTAATAGCAGAGAGGAGCTCTGCTGTTAGGGTTGAATAATACAGAGTTGCTTCCGAGGGGAGACCAATGAAGATTTCACGCAGACGAGTGTTTAAAAGGGGGAGTAGACGGGCAGCTATATCTGATTCTTCATCCCAAGTGTTGACTTCGAAACTTCTTAAAGTGGGTCAGATAAGAACAAAAATCTTCTCCGTCTTTATACGCGGGGAGTTTTAACGAGGGTGCTTGTGGGTGATAGTTACCTGATCCCACAGAAGTCATTTCTGCATGATCACGGCTTAATTCTCTCTCGTGCTATCGTTTTTGTTCTCTCTCTCTCTCTCTCTCTCTCTCTCTTCTGCTTCTCTCTGTGCTTGTTCTTTCCTTTCTTCTGCTTCTCTAGGTGATTGCCTCTCGACTAACGAAGACAATACGGCTAATGTACTGGACAGCGGCTTCATACACAATCTGCCTATGAATTCTGAACTGTCGAATATATACCTTGAAATCATTTAAACGGGGAGAGAGGTTTATCGCCAATAGACTTCCTTAATTGCCTTGGGGTCGCGATAAGGTTCTATAGCGCGAAGTCGCGATATCCACTTAAGGGTCTTTCCATTGTTCTAATTTCCGCCGCAGTATATAGGCCAGACGAATTTATAGCAATCAACGGCGAACTGGGAAGGACGGGGGGGGGGGCATTTCTTCTCTCTCTCTCTCTCAGAGCTAATATTCTTTCTATTCAAATATTTTATTTCCTCTTTCTCAATAGATGTCCCAATCTATGTCTGTCGGTCACCATAAAGTCCTGTATCCCTAGGAGTTTGCTATTAGAACTTATAGCCTTATAGACTATAACAGTATAGAGCAATAAATGGGTAGAATATATAAGCAGACGTTTACTCTCGTTTATTTGTATTTTTTGTTAGTGGCAATATGGTCAATTGTCTCGTACCTGGATATGTCTATTATCAAATACACGAATGCTATTCGTTGATGTATTGAGCCATAACAGTTGCATTAAACATGGCATGAAAGTAGTGTTATTCCCTTTTTTAGGTTTTGGTTATTAACGGAATTTAGTTTGAGAAGTATAATTCATGAAGGGTGATGATTGAAAGGCGTACTTTGGACACGATGTTGTAGGTTGTATGGATTGGATACCTTCGATCGATCGATATGTTGCACGCGCGCACGTTTACAAGGCAGTACTTATTGTGTAAAATGCTTTTTGACTGTTTTGTTTTTCTGTCTGTCTATCAACCCAAACCTTTTCACAGTCATTATCTTCTTCACTTGCTTTACTAACTTTACCTCATGAACTTTATGGTAAGAAGCTCTTGTTGATTTTCGCTTCGTTATTTTAAGTAAATGATACTCCTCTACCTCCTCTTTTTCCCGAACATTCGGCTCATAGGTAATGTCTGGCGCACACACAAGACAAAACACTATATAATCATTTAAAATATTATTTCTTCCTCTTCCTCTCTCTCTCTCTCACAAATCTCAAAGTCACGAAAAGATAACAGAAAAATCCTGACGTTAATGAAAGGAACTCAAATCAGCGAAGTGCAATTTTCAAGTCAAATTAAATATTCCCAGTTTTAGAGAACGAATGATGGCACGTATATAACGTTCATAGCTGCTATTTTATGCGCTCTTTCGATGGCTGGTGACGAGCAAATCATACTAAGAAATCACCACTAATATCACGGGCCTGGGTAATTTGGACTAATTATTATTTATAGACACAAAACAGTTTCAAATTAGAAACAGAGTTAGGTGTTTTTTAAACTGTGGTTCCTAAACTCAAGGTCAACGACCCAAATAAATATCGGAATGATGTTCCCAGATTTTATGGTTGGGTTTAAAAATAATAAGAGGAAAATAAAAAAAATTAAAGTCACGTTTGTTCATTATTCTTTTGCCGAAATTTTTGAGAAATATTGCAATTTATTGATGAATAATTAAAGTTTAGATAAATTGATTGTTATAAATTAATAAAAGTTACAATTAATTTTCCATTTTAAGTATCACCAATTGTGTTCAGGGCCTTGAACAAAAAAAGGTTGAAAAACAAGAAGGAAAGTTTTATTTGTTTATTATTGCTTGAGAAAGTTTCCTTGGTTGGATATGTAAAGAAATAATAGCAAGTACGTTGTGGTATAAAAAAAATAGCCTCCTACGGTATTCGAACCAACAACTTTGAGCCTGATGATTATACGCAGCCGACTTAGCCGTGATAACGTCCTCAATCATAAAAACAATAGACGTCCTGTTGCGTTTTCATTTCTTAATTGTGATTCAGAAGTAACGTCCACGTCTCTCATGGGGAAGGGTACCAGTTCGAATGCTGGTGAAGGTTGGTGATTTTTTATCTATTCTTGGCACGCTATTATGAGAGAATTACGAACTATCATAAACCCAAGATCCACTCGAGGCTAGTTAAAGAGCGAATGTAAAGGGTGAAAGTGACTGGTGATGGGAAGTTAAAAGAAATAGAGGATATTTAAACAGTATTAATATAATAACTCTTGTTTCTATAATTTATATTTTAAATTAATATTTATCAATTGTATTCTCAAATATATTCACCGTAGGGATTTTAACGACATTTATAAGCAAATTGTTCCTATCTCTAACAATCGCCTCCAATAGTTTACCCAACACAGAAATAAGGAAAATGGGCCAAAGGTTTTCAGGATCAGTCTTTATTCTTTTTTCGAAAAATATTTGTTACATTTGGTTCTATGAACTATCAACGAGCTATTCACTCACTAAACGAATTTTAAAGAAAATTATACAAAGGGGTTTTGATAGTTCGCTTTCTAACACGTACAAGAGGATTGAATATATTTTATAATGACCGAGAGCCTTGGAAATATGCCGTTTTTTAGTATAAATATCAATCTAATTCTCAATTATGCCTACTTTGAAATATTTTAACTTTACTAAAATTTATTACGCCTTGTATTTTGATAAATTAATTCTCTTTTGAAGGTAAAATCATTTGCAAAGTGCTCATACAAAGTCTCAGCTACGTGGCGCAATCATGACAAGTACTTCCTTGGCATCTTGGAGGTGCTCCGATGCACTCCATAATTTGCTTGCGATCATTAAAAAATATCTATAAAATAGCTTGAACTCTTGTTTTGCCAACGACGTTAGCTTCTTTTTATAATTCCATCTTATGATCCCACATTGAACTTCTACATGAGGTGAGCATTCTTCAACGTTTTTGAATCGACGTGGACATTATTTCAAATATAATTGTAGTTGCATTTTTCAAATTTTTCCAGCATTAGTTATTTATCTAATTTCGCCTTCTCTGAGTTTTCTTTTTGTTTGTTTGTTTGTTTGTTTTTAAGTACAGCACATGTAAAAGACTTCAAGAAAAGTAATTTGCATTTATTAAAAAATGAATGTGAAGACCACCCATAGCTTCCAAAGCTGACAATTTTGAAGAAGCTTTATAAGTGGCTAATTTAGGTGAAGTTAAACCTTGTGATCAATATATGAGCCAATTTGGTGTTTGCGTCAGTAGAGATAGGGGTGTTAAGCAACTCTCTCTGACCTGTTTCGTTCCGTAAAGAAATCAGGTCGCCATGCAAGCTCTCACAAAAGCAAAATGTCTAAATATATGTACTCGAATTATTATTTTTTTTTAAAAGGGTGCTGAAATCCATTTAATTTTATTATCTATCTTCTAACAACTGGGTTCAATTTACGGCTCAAAACATTTCGTTAGTACGAAATGTTTGGACCTGATATTCGGATTAAATTCACGTCAAGGATTTAGGAAATGTGTTTTTGAACAAGATATAGACAGTCTATAAAAACTTTACACAAAGGAATTAGTTAACTAGTGCGTATTTTAATTCCTGGTAGCCTTTACAGTATAGTTCCTCTATGATTTTTAAGTGGCCACGGTTCCAGGTGTTGTTTAAAAGAATTTAACACTATGTTTTGATATTCGCCGATGCTCTACAAGCTGTAAAATGGGTCAGTAACAGTTCATAAGATTTTAGGGCACCCTTCACCCCTTTCCTTGTTACATAACAATATGACGTTAATGAATTAACCTTGGGAGAGATTCGACAAAGAAAAATGATTAAAAGAAAAGAAATGCGTCAAAATTACGAGAATGTGGCCGAAGATATAAAAAAACAATTGTGTTTGTAACGAATTAATGTTAAAGAGAATGTGCCTGAAGACAAACCACTACGATTTTAGGGCACCCTTCACCCCTTTCCTTGTTACATAACAATATGACGTTAATGAATTAACCTTGGGAGAGATTCGACAAAGAAAAATGATTAAAAGAAAAGAAATGCGTCAAAATTACGAGAATGTGGCCGAAGATATAAAAAAACAATTGTGTTTGTAACGAATTAATGTTAAAGAGAATGTGCCTGAAGACAAACCACTACGACGAGAGGAATTATCGTTTAAAGATATTAGGTTGAAAAACAAAGCCATATCGTGTTAATAAGTTATCATAAAGAGAATTTGGGCCCGTAAACAAAGCAATATCGCATTAATGATTGACATTAAGAGAGGCCGTAGGTGTACACAAAAAATATATTACGTTAATGGGTTGACATTACGAGAGATTGAGCCTTTAAAAAAAGCAACATGACCTACATTAATGAGGAATGAGGTTTGAAACCTGAGGAAAAATAAATTTGAGGTTAAAGAATTAGCAGTAAGAGGACAAAGGAATATGAGGTCATTGGGCTACCATTAAACGAGAACTTCCCTGAGGATAATTCTATATGAACTTGATTGATAAACATCAAGCGGTTTTGATTTTTAAGTAAAGCAATAAGGTGTCAATGAAATTAACATGAGTGTTTGGGGCTTGAAGGTAAAATAATATAATGCTTATAGGTTAATTTTAATATGTTGTAATTCTGAAGAGAGCTAAATGAGGTTGATGGATGAATTATAGAATGCATACCTGAAGACAAAATAATAAGATGTTAACGAATTCACATAAGAAACCGAGCGTGTCCGAAGCCATAGCAATTTGATGCTTAGGTTTTAACATTATTAGAGAGTTAGCGCGAAGACAAAACAATATTTTTTAGATGAGAAATTTTAATACATTCCGTCTTTAAAACAAAAAGCCATATGACAATGTATTAAAATTACGAGAGTGCATGGCCGAAAATTTACACAAATTTAGGCTAGTGTCTGCGTTCATAGCTATAAAAATACCAGTATTAAGGTCAAAGAACGAGTCATTAGAAACAGGAATTATTATGATTGGGAAAGAAATTGGCAAATGTATTATTCGACACAAATAGAGAGGACGTATACAATATATAGTTGATCAAAGGGCACAAAAGAGGCCAGGTTAAAACATTTCAAACTTCAATAACTTCGTGTGAAAAGATACAAAGGAATTATTACGAATAGGGACTGATTTCATTGAAGAGAGAAGAAATGAATGTAACCAACGGAAACGTTACTTTTAAGTTGAGAAAGAATGAGAAACGGATAAATAAATAAAATTTGAAACAAAAAATCATGCAAAAACTCGAAGCTCAAAAGACCTGCTAATTTTAGTAGTTTATTGGTTTATTTGAAATTCGGAGGACCAAGTTCGTATTTATGAAACAAAGAACTTAAATATAGGAATATCAACCCATTAAAAAATAAATCTAAATAAATACCGTAAAGAACAAAGATGATAAATCTCTTATAGCAGAAGATACTAATTTTCAACCAAACAACCTGAACAATAAGAGGTCAATCAAGGAAGTCTTAAATTCTACAAGTACCATACACAAATCTGAGTCCCTAATCTCTTTAACAGGGGAAAACAAAATTTAGGGCCACCTCGCATGTCCAAACCCCAAAGTTAGGGATAAAATCCTTCTGGAAGTCATACAACACCAAAACCCTCCATCATTCCCACTTACTACTAGATTAATATTTACATTATAATAATACAACAAAATGACCTCCATCATATTTTCACCTAATGTCTTAAAATGACCGTGGGTTTAAATGTAGTTGACCTTTGGTCGTTCATCTTCAGTCTGAGTGGAATGACCAAAGAACCGAAACCTTCTCGTCAAACAACTTATCCTCATCTAGACTTCTCAATAGCACCAGACGAAACGTTTATATTGCCTTATCCAGAACTTTTGTCCCTTTACCATTTTTTCCAGCCCCTTGCCTTCTTTGCGTTTCCCATCCCTTTGCTTCTTTTACTAGCTTGCCTTAGCTCTCGCTAGCTTTACTGCTTGAAGCGTTCTACTTCCACGCCTAGCCACCGG
The DNA here is from genome assembly GCA_963969495.1 of Ceratothoa steindachneri. Taxonomy (NCBI): domain Eukaryota; kingdom Metazoa; phylum Arthropoda; class Malacostraca; order Isopoda; family Cymothoidae; genus Ceratothoa; species Ceratothoa steindachneri. The sequence goes on along the minus strand of OZ018319.1, from coordinate 126,154,258 downwards.
TTTCAATTTTAGGTGAGTAAGGCCTCATAAATGTTTGCCGCTTGCAGGGAGCTGCCGCAAATGAAGCGATGCGTTAAATCTGAGGCATGCACTCAAATAACTATGCCCACTTACGTCTCGACACATACTAATCGCTGTCCCTTCCATCCCCCTTTTTCCTTTGAGCGCACCACACACCCTTTCCGTCACAAATCTTGCCGAAGGAGTTTTATTTCCGAAAACATACTCAAGCGGAAAGGATGGCCCTCCCTTATACCAGAAGGGTTTTGTACTCGCTAAGGGGTACCAAAGTAGATTACTACCCTTGTTTCTGTCTCTTGTCCACCGACAACGAATGGCATATAGTGCCTGCGAACTTGCCAATGATTGTCATTCTGACCTTTATTTGAATTTCATATTCGTTGTGTCCTTGCCTATAATTGGAAAGGGAGGGATACAGCAATTAACTAACTTAATGGTTTTCATTTTCCCTTGCCTCCTTTACTACTTTTAGAAACATATTTATTTTGCCTTTTATAAATTTTATAGACCTGTGTTAATTATAAAAATCATTATTACCCTAGAGAACAGGGCAAAGAAAATGTGTAACAATAAAAGAAAAACACACAGAAATAGTAAGGATCTACGATGAGCAATATAAAGAGAGCATGTTTCCAAAGAGCTGGCTACACGAGGAGCAAGCAGGAACAACAAATAGTAACATAAAACAAGGTAAAACAACAACAAAAAAATCAATAACAATAAAATAAGAAAAAAAAAGTGAATCAAGAAGACAAAACCATGAACGCCGGAATCGAATGACAAAGAAAAAATAAAACAAAGACTTAGAATGAACTACACCTCAAAATATACAAATAATAAAGAATAACCATGGATATCTAAACCCCAAATAAAATCCAATAAAACTGAAAACAACAAGCAACAAATGAATGAATGAAGAAAAAGAAAACCACAGTAAAAGAGATCAGACAGTATCTTGGCAAAGTAAAACATTCTCTTCCGTCTCTCACTAAAACAACTACTTCTTTATAAACTCTTATCACTCCTTCCTATACTTCTAGAACCTAAGTTTATGCTTACTCGACTCACCTGAAGACTCGAGCCAGAATTCGAGACTAATCTCCGAATCAATGTTTCTTATATTACTCACATCCTATTTTCCAGATGATGACCTATTCTTTAAGGGTTTCCAATGGGCGGGTCTCTCTTGGCGTGGGTGCCATTGACCGCCACTCGTAGCTTTTCTAAATGACAGAGGTGGAAGGTTCAGCTCGACCCTTCATTTGTCGCTCTTTCGCACACTTCCACAGTACTTCATTTTTTGGCGAGGCCAATTCCTTTGTTATGGCTGTAGGTTAGTACTGAGGTGGAGTATGCGGGTTCATCAGAAATGCATGAATGCAAGGTAAGATATAATTGTGTGCGCGTGCGTGTGAGTGTACGCGCGGAAGTGTAAATATTTTTATTATAAATAAAGCCAAAGCCCTGGTAGGAATCTGGGTGGAATGTCGTGTAAGGGAGATGGGGATAGAAACTCGTGAAGATAGGAAAGTAAGGGTGTGTTGGTAGTGTATAATATATATATATATATATATATATATATATATATATATATATATATATATATATGGTGTCACAAAAAAAGGAAACTGACATTTAAATCAATATATCTCTGAAAGTATTAAAGCTAGATAGTTCTAGAAAATTATTTTTGTTTGTCTATCTTTTGTGCATCTATGTTGAAAATTCTATAAAATTACATCTATAATTGTAAATTCTGCAATGAAGTAGATGAAAGACGTAAAAAGTGTGCTTGCGCAAGCAGGTAAAATACAGAATCAAACTTCAAATAGACATATTTCAAAACCATTTAATAGAAGGCTGCAGAAAATAATACAATTTAATTTCTAATATTTATTACAAGAACATAGTTAATTATTATTTATAATGTAAGAGGCTAATATCCGTTTCCTTCGTTATGGCCTCCATTTCTTTCTACACATACTTGCATCCTTCTTCGCATTTCTGCCATAATTCTTTTAACTAAATCCTGAATTTCTTTTAGTAAATCAAGTTCATTTCTAATTCTTTGCTTCAAATTGTGTGTGTTTTCTGGTGGAGAAAAGTACACTTTACTCTTGAGATGATCCTACAAAAAACAATCGCAAGGTATTAAGTCCGCAGATGTGGGTGGCCACTCAATTGGATGGTTCAATGCAATAATGCGGGTCTTAAAAATGCCCCTCAGCAATTCCCGCACAGCACGAGTTCTATGTGCTAGAGCGCCATTTTGAATCCACCGCAGCCTATTAAATCTGTTTCCATAAATTTGACGCAGTTCAGGAACTATCCTTTCTGTAATTAGGTTCAGGTATTAGGTCCAGTCAAGTTTTTGTCGTAGAAAAAAGGGCCTACATGACTTCCGTTTCCACACATTCCAACCCACACAGAATATGCCTACATTAAAGTTAAAATTTGGAGGATTGCTTTGTAGCGCATACTGGTGAATGTTATGATTGTTGACTCTTCCATTTATATGAAATGCAGCTTCATCGCTCATTACAATGTTTTCCAAGAAGCGAACATTTCTTTGCAGAAACCAGTTGGCAAAATTTAGGCGGCGAGGTAAATCTTGTTCAAAGAGTTCTTGCCTTCCATGCATTTTGTAAGGATACCATTTCAAATCGCGTTTAATGATTCGGTGAAACGTATCCTTACTGATGTTCAAACCATTCTTTCTGACTGATATTCTTGGAATAAGCTTTTCTTGAACAATTAATGTTTTCTTCTGTCCGTTCTGTTCTCCTGCGACCCGATCGATTTTTGTTTAATTTTAAACTTATTCCTTCAGTCTTGTACTTATTAACATGTGTCCACATATTTTTTAGGGGTTGGGGAAACTCTATACGGAAAGCCTTGTTCAAAAGGTTGTTGAACTTGTTTAAGGCTTCCACTCCTTAAATAATTTGTGACCACAAAAGCTCGTTGTTCACTTGTAAGTAGCATTTTAGGGTGCTTGAAGAATGAATAAAAATGGAGGCTTAAATTGACTGGTGGCGATTCTCCAACAACGTCTTAGTAGGAACTAGGCTGATAATTTTGGTAAGCCTAGTAGGCTAAGGTTAGGCTAAACCTAGGCTTTAGACAATTGTATTATTTTCTGCTCCCTTGTACTAAATGGTTTTGAAATATGTCTATTTGAAGTTTGATTCTGTATTTTACCTGCTTGCGCAAGCACACTTTTTACGTCTTTCATCTACTTCATTGCAGAATTTACAATTATAGATGTAATTTTATAGAATTTTCAACATAGATGCACAAAAGATAGACAAACAAAAATAATTTTCTAGAACTATCTAGCTATAATCCTTTCAGAGATATATTGATTTAAATGTCAGTTTCCTTTTTTTTGCGACACCCTGTATATTTAAGGTTTTGAATACACGTTTGAATTGATTTACTTATTCGATTTTGGCAGTTGTCTATAGTGGTATTTTTGAATCTTAGTTTATATTTCTTTTTTCTTAATTTTTCCTCTACTTGCTCTCTTTTTATCACAACTTTATCCACCTCCACATAAAACAGACTGCTGCAGCCCCCATCATTTTCCGTTTCATGATTAATTAAAACATACTTAAAAACCTAAATTGCTAAATTTATTTTCTATTGCAAACCAAGAAGTGAAATGTGGTATGGTAACCACGCATAGCCTGAAATCCTTTTTAACACGCTTGATCTCAATTTAATTAGTTTGAGAGAGAGGGTGTATTATGTGGGAATGTAAATGAGCTCAGTATTCCCTAATCCTTCAATTTCATCACATTGAAAGCTGTATGGTGTATGCGTCACCACATCCCTTATCATAAAACCATCCCATATTACACGTAACCACATACAAAAATAAAGTTTTCCCTTAACACCATAGTAGTGTTTGGTTTCAACAAGACCGTTTTTAGTTTTTTTTAGTTTACATGTGTTTTACCTACTCTAATCGCCAAGTCCGTCAACATCTTTAAAAGGCAAAAGCCGAAAATGCCGATCTTCGAGTGTCATAATATTTGGACGATATTTTGACCTGTTTATTGACAATCGTTTACGTCCCTAAAGCTTCTTGTCTAAAATTAAGCTTTAGCGGGTAAAAGCTAAAAAAAATGGACACAATTTTCGTGGTTTCAAAGCTGCGTAAAATCCCTACGTGATGGGAAATTGGCTGTTTTGGAGAGTGCGTGATAACACGTCCGGAAGTGTATAAGAGCAAGAAGTAATCAATGGAAAGGGGTGAAGGGAATGGCAGTGATGGGGTGTAGAAGATAGAGGAAATTGGCGAGATTAAACGGATTCTTAATTAAGGTGGGAACGAATGACCAGAGATTGCGAATAATTTCAGAAAGAAGTCTGAAAAAGAAGAAACTAAATATATAATAGAGAAGCGATATAAGAAATTAAGAGTGAAGAGCCTTGTAATAATAAACTTTGTAATCATGGCAAGATTGTAATCCTTTTAGGGCTTGTGCAAAAGATTCAAACGCTTAGTACAACAGAACCTAATGGACATCTCACTTTCAAAAACGGCGGGAGACGGGCCCACCCCGGACGCTGGAGCGCGCTTCCTTCTTGTTACGTTTTTGCTTTCTTTTGTTTTTAGCCTATGATCTTTTTAGCCCTGTTATTTGTTATTTACTTGTTATTTGTTTTTTTTTAATATAGCCTAGTTGTAGGCTGTAGTGAGTACAGCACCTTATGCCCAAGAAGGCAGTCGCCAGATGAGCTCTAAAAAAAGTTTCAAAATCATGTTACCTTCTTTACAAAGACAAAAAAAGGGAGTATAACAAATTCCCTCACATCATTCTACCGGACACTCCTTCCCTTAAATAGAAGACCTAGTGCTGGTGTCCACTGAGTGCAAGACTAAAATTCCAACCTAACATAAGAAATACAAACAGAACTCGCACCAAATAAACATAGTCCGATTTTTCCCAGGAACCGCATTCGTGCAATACCAGGAATTCTTCTTCTACACAGAAAATTAAGCCTCTCGTCCTTTTCCAATCATAGATGAGGTTTCCGAACTTCAAAAGAAAATTCACATAAGCCAGCGAGTAGTGCACAATTTGCGGGACAGGGAAGAGCTACCTTAGCATATTCAGGTTTCTTTGCTGCTTTTCTGTACCTGGAGGGGTGGGTGTAAGGGGCAAGTTGGGAGAACCTTCACCTATGCTGTATAACCTGTGTGTCTTAAGGTTTCCTCTGAATAGTATCTCCTCGTTAGAGGTGGCACTGCTCCGCATCAAGAAAGTGAGCGATGATATCCAAAACCCTTTTGGGTCAAGAGTGATGTGTCATGTATGCAAAGGAAGTGAGGGATCGCAAGGACAGCGGTATTGCGATTAGCTATAAGCGTGTGGTGATTTACGAGAACAGACTCAACGTATACTTATTGGCTGTTGCTCCCAGCGAGTGACAATAGTTTTGTGTCCTCTCTCACCAGAATCAAATCCGGTACCGTGGCAAGTAAATCCTACGTCTTATCCATTAGGTTAGCGAAAGCTCCATCATCCCCAATTGAACGCAGTCTACTCATCTCTCACTCAATTATATCTCTATGGCTTAAGTCCACAATCTCGCCCCCACTAACCTCAGCTCACCGAGAAAGACGCAAAACAAAGCACTTCACCTCGCCACGGTATGCGTCTCCAGCTGGCCCCTTAACTACCTACATTCTGAAACATGGGTTTTGCCCATAAACCACCTTTTCGTGCTCGGGTGTATTTAATTTCTTCATACTAGTTAAACCAGAGCTCCCTAGCCGTTACATGCAATATCCCTATCATACCATTTCTGCACACTCACGCGAAACGTTCATAACGCCAAGAATGTACTAAATCGAGATAGGCCAAGGAATACAACCACCCTTTAACATGACCGTAATAACCACAGGACAATGGTTACCAATATAAAACAGCATCCTATATCCGTCCATGTCACCGCCTCCAGGGTAACACACGAGTTGAACTGGCAAAGCTCCGGTGCGATCAGCACGCAAAACCAAGCACACGTATAACCCACAGGACGAAGGGATACAGACATCTACTCCCGCTACCACAAAGAATAAAACAGATAAACACATATTCACCACACGACCTACATAAATACACTTGAGACCAAATTTGCTTGATCGATGGGAGGACCTTATCCTAAGAGATGGAGAGTACCTGGAGACTACCTAAGTTACTGATGGCTTGTATAAACAATTCCGGCTTAGAATTATGAACTAGAAGATTACGGTGCTCGTTTGTCAGTTTTTTCGTTCATTGCACGATCGAATTTGGATTTTGTACTCCCTTTCGACTGCAATACAACCGCCACAGATTCAACAGAGAGAAAAGAAACGAATATTCCGAGTACTTTCGAGGTCTCGAATTCATTATTAAAGGATAACATGAACGACAGGAGACAGAAATATATAAACATATATGAATGAGTGGAGAGTGAATGCTCATATCAAGATTTTAGCCAATAGAAGTAATATAAAATAGTGAATTTGAGACAATTGAAAATAGAAAGAAGGAACGCCCATGTGAAAGAAAAAATATATATCTATAAAGATAAATAAATAAATATATTCTGTTTCTTCTTCCCTTTCTTCGATAAGTGGCTTGAATTAGTAAATGAAATATTTTTCTATTGTCGAACCTTCTCCTCCTTTAAATAACAAGATATACTCTCATAATACCTTTTTCACCAATTTAGTATTTCTATTCTATTTATAAATCATTAAATAAAAGTGCATCTTATACTATTGGTACTGTATATACACTGTATCAAATTATCAGATTGTTCCAAATATTATTGTGAACAATCTGTTAAGCGTTTTTTTACAAGCGTATATCACAACATAAATAAAATGTATGATGAGGTGAAGAAATCAGCACAATTCATGTACAAAGGTCACAGTTTAACCAAAGAATCGACTGGAATTCATCAATAATCATCCATATCACTAAAGATGCTGTTGTAAGTAATATTAATTTCCTGAAGCTTCTTTTATTATCAAATTCCCCAATTTTATTAATAGACATAATTTATGTTAACTTGATGATTATAATCTAAATTGCATTAAGACTTGAATTTCTAAACTTTTGTCTTGTTATTAAATTTTATTTTATGTAGTACCCTTCTATCTTTTTTCCTCTCTTTCTTTTACTCCATGCTTTGTTTCTAAATTATTTCTTTGATTTAATTTTGCTCTCAAGTTAACCATTTTAAGCAATCTAAGGAAACCCACACAGGCTTGAATACGAACTTGGAATAGACTTTTAAATTACAGGGAATATGCGTTTCTTTTTTCCATGTAGGCTTACTGACGTCTTTTGCTTCCTCGCGCTCTACTTTGTGAGTTTTCCACATGCATATTGCCTTCTTTCGATGGGTGCGATAAGAGCGCAAGGTGAAAAAAAAGACATTGAATAATATAAGAAGGAAGAGTGTGTTTAGGCATATTTTCGGTTGTGGGAGGAATGGGGAAAGCTATTTTATGTCTTGATAATTCATATTGATCTCCTCCCACGTGAGAGTCGAATGTGCGTGGGTGAGAGGCACGATGTTTCAAGATAGTTTCCAAAACGATGGAAAGCGCTTTTTTTGAGACCTTTATTGCTTGCCTCTTGTGGTTGCTCATAGACAGAACTTAAAGGCATACATGGTCCTTTGTCTTTTGTTTAATCAGTATTGAGTAAAAGTATGTGCATAGACTGTAAGAATAACCTAAACAATAATTTTGGTAGTGTGCCATGGAGCCCCATTTTTCCTATCAGTTATCTTGATAGTATTACTAGTAGCTCCATTTTTTCCTAAACATTGCTTTTTTTTTGTAGTGTACCATGGATGGTCGTTTTTCATAGCGTGGCAATGATCGATATCTTTCCCGAGCAGTCTCTTTTTAGTCGCGTGCGAGTCAGGTTGCGAGCGACGGTCGGTCGGACGGTCGGTCGGGTCTGTTTGCTTTTTTGTTTTGTTTATGTAATAACGTTGTAACTATTAGGCCGATTCTAACTAAATTCAAAACCATTTTGTTGTTTTACATTGTTTTTCGATTGATATAATTGCCAAAGTCCTCCCAAGGTTAGCCAGGGAATTATCTTGTTCTGGCAATGGCATCTTAACTATTCGGCCGATTCTAACGAAATTCAAAACCATTATGTTGTTTTACATTCTCTGTCAAATGATATAATTGTCAAAGTCCTAACAAGGTTAGCCATGGAATTATTTTGCTTTGGCAATAACATCATAACTTTTCGGCCGATACCCTGCTAGACTAGACTAGGCTATAATATGCTATACTATGCTAGGCAAGCCTAGAATAGGCTATGCTATTTTAGGCTATTATAGGCTAGGCTGTACTAAGCTATGATAAGATATAATGTACAAGGGTAAGATATACTATGCTAATTTAGGCTATAATATGCTATGCTAGGATAGCATATAGTATGTTAGGCTAGACAATAATTAGCTGTGCTTGACTAGGGTATAATAGTAGAGTATAGGCTATACATGTCTAGGATAGTTAAGGCTAGGTTATGTTATTTATGCTAGGCTAGGGTAAGCTATAGTAGGCTAGGCAGGGCATGAAAGGCTATACTAGGCTAGGCTACGCTATGGTATGCTAGATTAGGCTATGATATGTTAAGCTATGACACACTATGCTAGTCTTCGCTATACCAAGCTAGGATAAGCGAGGCTTTGCTAGGGTAGGCTAAGCTATGTTATGCATGCTATGCAAGCCTAGGCTAAGATCTAATAGTCTAGTCTAGGCTAGCCAATACTATGATATACTATACTATACCTCCTAGGCTAGGGTAGGGTAAGGTAGGATTATGATATACTAGAATAGGCTATGCTAGTCTAGGCTAGAATATGCTAACTAGGCTAGGCTAGGATAGAATATACTAGGATGGGCTACAGTGAACTAGGCTAAGCTCTGCTATATTAAGATAGGCTATACCAGACTAGAGTCAGATAACCTAGGCTAGACTAAGTTTTAATATACAATTGAAGGCTGTGCTAAGCTAGGCTAGGTTATACTCTGCTAGGCAGGCAAGGCTATACTTTGATAAGCTAGGCTAGGCTAGGATACACTATGATAGGCTCAGGTATACTATACTAAGCTAGGTTATTCTAATATATACTATGCTAGGCTATATATGCAAGTCTATACTAGGCTACTCTAGGGTATAATATGCTATTCTAGACCATTTGGTGCTATGATATACTAGGCCTGGCTATACAAGGGTATGCTATTCTATGCAAGGCTATGCTGGGATATACTACGCTAGACTGGGCTAGATTCTAGTGTACCATGCTAAGCTAGCATAAACTAGGGTAGGTTAGGCTAGACTATGGTTGGGTGTGCTATGCCAAGATATACTATGCTAGAATAGGATAAGATGTACTATGTTAAGCTAGGCTATAATATGCTAGACTAGTTTATACTGTGCTAGGTTAGGTTATATGCTTATACTATATATATTATTCTAAGCTAGATTAGGGTAGGGTAGGCTATGGCAGATAGGCAATACTATGCTAGGCTTTGCATGGCTAGGCTAGCCTAGGCTATACGAGGATAGGCTGGGCAATACTATTCTATGCTATACTATGGTAAGCTTTACTATCATATATGTTAGGCTGTGCTAGGCTATGTTAGGCTGGGATGTACTATGGTTTCTAGGTTAAGATAGGTCATACTATACATTCTCTGCTAGGCTAGGCTAGATTAGTCTAGGCTAAGTCATACTATGTCAGGCTAAGCAATACTATGTAAAGCTAGGCTATAATATGCTATATACGCTAGATATGGTATCGTAAGTTCGACTATTATAGGGAATCATAGGCTAGACTTGGCTATACTAAACTAGTCTAGACTAGGCTATCCGATGCTAGGCTAGGCTATACTATGGTAGGCTATGCTATGGCATAATCTACTCTGTTATACTATGCTATACTATACACTGCTAGGCTAGGCTAGGCATGATTTACTATGTTAGGCAATCTAGGCTAGTCTATACTATGCTAGGTGAGGTAATACTATGTTAGGCTATCCTACTGAAAGCTAGGTTATGATAGGCTATTATTAGAGACTATACTAGGCTATGCTATAAAATGTTATACTATTCTAGACAATACTAGGCTATACTAGAATATGCTATGCTAGGTTATACTATGCTAGGAGATACTATACTACATATGCTATACTATATTATACTTAACTATACTATGTTTTCCTATGCTATGCTATACTATACGATGGTATGCTATAATAAACTATGCCATTTTATACTATGTTATAATATGATAAGCACCAATATGCAATAATATGCTATGTTATACTATGCTATAATGCGTTATGCTATACTATTCGAGACTATGCAATTATTGTGTGACCATTTTTTCGCCTTTCCAATTCCATAAATAAGGTGCGACAAAAAGTTATAAAAAATATATATTTTAATATAATTTAGTTCTGCTCTTTAATAAGCTTTTAGAAAGTTGTGACTTTTTAGTCGCGGACGATTCTACATCTTACTATGGCGGTCGGTCGGTCTGTGTTTTTTTTTTAATAACATTGTAACAAATCGTTAATTCTAACGAAATTTGAAGCCCTTATGTTGATTTAAATTCTCTTTCGAATGATATAATTTGGCAAAGTCCTCCCATGTTAGCCCAGGAATTATAAAATTTTGGCAATAAAATCATAACTATTCGGCCGATACTAACCTAATTTGAAACTATTATGTTGTTTTACATTCTCTTTCGAATAATAATTGGCAAAGTCCTCTCAAGGTTAGCCAAGGAATTATTTTCTTTTGGAAATATCATCATATCTATTGCGACCATTCTAACGAAATTTGAAACCCTTATGTTGTTTTACATTACATTTCCAATGATATAATTGCCAAAGTCCTTACAAGGTTAGCCAGGGAATTATTTTGTTTTGGTAATGACATCATAACTATTCTGCCGATTCTACCAAAATTTGAACCCATTATGTTGTTTTACATTCTCTTTCAATTGATATCATTACTAAGGTCTTCCTAAGTTTAGTCCGGGAATATGTCTTTTTGGCAATAACATCATAACTATTCGGCTGATTCTAACGAAATTTGAAACCCTTATATTGTTTTCCATTCCCTTTCAAATAATATAATTGCCAAAGCCACTCAAGGTTAGCCAGGGAATTAGCTTTTTTTACTATTCGGCTGATTCTAACTAAATTTGAAACACTAAAGGTGTTTACATTCTCTTCCTAATGATAGAATTGCCAAGTTCTTTCCAAGGTTACTCCGGGAATTATTCAAAGTGTTCAAAGTCGTAAGAAATAAATCAGAATAAGTGAGGGCACACGACTTTTTGGAGAGCAGACCTTGTTTGTAGTATATCTTGGATATCTATCTTCCATAAACATTATTTTGTGTATTAGCTTCAACGAGTCCCCTTTACTTTAAACAGGCTCATTTTTTAGTAACCGTCTTTTTTTGAAATGTACGATAGAACCCTTTCTTCAACATGTTTTTTTATGGTGTACCATGAAGCTTTATCTACATTAAACAAACTTTTAGGGAACGTGTTACCCAAGGGCACACCATATGTAGATTACTACACCTAGTACCTAGAGAAACGGCCGTTACTCCCGGATCGTGTACCTGTACGGAAACATGGAGAAACTCAAAACAATGAAGGTGAAGGGACGCCTCCCAATTTTTATGTCTTAGTTTCTGAGATATCTTTGATTCTACCTAAGGGTAGGGGAAGCTCTCTCAAGTGTAATATGGCAGGAAGAGGACGTCCCACAGTGAAGTTTGCTCATTGTCACTCTATTTCTCTTGAGCTTCAACAATATTACCTCGGTGCTGCCTGAAGATGTCCTCGCTACACTCTACGTAAATGACCTTCCACCTCTTTTGGTGCAGACCAGATGCTTACATTTAGCGGTGACTCCACATGCTCTCAAACTTATCTCTCTATGAACCGAAGGAGGCGGATTTCAGCTGTATTTTGTTTTTTTTGCCAAGACTCAGCCTTGCACTTCAGCTCTATTCACGGTTTAACCCGACCCATAATGGTTCCTAAATGGGCTCATTGAGATGAAGTAGAGTCGCACTGTTTTCTTGGTCTTGTTTCTGACTAACTCCATAGGGTGTCTTGTTCCCGCGCCATTACCATTCTTTGTTCCGTGGCGTTCAACATTTGAGGTGCTTATATTCCTATTCTCCTTCTTTACAACCGCTTCTTTGTTAGTCTTAAGATAGAAAACAAGTGCTAGTTCTACGCATTCGCAATAGAGCGTGAAATGCGGAAGATGGACTCAATCTACCACAGTGGACTACGCTTGGTGACTGGTGTCTTCTGCACCTTCCCTGATGAAAGTCTCCTTGTCGATACTCGGGTATGTCTTTGAAATCTTTCTTTTGTATTTGTATTCGAAACCAATGTATTTTTTTAGTAAAGGCTTTCAGAACACGTTTATACTTGAGCAATGTGCATAATTTGCCTTGAAGCTGAAGTGAAACTTCATTGAACTTTCGAAAAATCCATGCTCTCCTTATGGTGTCAAAGTGCATTATGCGCTTATACGCGCGACACTAGACAGCTCTCTTTAGTCATCAACTGTTGTTATTTCGTCCTATGCCAAACTCAACTAGGCTTATCCTGATGTGAGATGCCAACCATATCCTAAGCTTTTTATGTTAAAGGCAATAATACTCCTTCGAGAGCTTGACTTAGAACTTGAGCTGGTTATGTTTGAAGCTGGCGGAGATCTTACGGGCGTTGCATCTGTTTACATAGTTAAGCTATTTTTAATAGACTTCATGGTAAGGGAGATTACATGTTATTCCCGTTCCAAAGACCGGATAGTAATTTATAGCGGCCTGCAGAGCGCACTGAGTACCTCGAAGCATTATAATCTCCGCACCCACTTGATAGCAGTATCAGTGACGCCACGACTCCTGCGAGTCGGGTGGAATTTGAGATTGTTTTCTGCTGGGCTTCTTCACATGTATGGATTGCAGGAAATTAACGTGCTGACGATAGTAAAAAACAGTCTGCGCGAAAGGGACAACTCAAACAGCACTTCGATCTTTCCCACTATGAATATATGGCAAAAATTTAGTTAGACCTTTGGTTGCATAGCAAATAAGATGGAAGAAATCGAAAGTTGCATGCCATTGCACCGCAACCTTTCCAATGGACCTAATCTTCATTGCCTTGAAGGCTTCGCGTCGTTTTTTATCGCCTCCAAATAGGGCATACAAGCGATCCAGTGCCTTTGAATGGATCGCTACCTTGAGCCTTTAACGTGAGGACTGCCTGATACCCTAGATTTCCGACCCATTCTTCTATAATAGAATTACTCAATTCGGAGTAGCTTTGCGCGCGCTACCTTTCCAGTACTGAGACAAGCAGGTCCACTACCGGGTTTTCTTTGTATTCGGGACGGGTTCGTGCATTCTTGAGTGTGTACTTATCAAGTTTTTGGATGAGGTAGGCCTCCTCCTTAGTATTTACTTTTCGGGTGTTGGGCGCATGCTCTGGAGCCGTAAATTGTGGTACTCCTTACATTACATGAGCCTGCCTTTTTGTTATTTGTATTATTGTTTTGTTTTTTATTTTGCATTTTAATTAGCCTAAAAATAGACTTATTTATAATTTTGGGGGTTATGCCTCTGCTGGGAGCCGCCAGACGAGCGCAATGAAAATATGTAGCAGGCCATGGAGCTCAGCGTTACTAACTATAAACATTAATTATTTTATATGTTCACTGCAGAATATTTTTCGTTCAATGGCCGTCAGACCCAAAGGTTGGCCAACAACAAAAGTTGAGCCATTCTAAACTTCCTGTGGCGAATAAGACCACCCAATGGCACTTAAATTCAATCTAATGAGAAGAGATGTTGCGAATTAGTTGGCCGCAATCTTCTGCATTATGTCATCAACGCAATGGTCCCAAATGTCAATTAATTTAACTACAAACATAACATAAGCTTTGTTATAATAGTGATGTCGGTTATTTTTTGTCGACAGAGAGAGAAAGATAGTGTGAGAGACAAATAGAGATAGAGAAAGAGAAAGAGAGCACATTGAAAGGGATGCTCTCGAACATCAAACGAACTACAGGGTGATCAAAAAGCCACGGTGCACTTTTTATTTATTTTTTTATTTCAGACAAATAATGGCGGTTTTTAGAAATAAAATAAAAAGGATCCAAGCTTGTATTTATGCTAACGGGGTTACTTTCAACATTGTTATAAATTTTTTTTCTATTCATAATATCTTCCTGTTTTTTAATATTAAAATGTGTTTCTGTTAATAAAAATATAAGTGCACAGTGAATTTTTTTTAATCGCACTGTAGTATAAGGCTAAAAAAGAACTATTACCTAGTAATATAAAGCTAATACGAGAACTAGCATACTCGTAAGAATAATACAAAGATTATATCGGCTAAATAACAAAGAGGCGACTCAAAGTGCAAAAATTTCAAACCTTGCTTTCGGATGACGACCACCCGACGTCGAACTGAGATATTTTTGCACGCTGAGTTGCCGCTTCCTAATCTACACCACTCAGTCCTTGTATTTTTCTTTATATTATTCCTGCTTAGTCACTGTTTTAATCTTATATTAATTATTCTAATTAGTTTTTGTATTCAACTCATAATCAACTACAATATTTCTACACATGACCTTTGAAAAATTTATCCTGTGACAAAAGCAACCATGTTCCCCATCTTAATATTTATGTAGCTAGATTGAATATCTTTCTATTACCCCTCTCGAGGACCATCCAATTTGCGGAATGAAAATAGGTTCGAGACAGCTCCGTACCATTTCAATTCCTCCATCTTAATATCTACATATATATTCAGCACATTTTTATGCTCGCCTAACTTCTTTCTAATCTTTAAGAAGCTCTTTGGGAAAATTCAGGCCTTTATTATTTAGTACTTAAGAAAGAGGTATCTCCCAACACATTAAGTATACGCTATTTAGAATTCTATCAATATATTTTCTATAACGTCGAAGTCTGTGTTTTGTAATGCTCATTTCAGAAAAGTAATCTTTGAATCTTCAAGCCATTTTTTCATTACCACTGCCTACCAAATTTAGCTTCCTGTTAATGGAAGAGGGTTTTCTTTCAAAATAGCCAAATTACATCCTCTCCTAATGGTTTCATTGATTTTAATAAGTATTCGTCTATCATTAGCAGCAAAACAAACTCAAAAGGGCAAAATGATAATAAATATGGGTTAAATGAATGATGTTATGTAGTTATAATCAATTCCGTAATATTATTATTTTGTAAAAATAAAAGCGTTGAACCATTGTTGCTCTGCAGCAAGTGGCCCGAAAAGCAAGGAGAGAGGAGAGTTGCTAGGGAAATTACATGAATGAATACCATCTTTAAGATAAATAAGGATTTTATAAAGACTGGTTACACCCATGTAAAGAAGTATTCTGGAACCTCGAGAGCTTTTATGAACGTCACGTTGCCTCCTGGTAAGGCCCCAGCTCATGGACCGTGTTGCCTCCAATGCCAAGCTTGCTCACGATTGAAAAGGGGGCAGGTATGAAGGCTTAAGCGCACACAGTGAGGCAGAGACCTTTCGACAAAGGTCTCAATTCGGGGGGGGCTGCGAAGAATCCTCGTCTCGCCAATAAGAACCTTACTGATTGGCTCCACTTTTGTAGGAAATATAATGATTGGACTATTGAAGGCTGAGTCAAAGTGAATATTCTCTGATGAATTTCCATTCCGCTTTTTAGGAGCATCTGAAAGATTTGTCGTTAGAAAGAGAAAAGGAAAGCGATTTTCTCAGACCTGTGGCGTGCCCACGGTGAAGCATTCGGACACTGTCCATGTCAGAGGCTGCTTCTCTTTACAAGGGAACAGAAGCCCTAACAATTTTGTCCGAGAAAAATGCCATAAACTCAAAATAGTACCAAAACGTGCTTCAACAGTACCTTTTCCCAACAGTTTAGGAACACTTTGTGGATGATAACTGTTATTTTCAGTATGATGGAGCCCGATGTAACAATGCAAATGCAATGAGAAAGTTGTTGGCTGAAAATAGAATCGAACCTTTTGTATCTTGGGAGTTGAAATCGCCAAATTCGAACCAAGAAGAGAATTTGTGATATATAATCAAACTGGCCGTTGATAAACAGAAGCCATCGAGTTGTGAGGAATTTCAGTTGCTTATTAAACAAAAATAGAGCAATATTAGTCAAGAAATCATCACAAATTTGGTGCCCAAAAGGCCAAAACGAAATGAAGACGTCTTGAAGAACAAAGGGCATAATTGTAAATATTGCTTGCGAGAATCAATTGACTGTATTTATTAATGAAATGGGTTTGCGCTCTATTTTTTGTATATTTCACCTTCAAATTATGACACAAACATAATAAAATAAAATATAATGTTTGATTAGATCTATTAATATTCCTATATGACAAAATATAGTAGCCTAAAAACGTATGCCCATGAAGTGCACGTGTTCACGTCGACCTTCTTTACTATGCTCCTTGATTTTCTGAAGGAGCATAAAGTAGGTTAGCAATCGAATGAAGAAAGACGCATTTGTCTACCAATTCATAGCCTTTTCTCTTAAATTGGGGTGATTTACTGTACTAAAAGTCTGTTACAAATAAAGGGAACGATTTATAGGACATAAAGGTTAACTTCAAGTATAATATGATCATATATATATATATATATATATATATATATATATATATATATATATATATGTATTTTATTGTGTTAAATATATAAAAGCACCAATTGGGCCACGAATCACGAGTCTTACAGAGTATAAACCATTTTGCTTTTGTAGGTAATTTTGGCTAAGAAATGCATATAAACTACTACATTGAAGAAAGGTGCCATGTGTATTTAAACTTCAGATGCAAACTGTATATTAAAATATATTCAAATATATTATGAAAAATAAAATGAAGGTTTTCAACGAAAAGCTTTAAAATTCTTCTTAAAGGCTCTGATGACATCATGCTGATGCCGTCATGGACGCAACGGGATTCGTTTCGTCAGTTTTTTTTTTTTCTTCGTTTGAATTCTTATTATCAAACTATTGCCATTGTGTCTATTTTATTTTGGTATCGTTTATTTATTGTTTACATTATACCAGTGGGTTAAATATTGGTTTGATCTTTTATCGTTATCCTCTTTATCTCTGTCATCAGCAAATTTAAAAGTCTTTACTTTAAAATCCTTACTTATAGTGAGTAATTATTATTAAGGATGCGTGAATAAATTTATATCCATATAATTCATAAAAAAGTTTTGTTTTTAACCTTCAATGAATAATAAACAGCCGTAAGTTCCCTGAGAGAATTTTCCTAGGTGATAACCATCTTCACCAACTTCCAGTTCACCCTATCCCAAGTACCTCCCAAACCTATTTAAACATTCCCAGACCCTTGCCACTTTTACCTTCCCCATTCACTCTGTAATATATTTGATCATTATATTCTTATCACCTTCCTTGCATAATTTAACATGTCACATTTTTTCAGCCAATCGTGTGCCGTTTAAAAACTGGAGATGAGAAGAGCATTTTTTTTATTTATCTGCCCCATTTGACTTTCCTTGGACAAATAGGGCATAAAGAGAGCGGACACTCGGGCATTGGCATTGGGCCCTTCTGAATTATTGAATACGGCACGCGGGCGTCCGCGGCACACAAATAAATGCCGAAAAAGATTTTAAGCAAGGCGTTGAGGTATTCTCATAAAACTCTAAAATATGGTTATCTTTTGGCGGCAGATGCCTTGATTTTTATCTATAATATTAAGGCGTCTTTGGTTTCTTATTGAAAGGAGAAATGGTTTGAATCCAAGTTGAGGTAAGGACACAAAAAAAGAACTTTTCCTATAATATAGTAAGAGGTTTCAGGAAATGAATGTCTACTCCTGCCGTAGAGAAAAATCTAGGAGGCATATATAAAAAGCGATATAACCACATGATAGAGCGTTAAAATCTGAGTAAAAATCATTATATTAAATTTAAATAAATTTAATCTTTTACCATTTCCCCACCGAAAGAAATCATTATATGGATCACTGTGAAACTTGTGGCTTCATACCGCCGGCAATTAAATAAATATGAAGGATTTGAAAGTTTGTTACAGGGGTAAATAAATAGTTTACTGCAACGTAAAAAGACTTTTAGTGATATATGGATACACATCAACAAAATAATAAATGCAAACTCACTTCCTCACTCAATACTAACTTAAATTGACCTAACCTTAGCACAGACAATATATTAGAGAAAAGTAATAGATTGGAAAGTCAATTTAAAAGGTGAAATGACAAAGCTAAAGACGAAGATGAAAGATAGAGGGGGGAGGGGATGAAAAGCGAAATGAGAAAAAGGGTATCTTTTGAAACCTCGTACCTAGTAAGTAGCTCTTATAGGCGGCTTTTGGTGCATCCCGAAAGTGAGAGTAGGAGTTGACTGATTGAAATCTCCTAGCTCTGATCTTGAAAATGTGTAACGTCTGAAAAAAGCCCATACACCCCCATAAGTGGAGTCTCAAGATAGTGAGATTACCCACCACCTTGTATGTTTCAAAATGTGCACCCATTAATTCTCCTCACCTACGTTCGCCCTCATTTCCTAGCCGGGTTTGGTAAAGGCGCTCAGCCATCGCCACGCAGCTGGGGTAGGCAGTAAAATACCATTGCTGTAGGCATATTTTCAAAGTCATAAAACTGGCTATTTTGTGAAGAGAATAAATCGGATTAGCCGACGATAGACGAGCAATCTGGTAGATAGACAAGGGGGCAGACATACGAGATAAAAATTATCGGATAAGTTATTTGCATAGTTTTCTCTGTTTTTTTTTGTTATATTCAGTTCACTTTATTCTGTACAGGGAGGGGGGGGGAGTAATTATTTCATTACACCCTTTATAATAAATATATATTATAGCGCAGTGCTATGTGGATTACGCACATTTTTCCTTCCTCCAACTTCAACACTTTTTCTCATATGCCTTCACAAACTTTATACTGTAAAAATACTCTCTTTGCTTTATTTAAATTTTAGAATAAATACAAAATTCAATACATTTTATACATAAAATAGTGTGGTATCTTTATTTCTTTGAATTAGACATTATACTCTAGAGACTTCTAAAGAAAGACGCATAAGAACACAAACACGGATGACAGACTTAGGAAGGAAAAGAAGATAAATTTCAAAGTGGCAATGAGAAGGAATTATTCCTATAAGAAAATATTGCAGGTTGAAGATAAAGAGAAGAAACTCTAAACTAGATTGAGTTATACATAAAGAAAACAAGAAGATTACCTGACAGATGGTGTATGGATGAATTTCGTTCACTGACAGGACTGAGGTGTCAAACTCGAGTGTTATATCTCAGTTAAATCTTCTTGAGAAGCCTTTAACATGAATGAAGATATTTTAATAACCTAATGAGAGGGAGATCTGCTACAGCGAGAAGTATGCTGAGATTGTACAATATCCATTTGTTCCTTCAAAAGGTCTACTTTAAGGAACATAATAATCAAACAAAATAATCACAATCTAATTAAATCAATTCTATTGACAACTCTAAATCAACCTAGATTAAAACCTCCAAAATTGAGGAAAATATTTCAAAGAACAGCAGCGATAGCCCATCTTCATTAACCTCATTATTAACGATATATAGCTGGGAGGCAGAGCTTTTTAATTGCTACCAGTGCAAGAAAAGAAACGACTGACTTGGCGAAATCACATAATAGTGGCTCTTGACATGGAAAGTTTCATATATTCACATGCGTCACGCTTTCTTCAATGCTGCGAATGGTCAAAGATGGAACAATGGACGACTTGATTTGGTTAAGTGTGCTTAGGAAATTAATTTTTTTTTTAAATTCGCATCTATCCTTGAATAAGCAACTATAAAAATTCTGAGGTAATCGACCTGAAAAGACAGCTGCATCTATATGGATGACAGAACTCTATCTACACTCCAGCAAACACGACAGAAAGAAGCGAAATGGGATAATATAACTCCTAATGGGAATTGTCTACTGATATAAACTTTATGAAAGAGTCATTAGCAAAAGAAGAAAAATTTTAATTGGAATATAAAAAAAACAAACGACGAGAGTGCTGAATTCTTTATGCCTAACATACCAGAAATAGCAAGCAATAATTTTAGAACTCATTAATTTAAATTTAGAGGAGTGTTTCTTCAAAAGACGGCAAAAGAGAGGTTAATAAATTATTAAGAGCAATAGTAACATTATTCTCAAATTTATCCAGAGCTCTTAATTTCTCAATAACGTTAGAATTGCAAAATTCTTGAGTATTTAATTCTGTTAATTCTTTCTTTTAATTTGTTTGTTTTCTTCCTTTCTTTCTCAGGTTTATCTTTTCCACTTTCTTTCATCTTTCTTTACCTTTAATCATGCTTTCGTTCTTTCTCCCTTTCCTTCATCTGAATTTTTCTTTATTCATTCCTCTACTTTCTTTCAATTTATCTATTTCTTTCTTTGGCGTCAAAATATTCGAAGAAGTCGGGTTTTTTGCACGAGAAAGATTTATAAATAGGTAAACAACACCGCGTTTCATTCAAGCGATGAAAGTTTGTGTTATGGTTTGCGAGAATTGTACTGAAACTAATGACTGTTTATGAATGAAGGAAAAAATAAATTTAGCGACTGTCAACAAAACTCAAGGACAAAAAGTGAAGATGCCTCACATTAACTTAATTTGTCAAAACCTAGCCTGAAGCTGAGTATTCACAGCATCTGCACAAGTAAATGAACATTTCTCATAAACAGGGAGACACTAATCAGTCGGATACTAATTAAATGATTAAGAATTCGTGTAAGAAAATTTTTCAGTCTGTGGAGTTTCCCTTTTCCCTCTTTCGTTTAACTATCATGCCTTCGTGTATGTACTCTTTTTTTCGTTTGTATAGCCTCTTTTTTTATCAATTGATCACGTGTCTAAATGTCTCTTGTTTTGAAAGATTGCTTACCAAATGCTCTTAGATGCACTTTTAGAACATGTGTTATGATGTTGAGGGACCTGGCTCGACATGGTAGGAAGCCTTTACAATTCCTCCCCATAATTGGGAATGGGCATGGGCTGCGAGAGTCGATTGGTGCACAATTTAAAATAGATGAGCAGTGGGTAGGTGTTTTATCGATCTTTCGCTTCACGCCTGTGAAAGGTATAGTATCGTATGTGCCCTTTTTAATCGTTGCACATTTTCAAAATCAGATAGCCGAGAGATTTCTTGTTGTGAGTTCCCTTAATTTCGGGGTCCACCGAAAGCCCTTACGCATGAAGAGGACAAGAATAAGCGTAAACTTCAAATTATCCTTCATCTTCCTCCTTTTTTCTTCTCACATTTACAATTATTTCCAGTCATTTAGGTATTTTTTAATATTGTATGTTTCAAAGGCAAGTGTTATCTAAGTTGGTTTGAGTGGGGAAAGGTAAGTACTTTCAAATCCCTCAAATTCCTTTCTTACTGCAATCCGTCTATTACCTATTTCTCAAGTCCTTTCAAATTCAGTAAAGACTGCTCCCTCACATTGGGGAAGGTCGATACTAACACATTGTAAGCAGACACCGGATTGGTTTTGGAGAGGTCTTTCTCAGGTGATTCCTTGTTGGTTGGTATTTCTTTTTCGATCGCCCACTCGGCCACACCCTAAAGCTGTTCATGCTTTCATGCTCTCTACTTTAAAAATTCAGAAGAAAAAAGGTCGCACTTTTAGTTTACCGTCGGAAGATTGTGGTCGTTGCGAGATTTCGGGAAAATCTTTCTTTGATTTTCTACAATCGGATCCTATGAAACCTTTGAATAACCTTGGTCCGTATCTGCCTGTCCATTCTACGTTCAAACACTGCTCAATTTTCATTCATTCAATCTAGTTGCACTGGACCTTTAAACGTCAAACTTTCAAATGTGTGCCTTCCTTTTTAAATTGTTAACACAGCAATTGCTAATTTCCGGGAAAGAGCTGTTAATGTTTAAATTTCATATCCTAATTCCCTTTCTCACGAATGTTCTAAGTATCTACCTTCAAAGGGTGAACTCTTCGAGTATCCCCACTCTATGGCACCACTGATTCGCACAGAACGCTTTCCTTTTTCTCACTAGTGCAAGTTATTTGAAGCGAAGACTCATACTTCGGACTAATCAAATTTGTGTCGAAATCTTGGATAAAAAACAGGAAAATGATGTCATTGGGGTCGGTGATTGAATCTGGTGAGAGTTTGAAAACTTCTTCTAAATTCAATATAAAGACTCCTCTTCCTACTTTTAGTAAGGAATTTGGATTGGTAAGTAAATTTAGCACTATTATGGTTAGTATCAAAATTCGATCTCAATATCTTTCATTTCAGAATTATTGGTTATGTCTTTGGGTGCCAACATTGAAAAGTTAACCTAACACACTAGCAGAAACAAAAGTGTCATCAGCACTCGGAGCATGCACATTGGAAAAAGAGAAACCATTCATGTCTAAATTTTACCGTCTAAAATTTAGTCGAATCAAATTCCGGTGCAATCTCCGCTCTATAGTTTGGTGGAGCCTCTCTCCACCAAAGACTGAATTGAGGAATTTACTGTTTGTTTAAATTTGAATTCAATCAGCACCTAGTAATTTTAAATTCGGCTCGTAGGTAGGGTCTTTTTTTGGCGGCGGATTCGGTTTCGTTTTTCAAGGAAACAGTCCTACCCAGATTAGGGAGTGAAGTGACCATCTTCCGCTCGTTGGGTGTTTCAAATCAGGGAAGATCTAATATGTCCCGATCGGCAAAAAAACAAATTGCCTTTTTAAAATTTTAAGTTTTAGTCAGAGCTTTTGGACACCGGAACTCTAAGTTGCACATTCGGTAGTGTATATCTTTCTGAAAAGCAAAAAGAGGCACCTCGGTAGGAGGCGGTCCTTATAATATCTCCAGTAACTTGTCAAAAGCATTAAATTCGAATTATTTGCTCAAATAATATTCTTCTCAGAGAGTAATCAAATGGAGGTCCACTTCATCGATCTATAAGGGGAAGTAAATACGAAGAAATGAGTAAGTTTAAACCACCTGAAAGGTGAACAAATTTGTATCCAAAGAGAGAGAAAGAATTCTAACTTAGTGTCAGCTCTGCCCTGAAACCCTTTAAGCGTGCAATTCAATCTATTCAGATTTTTAAGATTCGTTTACGACTGGGGTGTTGGACTGACTGAAATATTTGTTTGCTCAGGGTCACCTAATATTAAGTCTAAGGAATCAGCATACGGGTCCTTTACTAGCGTGACAAATCTTTAGCAGAATCGCTTCATACCCACCCGGAGAAGTTGGGTAAATGGACTTTACTCGCTACTCCCTCAAAGATCGTGGTCCGATTAAATTCACAAGTTTTTGTTGCCTTGAAACTTTGCTCCTGATCATTTTTGTGTTTGTTCTCATTATAAGAAACCAGGGGAGATTTCGAAATTCAAACCTCTTTTATTAGCTGCTAAGTAACTAATGAGGGCGAGTTGTTTAGTAATAAGCTTTGAAATTCACCTTATTGAATAATTTCTGTAGTTGTTCCATCTCATTTTTCGCCTTTTGTCTAAAAGCGTTTCCATAGCCTCACTTAGTTTTGTGGTAAGGAATCTTTTATATTGTAAGATTCTGTCACTTGAAAACAGTGCATTAAGCCTGTTTGCTGTTTAATTTGGAGAATATTAATTTACTGTCTTTCCAGTTTCAGTGGATTTGTTTTCTCTTCATGAGCTTGAACCTCTTTTATTTAGTTTTTTTTTGTTTTAAATCTATTTTGTGAAATGACTGCAAAGTGTACACCGATTACCTAGGAGTAGTTTAAAAAACTTTCAATTGGTACAAAGGTTAAATGATTTTAAATTTCATAAAGCTTTTGTCAAGAGATGTCCGATTTATTGTAGGACTACTTCGTTATTTCCTTCCTCGATAGATAAGATAAGATAGGGCAAAACAAAAAAGAGTGGATGTTGCGGGAAGATAGGAAGAGAGACTTGTGGTCTTCTGAAGTAGTTGTATTAGGGAGGCTTCTGGAACATAAAACAATGACTATCACTGTCTGGCCTCTTCAGAAAGCCACCGGGTGAGTACGTTTTTGGTGTCTGAAGTAGGATTCGGTAACTAATTAGCACTTAATTAGGTAAGCAGTGAATGTAGTCGCGGGTTATGAGATTTCAGGCGATCTCATTCTGTCCTAAAAGAGGCGACAAAGGAAAACTGCTCTACATTCCGGCTTTCCAGGGGAGAGTTAAATGCCTCCATGATATTTCACAAGAGATATGAAGTAACACAGGGAAGGGAGGGAAAGGAGAGACTCACTAGGAACAAGGTGGCCTTGAATCGAGACTTGAGAGTCACTACTGTGTGCAACAGCGAGCTCAAACTCAAGACGAGCCGGTTGGTTTAACTATGTGAGGGGTAATTAAAACAGTAAAGGAAAGAGTTTAGGGCGTCTTTATTGCCAGATTTCAATGATCACAAATAATAAAGAATTACCAGAGATTTTAGTGTTATAGACAGTGTATATTAACTTAAAACTACACGGGTGTTGGAGTCTTACATTGAGCGGAAATTTCCTGGAAACTGAAACGCGACATTATTGGTCGGCCGTGCCAGACTAAAGGGCCATATACTCGGAACGCCACAGAGTATAGCGTTCCAGTGAGTGGTATATTAATGAAGAATGCATACAAATTACACTGTTATACTGTGCAGCCATTTACTTGAAACAACAACAACGAAGATATCACAGTGTTACAGTAAGTGGAACATTCACTCGAAACGACACAGTGGAATTATACTCGAAATTGAAATGTTAGAGTAAGGGCAATTTACCTTAAACTACACAAAGACTACAGTATTACAATGATGGACCCATTTACTCTAAACTACACAAAGTCTACATTGTTACAATGAAGAACCCATATACTGAAAGCCGACTACAGATATTCCGGTTCGGCAGCTTATAAACGCTACATTGGCCCGCCCGCTTTGGTTCGTGACGAAGCGAACTAGTTTGTTTGCTCGCCCAAAATTAACGCATGGACGATCGCAACAAACCCAAATTGATCAATGTCGCGTAAAGAGCGATACCTAATATTTGCCATCGTAGATTGGATTACCATAACTCACTTAACGCATTCATGGTCGAAGTGCAATTAACTTAGGCTCAAATAAATACTCGTATTTAGATGTTAGGAACCGCTTAAAATGAAAAGTTCCCAGTGGCAGAAACATTATTCCTATCGAAAATAATGGTTTGGAAATTAGAGTGGTACAAATGAAGCAGGTTTTGAATGGTAAAGTGTTGAGTATATAGGGTGAATTTATCTTTAATGAATGGTAGTGATGAGTATTTTAGGTTAATTGATCTCTAATGAATGGCAAAGTATTGAGTATTCAGGGTGAATTGGTCTTTAATCAATGGTAAACTCTTGAGTATTTTAGGTTAATTGATATCTAATGAATGGCAAAGTATTGAGTATTCAGGGTAAATTTGTCTTTAATGAATGGTAAACTCTTGAGTATTTAGGCTAAATTAATATTTAATGAATGGTAAAATCTTGAATATTTAGGATGAATTGATTATTAATGAATGGTAAAGTATTGAGAACTTACAGTTAATTGATCTTTAATGAATGGAAAATCTTGAGTATTCGGGGTGAATTATTAGTAATCAATGTTAGAGTATTGAGTATTTAGGGTGAATTATCATTAATCAATGGTAAAGTATTGAGTATTTAGGGTAAATTGGTCTTTAATCAATGTTAAAGTATTGATTATTTAGAGTGAATTGAGTATTCAGGGTGTATTTTCATTAATCAATGGTAAAGTATTGAGTATTTAGGGTAATGGATCCTTAATGAATGGTAAAGTCTTGAGTGTTTTGGCTGAATTAATCTTTAATAAATGGAAAGGTGTTGAGTATTTAGAGTCAATTCATCTCTAATGAATGGTAAAGTATTAAGTATTCAGGGTGAATTGGTGTTTAATGAATGGTAAAGTAATGAGTATTTAGACTGAATCTGTTGTTAATGAATGGTATAGTTTTGAGTATTTACCGTGAATTGATTTTAAAAGAATAGAAAAGTTTTGAGTATTCGGGGTGAATTATCATTTATCAATGGTAAAGCATTGAGTATTTAGGTGAATTGAGTATTCACGGTGAAGTATGATTAATAAATGGTAAAATATTGAGTAATCAGGGTGAATTGGTCTAATAAATGGTAAAGTATTAAGTATTTAGGCTGAATCGGTCTTTAATAAATAGTAAAGTCTTGCATATTTAGGCTAAATTAATATTTAATCAATGGTAAATGTAGAAGTCTAAATACCGCGTACATAACTGTACGCAAAAACACTCCGACACAAAGCTGCGCGCCGTGCTTCTCGTATCTCTAAACGCACTTCGCTCCTCGAATTCTCCGTCGCCCTTTTTCGCATCGCCGTAAAATCCGAGATGGCTCGAAGCCATGAATGACATATCGTCAGCCCAAAAATGAAAAATGGTTTTTCGATCGACGATACGAATTTTACGAGAATTCTATTCTCTCTCTCGACTCTGCTCGTGAGAGAAATAAAAGTCAGACTTCTCCCTGGAATCAGACAGAAGACCTTGGACCTACGTCGAGTTTGTGTGAAACTCGATACACATAAGAAACCGTTCGCCCGCTGCAAGGTAGGAACTTCTCGGGGAATTGTTTGTTGCCTTCACAGTACTTGTAGGTGCCAAACTCTTTCAGAGTCTGAGGTTATACAGGACCTCCCTCTGCGAATTATCCTAGACGTAGCTAGGTAATCGGTTTTGGCTACCCCTCCAGGAGCCGAATAATCGGACAGGTACTTCCAAGAAGAAGTCTGATTTGAGTCACCATGTGGCTCACCTTCGTGATCCGGCAAAGGATCAGCATATCACCGGTGTAGGATTACTCTCTCATTCGGTAACCTTGGACGGCCGGACTAGGTGCGACCATCGTCACCAGAAGAAAATCTTCACCGTCCCCTTCAAAAATACTTACGAACTCAAAGATATCGTTAATTGAATTATCCCCTTCCAAACTTCACCAGTTTATTTGTGAACTAGAATTCTCATCCTGAGCCCACACCCTCGAATATTAGAAGTGCTTACTTAATTCAGTGTTTAACTCAATAATAATATTCCCTTCGTTCTGTCTGGTGTCATTAAGGCGCAAACATCCCAGTGAGTAATCTGCAAGTAATCCCCACGACATTTTGTAGACTTTTTTATTATATTTATATACGCTGTTGCTTATTTCAAATTCATGTACATTAGAGATTATTTTTGTATATGTGTGTTTAGCTAATTTAGACGATCCTTTGGAAACTATTAAGGAATCCACTCGGCTTAAATATCAATATTCCACCGACCCACCCATGGTTGGCTTTTACTGAGTAGAGAACACACTCAGGGGATCATCATCTTAGTTTTGAACCAAAGGGTACGCACTGGGGTTATTCAAATTCACCGGAAATGGCTAAGGCAGGTGTATTGGATACGCTTCACCTCTGCTTCACCTCGGTGCGGTAATAAAATATATGTCCAGGAAGTGGGACTGGGATTACCCACTCACTAAACCCTCGACAGTAAAGTCTTGAATATTTAGGGTGAATTGATCATTAATGAATGGTAAAGTATTAAAACCTTACGGTTAATTGATCTTTAATGAATGGGAAATGTTAAGTATTCTGGGTGAATTATCATTAATCAATGGTAAATTATTGAGTATTTAGGGTGAATTCTCATTAATCAATGGTAAAGTATTGAGTATTTAGTGTGAATTGGTCTTTAATGAATGATAATGTATTGATTATTTACAGTGAATTGAGTATTCAGGGTGATTTATCATTAATCAATGGTAAAGTATTTGGTATTTAGGGTAATTGATCATTAATAAATGATAATGTCTTGAGTATTTTGTCTGAATTAATATTTAATGAATGGAAAAGTCGTGAGTATTTAGAGTTAATCATCTCTAATAAATGGTAAAATATTGAGTATTTAGGCTGAATCGGTCGTTGATGAATGGTAAAGTTTTGAGTATTTAGGCTGAACTGATCTTTAATGAATGGTAAAGTCTTGAATATTTAGGGTGAATTGATCATTAATGAATGGTAACGTATTGAGTATTTACGGTGAATTGATCTTGAATGAATGGAAAAGTGTTGAGTATTCGGGGTGAATTATCATTAATCAATGGTAATGTATTGAGTATTTAGGGTGAATTGACTATTCAGGGTGAATTATTATTAATGATTGGTAAAGTATTGAGTATTTAGGCTGAATCGATCTTTAATTAATGGTAAAGTCTTGAGTATTTATGTGAACTGATCATTAATGAATGGTAAAGTCTTGACTCTGGCATCGGAGTGAGACTGGTATGGAAAAGGGAAAGAGTGACAGTTGTGTAAATGAAAAACGTGAATGGAATGCCCGTTGTGCGAAAAGTGGATAGGATGAGGAACAGAAGGGTAAGACATGTTAATAGTGTGAAGAAGAGTATAAATAATTTTTGGACTGTGTCCCCTAAGGTGGTATTGACATGCAATAAAGGTTGGAAGACCGAGGTAAATTTGGGTCGAAAGGGCTGACATAGGAGGAAGTGTATGATATAGGTACGATAGTTGGGCGTGGAGGCGGCTTGTGAAGGTGCGTGGCAGGTGACCTACCCTTTGGTGAACCCTGACTGACCCTGGTGCCTGGGTACATAGCATACCGTAACTATGAATGGGCTCGCAAAATATCGGCCTTATGGCATAAAATGTGTGGGAGGGGGGGGAGGTTTTATTGGTGTTGACGCGTACTGACCCCACTTTATATGACCCTTGGAGATGATGAAATTTAAAAGTCTTGAAAAATAATAATAAATGTTCATATTTATGTAGTTTTTTGTGAGGTTGTATTTTGCATATTATTAAATACACGCATTTAGTTGAAAATTCATGGGATTATTATACACAAACACCTATGTGATAAACACCCTTTAGTTCATGTGTCGGGACGGTCCGCAATCGTTAGTACCTAGGACCCATAACTGCGCCAGGAAGTGGGAAAGATGAAGTTACTTGGAGCCCAACCCTCTAACTAACACCAGTGTGGGGAGAACATGGGAAATTATTATCATTATTACCCCCGCAAATAGAGTTGAGCGGAGGTTAGGTGATCTCTGTGTGCTTGTAGCTCCCAGGGAGCAGATTACATCTGTGCTTGGGAGACCAAGGGAGAAAGCCTCAATCCTCCGGCCAATGTTGTACCAATTAAGTGGGGCCGCGCCCCCTGTGAGACTGTCCTGAGGGACAAGGTTATGGTGGACGGAGGCTGTTGCATGCTGGGGGAATTTTATAATACCCCATCTGTGCTAGCGGTCGATGCTAGGAAGTGGAAGTTTGACTGCCACTCAACCTCACGCGTGATACATCCAATTGGCGTGGTCCCACTGTAAGATTCCATCCAGGTAAGGCGGTTGTGTCATTTCAACTTGGGAAAAGGACGTGGCCGCTCTTCAACCCTTTTTCTGTTGTCCTTCAGGTTGGCTGTTGTGACACAGCCTTGCCTGCTGGGCCTTTCTGGCCTAGACATTGCTAAAGGGTTATTGCCGGCTTTTGGGACATTTTGAGGGGCGTTTGACCATGGATATAGAAAGATTTACTTAGATTTGGGTGTTGGGTGTCGGAGTCAGATCCGGATGTGGATTCTAGATCACTTACTAGTGGGCAATTGTGTTTTCATTCTGACATTTTTGCTCAAACCATAAAATGTGATGTAATAGTGAATTTAAATGGACCCATGGATGGAAAAAGAAGGGCGTTCTATCAGCCTACGCACTTTGATCCAAATTCGGATCTGTGAGATCAAAAATATATATTTGTAGAGTCAATATTTAAAGAGTTACAGGGCAGTGATGGAGAGTGGTAGAAACATGCAAAGCCACCAATGTGTAGCTGAGATAATGGAGATTTAATCTACCTTCAAAGATTTTTTCTATCTTTCAAATGTAACAAGTTAGAAGTGTATGAATAATAAATATATCCGCTTTATAAATAAAGAATTATAAGTAATTAGTTTTTTGTTGATATTTCGCAAACTACTGAAGAAGTGTGTGGTGACAGGATATTCAATGTGAGTTAGAGGTTTTCAGGGTGAAAGAATTATAGGGTGTTAGTTAATTTGGTCCATGGCTAATTCGGTGTAGAAATCCAGATTTAGTCCCTCATTACAGAGCAAAATAATTTTGCTGATAACTCACAAGCTGCTAATGATAAATAAACCTGATTCCAAATGATAAGGGTCGAGGAATTAATGATATTGCTTGATTCCTGTTAGCGGCAGATTAGGGATATGTTATATACTTACATCTCTAATATTAGAGAAATTTGAGTTTAAATGGAAATATGTTTACAAGTTCGAATTTAATGGGTGTTCTTTCCAAATATAATAGTGCTACTTTTCGTATGGACTCGCGTTTTTCATGGGAATATTTATATTTTAAGCGAATAAACATTTAACGGTATTATTGTTGCTTCTTGAGGCTATGCCTATGTGTGTCGGATAAACACACTTATAAGATTTGCCTTGCAGTGGTCTGGAGTATTTGTTTGAGTTTTAGTAACAATGGCGTGGAGAGAAATATGCGCATGCTGACTGCTTCCTATTTATTATTATTATCATTATTATTGTTGATATTATTTTACTTAAATTTAGAAGCAAAAGGCCGAGGAGAGTTTTTTAAACAGAAACTTTGTGGAGATGAGTTTGTAAAGAAAAAGAAGTGAAAATGTGCAAACACTTTAACACCAGAGTTTTTTTAAAGAGAAGACTACTTTAGAAACTCGCGAATGGGACGATGCGCAATTCTACATCTCCGGCGGCACACCCACCTCCAACAGGCTTTTGGCCCTGCGAGCGGGTGCCTATTTGAAGAGGATAATATTACCAAATATTACCAAAGTTAACATTTACTAAAAATTATTGTAGGATAAAGTGAGTCACCCTCCAACGGTACCCAAACTTGTCCACTCTAAGCGTCGAACTTTTTACCCCAACGTATAAATTTGTCTTACTAGTTTGCACAAATTGTATAATGATTACAAAAGGTACATCTTCTATAAATTATAGAAGGAGATAAAGGAGATAAGGTATAAAATGGAGAAATTATATGGAGTGTACAACAATTACAAAGTTTCAAAAGGTTATAAAATATACAACGATTATTATCATGTACACAAATACTTTAAAATGTACAAGATATATAAACAACACGAATATTTCAATTGCACTCAGATTACAAAGTTGAAATGATTATACACGGGACAAAGCTTACATGGTGCACAAATATTAAATATTGTACTAAGGTTACAGAGGTTACAAGGAATACACGGATTACAAAATGACTAAAACAGATTAATTGTACAAAAATAAAAAATGTAAAGATTGCAAAGGGTACGAAGATTAGAATTGTATAAAGAGTGAAATGGGTACGAACTCTTGTACCCTTAGGTATCCATAGGAAATTCTTGTAAAAATATGTTAATATAGATATATTTACTATTGCCACATAATATATTGACTTAATGTCAAAACACACTAAATATGACTGATCTTAATAAGAATTTGGGGGTCTATTTCTTCCGAGAAAGGAATTCGCGTCTAAATGGTACCCTTAACTAAAGGAGGAGACACGTTTCCTCCCGGTTCTAGTGACCCCGGTAGTCCATTTTACCATTTTCTTACATTTTTTCTATTTTTCTTGGACGACGGCTTTTTTTTGCAGGCTAATCGCCGTCCATCTTTCTTCCATTAATCTCCCGTGTATTGGGGAATTAAAGGGAGATTACCTCTCATATTTCTTTTTTATTAGTTTCACCCACAAGAGTGTCTCAAGTGTAGCATGTAAAGCATGCAGCAGCTGACATTTGGAAGATTGCGTTTCATTCCGTCCCCCAAAGCCTGACAATGAATTCCGTCTCGTGGCGAGTGAATGAAGGGGGATCTGCGGCAATATATCTTCCACATATTTTCACTTCCTCCATTTTCACTAATTTCATTGCATGTCTCCCTTTAGATGGGTGGATAAAACCCCTGTCAGAAAGATACTCGTAGTCCCTGAACAGGAACCCTTAGATTGCCGCATCCGAATTGATGATAAAGAAAAAATAGATGATAATTTTCGTTCGTCTAAAAGACAATAAATTAAAGCTATTTTCAAATTAAGTCATCTTGGTAAAGTTTTAAGAAGGTGCCTTCGTTGGTTATCCAAGGTAAGGAGCTTTTACTATATCGGTCCGTAGTCGGTCAGTCGGGTGGTCACCATTTTACTTTTCAATGAGTTTTTTGGCAATAACATCGTAACTCTTTGGCCGATTCTAACGAAATTTGAAACCCTTATCTTGTTTTACATTCTCTCCCGAATGATATAATCCCCAAAGTCCTTCCTAGGGTGATCCAGGAATTATCAAAAGAAATCTAATTATAAGTTGAATTGCCTCACTTGTTGACATTTTTGAAGGTCGTAAAGTTATAAGTCAGAATAATTGAGAGCACGCGACTTAGGTCTTTTGATCTTGTTAAAGATTTCATCCAGGTTTAGTGAGTTTTCTTTGATACCTTTTCTCTGATATTTAGTATCAATTTATATTATATTCTGTAGATTTATTTTATTACATCTATTTTGTATTTAGTCCTATCTTCGTCCATTTACGTGTAGACATTACCATTGTTATTAAATATATCAATATGACGTGTATATTTTTACTTTTGTTAGTACTATTATTTCGACTGCATTGGTATTCTTACTGTTTGTATGCTAGTATATTTGTGGTCGCCACATAAGTAGCTTGTAAATAATTACCTCTATTTTTTATCCCCTTGATTCTAAAAATGCCCACCATAAGAGATATTTTATTTAATTTGTAAAAATATCCAGAGATTTTGCCAACGTATTTACCATTCATAATTGTTTTTTTCACCTACCAATATTTTTTTAAATAAAGAAATGACTCACGCACATTTTTTTTAATTATACCTGTAGAATGAAATAAGTAACTGCAATCACGTAATTAACTTCATTCCCCAGATATCATAAAATGCATCAGCGTAACTTCCATTCCTAAATCACTAATTTTAATTTAAAAAAATAATATGCTTAAAATGAAAGAAGTGACATTTATTCATGAATAATATTTATTTTCACAAAACTTTCCTTCGCTCTTATAAGACCCGTAATGCAATCTCCATGGCCTGTCGAATAGTCAGCAGGACCCAGCAGGTCGCAGTAGTCGGCAGGAGGTCGTTGAAAACCGCAGAAGGCCGCAGGCGCCCGCGAGACTCCGCGGGAGGTCGTAAGAGATCTCAAGACGCGGCAGGGGACCCTGAGAGTTGCTGCAACGTGTTGAATAGGGAACTGGTCAACATCATTGGGCTTCCCTGCATTCGAAGGATATTTGTTCGGGATAAGGGAGACACACGTTCGTAGTAGTGAGGTTTCACAAAGAGGTTTTTTTTCTGTTGACTTTGTTGCAAAAGTTTTTTTTAAGCACCTTGCTCGTTAAAATTAGAGCGTACAATGTTTATATTTTCTTCATGACTGTGCTTTTGTTCATCGATGTATAAGGTTAATGAGGCCTTTTAATTGTTTCTGTATCTGTTTTAATGATCGACAATATTTTAAGTAAATGAATCTTCATTCTTGTTTCTGTGTAGTCATTATCGGGGCCTTATTTTTTATTTATTCGTCGAGTTTCCACTAAATGAGGCTTGTTATTTTTCCCTGGTTTCATCCTTTTGTTCCTTGATATTTTAGGAGAATGAATCTTTTGTCTCCTCCTGTGTATTCTCCTTTGTTTTCTATATTCAGTCATTTAAGTTTGTTCTTTGTTCCTGTGTTTGTCTTTTTTTTCACATATATTTAGATTTGTATTTATTTATGTGCTTTTTTAATTGCTCTTTTCTCCATAACCAACATTTCAATTATCTCCTTATTGTTTCCCTAGATAATTGTCGAACCCTTGCTGCCTTGGTCTGACAGTACTTTTAAATACACGTCACAAACTATGATTAGTTATCACTTCCTATCAGTTAATAACCTGCTATCATCAATTATCATAATATATAAATTCTTATAACCAGCAATCCCCTGCATAACCAACTATCGCTAGGTATTAACAGTCTCCAGCTTTCATCAAATTTCATTAGTTTTAACTTGCTACCAATTACTCGGCTCCTATCATCAGCTATTGTCATATATCACTTATGCAATAGCTTACAATTCTCTGCTATCACCAGCTATCAATGGCTATTACCAGGCATTGACGAAGTATCGCAAACTCTCATCATCTATCAACTGCTATCACCAGCTGGCACCGGCCTGTCATCAAATATCAATTGCAATTACTAACTGGCACCAGCCTGTCACCAGACATCACTTGCATTTACCACCTCTCGATAGATATCAGCTGTTATTAACAGCTATAATTGTCTAATATCTTTTATTACTAGCAATCACAAACTATCACCTGCTCTCACGAATTGAGTCATGAGCATTATGGTCTACCTCGATTTAAAGTGGATAGTTTGTTACTCCAAATCTACTTCCAAGAAGAGAAGATGAAACTTTCCAGACCATATGGGTTACATATAATCGAAAAAATTATTTATCTTGACAGAACTTTTTAATTTATTTTGGAAACTGTAAGAAAGCTCGGACGAAAACATTTTTAATCGACCTGTAACGAACTTAAATCTCAAGCCGAGAAACATTTTCTTTTTAGAAAGCAAGATAGATCTATCGAAAACAACAAAGACCTTAGGTATTTTATTTTCTACCTGTAATAAAAATTGATCGAAAACTGGAAACACTTTTTCGCTTTCTTTTATAGGAATAAAAATGAACAATCACGCAATAGGAAGGAAGTTTTCCTTTAGTTCCTTAGACTAAGCTCCCCAACTCGATTCGGTCATCAAAAATTATTTAGGGGAGAGGGGGGACTTAACTACAGTAGTACTCCTTTGCTCCTAAAAAGCTAATAGGATCCAGCAGGAATCGAACCAGCTACCTCTCGCATTAAAAGCGCGATTGCTACCTTGGGCTACGATAGAGAAATAAAAGTTTTGTCTGAATCCGGAGGGCCCTGGTTCGAATCTCCATTAATACTTATTTTATTTCTTCTCTTGCAAGGCGCTTTATCTTGCCTTCCTGAAGTACACATCCTCTGCCTATCCGCAGGACATGTTTATGTTTATTTCCTGGAGAACAGGTAGGGAAGGAGCGCTGGGAGTTTAAACAAAACTTTGATTAGGAAACTCGTTTAGATAGTGTGTGAAAATTCGAAGCGGAGAGAGGTGATTAATAATCAGCCTCGTGAGACACTTGGGCGCGGAAAATGCAGTCAATTGTACTTTGAGAAGTTGTAATGAGGCATGAATAGACTTCAATCCGTTTCACAAGAGAAAGATAAAGAGCAAAGAGCATAAGCAGTCATGGCATTTCTTTTAGAAAGAGGAAAAAGTGTTTCAAAGATTTAGGCTATCTACCATTGGTAGACAAACTCTCTCTTATATTGTCCATTTAATCTAGTCTCTCTTGAGATTTTTTTTTCTTTCTCTCCCTTACCTAACGTTGTCACCAGCATACTTTCATGAGGTATACTCGCTCAGTCCATAGTCAACCTCTTAGCATTCGTTAACGCTTTTATTGCCACAGATACTATGCTTAATCTATACCTCAATCCTTAGCCGTGCATTCTAAAGACTTAATTTTCCTTACGTACATTACACTGCCAATGTTGTCCTCGATGTTCCTTGCAAGTACGTCTGCCTTTTTCTCTACACTGCTTATTTCACATTGTCATTCCTACACTCAACCTTTTTCTCTTTCTGTCTTTTTCAATCAAAGCTAAATAACCACTTGCACTACCCGATGACAAGTATATTACTCTTAATTTGTAGGAAAAGTGTTACAAAGACTAATTGAAGATAGAGTGGTGAAGGAGTTAGATTTGCAACATCTCATCAAGGCTTCTGAACATTTTTTAGGTAGGAAAATGTTGTGCTTAACCAATTTGCTAGAGTTTTTCCGTGACATCATTGGAAACTACGACAGTTTTCGGGTGGTGGACATACATTATTTGGAATTCTAAAAGCCGTTCGATAATTAAAAGCTTAAAATGGGATACATTATAATTTATAATGTAGTACTTGTGTATTGACAACAAGATTGGGGACTGGGAAGAAAATTGTCTGTATGGTAAACGAGAGAATGTTATGTTCAACGATCAAACCTCTATCTGGTCGTCTGTGACGAGCTTAATCCGTCCGATCTCTGTGTTAGGCCCTCTTGATATCTTTCATCGTCTATATTGAAGATATAAAGGGTGGATTAGATAGCCAAATAGGAATGTTTGGAGATGATGTGAAATACGGACTAACGCCAAGAGGTCGAGGCCTGACTAATACCGGCTAGGCGAGTAGTTAAACATGTGCCTGATACCTTTCAACTCCTATGATGATTCTTAGATAATTCATAGTCCTTCGAGGCAGAGAAGTAGGTTCAGCTACTGTTAAGTTCCATTAAGAGATAGTTTAGTTTACCAAACAAGGAATGTGTATCGCCCTTGTAGAACTAGTGTACGCGGTTCAGCTTAGGGCCACTAGCCTTCCAAAAGACATCGAATGGGGATAAAATGTGCAAGCCAGGGCAATGAAATTGACCCCTTTGAATAATTATAGTGACTATCAGAAGCGAATGCAAGAACTCTATCACTTATCGCAAGAGATTAGGTTTACGAAATTCTTAGAGGCTAGCAACCATGTTTGGACGCTCGAATTTTCGCTATTCCATACTACGTTGATTGACAATTATTCAACATATGGAATATGCGAGATGTAGTTAGGGGTTCCAGCGATGAGTGGTTTAAAGAAAGAAATGATAATGTTATCTTGTAGTCCGCAATAAATTACATATAAATAGACTAAAATTATTATTACTTCCAAAATTTTACTCTCAAAATTTTTGGTTGTTTGCCTTCCTTTCATCAGCACAGTTTAGTATCATTTCCTCTTTTCCATACGCAAGTAGAGCAGTTAGTAGAGGTGTCTGGGGAGCGTTTTCTTCTGTACTATGCTTTTAGTCAAGCTGTAAAATCAGACTTTCCCTAAAAAGTACCCCAAAGTATCGTTTGAGGTACTTTTAGTCCAGGTAGCTACTTGTGATTTGTTTCATCCTCATCTTGACAAGTTTTTAATCTCTCCTACTTTCAGTCATTCTTACTTATTCCTCCCACTCTCTTTCTCCATTATTCAAGAACCTCATCCCGTTTCACATCATTCATGTCTTCTCATCCATACACCATGGAATTTAATTTTACACAACTTAATTATTTGGTCTGATAGTCCCATGTTCACAACATCTTTTAGCTTTCACACTAAATAATAATAATTCTAAGAAGTATTATTATCACTATTATTATTTACCTTAAACTAAAAAACAACAAAAACTTATGATGTGTTTATAAAATTGTGAAGTAAAATATAGCGAAAATGTGTAGAGGCTGTAACACTTGACTATTCGAGTGGCGGCGCAACACTCCATGATCTGCCAAACAATGACAATTATGCTCAACGGCTGGAATAAGGCCGAGGTCAGGAATGGGAGAGGGGCACTCCTAAGGATAGCTGCTACACCTAACACCATCCTACTGGATTTCCTTTCACCCACTTCCTTGTTTACCCACAGGACGTGGCATCCTCCTTCTAAACATCTATGTAAACAAGCGCCATCCCCCGACTTCATTCCTACGCTATTTTACAGCCATGTAAAGATGGACGTCACGTGATAGTATTAATTATTGTTGTGGTAATTTTAATTGTTGTTTTGATGTAGTAGTTGTGATAGTAGGAATGAATTGTTCTGGTAAAATATAGATTGTGAAAAAAGTGGTAAAATCAAGGAAAAGGAAAAGAGATGATAATTTTATAGTTTAGTTTGGCTTAATTACTCCAATTGGGCGTCTAATTAATAGCCAAATAAGGAAAAAAGGAGGGATTAAAGGGAATTCAAAGAAAAAACAACGAGAGTATATCCAGCAGAATGTTTGTAAATGAAAGATCTATATAAATGTGTGGAAGATAAATGGGAAAACCCTAGAATTACTCCTGAAACGGCAGATGGTGAAAAGAGAGTGTCCTAATTTCACTCCTTCTGTAACAGACCGGTCTTCAACCACTCCAGACATAATATTGACTAATCCCAACTTCGCGTTCAACATCTACACCACTCTCAGCCCCGCAATACCTTCTGATCACATCGGACTCATTACGAAGATTTCAACCTCCCCTATCCAAATTGGAATTCCCCAAAGGGAGGCATTATCAAAGACCAAATGGCCCGAGTATAAGAAACATTTAGAAAATTTCGGTATATCTTCCCTTGCATAAAGTCTTCTAGAAGAAATTAACAGACATCTAAACAATATTACATACCTCATCATAGAAGCCGACAGGCTATACGTCCTAAAAACTAAATACAGAACAATCCCTGCTCCCCAATGGTCCGATGAAATCAAAACTAAAATGGAGAAAATCTACAACACATTCGAAGAAATCCGTCGACATGGTAGCAATAGAAAAAGGTATGGGTGCCAGGCCTTAAAGTTAAAATAACCCAACTCGGTCTCGAGACAAACCTAGCAGCATCCTGTGTAGCTATCTGGAAGACAGGAAGGCAAAAATCACCATCAACAATTACACTGGCAGTACTTTCACTCTAAAAGCATGGGTCCCACAAAGTGAGTGCCTCAGCCCCACGTTGTGCACAATATACACCAGGGATCTCCCTCAACTCTTAGAGGAAAGTACGATGTATATCCAACTGGCCGCCGATGTCACGCAGATCATCACCAGTTATAGACAACATCCAGAGGATATCGCACAGCGCACTACCAGAGAGATAAAAAATATAAATGAATACGAGAGGACACATAAAATAAAAACAAATACAACAAAATTCCAAATCATTCCAATGAACAGAAGAAAGACGCACCGAGTCACCGCCAACAACATCTACTACCCCTACAGTGAAGGGGATAAGGTACTCGGCCTAATATTCTCCAAAACGGGTACAGTACGCATATGAGCTAAAAGACTACACGAGCGAGAAGTACCCTTTCCTCTCTACAGAAATTCAAAAACTTCTCTGAAGAAAACAAAATAAAATTATACCTAGCCCTAGTTCGTCCCATTTTAACATACCCCGTCATTCCGATTAATACATTAACCAAAACGCAAATGTTAAAACTACAAGTAGTCCAAAATTACGCAACTAGATTCATAACTAATACCTCAAGACTGGAAGCAATACCATCAGTGGAACTCCATCAAAGAGCAAAGTTGAAACAAATCAACCAATTCCTTCACGACCGTGCCCCCAAAATATGGCACCAATTAGAGGAGGAACTCCCAAACGAAATAACCAATAAAGTTATACCCACCGAAAGAGAATAGAAGAGACTACACTTTGAACAAGGGTTTAAAAGTAGCCGAAAAAGTATACAAGATGATGTCGAACCAATATATAGATAGAATAACGGAGAAAGACCCTAAATGGATAATTAGCTCTTAAGAAAAAAAAATATTAATTTAATAATAATAAAAATGAAATAAATGTATACATGTGTATATGCCCAAAAAAGTATATATAGATGTATATGTGAGAGTATGAATGTAATAATAAGAATAATATATATATATATATATATATATATATATATATATATATATATATATATATATATATATATATATATATATATATACATGTATGCATAAGTAGATATATTAGGAAGATAAATTAACATAATAACGTAATAAATCAGACACAGCACTTGAGAGTGCACTAAATATACCATTAACTATTGAATAGAAGAAAAACTTTAAAGAAAATAAGAAAAACAAAGGCTCGAACGCTTCCCTCGAAAGAGAAACCATTGAATAAATGAGTATATATGAAATCAAGAAAACAAAGGCTCCTAAGCTAATAAATGTTAAATAAAGCAAAATAAAGTAAATCAAAATAAAGCAACATAAAGCGATTGCCAGGCAACTTGGTACAAGCACACTCATCATCACGCACAACATTGACATTATTACCCTACCATTATCACCACATCAATCATCTCTCATTTTACATTATTATTTCTATCTATCCTATCTTATTCTCCCTTATATTCACCACTTTTGAAATCCCAATCCCAATCCCGCCGAGTCTCCTTCGGGCATTGGAACTTGGAGGACGCAAAATGCATCTCATACCAGCTGGCCCATGCTACCTGACACCGTCTGTACAAGGTACACGCTGGGGCGAGTGAACGTGCTATTCGGGCTATCTTTCGTCTCCTCTCTCGTCTTTCCTCGCCCAGCCCCGTATCGCGCACCTCTCCCCCCATCAACCACTCTACTCTTTCTAATTTTTTCTCTGATAAAGTTATTGACCTTCGCGCCGTGCTACCCCAGTCGTCTGAACAAGCCCATGCTGTTCTCCCCGACCTAATCCATTGCCACTTAACGTCCTCACTCGGGCGTCCTCTGATGAAGTAACTTTCCTAATTTCACGCTCTAACAAATCTAGATCCCCTAAGGACGTTTTTCCACCCAAACTCCTCCATCAAATTCTCCCCGCTGTCCTCCCACTGATTCTTCATCTCTTTAACACTTCAAACATGCCTCAATGCCTCCTATCCTTAAAAAAAACACACCTTAACCCCTCTGAACCATCTAGCTATCGCCATATCTCGCAGCTTCTATTCCTCTCTAAGATCCTCGAGAGAGTGGTTTTCTCTCGCCTTAATGACCATATTTCTAACTGAAATATCGATGAAATGTACCAATTTGGGTTCAAAGCGAAGCACTCTGCTGAAATCGCTCTTCTTAATGTTTCAGACGGTTTACGTAGAGCAGCTGATAAGGGTTGTACGTCCATTATAGTCGTCTTAGACCTCTCTTCTGCTTTCAAAACCATCGACCACACTGTCCTTCTTGATCTTCTTCACACTTTCCTTGGTCTCTCGGGCACTGCACTTGCTTGGTTCCGCTTATATCTCTCCTCCCGCACTCAGTCGGTCGCGCTCGATAACCTCTCCTCCCGCACTCAGTCGGTCGCGCTTGATAACCTCTCCTCCGAGCCCACCGCTATTCATTTTGGGGTGCCTCCTTGGTCCCCTCCTTTTTCGCATCTACTTACTTCCTATTGGCTCCCTTCTTCGTGATTTGGGCCTGTCCTTCCACCTCTATGCTGATGACTCTCAGATATACCTTTCCTCATCTCCTGTGTCCTTCTCTCAATCATTTACCAAGCTCCTTTCAGCCTACACCTCCATAAACAAATGGCTGTCTGCCAACTTTCCCCAACTTAACCACGATAAAACTGAAGTTCTCCTTGTTGGTACTGCTTCGATAATGGAGAAATCTAAAGCTCTCTTTCCCTCCCTTAACCTTGGGGAAACCAATGTCGCCTTCTCTGATACCGTCAGTAATCTTGGTGTCATTTTCGACGAGCAACTCTCGTTTAAACCGCACATCCATCGTATCTGTGTCTTCCCTCGGTTTCCTCCGCAGCTTCTCACGTGTTCAATCCCATTTTGATCGACGAAGCCTTGAGACTGCTATTCATGCCTTCGTCACCTCACGCTTAGACTACTGCAATTCTCTTCTAGTGAATCTCCCTTCTTCGTCACTTCGCCCCCTACAACTATTCAAAACTATGCTGCCCGGCTCCTCCTTCGCCACCCCCGGTTCTCTCCTTTGATGCCTCTGTTACAGGAGTTACACTGGTTACCTACTTAAGGCCTTAAGCCTCGGGTCTCCACCTTATCTCCTGCCGAATGGTGATCCTCTCCCTCCCTTGGTACTTTTAAACGTCTCCTGAAGACTCATCTCTTCAGAATTGCCTTCTCTCCCCTCTAAACTTTCTCTACACTCACTGGGAGAGCTAACAGTTTCTGAAGGGCGCATTATCAATACCTATTATTATTATTATTCCACGGGTAGCGGGGGCTTTCCCCTTGATAAAGTGAGTGGAAGAAGGTGAAAGATCTGAGTGGCAATGGAGGGCACCGACCACACTTTGTGGTGAAAGGGTAAAGTTTAAGATTGAATATAAACCGGATTAGAAGTAATATACAAGAATGTTCATCTCCGGGGCGTATACTACGCGGGTATCCAAAGCTGGTTAGATTTGATACCGAATATCCTCGGGTAGAGTGCGAAGTTATGATCCAATTACGTCACAAAAAAAGGAGTCTCGCCAAATACAAGTAATATTTTAGATCGGTTAAATTTCATCCATTTTCGTAACCAACCTAGCATGTTTACATTCTTACTATACCGTTGGCTGACCTTAATAATTCCGGTACGCTCCATAACTGGTTTTCATCTGTAGTTCTATGTAGGACCTATATAATGTAGAAGAAATGGATACACCCTGTAGTTTGGAGCCAAATGAAAAAATATGGAAACTAGGAAAAATATGAAGTAAAGCTGGAAAAAGTTAATCTGGTTAATTAGCGAAATTATTTGCTAAAAATGGGTCTACACCTTTACCAAGTACTGAAAAGTTCCAAACTCTCCACCGCCACATGTAGCCAACTCTGTCTACAGTGATGTGGATACTAACCTAACCTAACCCAATATATTTAGAATAAAAAATAAAGTCAATTTCTGGCCAGTTGACCTAGTCTCTTTTGCAGTATGCCTAAAATGGGTACATCAGATATGACTTCTTTGGTGAAAAGTATTTTAATCAAAGAAAATCAAGGATCGCCTTATACACGACTATAAACATTTATTTTTTTTTGTTTGTTTTTTAACACCGCAAGCTATGTCTCTCCATCTTCTGACTGGCCCAAACTCCCGGCTCTGCCTCGTTACATCTTGTTCTTCGTAGTCATCTGTGCTGCATGAGTGATCGTGCTTCCTCGATATTTGCTCCTAGAATGTGGAATGAGCTGCCGTCTCCATTAACAG
The DNA here is from genome assembly GCA_963969495.1 of Ceratothoa steindachneri. Lineage (NCBI taxonomy): Eukaryota > Metazoa > Arthropoda > Malacostraca > Isopoda > Cymothoidae > Ceratothoa > Ceratothoa steindachneri. Next base: position 126,111,141 of record OZ018319.1, on the reverse strand, counting down.
GTTTACCTTTCTCGGTGCCCTCGAGAATGCCTTGAAGAGTCGTTTCTTCTCTCAGGCTTTTCTATAGTTGGTAAACAGGTGCTCTGTGAAGGCCCGAGGCCTTGAAGAGAGCAATACAAAAATCATTATGATTATTAGTAGTAGTAGTAGTATTGTTAGAGAAATTTAAATAACTAGTTAATAAATTAGGGGGAGATAATGGGGACAGGGGCTGGGGTGATACATAGCTCTGGTAAAATATCTGTTGGTAAAAAATGTGATACAGTTAGGGAAGATGAAAGTGCGTGGAAGGATTAAGGGCCATAGAATGTATCCTAAATAAATCTCATGTTTTGTTGACGAGAAAACCAACAAGGGCATCTCGCCAAGAAGAAGTGGTGAAATTAAGGGGTGTGAAAATGGGAAAAATGCATTCCATAACTTCGATGACCCTTCAAAAGACGATTTGGGTTTGCCCATCAACAATAGGGGGCGCAACTCTCCTCAGCCTGGTCATGTTGCACAAGAAAGGCAGGTCTCCCTTTCAACGAGTGTACATAAAACAATGCGAAGAGTTGCGAGCCCTAATTTTCGTGGGCTAACCTATCTATATTTTTATTAATGAGAAAGAAAATAAGTCATAATCCAATGAGGTCTTGCTTATTCAACGGAATAATCAGAGCCTTCGTCGCGACCCTATTCAGTTCTAAATAGAGGATCTCTAGGAATTCGTTCTAGTTCTCGGGAACCCCCCCACCCCCTCCCCTCCTTTTCACATGCCACCCCCACCACGGGTCACAGACGTTCACGAATTTGAACCACCTCGTGGGAAGACAGAAAAGCTAACTGAAGTACAAAAAGGAAATGCATATTGGCTCGACGGGGAAGGAGTGAATAGAAGAAGGAGAAATGAAAAAGAAAAAGAAAATGAGGAATAAAATCGTAGTAGAAAAAATGAATAATGTAGTTGGACAGAAGCCAATTGGACAGATCATGAATACCTAATATTTTTTCTTCTAAATAACATAACTTAGGTAAGGTGAGGTAAGGTAAGGTAGGTTACGTAGGTTAGGTTAGGTAAGATAAGGTAGGTTTGCTAGGTAGGTTAGGTGAAGTAGGTAAGGTAAGGTAAGGTAAACAAAGGTAAGGGAAAGTAAGGTAGGTTATGTGAGGTAGGTAAGGTAAGGTAAACAAAGGTAAGGTAAGGTAGGTTAGGTTAGGTTAGATAGGTTAGGTTGGGTAAGGTAGGTTAGGTGAGGTAGGTAAGGTAAGGTAAGGTAGGTAAGGTAGGTTAGGTTAGGTTAGATAGGCTAGGTTGGGTAAGATAGGTTCGGTGAGGTAGTAAGGTAACGTAAGATAAGGTCAAGTAAGGTAACATTAATTACTCGCTGCAGCCAATTTGCCTTAACTGCAACCGATTGTCCTCCCCCCATTGTACCAAGGCTTGAAACAGGTCTTAAAATAAGGTCCCTTCCATTTTTATGACGGGTCTTCGAAAGGGTCAAGAAAAATGTGAATTAACAAAAAAACTAACGCTTAAATTTCAATTTTTGCCTCGAAGGGATTAAACTCTGAAGTGCATCTTAGATGTGTATATATGAAAAAAAGAGTTGTGGGATTAGCGGGTAAAAGAGAACAATTTACAATGAACCCCCATTTAAGCTAAAATAGGAGAAATCGGCAAGACATTGAGTTCTGTAGTGAAGTTGTGGTGGAAGATAATTGGAATCAATGATGATTTGGTGCAGTCTCTCCTAACTTTCCTTAAGGAAACGATGATTCCATCCTATTTCCTTCCAAATTTTCTATAAATTCCTATTTTTGTTCTTGCATGATTCAGGGCCTTCGATTAAGAGGAAATTTGTCGGGGGCAATAGAATATTTTTGTTCCATTAATCAAAAAATAACATCCAATAAACTCAGAGATCTTTGGGGACCTCTTAAAATATTGCCCTTTATAATTTTACATTTATTATTAAAGCAATTTTGTAGATGACTTGGCGACGAATCATTTCAAGCCTCTTTAACTCTCAGTGATAGAACTCGGTTGAAGCAAAAGAATATTTCTTTTAGAAGCAAAATAATGTTTCTTTTAGAAGTAAAAGGATGTTCTTTTAGAAGTAAAATAATGTTTCTTTTAGAAGCAAAGGAATGTTTCTATTAGGAGCAAAAGAATGTTTCTTTTGTTCTTATGAAAAATCATATCCAGTCTCTGAAATTTGAATGCTTGTTATAACAAAGGGTTTCGCCGAGTCTTTATCAAATTAAACTCAAACAGTATTGCTTAAAGTTGGGTCGGCAAGCAACAGCGTCAGTAAAACGACCCACCCTTCCAACACACTTCATGTCATGTTAAACAGAAGGCAACGCATCATATTTTCTCCTCACCGAAGGCCCTTCAGAGGCATGGCGGAGCTATGAAGTATAGCATCTCCTCAAGTAAGGGTTAATCTCCCGCTCTCCTTAACATAACCAACGTTTGCGTTGCCTCCCAACCCTTTGCATCCATTCATATTTCATGTTCGTACCACAGTACAACAATTTCAGTAACAACATTTTTAAACTTATATCCACACCATAAACATCTCTTGCGAAGTAGTTTCTCATTCTCTCTACATTTTGAACATCAAACATCATTCCCAATTTGCCCACTTGCACTGCACTCCCTTAGTCCACTGACATAAAGGAAATTAGGTTTTCGGGATAATGAGGTTATTCTGGGCAAAGGTTAAAATTAATGAGGTTATCCTGGGCCAAGATTAAAATTCATGAGGTTATCCTGGCCCAAGTTTAAAATTCATGAGGTTATCCTGGATCAAGTTTAAAATTCATTAGGGGTTATCCTGGGCGAAGATTAAAATTCCTGAGGTTATCCTGGGTCATGTTTAAAATTCATGAGTTTATCCTGGGATAAGTTTAAAATTGATGTGGTTATCTTGGACCAAGATTAAATTTCATGTGGTTATCCTGGGTTAAGTTTAAAATTCATGAGGCTATTTGAGGCCAAGATTGAAACTCATTGGTTTATCCGGGGTCAAGGTTGAAGCTCAGTAAGTTATCTATGGCCAATATTGAAACACATAATGTTATCCAGTGGCAAGATTGGAGATCATAAGGGCCAAGAGTAAAACTCATGAGATTATCCTTCAGCAAAATTGAAATCCATGATGTTATTTCGGGGCTAAATTTGAAACTCATGAGTTTAACTCCGACCAAGTTTGAAAATAAGTGGTTATCCGGGGCCAAGATTAAAACTCATGAGGTTATCTAGGGCCAATATTGAAACTCATATACTTAATTTATGAGGCCTACATTTTCTTGGCTACCCATCTTCATTCATCCATTTCCTTCTCCAATTATCTTCCTTTATCAATTTCTTTAATTATTTCTCCATTGCATTCGCTTCCTTTGTTCCAGTATCCATTTCCTTTGTTACCAATGGTCCTGTATCCTTTTCCTTTGCTACCAATGGTCCTGTATCCATTTCATTTGCTACCTGTCCTTTTTTCTATTTTATTTGTTACCTATTTTCTGTCTTCCATTTCTTTTGCTACATTTCCTATCTTAATATTCTTTGTTACTAACCTCATTATTCGTGATTTTATTTTCTCACCTTTTTTCTTTCTCCAGTTCATTTCTCTTTTTTTTGCTGCCTTCCTTCATTTCTGCAGTTCATTTCTTTTTTCTTTGTTAACTTTTTCATTTCTCTATTTCATTTTTTTATATCTTTAGCTACCTTTCTTCATTTCTCAATTTCATGAATTCTAACTGGAGCAGAAGCAGGGATATTAGTTTGGGTTGTTATGTTAACCACTAATTCCAACTTTCGGAAACTTCTAGTGTGGTCTTAATTTAGTACTAAAGTTACGTCACTGAAAAGAGTCCCTTGCAAGTGATAACTATCTACCTTTTGAGTACCGTGGTAACTCCATCCCCACCGGAACGGCGGATGTGCCACGGGGACAACAAGTTATGTTGCGGCACCGGGTTGAACTCACAGAGTTGTTATGAACCGTTTTCTCGCCGTCCTGGTGTGTTAATAGTCCTTCCAGTAGGCTTCGTATCGTAGGCAATGAATGATTTATCTATAATTTAATAGTAATTAAAAGAATATATTAAAAAAAAAACACCCGAACTTTTTCGAACCCCTGGTATTTATAAATGAAATTCAAGTTGACTTTAAAAAATATTAAGATTTATAGATAATTTTGATGTTTCGATTGATTTCGTTGTATTAAAAACACCATGGCCACCATTAAGAGACCTTGTTTTTTCAGTAACCCTTTGAAGCATTGGAGATTTTGATAAAAAGTGTTCACTTATCCGAGCTCTAAACATAGGTGCTAAAGAATGAAGAAGAGCAGATAAAGCGAAAGGAATTGACTAAAGAATTGTGAAAGAACTGTTGGAACTTGATAAAATTAAATTCCAAATCTCAAGTTCGAACCCGCTTCCATTATAGGTGATTCCTCAACTAAAATCTCCTTTTCAATTCAAGGATGAAACGTCCGTCACTTTCTCTAATTTCACAACTTACCTTCCAATCTCTTTTCAAAAAAGGCGAAAGAGCTACCTACCCTCTTTAATTTTGGCTAGTTTGATAATAATAAATTAAACTGATATAAAAATCATGGCTTAATTTTCACGCATTTTTCTGGGTCAATAATTTTTAAGATTAAGAAATCCTACGGCAATTTAATCGAAACTGAAAAAGAACGACGCAAACAAATAATAACCTCCCGCTGGTATAGTGGTTAGCGCGCTTGCCCGGCATTCGCTGGGTTGGGGGGCAGTTCGAATCTCCGTCCGGATTCTTTTTAAGTTGACACTATTTACTAGGGATGTTACCTTCGTGACCCACCGTCACGGTAGGGAGTTGGGGCTTGCCCTGGTTGACGTCCGCCTGAGAAGCAACATATGTAGCTTGGTAGGAGGACTGAAACCAGCAAACTTTATCCTCAGCAAAAACCACTTGAAAATGTCTCATCTCTACATCAAAACGTTTCTGTGCGTAAAGTGATAATATGCAGCCTTACTGCAATTTTGTTTGTTTTAAGCCATGTAAACAACTAAAAAATAGAGTAAATAAGAAACACTTGTTTGAAAGCCTGCGTTTTATTTATCTGAATCCTTATACCAGATAAATGTGATGCGTTTCCACATTCTCATACCAGGTTCATATGGAATTTTCATCAAAACAAATGACGTCACAACCAATTCACTAACGCATGCGCAAGACATCTTCTCGGCACTCGAGTGACGTCACTAAATGCGGTTGACTCCCCTGTTATAATTAGAAAATGAAGACTTTTGGTATTTATTTATTTAAAACAACACGACTATGGCATCTCAGTTAGAAAATATTTATCAAAGTTTTGCTAGCGTGAGGAAATTACGGCAAGTGGATATGTGTGGAAAGAAAGGTGCATAATTAGCCAAAAAGGAAACCACGCGGAAATAGGAAATAGTAGGGCAAGCAACTCATCTGAATCTGACATTCAACAACTGGAGAAGTTTAGCGCATGTATCGTACTTACCAATGATATATTATTACTTAATGATGGAAGGTGAGGTACAACAAGCACACAAAGACCATGATTGGGCATAAATAACACGTACTACAACGATCTGAAGAACGAGAGCTAGTAATAAAAAAGAATTATTGCTATTTTATTTAGTTGTAGTAATAAGAATAAATTTGTATGGCGCCCTTTAATGCCATGGTCCTTTACATAACGTTGGTCCACCATCTAAGGAAAGCCTCAATAGAAGAGATGGGTCTTTAAGGCACCTTCAAAGCACTCAGGAGGAAGATATCACTCCACATTTTAGGGCCAAATAAAGAGAAAGCCCGATCACGCTCGCAGCAAGGGTGACTTCAAGAAACAGAGCGTATGGGGATCAGATCCAAAATCAATGGTTCTCAAGAGCCGGGGTAGGCTCATTATGGAAACCGGTTGGAATGTGATGTGGTTTCTTGAATCTTATATGTAAGACGGAAGGCCTTAAAGGCGATTCTGGATTGAATGGGCAGCTTTTGCTTTTGGCGAATCAGGAGAGGAATGTCTACGGCAGAGAACAGGGGCACAGAGGTTGATCAAGGAGAGAGGATCGAATAGTGGTGGCGTGTAATCAAGCAAGAGAAGTGAAATCGAATAATCAAGATGGGAAGTAACGGGAGCTTGAACGGCAATCTCGAAACTTTTGTGACCAAAATGGATGCGGATGCGGCTAAGATTACGGAGAAAGCAGAAAAAATTGCCATACATTAGCAACATTGGTTTTTAATATAAAATGTGACAGATTTCTAAGAATATAGAAAAAGGCAACAGCACAGCTTCTAAGGATGAGAAAAGAAGCAATAGTTAAACAACTAGCCACATTCGAAGGAGTACTTACGCGTAAAACAGTTTGTCATGAGTGATTTTCAGAAAGTTGTCCGAAAGCCATCAGTAATAATACTGTATACTAAGAGAAAAGTTCTAAAGTTCTCAGCCAATAAGTTTGGCGAAAAGGAGGAAAGCTTTGCTTGTCATCAACATAGAAGTGAAATGATAGAGCGAGGCGATGCCAAAGAATACCAATGAGAATATGATTATAGGAAACAGGAGCGAATCAATAACACGCTTCTGTCTACCGAGATATATGAATGGCCATGGATGTAACTAGAGTGAGGTTGAGATAATTTATGATCAACAGTATCAAATGGTACTATGAGATCAAGGAGTAACAGAATGAAAGACTGAGCATCATCGCCACAATAAGAAAGCAGGGGAAAAAGTAATACGGGCTATGATTGGTATAATATCTGTTTAATTTTAGGTACAAAACAATATCATGTCCTAAAATAAGATTTAATTATTTGTCAAATAAGACCTCCCCCCCCCACTATAGCGGAAATTGTCTCTAATGAAAAAGCGCAGCGAGGAATACCAAATGGTCTGTGGTTGCCCCTAGGGACACGGCTGCATACCAAATGAAACCACCAGATTGAGGTCGATCTGGAGAGGGCTGTATGTACCCCTTCCCCCATTCCAGCATCTCCCTCTCGCTCTCTCTCACTCTATCGAGGCTGACCCATTAAAATGCATGGCAGAGTATACAGTTCACTCCATTTTCTGTATAGAATTTCGCTCTTCACTCTTCTCTCTCTCTTTCAACCCTTACCAGACCGACAGCTGCCATGAGGAACACTTCATCAGCGGTCCAATAATAGTCCTTGCATCTCCTGCGGTCAGAACCGTTCCCCTGATCGACTGTAAAACTCTAGAATAGCGTAGAAGGGTTCAAAAATTGCACACAAACGCCTTGTAAACATTTAAAATAACGGTAAAACGTTCTATGAGACTTAAAAAAAGGCTTAAAACGGTTCGAGAAAAAATAGAACAAACGGTAGAAAAGAGATAACCGCGAAATACTTAGGAAGATTAGAATATATATTCATGGACGAGTCTAACGTGCTAGGAATGCTTATACAAGCTCTTTTATTGGTTAAACTCGCCTGAAAACGCAAGAAACTATTTATAAAATATTTTGAAATTAAACGATAAATACTATAAACTAGGTCGTTAAATTTATCCTAGTTAGAATTAGTGTAAAAAAGCTACATCAGAGCACAAATGCGTTCGAATAGTCTGTAAAACTTGAAGTGTATGACGCCTGAAAAACGTGGAACACTAAAAGGGTATATATAGTAGAGGAAAGGTGCGGGAATGTTAAGAAGGGTCTAGAATGGTTTACATATTCTATGGAATGGGGCCTGACTCAAATCAAGGCTGAACACAAGCTCCACCATCTTCTTTGGGTTTTTTGACCCACCCCCTTTTCTAAGGTACCAAAGGCATTATGTTCACGAGCGAAGAACGGTCGGTCCACCCGACGTACATATAAACACACGCGCGCACGTGTGTGTATGTATCAATTAATTTATATGCCACTAACTTGTGACTAAATAAATTTGGATAAATAGAACAATACTTATGTACGCATAGATGGGTTCATTAGTATACCATGTGTACAAGCATGGATTTGTAAATGGATAACTAGTTATCCCTCTATTTTGACCCTTTTTCAACAGTGTATACTCATTTATGTAGGGGTAACGTACATATACAATACGTGCCAAAAATGATCATATCGAAAAAATTAATCATTTTACTTAAAGCAAATGTGTATCTCTAGAATAGTAGTCTAGACAGCCATCTGTTCTTAGAAATTTGGGGGTTCTAGTGTTTACAACTGTAGCTTCATTAACATCATTATGATGCGTGAAAAATAATATCTAGAACCATCTGTTCGCTTCCTTAACCACGGTGTTGCAGGCTCACACGCTAACCAAATCAACCAGTCATGACCAACTTGCAATTTCTCAGTCTACATATGAGAAAAATTACACTCACCAAAAGAAGATATATAGAGAACTAAAAATAGGTAGAGATAGATATGTATAAAGGTAGAGGCAGATAAGGAGATGGAGAGAGAGAAAGAAGGGGTGAAATGAGTACCTATTCTTTTCTCTCCCATTGTTCTATGACCTTAACCTTGTTGGATAAAAGGAATTATTTAGGGGGGCTTGATTTAAGATCAAAGTGCGCCAGTTTGATGGGCAGATACCTACGTACAGAGAAAATCCATTTATATGCTGGAATAAGTGACGCGTTTCCTATTTATTTTGAGTTTGAATTGCCCGATGTCGTTGCCACACACCTCAATTACCAATATCGAATGTTTATGGTAGTTGATCCCCTATAACACGTATGTATTTGTTTATATTACCTGTTTACAATCTGACTACCTGGTGTTCTACTTCCAAGTTCGTGAGGATTAACCATTAAATGGTCGGTAACAAGAGTCCCATCCCATCGAATAGGCCTACTCTGTCCGTATTCTGTTTAGGATTTTTCCTTCTGGAGCTCTCAGGAAACCCCTCATCGCCCTTCTTTTCCTCTGGAAGGAATCTACATTTTTATGAGCGAACGAACCTTTTTGTTCTGATTACTTGAGTTCGTGGCAGAGGGAGGGGGTATAATTATATCCTACGCCCCTTTTGGGGGGTATTTTCTTATTTCCTAGGGGAAGGAGGCAGTTGTTATTGTTTGGGATTTTACCATCGATTGCTAATAGCACATAGCAGCTGCCGTGAAGTTGGTCCAAATTGGGGGAACCCATTTGATGATTAACCACACCCTATGTGGCTTAACATCGCCTAAAATAAGCCTGTGTTTCCACTCGGTTATTCCCTACTTCAAAAACAAGAGCTCAGAAATCATTTTGTACGAACCAGATTCTTTAATTATTAGCAAGGAAATGAAACTGTAGCAACACTAAACCCCCTATTCAACCCCCCCTGTAATCGAAAGGAAAACATCCCCAGGAAACATAAAACCTGGCTAAAATGAATTAGTGAAAGATCGCGAAACTATGAAGCGATAGATGAAGTAAAGGAGAAATTTCACCCACAAGTGAAGTTTCGTATGCACCACAAACTTTTATTTCGGGACATAAAGACCGCTAAAAATTGCTACCATGCATTTATAAGCCTGAAGTTTAGGTAAGGCAAAATATCACAGCTCTCTTAGGAGAACGCTGTGATCTTTAAATGCCTTTTCTCTAACTAAATTTTCGTCTAATCAATTATTGGCGTGATCAGCTTAATTATTAAGCCACTCCAAATGTTAAAGGGGGAATGTGAATTGTATCGAATCCAAAGCCACGATGTTCGGCATTCAGCTAATAAATTTTCAAGTAGATAGATCCTATGTTGATATATCACCCAGGCACACATTCGGTATATCTATTAGCCAGCTTCTGCCTATTTATATAGTTAGTTATTATCCAGACTCTCTGACTCGTCAATTGTATGTTTGTGTATCCTTTCTTCTTCTGTCTTCCTGTACGGATGTATTTATTGGTATAAAGTAAGGGACAAAATGGAAATATCCTTATGTTAAACAGTATCTGATATAATTAATTAGCGCTTTATTCCTAATTAATTATTTTATCGGTTTCTATTTTAGTCATTTATAAAATATGAAGATCCAGTTAAAATAAACAGGAAAATAAGTCAAGATAGGCAATTGTCAGGAGCAGAAATCTAGAATGGAGGCAAAGCTTAAGGAACTAGGTAGAACTCTCACAAGACTTGTGGAAAAGAAGTTGGATTCTTACTCTCGGTTACTAGGTTTGATCCTAACGCATTAGCGTAGTCAGCTAGTAGTAGTATTAGAATTCGATACCTATTAATTATTACACTTTTTAATATCGTGTTATCATTTTATCTAAGAGTTTTGAATAAATAATTCGGATGAAGTATTCTCGTCCTAACAAACTTTCTTCCACTTTATCAACTCTCACTCGTCTCACACAATAACACTCGCTTTGAGAGAAACTATCTGACAACCTGCGACATTCATTCCCTATATCCAAGACACTTTGTATTAAGTAATTAAGGTATTATCGCGCTGCGCGAAAGACGGGATAAAACATTACCATTCCGGAATCGAACTGCCATCGCCAGGAACCCCGGAAGTTATCACTGAGCAGTGAGATGTTAATGTGCGCAAAAGAGATGCAGTTTATGATCGAAATCATATGATTAATAAATGAAATAAATTATTTTGATGGATGTAGAGGGTGGATTACAATAGAGTATTTTGGGAGCATATTTGTAAAGGTGCACGAGTTGCTCTTTTGCTTCTATACGAATTTTACTTTATCAAACAAAAGGAATTTGTTGTCAATTATTTTCGGGCATTATAGCAATGGGTTGTCACCTTCACATTACATCGAGGACGCCTGGGGGATGTTCTTCATCCACGCCATGAAAATAATTGCTGCATCCAATGGACTAATCTAACAGCCCTATAGGTGGTTATTCATTGGTATAGTAACCACATACCGTCATTGCGTAAGTTATAATTTAAAATTACCACTGTAAGGTATAGCTTGCCCCCACTGGTGAATGAAAACGATCCTGTGCCACGGATGGATGAAAACGATCGCGCGTACTGCTGGGGCACAAGTGAAGGTTAAAATACCCGTTTGATACAGTTCTTAGTACAGCACTGTTAGATTGAGCTCTTTGATAGAGCCACTGAGTACATTGCAGTTTACCTTAATATTACTGTCATTTATTTGGATTGGATCGAACCAATTATTCGGCTTCGCACGTTGACTGTTTTGGGTAAATATTAACAAAATACGTCTAATGGTAGACAGGTATCACGAAGCAGTCGCGTCAAAAAACTTATTTATTACTAATAAGGAACTTACCAAAATGATTTTTCAGGAAATAGAAGGTCAATTAACTTCAGTTTACGTTAAACAATTTGCTTCTGGCGGTTAATAAATTAATAAGAAACTCCTAGTCAATAGTTGGTCAACTCTAGCGCTTATAGTAGACTTGTGCACGAAGACAATGTCAATGCGTTACGAACCTTATTTATTATTAATAAAGAATTAACCAAAATCACATATTATGAATCAAATATCGATGCGAAATTGACTAACATGAGTTAAGACGTAAATTTTTTTCCTGATAAACTTAGCTCAAACCCTGATAATAATAGTGGTGGTACCTTATTTATCACTACAAAAGAAGATAAAGAGCAGAAACTCTGACCTAAAAATTGATGGGCAGCTTGTCCCGTGCCTGTTTTTGTTCCTGGTAAATTGTGAGATGAGAACAGCACTGATAATAGGTAGACGAGGTGATAAAGACATCTTCCACTATTGACAAGTAATCGAAAAAGCAGAAAATTTGACCAAAATATTGATGTTAGATTAACTAACATGAGTTTGTTAGATAGTTTGTTCGGGAGATTAGAAATTACTTTATTTGTTCTTAGTCAACTGGTGGTCAAATTCAGCAGTCAGAAATTACTGAGAAGAACAAGAATCGAAACCATTTAAATCAACATATATGGCTGACTCAAATTATGGAGTCAAACCTTAAATCTTAAAAAAATAGCTCTATATTGCCTAGACAGTAACATTATTATTCCTCACCTTAGAGGTCAAATCGCATCAACGCCAGGATTAAGTGAATTAAACGCCCCACCTACCTCATTACCAAATTTCCTAATTGAGCTTGATTATTTTTGACCACTTAAAATATATAGGGAATATTATTAAAGAATTGCTAAGAGTATAGTTTTTATCACTATTTATAATGTGACAATGTAAAATCAATTAGGAATGCAAAGCTCATCTTTTTATTGTTTTGAACCTGCTCACTGATTTGAATGAATTGCGGGTTTAAATTAAATTGGCGTCAGATGGATGTAGATTTGAATCTGTCTGTCCCTTTGTTAAGTAAGTACCTGCAGCTGATTAATTAGTTCAAATAATTTGGGAGACTGACTTGAGCAGAGGATTCATTAACTCTTGAGTAGATAAAAAAAAAGGCATTGAAAAATGAAATGAATAAAAAGAACACAAAATATGGAGATAAATAAAAAAACATTGGAAATTGAGATTACTTATAACCGGAGAAAACAAATATGGATTAAAGAATGAAGTCAATAAAAGATAAATAGAGGAAAAATAAAGGAATACAAAAGGCATTAAAATTAGGATTAATTAGACAAATGCGCTGTTGTTTAGGAATTGAAGTAAAAGGTGGATAAAAAATATGATAAAAAAAGGAATATAATTAAAATAAAGATATTCAGTATTGAGAGTAATTATGAAAACAAATTAAATATGTATTAGAGATAACTCGGTAGAAAACCCTTGTTGTCTAGGCTACAGATTCTTGTCTCGTCTCGTGCAGAAGCCGTCATTGTCTTCGGTTTTGGTTCTTGTCTCATTTGTTGATCCTTGTCTCATCGCGGGCTAAACATTTTTTTGTTCTGGTATAATGCAAATTTATGGTTTGTCGTGTGCAAAGCTTGTTGATGTGTTGTGTACTAGTTCTTGTTACATTATCAGTATAAGCAATTCATCCGTACATGTCAATTTCGCGCATCGTCTTATTTTGTGGCCCCGCTTAGGAAATCTTGAAAACTTTGTGGTGATTTCATTACATTTTTTTCGTCAAATAATGTTCCATGCTCTAATGTACCCATTATAAGGATAGAATTAGAAGCAAATATAAATTACACAGTTATTACCAAAAATAGATAAGGAATTCTTGGACAAGTGCTTAGGAAAAAACACCCTTCTCAAAAAATACATAGATTTATTTGTAAACAGATGAAGAATTTTATCGCTTAAGCAAACTTTCGATAGTTAGAATTCCATTAAGAAAAGTAACAACAGAGAGTGGGTAGAAAAGGTGTGTCTGGTACTCGTTGTTTTCCGTTATCGGTCACTAGCATGTCCATTGCCTGAAAGAAAAGCTCATTGGCTAAAAGAGGTCTCGTATCTGCCCAGGGTTGACCGCGCATTAAGTTCCTATTCGGAACTTATGGCCCATGTCATATTATAATATGGTCCACCCCAAGACGTGGGTTGGACAGGGGTAGGTAATAGATTTAAATACTTATTTGTAACCTTGTATCAAGGTACTTTTGCATATGGTCCGAACTGGGGGTATAGGGAAGTTTTAGACCACGATGAAAGGTTTCCTTTAACAATTATTCGGTTTCGATTTCTTGAAAAATTTCTCTGGTAATTGCCAAACCTCAATAAAAGCGCCTTTTCCTCATATTAGCGAGGTTAAACTACATTGTGGTTATTAGTTGCTGTATTGATCCAGATTTGGAAAGACCTTTATGGCGGTTGGCATATTGTGATCCCTGGTTTGGATCCCACGTTAAATTAGAGGAATCTACTGAGACAAGACTCAGAAAAGAGGACACAATTGCTGGTTAAACCTCTACCAATAATAAGCCTCCTATTTTTAGTCGCGGGTGACTCTACATCTCACTATGTCGGTCTGTCTTCGCTTTGCTTTTTGATTTGTTTTGGTAATAACGTAACTATTTCGCCAATTCTAGCGAAATTTGAACTCTTATGTTGTTTTACATTCTCTTTGGAATGATATAATTGCCAAGGTCATCTCAAGGTTAGTCCAAGAATTATTGAAAGTTTCGAAGGTCGTAAGGTCATAAATCAGAATAAGGGAGAGCACGCGACTTTTGGTCAGCAGACGTTGTTTTTCATCTTGCCTTCTATTTTTTTAATATAGTCGATACCTATACGATACGATTTATTTTATTATCCGTAAATGCATCGCATTTCATGGATAATAGCTGTCTACCAAAATGTTTTTTGAATTTTAAAATGCATTATTGACCCAGAGCTGATCGAGGGAGTAATTCCTTTAATATAAAGAATTCCGCGGGGTTTTAACGTGCATCCTTTGCGATCATCTCTTAAAACTTCTCAAATATGATGAGTTTTATGATAAATAAGTATTGTACTCACTCAAGCTCTCAAATAATAAAATACGTCATTCATCCCCCAAATCATGGACGAGAGCCAGAGACCAGATAATCAAATTCACATAAAGATCAGAATGACAGTGTAGACGCTTAGTCTATTCTTATCACTTGATTGAAAAACATGATTCCAGAGTTCTTGTCAAAAAAGGGAAAATATAAAAAAGAAATCAATTTCAACTTAATCTTAACTCTGAGAGGAAAAGAAGAAAAAGAAAAAATCAGGTCCAACCTATTGCATTTGAGACAGAATAGATAAAATAAAAACAAACAAGAAATAAACTTTAAAATGATAATTAACAAGACACGTTATAACTAAAACCCTTTACGATGAAAATGCTAAAATCTTCGGTATGTTGCAGAAACCTACTAAATACCATCGAGATAAATATATGAACTCTGCTTTACACAAGAATGCAAAATTGAGGTACATAGGCTTAAATAATTCAGAGGGATGTCCTGTTCTATGTCAAAGCTCTATGATGGAGGCCCAGAATTGTGATCTTTTAATCGTATAATCTTTAATGATGGACCCTACCTTTGGGGGAGGGATTTTATTTATTCATTCCCTTCATATATTCATAAAATCTTTTGGAATTTCCTAATGGTCATGGTTGTCTATCCACGCACATATAAATACGTTTAAGAATGCTTATTCACACTTCCGATTCCTTTCCCCTGCTTCATGTATTCATATATTCTAATTAATATCATTCTCCCCTTTTTTCCTTTTAGCGCGTTTCCTTTCGCTTTATACCTCCGTTGCTTGGATTTAAAATAGTTTGTATTATCCTTTCAAAAGGATCTATAGAATATTTTTAAAGCATGTTAGAATTATTTCTAATAATAGTAATAATAATACTAGCACATTTTGAGGCAGTTTACAAGATTATAATGTATGTGTAGGAACTTTAACTTCAGTATTTCAATGCTTATTGTTTCTTCTATATGGTGAAACATCCATTTATTTTAACTATTTCTATACTAAAAATTCTATAACTAGATTATGATGATATTGAGGATGTGAAATGATCCTAATTTCTGTCAAGTACAAATGATGTTCGTTTTTACTGTAAAAATAGACAATTCATAATTATTTTTAAGGTGTATCGGATTTGTCTATTTGATGCAGTTTGTTTGACGTGAACGAGCATTGTTCTCCAAGCCTGCCCAATGCAGCATCGAGGGGGAAAATAATTGTTATTTTAACCTCGAACCCATGCGGTATTGAAACCATCTCTAAAGATCAGACAAGGATTTTTCAGCTTACTACGACTGACAGCTTTTATCTGGTTTTTGACCTTTACATTTACCCAGTTGGGATTCTTCTAGAAAGAGTTAGAGAGGATTAAGTTATTTTGAACTCTCGATCTAATAAAGAGATTGAGATTAAACTTCCGTTTGGGTTTTTGGTAATTCGGCGAGGAACCCTTCGGATTCTCATCTTAATGCGGCCGACACAGCATCAGTTAACAAAGACTGATGGAAATAAAAGAGGAATTTTCCCATTTACATTTCGTATACCTAGAATTAATTTAACGCATCGACTGGCCCGAATATGTACTTCTCAGAAACGAGGAAAGCATTTAGTAAGCTTGGTTAACTTAATTCGTAAATAGAGTTTTGTACTGTGACTCCCACTTGCCGTCGTTTGCTTAATAAATATGGCTTGTCCACCATATTTCTATATATTAGATCTAACAGCAAATTCAATTTTTTTTATATTTAATTAAATAGAATGATAATATATATATAAATATATATATATATATATATATATATATATATATATATATATATATATATATATATATATATATATATATAATATATATATATATATATATATATATATATATATATATATATATATATATATATATATATATATATATATATATATATATATATATATATATATATTCGAGTGAGCTATTCCTTATGGTTCGAAGTTTGAATATAAATATGAGAACCAGGGCAACAGAAAACATGCATTTTTCTAATTTATTGATTGATACACCAACGTTTCGAGGCCCAGTTTCATCATCACTGCACTGAAAATAACACAAGGACAGCTAATTTACGACAATACAATATGTCTATATTTTTTAATCAGACATTTTAAAACTAATCAAATAGGAGGATGCATTTAACGCATTCTTGATGTAGTATGCATTTTAAAAGCTAACCCCCATCACTGAATATATTTCTTCCTTTCCTTTGTTTGTTACTCGTTAACTGCATACATTACCTTTTATTATTAGTTTTGTACTTATAAAAATTAAGATGTCTAATTAAAAAATATATTATCATTCTATTTAATTAAATATCTACAAATGTTGAATTTGTTCGAGATCTTATATTTAGTGTACAAGCTGTATTTATTCTTTAGAAAGGCTTCCAGATGTTTAGAAATATCAAAATCTGTAGGAGCGAAGCCTAGAGAATAAGTGGATAAGGCAGGAGGACTTCGGTTCCCAAGTCGTTTAATTTCTGAAGCGTCATTTTTGCCACCCGTGGACGAGCATTATCGTGAAGGAGAATAGGACCTTTGCGTTTGACTAAAGATGGCTGTTTTTTTGCCAAATTTAGGCATTACTCCTAATTTCTAACAGTATTTCACTACTGTGATTGTTTCTCGATGGTCCATAGAGTTATATTGGATAATCCCAGATGCAGTCCACCGTACTGTCACCATGCACATTTTATGGAACGCGAGCTCAGGGATATGTTTCGGTTGCTCTTGTCGGTCAAGCTCACGTACAGACTTTTTCGTGTTGTTGGAAGGAATCTATTTTCCATCACAAGTAACTATTCGTTCAAGAAATGGATCAATCCTGTTTCTCAGTTCATGCGGTACAAAACTATCCATCCATTTTCTTTGTCCAATTTTAAGCAAGTAAGTGGAAATGCTTGATTTGGTTGCTTCCATTGTTCCAGCGAGCTTAAGAACTGATATATGAGGGTCTGCTTCGACTGCTTGTCTTAGTGTGTCATCTACAAGAATCGATTCTTCTCTAGAGATTGAATGTTTGTAAGACTTCCATTTTCTCGTCAAAACCTCTGAAACCAACGCTGTACTGTATGAACAGGAATCGACACTTGGCCAAATAATTCGTTGAGGTTTTATGCAGTTTCTGTACCTTTTTCCAAGGTTTATACTCATGAAGATAAATTAATTGAAAGACCTTTTTATTAGTTACTTTAAAGGCTACTAAATTGAAGCTACCTTATTTGAGAGTTGTACAACAAAAAGCTAGTGTTTAACTTAAAAAGAATACACTAAACCTTACTACTACTTGGTGTAGTTGGTCAGTTTTTTATATATATAATATTGCTAGAAAAACGCTATTACCTTGTTGACTCGAGGCGTTAAAACTTCTACAGTAAAGGAATAAATAACATTGTCATAAGTTTACAAAAAGTGCATTCAATCACATAAAACCTAATTTGATTAAAACTATATATATATATATATGTTATAGCAACATTTGTTGAAAGTGACGGCTAATTTTGTATTGTTACCCCATCCAAGTTCATGTTAATTCCTTGTGTCCGTCTCCTCCAGAGGGCCCAGGAGTGGCCCGCCTGTTATGGCAAATCAACAGGAAAATTTGCAATTTTTCTGAATATTGCCACTCATTATTCTTCTTTAAGTTTTGCTTCATTAATCCTTACCATTAATGTGGAATGAATACGATAATGATATAATCTATTTAATGTTGAGTTAGGAGAATGCGCAAAAAAGGAAGAATCTCACATTGGACAAAATTTACTGGGTTCAAAAGGACAAAAAGTATGAATGAATTAACACTTTAAATCATAGGGAAAGTAGATTTTTAAAAAAATTATATGGTTGTTTATTTATGCTATAACATCAATATATGAAACTAATAATTGATATCCAAGTGTAAGAATTGATCCGATATAACGTACTTTATGATGGAATAGCAAGGCTCAGGTGTGGGAGAATTTTCTAGGTGTTATGGAAGCCAGTAAAAAATAAGATAAACTGTAGGACTGTAAATAGATTACAAAATTATACCACTGTATCCATATGGAAATTACGGTAATAGAAGGATAATAAAAAAATTATAAAAAGTGATAATAAATAGATGATGGTAAGGCTTGGAACAATAACAAACCATCACCCCCGATTATATCATTTAATGGCATGAGAAAATAAAACATAACATTCATTACCGTCAAGTTTAGTCAGTGTGGAAAGACGAAAAAAAAAACATGTAAATCATGAATAAACTTGAGAGAAAAGAATCTTTAAAAACATGTGCCATGAGTCTGGCTTATGTCGAAACCTAAGTAAACCTTATTGACCCAGGGCGATTGGGTACAATTTCAGATCATAATAGACATTTTCCTCTGCCAGGATCTTGGACAGAAATAGTCAGAGAACCATTTAAGCGCCTTTTGGAACTCCCACTAATAAATCAACAACGAATATCCTATGCCCTTCTAAGTACATTTGGAGGGTCCCATTGGGGTCTTTACCCATGTGAATGGGTGAAACCCTGAGGAGGGAAGATGCTGTAAAAAGGTACCTGAAACTTCTGGATCTCCAGCCTACGGATGACGATCTATCCCGTCGGATGGACAAACACAAACCAGGTAAGAAATCAGGTATTGAATTTGGAAACACAATAGTATTCCAATAGGTGGTCAGCCTAGAAAAGAGCCTGTTTTTGAGATTAAAAGTAGGCCTCGATGTTTTTCAGGTCGTGCCAGGAACAGGCAGGTTTTCCACTGCGGTCTGAGAGGAAAGGAATATGAAGAAATGGGTGGGCATTCTTCTTCACTCAAAATTTATGGCCATGTTGAATTTGACCAGCTTGTCGAAAACAACTTGCCTCCCTCCGCCCAATTCATTACCCTTTTTGGAAATCCTCCAACCATTTGATGTTTATATCTGTGTATGTATGGCCTATAACGATATGATGAAAGATTATATGTGGATCGATTTTTGTCGAAAAAATGTCCAAGAATGTTGCTTGCTTTTGATATAGTTGTATACAATAAATATACTTAATGTATATTTGATGAAGAGAATATGTAGTACTTATACGCATCATGTATACATCTATGTTTACGCGCGCGTGTGTTTCAGGGGTGTGCATTAATTTTGCCTATCCCGTAATATCTCTTCTCTCTCTCTTTCTTTATATATATATATATATATATATATATATATATATATATATATATATATATATATATATATATATATATATATATATATATATGGATTAATAATCGCATTTCGTTGGGTCAAGTGGAATTGTTGACAGTTCTGTGAAAGAGGTGTGAGTACCGCAGGTGGTTGTTAAGGCATAGAAAGCTGGTGTGTGGGTGCTGAGGTGGTAAGTGATTGATATCGTGTAATTAATCATCCAGAATTTTTTTCAGATAGTAGTCGATATAATAACATAAAAAAAACTAAATTTTAAAGTTTTATTTAATAATGTAATGACTGAAATGGCCAGATTAAATCAGTCTAAAACTAATAAAATACCTTACAAAAACAAATTAATTGGCATTTGCATTCGGTTTCAATTCTCTTTTTTTGTGTTTTATATTCCTCAATTTAAAAAAAAAATCTCAATTTTACCAAAAAAAATGAAAAACCCTCTCAAAATTTACTTATTGGAAACTTATATTCGAAAGGGGAAGACAAGATAAAAACATCCCCAAACTAGTGTCAAAATAAAAGTTTCCAATAAACTTCCCTTCACAATCTTGTTACTCTACTAGACAGAAAAATCTTGCTTTCAAAGCTCGAAATAAGTCTCCCTTTAGCATGAACATTTTGAAAATTGTTAAAGACTTGCGTTGTACCATCGGCGTGAAAAAAAGCTAATGTCATATCTACCTTTAATGAAGGAGATATAACAAATATGTCTAATTACCGGCTAGTAAGTTGGAGAGCAATTATAGGAAAGATACTGGAATCTATAATAGCAAAATCTATTAGTGACTATCACTTAAATAAACATAAGTTGATTAAGGAAACTTACCACGGTTTTACCAGAGGCAAATTGTATTTGAATGACAATAGAAATGAGAATAACGATATTGTATATTTGGATTTTGATACGGTTGATGTCATTTTGAAACTATGCCTGGCATTAGTTAAGCCTTAGCTTGGCTATTCAGTCAAATTTTGGTTACTGTATTATAAGGATGGATATTGGTTTGCTTGAGTCAGTGTAAAAACGGCTGGCTAATATGATTATTGGGTTGACGATCTTACCGTATGATGAAAGGCTTAGGAGACTAAATCTACATACATTAGAAAGGAACGAGTTGAATGGTACTTGAATCAAGTCTTTTAGTAGCTAAAAGGTTATAATGAGGGATATATAGTTATGGTTCTTATTTTTAGTTAACAGGATAGGACACGTGGCAATGGGTTTAAGTTGGACATGTTAACGTTTGGAAAAAGAGATTGGCAGAAATTGTTTTTTTAATCGTGTGGTAGATGGGTGGAATAGACTCAGTAGTCAGGTTATAAAAGCGTTCTCCCTTGGGAGATTAAAGGATAGACTGGATAGATTTATAGATGAGGATGCTAGGTAGAACTGAACTTGAGGGTGGGAACAAGGGTTACTTCGTATAGGCTATTGGGTAGCCTTTTACAGGTTCCTTCTATCCTCTTGCTTAATAAATGGGATTTTTGAATGAGATTTTATTGGAAAGGGAAAAGAATTAGCATTAGAGTTGATAAAACGCTCATCTGGGCATTGACGAAGTTGACAAGAAATCGCGATTCTTTGTTGCTTTGGGGACAAAAATTCAAAATGTACAGAAAACAGAACATATAACCCCAATAAAACTTTGTATCGTGTGACATAACATAACATAATTTCACAGATGACAAAAGCCACAAGGGCATAGCAAAGGTCATCCGCCTCCTTCAAAACCCACCCACAAAAAGCACCATCACCAGGGGAAGACAAAATCAAAAGCCACAAGGGCTCATTATAGGTCATCCGAGTCAAACGGCCTCTTTTTTAAGGTACCCAAACTCCCAGGAAAACTACATCCAGAGGATTGCGTCCAGAAACAAGGGTATCACCAATCAAGGCTTGTCAAAAACTAAATCATGCAGCTATAGATATATACAAACAATATTAATATATACAAAACTTAGGAACCATCACAACCTTCCCTCCCCATAAAAACATCCAACCTACTCTTAAATGCATTTAGATTTGGACTACCTACTACCCTCAGCGGCAATTTGTTCCAGAAGTCTACCACTCTATTGGTGAAAAAATATTTTCTTAAATCCAACCTACACCCTTGCTTTTTAATTTTCAAGTGGTGACCTCTAGTCCGATTTCCATCATCTAACTCAAAAAACTTGCTAACATCCAATTTATCTATCCCAGAATTTTTTTTTAAAGAGCTCAATCATTTCCCCTCTCACACACCTCCTTTCGAACGAGAACATATTTAATAATACCCTTAGTCTATCTATATATTCAAGGTGCCTCAGGGAAGGGAATAATCTTTGTTGCCCTCCGTTGCACTGACTCGAGAAGGTTAATATCGTGTCTAAAATGTGGGGACCGTGCCTGTATACAGTACTCTAGATGTCGCCTAACATAAGAGTTATAGAGTTTAAGAATAACCTCCTTACTTTTGTAACTGACATTTCTTTTAATGAAACCCAGCACTTTATTTGCCCTATTTCTTGCTTCAATACACTGCTTAGAAAATCTTAATGACTTATCTATTACTACTCCTAGATCTTTCTCATCCTCTACTGAGCTCAGCCAATGCCCATCCATTTCATAGTTAAATTCTCTATTATCTTTTCCCCGAACTCCATCACTTATTCAAACCAAGAAAGGACTTAAATAGTAATAAGAAAAAAAGAGCAACTTAACTTTCGCTGATTCTGTAGTGAAGAACTATAGAATAATCCGAAAAATAAATCAACAGACTGAAACGAGATTTAAAGCACAACACAGTCCAAATCAGTCGCTAATTAAACGTGTCCAGTAAGATCCAAAACACGTCTTTCCCCCCAAAACCCGATATAGATACCCGTATTAACTGATCCTATTTGTTGCGATTAAGATAGAAAACGGACCAATATTCTACCCAATAACGCTTCCAATTCATGACAATAAAATCGTTTTATAACCATCGAAGGACAAACGACCAGGTCCTTGTATTGTCCGTTTATTGTGAACTTTATAAATAATGAATTGTGGTGAGTTATAAAAAAATACGAAAATATTCGTTTTATACGCCATTAAGTTCACGGCGTAGAGGATATAGGAATGTCTCGGATTTGTAGAGGTCATTTGATTAATGAGAAAAGAGTGGAGACTGGTGAAACCAAGGAAAGGATCTATGTTAACAAGTTATTTTTTTCATCATTTCAGGGTCTTTTCTGGTTGCCCTCAGTGAGGGCAAAGCCGCCTAGCCCAGAAGAGAAAGAATGAGAGGCGGCAGTTAGAACTTAGAAAGGATGGAACGAGAAAGAATAGAAGGAAAAATTAGAATTAAGATTATAGGAACAGTAAAAAGGGATAGAAATACAAAATAAATTTAAGATAAAAATTGCATAACCATTCTTCAAATTAGTTTGAAGAATTAAAAACAACGTAACGACTCTGTCGATTATGCTTTACCAGCGCTGAATTTTTTTGTGTCGATTCCCGCCGGAAATGAGTCCGAAACCGAATTGTGGAATTCAACGCCTTATCCAGGTAGGCGAACGAGTGCTCGCAGATAGATTGTTAAATAGGAGTAAATAGCGTAGGATATTTATTGAATATTAATGTCTGATTGAAATACATAATATTATATATGGGCAGGCAAAGTGTATAGTTTTAGGGCTTGTTCGTGTGTACATCTGTCCTTAGTGCCTATATACACATATTCATACTCACACCAACTACCTCTATTAAACATACATATTTATATATAGCAAAGGATAAAATTCTTAGGGAGAAATCATAAGTGCTCTTAAATGAAAACTATATGATAAAGAATGGCAACCAAAGGGCACACAAAAATACAAATTCACAGGGCACGAGGAGCACACATTCACCCACCCCCAATCCCACCCGTGTCATATTTTCACGCAGCCACAACATTAGTTTAATGCGATAATAACTCGGTGGCCAAGATTAATTTAATGATACATTAATAGAGGGAGAAAGAGAGAATGGATGGATGAAAGAGAGAGGAGAGTGAGAGGAGAGAGAGGATTGTGGTGTTGGCGGATATTTAGCCACCCTTGTCCCTACCCTATTAACCCATTTGCCAAAGTGGTTGTTCCCCTTTCCACTACGTGCGTCGTTGTCGATCTCACCCTTCCGCGCGCAGGGACACATCCACGCACGTGAGAGCGCGAAGATTGAAGGACAATGAGACAGTGAAGAATTCGCCGCTGTTTCTCGGCGCTCTTTTATCCAGCAGATTAAGAGGAGGGGAAAAAGCAAAACTCTCTCTGCGGAACTCCACGAAACACACACACACACACACACACACACACGCACGCACATTCTATCTGTTTGTTTGTCTGATTTTCTTGTCTGTTTATCTGCTTTTCTTTCTTTCTTTTTTTCTTCTTTCACACTCTATCTCTCTCTCTCTCTCTCTCTCTCTCTCTCTCTCTCTCTCTCTCTCTCTCTCTCTCTCTCTTTTACCTAGGTTGTTTTTCACCGATTTCCACACTGAATCTCATTTCATTTGTGAACCACTCCTTAAAAATAACCGAACAACCGTCAATTTTGTCCATCACCGTAAAATCGCCCTTACATGGCACTCCCATACGCTGATTAGCCAACCGACGTTGCTTAACTTTCCTCATTGTGAGTAAGCAGTTTCCTTAATTTACCTCGTAGCCCATATGACTGATAGTTCGTTTATCTGTGTTTCGTTGTCTCTCTTCCTTGCCGTTTCTTCATGTCTCCTCGTCAATGTCACAATACCGCTCCCCTCAATCGGGAACCCTTAAAGTCCCATTTCCTCCCTTCTGCCCCTCGTGGGAGAGGACGCCACCGGACCCCGAATAATACCCGGGTTCTGGTAGAACCAAATCCGGCGGTACGCTTAGCATCTGGGGTGTGTCTGGCGGCGGTCGAACGAGAATTCGCCATTAGAACTGCGTCACCCCCCCCCCACCTTTCCCGCCATAACCGCTCTCCTAGGAGGGATGCGAGGAGGAAGGGATCTTATCCCCTAATGCGCGAGGGCTCGGAAGGCTTAGACGTTGAAGGACCGTCCCAAGCAGGGGATTTGGACGTTCAAAATTGCCCCGTCTCGCAGAAGGGTTAAATAAAATATGCGTGGTCTTAACGGTCACTTTCCACTATTTTCAAGCAATTGTTTACAGAAAACAATTGAACGTCCGAATTCGAGGGATAAATGAAGTTGAAGGATAGGGACGGGGAGGGGGGTTATGTTGCGTTGATGCACGCCAACCATAATTGGTGGGGAAAGGCAGGAAGTTTTATTAGGTGGATGTCATTGATCACTTCGCGTTGTTTACTGAAAACAATTGGCGTCTGGATTTTAAGAGTAAATGCAAGGGCAAGGAGAAGTATTTTGTTGGCACTGATGCACGCCACCCCTACTTTGTGTGGAAAATAAGGTAGTTTTAACTTCGGGATTGACCCGTTCCCTCGAGGTAAACATTTGTTTATGGAAAACAGTTACCCTCAGGATTAGGAGAATAAAGAATGATTAGGTAGAAAGGAAGTTATTTTTTTGTGCGCTGCTGAACGCAAAACCAGACCAGTAGGGAAATAGACATATTTTCTGCTCTCTGTTTTCGGTGTTTTCTCGCTTACGTAAAGCACTTGGGCATCTGAATGGGTATCTTAGGACCGTTGATGCACGCTGACCGCAGCTGGTATATATATATATATATATATATATATACATAATTAGGTAAAAGGCCATGTTGTATGCAGGTTCTATGGAAGTCCTCAGCTGTGGCAGCGTTATTAATGTTAACCCTGTTAAAAAACTTGTAAGAAATATTAAGAATATACAAGTTAAAATTAATAACGCTGCCACAGCTGTGGACTTCCATAGAACCTGCATACAACATGGCCTTTTACCTAATTATGTATATATATATATATATATATATATATATATATATATTGATTTCCGTAAGCGAGAAAACACCGAAAACCGAAAACAGAGAGTAGAAAATATGTCTATTTCCCTACTGGTCTGGTTTTGCGTTCAGCAGCGCACAAAAAATAACTTCCTTTCTACCTAATCATTCTTTATTCTCCTAATCCTGAGGGTAACTGTTTTCCATAAACAAATGTTTACCTCGAGGGAACGGGTAAATCCCGAAGTTAAAACTACCTTATTTTCCACACAAAGTAGGGGTGGCGTGCATCAGTGCCAACAAAATACTTCTCCTTGGGCTTTCGTAGTTGTTTACAAAGAAAGGTCTAAATGGTTGGGGAGGTGAGGGGGTTAGGGGGATCGTTGATGCACATCGACTACACCTGGTGGCAATATATGCTTAGTTGATTGAGAGTAATAAATGAAGACCGTGTGTGCTCATGTGCGGATTCGCTGATTCAGAACGCGTCTGGGAGTGTACGATTTTTTTTTTTTTTACCACAGATTCGTACAGTGTAATGGCAGCTGCCAAGATGTACATAGGCCAGTCTCATTCTGGATGCTCATCTGACTACTAAGCACACCGAATGTGGTTTAACCTCGCCATTTCATAATAAAAAAATAAAATAGAAAATTACTTCTTGGCTGGGGTTTAAAGTGGGGGAGGGGGAATACTTGCCAGTTCAGTATGAACCGAGTCCTTTTAAGGCTGAGGCCTTGGTGATTGGATTAAGCCACCCGTCCACTGATCTCACCATCACCCAGAGTCGGTGGTTCGAATCACGTTATCGATCCATTGTTTCTTTAATTTCCGTCGGGTCGCTTTTTTTACTATGTTATCTGCTATCGATTTTTCATCAACTTCCTGACAATCTGGGTGAAAGTGGTGAGGTTGGTGAAAGCGAAAGAGTTTAGCATGTAAGAGTAGGCATTGTGGTAAAGTGGGAAGCAAGCAGTATATTTTCAAATGGATGCAAGGTTTCTGAAGGTTGCAAGTTGGTAAAGTTAAGGAAAGTGAAAGTGTGTGATAGGTGTATAGGAAATAAGGGAGATAAAGCAATACAAAAAGGTAAATGAGAAATGAGAAAGAGGCAAATAAACGTGGGGCCACGTGGGGAAGGAGATAATTAGGCGCCTTAATTCTAGTCAAATTTGTGAGCATGAAACAACCGTAGATACTTTATGTGTATTAGGCACTTGTGCACATGAAACAACATTAGGGGATCTAAGTGTAGTAAACACTTGTGCACATGAAACGCCATAAGGTGTTTTAAGTGGAGTGAGCACTTGTGCATATGAAACAGCATTAAGTGCTTTAATTGTAGTAAATGCTTGTGCATTTATGCACCTGAAATAGCATTACGTGATTTAAGTGCAGTAAATACTTGTAAATATGAAACAACACTAGGTACTTTATGTGCAGTAAACACTTGTGCATATGAAACGGCATTAGGTGCTTTAAGATGTTTTGGCGTGTTTTAAGTACTTTAAAAAACTAAAATGAAAACATATATCGTAAGTTTTCAGGTTTTTTAGTTTTATTAAGTATTTTTACCACTTGTGCCTTGGTAAAATACAATTAAGTTTTCTAAATATATTAAACTCATGGATAATAAAAAATATATAAAATAATTACAATTCTGGCGGTTTATTCATAATTCATTTCTCATTCTTCTTCCCTTTCTTTTTATTTATCCTTCTCTTTTCTTACATTTAAACGTATTATTTATTTTCTCGCTGATTTAACTTCTTCTTTCTATTTATTTTTTACTGATTACCTTTGGTCTTCTCTGGCGTTCAATTCACCCCCCTTTTGCCTTTTTATTTTTTTCATTTCATGTACCAACAACATCAAAGCAAATATTTTCCCAATTTATTTTGTTCTTCTTCCTTTATTCGTGAGTTCGTGGTTCTTACCTCATTTTAGTTTCCTTTGCGTATGTTTCCCCTTTTCTGCCGAATAGAGGGGAGAGCTGCACCCCACCCGGTACATAAATTACATCGGACTTTAAATTTTCTCAGGACTCCTTTGATTATATTCAACTCTCTCTCTCTCTCTCTTTAATCTTTCTAAACATTCAAATGATAAAAACATCTTTTTTTCTCACTTTCCATTACACACACTAAAGACAACTCTATACAGCCATAGATGACCCCCAAATTCTTACTTCAGAGCCTCGCATCTAAGAAAACTTTAGCAAGCTATAGACGCCTCAAGTTTTATCATCTTTCTATTCCGGCCCAAACATGGCAGCTTCTAATCTGTGACAGGAAATGGGAAGACATGGCGTCCACGTCGTCTTAACCATACCAATCACGGTGACTCGGAGATTCTCAGCAGTTCGAACCTGGCCTGGTCCTTCGCTTTCAAGGTCAGTTAGTTTCTTGGGTGGGCGTGTTAGCCGTAGCCAAGAGAAAGAACCATTCTCAGTGGCCAGACGTTGTAAGGACGAGAGAGTTCGTCTAGTAAGTTGAGGATATCAACGACGACTTCAGTAAGTCGGTGAGTGCCCTGGGTGGCCCTTGGTGGCCATCGGGAGGTCGTACGGTTTCTGTTAGACTCAATAGACTCAAACTTCTCTCACACAACCTTTGAAACTCATGTCTGTCTGAGCGAGAACTTTCATGCTCGTGTTTAGCACTTACATTTGCCTTTAAGCATTCCAGATTTGAACCCCCTGGAGTACTACGCTGTGACGTTATGAGCCAAAATGAATGATACCCTAGGCATGTAGTCTCTTCCGGTGTTGAGAGCCGTATTTATTGATTTTTTTTTACTGTATATATATATATATATATATATATATATATATATATATATATATATATATATATATGTATACCATTTTCTATGGAAATACATTTCCTACTTTGTTTTTCGAAAATTATAATTTGTTATCAAAAGACTGGCTCAATATTAAACATTTCCTTGCTATATCTTTTGCTCTTTATTCTTTTACTTATAATTTATCACATAGTCTCCACTGTGTTCTTGAAAGATGTCCTCCGCTACGGTCTCTAAATGACCAACGCTTGTTCTGAGAAGCGATTCTTGTCCTCAGGAAGAATGTTTCCCATCGAGAAGAAACAATTGCTATTATCGTAAATTTTCTACAACACAATTCTTCCTTTTGCACACGTAGACAGGAGAGGATATGCTAATACCCAGTTAAGTGTGGCCAATTATTGTTTTCTTTTGTTGACAACAACCAATAGTATTATATAATGAGGTTTCACCCCCACCTCTCACTCTCTCTCTCACGCACGCACACACACACACAGGTATATACATACACGAAAAGAGGTTTATACCCCGATAATAGTTGTCGATTATTGTTTTCTTTCGTGGGCCCGAATCAATTATCATTTTATTAATAGGAAACCTTTGGTTCAATGCTATTTTATTACATACCTATTTCTTTTACTCACGAAAAGCCTACATTATTTTGCTTTCATTCATTCGCAAGAGCAGGAAGAATGGTTTACATAGAGGAACCTTTAACATCATCCCCAATCATTCACCCTCTCATTTGGTGCCTATTTTTGTTTTCTCTTCTTTCCAACAACCAATCGTCTTATTCATACAAAGGGGAGTTGTTTACTTCACGTTTCCAATCAAATTCCCTTATTTTTTTTAGTCTTTCATCCACTGCTCGCTCTCTTCTGTTTACACTCGACCGACTGGAGTAACAGCACCCCTTTAATAATCCCGTAGCCTCTCTACCATCACTCTCTTGCTCGCTGTGTTCATTTTTTCGCTCTCTGTCGCTACACGTTTCCAAACTATAAAGAAAAAATGAGTGAATAATTTCGGGGGGAGGGGGGTTGTGAGGAGTAAGGGATGATGGATGAATCTTTAATATAGAAATGAATTTGTATAATCAAAGAGAAAAAGAGAAAAAAGAGTTTGATAATGAGAGGAAGATCTTTGAGGAACAGCAGTTGTAACTAATATTAAAGAGCCTAAATACTTAGAAAACTTTACAAGATAAAGGATTTAAAGAATAAAAGATTTAAGGATAAAGGAGCAAAGAATAAAGTAATTAAAAGGTGAAAGGTGGACTGATATGAATGAGAGAGAAGAAATTGAAGAAGAGAACATTTTGTGATGAGAATGAAATTACTTTGAATGGATTGAAACGTGAAGGATTAAAAGACAATAAGCAAAGTCTGCTGACCAAAGTCGCGTGCTCTCACTTATTCTGATTTAGGACCTTACGACCTTCAAAAATTTCAATAATTCCTTGACTACCCTTGGGAGGATCTTGACAATTATATCATTCAAAAGAGAATGTAAAACAACATAAGGGTTTAAAATTTCCTTAGCCAAATAATTCCCCGGTTAACCTTGGGAATGCTTTGTCAATTATATCAATCGATAAAGAATGTAAAATAACATAAAGGTTCAAATTTGGTTAGAATCGGCCGAATAGTTATGAAGTTATTGGCAAAAGATAAATTGACGGGCTAATCTTGAGAGGACCTTGGCAATTATACCATTCAGAAAGGAATGTAAAACAACATTAGAGTTTCAAATTTCGTTATAATCGGCCTGAGTTACAATGTTATTACCAAAACAATAAAAAACAAAACAGGGACCGCCCGACCGACCGACCGACCGACATAGTGAGACAGAGTCACACGCCACTAAGCTTACGCGATTTTTTTTTTTAAGAGCTCATCTGGCGACTGCCTACTTAAGCGACTAAAGATAGTCATTTAGGATATGAAAGAACGAAATGATTGAAAGAAATGTAAGTCCTTTGAGATTGATCAATTAAAGAATAAAAATAGGTAAGAATTGAGAGTGAATGTAGTATCAAAGGATTAAAAATAACAAAAGTTAGTGATTAATGAAACGTAGAGTGGAAAAGATTGAAAGAATAAAAAGGTATGTAAATGAAAGAGATGTAAGATATAAAAGATTGAAAAAGTAAAGATTAAAGTGATATAAGTAATTAAAATTGCAAATAAACATGTTAATGAATGATTTAAAATGGAAGGATTTGAAGGCGACAAAAGAATTGATTGTGATGAAAAGTAGAAAAGATTGAATGATAATAGATTTAAGCTATGAAATACAGTAATTAAATAATCAGAGACTCTAAATGAGTAAGAAATTGCCTTAAATGCACAATCAAAGTATTGAAAAAGGAAAACTAAGGGATTTAAGAACATAATAAATTGGTCATAAAGAAATGGATGACTAAAAAGATTGAAAGAAATGTAATATTTGCCACTGAATGCGTTTAGCTTATAGAAAATTGAATAATTAGAGATTGAAAGACTGAAGAGTAACTAAATAGGTGAATCAATGAATGAAGGACATAAAAGATTTCAGGAAATGTATGTTATGGGAGTAAATGATAGAAAAAAATCAAGTTAAGAATTGTAGTTTAATAAATCTACCGAGTGGTTGAAACCATAAGAAATGATGGTTGAAGGAATTAACGAAAATATTGAATGATGTGTAATCTATGTGAAGAAAAAATGAAGAAATATGAGTAATAAGGAATTTGGAATGAATACGCTATCGAAAGATTGAAAACTAGAGGATGAAAAACACTAAATATCATTGACTGAAGAAATAAATGTGTTGGCGTCAGATAACCTTTGTGATATACTCTTTGCGTTAATATATATATATATATCTCTCTTTCCTTTCATTGCATATAACACAACACTATATTCAATAGCTACTAATTCCTAATCTCACTACTCTTTGAAAACCCCTTTCTAGTTTTAGCCTTGTGGAATGCCTTAAAGAAACGTTTCTTCTACTTTACTTCTTCCTCTTATCATCGTCATCATCATCACTAACTCTATAATTTAAGATGGGGATTTTTTGAGTATTTGAAAAATAATTTCATCTTAGTTTGGTCATGACTTATGTTTCTTTATCAAAGTTATTTCTAATAATTCTTTTATAATATAAAAAAAAAATGGTGAAGTTCAGAAATAAATATAAGTATCGAAATTTTATGATTTTTTTTAGCAATGTGATATTTTGAAAGGGGGGAATTTAGTTTAGAGTTCCTTTTTAAAATTATTATAATTGGCGAAGTTCAGAAAATTTATAAAAATTTAACCATGGCTGCTTTTTTTCAGATTTTAAATTTTAATCTTAGTAGCGAAGCCTGAACCTTTCTCCCTCTTTCTGTCTATTCAAATTTTCCTTTCTCCTTTTTCCACTAGTTAAGTATCCTCGTGTGCGTCACAAATTCTATTTGTCAGAGATTTCAGTCCTCCACCTGTGCAACAATCTGTCATGCATCGATTATGGCACAACGCTTGCTTTATTTTTTATCCACTGCTTCTGCAGCACTTCCGCATCCAACTGCTCTCGTTTCCGTCCTGTATGCAGTCATTCACATTTCTCTCGTCCCCGCTACGGCCATCGACCACCGCTTGCACATTCACCTCCTCTGCTCATTCATTCCACACCCTCTTTGGATCAGAAGCTGCATTCACCCTTTCGGCATCTGGCAGTCGCTTTCATCGAATGCAGAGAGAGAGGCCATTGCCAAGCTTCAGCCACTCGTGTCAATTCATCAGCGAATGGCAGCATCTCCTTTCCCTTCCAGGGAAGATCTGCAATCAGGGTTCAGCGGACCTTAGAAAGGGAAGAGAGTGTTAGACGAAAGCTATACCCTAGGGGATAGAGGGAAATCACGATGTGGTTGATTTTATTTATTAGCCCCACCATTTATTGAGACTATTGAATTTACATAAGACCCCTCTGTTGGATCGTCCGAAGGGTGTTTTATTCAGTTAAATGTTCGAGTTTTAGAGTTTTTAATGTATTTTGGGGGTAAATTGTGGCTTATAGATTCGTGAGTTATTGCTTAATTGCAGAATTCATGCGAAAATAGAATGACTTTTCATTTACTGTATTTATGAACACTACTATTTTTAAAGCCTATTAAATTTATGATTCGCACTCACCCTTTCTCTTATCGTTAGAAAGGGTACTTTTATCGGTCAAAGGCTCGAGTTTCAACGATTTTGTAAGTGTAATTTTTCCTCTTATGTGACAGAACTAAATGTGTCGCTTCCGAAATCGTAGGATTTTTTTTATATATGGGGTGAAAGAGAAAACAAGGATGAAAAATAATTTCATCTAATAAAAAATTTTTATATATTAAATTTATTGATTACGTTTTCGTAATCTCTCCGTCTAATCGATAAAATTTTGTTTTTATCATCCAAGGCTCGAATTTCAATGCTTCTCTAAGTGCAATATTTATTCTATTGTGAAATTATAGATTTTTATTATATGGGATAAAAGAGAAAAAAGATGAAAAATAAATTGCTATTAAACAATCTTTTTTATTCATTAATTTAATTAATTCAGTTTCCTGCTCTCTGTCTCATCGATAAAACGGTGTTTTATTGTCCAAGGCTCGAGTTTCAATAATATTTCAAGTGTATTTATTCTCATGGGATGAAACTAAACTTATCACTAAAGGAATCATGAGCTATTATTTAATTTGGGACTAAAATAAAGAAAATAAGAAGAAAAAATAAACGTTAGTGTGTTATTTATAAACCCTATGATTAATAAACCCACTGAAATTTACGTACCGTCTTTGCGTGTCGTTATGGGAAAGTTTTATTCAACCCAAACTTGCCATTGTTAGGGAACTATATGTAGTAAAACATAATCCTGACCTGTTTAATGTGTGAAAGAAATAAGAAACTAGGTTGGAAAATGCGTTAGTTTGAAGAATGTATTTAAAACTTTTGTAAACACGGCTTTACTAACACGAGTTCAAAGCAATACTAAATTTATACAGTTTCTCGCTTGAAACAGTTCCAGAAGTGCATTTATCATCTTAATAAATCTCACCATTTTCCTTAGAAGGATGAATTTATTAATTGAAAGATAAGTGTTTTGTAAGCGTATCAGGACAATTAAGAAAAAATGTGCAATAAATTGGAAGAAGCAAGATGAGGCGAAATAAACGATATAACATTAAGAAAACACAGTGAATTTTAATGACAACAGATTATTATTATTATTATTATCTAAGTGGGAGGATTATAAATTTATCCGACTAGGGTGTCGTCATATGAGAAAGGTTTTGTTCCTGTTCTGTTACGGGTCCCCCTACCCACCAATCACCCCACTCTCCCACAACAGCTGCCTGCCAGTAATATTCACCATTAATTCCCACCACATTTGTCTTCTTTCTCATCTCCGAGTCCGTGGTCTCGATTTTAATGATTCCTTAAATGTGTACGGCGAGAGTTGGCAATCTTCCAAAATAGGAGTTTCCAGTTTTCGTGTTTCAAACTTTTGGGTTTTGAAAACATGTTGCTAATATGGTGATATTTATTAATTTCAAGTTACTATGTATTTCCTGACAATATGTTAGCGACGATAATAGATTATGGTTACCTCGTACACTGGATGTTTCCATGTGTTTTAAATTTTCATCTTTTGTTGTGTTTATTTTTCTCTCTACTTTATTTACGTTTATTTTTATGCTATTTTATCAAGTTTCTATATTTGTTTTCCCCATTTCCTCTAATTTTATACTTGATCCTTTGGCTTACTCAAATGGTTAATTCTATATCTCTTTTTAAATTATGAAATAGGCACCATCTTTGAAAGTTATTTTTTTGTGGAGGGTAATTAAAACTGTACTTCCCTAATGCAATAAGCATCTGATCCTGGGTATTGGTGATAAAAAGACTATAATAAAGCAACCAGATTGTGGTCTCATTTTCGATTTTCTATATTTGTAGCCAATTTTGGCCCCAATTATTCGAAGTTCAAGACAGTTTCTGTTGTAGAAAATTCATCTCTGACCTTTCATGTCTGCGGCCGTATTCATCCCGTCTCACCCAGAGAGTGGCCATTTCCATTTCAGGAATTACCGTTGGTGGCCGATAGGGTAACGAAGAGGTAACCTAAGATTTCCTTGTCTATTCTCTGCAGTCACTCTTCTCACTTCTCTGATATGAATCTCTAATTGAGGTTTCACGGTGACCACTGACCTTAATAAGGGTTGCTTCTCACGAAGGCCCCCAAACATTATGAAATCACGTAAATGCCTATAAATAAGGCGGATAGAATAGTGATGAAGCATCACTTTCCTTTTGTATCAGGATAGGTTTAAAGAGGCTCCTCACAACTTACGTCCGAAGCCGTAAATGACTATATAAAACAGTGCTAAAAGGAACGATTTCTAACCCCACTTTGAGAGCGTCACTTACTTGGACGCGGATGAATATCGTCCCCCAGGCATCCATAGTACTGTTATCATTCATATATTTGTATTCACCATACGTTGCATCTTACATTAAAGTAAACCTAAACAAGGAAAACAACATCAGCGTAAGCAATGACAAGCCTTAATTGACGATGCTTTTAGAAGCAGTATTCTGGAAGCTGTTTAGGTGAATAGTCTATGCTTCTTGTAGAAGCTATTTTGATTGACAGGGATGACCTCTGATAGCCCCTCGTGTCCCTTTCTATCCATTGAATTATGTTATGTTAATTCAGTGTGTGACGGCAACAGTTAGTAGAAAAGAGAAACCATTCCAAAACCGGCTGTTTCATTTGCAAACATTTCGCTCCTCACCAACTTCTACTTGTCCCGAAAAATCTGTAAAAGAGTGGTTTCTCTCTTTTCTAATAAGAGAAATACAAACGCGATACCAGTTACCTCATCACATGTACAGAAAATTGATTTATTATGATTAAATAACTCTAAAAATAAGATGAAAATCTATATATTTTAAATAATTTAAAAAACAATTCTATGAATATTCCATTAAAGAAACTTGCTAATTTATGAGTTACGATGAGTGTTTTGAAGCAGGGAAGTATTTGTATAGTTTGAATTAAAGAATTAAAGAAATTAAAGATAAATCTATAATTTATAAGAGAAGAAACAATACTATATAAAATGATAGGAATAATCTTTATTTCAAACGAGACAAATGTCTTTAAATAGCCATTCCGTCATTCCTCTTTGCACCTGTCCTAAATTTTAATTGGAATAACACCTTTTGATTACTTACTCTCTGTACATCAACTAGCATTGAGATGTATCTTCACACCTTTTTACATTCATTTTCATTCATTCATATATCTCTATATTATACCTGTTTATTTCTTTTTGTTTTTATTTAAAAGTCCTCTCTCTTCCCCTCTGTGATTGAGGGGTTCTCCTCATCACCACCCTGGCTACGCGAACCTAATTCTTCTCCACCCTTAATCATTCACTCACCCTATTTAATCACTTCATAATTTTTCACGCTAAAAAGGAGACCCAATTGCTGTCCCAGGGTTGGGTGAATTTGTATCACGCGCTGATACACGTAAATGGACATTGGTGCACATATGCACATTAGCGCACATTAACACATATCTCAAGGTTATTCTATTCTGCTATTATCATTAGAGTAAACTTAGATGAGAACAGATATCCGTATTTCTATTGGCTTAATTATTGGCTCTATGGCAGCCAGTGACATTTTTGCATTTTCCTTCAATTCTTTTAAAGACTGTTTTTTAACTATTAATTACCCATGTAAGAGAGAGCAAACATTAATGCAAAAAAGAGGTAAACACAATTTTGTCTTATTTAATTAAATGCTTCTAGCGTTAAATATATGACAAATGCGACCTTCCCAACTATGAAATAAGGGACGAATATAACGCTATAAACGTTGGACTCAATTAATAAAAAGAAATTCACGATAATGAGGGCGAAATTTCTTACCCTGTCTACTTAATTATCTTTCATAAATATAAATTGAACTCGTTCCCTCAAATAAAAATAAAATATAAAGAAACTTTAAAAGAGAGGAAGACTGATGGTCTCTTACAAAACAAAAGCCAAACGCACAAAATAAAACATCTTATAGCCAAAGACGGATCAACAAAAATACATAAAGAAACCAACGTGACCGGAATCAAGACGACGTCGCGTGCATCTACACGGAGACAGGCAAAACGGATGGAGTATTAGATTTCGACAGAGATAGAGACAGGAATAAAAAGAAAGAAACAGGTTGCCAGTGTTCAAGTTC
The DNA here is from genome assembly GCA_963969495.1 of Ceratothoa steindachneri. Lineage (NCBI taxonomy): Eukaryota > Metazoa > Arthropoda > Malacostraca > Isopoda > Cymothoidae > Ceratothoa > Ceratothoa steindachneri. The sequence goes on along the minus strand of OZ018319.1, from coordinate 126,074,608 downwards.
TTTGAACATTCCTGCGATGAGAAAGGAAGACCATAGATGGGGGCGAGTCAGCTTATCTGTGAACCTCAAAACGTGGTCGACATGAACACGAGAAATCAGGACCACTTTCGTCCTGATTGATAAGCGCTTCATTCCCAAAGAGCCTTTGTTTATTTCTCCCCAACTAAGCAGGTTCTGAGGTTTTAAAAATACAAAGAAACGTATAAGTGGATGGATATATATATATATATATATATATTTTTTTTTTTATTTATAACTATCAGACAAGTGTTAGCAAGCCGAAACTAGTCTGATAGTTATAAATAAAATCTTGATTCAAATATTGTAGTTTACCTTTATTTTTCACTGATATACATCACGCTAATGTGATATCTTCCAATATATATATATATATATATATATATATATATATATATATATATATATATATATATAAATATATATACATATTAGTGTAGATGGGTAGCAGTTTTTCTTGAATCAAAATTTGGTTGAAGACGATAGTATATTTTGCCTTGATCAATTTTTTTTGGCAACTTTCAATTATTTTAGTTGTCTTTGTTAGTCCATCTTGTAGATGGTAGATAACTTGTACTATATTCATATCTCTTTTTGATAAATACGTTTGGTAAAAATCAAACTAAATTACTGAGCTTTCGATCCGCAAGAAGAATAGAAAGTTGCCAAAGGAAATTGATCAAGGCAAAATATATCATGGTCTTCAACAAAATTTGCATATATATATATATATATATATATATATATATAAATAAAGAGAGAGAGAAAAAGAAAGAGAGAGAGAGAAAGAGAGCAAGAGAGAGAGAGAGAGAGAGAGAGAGAGAGAGAGTGAGATAGAGATAGATAGAGAGCGAGAGAGAGAGAGAGAGAGAGAGAGAGAGAGAGAGAGAGAGAGAGAGAGAGAGAGAGAGAGAGAGAGAGAGAGAGAGATTTAATGAAGCGGTTAAAGTACATAGCAGATTTCCTCGGACGAGGCAACAAAAGAGAAACTGGATTGGATGAAAAGGTGGTAGAGAATCAGAATAACAACCTCACAAATACCATGCCGACACTTATGAACAGTCAAACAAAACCACGTTGGACGATTTCACCGCTACCAATACTTCGTGAGTGAGGCGCCGTTCAAACCCAAATTGGTGATATCTTTCTAACAGCTGTTGACTGATTGCATTTGCAGGAACCACAACATCATCATTCCTAACTATCACTGAACTTCGACATCTTCACTAAGGCAAAAAATAAGCTCTAATTTGTCACTGTCCACCAAAATAATCAGTAGAAACGACGGAAACAACCATTAATAACAACATTAGTAACCACAAGCGGAAAGATAAGCCAACTGACAACAATATTAACAATATATCAATTTTTCCATAAAATCGATAAAATAGAATGTATTAATAATAATAAAGAAACATCAGTAACAATTTCTCCACCAATTTTAAATAGTCACAAATGTTAAAAACCCCAAACCCTTTGGAGTAGCAGGTAAGTTGCACCATCCTTCCCTCGCATCGAGGACGAGATTCCCCTGACCAGATAATGAAATATACCTTAAAATCAGACTGTGACTCTTTCCTGGGAGGTGGGGGAAGGGCTGCGGAGTATTGTGTTTTGACACCAACCAGCATTCGTAGAACAACTCCTCGTGGTTCCTCTTGGGTCGTATGCCCCACAGGCCATACGAGCACACCACTAGGAGGATTCCGGTACAAAGGAGATAAAAATGAGTATGTTGCGATATGGAGACAGGTAGGGAATGATAGCGATGTTGTAATTGGCAATTTGCATGATGATGCGTGTGAAACAATTTACCCGCCAGAGGGATGAGTATCAACGTATCCGCCAATGGGAGGTCAACTACTGACGTGGCTGAGAGGTTTGTATCCACGCTTCCTATGATTGTCTCTTTCCCGACGCTCGAAATCCAACGCCTTATCCAGTAGGCGAGCGCCAACTTCTCCAAATGTTATTGTAAACATTAATAATAAAAAAAACCCAACAGAAATAAAAGTAACCTCTTATTTTACCCGACCAAAATGACAGAATGGTAATTTTACCACTCGCTTGCATATCCAATAACCCCTCCAGCAAACTAAGGTGGGCTTTAGATTGGAGCTGTTTGATTGGAGCCTGGCGAGAGCCTCGAAGCTCCCTGAATTCATTCGCTTCCGCGATTGCAAATCCGATCAGAAATATGTGAAGGCATCAATTATTAGGCGTCCTTAATTACACATGCAATGAGTTAGGCCAGCACTGGTGTTAATATGTTTATTTCTAAGGGAGGTTTGTTAAAGGGGATTATCATTAAAGAATAAAACTGTTACATACTTCAAACTAGCAAAGAACGTCCAGTCTACTCAATTAATAATAACTATTATAATAATATTAATAACTCATCAGCGGTTAAATGGCAAAGAAGAGCATTGATTCACTCTTGTAATTATATTGACTTTTGAAAATATCCATAATGCTCTCTTACCACCCTTTTCGAGGCAGGCTCTCTTACCACCCTTTTCGAGGCAGGCTCTCTTACCACCCTTTTCGAGGCAGGCTCTCTTATCACCCTTTTCGAGGCAGGCTCTCTTACCACCCTTTTCGAGGCAGGCTCTCTTACCATCCTTTTCGAGGCAGGCTCTCTTACCACCCTTTTCGAGGCAGGCTCTCTTACCACCCTTTTCGAGGCAGGCTCTCTTACCATCCTTTTCGAGGCAGGCTCTCTTACCACCCTTTTCAAGGCAGGCTCTCTTACCACCCTTTTCGAGGCAGGCTCTCTTACCACCCTTTTCGAGGCAGGCTCTCTTACCACCCTTTTCGAGGCAGGCTCTCTTACCACCCTTTTCGAGGCAGGCTCTCTTACCACCCTTTTCGAGGCAGGCTCTCTTACCACCCTTTTCGAGGCAGGCCCTCTTACCACCCTTTTCGAGGCAGGCTCTCTTACCATCCTTTTCGAGGCAGGCTCTCTTACCACCCTTTTCGAGGCAGGCTCTCTTACCACCCTTTTCGAGGCAGGCTCTCTTACCACCCTTTTCGAGGCAGGCTCTCTTATCACCCTTTTCGAGGCAGGCTCTCTTACCACCCTTTTCGAGGCAGGCTCTCTTACCACCCTTTTCGAGGCAGGCTCTCTTACCATCCTTTTCGAGGCAGGCTCTCTTACCACCCTTTTCGAGGCAATCAGGTCCAGGGATCCTGAGGACAAAAATAAGCTAAAAGTGGGAAAAATAACGAAAGAGGTGCAAAAAGGAGAGGAAAACGAGTAATCCGATAAGAACTCATTCGCTCCAAAGAAAAAACCAAGAGGGAAACAAGTGTGTTGCTAGGAACAACGGGACCCATCCTTATTAACCATAAGCGCGAGGGCAGACAATGGGTTGAATTCCCAGGAATAACTAACAAAACTTGCCCCCTCCCCGGCGGGGGGGGGGGGGCAAAGACAAGCTCCAAATTACTAACCCACGACAGGGGGGGGGGGTAATGCGTAAGGCTTATTTCGAGTTAAACTCTAGGAAAACCAATTGGCATGAAGCTCACGCTCGAGGGAAGTATAATATATCCACTCTGCCTGCGCCTTCACCCCTCTACTCCATCGAAATAATCAAGGGTGAGTCTCCATAATCTCCTCTTCCCACATCTACGACCCGCTCCATTCTTTTATCCTTTCCCCTTGGGATAAACGCGTCAGGTTCCCCAACGAAGGATAGCTCCTTTGTACGACGCTGGCTGCTGACTTCTCTGTGACGTCGTCTACCCGACTAATGTGACTGCGAAAGCCCGCATACAAACACCCCCTCAGCTCCGCAGCTGCTTCGCATCCTTTGTCACCCTGTCGTAATCTGTTCGGGGGAAAATTTTCAACCTCTCCGAGTATAAAGAGCACTTTTTTCCTCCGACGGAGTCTAGTTTAAAGGTTGCAATCCCCAATGACGCAGTTCTTGTGTGGCGTCGGCATGATTTACACGAAAAAAACCTTTTCATCGTAAGCCTGGACTGGCGGAAATTGTGAGAAAACGCCCGAGTGGCTACATCCATTCTTGCCTCACGATTTCGTCCGGTCTGAATACTCAGATCGCCAGTTTGGGAGATCAGTCAGCACTGAACTTTGGAAGTGAGAGGACGTTGGTTGTTCCTGTTGAGTCGTATCCCATGTGGTGTGTCAGGTAAAATTGGTGCTCGTCAAAATGGTGTCCAGTGCTTGCCGTGGCTCGTGCATCACTATGTCATCTAAATCCAACACTCGTGCTTTAAATATAGACCGTACGAAAGATTATACTTTGCCTTTACAAGTGGAAACCTCAGTGGAATATGATTTACCTTCGCATATTTACCCCCCAAAGGGTTCGGAACCTATCCTTATGATCCACCCTGCTTATACCACACCTGTGAGGGCAAGGAAAGTAAGAGTAGCCACACATTCTCCCTTAACAACGGGGAGTTCCGGTGGAGGAAGGCCACTTTCAGCCGTTCAGGTGCATCCAAGTCTTCATCCTCAGCATCCGACACAAGTAGTGAGAAGTGCTGCTAAGCCCGTGCAGTCTAAATCATGGTGCTCGTGCGGAAATCCTAATTGTAATTCTAGCTCTTCTAGAGTTGTCAGTGTTAGAAGTGCTCAACAGCCCCTACAACAGTCTGCTGTTCTGAACAGTAGACAAGTTTTACAAATTCCTCCTGAAAATATTCTTTACAGTGCAGTGAAAAATAACCTCAAATCTACGGATTTGAAACCGCAACAACAACATAAAGTTCAAATTCAAAAACAATTTCAACAAGTGCACCAACAGAAACAAATACAATTGCAGCAGCAACAACAACAACAACAGCTGCAGCAACAACTTCAGGAAAGGGCAAAATTGCAAGCCCAGCAGTTGCAACATTTACAGGCCCAGCAACAAAAGACTCAACAACAGCAGCAAGTTCAACAAACAACAATTTCCGTCCCTCGCCAGCAATCCACAACAAGCGATCAGCTGATGTCATGGGGTGTAGGAGGGCGATGTCAAGGACTTTGTTGTCAGCCCCGTATCGGGGCGCTACCCCCTTCCCAAGCGGAGTTCTTAGCCCCTGGCCTTCCTCCATCGTTGTTGGCAAGGACCCCAACGAGGGGCCCCTCAGGGGGATCGCCTAAGCTCCGGGCGCGTGTAAGAAGGGGGCTGAGTGTAGCAAGCACGGTTAATCTTCCAGAGTACCTCGGTTCAACGCGATCTAGTCGTACAAATTCAGTCGGTGCCGTCATTGGCGGATCTAGTCATCATGCACACTCCCGCACGCGGTCATCTTCCATACTGGCCACAACCCCAGCACAAAACCCCCCCGCGCACTCCCGCACGCGGTCTTCCATACTGACTGCAACCCCAGCACCGATTACCGCCCATCAAGTGGCATCAGCTCTCGATGTGGTTCGAACCCAGGTCTTAACGCCTCGGTCGCTTTTCGCTTCTTCCCAGCAACACCAGAAGCAACTTCCAGCGAGCTTGAGCACTAATACTACATCTTTGCTGTCGACTGTAGGACAGAGCCGAGATAGCGGGTGTTCCATCACCGCCGAGGTTAATAGTACCTCAACGAATACATTTCCCACCCTGGATACGACCAGTGCCAATAATGTGGAATATTCTTGGAGTCTCGTAGATTCGGGGTTTTGTACCCCTGTTGAAACAAATGAAGATCAAATAATGGGTAAGTGGTTATCTAATTTCATTTTATTACTTCTGTAATCCTTGGCAAAATTGGTTTCCTCGTTTGTAGTTATTACTCAACCGATGGGTATACATTCTTTATTCTCGTCCGCACTACCCTTCCCCCACCCATCATTCTGCTTGACTCACGCAATTGACCTAATCGTGTAGCGAACGTGTCAGCTGCGCATGCTATTTATTTTTTTTAATGGCAGTTTCTTTGTTCGATCTCTTTGGCTCTGCTGGGACTGAAAACAAAGAACTTTATACAATCAGTGATGTGCCTCTTCCGTATTTATAGGCGATACAATTAGTAATTTAGTTGCCACTATATTGCCATTTTATCCCGGGTATTTATAAAATATCTATCACATCTATATTTTTAACTATTTAGTTATCGATTATTTTATTTAATATTTATCATATGGATGAATTTTTTCCAACCACGTAAATACAAGATAACATTAAAAAAAAATATCTGTTAAAATTACGTTGAGTCTTGTTGTTTTTCATCGGGGAGTGACGGTCATTTCATTCATAAAAGAACGCAGACGAGTAAAATTAGTTTTGCCATGCGCACATTTAAGTTTTTGCCTCTTTGGCCTAGCTCTTGCGGTAGGAGCGCCTTTTCATTCTCTTTGATTTCATCGATTACTTTTATTCGGTGTAACTTTAAATAATTTCCCCAGCCTCAGTTTGTGGCAATTACGAAATGCCTTCGTGAATATATTCTCCCAACTTATTCTTTTTTCAACCCTTCATTATTACTACCCTAGAAAGGTCTGTTATTTGTACGTTAGTGCTTCCTTTTTTGGTACTGAATAGGTCTTTTTAGAGGCCTAGGTACCGATTTCAATCCACTTTGTAAAATGAATCATACGACATTTCAATTCGGTGCAATTTGAAGACGGTTCCTTGGTTATGGGGATGTTTACGGGTCAGCTTATATTAATAGTATTAATATTTCCTGGAGGTTCGAAACTTTGCAAGTTATTCAAAAACTGTTGGTAATATTAGCTTTATCAGTCTCTGATCTTTCACACTATCCCTTTTTTTTAATATAACAGGTTGGGTGAGTGGTAATGTTTACGCTATTAAGAAAAATATAGAATCATTCTGGTTGTAGCAATTCCATGCTACAACCTGGGCTTTGGAAAACATTAATTCCATTTAATGTTACTGAGAACGTCATAGAGTATTAATATTTGCATTATCAAGAGAAGCTTAGAATGAGCTTGGGTGTGGCAAATATTACAAAGTAAGGTAAATGTTGCGATTATGGGCGGATGCGATTCTAGCTTATTTTGAGCGTCGGCTCGTTGTTGGGGACGGCTCATCGGGGGAAAGCGCCTACGATGATCCTGAGATTTCAATCATCTGGGGTGGGGTCTGGGGGCACAGCCCTCCAGTATATAATCGGAAATTGCCATAAACTTCGTCCACATAGATTTCAGCTCAGAAATAGTAGCTAGGAAAAATAGCCCGAAATAAGATAGGACTCAGATCCGGCCATACTCTACGCAATTACCAAGAAAAGAAAGAGTCTGCAAAATCCCAATCCCTAAAACTCCCCAGAGAGGACGCTTCTCTCACATACTAAATTTTTTTTCTAAACCAAAACTTGTCTAGCTTAAGCTGATTAGTACGTGTCCTATCATGTTCACTAAAATAAGGACCTTATCTATGTCTCCCCTATTATAACCTTTAACGAACTAAAAGATCTCAATCAACTCGAACTTTTCTAACGTGTGTATATTTAGACTCCTATGCCTTTTACCATGAGGTAAGATCTTCAACCCACAAATCACCTTAGGGTATGAGGCAGACATTAAAAAGCTAAGAAGAAGAGAATTGTGGAAAAGACAATAACAAAGGCAGCAATATCAGACCTGAAGTGTGTAAGATTAACCTTCAGATGTTCCAAGAACGAGTGTGAGACTCAATAGAATCCAACGTGTGTGGGATGGAATGAGTAATGAAATGAGTTCCTGACCTCACAATATCCGGAACTGTTTGGGATCTCGTACCTGTCCAATCTAGTTGTCATTTGCTTAGAATTAAGATGTATATACTAACGGAGGCGACGAAAATTGTGCGGAGAGGTTTGTAGAGAAGTGTAAATGTTTGAAGAGGGTCAATCGACCGGCTTCTACCCCGATCCGAGAGGGAAAATGGTAATCCCTTCGCCACACCATGTGGTCATTACGTTGAGTACTACTAGTAGTAGCGGGCAATCCTTGAGGTTCAGGATGAGTGTCTTGTGTCCAGGCTTGGCTATTAGTGGACGCTCGGATAGAATATTTAAATGCGTTCGGAATCTAAGGCAAAGATACATTAAATCTAATCCTTCATTCAATCAATCCACCAGATATACAATCATCCATTCACTCTACTCAGCCAACCATTAAATATATAATCATTCATTCAATCAATCTATCAATCAAATATACACTCATCCAGCCACTCAATCCATCCATGTATCAAATATCCAATCATGTATCCATCAATAAAATATACAATCATCCATCTACCCAATCTATCCACCATGTATACAATCATCCATTTACTAAATGCAACTATGACTCCAGTAACTTATCCACTTAATCCATCTATTCAATCAATCTATCCGTTCGTTAATCCATCCTACTCGCATAGATTGATTTAATCCATCCACAACATAAAGAAAAAACATGGTCTCATTCAGGAATGAAAGAAAAACCAAAAAGTGTAAACAATAGATAAATAATTAAAAAACAGCTAAGTAACTAAAAGTGTGGGAGATTTGAAGGACATAGACCGCCCCCCTCCCTACTCCCAGAGGCTAAAAGTTGATTCATTAATCTTTATTTTCCTTTACTTTGCTTATGAATAATAATAATTATAACATGTTGTAAAGCGACCCATTTGAAGTGAGAGAGAGAGAGACGTTTTCTCCTAGTTCACCAGACTTCTTCCGGCCTCTGCTTTATCTCAGAGCTGAAAAAGAGAGAGATAAAACATACTTTAATTCTTTTCTCGTTCCTCATAGAAAGATTCTCCCCTCATTTGCTAAAACCTAAGTGTTAACACCTGCCAACACCTACCTACATCTGCGTTGTTTTATCAACGGTATTAAAATGAAGCCGTTTTTTTCAAAACCCTCACCCCCCCAAAAAAAAACCCTTCCTTTATTTTACCCCCCTTGAAAAGAAGAAAGAAAGATTACCTTTCTCCGGGTTCATTATCCTGGCATGTTACCTTTTGAACTCCGGCCTGTTTAATAAAGGCGAAATTGATCGGAGTCTTTCTTTTTTTTGTCTGCAAGTAATTTACATAATAATCTTCCAAAGAAACGTATGATACATATTTCCAAAAGTAAATAGGGCGGGTTATACTGCGAGGTTGTTTTTCTCTCACGAAACCCTTTGTCTTTCCATTTGAAAATTAGGGCTATTGGGTGAAGTGGAGTGTGCGTGTACGTTTGGCTGTCCTTAAGATAAATAGGGTCATTTATCAAAGCGACTGATAAGAGATTCCAAAGAGTAGTTGTGAAAGTGACTGGTGGCGAAAATAGACTGAAAGATTTGCATCATGTAAAGTGTCTTCATTTGGCAAGAGGAATATATAGTCCACTCTGTATATGGAGATAGACCATATCCCCAGCTTTACACAGTTGTGTACATATAAATAATGATTTACCTATCTAAATCCCACACGCACGCACGGAATTGAATCCCAGTCGTTATCATCTCAACAACCAAGATAGGATTTAACGTTGAGAACACACGGTTTCCCACGCTTGATTTCGCGTGGTTTTTATGCCAGTGTATGAACGAGCGTCGGTTGAATGCTTGAATGAATACATTATCAGAGCGAAATCCCTGGATGCAACAGATGGAGACGCACATAAGAGTATAGATGCACTTCCAACACTAAAAAATCCCACCAAAATGCATCCGCGAACAGAATAGGACGTAGGATGCGGATAGATAAATATAAGGAAGATAAGAGAAAGGGATTGACGTGTGTGTGTTTGTTTGAAAAACTGGTTGGTTGGGTGAGTCCGCGGGGCGGCTATGAGTGACCTCTGGTTCGCTTCCTAAGTGATGGGTTGTAAAATCCATCCGACCAGACCGTATTTTGGCTTGATTACTGAGTGTCTGTGGCGGCAGAGGGCGTCTTTGGACTTCGCTCGACGGGTCGCTGATGAAGGGAGGCCAAAACACGATTCAACGCGCAGTTGATGAACTCGAGATTGGACACACGGGCGTCGGACTGGCGGCAGCGTCACGGCTGAAGACCTTTTAAAATGCTTATTACGGTTTCCCCCCAAATTCAATGTTCTCCCCCTCTCTCCATCGCTTTCTCACTCCCTCTCTCTCTTTTTCTTGGAGTGTGTGTATTTGTGCCTGCCTTTTGTTTTTTAGAATCATTATTTATTCTTAAATCCTCGGTTTGCTTCGATTTTTACTGCCTCGTTTCCTTTAACGTAATTTTTTACCTCTTTCGATAGTTTAATTACGGATTTTGCACTTCTACGTCATTAAATATCTTAGTTTCGCTAACTCATTAAGACTGATCAAACACACGCACGCGCGTTCACACACACACACACACACACACACACACTTCAATACATCCCTATCTAGTGACAGACTGACAAACGCATACAAATAAAGACCACGTATCGATGAACTCATCCATAATGGATGAGTTCACAATAACGAATTGTTTTCTGGTGAAAAAAACCCTAATTTTTTAGGGATTTTTTTCTTTCATTTTTTCACGTAAGCATTTCTTTCTTGCGTCACTCTCCCCAAATAAGCTAATTTCATGTTTTACTTTGTCTCTAGAGGGTCTAAAAATGCGATTTCGTGAGGTGGTGGGTTTCTTCGTAGAAGTGTGTAACGGCGTGACCAATACCGTCCAAATATTTGAGTTGACTCGATTTTATTGCACGTGAATGATTTCGTATTGTTTTTGCTATTTCATTCGTTTTCTGTGCATGCGTAGGAGAATGTTTCGACGTACCCTTTATGGACATCTTCACTTACTCTCACAACACTTAATAATATCACGCTCTTTGTTCTAGACACGCGTACCAACTCGCTTTTTAAAATAAAGTATTTCTAATGAAAAATTACTATATATATATATATATATATATATATATATATATATATATATATATATATATATATATATATATATATATATATATATATATATATATATATTAAAACCTCATGTAAACATTGACATGAAACAAAATATACGCACTCACCTATTAGCACATAGGCACACACACACACACACACACACATCCAGTTGGCTCTTCCCAAACCAATCAAATTACCACTCCCGCTGCATTAGACCATTTCATAAAGAACAGCATCGTGCCCTGAATTTACGGGTATTATAAATCTGAGCAAATAAGGGATGTTTTCCCCTTTCCAACTTTCACATTGGGTGCTTTTCCTTTGTGCTTCTCCCCTCAACCACCACTCCCGCCTTCGACCCCTTCCCTTCGCTGTCTCCTCATTATGAGCGAAGCCTTGGCATCGAACGGGACGATGAGGCATGTCAAAAGCACCCGGTGCCATTATATGAACCAAGGGGAGAAAGAAGGCTGAGGGGAGGGATTCCGGATCCTAATGACGATAAAGTTTCAAGAGGGGAGAATAGGAGAAGGCGACACTGAGGGGAAACATACGACGGCGGGAAGGAAATCTGGTGACGAGGTGCAACGTTTGTAAGGGACATGAATGATAAGATTTCAACCCCTCTTTTATGCTAGCTCTGCCCTCTCCCCTCACCCAATATATGGAATTATGGGAAGAGGGGAGAAATGCATTTTTACCCTAGGCAGAATATATATAATTCATTTGGGGTTTAGGGTAACGGGAAAACTTGACTTGTTTGTAGGAAAGGGGAACCGGCGGTGACCGATGAGGGCATGAGGCTCAGAGGGAAAAAGAAATGAGGTTAGGAAATGCTCAAACTCTCTTAACCTCAGGACAAAGGCGTAATTTTAAACCATGAGGAAAAATGAAACACGCCTCTCAAATACGAACAAAGATCATTCCTGATGGCAAATATAATAGGGATGTTCGCTCTTTAATTCTTCTTTGGTTGTCAGTTCGGAAAAAGAATTATATTGCTTCTAGTTACGAACATTATTCTTGATTTCCAGTTCGCATATTGAAGTGCCTCTTCCCCTAGTTACGTACAAATAAAACTAAAGGGATTAGATTTGGTATCATTTGTTCTTATCAATATAATTTTTTTTTTTAATATTTTATTCCTATTTGTCTAAATTTTCTCATTTTTATCGCCAAATTACAGCTTTGTCGACTTTTTAAATAGTTGCATTTTTTCCCTTAGAAATTATAATCCAAGTTTGAACGCGACTATCATTTGTGAAGTGTATCAACACTCGTGAATCTCAGCTCCTACTGTATTATTGTTTATAATTAGTTTTAGGTATAGTAGTAGTAGTTGGTTGTTGTTGTCTCTTGCACAGTCGCTCATTCATTCCTGATGAAATTAAGCAAGGAGTGCAAATCGGTCCTCCATTGATTGGCGAACGAGAAAGATAAGAATGGAAGCGCCATTTTTGTTTCGAAAGCCCCGAGCATCAGGTTGCAAACACCCTTTTGAATTTATTCGTAACTGCGGTTATTTTTCACTTGACTTAGTAGTTCTCAATCATCATTTATTACTTTCATTCGTTATTTCTCTGTTTATTTTAAGTTTTCTATATTTTGTTAATAGTAATCTTAATTTTTCCTTTAAGAGGAGGAGGGTTCGGTTTTATGTGTGTGTGTGTGTGTGTGTAAGAGAAAGAGCGAGTGAGGAAGGTCTATTTAAGGGTAACAATAATCACAGGAGCCGTTTTATGCTTGTGGTGGTCTATGTGCTTCTATTACTTGAGTTTCGCGTCTATGTCATCTCATGACTGTTTTTTCTTGATATTTATTCAGTTTATTCTCACGTTTTTGTTCATCTCCCGAAGATGTTAGGTTATTTTCCCTTTAAATAACCTTTGTCCTTCATAAATCTATTTCTTTCTCCTCTCCCCTCCCATTTTTATTTCATCTTTTCATACTTGTTTAGCCTTTTCTCATTTTTTTTCCTCGCGTCTCGCTCTTGTTTTCCATTCGTGATATTTTTCGCCAACGCTGAATTCACCTCCGCTCGATAATTTCTGGTAATTTGCAGAATGTTTCGTCGCGTTTCATAGCAATGATTGATTTAGGTGTAAAAACATTTTTTTCGCAAGTATTTTTCCCCCAAATATTTTTTTATATCTATGCATCTGACCCTACCCTCTCTTACTCTTCCAAAATAACACATTTGCAATAGATTTTTGTTCATTTTGTTTGACATTTCTCATCAATCCCAGCCAAGTAACTCAGTTATGCTTGTTCTTTTTGGTAATCACAGGAAATAAAATTTTCTGGAACGAGAGATTATTGATAGATTACATAACTTAATATAGCTGTTTGAAAATTGAAGGAAATCTTACTTAATTTTATCTATTATTTACAATGGATATTCAAGCTTTCTAATTGAAGGGTTTGCTGGTTGATTTAATTTATCTTTTTATTATGCGTTTAAGAGCTGAATTGAAGCTTATTGGCGATTTGCTTACCTGTCGTAAAACAAGGACGTTTTGCTGCCAGTGAACTCAGAAAATAAACCATTATTGTACGTATCAGAAGCCCCCCCCAAATTTTGGTGACTTTGTATAAATCATGTTCACTTACAAATATTTTAAAGTTTATGTAGTCTCTCTCTCTCTCTCTCTCCCGAATACATATACACACACGGGTCTTATCTACCTTGCGCTGGACGGGCTTTCGCACCAAGTATAGTCGTTTGAGACGAACATTAGAAATGAGTGTTCGATTTGTCATGATTGGGATTAAACGTTCTGCGGTTTTCAAAAAGTGAATGGAATTCTCGAAGGCTTTGAAATAACTTTAAAGCAGAGAAACTTATTGATCAAAGCTTCTACCTTGGACGATGCGGGCTTCTTGTGCCGTATACAGACGTATTTTGTCACACAGAGTCACAACCCACCCTCTTTCTCGTATGAAAATTCATCAACCTACGCGAGGATTTGAAAAACAACCCATTGCTGACGATTTTGTCGTCTTTTACATAGGGCACTATGCTTATATATATATATATATATATATATATATATATATATATATATATATATATATATATATATATATTTCTGTCTATACGTAAGCATACACCTTTCACGTGCCTCTGAATACACAAACGATACTATGATTTATGCTAGGCTACGTTTTACATATATTTGAGAGCTATTATTCTTTGAATTATCATACAGTATTTTCACTATATTTAAAAGCGATTGTTCCCGGTTATCTTGTAACGTTATTTTTAGTGTAAATACGTACAAGATCCTCCATTCTTGGTATTATTGAATAGCATTCTATAGATACATTTGGGGGACATTCGTATTATTCACTTAAGGTCATTTTAAAGAAGATTTGACAGTCATTATTCTTGTTATTTGGTTGTAATTTTACGTTCAGAAAAAATCTTCATCGTACTGCAATTTAAAATATATTTTTGACTCATTCAGAATTTACCGACGATATTTTTGAGTTATATTTAAGTTACTCTTCCTAGTTTTCTCATACAGGAACTTGTTCCCATTAGTACATGTGTACTTTCCAAGAAAAATCCTTTAAGATTATGGACGTTTAATGCAGGATCCCTTGCCAGTCATTATCCTTTTCACGTTCGATAATCTGTATTTACTCTTTTATTCTTTCTTATATTCCTTTAGTCAGAACAGGACCCCGTTAGAAAAACCCACTTTTCATAATCTTACTAATCTCAATTCTTTCTTTTTTTATTCCATTGTTCAGTGTTGAATGGAGATGTCTTTGTTAATCATTGTTCGGGCAACACCCTCTCTGTATGTGTGTGTTTATGTGTGAGGTCATTTGAAAGTGTATTGCTTTGTAAGAGTTTAAACAGTGGAAGCGTAGCACCGAGCTTTGTGCATGATCCTCTTTGCATGACGTTGCGTGTTTTTCTCTATTCCTTTGTTTTCTCTCTCTCTCTCTCTCTCACACACACACACACACACACACACACACTATATCTCTCTCATCCTATCTATCTAGAGAGGGGCACACTTTTTTCTACCGTACCGAGCCAATGTTCTTTTCTTTTATGGTTTCTCTCAGCCTCCCCCCCCTCCAACCCACTTTCCCATAGCGCCCCTTCTCCCCTTCACACACCATCTTCCGTCCCTTTCGGAATAATTCCTCTCCATGTGATTTTCCCCCTTCTCGCTTTACAGTTCCGCCACTCTCCCTAACTCCGAGACTTTATTTATATCCCACGCACCGCTCCTGAGCGAGACTGATGAAGCGGGGTTAAAACCCGGTTCCTCTGATATATTGCTCAAATCTGAGGGGGGATTCTGCATTCCTGGTCGGCTCTCCAGGTCTGAGCGCCCTGCCGTTCGTGAAAGGCGGACCTATCCTCCCAAAACACCCCCCTCCTTTGAGTTGCGTCGGCTTCGTCGCAAACGCGCTTTCGCACACCTACACATGCATCCGCACACCGATCCTCTCGAAATACATATATAAACAAGGTTTACACTAAATATTCTTATAGACGAAGAGACACTTACTCGTTTACTGAATAATATAGATATTTTTACACATAAATGCAAATTCACACATGCAATTATGATGACACAAAAATATGTGAGTTAAGGAAACCTCCTTTTAGGATTAACCACTCCATTCTAGATTGCTTTCTTTCGTGAGATAGATTATGAGATTTTTGGTTGTCGTAATTCATCACGAGTAGAATTTTATTCCCCACCGTTAGCTATAAAAACATTCATTTCTTTAAAATCTTGGACGCATAAGCATTTAGTACTTTGTCTTTTAAAACAACTGACCTATACTTTCTCTTTAGTAAAATACTCAATGGTTCATTAACAATGAACCTTTTAAAAAGATTACAAAATACTCAAAAGTAGTCGTGACAATCGACACGAAGGGTTTCAACGTTCCTCTTAGCCCCGGCACCGGAATACATGGGACATATATGTAGAACAGGATTCACTGCTCCACAAGAACCAAATTTATTGAATATTATACCCAGAATCACCGAAATACCGGGCAATTAGGGCTTCTTCTCTTTTATTATTGAATTTTCTCTTATTCGTTTCTATTTCCATGCAAAATTTAGGCCGCGCATCGCAAAACTTAGATAGGGGTGGGCGTTCGCTTTGGTTTATATATATTTACACCCCCTTTTGTGCGAGCAGTAACGAAATTTTGTTGATGTATATCGACCGTCGTCGTCGTGGTACTTTCTTGAGGTCAAGGATAAGAGTGTTCATTGTCATAAGACAAACATTTTTTATGAAGACACCTGTGCGTGAGTTTTTGTTTAGAGTGTACTTACTGCTGCACCTTTACTAAGCACACAAACTTCACAAGCCTTCAACTGGGTCCAATGGCATGAGCTAATAGACTTGTTGCAGCCTTCTTCCGTCTTTACAGCCGTTGAGTTTTGATGAAAACGTCCGCCTGTTCTGCCGTTGAGGACTTGTGATGGCTTGGTTTTGATATCGGAGTTTCCTTTCTCCTAGCCTTTTGCCTAAAGAGGCTCACCATACAAGGCAGCAGGGGCCTTAGGTAGGTGGTATCACTCCGGGTCAGAATGGACCGGGAGCAATGGCAGATTAAAGGGTAACTCCACTATCCCTAAGACTATGAATGTCCCCATTCGAGCCTCGCTACCGGATGCAGTTTTAAGTCATACCCAGGACATCCTAGTGGCTAGTATAGTATATGTTGGAAAGCGGTTAAAGTTTGTCTCATGTAACCACATTATCTGGCTATCATGTACAAATTTCTTGCTGATTCCGTACTACTTTGTTAAAATTGGACACTCATTTCGCACTAACTTTGTACGTCCATTAGCTATAAAAGTGAGCCCGAGTGTATTTGGATGTGTTCGTTAACACTAATTAGTCAATAATGCTAATTAAATAAGAACTTCCCATTTAATTTAGGTCAAATGTAAAAACAACAACTAATAATAGAGTTGATTTAATGTCTCGCGCCGATTGCGAATTTTAGGTGTTTGTATTTTACATGTTCATTGGTCTAGGCTAAGGTTAAGCTAAGCTCGGTTGGGTTTATTCAAGTATTGGACTAGGCTCATCCAGCCTAAGCTTTCCTAAATTAATTAAAAATGCAAATATCTAAAAATCACAATATTTGAGTAGACCCTTAAATTAAACTGATTTAAAATATTTGTTTAGGTTTGTAGGTATCTTATTGTGGCTAGAGACTACTCGAGTGGAAACACCGCTTCCGATTATAATGAAGTGGTTAGTCACCGGATGTAGTCGCGAGTCGTTTGGACTTTACGGCAGTTGCAATACACTGTAGACATCAACGGTTTGGATCCCACGGTAAACTAGGTTTCCACTGAGCAATAAAAGGCTTCAAAAAGAGTGCAGATCAGAGATAAAACCCAACAAAGTTATTTGAAAATTTACACGTTAACAGTTCCTTAATGAATAAAAAAAACTTTCTAAGAGCTATCAAATTGCCTATTACTTTAGCAAAAACCGAATCCATTTTTCTTTTAGTCGTTTATTTTATGCCTGATGGGTTTTTTTATGTTGCTTCGGAAATTCTTCAAACTTAAACCTATTCATTTTAAATGTTGCCTCAGAATTTGAATGGAGTTCTCGTAAAAACGGAGGATGAACTCCGAAGACCCAAGCTGGAGTGCCTTGAATTTTCTCTGCAAAAGGTCGAGGTTACCATTATATTTGAAGGTGTTGTCACCCCTAAAGAGTTTGGCGGTTAAGTTCGATTAAGGTATCTTGCAATTACACGCTCGGCACTTTTCTTCTGTTGCTTGGTTAGCTCAGACATAGCCGATTTGGGGGTAGTTGGGTGAAACTCTCTCGATGGTTGTTTTTACTGTTTTCTGGCAATAATTATACCAATGTTTGTTAATTTATTTTTATGAAAAATAGTGATTCTAAAGTCGAAGGGAACCGAAAGGATAAAGTTTGAATATATATTGAAGTAAAGATACCAGTAGTTATTGGGTAATATGTATTTCAGGAGTGTTCATTGACCCAGGTAGGTACTCGTAGGTCAGCATTTTTGAGTAGGGTGACTGGGTACAAGAAATACCAACCTTCAAACAGTTATATGAGAATTTCGAGTTTAATGTTTAGTAGCCTTTTAAGGAAAAGTAATTGGAATGTAAAAATAATATAAAAAGGCATAGATTATCCTATTTTTATAATTAACTTAGGGTGTGCCCCTGAGTGGGGTTCGTGGAAGGGGGAGGGGAGTTAGAAGCGGGACCGAGTTCAAAATCACTGAACCGCAACAGAGCATGAAAGAAACTCAACTCATTTGTTACGCACTCGCTGATAACCTCCATTTCCTCTCTTCTACAGAAGCGTTTGACGTGGGTGGAGTGTCGACTGGAAATTACACGTCTGCCACTGGTTCATCCAGCAACAAGGAAGTCACTACCGGAAGCAGCGTTAGTAGCAGCAGTCATTTGCAGTGGATGAAAGAATTCGCTGTCAATCCTCTGAACTCCTCCATTACAAATATACACAATACTTTTCTACCAGCTTCTAACGTACATTACATCCACCAACCTATCTGGAACTTAGCGTATTGAAAGAGAGGTGCAATGTGTAATATCTAGATGTCAATGACATTTAAGAAAGCTTGAACAACAGAAATATGCCATGAATAATGATCTAATAACTGTTCTAGTTCCAATGTTGCAGATGTACGTGTTTATGTGTACGCCATTATGTGATGCACTACCATGAAACGTTATTCAAATATGTAAATAAAGCTTTCTGCGATATTTAATATGATTTATTTAATAGTTTACTAATCGAATAGTCAAGATATTTAATTGAAACCAGGGCATTGAGGTGTGTCAAACTTTGCATAGCGATCTTCTTCTCCCTCAGCGATGATAGCAATTGAAGTAATTTCGATTGAAGAAGCTCCTCTGTGATTATTTCAATGTTGCTTAAGCTCTTCAGCGACTTCTATTAAGTTAAAAAGCAGATCTAGGTTTCTGGTAATGTAGCATAGGTAATAACACCCGAAGTTCTGATTCCTCTGTCTCTTTTAAACTTACGTCCCATTTTTGTATATACTCCATCATCAACCGTGTTGGCTACGTGCATGGTGTATATATATATATATATATATATATATATATATATATATATATATATATATATATATATATATATTCATAATTCGTATATATGTATATATTAGCTTATATCTCATACACCATTATTCCCGATGATCCCCGATGCTGTTTCTTTTTTTTGCTGCAACACTTGATGTCATGCATTGTCGCCTCATATTGCTGTGATAGGCCATTTTGGCTTCCAGAAACACTCGTCGCGTGTGTCTCGTCGCATTTCGGTCACTTTCTCTAGTATGCCAGGAAGCGCGATTAACCAGGTAACCCCTGAGTTACCATAGCTGGTAGCTTGTATGGCCAGGGAATCTACTGATATTTATATGAAGATAATTTTTGCTACCTAACGCAAATATTTCTTCCGAGCGCTCTGGTTCTTGCGATCAGCAAACCTCACGAAGGTTTTTTTTTAAACTTCTCTCTAAAATGGCGATTTTCTCAATGTGTAACGTCCCTACCTGCCCATGTCAATTGGCGTAATGGGGCAACTAATATTATAATGTTCATTAACTAATCCTTTGATGAAATGTGTGGTCCAAACTGCGAGAATGATGGATTATTCCCCCCCCCTCCTTCTCTACTTCAATTAATGGTAAAATATCAAATCAGTTATCGATTTTGGGAGCACAACAAGGAGCCTCCAAATTTGTTTGGAATAGAGTTGAAATAAACCCGGTTTATATTTCTTAGAAGAATTTTCTGTCAAAATAAAAATTTAGATATATTGATAACATTGTGTCGCGTGGTTCTCCATATACATAAGCATATAACGTCTTTTATTAAAAATCAAACTGAGGTTAATATTTCAACCCACAAATTCGATTTAAGAAAAGTGAGTTATGTAGCCTAGGTCTGAATCTAAGATGAAGGCTCAATTTCTTTCCACTTAGGTCGATGTTGATACCAAATTTGTAGAATATAAATACATGCATTTATGTATATGGAAGCACAGATATGCCACAATAATATATTTTAAATATTTAAAGTTAAATTCACAGGCGTGTGAGTATGTGTATATATATATAATATATATATATATATATATATATATATATATATATATATATATATATATATATATATATATATATATATATATATATATAATAAAGAATATAATGTGCATATGTTTTTAATGTTGTTTAATTAAGTGGCATTGAGGGGAAATGACAATATTGCCATACATACGTGTGACTAGACATATATAGTGCTAAACCATTTCAGCTCTGCTTGGTATTTCTAAAAATTTCCTACTCATAGAAACGTGTCTGTGCTATGTCTATTAATGTATGGTCGTTAGAACGCTCGTATTCATAAGAAAAATAATAAAGAATAGCTCAAATACTGCCTCTGCCTCTCGATAAGCAAATCAAGAAATATAGACTAAACAAACCCGTTAGAAGTAAAAAAAAATGTGAAAAAATAAAGACGGCTAGATTTGCAGTTTCAATTTCTGTGTTGAAAGGGCGTATCCCTAAAACTCAGAAAAAGAGTAAATAGTATTGGTAGCAGTAACTTGGATTTATAATAAATGTTTTAGCGTGGAGGTGTTAGGCAGCTGAAATCTTCCTTTTGATTCTACATAAAACTTTGCTTCAAATATAAAGGCAAAATTAGTAGCTACCCTAAATGTAAAGAAGTTTTATGGTGAAAATATTTATTGCTCTCTTCGCTTCCTCGCCTTCAGTTCCAAATTCTTTTAAGTTCTTGTATTGTGTGATAGTGTGGAGGAAGTTTATAATCTTGTTAGCTTTTAAATTAATTTAAAACACCAAAACTTTATCCAATTTAAAGATAAATGAATTGAAAGAAAATATCACATTCGGAGGAGGCAAGTTTAGTAAATAATAAAAAGAATGGAAGAGTAACAAAAGAAAATCAGAGCGAGCCCCGCTTTCCACAGTAGCCCTTAGCAGCAAACCATTATGAATGTAACTATAGCTACGGTTTTTAATCTCGGATCAAATTCGTAGGATAGAGCAAACTAATTCAGAACTAGGAACATTGAATCTCAATGTGAATTTATTACAAGTTCAATATTGTTACATTCCGAATTCACACATACACACACACAGCACCACATGTAACATTTTACAGGAAATGCTTAGAAAAGTTGGAAGCACCCTCAACGAGTATATATGATATTTTCGTCTTCTATAACTAGTTTAACTAGCTTAGTTAAGTGACAGACCCGGTGGTAGAACTACTTTTTTTGTTTTGACAAAAGTATACCTCACAGGTGAATAATCATTAAAATTTGTAATGTATTATGTTATATATATATATATATATATATATATATATATATATATATATATATATATATATATATATATATCATAGGCATTTGAAATGCCAAAAATTCAAATGATATCATTTCATGGTTATAACAAATAATTTAAAATGTATGAATTCTTTATCAGTATCAATATATTGATTACAAAAATTAAAGACAACTACTTTCCTTCAAATGAAAAAAAAAATCCAAAAAGTTTAAAGTGGATGTTTTAACAAACTGCATGTAAATATTTTGTATAGAAGAACTTGGGTTTTTAAGATATTTCTATGTCTGTGATTTCAAAGTTGTAGATAAAATCTTCTTTTTTTTATGTTGGGCAATTGTTCTGACGTGAATTATCAATTTCCTTTGTAAAACTGTGTAAAAAAAATGAAGAAATATAGATATTTTGCACTTGTGCGATTATATAGAATTTGAAATTGTAAACAATGTGATATGTATAAAATTCAAATCTATAATTAAAAATAATAATTACAATGTTTCTTTTTACTAAACCCAGTAAAGTCAGAAATGACGATGAGTTAGATACACAATCGACTGAGAGTGGAGAATTGCGAGGCCAAATTTAGAAGACGTGGAATGAGATGGATTGTTCTTGCTGGAATCCTTTTCAATGAATAGAATATTCAGTATTACCTGTTAGATCGAGTATTTTAAAGGCGAATTAATGAGAAGATCAATTATGTCTATAAATGAGGATTCTTCGCTAGCCTATTGAGAGTGAGCACTTCTCGCAGGAATACTGAAACATGGAAGGTCTTGTGGGCCTACTGAAGAAGGCATCATACTCCTCACGTCTAGGCAGGTAACTTCTTAATCGCGCCAAGAGACATTCGCAACACCACTGTCTGTGTCCCACCACTCTCCACGCACCGGTGACATAACACTACTATCGCTTTCTACAATTGTTTCCTGACCGAGCACCTGGTGCCTCTGATGCTCTGGGCTTACCAGAAATTGTCATTCTACTTTTGGGGGGAATTTCATTATCCGGTTGGATGCTCTGGTCCACGATTGAAAGGAGACGTGGTCGGGCGCAATGAACTAACGAAGAAGGGCTTCTTGATCATTGTTACACCCCTGTAAAACTGAGGTTAAAATATGGTTACATTTTCCCTATCATTATTCCTTACCAGAACTGAATTTGACATGGTTACCATATCTGTAATACCATATGGATATATAATGGGTGCTTTGATATATGTACATAAAATAAACTGAGAAAAAATACTTCTAAGATTTAAATTAATTAAAAAGGAGTTGGTACATACAGACCATGACCCTATCCTGGTGTCCTGTGCTATCCAGCGATTGTCATTCTAATCTTTTACGAATTTCATTTTGGAAAGAGATATAAAATAATTTTTAGAGTATAAAGTTTTCTTCGCCTGGATGTAAAATGTCAACTTATAAAGAAAGTCGAAAAATATATTACATAACTCTAACCATTCGTTCAACCATATATCTATCACTTCCTAGTTAACTACAACTAACCATATTACCATAATTTAGCCTCAGAATGACATATATGAAATAAGATTGTATTTAGAAAAGAGAAACTAACGAGGGCATTGCAGGAATGTTTTCGAAAAAAGTTCATGATGAAGTTGTTTGAAGTGAAAACAGCGCGGAAGATAACATAGGTAGATTAATTACTCTGTGTCCTAGTGACCTGGTTGGAACGCAACTCTCCGACTTATCTCTGCTCCGAAAGAATTCCTATGCATAAAATAATATACGACAAAAATCAAATAATGTTCAGTATCCGATAGTAATTCGGGACTTTAGCGGTCTTACTGTTGGGTATTCAACCCAGCAAGTACCATGGTAAGCAAATTAAAGTAACAAATAATGGTGTAATCATTTAAAGGTCTCCTAAAATAATTTATAAAGCTGCATAAAATACTCTTCGGGTGAAACTTCCAATGTTGAGCTTTAAATTATTTAAAACCTCAGGGAGGATTCTACGAACACTCATCTTTTGAATCCACTTGGGAGAGTCCGCTGTTGAGCAGTCTCAATTATTTAAATCCACATGCTCAGGTTCGATGTTCCACGTTGTCAATTATTGAAACCCAACCTGATAATGAATATACTCAATTATTTAAAACTGCAACGGTTTCCGTTGAAAATTCTCAATGTTGTAATTAAACTCGCGTTGGAAGGATTCGCTTCCAAATATTCTTAAGTATTTTAACTTATTTGAGGGTCCAATGATCGACATTTTGAATTATTTAGCCTTACTTGGGAGGGTTTACTGTTAAACATTCTCAATTATTTAAAATGAGAGAGGATATGCCAATAGTGAACGTTCTCGCTTATTTTATCTCTATATTGTCACCTGATCTAAGCTACACACCTTAACTGTAAGTCGACTTAAAATGTATAAGTGGTACATATATAATAAAGAAAAGAGTAAGTTTGTTTATTTGTACGTTATAGGCGGCCACATTTCTGGGCAGAAGGATCTAATGTTTAATACAGTGGTACACCTCTGCAAGGAGAGGATTATAGACTAAGAGTAAGTATAGTTTTCAAAATCTATATACATTGCTTATGCCCTAGTGGGTTACAAATATGACATAGCTCTGGCGACCGAATGAGCTGAAATTTGGCAAAGAACATCTTTGTAAGAAGAAAGTTATAGGTTATGTTAGATAGCACCGACCCACATACATTGCCCTCCTCCCCACGGGTCAGACAAAAATGTCATCGATCCTCCGATTCAGAAGGAGCAGGAATTCCAAGCTCCTTATGAAATCTAAAGTTGTACAGACACCACTGAAATTAGGTCCCTCTGTTTGGTCAAACCTGAACTCCAAAATCACTAAACCGAAGATGATTCGTTCCAAATCTAAATTTTGCACGTGAAATGACGGGTAAGTCAGCTAGTAATGCATAAAAATGCGTGAATAGGTACAAATGTATACTTACTACTTCCGATTTACATACAATTAGGATTTTACTAAATAAATTCTACGGTTCCGTCATTTCTTATCAGCGAGAGAGATAACCAAGCGACGGCAGACTCCCACAGAGAGAGGTAAATTTCCTGTAGAAATAGGAAAAAGGCGATTTAAATTGGATTCTTCTTTAACCAACCTCATCCAGGTGAAAACGCTTGGAATTACAGATTTCTTCTCTTTGAAGGCAATTTGCATCCTTATTTTTGCACATTTTTTTTGTTTCCATGGGGACAGGAAGTTGCGGTGAGGAAGATGGGAAAAGGATTAGAGGAATTTGCGCAAAATCGAATATTACCACACCGTTTTACATAGGGGGCAAAAAGCCTTAACAGACAAGTTGATAGTGGTTATTTATGGAGACATTGTAGGGTAAGGTTGCTAACCGTAAAAGAAAAACCATATATATTTTAGAACTAAAATGTTTTAGAATAAGTACGACACTCGCCATTGTTATTTTTATGGCGTTGCTATAACAATAGTTAGACCTTCAAGCTAAATTGAGTATGCCTGGATAATGATTAGCCTATTCCGATTAGGTCACTCGCTTGGTGTTATCTGGTTGCTATGGCAATGGTTGTTAGTCTTCTTGACATCAATACTTAGCCAATGGCTATCCAATTGACCAAAATAACCGACCTAAACATAAGTTTAATTGGTTATTTTGACCTTTAGTTTTGAGGTCGCAGTACACGGGGTTTGTCCCCTACTAATAGGGGCACGCTTAATCTTAATTGTATTTGAACCGGTAAACGATGTGTTTAAAATCCCGACAAGTTCGGATTCCTACAAACGATTATTGAAGATTTATTTACTAGCCCTGTAACGAAGTAGCAACGGAATGGACTTTAGTCCTAGATTAGTAACAGCTTTTTAAAACATTTTACCAAACCTCTTTGTAGATAACGTAAATCAATGGCTATTTCTTGTTTGCGATGGCTAAGGACAGATCAGAACCAGTAGGCCCTAGGTTAGATTCAAAGTACCATCGATGAGTGGGTTGAAATGCTGCCCATCGAATTCCTGTGCAGGAAATTTGTTAACGCTCTCTTGTAACCATTAAAACGTATGTTAACATAGTAACAACTATAAACCATCGAAGCGTCATTCCGAAAAAAGAAATAGCCTAAACACGCACATAGGAATGAACGTGAAGACATGCAAAACAACATAATGCTGTAAACTCAAAATGATGAGTGAAATAAGCATGTAGGGCACATGTAAGAACTACTCAGGCATAGATGGGCATACATGCGTGTTTATTAATGCTTAAACCTGAAATTAGGAAGTACACCCGTACATTATCATACATGTAATTATATATTTAAACACTAATTCACATACACAACATATACACTTGTTCATAATTAAACGATTAAGGGAAGATGATGAACGAATACACACCTACACCACCAGCACACACCTACATATATTAACGGTACATGGCCTTATACATACAAACACCCGAACGAAAAACGTTTAAAGTAAACATCAACATGCACACAATTCTCCATAATGAAACTAATTATACATAAAAATGGAATTGGTACACACACTGATACAACACCAACACATGCACCAAGAAACAAACACTAACAATGCAGGTAGGATACAGAACTTATACACATGTTCATAATTAAAGATTAATTTAGGAAAATGAGAAAATATACAAAAAATTAAGATCAATTAACTCAATCGTAAATATCACCCTACAGGCTCGGCGGAAACATTAGGTTCTTGGGCAGAAACTGGCTTTGCTAGTAAATGCTCTTGTCCCTATCTTAGAGACATAAGAGGGGAAAGGAACACTAAAAGCCACGGGGGCCTGTCTAGGTGTACCTTGACTTGTAAAGGTCCACTTAGACAGTCCTGGCCAGTGGCTTTTAAAACAGGTGATATATATATATATATATATATATATATATATACAATAGCCTAAGGAAATGAAAATTGGTATCACAACCCGGTAAAACTGTGGGGAATAAATTACGTGACCAGAAAAAGATTAAGAAAGAAAATGGGATTTTTAGAAATGGAGAAAATAGGGAAACTATTTTAACTGCTATATGAAAATGAATACAAAGTTGGATTCGAAGAGCGCTTGACGGCATAGGTTCAAATCAAGCTCCTTTATTTATTTCCATAGAACGGTTAAAATAGTTTTCCTATTTTCTCCATTTCTAAAAATCCCATTTTCTTTCTTAATCTTTTTCTGGTTCACATAATTTATTCCACAAAGTTTTACTGGGTTCTGATACCAGTTTTCCTTTCCTTGGGCTATTAACTACATCCATTGTATATCACGTGTTATGTGATTTTTCCTTAATATATATAAATAGATAGATAAACATAGCAGCAGGATAATTAACCTTCTAAAAACATCCATCCCCTTAAAAGGTCCTCCTCAGTGACGCTAAATCTTCCCACCCTCTTAAACCCCTATAAAGCACAAAGCCACCCATGGTCTGTCCCCACCAATTTGACCCCTCATAGCTATAGGGTGCGATGCTCTGACGCATCTTGGTTAAACAGGGTTCATCTCTAGGCATAAGGATCCTCACATACCCACTCTATGGACACTTATGATACGCAATATTGTCCACTTCCTCTTCCCTCAATTCACTCTCACTTAAGTACTAATTCACATAATCAATCTACCTTTTACTCAGTCCTCCAACCCTTCGCATACCCTGACACTCACTCTTCTATATTCTCTTCACGAGTCTATTTATATCCATTTCTTTCAAATGGCCATACTACATCAGAACATTTCACTGGTCTGTGCTGTTTACAAAATGAGATATAAGCAAATGCCAGAAATTCCTATGTTCCGAACTATTTGTAGGCGAATGTACACACAATAGTTAATTTTGAACTGATTTATACACAGAAGGTTTACAGAATGTTCTAATTAATACCAAAAAGAGTACAACATACAACAAAGCTACTCTTGATCCAAGGTCTCTTCAGAGACTTCCGATTGTGCCTAGCAGACATCAAATCCTTTTTCAGACACCAGAAGTAGTCAGTCAGAAAGTTGACATGGCAACTCCTTTGGTAGCATCCCTCCACCACACGGATATCTTGTTGGAAGCTCTCACCCTGTTCTTCACGTATGTCTTTACAATTATCGGGAAAATAGTCCAGGTGGGACCGAAGGAAGTGCAATTTTACTGACATGCGCCACCAAGTTTGCTTAAATTCTCCATTTTCTCATCAAAATCCTTCCTATACTGAGGATTTCTGTGGTTGCCAAGGAAGTTTGCAAAGACTGACTTAAGGGAGAACCAAGAAGAGGGTTTAGCATGATTCAGTGGTTCATCAAAACTGGTGTACTTGATGAGTTCCCTTATTTGAGGAACATCAAATACACCTGCCTTTAGTTTTTCCTTGCTGACTCATGGAAACTTCTGACGGAGGAAAGCAAATTCTATAACTTCCCTGCCCATTGCCTTGACAAAGTTCTTCATCAAACCGTGTTTGATGTGCAGGGGTTGAGGCAATATCTTGCTCGGTTCAACCAGAGGGTGGGACAGAACGTTGTGTGAACCTGGTTCTAATCCTTGTCTTGACGGCCAGTCTTGTCTGACATAATGCTAGTCGTCACCCCAATGGTCCCACAACCACGGAAAGCATGGATACATTGTGTACCCACCTTGAAGGCCTACGATGAGTCCAACAACTTTAAGATCTTCACAGATCAGCCATTTGTGTTATTGGTAGTTGAGAGCAGAAAACTGACGGTCCATGCTGTTGCAGGTTTCTTTCATTGCAGCTGAGTGTCCAACGGGGATCGATGGAAATTTATTGTCGTTATTAAGAAGAACTGCCTTGAGACTTTTGTTATATGAGTCAATGAAAGGTATCTATGCCCTAGCATCACACTTCAGGCCCATTAAGTTGAGCAGGTCAGCAATGATCTTACAGTAGACCAGTAAAGAGGCTCCATCAAAAGTGAAAAATTTCCTAAATTCTTTCTCGTAGTCCCGAGACCAATATAATGTTGTCCCTGGGTCCAGCATACATTTCTCTCAAAGACGTGAACCCAATAGCTGAGCGGATTCCTTCAAAAGGTTCAGGTTGTTTCTGTTCAGTTTGTGTAAAATGGCAGCACTTGGTCGCCCTCTTCTGGCTTGTATGCATCAAACTCAGCTGTATTGGTAGTGACAATCAGGAACAGGAAGATAGGGTCTACGTCAGACTATTTTTATAGTAGAAGGAAAATGGTGGTATTGAACATTTTGATTGTTCTTGCGATTGGTGCCTTCCAAATTTGTCATGCGGAAGTAGCAGTCAGTGACGTGATCTTTGCCTTTCCTCCACACCAAATGGCATACTCATCCTTTTCTTATTACTCGAATCCCGTAAAATTTCCACATATGTTTTACAGCAAATATTAGGGCAAATAGCTTAGTCTGGTCCCCAATTCCACTGCAAAGTAATCATGATATGCCTTTTTAATAAAATCCGTGATTTTTGCTTGACGGTCTGGAAGAGCGACATGTCCACAGATGTAACAAAACTTATTTGGATGATTCTGACACGTACGATACATTGTAGTGCAAATCTAGACCTGAAAAGAGGAATAAAATAGGTTATGTATGGTTACTCAGGACTAGATGTGACAAAACAGAAGTAATAAACGGTTGGGTGATGGCGCTATTTCAGAATATAGGTTCTAATAGAAATCGAGCATACCTTACAAACCAGACCTAACCAAAGCAAACTAATTATATCTTAAATTTAGCAAATATGATTATAAATCAGTTGGAAAAGCTACGACCTTCGAAAAAAGTTTTGGAACGCAGGCCAGTGATTTTTACTCATACCCTTCTTAACACCATAAAAAACTCTTATTCAGTCCTTTCTGACCCTTTCTACATTTCGTACTCCAAGCAATCCTTTCAAGTTGTCCATTCGCATTACCTTTTCCATACAATACTCTCATGCAGGTTCCTTGCACAATCCACAAACCTTACAGTTTACTAACGATACAATCATCCCTGTGACCTTCCTACCACTTAAAAACTTGTAGTTGCAACCTTGTTTGTCTGCTCCAATATTAACTATATTAGAGCCCCGGTAGTTAAAAATTCGCACTTGTGCAAGGATGGTGTCACGCACTCGGATATCACATCTCAACCTCATTCTCACTACAAACTACTATTTCTTTACTATTTTATGTGTTCACTTGGAGACTCCATCTTCTCACACACACTATCCAAAGTTACAATCAACATTTCCAAATCTATCTCGCCTTTCTCAGCCACTAACACCAACCAGCTCATCAGCAAATAACAACATAGAACCTACCATTCACCATTCATCATAAATCTTAAATCCACTTCCTTCATTCCCATACCTACTTCTCTCACTACGCGAATCCATAAGTATATTAAACTGCCATGGCGATATCACACAACCTTGTCTTAACCCATCCCAGCTTGTGATACTCATCACTACGGCTAACTTTTCCGCTAACACACTCATAACTTCCAACACAAATGCACTTCACACCCACAATATCTTATCACCTACTCCATACATTGTTAGCACCTGCTATAATATTTCTATCTTCGCGATCATAACTTTCTTCAGATCTTAAACCCAGCATCCGGTTTACATCTCAGATTCCCTCATGGCAGTTATTTATTGCAGTGTAAATGCTTCATTCACACCCACTCCCTACCCGCTCTAACCCTGCAGTGTTCTTCTTTCTCAGTTATCCCTCTTGAAAGCCCAATTAGAATTTGTCCCCTTTACCATGATACAACAGCACTATCATTACATTTTTCCATTCTTCAGGTACCCTTCCACTTTCAAATGTCTTACAAGGCAGCCAATAATCAATTTCAATAACAGAATCACCTATTTTTAGCATTTTAGTGACTTTATCATTTACTTCAGCTGCCTTTGAATTTTAAGACCTCCCAGAGCGATAGCAAGCCCTTGCATGTTGATCTCTTCCATACCCCGATACAATATCCAATTTACATATACGTAGTCAATCATTTACATTTGCATAATTTTTCCTACCAACTTTATGCAACTCATTAAAGTAATCTCGACAAGAGAGGAAGTACCCTTTCGTTCTTGTCCTCGATGTTCACACAGCTATTCTTCTCCTGGTTCCTTACCCTTCTCGCTTCCTTCCAGAATAGATTCCTCTTTCCATCGGAATCCTCGTTCATAGTTTGTCTAAACTCTGCCATTCTTTCTATTTCCAGTTCTGGCACGACTACCCCTTCCTTAAATTTATTCCTTTTTTTCAGTCTTGGTCTCCTTATTACTCGTATGTTCATGTTGCATTAAGATTCGGTAACCGTTAAATGTTTCTGCCTGTGTTCAATCATATGTACAGTCTTGTATTTTGAAGGTGTCTCCTACCGGATTTAGGCTTGCATTTACGCTTGTACTCCGTTCTAATAATAAGGCTTTATTCCTGCCTCGTGTTCTCCGGTTCGGGATTACATTTAGATTCTCTCTGCTTACTATGTTCAGGGCTTTTTCTCCTTTCTACATTTTGTCAGGCGTTCGGGGGTGTTATCCTCTCAATGTTTATGGTTGGTCTTCTCCCACGGTGTCTATGCTTACAGTCAGCCTGGTTCTGCTTCCCATATTCAGGTTTGCATTCATGCTTGTAGAATTCCTAATTTATGCTGATTTAAACTTGTTCTTCCTTTAAATTTCAGTCATTTATTGGTTGTATTGGGGCTCTGTCTGCTTCCCTTGTCCATGCTACATTCTGGATAGGTCTTCGTTCGATTCCAAGCAGCCTTTACGCTTGATCTCGTTCCAATGCTGTGCCTGACATCTAGAAGATTGGTATCCTCAAAGCTCCACCACCCTCAGGAAGATCTGCAGCTATATAACTTCTGAACATTTTCGCACTTTCTTTACACATTTCTCTTTACTAGTTTTCTGCGGGATGTGGCATCGTTGTTATTGTACTATAAATTCGAGAGATTAGTTCTCTAGCACACCAAGTAGTCTCCTCTTTAAACTACGACTTTGCATGATTATTTCCATGTATTTACCACTTTTAAACAAATTAGTCTTCTCTAGACTAAGGCTAAGGACCTTTTACACTTTTTCACTGTTCCCTACTTTACCATTTTTTTAACGAAATTTTAAGTGTTGTGACCGAAATACACCCGTTGGTTTTCGCCTAGTAGTTTCATCTAAAAACCCTAGTTCCGTCTTTTTAAGTAAATCCCCCTGATAAAATTTGAAAGCTTATAAAGAAATTTTGTCTCTAGCCGTTGGAAAGGGTCGTGGGGAGGGGGGAAACTCGTCTCAGACAGACTTTTTACTTAAGCCGGGAGCGAAGAAGGCTGATTACTTCGAAAAGTAGAGGACCGGGGCTAAGAGAGGAGGAAAGGAGAAGAAGAGAAGAAGATGTACACTAGCCCCTGAATATTTGACTTCAAAGAACGCAAGCAAAAGTAGTTGGTGGATTGGTAATATAAGCTAAATAACAATATGCTAACGTCCCTCGGTCTCCTGTGGCCAAATGAAGGAGGTTTTATTAACACTTCGGAATAAAATGAATTAAAATGGGAATTTCCGTGCTGGCGAAAACTGATGGTAGGGGCTAATTGATATGTGAGAAATGAATTACAGAGATAATGGATGATTTTTGCTTCTATATTAAAAGTTGTCTAACGCTACCAACTAACTTTGTTTCCCGGCGCTATTCTTTTGTGACGTTTGTGACTTAATTTCCTGGAAATATTATGACTCTCTTTCCTGACTTCTCTTTTGTGACTTTCTTTCTAGATTTCCTTTCGTGTGTGATTTCTGTGATTATATTTTGTTTGACATTTCATTTTTGACATTAACTGATGTGAATTTCCGTTGTACTTTTATTTCTAGTGGTCTTCCATTGTGACTTTACTGTCGGTGAGTTTTCTTGTGAGTTTATCTTCTCATTTCTCTTCAGTGAAATTTTCTTCTGTTTCGTCTTTTCTGACTTTGATTCCTGAGACTTTTCTCCTCTGAATTTATTTCTAGTGACTATTTTGACTCTTTTATTCTGAATTTTCTCTTGGGACTTTAATTCCAAACATGCGTTATACAGACCAGTAAACTTCGGGCGGCGTTTTAATTATTGCAAAGTTTAGGTGAAATGATAGTTTGAGTCAAATACAGAAGTAAACATATTCAGAGATCAGAATTTATTCAATTTAAGCAAAACTCCTGATAAACAACGAAGGTAAATCCATCTTGAATGGGCTTATATTGAAAGTGGTTTGGGAGGGCGAACATTTGTGAAGTGTCCATAACAGATCAAGACGGACACGAGAGTCGAAAAGTAGCGTACGAACAAATAAAAAAAAATCCAACTCAATACGCAAAACGCAAATATAAACATCAGGAAAGGTAAAGAAAGAGGATAAAAGGGCATTGGCGAAGAAAATAAGAGTCAGGAAAAAGAAGTGAAACGAAAAAGAAAAAAATCCCGGAGGCTGTGGGCGTCTCCACGGAAACCGCTGTGCCTCCAAGGGACAGAAGGAAGACGAGATAAGGATTTCGAACCTGGAACTCATGCACGAGCCCCTCCATCTAAGGCTCTTATCGAGGGTGTTCAATCACAGGGTAAACTCCTCCTCTAGGACTAACACGCATCACGATGGCCAGTCGAAGGTAGGCCACGAGAGAACTTAGATGAAAATATAGAAAGTAAAATAATCCTCTTTTTTTTCTTCTCCTCCTCCTCATCCTTTAGCTTTTGGGGTTACTTTTAATTTTCTCATTTTACTTTTATTTTTATTTTCTTAGTACTAGTACTAAAAATAAAAGTACGGCGGTGTGTCCTGTACCAATGCCCCACGTTGGGTATCACTTTGGCGCAATCTTAAACTACTGAAAAACTTTCACTAGTAGTGGTAGGAGATCACTAAGGACTCAGATTTATGGGCCCTAGGAACCCCCTCTCTGCAAGTCATTAAATGAACGCCTTTGAATAAGGGAACCCTTTCGGGTCCCCCAAACCCACTATTAGTTCCAGCCACGTCCCAGGCCTTGGTGGCCTCTTCCGTCCCTACCTTGTTCCTGGCATTTACCACCGAGTAATTATCGGTGGGAAGAATTAGTGGTAAACAATGACCACAGACTTGATTAGAGAAGTTCCAAGGTCCGTTCCTATTATTTGTGGGGTAATGGGTGTTTCATGTGGGGTTTTGTTTCCAGGGTTTCACTAAGGGTGGGGGGGAAGTTGCGTTCACTAGCCAGGTCAGCGAACAACATTATTATCATTATAGTATTGTTATAATTATTATTGTTATTATTATATTACTATTGTTATACTTAAAACTAAGCGGCGAAAACCAACGATGGAAGTAGACTAGTAAATTGGTGAAGTTAGTGAAATCAAAATGTGTAAGAGATATATAGCCCGACTAGTGTAAATAAGAGACTAGTTGGAGCGATCGGGACCGAAACGACGCGTGACTCTTCTTAACTTAGTCACCCTCCAATACCATGTGCCCCTCCCCTCCCTGGAAGTTAGGTCATGTGCTCGTTCTAGAAGTAGAGGAGATGGACAGTCACGAATAGATTGAGGCAAATACAAATAAAAGAGGCAATATAAGTAAAATAAATAAAAATGAATCAATAAAGAGTAAGTGAAATGAAAGTAAAATAAAAAAAACGAAGAAAAGTTAAAAAATGAGTAAATAAATGTAAAAAGAGTAGATAAAAAATTAGTACATAAAAGAAAAATAAGTAAAATTAGTAAAAAAATGAAAAAGTAAATAAAGATTAAATAAAAGTAGAATCTGCTTTCCACCTGGAGTTATCGCGCCCTACTGGCTAAAGCATTGGATTTCCTGCATTTTGCTCGAGTTTAATCGATTCCAAGATGGAGCAAAAGAAAAAAAAAGAAT
Source organism: Ceratothoa steindachneri (assembly GCA_963969495.1). NCBI lineage: Eukaryota > Metazoa > Arthropoda > Malacostraca > Isopoda > Cymothoidae > Ceratothoa > Ceratothoa steindachneri. The sequence continues at coordinate 126,040,497 of OZ018319.1, read as the reverse complement.
CGCCCTAGGTAACTACGGCTAATCTAGGCGCAGCGCCAAGACCGACACATGCACGCAAGCAACTTCACCTCGCCCCCTTTGGCACCCATAGCCAATTTACATGACCGCTGTCATTCACTCCTTTCATCCGCGCGCACACAAAACATCACTCTTCCGTTTAGGGGAATCAGCCTAAGGAAGTTTTAGTCCACTATTCTCCTGGCGGTGCAAACCCTCGTTGGTTGATCGCAAAACACAGTAATCCTGAGATTCTTGTCCCTCCCCCTCACGTCGAGGATCGGTCATTGGGGCCCTAGGAGTTAGAAGTGATTGTCATCCTGATTTTTATGTTTGTTTCATTATCCAGTCGGGGGCCCCCGCAATATAACAGGGAACAGTGGCATTAATAATTATTTTAAAATCACAGTGAAGAACTTACACAACACATGGCGACCACTTTCGAGGGTACCGTTCACCAGGCTATTCCTATCCTACAGAAAAAAAATCCCCGAGCGTTTCCTTTCCGCTTTTTTCCCCACCATTTTGCCCCCACCTGGCCAAAGGTTAGGATTTTTCCTTCACTGGTGAAAGCCAATTGGGACCGAGCGAAAAGGCAAATGGGAAATTCCAGAAGGCTGGTCGCAAGCATGTAAAAAAAAGTCTCTCCATTCATCGACGAAAAAAGCGTAAATACAAATTCCGAGTTAACGCAAAAGACCTACACTGATCTCGTGTAGACTTTGATACAAGACTACGTACATACATTCATAATGGTGTGTCCTAAATTGGATTTGTATACGATTGTTTATATACATCGATACATATACTCATAAAGGGGTGATCTAAACTGATTTTTGTATATACGCATACACAACTCCTTAGATATATTAATACATACATCTATTCCTACTACTATTACGTGTGTGTATGAATTTAATTATGTTGGTGCATACTTAGCTTTATCATACAAATGTAACCTTGTGCTAAATATTGGGGATAGGATTTGGGTTTGATAAACCACGAATAGTATTAGCAACCAACCATTATTGTTTTCTAATGATTCAGAGATTAAAACGTGCCAATAACGCGCTACCGATTCATTATTCCTCACTGACTACAATGGCGCTCCGAGAAACCACCTAATAAAAATAGTAATAATAATAATAAAATAGTAATAATATTAATAACTATAATAATGATAATAACAACAATAATAATAATAATGACTGACACGTTGTGGTTTCCGAAAACCTTGATCGAACATTAAAAATGGAAATTGAAATCTCTAAGAATGATGCAATAACAGCATCAGAACTAATTAGGTCATTTGAGGGAGGTTTTTTGTATCTACTCTGATGAAGTCGATCAACTGGATGCACTTGACAATATTCAATCTTCTATTTTCAATTTAGTTAATATTTAGGTTTAAATTCTAAAAAGTTTTGGGGCACTTGGTATATAGGCGGGTGCCCCTCCCCCTCCTCCCCTTCTCCAATTTAATTGTATTTCTAAAAATATTTCTCTGAACTGAGAGTGAAATAGACTGAGTTAGAGAGACAAGCTGATGGGGGGGGGGGGGCAATGACATACAGACTTGTAGAAGGACGGGCTTCATCCACTCATTTTCCCGTAAGGGAGTTCCGTGTCTTCCCTTTCATTCAAGTGACCACTGTCGTCTAGGATTATGCAGCTTTCATACATTTTTACATTTCTAAATTCACCACCCTCTTAAAAAAAAATTATAGGTGGATATGCCATTGCCAGTTTTCGCCATTTATCACTAAATAGAAATTATTGTTATTTTCATTTTTCTTCATTTTATTTTCTTCTTCTTCTTTTTTCCCTTCTTCTTCCTTTTTTTATTATTATAGCAGCACATTTCATTATAGGGGTTTACAGTCATTTACTAGTCGTAATTAAATCATTAAGTTTTATTAACTTTTACCTAGATGTACACTAGATCATAAAATTTTGGACCTACGTGTGAAGATGTGTGTGTGTGTGTGTGTGCGCGCGAAGTGCGTGTGATAGGGGCTGGTTGCGTGTAAAAGGTGACGTGTGGAGAGTAACGATGGAAAATAGGAGTTTGGGTGTTGTCATAGACGGATAATGAGAGGACGTGATTTTGCTCCTTCTGACGTCGGCGTTTGGAGATTAGCTCCAAAGGTACGGTTAGGTCCTTTGAACGCTTTTATTGGGGGGTATTTATCCAAACCCGTACCCTCCTTCGCTTTCAAAGTGGTCTTTGAACCCTGTTTCTTGCCTTTCCAGACCCTCATACCGTCCAAACGGGTGGTTATACATCCTGACCCCATCCATCCTTATGTTCTGGTAAGAGAGAAGGGTGGGTATGGGTGGTCACGGAGCGCGGGCTGTGCTACCCGTCCTTGGAAAAAAACTTACATGTATGTACGCGCCGTGATGGGGAGAACGTGCGGAACGCGTTTTTCCCTCAAGGTGTGAAGGTGTTTGGAAGAAGCGGCATAGCGGTATAAAGGTCTGAGTGAAGTGGAGGAAAGGCAGAAGACGGAAGAAACTTGAATGGTTTAACCACACCGAGAAGAATTTTTACCCAAGGGTTTCTTTTATTATTGGGGGCAAATCTTGCTGGATGGATATTTGTGGGTATCCGTGGGTATATTCGAGCGGTGATTGTTGCTGGGGGCAGTTGGTTCCCATAAAGGAAACCTGGTATAGAAGAACCCATCCATGGGTTAAGCCCCTGGAACTCCAGATAACTGTTTTCGTCGCGATGCGGGTTCCCTCCTGATGTAATTATCTTCGATTTTTTTTCTCGCTTCGACGTAGCTTGAATGGTTGTCAGTGCCATGGTTGGTGGTGATGGTATTTTAGTGATGCGAAATTCTTTCTTTTCTTCTTTTTTAATTTCAAATTTCCTAATTATTATTAATATCAGCCTTGATTTAGTAATAATATTATTAATACAGGGTTATCCCCAAAACTTGCCCCCCCCCCAACTTTCGATAGCTTCATTTCGTAATTTTAGGTCGAATTAAGAAATGATGTCTATGAAAATTGGGGCCCGTTTTTTAGAGTTCACTCTCTATTTTCAAGCACTTTTCAGAAACGGGTTGTTGCACATCGTCCTCACGGCATGATTGGGTGGGATCGTGCCAATCTCGCACATTATTATTACATATTGCGCTCACAAGAGCAAAACTTACGGGTCCCAAGCCAGTGGAAGCCCATATTCGGGTTTAGTTATATTTTACAACAGCTAATAGTTATTATTACGTGAAAAAACCACAACACATGTGAGAATTAACTCCATTCATTTGTCAAAATAAACATACACTCATTATCTTAAAGCTTCTTGGCTTCGTCTATCAATTTCCTACAAAGTAGGTCGTTGCGCATCAACGCCACTAGAACAAACCTCATCTAGACCCGCTTTAATCGCTAATGAGCACAAAAACACCCATTATTTTGTCCATTCGAAGGTCCTTCCTAGTGATCTTAAAGCTAAAGTTTCCAAATATATTTTAAATTTGGGCCTTTTTTGCGGGCTTAGGCGAATAATTTCCCGTGAAACCCAATAAAGATTAAATGGGGTCCCTAAATTTGCATTATGCAAGAATTAAAAGGATATATTCTCAAGTCTACCAAACTGAATGTTAGTTAATTGAGCCGCCCGTTCCTTTCCCACCGTGGAACAGCTTCGTCGAGCGGATAACGAAATTGGCATAAAGATCGTAATGACGGTCATTGGCAAGTCCGTAAGTACCAGGAGCCGGTATTTTGGGGGGAAAGTACAAGCGTGGTGGGGAAAACGTCACAGAAATGGTACATTTTGAGGGCAGAAAAGATTCAGAAAAGTGACATTTTATAAATGCAGTAAACTGCATAAAACTATTTTAAAAGCATTTATTAACTGATAATAAATACATGAATTTTACATACTGCAATGAGAGCATTGCAAAAAGAGCGAAAGAACAGAATTTTCAGTTTCTGAAGCTGAGTAAAGAAACATGTAAGGTTAGGTTAGGTTAAAGACACAGGAACAAGAGACGTCAAATAATGTGACTTCTTTTCCTGTCATTTTTGTAACGTTAATTTTTTCCTACGTTCGGTGTGTTAACACCATCTAACAAGAAGGGAACGTTTCATGGCCCGAGGGAAGATAACCCGTTCCCTGCTAAGAGAGTGTGGATATGATAACACCCCTCGGAATGTTCCAACTGTGAAGAGTGATGTGCATGTGGGAGGTAATGGGGTTGGAAGAGACAGCGGTGTTGCTCTTGAGTATGTGACTGGATAATTTAAGAACAAAGGAAAAGAATGAGTATGCCAAATGGTAATCAACATCCTATACGAGGCAGTTCCCCAAGGAGGACGCTTCTATCCCATACCTACTGAGTTTATTCCATTCATCTGCCACTCGATTTGTATAAGCTACTTTCTTCCATTTTCTTTACCAAACCTAAACGTGTCCAGCAGAAAGCCATTGCTACGTGCCTTATCGTGTTCAGTAAAAAATAAAAACCTTACCTATGTCTGCAATTAAAACTTTTTACCCACTTGAAGATTTCAATCAAATCCCCCCCCCCCACCCCTTTGACTCTTCTCCTTTCAAATGAATGTAGATTTATTTTCTTAAGCCTTTCCCTATAAGCTAAGAAGCTCTTCAACCCATCTTAGTCCTCCTTTTTATAGAATTCAACAAACCAATATCTATCCCATCATACGAGGATACGATCTAGTTGCTATAGCGCTTTAAATTGATGTGAAGCTTGCGATGGCTGCGCCCGTGCGTCATATCAAATGGGCGACTAGCTCCCTACGACTAGTGATTTGTTTCATCCGCTCTGTCTCGGATTCGAACCCAGTACCAATACGTGGAACTCCAACTCTTTCTTCACTGAGCTAGGCTAGCCGCAAGGCAGTAGATGGTGTAGTAGTGGTCATGCACAGGCAACAATGGAAACCTGGAAGAACTGCCCACCCTCCCGGCCTCAGTGCTCGCAGTTGACATCCTCTCTGTCCCAATGACTGAAGGAGGACCTGCGACTCTATATCTTCCACTGGTTTCGCTTCGTTTACTTTCGCTATTTTATTTACCGATCTCTCTTTATTCTTTCCCTCTCTACCTCTCGGACTAATAAGGCCTCGTTGCTACTGCACTTTTAATTGAGTTTATATAAATGCACTAAGCTAACGAGCGCTCGGAATTACTCGGAATTTAATTTTTATATTTTGCCAAGACCAATATTCAGCATACACCAATGTTTCCTGTGTACATAGCTGAGTGATTGAGATAATTCCCAGGCACGCCAACATTTTATTAAAAGATGGTTAGTATCTGCAGATTATAAAGAAGATATGCAGGTTTGAGATATTAGATCTTGTCATTATAAACCTTTTAATCCTTATTTTATAACTGATATCCTTGGTTTTACGGAGCAAAGATAAATAGATTGCTGTAAAAGATAATATTCCTTAATAAAAGTGTCGCTTAAAGGTTTAATGCATTAAAAAAAGGGTTAGTTTTGACGTGAAATAAGCAAATTTATCGGTGAAGCCATCAGTTAACTCGAGTGTATCAGTTTCCTCTCTCCTAAAAGATTAGTCAATTTTTCAGTCAAAATCGTATACAAAGTTTTTGCGGAAATTTGGCCGCTTTATTTAACGCTATGCGTAAGCTATGTGGTTTCTATGGTTACGGAAATTCGGTTGATTTATATGACGCTATGCGTAGGCTACCACTAAAAATTTATCATGTTTGTTTTTCTCAAATACTTGTTTACTGCACAAAAAACAGTCATACAGGCAACATCATGCTTTAATATGAGGTCTACTGATAACGCGACTTTAAGCGTCAGTATGAGTTCTACTAGCGACATTACGCTTTAATGTGAGGTCTACCTGCAACATTGAGCTAGAGTTTTATGTCTACCGGGGAAATTACGCTTTTAGTATACGGTATACCAGCTTTTTTACGCTTTAGCGTGTTTTTCCCCTTTAAATTAAAGCCCAATATAAAAAATGGTGTGTCACGCAGAATGTGATGACGTTAGAAATAGTGAAAATGTGTGGTATATATATATATAGCCACAGCTTCATTTTGCTGCAAGCATTGGGGGGGGGGACTGATGGCGTTGAGGCTGGGGGGGACATGAACCTCCATATGTCACTTCGCATTGTTCATTGTTATGAGGTCGATTGGTTACATTAAGCTTTAGTATGAGAGCAAACGGCGACTTTATTCATGGGGTATGATGTAACTTGAATTTTACGCTCTATTATATCTATCGGCGACTTTACGCTTTAGTATGAAGTGTATCAGCAAAAATATATTTTAATATACCGGTTAATTCTTATTATATATCATTAAAATATTCGAATAATAAAGAAAACTGCGCTATACGTAGTGATCGTATGCAGTTAAAATAGCAACGAGTAGTCATCTTCACACTGCATTGGGCACGCCTTGGGTAGTCTCTTTCTCAACGCCAACCAAGTGGCCTTATCCAACAGCCAGTGTTTCTTAAAGTTTCTCAGACTAGATACCCAAATGTTCAACTCCAAGTCAACCTGATACCTCTTCTCCAATATTAGCCTACTTCTTCCAACTTTTAATTCTATGGACTTTTTTATAGAAAACACTATATGTCCTCATTCAGCATGATTTTTTCCGGCTGTGAGCTGCATGGGCCCTTTGCTCCTCTTTTTTTTAGGCAAACAAAGCCTCAGTTGTAGGGGACACCCGCCCAGGATGCCTTTTTGGATACCCACAAGAACCGGTTTCGATACTACCTTGACGTATTGAGGCACTAAATTAAGAATATATGCAATAAACCAATCTAACAGCCCTAACAACTGTATTAATTGAGTATTTTAACCCTCACTTTTTCCCTAGGACCACACAGAGTCGTTTTCACCCCCCCTCCCCGCGTTTTATTATGATGTCTGTCTGTGGCGTAGAACTGGAGGAAACAAGTCATCTTCACTTTTTCTTACTAGCTTCCAAGCTCCCCATCCTTTAGTTGTGAAATTTCGCGCCACACCAAGATCTATCTAATCTAACCTAAGTTCCCAATGCAGAGTGAGTTAATCCTGAACTTTCGGTACCTATACTTGAAGTAGAGTGCTACTCCTGTAATTGTCAAAGAATTTGCAAGAAAGTTCGATCTAAAAACATTAGTAGATATCGAACTAAAGGTATTTTGAATTCATTCCATAGATTCAACATCATCACTAAACCTGACAGTGAACAATGAAACACCCTTCCATCTGGAATCTGGAGCAAAATGTCGCAGGAAAAGTCATAGGAAAATTAGTGATAGGTGTCGTGGTATCGTGTGTATACCTTAGCAGCTGTGAAGGCAATTACACTCACTTGGCAAGCGGCCGAAAGATGACCGGCTGTGGGGAGCTAATGAAGTGGGACAGTAAGTATTGCCTGGGTTCGGGGGAGTTTAAAGCAATTAAATCTAGGCGAGTACTTATTTGTTGGCCGAGGTGTTCTTTAAATGACAAGTTTCGTTTCAAGGTTATTGAAAGATTAAAACTCCAAACAAAGATTTAATTACAACAAAACAAAAACAAGATAAATATAGAAATATATACATAGTGATAAATTGATAAATAATGTCGGGCTCAGAGAAAATAATAACTAAATGACTGAAGAGACAATCATAGGATAAATACTTGACTCGGTCAGAAAGGAAAATAATGACAAACTGGAGCATGGAGTTCTCAGTGAAGGAATCTCAGCCAGGGATCGGCCGGCTTAAGTAAACACATCTATGGATAGTCGCGTTGGCTGTTACCACGCCAGAATTTCTTTGCTTTCTCGCTTTTTGGAATCCTGCTTAAAGCCACGTGGCCTCTACTTGACGTGGTAGGGAGGATCAAGGTGGTCCTTTGAGGTCGCCCTCTCACAATAAGATTTGACTGACCTCCCCTGTTCCTATGACTTCATTTAACCTAACCTAACCAACCATAACCTTAAACGTGTTGTTTCATTACACTCCTAAAGAAACAAAATAAATATATATTTTCTTTTTTTTAACATTTTTGTAATGCTTTCATATATGAGTAATGTCTTCATTGCGAAAAGGTCATAAATTGTCAGTTATTAGATGTTTATATATAGAACTTAAATAAAATGTGATGTTTTTTCTTTTTGGCCAAGCGCCAGAAAGCCTCTCACGTGGAAAAATTTATTTGGACTGCTCTAAAGGACACAATCTAACACTGAGTCCTATAAGTTGTGAGGTGCACGATGATCTGGAATGTATGAAATGGTATGTATTAATCTGATAATTTTGAAGAAATTTCTTCACAATATTAGTTTTGACCAGTAATGTTTAGTCAGTAAGACGGTTCGCATGTGCACTTATGAGTGTTTGGCTCATGATCTGAACGTGTACACGGAAAGTTATGATTGTTTGGGCCATTATTTGAACGTGTATACGGAATGTTATGAGTGTTTGGGCCATTATTTGAACGCGTACACGGAATGTTATGAGTGTTGGGGGTGAATATTTGAACGTGTGCTCGTTAAGTTATATTTAGAGTCATTATTTGAACGTGTACACCGAAATTTGAGCCTCTTTTTCACTTGTTTACTATTTACCTCTCACCCCCCCCCCCCGCATCTTTGGAGCACTCGCTACATTTGAGGATACCGTGTTGGACTTCCAACGTCGACACACGAGTTCGATGTCAGAGAACGACGTTACGAACTGGTTACCGATTGGCGGATACGCTGATATTCAGCCCTTGCAGTGTAAAATACCTTGCTCATCATGTACATAGACAATTATGAAAAAGAGGAGGAAGGGGCAACTACGGCCTTCCAGGCGTCATACAGTCGTTAACATTGACTAGCTCCCTAAATATGATGAAATATTTTTGGCAGCTCTCGCAAGGTGAACTCGATATCTAGATAGGAGAGCCACCGTGTAAAATAACCATTTTTACATTATTGTAACTGCTCCATTATAAGTTACTTCTTTATCGCAATACTTCTTCATTACAATAATAAATCCATAATTCATCCAAGTGTGGAAGTTTTCCTTCCCCCTCCCCATCTTTCACTATGTGTTAGTTAGTTAGTTCGTTAGTCAGCGCCATTCCTTCCATGATACTAGGAGGATCCCCAACCCGATAATGAAATGGACATAAAGGTCAGTATGACAATCGCTGGTCAGCCCGAGGGCCCCAGGAGCCGGTCCTCTTTTGGGGAGAAGTGCCAGGAATTATTTTGTTTTGATACCAAACAGTGTTCAGGTGGAGCCTTCGTCGCCCCGGGGCAGAGGGACCTGTTCCGCGTCAGAGGTATGTGGATATAGATACCCATCAGCAGGATTCCTTAGGAACAGAGAGTGTGTTTGTTGTTGTGCTATGAAGGCGGGAGAGGAAATAAAGCAGTGTTGTAATTGGCTATGTGTGAAGTTAAAGGTATAAGATCTACCCACCCGTGAATCGGAATCGAACCCGGTACCAACGCCCTATCCACTCGGCTAGCATGAGCTCTTTTACTATATGTTTATCACCTACTTCAATCACTGCAAAATTTGAATTAAAAACAAAGCCAACACTTACGAGGAGAGTGATATCAATAATTCATCTAAACTACCTATTTAGGTAGGAGTTTGGAGAGCGTTAGAAAATAAACTTCATAAAACAATGTTTTTTTTAACCTTTTTTTTTAGTAAAATGAAAATAAATTCTTAAACGCCCTCAAAAAATTAAAGAAGGGCTGTCCGAACTTTTGATCACGACGACCGCATCGTAAATTTCACACATGTAGGTGAAGTGGACACGGACCGTACATAGACACAGGCTATACAAAAGGCCTTCTTGCCAGAATATGGGTTTGATTCAGTATATCTTTGGTATAAAAAACGGTCTGATGTGACGTCACCTCTCTTCTTCCCATGGAGCTCCGACGCCATTTTTGTTTACTAGGTAAACAGCTTGATATTTTACGTGTCTGATATAATTTTTACGAGTTACATTATAATTGTCCATAGTGTTCGTGAATATTCACGAACAAGGTGAATATGATGATTGTGAAGGAAAATAAGTGTGATTTTATAAAGGTGACCGGCGTGGGGATTTTTGTGTTTACAGTTTACATAAAATGGGGCGTAGTACACGGTTCGTACAAATTTTGGAAATTCGTGAAATTTATACTATTAAGGATTTCGCTATGAAACTACTGTATGTTGATCACGTAACATTGTTTTGTCTTTTAAATATGAAAAAGCGACCAAAAATTGAATCAAAATACAAGATATGACTGCAAATTTGACCATTTTTATCAGTGTTAAATTATGATATTTGTGTCATTGTCTAATATTATTTAACGGTAGATGCAAGATTTAACTATATTGAGTTTTGTGTTAATGTGCTATATGTATTAAATAGTAGGATAGGGATAGATGTTTATAGTTGTAAAATATTTAGGAAAAAATTCAATTTTATGCCGACTCTGTGAGGTTTGTACGGTATGTGCATTATTGCAGTAAGATGGCGATTTTATGCCTAATGTGGTTATTAATATATTTATGCAATGATAAACAATGAGAAATGTGCATTACTTGCTCACAAATTTTCTATATAATTAAGAATATTTTTTTTTGAAACCTATGTAAAGATGTCATGAAATAACAATTCTAAGATTTTTTTTATATATTATATTTCTTTTCATAACATTCATTTATCATTTATTAGTAGTACAATCTTTATTTTCGCTTGTGGCATATAAAAAAGACAAATAATGGTACAAGGGCATACGGAGCGTGTCCTACATGGACACGATCCATACAAAAGCACTTAAAACAAAATTACACAATAAATCTGAACTGGTAAACATATTTTAAAGTTCTGTATGTGGAACCTAAAGGTATTTATGTGATCTACCTTTTGGGAACTTTGGATTTCTTCTAACGTTAAAACTTTAAATTTCATCACCATAAAACACTAGTAGTACGATTCGACTCAAGCGCGTGTGAACGATGGCGAGAGAACGTATGCTACCAATGATATTTTTGACACAGGGCACCTCCAAAAACGACCGCCAGACGCTGAGCAAAAATATATAAACTGCGACCAGGCTCATTAAAAAGCCCGAGTTATTTGTTGCATTTACCTTCTTTAAGTATGTTGGTAGAAATTAAAATAGCTTGCAAATACACGTTCACTTTACTAAATTTATACTCGGGCTAACTAAGCCCGAGCAGCCCGTGTGCCGACTCGCCAGTAATATATATATATATATATATATATATATATGTGTGTGTGTGTGTGTGTCTCGCGTGAGTAAGCAGGAAATGCAACAAACTCACAAGGAAAATAAAATGAAAATTCCAAGTACGTTCTAACACTATTTTTGTTTTCTTATCAAGGGATCACAAAATAAACAAAAACTTTAATATATAAGCAAGGGGAAGAGAAGCAAGAGCGCTAAAAATGAGCAGTTAAATCAATCATTAAATAAATTAACTGCATATAGAAAAATAAGTCAAGCGAAAATGGACAAAAGAGAGCAAGAAATACAAAATAAAATAAGTAATACCGGTAGATTCAAATATAAAAAGGCTGCACAGAGGATTTAAAAGAACACAAAAATAATTAAGGAGTAAGATAAGATCAGAGAGGGAGATTAATATGGAAAATCAGAGTAAAAAATAGAGAGGCAGATAAGTATAAATCTAATAAAATGTAACAACATAAATATACATAAACGTAGATATACATATATACATGCAAAACGCACATATGTAGTGCTTTTCCAAGCACTCCCCACGTCTGTTCTATCGAAATTTACTCTGGATTTTGTAGTGCCACTCTATAGGTGTGATCCCAATTGTCGAAACCAATTCTTGGGATGTTTGGATGTATTAAATGGGGCAATTTCTTGCTAAAATATAACTTAATTTCTTTATGTTATTGGATGCAATTTCTTGAGAGATGGCTCTAAAACCTAGGACAACATGGTGTTATAAGTAGAAACAAGTCCCTTTGCCCTGAGGAAAATGTGCAGCCCCATAGGATGATAAAACTCCCTCGTGGCTTCACAGTTGCTACCAAACAAATAGGGTGAATTACCTAACCAACTTTGCCCCTAACAAAGGTGGCCCCAGAAGTGTACGAATTCTGCAAACGTGTTACATAAATGTTTGATTTTAATTTTCTTCCAAGATACAAATAGAATTAAAAAAATTCCTGTAAAATAACAATACAATAGTCTTCTTACATACCTATTAATTACTTTCATCTGACAAATTAACTTTAGACCATTGTTCCTTTGCCCAATTTTTGTGATCTTTAGCCCAGTAAAGACAGTGGTTTTTGTTGACCTCAGATACACTTGGCTTTTTCTCTCCTTGTATCCTTTCAGCCCATGATATATTTGAAATAAAAACTTCATTAAAAAGAGCTTGTAAAGATGATGCATCCCAAAGTTTTTTCAACCATAATATAACCTAACCATACCGAATCAACCTAATCTAGAACAGGCTAGGTTATTTTAGGTTAAGTTAACTTAGGAAAGGTTATATTAGAGTCAAGGAAACCTTCGGATGCATAATCTCTACAAGATACCATTGAATTTCGTAACAAGTTCAGAAGATGTTTTCTGCGATTCGGCAGTGAGGCCAGAATGATAGGTCATCCTTCTCTAAGGAATTTTAAGACGTGTATCTGCCCCTTCTCTTCTTTGATACAAAGTTCTTGGTTTCTTGATATCGTTTTTATATTGGTTTAGACAGCACATCTTGAACATTTCATTTTTTAACAATTTATATTTGTGATAACACTTAGCCATGAAAGAGTTAAATTTGCTCTAAGTTCTTCAGTTTTACTCATATTACTTATTTACAACGATATTGAATACACAATAATTATAAATTTAATCTGAAACATAAGAAATAGTATTTAAATTCTGACTTTAGAAAAAAGCATTTTATTAATTATACAGCTTCAGTAAAATAGTAAGTAATTCAAAGATAGTAACAAAATATTCAAATATATAATAAAACACACCGTATTATCATACATATTAATAAAAAATATGATAAATTCTAAAAGTTGGATTAATGGGATTAGTTATATGAGGGGTGTCTTATACTTTTAGCCAAGGAAATATATATATATATATATCTATATATATATATATATATATATATATATATATATATATATATATATATATATATATATTAGTGTAGATGTGTAACAGACTTTCTTGGATGCAAATTTTGTTGAAAACCATAGTATATTTCGCCTTGATCAATTTCCTTTGGCAACTTTTTATTGTTCTTACGTTCTTCTTTAGTCCATTTTGTAGTTGGTAGATAATTTGTCCTATGAGTATGTTCATATCTCTTTGTAATAAATGCGTTTGGTAAAAAACAAACTTAAATTGCTGAGCTTTCGATCTATTCGATCATCTTCGGAGCGTCTTTAGGTATTCTTTCATCCTTTGCCAATGAAGTATGGTGGAGTCAAAATCAGATTGAATGAAAAAAATGATGATGATGCAACAAGTGTTGAAATGTGCGGTTGTAATAGATAGTGGTGAAGTAGACTTTTTAGTTGGTCATGGTGTGGAGGGCATCTCATACATTTTCCTTTTTCTTCTTCCTTTATTTCCTTCTATTTTTCCACTGCCATTATAGTGGCTGGTGGTTGTGATGGTCACTCCTTCAACCTTCTTTTTCTCCTTTGTTTTATCTCCGTTTTTTCCCTCTCTCTTCCTTCACTTTCTTCTTTTATTTCTTTATTTTTTCTTTCTTTTTTATTTAGGTGCATAAATATATATCTATATAAATATACTCTGTCCTCCTTCAAGATGGCATTTAACCCTTTTAAATATGATTTTGCCTATTCATTATCTTTCGTTTTTAATTTTTATTTTATTTATTTTCATTGGCATTTTGTTTGTATATGGAAAGTTCGCCTCTTTTTAGTTTTAAATTTTATTTATTCATTTTCTTCTTTGATTTAGTTGGGCACTTCGCCTCTTTTTATTTATATATTTACTTGGGTTTTCATTTAGTACTTTAGGCACTTTGCCTCTTTTTAATTATTTGTTTGTTTATTTAATGTTTTTTCTGATATGAGCACTTCGCCTCTTCCGTTCTTTTGTATTCTTCTATTCCTGTGTCTTAATTCGGGATTTCTTCTTAATACGTTGTAGTGATCTATTGTCTTATTTACAAGGAGTTACAAGGAAAATAAGTACCTTAGAAGACTTTACGGTCCATACAAGGAGGGTACTTTTGGCGCAATCCTCGAAGGTGTCCGTTGGCAACATCGAAGATCACTCGCGAGGATCTTAACGGCGATTTCGCAAGACTTTATCTAGTCTTGACTTGAACTGGTTAACAGATTCACTGTTGAGAACTTCCTTCGCAAGTGCGTTCCAACTACCGCAGATACTGTAAGTAAAGAATTTCCCACACAGATCACGGTGGTATCGCTTCAGTTCTTGTTTAAAGCCGTGATTTCTTATTCTCTCCTCGCTAAGCTGGAAAATATCCCCGTAGTCCAGTCTGTCGGAGCCTCGAAGTATCTTAAACACTTAGATAAGCTGACCACATAGTCTCCGGGTCTCCAGCGAGAACATATCGAATTCCCTTAATCTATCTTCATAACCTTTATGTCTGATAGAGGGGATCAGTTTGGTTGCCCTGGCTTGCACGCGTTCAAATCTCGCGATGTCCTTTTTGAGTGAAGGACTCCAAAATTGTACGGCATACTCCAGGTGCGGTCGGACGAGGGAGTTGTACAGACACAGTACTATCTCCTTGTTCCGATATCCAAACTGTCGCTTTATATACCCTAACATCCTTTGGGATTTCTTCTCCACCTCAATACATTGCTTCGAGAACTTGAGGTCACTGGTGATAGTTACACCCAAGTCCTTCTTAGTGTCGGTGGATTCAAGAGCAGTGCCCTTAAGGATATAGGATGATTGAGGATTTCGGTCGCCGATATGCATCACTTTGAATTTGTTTACGTTGAAAGGCATTTGCCACGTATCCGACGACTCCCCAATCTTTCGAATATCTTCTTGAGGCGGGCAGTATTTCCATCTTTTGCAACGTTCATACCAAGCTTGGTATCGTCGGCAAATTTAGAAATCTTGGCAACCATGTCACCGTCTATGTCGTTGACATAGATGATGAATAGTAGTGGTCCTAGGACAGAACCTTGAGGGACTCCGCTAGTAACATGCCCCCACTCAGAAGCCTGTCCATTCACCACCACCCATTGCCACCTGCCATTTAGCCAGTTCTCTATCCAGCCTGCTACTTTTCCGTCTATGCCGGCGCTCTCACTTTCTGGAGAAGGCGGCGGTGTGGTACCTTGTCAAAGGCTTTCTTAGAGTCTAAGTAGACAAGATCCACCGCCTTGTCCCGATCATGCTCACTGAAGACGAAGTGGTAGAATTCCACAAGGTTCGTCAGGCATGACCGTTGCCTTCGGAAGCCGTGCTGGGAACTCCTCAGTAGCAGGTTTGACTCTAAGTTCGAAGTCATTTTGTCCACCATCATGCTTTCCATGAGTTTACCGACTATTGAAGTTAGACTGATAAGACGGTAGTTCGACGGTTGGCTACGGTCTCCTTTCTTGAAGATAGGAGTCACCTCCGGCTCATGCCAGTCTCTAGGAACGCATTTGGTCCGGATTGACATGTTGAAGATTGCGCTTAGGTGTCGTGACACTTGCTCGCGCACTTCTTTCAATACTTTAGGTACAAAGCTATCCGGGCCATATGACTTATTCGTCATTAAGTGACTGATCTTCTTTTTTATTTCTCCTTTGGTGAAGTCCAAATCCTCCAGCTTTTCCCCCGAATAGGAATCCGTCGGCTGGGGGATGGGACCACACTCTTCAGTAAACACTGAAGAGAAGTAGTCGTTGAGGAGGTTAGCATTTTCTGCATCTGAGTGCTTTTATGTCCCCTCCTCATTCCTCAAAGGGCCAATCGTTTGACGGAATGGCTTACTGCTGTTTACATATCTAAAGAACTCCTTAGGATTCTCTTTACACAGTCTCACCACTCGGAGTTCCTCAGACCGCTTAGCCGCCCTTATGCTGGACTTCACTCCCCTGTATGTTTCGTTTTGTTCTTCCCGAGAGCACAGTCTTCCACTTGGGAATAAGGCTCTCCTGGTGACACGTCCAATTAGGGGTTGTGGTATATCTAGATTTCTGCCAATAAGTGGGAGTATTTCGTCGCTTACCTTTTCCCAGGTCTTTCTTTCTAGCCTCTGGAGGATAATTTTCAATGGCTTCAGTCCTGCCCTTGTGTGCAGCTCCGTCTGCCGGATATGTTCTATCCTGCGTACACCAGCTATCAGCAGGGCAGCTTTCTTCTGTAGCCTCTGCATCTGCCTGGTACCCCTGCCGGGTACACCAGTGCGGAGTGCACCTGGTCAGTGTATAGCTTTCTGGTTTTATTGGCGCTGAGGCCTTTGAACCTGTTCAGTTTTCAAAGTTCTCCCCTGGCAAGGTAGATCCGGTCGTTGATATGCGTCTTATACGCTGTTTTAGTGATGTACAGACCTAGAACTTTAAACTCGTTGGCGTACGGGTAAAGTTCGTCGTCAGCTATGATATCTTCAGGTTTCCGGCGGTGTATTGGATAGATTTGGAATTTTTGGCAGTTGGTCTTAATTTTCAAAATTCTCTCGAATCAATTGATGTTTTCAATTTAGGCAGCTGTCTCCCTTGCTTGAACTCCAGCGTTCCTATAGGAACTGGGGATGATTTGCGTAATGTCATCTGCAAATTGCAGGTACATCAGATCTTCCCTAACTGGAGCAGGTAAGTCCAATGTGTACACCATATACAACACTTGACTCAGACAGCTACCCTGTTGAACACCTGCCTTGATTTCGAACTACGGTCATCTGAAGCCCTCGATCGAGATTTGAGCTTTCCTTTGCATCATGTAGTCATATAGGACCCTTTCCAGGACCAGGTTTAGCTGGAGGCCTAAGATCTTGTATTGTAGACCTCTCAGCCAAACCTTATCAAAGGCCTTTTGTGCATCACTCAACGCCACGTCTACGTATTTCCCTTCAGCTTTACAATGGGCGAGTTTTTCGGTGAGAAGGGCGCGGGCTGTTTCAGTTCCCCTTCTCTTGCGGAACCCGTGTTGCTGAGCGTTGTGGGCTTCTAGCTCGGTGAGCTGGTCTTGGAGCCTGTTAGCTAGAAGCTTCTCGTAGACTTTGCCCAGAACTCTAAGAGGGATTTTAGTCTGTAATCCACCAGTTGATCGGGGAGCTTCATGGTTTTAGGAATAAAAATGATTTTGGCCATTTTTAGACCATCGGGGAAGAGGCTTGTATTAAAGGAAGTATTATAGATGTTCGTAATTCACTGAATGATTTGCCGGGGGGCATGCACCAAATTATTTTTACGGATGCCCGTCCAGCCTAGTGCCCTTTGTCTAAAGGCTTTCACAGTTGCCATGTCCTCTTCTGTTGTTTTCGGTCAGCAATGGTCCACCATCTCTCACCCTTCGTCGACGTGGGCTTGTGGGTGCATTCGATGTATCATCAGATTAAGATCTTCAATCAGCTCACTTTCAAATTCCTAGTTGAATTCCGCATCGTCTTCATGTATTATTGAGGATATCCTTCCAGAACGTGCGGAGCCTCTCTTGCAGGGCCGCCGGATCCTCCAAGTAGTCATCGCCCCCCTTGATACGGGTCTTTTCTCTACTTGGAAGGCCTTTAAGTTTCTTCACTTGTCGCCAGAACTATGGGGATTCACCTCGTTGTCTACCCTGACTATAAGACCGTCCCAGATTTCAGCCTGTTGTTGGCTTATAGCCTGCAGATTCATGGTTAAACGCCTAGAAAGGGTGGTGGTTGTTAAGCCAACACATTTTGAGTTATTATGAAGCCAATCTTCATAATAACTCAAAATATGTTAGCTTGGCAACCATCACCTCTTTCGAGGCGTTTAACCATGCATCTGCAAAGCGGAGGGCCCAAAAATCATATTGGGAGCGCGCATAGCATCAACCTTACTAGATATATTCTAGTTAAAACACCACAATTAAAAGAAAAGAGGGAAATAAAGCTAGGTGGAACATATTAGAAGCCATCTTAATAAACGAAAAAAAACTGCTCCTCAACGCCCAGGCTACGAGCTGGAATCGAACATTAAAATTGTATTAAAAATTCCACTCACCGGTTTTGGTTCGTTTCCCTTGACATTACGCTTAAGCGAAGAGGAATAAATATCCCCTAAAAACCGTTTTCTTTTCATTTAACCTGATTCTGACTCCACCATACTTCATTGGTAAAGGAGGAAAGAATACCTAAAGACGCTCCGAAGATGATCAAATAGATCGAAAGTTTACCAAACGCATTTATTAAAAAGAGATATGAACATAGGACAAATTATCTACCATCTACAAGATGGACTAAAAAAGACAGTAAGAACAATAGAAAGTTGGCATAGGAAATTGATCAAGGCGAAATATAACATGGTCTTCAACAAAATTTGCATATGAATATATATATTTATATATATATATATATATATATATATATATATATATATATATATATATATATATATATATATATATATATATATATATATATATATATATTTCACATATATACTCGTATATATATATATATATATATATATATATATATAAACGTACGAAATAGAAAAGGTCTCCTCTTAAAAAATTCAAGAATGACCGGGTTGTGGAAGAATCTGGAAGCTGATATGGAATTGATTATCGGTTGTCAGATATACGTGTCACTCAAGGCAACTTTATTATTGATATATATTCCCAGGAGTGGAGCTACATTTGGCATGTCCCGGTAACCTTTATTTCACTCTTTATGTGTTTGTTCTTCTGTTCTCGTGTAAGAATTACCCAATTCTGTGGAGGAGTGAACATTATCAGTACTATTTAAAATCATTCTCTAATAAAGGTTTTCATAGTTCTGATGTGTATGATTCATTGAGCAACGTTTTACCTTGGTAGTTCAGTCTTTCTTTGACAATTCAGCTTATAATGGCTGGATAGTTTTAAGATAGAACTATTAATCTGGCTGTATTCAAGTGTTGTCTTCTTGCAATTATTAATTTAAGTCATTAAATTATGAGTGCATTATCATCTCGGTAGGATGTGTAGTAATCCGATTGTAATGATTCCATCGTGTAATGTCTATGTGAGTCTCGCTACCCTCCTGGATAACGTAGTAGAGATCAATGTATAGGTACTGGGTTCGATTCCTGGAAAGAGCGAACCGAAAAGATTTCGCTCCGCGCTTTGAGCTGCCGCTATGCAGGCGGGTTGTCGAGTATGTGTATAGGAGCAAAAATCTTGCGCCTACCACCACACACAGCTACTCACAAAACCGCTCTCTTTCCTTTGCATTTAATTTGTGCATTACGCTAGAGCTCTTGCTTGTCTAGTGAATAAAGCGTTGGAGACCCACGCATGGGTACCGGGTTCGAATCACAAAGAGAGAGCCCCAATACAATATTAAACGTACGTAGGAAGCTAGGCGGCATTGGGGGCGCGCTGAGACTGAAGCATAGTCGCAAGAATATCCATCTACTTATGTGTTCGCACACAAAACTATGGCATAACAAGTGCCCTCTGTTACGCTTTCTCCCTTACACTATCTCACACAATCTGACTCACACATCTACTCTCTCACAAACTTTCACATACACTCTCTTAATCTCACTGTCTCTCACACACTGACTCTCCCTCTTTCTCATTGTCCCTCACACTTAATATCTCACACACTCTGTCACACACTCTTTTAGACTTTCCCTCTCTCTCACGCACACAACCTATGTTTCTCGCTCTCTCACACACTTTCTTTCACACCTTCTCTTACACTCTATCAAACTCTCTCTCTCTCTCACACACACACACACTCTGTCTCACACTATACTTCACACTCTCATGGCCTTTCGCATGCGTTCTCACATTCTCTCTCACACACACTCTCACATACATTCTCTCCCGCACTCTCTCTGACACTCTCTCACACCCTCTCTTGCACACTCTCTCGCATATTATATTTTACACTCTCTCTCATTCTCTCTCATAAACTCTCTCATACTCTCTCTTATAGTTTCTCTCACACTAGATCTCATTTTCTATCATACATTATTTATAATACTATTTATAATACAGGGTTCAATGTTCGGGCCTCTGTTCTTCATCGTCTAAATTAATGACATAGACGAAGGACTACTATGTTCGATTGCCAAGTTCGCCGACAATAGCAAGTTAGGAGGTAGTGTGAGCTCGCGAGAAGGAGTTGAACGCCTGCGAAATAGCCTTCTCAGGATAGGTCAGAGGTTCGAGAGTTGGCAGATGCCATTTAACCTTCACAAGTGCAACGTAGTGCACATCAGCCTAGCTAACCCTCGTGAAAACTAATCCTTGCCAGATACCACTGACCTTGAGAAAGATTTAGGCGTACTAATCAGGAGTGACCTATAGTTCTCCAAGTAGTGCTTCCAGGTCGAAAAGAGGGCCCAGCGACTGCTTAGGTACACGAAGAGACATTTTTGCTTCCGAAGTAAGCAGATTGTTCTCGGCGTGTACAACTCTCTAGTCAGGTCACACCATGAAAACGCCTTTCAATTCTGGTCCCTGACCCTGTGGAAGGACTTTAAACAGCTGGAAAGGGTACAGGCCAGAGCCAGAAATTTGAGCCCTTCCTTTAGAAATAAAAGAGGCCAGCTGATTGAAACTATTAAGATAATGAGAGGAGCTGAAAACGTGGATAACAGGAGGCTATTCATGTTGAACGCAAATGCTACACGTAACCACGGTTGCATACTGGAATTACTGCAATTCCATACAAGCATTTGTGCCAACTACTTTTGGTACAAAATTTGCGGAACGTGGAACCTTCTATCACCAGAAGTGGTAAACAGTTCTTCAGTCGAACAGTTCAAATCTCGACTTGACGAGATAATCCACATCTTGACCTAGATTTACCACTGTATAGATTATAAGTTAGAGGCAAGTAGATAGGTTTCAACTTTTCTATAAAAAAATCATGATTGTGTTATTTTTCACAGTATATTCAGGTACCATTTCCACTTTTCGGGGGATGTGGGTGGGCAGAGCCTTCATCTATGTTATGCTTTCTCTTATGCTATTGGTTAGGGCTTTCCAAAAATAATACCTCCCGGTATGGTCAGCAATGTCCTTTGATGTGCTTCTTTCTCTTGGACTTTCTACCACACATATCACACACTATCTCTCACATTCAATCTCTCACTCCCTCTCGCTCCTGCACTCTTTATTTCACTCTTCCTCTCTCTCTCTCTCTCTCTCTCTCTCTCTCTCTTTCTCTCTAACACTCTCTCATACACACACTATTTCTCTTTTCTCCTTCTTTCCTGCACCTCTCCTACAAAATGTCTTAATCTCGGACTGTCAGAATTGCGAGCGATTATAATTTTAATTTTTATGTAAATTTCATTATCCGGTTTGGGGACTTCAGCCCAATTGATGACAAGGCCAAGGTAACGCAATTAACTGTTTAGTCCATAATCTATCCAAATAAATTTAGAGTTATTAACTGTGACCTACCCTTGAACAATCGGGTTCGTTATTTTTTACAGGATATTCTTGCCTGAGTCTTTATTGATACACCACCGAGCTCCTGGACGGATGTTGGAAAATGTGTGAATGAGACTGTATGTGAATAACTTCCCCTATGGTCTCCCACAATTCTTGGGTATTATTTTTTAAGTGGAAAAGAATAGGTGCCCCACCCCCCCTTCCAGAATCAGTTGAAAAGGACAGTAGTAAATAAAAAATGAATTGATGTAGTTAAGGTAGATTAGTTTTTTTGGAATATGCCTAAAGATGAATTTTCGACATGGGTAGATTGTGAACATTGAACCTTCATGTTACTTTTGTTTTAATAAAATACTTCTCGTTTTCGAAGGAAATGTCGTTTAAAAATGTGAATTGGAATTCACCTACTGCTCAAAAAGGAAGGGTTTTTTTTTTACTCTTTTGCATCATGAGAAAACTTCAATTTCGCGATTAATTAAAAAGTTTCTATTAATAAAGTGAATGCACTTTTTCAGGAGTGGTAATTTTTTCACCATGTCTAGACGCTTGGTGACAACGTTCGCGCTCTTTTGTTTAGCAGTGCCAAATTTCTATCGTGTTGGCCAGCCTTTTTTTTGTTTGATGTGTGTGTAAGTAAGGTGGCGTGTTATTCGTTCTGTCTGGGTCAGTCTTGAAATTTAGTTACTAGGAGCATCAGAAAGGAGTTTAACATATTTGTATGAACAAAGTGAGTAAAACAGAAAAGCCATAAAAAAATAAAGTACTAACCTACCTAAACCACTATTTAACACAAACATTATTTTGGCGGTTCAAACCAAGCTATTAATGACTAGATGGCTGCCAATCTTGTTTTTCGATATCAAATCATAATTAAAAATTTCCGCGCCTTAATTAGTGAAAGTGTTGTATAGCGTTTTGCATATTTAAAAAAAAATAGAAATATTTGTAAATATAACGCCTTCGATTGTTTCGGAGTTGTTTATCTGTAGTTACCCTTAATCTAATTATTTCCATCCTTATTAACAAAGAAAAGGCAATATTGAAGTAGTTGTGCTCACATGCATTCTCTATAATGAAGATGGGACATCGGAAGCTATGGTAATATTTTACTGTCATTGAAACCTGTATAAAAAAATGGGTGTTCATTGTAAACGGTTCCAAAGATTTTGATTATAGGGATGGGTATGAGTGAGTACCTATCAACTAGATCCAGACGCATAAGGGAGGCTCAATTAAAGTCCAGACATTACTTTTAATACCATTAATACTCAGAAAGCCAAGTTCAAAGAGAAGACCTAGAAGCAATAACACTCTTATTAGCAGAAGGGTTGGTCGTTGCAACCATCACTCTATCCATCTTTATGCAGTGCAATATTGGTCATCGTACTTGTGATAGAACGGGTTAAGCAGCGTTAGTTTCAACTCCTATCACATATTATTTTAAAACCACGATGCTCCTACGTGCATCTTCGCGTCAAAGCTTGGCGCCTTATCACAGCCACTGGATGTCAATGTTTAAACAAGGAGGTTATCGTCCCCCCGTTCGCCCCCATACGCCGACCTCGCCAGATTGAGTTAGGCTTATGGGCAGATAAGGCATTCTTCCCAGCCTCGGCTGTGCATTCCCTCGAAGTTCCCACTCCATTGTCCCCCACGCCAAGGGAGTGTCTCGACTATTTAGATGGAAACTTTACCACTAAGATCAGATTGGAAATCCAGATTTTCGTCGCGAAACATCACCACGACCCTCTCTCCCTTTGTGCGCCAAGGGACCTCGACCTCGAGATTCACCATCACTTGTCCAGAAGGAGGACAATAACCCTTGAGTGCCAAAGGTTCGAGCCTTTCGTGACGCCAAGTCCTCAAGGCTTCCCCCTCGTTGTTCAGGAAGAGAACAACGTAGAACAGCCATTGTTCTTTTGAGCCCTTCGCCAAGAAACGGTTCTCACCCTTCCCCCTTGTTGTTCAGAGGAGAACAACATTAGAACAGCCATTGTTCTTGAGCCCGTAGACAAGAGACGGTTCTCCCCCCCCTCCCCCTGTTGTTCAGAGGAGAAAAACGTAGAACAGCCATTGTTCTTTTGAATCCGTTCGCCAAGAAACGGTTCTCACCCTTTCCACTTGTTGTTCAAGAAGAGAACAACATTAGAACAGCCATTGTTCTTGAGCCCGTAGACAAGAGACGGTTCTCACCCCCCCCTGTTGTTCGGAAGAGAACAACGTAGAACAGCCATTGTTCTTCAAGCCGTTCGTCGAGAAACGGTTCTCATTCTCAAGACGCCACGTCAGGATCCTTTTATTCCCCCCCCCCCCTTCGGCTGGAACTCGCCAGCGGACCGAAAATTCCTTCACGTCACCTTCCACTGTGCCACTCGTATAAAGTTACGTAAGCAAACGTCACCTTTGAGTACTTAACCCTTTTGTCAATTCTATCCTGTTCTTTAAATGGTTTAGCGGACCATCCCATCTCTTTAACTCTATATTTTTTTTACCTTTTTAAATCCTTTAATCCTCGGATTGGCCCGAGCCGCCACGACTCTTTCCATTCTCTGTTTATGTCAATATTTTCCGTCTTGTGTTTGTTGATAGTTATTATTAATAAAACTCTATTTTATTAATGATAGCAATATTATTATCCTTGAGCTCAGTTCCACTTCTTAAGCCTATCGAAGATACATAATATCGGCCCGCCAGACATTAACGCACTCTTAAGATAATTAAAGAAGTTCCCTCAACGAATAGTTATATATGGTATATCGTCGAGAGTCCATTCTACGACAGTACTTTATATATATATATATATATATATATATATATATATATATATATATATATATATATACTATTTAAATTTGGTATCAGGTGTGTAAGGTTTAACGCTATATCTTTGCAAACACCGGTCTCAGTCGAGTAAAGCATAGTGTTATTCGTTATAATAATAGAGTATAGTAGTTCCCTTTTGTTTTAACGATTGCTATCCCCTTTTTTTATACTTAAGCTGGAGTAGCTTAAAGAACTGTTATAATAATTTGTTTGTGTTTTTTTGTGATTTTAGTCAGTGGTTATTTAGATCGAGAAACCAAGTACGAATAGGTCAGTGCCCATATTTAGGTAGGCTAATTTCTCTAAAAGGCATTATTCTTGTTGCAAGGAATTTTAGTTGGTTGACTATGGCACCCCCAAGTGCAAAGATGACTCAGTTCGAAATCTTTAAATCGCAAGGAGAGTCCTTGGGACTTTCTGGGAAAGAACTAATTGAGTACGTTCAAGAGGAGCAAAGAAAAGAGCGTGAAGAAAAAGAAAAAGAAAGGGGAAGAGAAATCCAACGAGGAGAAAGAGAAAGAGAAATCCAACGAGAAGAACGAGAAAGAGAAATCCAACAAGAAGAACAAGAAAGAGAAAGAGTAATCCAACGAGAAGAAAGAGAAAGAGAGGAACGGATAAGACAAGCTGAGCTTCACCATCAGATTGAATTAGCTCGTGTTGAAGCAGAGATACAGTCCGCCAGTTCCCGTTCCGAAGCCCCCCTCCCAATCTCTCACTAAAGCTACCCAATTTCAAGGATGAGAGGATTTCGGAGCATTTTTAGCCCACTTCAAAAAGATCCTTGAAATCAATAACATGGATCTAGAGGCTGAAGGTGTAGCCAGATTACTTCCCCTGTTAAATTGCAAATTGCGCGAAATTTTTATATCTTTACCATCTGAGTGTACAATTAACTACAGCACCTTAAAAGCTGAGTTATTGGCCACTCATAATATGACTCCCGATTTCTACCGCCAAGAATTTCGAGGAGGTCGTATTAAACCCGGACAGACGTTCCGTCAATTCGGATACATTCTTCAGAGGAATTTTAAATTTTGGTTAGAATCCTCAAAGGTTGATCCGAACTACGAGTCCTTAACAGACTTCGTGTTGCGAGATCAATTTTTGGCGTCTCTCCCGACGGAGATCCGCGCGTTCGTCAAGGATCGTCAGTGCTAAACCTTTAAAGAATGTACCGAAGAAGCGGATGTCTATGCCGCAAGCCATAATTTATACCCAAAGGAGAATCGGATTTCTCACCAATCCCCCTACAAGGAAAGAAGGAAGGATTCGCCCCCCTTTACAGGAAAATCGACGAAGTTTCCGAGTCCCGTAAAACCCCAAAACTTCTTTCCCCAAAACCAACAACGGGACTCCCAACCTTCCGTTAAGATTTCTCCTCCATCTCTCTTCCCGAAGCGACCAATCATATGCTTCACCTGTGGTGTAGAAAACCACATGAGCTGGAATTCCCCCCAAAATTCTAGGCTTAAAAGCGGACCAGCCCACCAAGTTCACCAGATTAATGCCACCCCGGCTCCCCCGGTGGTGCAGACCCAAGCAGAAACTTATCCCCCTCCGTCAGGCCACCAGGTAAATTTTGTTTTTGATAAAAGTTCATCGGGAACTTTGAAATTTGAGGAGGGCAGCGTGAACGGCTGTCGAGTATCGACTCTCGTCAGGGACACAGGATGTACGTGTTTCATCGTGTCCGACGAACTCCTCCCCCCAGTGGACCCTAACCACGAAAAATTTGCTGTGGTACATGACTAACTTGGGCAGGCGAACCAATTCCCCTTTGTTAGATGTTACCTGCAGTGTCAATATTATGATGGCTGGGCTGCAGTCATTTCAGCACCCATACAATTCTGTTCCGTACTTATAGGACAGAGCCCCCAAGTAAGTTCCGACCCTGTGTCTCAGGCCGCCCTTCCTCAAGGCCGAGCTAAGAAAGAAGTTCACGAGCCCGTCCCCATCAGAACCCCGATACCGTCCGATTTCTCGGAGACCCCTAACCAGGACTTTAGGACGGCACAAAAGAAGTGTGAATTACTAACACCCTTAGGCAATAAGGCCAAAGACAAGGACACGGAGACTGTCCGTGGACCCCAAGAAAAAAAGAAACCCCAACGCGCCCATGGAGATACCTTCGTAGAACTGGACGAAACATCGGCGCTTGAAGAAGATTACCCCGTGGAGTCCCTTAATGTAATACAGATAGTGTGCACCCAACATGATGCCGATTACCCTCCTTTTTCCCTACCAGGCAAGTCTTTGGAACCCTCTGACCTGGATATTGACGCGCAGCTGACACCACATCAAAAGAGTCAGCTACAAGAACTATTTAAATGGAGTCACCATTTAACCACCTTATTAGCTCTTTTCGAGCGACTGCGCGAAAATGACCTCACCATTGGCCCCAGCAAATGCCATTTTGCCCACGAAACCATCAAATATTTGGGTTTCAAAATAGGACAAATCCAGTTGGGTCCCCAAGAGGATAAGATTAAGGCAATCGCCGACATGCCCCTCCCAATTACAAAGAAGCAATTAAGATCGTTTCTAGGATCAGCTTCGTACTATCGACGATTCGTTCCGAATTTCGCTGCAATTTCGGCGCCCCTCAGCTCCCTTTTAAAAAAGAATTCACCCGATCGTCTACGTTGGAATGATGTCGCTATTTCCCATTTTAATCAGCTTAAGAGTAAGCTCATTTCTGCCCCCATTTTAAAGTTGCCCAACCTGGAAAAATCCTTTGGGATTTATTATTAAGTTGTATTAAAGGTTATTTTCCCCTGTAATCTAAAGGTCAAAATAATCATATGTATTGAGGTAATACGAGTTATGTGCAGGAAGGTACGGTTGGTACAAGAAAACGAGTTTCCCACAACGGAGCTCTATCGTTGTCCCTTTTCTCTTTTTTCGAAGTAACAACTTCCCCCGGAATGGAGGGGTATGATAGAACGGGTTGAGCAGCGTTAGTTTCAACTCCTATCACATATTATTTTAAAACCACGATGCTCCCACGTGCATCTTCGCGTCGAAGCTTGTCGCCTTATCACAGCCACCGGATGAAAATGTTTAAACAAGGAGGTTATCGTCCCCCCGTTCGTCCCCATACGCCGACCTCGCCAGATTAAGTTAGGCTTATGGGCAGATAAGGCATTCTTCCCAGCCTCGGCTGTGCATTCCCTCGAAGTTCCCACTCCATTGTCCCCCACGCCGAGGGAGTGTCTCGACTATTTAGATGGAAACTTTACCACTAAGATCAGATTGGAGATCCAGATTTTCGTCGCGAAACATCACCACGACCCTCTCTCCCTTTGTGCGCCAAGGGACCTCGACCTCGAGATTCACCATCACTTGTCCAGAAGGAGGACAATAACCCTTGAGTGCCAAAGGTTCGAGCCTTTCGTGACGCCAAGTCCTCAAGGCTTCCCCCTCGTTGTTCAGGAAGAGAACAACGTAGAACAGCCATTGTTCTTTTGAGCCCTTCGCCAAGAAACGGTTCTCACCCTTCCCCCTTGTTGTTCAGAGGAGAACAACATTAGAACAGCCATTGTTCTTGAGCCCGTAGACAAGAGACGGTTCTCCCCCCCCCCTCCCCCTGTTGTTCAGAGGAAAAAAACGTAGAACAGCCATTGTTCTTTTGAATCCGTTCGCCAAGAAACGGTTCTCACCCTTTCCACTTGTTGTTCAAGAAGAGAACAACATTAGAACAGCCATTGTTCTTGAGCCCGTAGACAAGAGACGGTTCTCACCCCCCCCCCCTGTTGTTCGGAAGAGAACAACGTAGAACAGCCATTGTTCTTCAAGCCGTTCGTCGAGAAACGGTTCTCATTCTCAAGACGCCACGTCAGGATCCTTTTATTCCCCCCCCCCTTCGGCTGGAACTCGCCAGCGGACCGAAAATTCCTTCACGTCGCCTTCCACTGCACCACTCGTATAAAGTTACGTAAGCAAACGTCACCTTTGAGTACTTAACCCTTTTGTCAATTCTATTCTGTTCTTTAAATGGTTTAGCGGACCATCCCATCTCTTTAACTCTATATTTTTTTTACCTTTTTAAATCCTTTAATCCTCGGATTGGCCCGAGCCGCCACGACCCTTTCCATTCTCTGTTTATGTCAATATTTTCCGTCTTGTGTTTGTTGATAGTTATTATTAATAAAACTCTATTTTATTAATGATAGCAATATTATTATCCTTGAGCTCAGTTCCACTTCTTAAGCCTATCGAAGATACATAATATCGGCCCGCCAGACATTAACGCACTCTTAAGATAATTAAAGAAGTTCCCTCAACGAATAGTTATATATGGTATATCGTCGAGAGTCCATTCTACGACAGTACTTTAGGAAGGAGATTGGTTTCCTTGAGTCTGTGAAAAGGAGGACTAAGATGATTCATGGGTTGAAGAACATATCCTATGCCGAAAGGCTCAGGATTACCCTCGAAATTTGTATTTTTAACATAAAAAACAATGTTTAATATTAACTAACCTTATATTAGTATTTTGTTATCTTTCCTCTGGATTTGATGGCTTGTTGTAGACGCTTCGGCATGGATTTGATCAGGTTTTGCCAATTTTTAGACGAGCCAATGTCTTGAACTTCATCCTTATTTTTTATTATTTGCTATAAATTTTACATGGGATTAAGATCTGGGCTATTAACAGGCTAATCAAAAATATTAAATTTATTGTGAATAAGCCATTTTGTCACAATTTTAGCCTTGTGACAAGGTGCCCCATCAAGCAGGAATTTTTCTGTCTTCCTTGCAGCTATTCTATTCAGAGAATTTTTTGTTCTCTGCGTAGCGTAGTGTACTAACGGCATACTTTTAACTGTGATCAAAGCGGTGCTCGCTGCCTCAGTGTGCCTGGTTCGAATCGCTTCCCTGCACGGATTTTTCGAAAAAAGGTAATAAAAATATTACTGCAAGGAAAAATTATTCCGTTTTCTCTTTCAATGTGGTTTAACGGATTCATTTCCATCATTCTCTCGTGCTACTTTGAGAGATATATACATTTTTATATCTGCCACGTGTTTACCTATTCTTCATTTATTTTTTGAATTCCCAATTAATTTTCTATTTTCTTGCATAGTCTCCGTTCGAGCTTGCGAAATTGTTCCTTAAAGGCTATTCTATTCAGAGAATTTTTTGTTCTCTGCGTAGCGTAGTGTACTAACAGCATACTTTTAACTGTGATCAAAGCGGTGATCGCTGCCTCAGTGTGCCTGGTTCGAATCGCTTCCCTGCACGGATTTTTCGAAAAAAGGTAATAAATATATTACTGCAAGGAAAAATTATTCCGTTTTCTCTTTCAATGTGGTTTAATGGATTCATATATATATATATATATATATATATATATATATATATATATATATATATATATATATATATATATATATATCATGGCTTTCATTCTAAAGAATTTGGAAACTTCTCTATCTTCTTTTTCAGTGAACACGTTGGTGACTTACTAGCCCGATGCAAGAACCCCATGTTCGATCGCAACCTGGACATCTAAAGTTCTTGATCCCATTCGGAAGTCAAGAGACGCCTGTGCTTGGAATTGTTTAGTGTGGGAACCTGCAGCACTCTCAGAGAACCCACGATCTTGATCAAAACAGCGGTTGTTTCAGTGGCATGAAAGATTAAGACGACTAAACCATTGATCTGATATTGCAACCCTCGTCTGCCTTCGTGACCGTTGACCAAATCGAGTAGGTTCGTTCGCTCCGCTCACTCCGCCGTTGTAGATTTTCCGCAGTGGCAATCTAACTAGGCCTGAAATTCGCCTCCCGTTGGCGCGTCAATTGCTCGTCCGCGAGCCAAACGCTTCCTAGACGCACCTGCTGCCATGCCTATCGTAGGTCGCTCTCCATCGAAAGCAGCTTCTGTCTCTTTTAGCCTAAGTTCTTTACAGCTTGTCTACTATAAAAATCTATCGATCTTCATTCTTTTTCACACAAAACTTTATAAAAAATAATAAACATGAAAACTTTATAAATACCTAAGCACTATCGTTCTAAAAATTTCACCGGTTTATGAATCTTAAATTCGAATTAACGCGTGATGATGAATGAAGTATTGATGGAGGTTGTACTTAGGGCCTGAATTAATCTGGTAAAGATCGCTCGATACTTTCTAAAGACTATGCGCTTATATAGTTAAATGCTGTAATGATGAACAGTTAGTAATGAATGACTATCAAAAGGTATTTCTATAGAGCTAAGTTTTTTTTTTATATATATATTTCAAAATTTGGAAGCGGAGTTAGAATCACTCTATTTAATTGATGGGCAGGGCTTTGTGACATCAGCATACAGAAGATTAATCTCTTTCTGTTGTTATCCCCTTTGGGGGCACCACAAACGAAATGTTATGCTCCTGCATTAGGTACGCTTCACAGGAGTGATCTGTCCTGGATGTTTTATCCAGAATCATAGAGAAGTTCCGGTGATTGCCTAATCATCGAAATACCTGGAAGTTGAATGCTATAGGGTGCCAGAGTGTATATATATATATATATATATATATATATATATATATATTTATATATATATATATATATATATATATATATATATATATGATAGGGAGATCTCAATACGCACAAGATATTTAGTCTTTTTATATGACTAGACAAGGATAGAACATAGATTATTAAGAAGGAAGACAGAGATAGTGAACGGAATAAAATAATATAAATACTTTTGAAAGTGAATTTCGGTGGGTTTCGAATCTATGCCTTCGAGCACTCTTCACCCTTTAGTCCTTTGCGCTCAACCCAAAGTAGAAATGATCGAAGGAAACGAGTGCGCTTGTGCCTGGGTGGATTTTCTTTGCTCTCTTTATTATCGTTCTCTTTGAGTGAATGGTGGTTTGTTTCTTAGGTATGTTGCAGTGTTGTTAGTTTGAAGGAATATTGTTACCAGATTTGATTCATTTGTGTGTTGAGAGAGGAGGATTCAGTTATTGGGTATATTTTTGATGCATGGCGTCGCCGAAGGAGAGCACATTTATTGAATAACATTTATTTAAAAGCCCTTCTGAAGTACTCCAAGGATCATTTTGAGAAAGATTTCAATTTTTCAGTCATTTTCTATAGTTAGATGAAACTAAGAGTTATGCAGCCCAATTAATGTTACTCGTAGGTATGTTTGGCTTAAAGGGGTGGGGCGATTTACAAAAGAATACTTCCCACAATAATACATGTAGGTGGATGTAATATGTTGAGGGACAAGATCTTTGTAACATGAGTTCGTACACTTCATCGGTTTAACGGACTAATAAAGAAATCTGCTTACAAGCTTGGCATAGTAGGAAGAATGGTTTCAAATTTGGTGCTTTCCAGGTTGAAGAAAGTTTCAAAGGATGAATGAAGAAAGGACCACCACAGTCGTAGACCTTAACCCAATAACAAAATTTATACCATCAACTGAAGGTCCGCCCCCACGAAAAATTTCCCCAAAGAATCGAGTAATTGAAGTTCTGCAAAAACGAGTGGGACAAAATTTCTTTCAAAGTTTGTTTTAACCTAATCAAAAACTATACTAGTAGTTTAATAAGTGTCACTAGGCAATGTGGTTGCAATAATGACTATTGGTTATCAGATTATATAGTTTATGAATACGATTTTATTGAAAGTTTTAGTATCAGGTGTTTCTATTTCTATATTTGCTTATTAAAATTGTTAGAATTTTAGTCCAGATCTATTAATTCTCCCCTCCCCATCCCTCTAAGCTTCGTTACTGTTCACTAAACAATTCATGAACAAAGGCAAAACATATAGTATTACGTATGCTTATGAATACTATTGGAGCATGTGTACTCACCTCTTACTTGTTGTTACCAAACACTATCTCCTTCATCTGAAAGAAACGGCATTCTCCTATCTTCCACTCCAAACATCAACAAACAACAATTTTACTTCTTCTGATACAAGCCAAAATACGATTTTAGAAAAACTAAATAAGAACAAATCTCAACACCAATTCCACCTTATCCCTCACAACACGGTTTCTGCAGCAATCTACCTAGTACATTGTACTTTAATCATACATCCAACGCAACATTTACTTGAAGGGCTCTACCCCGCCCCCAGCATATAAGCAAACATAAAATTATACGAAACATGTGACTGAGACCACAAGTAATGGATCACCAATTTCCTATAAAGCAGCCTAAACTAGGGCACTCACAACCTCACAATCTCAAAATACATGCCATTATACAATAATATGCCACTATGAACCATTTTCACACTTATTTTCCATACTGAATTAAACATTATTGTTGGAAAAAATAGCATAATGCTTGCAAGTTCCCCCCCCCCTCTCCCTCTCACAGAGGCACCCAAGATTCCACAAAGTTTACGAGCGTGGGGCCCTCTTTAACAAGAAGCTCCCTTCACCGCCTTCTTCCAGCATAATCGTGACGGAATTGTGGGATTAGGTCGGTCCCCAGAGAACCTACCTCATCGTCTCCACCCCTTATCTCACCATCTTCATTCACCAGCACCACCCGAACATCAGGTTCCAAGGTAACCCTTCCCTTTCACATTCTCACAACTTGACCGCGAAGCTTACCAACATTACAAGTATATAGGGATTTACATAGTGAATAGTTATTTTCAAGCCAAGTGAGATATCCGAGATTCACTTATTTGTATATATATATATATATATATATATATATATATATATATATATATATATATATATATATATATATTTTGTTTAGTGTTCATTAATACTTTATTTTCATATTGTTGTGTATCTAACTTCCTTTGGGTCGCTTGCGGGCAAAGTTCATTCCAATCCTTCGGTAGCCAACTTCTAAGCACTCGAGAGTCAATAAACCCATTCAGGGCACGACCCGAACGAAGTATAAGGAGTAGTACGACGACAACTCCTCATTCGAGATAATAGGATATATATATATATATATATATATATATATATTATATATATATATATATATATATATATATATATATATATATGAGTCGGGAAAACTCCAACCACCCCTCGGCCTATTCCTCGACAATCATAAATACACAATTCTACATCAAATTATATTCAACTAAGTTATACTTCGAATCGCATTAATGTGACGGCCTCAACACAAATCCACCTACACATGGGTAAAAATAAAGTAGCATTTTCAACAAATTTGAATATAATCTATGTCCTTTCTATGTATTTCCTTGCTCAGCGAAT
The DNA here is from genome assembly GCA_963969495.1 of Ceratothoa steindachneri. Classification (NCBI taxonomy): domain Eukaryota; kingdom Metazoa; phylum Arthropoda; class Malacostraca; order Isopoda; family Cymothoidae; genus Ceratothoa; species Ceratothoa steindachneri. The sequence goes on along the minus strand of OZ018319.1, from coordinate 126,006,900 downwards.
GCAAATAAATAGCTCATATACATACTCAAATGTTAACACCAATTACACAACTCCCCAATCAATTCCACACTGCACTTATATATCCCAGACAAAGAAGAGGAGTAATTTTCCAGGTTCGAAACACTGGAATCATTTATCAAGACTAAGATCAAGGCCTAACCAAACTTCTATACTTTTATTTCAGCACCTCATAAACCAACCAAACAAATAAACCTACCAATCTATGACTACGAGTTACAAAACATTGCACACCTAATATAACATGCGCAAAGATTAAGCCCACAAAGAGAGAGAGAGAGAGAGAGAGAGAGAGAGAGAGAGAGACACACACACAAAGCATCATTAGATACCTGGGGTGGAGGACTACCAGGCAGACGTCATATATATATATATATATATATATATATATATATATATATATATATATATATATATATATATATATATATATATATTGAGGATAAATCCCAGAGCCACCAGAAACGGATGTAACATCTTTTAATTTCTCACTAGGTTTCGAAAACTACAAGTTTTCGTCTTCAAGCTAGAATAAGTTTACTAAAGTTAATACATTTGAAGAAAACATAAAAAGGCCAACAAGACATTGAATTATTTTAAAAGGTGACCTATTATAAAATATCAATAAAATGTACTAGAATTTAAAATTTCAAACATGACTTGGCAATAGTTAAATTTGCTTTAAAACTGACTTAAAAAATTAGTTAATAAATTTTAAGTTTATTTCAGAAATTAATTAAAACCTATAAGAAAAATTGACCTTGCAATAGTTAAAGATAATAAATTTAAACTTTGTTTTTAATTTTGTAAACACTGTAAGAGTTAAAACGCTACTTGATATTCTCATTGACCCCCCTCAACCCTGCATAGAAGTTCCTAAAATGCCTGTATATTTACTAATTTCAGAGATGGGTTTTTTAAACGATACTTTTAAAAGAAAAATCCTATTCATTTTCAAAAGATATTTTCCCCAAATCAACCCCCAAATAGTTTCTATAAACAAACTATCGATAGGAAGTTTTTTAGCAGTAAAGATCCTATCTCTTTGGAGTTCCGCCGTGATAATGTGTTTTTATTTAAATGTCCCAGTTGTACTAGAGCCTCTTACAGTGGCAGCTCTGTCCAGTCTCTTGGAGCTAGGTTCTCTGTTCATATCGGGATTAGTTGGCGCACAAACAAAATCTTCAATAAAAAGGAAAAGTCTTGTTCTGCGAGTTCACTAGAAGTTGTACCATGATTTGATATGAGAGCTGCTTCCTACTTTTTGAAATCAAGTTCTTTTGGATGGTGTCACTTATTGCTTTACACTAATCGCGCCCATCTGATATATATATATATATATATATATATATATATATATATATATATATATATATATATATATATATATACCAGTAAGACGGCTGGCACTCTCTATCGCTCAGCTTTCCAGCGTTGTGATACTTACGCAATCATCGTATCGTCTCGGTTTGAAAGAAAACATCTGGGACAGATCACTCCAGCAGAGCAGACCTAATGCAGAGCCATAATATTTCCTTTGAGATGCCCCTAAAACGGACAGCAGCAGGAAGTACATAATTCAACTTTAGACACAGGTTACGATTGCTTTTCATCTGGTCATCCCACAAAACAGTACCCTGTAGCAAGACATCCCTGAGCTACCCCCCGCGCCCATCAATTACTTGGAGTGATTCTGAATCCGCCTCCTGGTTTGGAATTATAGAAACCAATACGTAGTTGTTTACAAATACTTGTTAATAGTTATTCATTACTCCTGTTGATTATTATAGTGTCCGAATCTAGAGGCACGCGTGGAGTCTTTACAACGTATTGACCGATTTCGACTAGAATTTTCATTCACGTACAAAGCATAACCTTCATCTAAACTCCATTGATTACCATGCCCTGACTAGAACTCAACATTCATAAACTGATGGAATCATTATTTCAATTACTGTTAATTTATTTTTTAAGTGGTCTTAAATAAATTTTATCAAGGGCTCATATTTATTTTTGTTATTAAATTGTGCAAGGATTTAATCTCTCTCGAGCTGTGTGTGAAAGGGGGAAGTTCAATTGATTTTATGCCGGATAAGATATAAAGACTTGGACCAAACGAAGAAAATGGAAAGGGAGTTACTGTCACAGAAGGTACACAGGTTTAGCTCAGTTTCAACAGCAGTAGTCCCCTTTAACTATAAAGTGGTTTGCCAAAAGTGACCATCGAATTTCATCACGCAGAGTTTTTTGCAGCAACAACTCTACGGAAGTACATCGCACTATGGTAAGCACAAACTGTGCTATATTGTTGATCGAGTTTCAGGCTGCCTCACCCAATTCGTGGTAAATAAACTTCGAACTATCCTTCTCCTTAAAAAGAGTAATGAGTGACAGTCATAACCACTAGTCACTGGTGCGGGCTTTGCCACACGTACTAACTAATCGATTGAATTTTACCTTTTCTAAGAAACCTCACAAAATTGAGGTAGCAAACCCTCCAACTTGCCATTTTGAAAAGGTTCACCAGGACTGGTGGTTCGGTCTACCCAGCTATAAAATCTTTTTCCTGAAAATCATCTTAGGAAAATGAAGGACACAATAGGGAATAGTGTAAACCCGAATTTTCTTTGAGTGAGAATAGTTAGTTCGCTGCCTTCCCTCTCACGTCTAAGTAAAACTTTAAGTTCTAGCCACGGAGACCCAATTTGAGGAACTCGCTACGGTTGCCTCATGAGCTCTCAATCGCGGCACTTAGATAATGGTTAATGAATTCTATCACAAAAGATCAATAATGCAGCTATAATCGGTCTTTATCTTTAAGAGCTCGCAACTTACTCACGAGGGCTGGTCACGCTCGAGAAGTGGGGAGATTACTTCAAAATACACCCAGCATCACGTGCACCCAACTTCCCCGCTGAGCCTTACAACTCTTCTCTCGGATCACACAACTATCAAACTCTTCAGGATCGCATCTCCTAAAACCAAAGACAATAGAGTAGCTAGGCACACTACTGTGTGAATGGAACAGAGGGGAAATTCCGAGAGAAACAGAAGTAAAGGACGTCCCATTTATGTTTTCGCACTCTCCGTGTTTTAATGTTATCGACCCTGCCACCGGAAAAAAAGGCTCCTGCTCGACAAAGAATCAGCGATCAACCTTTTACTTGCTACATACGACGTTAGGCACCAACTGACAGCCAAATTTCCCTTCATACCGCAAAAGGATCCCCAAAGTGTGCGTTTTTTGTACGTACGATTAATTTATAATTTAGTTTAAGACTTAAGTTAAAAGAGAAAGCTTTTACTGTGCGATGTCAAAATTGCAATTATAATCGGTGCTGATTTTTAAGCATATTGTCATTTTTTAGTTTAATTTAAGCATCTACGCTTTGTTGACAGCACTATCAATCTATCATTAGTGCAATAAGTCAAAATGGCATTAATCCATTGCTCTACCTTTCTATTTCAAACAGCTCTGCAGTAGACCAACTCTTTCTCAAATACAGTGAGCTTTACAAATCCTACAACAACTACGATAATAACCAAAAGGTGCCTAGGGTTCCCTCTTCATATTTTGGTTATATCTTGAGGCAGGGACTGCCAGTTGCTGGGCGACTACGACCTTTATCCTTAGAGTTATTAGACGTGGTAAAAGATGACATTCGAACATTGTTTAGAGCGAAAAAATTAGGCTAAGTAGATCTACAGGGGTGGTTGTGTGGGTTAGGGGTCGGGTTGAGGGGTCTGGGTGAGGCAGTCGAGGGTGGCAGGTATTAAGGGCTAGTAGGAAGTAAGCCTACTTTTAGTCTTCCAGTCGATTTTGTTCTGACTCCCAAAGTTTCTCAGGGAAAATACGCTTTTAGGCTGGGTTCCAGAAGGTGCCTCGGTAATTACAGATTGAAAGAAAAGGACTTGAAAGGAAAGCGGCAATAAGTAGGCTTTATTCATAGCTTGGGCCTACCTAAAATTGGAGCAAGCGAAACAGTTCGAGTGCTTAGCTGAGTCTAAGGACGTAGGACTTAAGGACGAGGAACATATTCGTGATGCTAACTAATAATAGCAAGATATCAAGTAAGCTATACTGACAGACGAGTTAGCATAGTTTCGCTCTTAGTCTCTTTTTATCTTTCTGTGTGTATTTAATATATAGTCCCCTTATTTACAAGGGGCGTGTTCTCACTCCATTATTGCCCTGGGTGCAGAGCGGAGCTAATGATCAGAAATATGTTGGTCAGTTCCTTTGTTGACCATTGGCCGGAGTTACAAGAGGTATGTGCGTTTAATGAAACTACATATTTTTCCCAAGTTGGGCCCACATCGAATATCAGAAAGACCGTTTGTCATTTCACAGGTCCTCGAAAATTTTAACCAGTTAAAGCACATACCACCCTGTATTTGCTCGTCTTGCCCCTGTTATTTATTATTGAGATCATTTCGTCTGGTATGCGTATGTTTTTGTGACCGAGTTGGGACATTGGCTGTCCGCATGCTTGACTCATAATTCTCTTAATAAATATACAATTGTGATATAATTATTTCTTTCTATTTTACATTGGTTCACTACTTATTACATGGCATATTATCTCATTAATTAATGCGTGTACCCAATTTCAGGATTCATAGATCCACCCGGCGCCCATTTGTGGGGTTCCTCGCTGGGCCTACTACCTATTCTACAATTTAGGTGCCACAGCCCAACTTTCTCTTTCAATTTTGAGTGCCACAGATCTCCCTATCCCTCACCCATTCATCTTGTGAAGAAATTCCATAACACTTACCGTGTGACCAGTGGCTACGCTGTTAAAATTCTCTCACGTCTCACGACTATGGATTAATAACTGCTCACTTAGCTCATCGATTTTACTGTAACTTTAAAGAATTTGTTCGGTGTTTTCTAAAATCGAATTAATAGACGCATTTTTCAAATATCAATTGAGCCATCTACCATTGAAAAAATAACCATGATATCGTCAGTGAGTCTCTATGAATTTCTCATTTTTTCTTCAAGGTATGGCCGACTCTTCTCCAACATTCCACTTGTACATTAATCATGTTTTACGTGACCTGAAATTCGTTTTCTCATATGTCAATTGCCGGCTAATTGCAAACAAAAACGAAGGACAACATTTGCAACATTTGGAGTAACTATTTGTTAGGCTTAATTTGCAGAATTGGCAACTCAACATTGTAAAATGTGCTTTTTCAGTAGGGTTATTCATTTTTATTGGGATATAAAGTTGACTCTTAAGGTAAATCCTCAACAGAGGATAATTGCAAAAGCTACAGAGATTCGTCAGTTTAATCATTTTCCTTCGTAGATTTACTAAAAATGCTGCACCACTCTCATTCATCTCACAAGAATTTAGAGGACTCAAACGGGCGTTGCCTCAAATCAATATTGCAATTGGATGACAACGTAGCATTCGCGTTTAACAATATAAAATACGATATAGTAAAAGCCAACCTTTTTCTCCATCCCAAACTAAACAGTCCAATCTGTTTAATTACGGATGCGTCTGACTTCGGTTTCAGAAGTCTTTTTCAACATTTTTTGGAGAGAATAGTAGACATGTAGACATTAGTAATCTTAAGTACAGCCTCCTTGATTTTACTGATTGCAAAGCGATCCATTGGTACACTTTCATAACCAACCACTGTCCAAAAGAGGACCGCTCATTTAAATTTATTAGTTAGTACACTAATGATATTCGTCACTAACTTGAAAGAGATGCTCCTACTGATGCTATCTCTCGGGCATCCATCAAGGATTGCAAAAAGCACTACATGCAACTCATTGTATCGACACGACTATTAACGTCAGAAGCAGACAATCTAATCCCCCTCATGTCATTCAATCAATTCAACCATTCCTTCTTTCACTATTAACCACAATGAAGCTTTAGTCAAATCTCAATTGATCGATATGCATTTAAAATATCTACGGGAGAATGCCGCCACCTCGCTTCAGTTTTATAAGATTAGCCTATTTTCTTCCTCGCATTCTATCATTTGGGGTCTCTCGAAAGGCTTGTTCGTCCTTTTCTAACCTCTGACTACCGAAAGCTAATGTTGAATAATTATTAATATTTGGGTCATTTAGGCAAGGCCCTATCCTAAAATCAATCTCGGACAGATTGGTCCGGTGGGAGATCAGGAAAGACACACGAGAATGAGTTAGAAATATTTTTCATTATCAGAATTCCAAAGTACAAAGATATACGAAAGTACCTATTACACAATTTGTTGTGCTTGCATCAAGGTTTCACACCATCCATATGGACATATTAAGTGGTTTTTCAACCACAAAAGAGGTTTATAAATACATTCAAACCAAATCTTCCACTATTATAAGTGATGGAGCCATATCTGTTTAAAGATATCGCATTAGAATCTGTGATTGAAGCATTCTTCACCAAAGACATATCAGGTTTAGTTGTTCTCGTTAACATAATCTTAGATAATTGTTTGCAATTTCATTCTGGGATGTTTCAGGAGTTATTAAAATTCATTACCACAAAACACATTTTCACGTCCCGGGCTAATGCGATCGGAAATACTGTTCATCATTAATTGTGAGGTATATGTCATCAACGAATCTGACTTACCGTAGTGACGGGCTCACACCCAACCATTACAAAGGCTTGAATGCCAACCAACTTTAACATCAAAACATCCTAAGTATACATTTATAAAATGCCAGTGATACCCTATGACTAGGGATCTTAACAACTAACATACTATGCTACTATATACGCTATACCTATTTTTTGCTGGAGGTACCCTTCCCCCAGGGAACAAAAATATTTCAAACTCATCTGAGCTCTTCAGCAGATACAGGACTTTCATACTGCCGAGGCTTACGTATGCATCCCCAGCCTGGTCCTCCAGCCTCAACGCGGCACAACGACAGAGGTTGGAAAGAGTGAAAAGAAGAGCCTTGGAGATCGTGCTTGGCCCCTCCTACAACGGCTATGGAAATGCCTTGATAACCCTAGAACTCTCTTCCCTCGCTACAGCTTACTAAAAAGCAATAATCCAATTCGGCAAACAACTGCTCAACAACCTTCGCCACCGTCACCTTTTGCCGCATCTGGCTCCCCCTCCTCGCCACGCCACTCGCTCCCACATCCTCCTCTTTCCCATCAGATCGCGTACTAACAGGCACCAGAAAAGCCCAATCCCAACAATTGTGAAATATATAAATGAGGAGAATAAACGTAATTGAATACATGTAGTGTACATAAGCAGACTGTCTGTTAATTATTTGTAAATAATATCATTACGCTACCCTTGTAAATACTCTTCCCATTCGCTGTATAATACCTTTTAAATATTGTATTAGGTTGAGGAATAAGTTCTTGCGTTTTTTTAATGTTGTGTTGATTTAAGTTTTGTTGACGTGATTTGTGCACATATTAAGAAACAATAATAAATAATGAGAGCAAAACTTGAAAAGGTTAGGCTACGCCTCTTAACTGCGTAGACTATTAGGCTTTTGCTTAGGCTACGTCTTGTAGTTGAGTAATAAGTCATTGCGGTTTATTTCAAAGTTGTGTTAAGTTAATTTTTGTTCTGGACCCTCAAAATGAAATGTCAAGTTGAGAGAAAGGCGCATTTTCGATACTTGTTGTTATTCATTTTCAATCGAGACGGGAACAATGAAAACGCAGCTAAAGCTTGTCGCGATAGTTGTGCTGTATACGGAGAAAATGCATTATCAAAAAGGACAGCTTCATGGTGGTTTTCACGTTTCAAAAACGGTCATTTCAATCTTAATGACAAAGAACGTTCTGGTCGCCACATTAAGTTGGATGAAGATCGATTGAACGACCTTCTTCATGAAAATACTGGTCAATCGACTAGAAAATTAGCTGTACAATTGGCGTGTGATCAGAAAACTGTAGTGAATCACCTTCATTCGATGGGAAAAGTTAAAAAATTCGGTGCCTGGGTTCCGCACGCTTCGAGCGAAAGCAAAAAACTTCAACCCTCCACGATTGCCGCAGGTTTGCTTGCTCTCACAAGGCTACTCGTGGATAAAAGGACAGATTTTTTCACCGCATCATCACTGGCAAGGAAAAGTGGTGTATTTATGTCAACATGAACCATCGAAAACAATGGCTTAGCACCAATAAAAAAACACTTCCGCGATTAAAGCAAGGACTTCATCCACAAAAGAAGATGCTGTGTGTGTGGCAGAATTATCAAGGCATCATTCTCTATGAGCTCCTTGCGAACAACGAGATTGTCAATGCAGAACTCTACGTTCAACAAATGTATCGACTCGCGGAAGCTATTCGTGAAAAGCGACTTCATCAACGTTATGGAGTCCTTCTGCAACACGACAATGCTCGTCCTCACATTGCCAATATGACAAAAGACGCCATCGAAACGCTTAATTGGGAAATCCTGCCGCCTCCTTCATATTTGCCAGACTTGGCTCCATCAATTGCCATCTGTTTCGATCGCTCTCCAACAATTTGCGCGGCGTTTCGTTCAATACTGATGTGGAATTAAGAACCTGGTTAGACAAATTCTTCGAGTCAAAATCCAGAAATTTTTATTACAGAGGCATCGAAAAACTAGTTGAACGTTGGGAAGAAGTCGTAAATAACAAGGGAGAATACATTATTGATTAAATTGCATACTGTTATCAATTAAAAAATGAAGTTTTTCTAAAATTGTTAATGGTAATGAATAAATTTGATAAAATCGCAAGAACTTATTCCTCAACGCAATATTTTTTCAGTCGAAATGACTGTTTGTATCCTAAATAAACCGTTTTATTATTATTATTATTATCATAATTATTATTAAACTTATCTCTACTATAATTTCCAAAACCCTTTCACCACTATACCCACTCACTTTTCTCCTACTAATATATATTTTTCTGTCTTAATATGTCCAATGTCCCCAAAAAATCAATTTCATTCTTTGCTGCTCACGACCAGCAATGAGGACGGCCGAATATTCGACTACTACGCTCTGCTGACAACCTTCGGATAAAGCATTTTTACTTGCTTAGTAACGGACCTTGAGCACTGCCTACATAGAAGAGCGCCTATTCTAGAAGTCTTACGTTGAATTACGCTTTACCTTTCAAAAAGAGAAATACTTATTTTTTGTTGAAAATTCATAACAGAATAAGGGCTTAAGCGCCTCACTGCTCATGTCCATCGCCCTGCGTGCGAACCTGCTCGGATGTCTGCCATTCATTGATTTCGTCTTGACTATGCTGGACACTTGGACTGAGATAATTAAGGGCTTATGTGAAAACTGGTTTGAGGAATAGCCCAAAGCGGAAGCGTAAGTGAGAAATTATCTCGAAACTGGGGCATAACTGCGAGTCCCGGACAGAGGATAAATCCTCATTGCCTGGGGGACCCGGCCATAATCATAGAGGGAAGTACACCCGCCTCTTTGTAGTTGTATGGCGTAAGTACCCGAGACGGGGTGGCAAAACTTTAGTCGTCGTTGATTCGGCCGCTACTGCATCAAGTCCATCATAATTCACCCCTCTTGAGGTTCCCACTTGAGACCCATCCCATCCATCCATCACCCATCATTCTGGCAGCAAACGAGTGGGGGAACAACAGGAAAATGGACAGGGGCGTCTTTTCACCATTTTTTGGACTCGTATCCCACCCGACCTGCACTATCCGCTACCTCCTTTACCACTTCATAATTTTCTTTTTCACTCCAAATCACCATAATTACACTTTGGTTTCAGAAAAAAAGAAGACGTCACAAGAGGAGAGAGTAAGAACACAGGGGACTATGGAGACCCTCACTAATAGGGTCCCCCTAAGGACCATCCCGGAAAAAAGAACCCCGAATAAAGGCACCTAATTGAAATCCTCTACCTCGAACTAAAAGTGGCACTAGTGAAACTTATTGAAGTTTCATCTGGGATCATCGCCTTATGTGCCGAGACCAAGGACGTGGACCAGCTCCTATCGGAAGAGGGAGCGAGGGTCTTACGGAAAACTGGCCTGGAAGCGAAAACATATCCAAAAGTGGCAGCAAACAAAAGCGAGATCTGCTGCAAATTGGAGAGCTGGGTGGGTGAGCATAAACCCGAGGAGCTCAAGGAGGAGATCACCAAGAGCAATTTTGGGGCCCAAGTTCGCGAAATAATCAAATTTCGCGAACACACCCACGTATTTAAGGTAATATTAGCTACCACTGAAATGGCCGAGAAATCGACACAAAATGGAATACTGGTATTCAATATGAGAATACCAGGCGAAAACATACAAAGGAAAAATTTAATAGCATACAAATGTGCTTTGTATGCTACAAGCTCAAGGAACATACTACAACGACCTGCCCGGACGAAAACAAATTGTGGTGAGGGAATGCGCTACAGAAGGGCATCGATTTGATAAATGCGAGAGCACCAAGAAGAGATGCCTAAACTGCAAAGGAGAACATAGGACCATGGCCCTGAACTGCCTAAGCGCCGCGAGATCATAAAAAGAAAGGAAGAAGAAGAGAGGAAAGTAAAAAAAAACGACATACGCGAACCCGCCAAGAAAAATACGGAAATAAAACCTGCACCTGCACTTGCACAAATGAACACGACAGTAGGTCTAAGTGCGAAAATACTAATCTGCATTACCCACACAAATGTGGCTAATGCAGTAAAGCCTGGCTGATATAACCAAGTACTGAATGCTCTCCTGAAAGCGAATAATCTCCCTTCAGTAATTATACATGCAGGCCCTGAATGATTCAAGGCATTCAAGACTCAGTTATAAAGAACAACACCGTCAAGTCTGGACTGGAGAAGATCGTCGAAACTCCCTTATCAGAGGAATCCGAAGAGGACGACGAAGAAGAAAAAGCTGCACCCCTGCACCTGTACACGAGCTACGAAGATCAGGTCCAAGACCCTGAGTCCCCCTCCGAAAAAGGAAATCCCAGAGCCAAGTAAAACCGCCCAGCATGCCCCCCAAGAAGAATAAGAATAAGAAGAAGCATAGGTAAAAACAATTCATCATGTTACGGAACGCACTGAAGATATTATAAATCTATACCAACGGCTGAACGACGGAAAGACTTGTTTACAGAAATGTATTCAGGGAAATTGATGCGGACATCATCTTAATTTCGGAACACGGGATCGACACGCGTAGTGCATAAATGAAAATCTGCAACTACGATGTGTTGTCCACAAATTATTCGCAGGAGCGGTTCGACGGAGCCGCTTTTGCAATAAATAAAGGATGTAAATCCAAACAAATAGGAAATCAAGAAGAATCCTACCTCGCGATTGAGGTCGAACTCGATTTAGGAAAGTTGGTCATTGCTACTGGATATCAACCGCCAAGGAGAGATGTGTTACCAATTCACACTCTCACTGGCCTATTTAGCCGAAGAGCCCCCACTATATTAATGGGGGATCTGAACGCCAGATGTCCAGAATCCGGTTACAGGATCTTCAACGGTATAAGAAGAAGCCTGGACCTATTACTGGACAGAAATATTGCCCAGCGAATAGGCCCACACTTTCCCACCTTTGTCAGAGCAGGAAGTGCCACAAAACAAGACATCCTCCTGGCGAATCATCGGCTGCCGTTCAGTACTACATGGAACCAGTCCAGGTACCATGTAGTGACCATATATGGATCCTACTCACTATCAACAAGAACCCTATACAAGTTCCAGCTGGAGTCAGAAAGAACTACATAAGAGCAGACTGGACACGGTACGCGCGCCTTCTCGAGGCCTACGATCCGCCCAACTTGGACGAGGCAATTCTCGAGGAGATTAACGAGGCACTCAATGACCTCAATAACCATCTCATTAGCGCAGATAGGGCTTGTATCCCTAAATCAGAGTATAGGACCATCTCTACCTACAGATGGACCGAATACATGAATTATACCGTGAGCTGAAGTTATTTTATGAAATAAACACCAGAAATGCGTCAGTTCACTCAATACAGCGAAGTAAAGAGGTCAAAGAAGAACTGAACCAGTTGATCCTCAAACAACAAGGGAGAAGATGGGATGATGCGATTGATAGCCTCGATCACGAAGCAACTTTCAAAGATTTTTGGAAAAAGATCAGAAATATCAATGGATCGATTTGAAAAAAGAAGCAGAATATCGAGCTATAAACGGAATATGGAAACATCGAAACGGAAGAAGGAAGAATTGAAGAGCTATTCCGAAGTTATTGGGAAAAGATCTTCAGTCTAACTCAGGAGAAAAACAAAAACTATGACCTAGAGTTTGAAAGCAACATCATCGACGAGCTTAACGAACAAATACACAAGACGCACCTTCATCATTAGGTGGATAGATAGCGCGACGGAGACGCCGAGATTACCGAAGAAGAACTACTCGGTGAGCTCCGCTCATTCGGACAAAAAGCCCCACGAATAATCGTGGCTTACAAAGCTAAACTTTGAAAAGGCACCAGCCAATGTCATCGAAGGGATGATAAGAATATATAACGCTTATCTGAACACCGGATACTTTCCAAGTGCTTATAAAACGGCTAAGATGATTTTCTTGCCTAAGCACGGAAAGGACCCAACGTTGAAGGAGAGCTACCGGCCAATTTTACTTCTAAAACTTGGTGGGAAGCTCTTCGAGAAGATCCTCAACAGAAGACTGGTGTCACACCTGAAGGAGAACTCCCTCTTAAACCCACATCATTCGGGTTTCATAGGAAGCGAAGTACGGAGATGGCGATTAATATTATCACGGAAAAGCTAGCCCAAGAAAAACGGAAAAGGAGCTACGTGGACATTGTTTGTCGGGATATATCAAAGGCGTTTGATAAAGTGGGGTTATGGGGAATGCATTACAAGATCTTACGACTGGGCTTAAGTGAAAACTTAGAAAGAACTCTCTGTGACTATGTCATGGAGAGAGCGGCGTACATCAGTTGAGGGTGCACGGACGGACCAAAGTTTCCGCTCACTGCAGGCCTCTCGCAAGGGGAAGGGGGTGCATTCCCACACTCTCTACTTGATTTACACCGCTAATGTCCCATCCCTTGTAAGCTCCACTTGCCTCAACATTCAATTCGCCGATGATTTCACCTAGATAATCACTTGTTCATGGGGGAATGCGCTTTAGTATCTCGTATGACAGCAGCAGAAATTGGAAATCTTAACAACTACGAGGCCCGGTGGAAGATCCGCACCAACCAGAAAAAGTTCAAAGTAGTCCCCATAGGCAGAATACTACTTTACGACGTCAGGATGGGGGAAAGACGTTATTCCTACATCACAAGTGCAATGTACTCTTAATGAAGATTACCTCATCCGGGTACAAGTAGCACGTTTAAAAAAGAATCACCAAGGCCACTGCTGCAGTCAAGATTCCATATAGGTTCAGAAATCTTCGTCAAAGCAATATGGAAAATATCTACAATGCACTTGTAAGATCGACGCTGCTATACCTCGCTTCCGCCCTCTAGTGTGTTTCGAAAGCACAAAAGAGGCAACTACAATAGGTGTACAACAAATGCGTGTACCTGATTATAGGTACACTCAGGCGATAAAGAAGATGCCAAAAAGAACTGCACCGGGAAGCGGGGTTAAGTCCCATTAACATTGTCATAGAAGAACGGACAAGGAATATGCAGGAAATGGTTAATCGGGCATTGGACGATGATATCGTCCAAATGATTGACCAGAACAGAAGAGGAATAAGTCACGCTAGATTTCTAAGCTCCGCTGGGGTTTTAGCTGGCGAAGCAGAAGTGCCGTTCTACGCATGATAATAGAAATGTTTTTACCCTAAACCAATAAAAAAATTTGACTAGGAAAAAGCTTACCTAACTATGAAACCTCACCAATTTCTACAAATTCACCGATGAAGACCCAAATCTACCGATGAAGACCAAAATTTACCGAAGAAGACATCCACAAAAAAAAACAAACAAGAATTACACTCACTACAAGATATACGGAATAAAAAAGACACTAAGCCCAACGCTAAATTAATTAATAAAGTAATTATTACCACAACAGCAAATGCGCATATCATATCCAAGGACATTAATGGTTTTTGAAGACAAATGGCTTGAACGCCATATATCTATCTATCTATCTATCTATCTATCTATCTATCTATATATATATATATATATATATATATATATATATATATATATATATATATATATATATATATATACATACACAAAAGCTATACTTCGTATTATTTCTTACAGAAAGAACCTGGTTCCAAGGGCACTCCTTCGGCGTGTGGTCTACGGCCTATTTGCTATTCTAAACCACTTTTTTTAATCCCCTTTATAGACTCTTTATTTTAACACCCTGAACACCTTTTTCAACATAGATACTCTAAAACATTTTTTAAAAGTTATTTCACCTTTTATTATATTGTCTTTATCCCTTGAAGATTTATATATAGTTGAGAATTTTCCAAACACTTTTTTCAACATAGACACGGTTTGATATATAGAAAAACCTTCGTCAGATCTCTTTTTTCATCTACTTTGTTTTGTATATAAAATGATAGTAAAAAAGCGCTAAAGCCATAATTTTATTACATTTTTTGAACTTCAGGATTTTTATGTTTTTTCATTCCAAATCATTCGATAGTTATATTTATTTTTTTCTGAACTTTTAGAAAGAACTTTGATAAAAGCTCGAAACCAAAAAAAGCCCTGCGAATAAAAGTTTCAAATAAACCTAAACTCAAAAACATGAAAGGTTACTTTTCCATTAAGCAAAAAAATATTTCCAAAAATTTAAAAAATCCACCAAGTTAAATTATAGAGTTACGCATGTATATATATATATATATATATATATATATATATATATATATATATATATATATATATATATAAACTAACTCGAAGACAACAAATGAACTACAAAACGAAAAATTCTTAAAAGCGATAGGCCTGATCACCAGGCTCTAGCATCTCTTTGCACCCTTCCACACTTCTTTCTCTTTTCACCACTGGTCTATTTTCCGCTATTTGTTCACACACTCTTACTCTATCCCCTTCCCACACCTATTTTTACAACAATTCACAATTCACCAGCAATGAGGACTCCTTTGGTTGCCCGAGCTAGTCCGAGTTCTCTCTACATCAAGATTGGATACAGCCAAATTTTGTTTTGTTTTCGCAAAAATTCAAGTGAACGTGATTCCTCGCGTTCGAGTTCTTCTCGCAGTTTGCGTGGAAATTTGTCATTATCGTGTTGTGTTAAAAACAGTGAATTTTTTCACTCGTTTCATGCGCTGGTAGAGAGGGTGAGCGTGCTTCCCTCCTCCGCCATCCGAACTCTTCGTCGAACTCACTTTGGGGTGGACTAAGAACCTGCAGGCTCTTGAGAAGCGCCTGCACGAAAGGTAAAGTGCCAATTGCTTGGGTTATATTTTTTATTTTGGACAATGACTACTCCTTCAAACTAATTCTGCTCTTCACTCTTAACTGGTGAAAATCTCTTGCACACTACAAACACAAACACAGCCAATCACTTCGAGTCTTCCGGTGAATTTTATTTTTTTTCAGTCCTTAAATGAGGATATGGAGAGATAAATGAGGGAGACCTGGTGGATACCGGTGAGGACCCTCTCCGATGGCCCCAAGCCAGATCGTTGGAGGTCTTCTCAAATACACATGGGGAACTAGGGGTGACCCTAGTACGACTAAGTGACACCTAAAATGGCTACTTGGCTATCTGCCAAAAGGAGAGTGACTGTGAGGTCCTCACCTTTCAAAAAGCGGCAGAGTGCCTAAAACAGATAAACCTCAAGCCACACACGCCACCACAAATCAAGACTCACCAAAGCATTGTCCTTCACCACCTCGACCCTTGGGTTGGAGGGCACAGCATCAAAGAAATTTATGCTGAGGTCGGAAAGAACCACACTTGAGCTAAGGTAGCGGATGTCCTTAAATTCAAGGACTACACTCATGTATTTAAGATCGTGTTTACGGATTCGGCAATGGCGGTAAAGGCCACGGAGGGAGGTATGCTCCTCTTTAACTTTCGTATCTGCCCTGAACAGATCGAGCGTGAGGAGTTTATTGACCTCCAGATGTGCATCAAATGCTATAAGTATGAGGAGCACACAACGGCAAGCTGCCCCAGAGGAAATGTTATCTTATGTTCTATTTGCGCGTCGGACACCTATTCTTGGATGAGCTGTAAGAGCACATCCATGAAGTGTCTGAATTGCGCTGAAGAACATAAGACGCTCTCCATGGCTTGCCCAATTAAGAAACAGATCCTAAAGAAAAAGGCCAATCTAAAAAAACTTGAAGAAGAAACAAAAGCTAACACTACCTATACCAAAGTTGCTAAAGCTGCGGTAGTGGAATCAAAGGGAAACCCTACATTTCTCCACGTCGAGAACGAAAACTCGACAAAAATTATGTGTTGCATAAATTATGCTCATATTGCGAATCTCTTTTCTCCGGGGTGCTTTGCAGATGATCTAAATAAGATGCTGACACATAATGGTATGAAAAAAATGTGGTTTCTCCCAAGCCCGCGGTCGGAAGAGATCCTGAAGGTTAGTCTCAAACCCTAGTGCGAGACTAGCTGCCAGAAGCTCCCAACTCACAGCAGTGACACAACCCCTGCTCCCTCCAGAAACCCTAGGATCCAGGCTGAAAAAGCACGCACGGATAAACAGACCAAAACGCAAACTCAACAGAACACGAACACAAACGCACACACACAGGTTGATAATGAGGCTACGGAGACTGAGACTGGGAGACCCGAGTGGGGGCAGCACGTTCACCCCGCTCACGGAAAACCTCACAGCCTCAGAAACGCCCGAGATCGCCCTCTTCTTGTAAGAGGGAATCTAGGCACGCATACCATTCATGGAAAATTAACTTGTAGGTATTCGCTGCTGAAACCTCCCCTTTTTCTAAGGATATGGATGTCCTTGATGTATCGGAAGGTGTAATAGCCGGAAGATAATAATGGGAATTTACCTCGGACGACTTCAGCGAAAAACAAGTCGAGGAGGCTCTACTCCAAGGCTTGGTCAAGCTGGTACCGGATACCTTTGTCACCGTTACTAACGGCGAATTAAAAAAAAACCGCACAGGAAAAACTATCACTCCAAAAGGACCTGAGCTTGTAAGAGAATAAGTCCTGAAAACATTATAATCACACTCAAGAACCCTTAAGTGAACTAGACAATGGAGACCTTAAAGATACTACACTTTAACTCTGACGGATGGACGAATAAATAGACAGTATACGGTAATGTATTAAGACAATGCGACCCAGACGTTATATTCATTTCAGAACATGGAATAAATGACACAAACAGACTAAAAATTTTCCCCTACGAAGTCTTAACCAAAAACCACAGCGGAGAACGTTACGACGGTTGTGCTATCTATAGCTGTAAAAAGAGGTTTTGACTTCAAATCAATAAGTGGACTAGACGAATCTTACCTCGCTGTGGAGGTCCGTACGGCACTGGGACCCCTAGTCTTGGCAACATGGTACCAACCCCCAAGGAGAGGGTATTTGCCCCTTCCCAATTTCCTGCAGTTATGTGGTCACGGCAGAACCGTTGTCTTTGCCGGTGACCTCAATGCAAGAAGTGCTGCCTCTGATTATACGTCGACCAACCCAGCAGGCAGGAATCTTGAGACACTTATAGATAGACATATTATGACAAGGATTGGACCTGACTTTCCCACATACATCACAAACAGATCAGCCACCAAACCAGATATAGTACTCACCAGCAAGATGTTCCCATACAATTACTTCATTGAGCCGGGCCCCCCTATTCCCAGCGACCACCAGGCTATCCTTATTAAAGTTTTAATCTCCCCCATTCAAATCCCTATCCCAGAGCGAAAGAGCTACGCTCGAGCCAACTGGGATAGGTATATACAACTCCTCGAAAGTTATAACCCTGAACCCTTAATTAATGCCACCCTAGAGGAAATTGACGAGGAGTTGGATAAAATTATTGAAAATTTATTAAAAGCGGACAAGGAAGCCGTCCCCCGAGTTAAATATAAAACTCTTCCTGCCCCCTCATGGACCCCTAAAAGGAAATCCCTCGCGAGGGAATATAGGGAGCGGAGTAATGAAGTAAACCTCACTGGCCCCAACATCAACACACACAGACAAATACGACACATTCATGACGAACTAATGACTCTTATAAGGGACCAACAAAATGTACTTTGGAATAATTTAATTGACAGACTGAACATAGAAACCGACTCACGTACATTCTGGCAGACTGTTAACTGAATAAAAGGCGGACAACCACTAAAGACTATTAAACTCAGATGTGATGATACTGATTTACTGACGTGGAAAGAATCGAAGAGGAATTCAGACTTTTTTGGGTATCTATATTTAAGATATCCCCGGAAGAGAATGATGACTTCGATTTAGACTTCGAAGACGGAATTATTAACGACCTGAATGATCAGATACACAGAACCCATCCTCACCATTGGGGAACACGAGAGAGAGAAATGGAAGGACTCGGTGGTAGAATTACTGCCGAAGAGCTCTCAAAAATCTTAAAGTCCTTTCGACAGCAAGCACCGGGGCGTTCGGGACTGACAAAGGAGAATTTTATTCGAGCTACGCCCAACATCTTATTGGGGCTCATGAATACCATGAACGCGTGCCTGAATTTGGGTTACTTCCCTGACCACTGGAAGGTAGTGAAAATGATATTCATTCCTAAGGCCGGTAAGCCACCGGACAGTCCAGCTAACTTCAGGCCTATATCTCTCTTAGAATTTTCAGGGAAAGTCTTGGAGAAGATATTGGCCAACAGGGTAAATACGTCTCTCGAAAATAATAATTCTCATAACAATCAGTAGCATAGCTTCCGAGTGAAGCAAGGAACGGACACGGCGCTAGCCGTGATTACTGATAAGTTGGCAAAAGTAAAATCTGAAAAACGCCACGCAAATCTTGTGCTACGCGATGTCAAAAAGGCCTTTGACAAAGTATGGAGGAGAGGCCTACAATATTAAATCTTACAACTGGGCCTCAATCCCATACTTGAAAGGATCTTTTGTGATTACGTAATGGAGAGGAGGGCGTTCCTGAGTATCAAAGGTTATAATGGCCCTGAGTTCGAGCTTGAGGTGGGGTTGTCCCAAGGCGGGTGCATAAGTCCCCTGCTCTACAACATTTACACCATCTACCTTCCCTGACCTCTGACAGAAGGTTCCTTGTACGTCTAATTTGCGGACGACATAACAATGATATGTTCTTGAGTTCTCTTAATAATTCCTGGATTTCTTCATCAGTTTGTATATTTATATATATGTCGTCTATATATCTGCAGTAAATATGTGGTTTTGGCAGATTTATAAAAACTCGTTTTTCCAAGCTTCCCATGTAAAAGTTTGCGAAAAGTACTCCGAAGGGGGATCCCATTGCAACCCCGTCGGTTTGCACGTATAGGTCGCCTCTAGGTCCATCAAAGGGGGTTTCCGTAGTGCAGAGCAAGAGAAGTTCTCTTAAGTCGTTCCTTGGTATGTTAGGAGGGGGGCTATTACTTTTGTTATATACTCTCTCTATGATTAGGTCTATAGTTTCGGAAACAGGAACGTTTGTGAATAAGGATTCAACGTCCAATGGTGGACTGGAATGAGATCGATGAAATCTGTAGAAGATTTCAGATTAAATTTGCTAGGCATGAAAGGGGTGAGGATCTTATTTAAGAACCCTACCGAGTTCATAGTTTGGTGTACGGATTTGACTGATTATGGGCCTTAGAGGGTTGCCGTTTTTGTGCGTTTTTACTGTACCGTAGGCGTATCCGGGGGCAACTAACGGGTTAAGCAACGACCAAAAGCGGAATATTAGAGAAATCGAGAGACTCGAAAAGAAAATTATTAATGCTGAATTTGCGGTCACCTTCAGTAATATATATATATATATATATATATATATATATATATATATATATATATATATATATATATATATATATATATATATATATATATATATTGCCTTTTTCCCTTCTCTTAGAGGGAAATAATGTAAGATGCTCTGCAGATAGACTTAGTTAGCCTATCCCTTTGAGAAAATAGACCTTTGAAAGCCCTATCACATTTTGATTCTTAAATACTTTGGGATAAAGTTCTCGTTTCCTTCTCGATCCCTCGGGTTGAATTCCTCCGTACCCTTTCTTTCTCACGGTATCTATTGTGAAACACAAAAGAATCACACATTTCCTTTAACATGAAAAGACTCACATACAAAAATCTAACACGACCAAACGGGCATAAGAGATTGCGCAGATTCAAGTCTCTTTCTCATCACAACAAACACGCAATTTCTTTCTCCTGTAGATTCAGAACTCCTCTTTTTACCAGTTACGATATGAGTCATTTCATCACGTTCTATCAACCGATAAAGGAATAAAATTTACCCAAGTCCATTTAACTCACTTTACCAGGCATTCCTGGTAAAGCCTTCTTGTCGCTCACGAACTCAGTCTCTTCTCCACACTCTCTCACAGAAGGAGTTAAACTCACCTATGTCCACTTAAATTACTTTATCATCAGAAACATCACTTGCCATTTACAATTTCAGTCAATTAATTACTTGTTAAATTTAGAGTTTTATTTTCATACTAACAAATGTGGAATTTACTTCCACTTCAACCAGCCTTTCAAAAAAAGAAATTTGTGTCTGTTAGCCAAATTTATGCAGATAACTTGCAAAAGAAGAAGTGAACCTTGCATTGGTATTTAGACGAGTTGAGGAAGCAGCATTAAGTGCTGAAACCATATACAATCATCTCTCCATAGATTGGAAGAACTCATCTTTTTGCTATAAAGTGGAGACCATCCTGTTGTTACTCTCTAATTACCTATTTACGGATTTTTCTTTTTCAAGACTCAACTTACCCAACGCAACCGCAATCATGAATCACAACATCACAACAACCACAGATGCAATCCAACGACTTTGTAATCGAATATAAGCAGCTCTCACATCTATTTAAAAAGAAGTTTACAACTCTCTCAAAAAGGCAACAACTCAATACCAGCGGCTAAGGAAACTTCCAGGTCGAGCAGCTCTTCCACGCTCATCTGATCACTCTTACTTATAGAACGCGACCAACAATTTTTCAACTTGCAGATCGAAGTTATTGTCCCACCTCTTCTCCAACCTACTCAATGGATCTGTAAAATGTCTGTGAGCTTCAACCGCAAATCTCGCATCAACTCATTCAAACTCCTGGCCTAGTAAACAGTGTAACGGCCCATACCAGGAAAATCATTCAGCACCTGATATTCTAGCTGCACTCTCAGTTCATTAAAAAAAAACAGGCTCAAATTACCTATGCAACATTACAACCCCAGAAGGTAACTCACTTACATTTAGCCGGAAACGTACCAGAGGTTTAAGAAGAAAGCCTCATTGGCTACCTCTTATGGTACAGCAAGAGTGCGTTCAGAAGGAGCTTTATTGAGACAAACGAGAAAAAAGGCCTGACAGAAATTGCGTAACACGATATGAAGTAAACCGTAGCAGGACTATTCCACAGAACTCATAGGAAGTTCACTTCTTGTCAGTTGCGATTCCAATAGATTCATTCATTAAGCTTGATTCCGTAAGGGTGGACTAAAACTTACCCAGGTCCAATCAGTTGATCTTAACAAGCATTTCTTAGTAGTCATACAATCAGAATTTATCCCAAGTGCTCCTCCAGCCATTCGAGAGACCAATAACTTCATTACACTTCATTTACCAAGGAAGGATTTAAACTGATCAAGTTCATTCAGTTCATCTTACCAAGTATTCCTCGGGGGACAAATCACATAACCTCAAATCAGATAAAAACAAGAAGTCTTGTCTTTGCTTTTCGCGATCACAGAATTTTTCGCGCTCTATTAATCGAGGAATGACTTAAACTCAACCATTCAATTTAGCAACCATTCATCGGTGAATAAATAATTGACTGACTAACACGATTTTTTTCTTTGAGTAGCAACTGTTATTTTCTATTTGCTTGTGTCTAGAATAGTAAAAAAAAACACTGTTATTTATTTAAAACTTTGCTTTTGTGCCCATGATAATGATATTTATATGAAATTTAACTATTCCTTGTGGAAGGAAGTGGCGAATAAGAAATTTCATTTGCATAAAGTAGAAACAAAACGACACGATAAAAAAATAGCATTTATTTATTCTAGAATTACATTAATGAGACAAATAAAATATTAAAAATGAGTAGTTTTGTGTAATTTACGCTTATACAGTAAATTCTTTCACAAATCAGCACTGAAATATAGTCTCGCATCAGATTTTCATTGTACGATCCTAGATAACGGTATTCAAAGTCTTGTATATCCGGGTGAAAACGCTCGCTATGCTCCTCAGAGTACGCTCCCATGTTCTCCTTAAATTTATCAAAATGAGCCTCAAGAATATGGACTTTCAGGGACATACCGCAACTCATCTTGCCTTAGTTTCTCACCAAGTTGTCAACAAGCTCCACTTAGTTTTCGGCTTTGTGATTACCTAGGAAGCCCAGAACCACTGCGATAAAGCTGTCCCACGCTGCCTTTTCCATCCTAGTGAGATTCTCGGGAAACTCCTTGTTGCATTCCATGATCATTTTATTTGTGAACCGACGAAGACCCCGACTTCCAGCTTTGCCGCAGATAGCTTAGGAAAGAAATCTTGGAGATACTTGAAAGCTGCAAACTCCTTATCTAGAACTCTGACTAATTCTCTCATAAAGCCCAATTTTAAGTGCAGAGGAGGAAACAGTACTTTTCGAGGGTCCAACAAAGGCTCCAATTTGACGTTTGTTTCTTCCCACACTAAACTCGGTCCGTTGTGGCCAATCGCCCTGATGGTAGTGTGCCACGGTCAACCTGCTGTCTCTAAGCAAAGATAACATGGAAACTTGGTAAAGCTGCCTTGGAGACCCATCAAGAAGGCCACCAATTTGAAGTCTCCAATAACCTCCCAACCGTACTCTTCATATTTCAATGCATCTTTCAAGATCTTGACATTGTTGTTTTTATCTTTGAGCTAGAACAAGTGAGCAAGGGGAACAGGTTGATACATTTACCCGTTACGAAGGAGCACTGCTTTCAGGCTCCTGGATGAGCTGTCAATGAAGAAGCGCTACTCGTTGGGGTTATAGTCGATTTCAATTGCCTCAAACAGACCGGTCATATTTTGATAAAAGTAAAGCTAACTTGACGTGCAAAAAAAGCTTGAAAAACAATGGTGACGCTTTCTCTGACCTGTTATTTGCACACTGTCATCTAACAAATCCCACTGCTTGAGTCTCGAAGTTAAAAGCTCGGCAGTGGACTTTGTGAGGCTAAGATCTCTGACAAGATCGTTGAGATCTTTTTTGGTTGGGGTAGTATGAGTTTCTCTCCTCAGATTCACCTCTGTAATGTGGATCAATGACTTCATCCTATTCTAAACTGCCTTTCCTTCCTAAAAACTGCTGCTGTCTTTTTGGAGGAGTGGGTAATGGGAGCTCATAACTGTGTGGCACTAGCACAATAGATGACTCGACGTTTGGAAGGGTTCATTCACCATGCAAAAAAAAACAGTTGCTTGTGTGGTCAATTGGTTCCCTCCAATTTCGTGACATTGCAAAATTCATAGCTCTCTTTCCTCCTCTGTACCATCCAATAAAAAAACAAAATGAAAACATAAGTATGAATATACAAATACTTTTCACTTAGGGTTATTAGAAATGTTAAATTAAATCCAGTATCCAAATAACAAAACACATTATATATATATATATATATATATATATATATATATATATATATATATATATATATATATATATATATAAGGGAATTAAACCATATTCTCCGAAGACAATTTAATTCAGAACAGTTTCGGTGTATCTCACACCCTTTTTCAACTGACACTGCGTAGAAAATATAGGAGAAGTGCATATAAGCATAACACAAGATCCCCTCTTTTTTCCCCCAATCCCCTACTTGTGGCTAATCTGGGAGAGGGGTTAGGCCTAAACATATTGAAGGGCTGACATTTAACTATTTTGTTTATAAGCTTTCTTATTACAGGATTAAAAGAAAATTGACCCTCAGATAGATTTAAATTAGGAACTGACGATATCAAGCTCGATTCTACGATTCTTCTCTTAACATAGTTAAGAGAAGAATTGTAGAATCTGAGGGTCAATTTTCTTTTAATCCTGTAATAAGAAAGCATATAAAAAAAATCTCGAAAGTTCTAGAAAGCTCTCCAGTTTATTTTTCACCAAATTTAGTGCTAAATCTATGTGGAATATAAGAGAACTTCCATTGCTGTCTAGGTCGCCAAAAAACAAAATATAACGCAAATAATAGCTATTACTGCTGTATTACTGTTTCTATAAATTTTTAAATAAAGTATATCATGTTTATATCATAGTAAAAAAAAAAAACACAACCCTTGAAACTTTTTATATATTTTTACTATTTGCACCAAAATAATGTTATTTACCATGAATGGGCTAATTTAAAAATTCAATGTCACAGCCACAAAAGCAAAGCTTAAATGTCAGCCCTTCAATATGTTTAGGCCTAACCCCCCCAGATTAGCCACAAGTAGGGGATTGGGGGAAAAAAGAGGGGATCTTGTGTTATGCTTATATGCACTTCTCTTATATTTTCTACGCAGTCAGTTGAAAAAGGGTATGAGATACACCGAAGCTGTTCTGAATTAAATTGTCTTCGGAGAATGTGGTTTAATTCCTCATCTTTTCTTGCGATATTGCATTAATTTTCATATATATATATATATATATATATATATATATATATATATAGACACAAGGGGCGGTCAATAAGTTTTGCAATTCGGATATAAGGAAACGAGATATGAGGAAAAGTGTTTTATTATTTTTCAATATAACTACCCTCGACTTCAATGCACTTGCGCCACTTGTCCATGAGGCTTTGAATTCCCGACAACCAAAATCTCTTCACTGCTGTTCAACCCACTCCTGAACGGCGAGCTGGACATCTTCATTGTCCCCAAACCGGCGTCCACACCGTGCATCCTTAAGCTGGCGGAATAAAAAATAGTCGATAGGGGATCCCAGTGATGGACCTACGTTTCATCACCTGTCACTATGCGTGACTCGAATCACGCCGGGTCTTAGTTGTACAGGAGCAGCAGCTCCTCCGAACTTTGATGACTTTAAAGTCGATCATGGGGCGTGAGGTTTCTAGGGACCCAACGGGCAGAGACCTCGGTCATGGCCAAATTGTCGTGGATAATGTTGATAACACTTCCAGGTGATATTTCAAGTTTTCTCTCGATTTCTTCGACCTACATTCGTCGATTTTCGAGGATCATCCTCTCCACACGGGCCACATTTTCCTCGTTGGTCACGTCTGATGGGCGTCCTGGACGGAAGTCATCTTCAAGGGACTCACGACCATGGTTGAACTCTCTATTCCCGCGAGCAATGGTTGCATAGGAAGGGGTAGTGTTGGTGTACACTGCAACCATGCGTTCATGGATCTCTTTTGCATTCTTGCATTCTTGCCTTCTTTGGTCAAAAATTTGATCAGTGCGCGGTGCTCAACCTTCTCCATTGTTGAAAAATTTGTGACTGACGATCTGCGATCAGCTACTGCTTCTTAAATAGACGAGGCAGGAGCGTGCGGCTGCAGGTCCAGACTTGTCATAACTTGTCCTAACACCCCAACAAACAGCCATCCCCCTTCCTCTGTTTTGCCCTACAAATTCGCAAAACTTATTGACCGCCGATCGTATATATATATATATATATATATATATATATATATATATATATATATATATATATATATATATATATATATGGGAAATATCACGAAAGTTAGCGCGTGATTACTATAAATATCAATATGTACCACAGAAGGAAACTGAATAAAAGAGGGATTGGAGTTAGTACTTTCGTCTATTCGACATTTTCAAACTCACAATGAGTTTGAAAATGTCGAATAGACGAAAGTGCTATCTCCAATCCCTCTTTTATTCATTTTTCTTCCGTGGTACATATTCATATATATATATATATATATATATATATATATATATATATATATATATATATATATATATATATATGCGGTTAAGGTAATGGCATAATTAGACAACTGCTCTGCTTCAGGTCCAGCAGGTGATCCTATCCTCCAGTTCAAGGAGGATAGGATCACCTGCTGGACCTGAAGCAGAGCAGTTGTCTAATTATGCCATTACCTTAACCGCACCAATTTGTCTTGGATATTTTTCCATATATATATATATATATATATATATATATATATATATATATATATATATATAAATATATATATATATATATATATATATATATATATATATATATATATATATATATATATATATATATATATATATATATATATATATATATATATATATATATATATATATATATATATATATATATATATATATATATATATATATATATATATATATTGACTCTAGAAATGAGGTACCCAAGGAGTGTCTTGATCTCCGATTCGCATGAAGAAATATCCCTTGTAGGCCTCACACATTTTAGCAGATCTCTCTACAGAGTTCTTTTTCGCTCTTGTCTTAATAAATTCTCCGCAGACATAGAAAATTGCGTCTGTCAGATGCTTACAACCCTTTGATGCCATGTGGGACGAATGTTTCTATCAATGACGAGTGAGGATGTCTTCCATAATCTGTTCTTTGTATTTATACAGTCATCTACGTTGCAAGAATGTTCTAGAAATTCTTCAAACATATAAAAAAAATCTCGAAAGTTCTAGAAAGCTCTCCAGTTTATTTTTCACCAAATTTAGTGCTAAATCTATGTGGAATATAAGAGAACTTCCATTGCTGTCTAGGTCGCCAAAAAACAAAATATATCGCAAATAATAGCTATTACCTCTGTATTACTGTTTCTATAACTTTTTAAATAAAGTATATCATGTTTATATCATAGTAAAAAAAAAACACAACCCTTGAAACTTTTTATATATTTTTACTATTTGCACCAAAATATTGTTATTTACCATGAATGGGCTAATTTAAAAATTCAATGTCACAGCCACAAAAGCAAAGCTTAGGGATTAAAATTGTCTTTTTTATTTAATAGAGCCACAAAAAAATTGGAAATAACAAAAGGACAAGACAAAAGTGAAATTTTGTGACACGATGGTAATCAAAGTTTTAAGGGTTGTGTTTTTTTTAGTCAGTCGTGATCTCAGTCACTCTCTACGCTCCATTCACCAGGTAAGGCCTCAAACGCACCTATCCCTACTCAACGAAATTTAATAATTTAGCAGATACACAAGCCCTCACTTGCCATTTACTATCTTATTGAATTCACTAATTGTTAAAGTTGAGTATTATTTTATTATATTAAATAGTGTTCAAACGTCTGTATAGGAGTTTGGAACCCAGCCTCAAGTGGGTGAGATCGAGTGCTCTTATCTCAAATGACGCCTCAGCATATATATATATATATATATATATATATATATATATATATATATATATATATATATATATATATATATATGTATATATATATATATATATATATATATATGTCATGGTATGACATTACATTATATCAATACCATATTATATATATGGGGGAAGTACCACTAACTTAAAGGCGAACCGACAAGGGACGGAAGGCACCGAGTTTCGACGCGCGGAACAGCGAGAAAAGAGTGCAACGAGGTCAGGTAAAATTTGGGCAATGGCAAAACTCAAGGTTATTTAAAGAGGCATGTACAAAAATATAATTTTATTTACATAAAATAAGAGAATTAATGGGCAAAATTAAATTGGTAAACGAGAGGGGAGTTACAGAAGGAACTTAGCCCAAGTCAATTGTAGCCAATTGACTTGGGCTAAGTTCCTTTGGTGAGAATTCTTGCATTCAAGCTTTAAAAGCGGAAACGGAGCTGAATCGAGAAAACGACCTGTCTCGTGCAGAAATGCGGGCCTATACCTCACTTTTTCCGACTGTGTCTAGCATTATATATGTGCTGTTCGGTAGTGAAAATGCCCCAGGCCAAGGAGGGACCTTTCCTTAACCAAACACTGCACCGGGGAATAGGGATGAACTTGGATTCAGTTCTAACCTCTTCTAGTGCAAGTAATCCCTCCAATTCACTCATTGAGGTTAAACTCCAACAATTACAATTTACTCTTTCAATCACCCATCATCCGCGTGGTTTTATAAGACATCAACACTCACGTTAGGCCCTAGCGACTCCATTGTCGTTTCTTGACCAGTCAACCCATAAAGCGTATGCTCAACAGCACCGGCTCGTGGGCTAACGTTTGAGCCTATCTATTCACTCTCGGTAATTCTTTAGTCTGCTCCCTGTAAATATTAAGTATCCGTTTGTAATCCTTTCCATTTGAATATATCGTGTACCTATTGTAATTATTAAAGATTATTTTTAGTGCCTTAGTTTCCACAGTTCCAGAGCCCCACAGCCTTCTTTATTATACTAACGGCCAATTGCACAAGATTCTGTAGATAAATTCTTCCACGCACTTGTTTGGGAAAACCATTCCCCATTACTTAGATTTTCCCTCGTCTGCTGCAGGTGGGAGACGAGCGAAGGTCACCAAATTGACCTTGACCGCGTATCCGTCTAAATATAATATACATATGTATATATTATTGTATTTGACAGCAGAAGAGGCATTTTTTAGTTTCTTGATAACTTTCATAAATGATTATCCCTTAAAAGAGGGGGGACCATGAATATCATTTTAAATCATTATTTATTATTCGTCCGAGGCGCCTTTCAACCACATTGGTTATCTTCAGTGGCTACACTGAAAAATTTAAAGAATTTCTGCTCAATAAATGCAAAATATATGTAGATATTTTACAATATTTTGAGGAGTAACATAGAAAAAATAAACTTGAGATCAAAATGAAAATTTTTGAATTTAAAATGAAACTATTTAGAACGAACATATTTTAGAAAGAATAACAAGAAAAACAGCAAAACTAACACATATCTTTCTGATATAATACTTGATTTCACGCCAATTTACCTAAAGTTTCTTATTTGGAACAAATAGGAAAATTCAAGACGAACTCATGTCTAAGGTTGAACTTCTCTTGAAGAAAAAAGTTACAATAGGTTTATGTCTATGTACCAATATTAATTTAAAAACGGTGACTGTAAGCATCGTAACTTTAAGTACATAGGCGTAACATTAAGTCATATTTCTGAAAGAGGAGTTTTAATTTTGATGTATTTTCCTATCGTTTTTCAATCATATATGCAGTCAAAATATTCCAAGAGGAAATTACATATGAAGCTAATCTTATCTATGAAAAAAAGTACTGGAAATCTATGTCTTTTTACCATAAATTATTTCAGAGCGATGACTGTGAGCATCGAAACTTTAGGTAAATTGGCGTGAAATCAAGTATTATTCCTGAAAGAGATGTGTTAGTTTTGCTGTTTTCTCCTGTTATTTTTTCTAACATATATTCGTTCTAAATAGTTTCATTTTAAATTCAAAATTTTCATTTTGATCTCAAGTTTATTTTTTCTATGTTACACCTCAAAATCTTGTAAAATATCTACATATATTTTGTATTTATTGAGCAAAAAATCTTTAAATTTATCAGTATAGCCCCTGAAGATGACCAATGTGGTTGAAAGGAGCCTCGGACGAATAATAAAAAATGATTTAAAATGGTATTTATGGTCTCCCCTCTTTTAAGGGATAATCATTTATGAAAGTTATCAAGAAACTAAAAAATGCCTCTTCTGCTGTCAAATATAACAATTACTATATCCAACATATGTATATATGTGAATCCATTAAACCACATTGAAAGAGAAAACGGATTAATTTTTCCTTGCAGTAATATTTTTATTACCTTTTTTCGAAAAATTCCGTGCAGGGAAGCGATTTGAACCAGGCACACTGAGGCAGCGAGCACCGCTTTGATCACATCGTTGCTCGCTGCCTAAGTGTGCCTGGTTCGATTCGCTTCCCTGCACGAAATTTTCGAAAAAAGGTAATAAAAATATTACTGCAAGGAAAAATTAAGCCGTTTTCTCTTTCAATGTGGTTCAATGGATTCATTTTCATCATTCTCTCGCGCTACTATGAGATATATATATATATATATATATATATATATATATATATATATATATATATATATATATATATATATATATATATATATATATATATATATATATATATATATATATATATATGCCAGCCCTTCAATATGTTTAGGCCTCCTCCCCCCCCAGATTAGCCACAAGTAGGGGATTGGGTAAAAAAAGAGGAGATCTTGTGTTATGCTTATATGCATTTCTCTTATATTTTCTGCCCAGTTTCAGTTGAAAAAGGGTGTGAGATACACCGAAACTGTTCTGAATTAAATTGTCTTTTGAGAATGTGGTTTAATTCCTCATATATATATATATATATATATATATATATATATATATATATATATATATATATATATATATATATATATATATATACATACTGGCCATTCTACAACATAAAGTATATATATTATAAAAACTGGTGTCAGGTTTAGAAGGGTCTTTAAAGGGTCTTTTAAAAAGTTTTTTAAAGGTTTTCTTTTTTAAGTGGTTATAAGGCTGAAGGCTTTGGCTATTAAGAAGGTACGGAGAAATATTCTTTTACGTTTCAATCTTCCATTTGCCACTCGCAAACAATTTTCTTTGTGTACCCATTTTATATTTAGCGTATATGGTTGTTGTGTATAATTTTTCGAGACTGTGCATCTCATTTATTTCCCAGCGGAACTTTATCCTTTCAGACCGAGAAAGGCTCAGTAAGAATTGTTCTTTGTGTTAGATGGATAGAGGTAAAGGCCCTCGCGTCAAGTTCAACGAGGCATTTATTTCCGGGTGCTTATACAGAAAATAATAATCGCGTCGTGTTTGCGTATCAAGTTAAATCGGGTCGGCAATCCCATTGTCTTTTTTCTTTTCTTTTCTTTTAATTTTGTGGGTTTGTTTTTAAGTTTGATAAACGCGACAACATGTCTTCGTTCAACCGATTCAAATCGCAAGGCAATTCCTTGATCTAACCGGCAAGGATCTTCTGTCGTACATACAAGAGGAAGAGAGAGTTAGGAAGCAGAAAAGAGAGACAGAGAAGTTCGATAGAGAGAGAGAGACAGAAAAACAGACAGACAGACAGAGAAGGGAAATAAGAAAGTATCCGCCGCCATGAATTGGAGATGAGTAGAGCGTGTATCGAGACGCTCTCCATCAACTCGCGAAATTACGTCCCGCAAACTGCGTCTATGAAGCTCCCAGTTTACAAAGAAGGTGAAGATTTTGACTATTACTTCAAGCATTTCGAGAAAATATTCGAGGTTGACAAACTGGGATATCGAGGCAAACGGCATCACCAAACCCCTGCCGTTGCTAAGTTCTCAGCTCCGAGATATTTTCATATTCCTCCCGTTGCAGGTGATAATAGATCATTCGACGTTAAATTTGGAACTGTTGGCTGCGTATAATATGACCGTGGATTTTTACCGCGCTAAATTCCGCCACGCCTGTATTCAACCCAATAAAAACTTTCGTCCGTTTGGTTATACGCTTCAGATGCACTTTGTCCTGAAGGACCAGCTTTTGACTTAGCTCTCTTCCGAAATTAGATGGTTTGTGAAGGATCTGAGGTGTTCTATGTACTTTCAAAGAGTGCATCGAAGAAGCCAATGTACTCGCAGCGAGCAGTAACTGGTACCCTAAGGAAGGAAGAAAGACTGAACCATCGTCCCCTAAGGCAAAAAGTGGAAAACCAAAATTTCCTCCCCGTGACCCAAGTGAGGTTGTGAAAGTAACTGGCCCCTCGAAGTCCAGAAACTTCTTTTCTTCTGAACCTTGGGACATCAAACCGTTCTAATCAAATCCCGCTGCGTCATCCTTCCCCAAGAGGCCTTTTGTGTGTTTTTCGTGTGGTATTGAAGGTAATGTGAGGACTAGCAGCTCTCTCAACCAAGTGCACCAAATTAGTGCTACCCCTGCGCCACCGCCGTTGTAAACTGAACCTTCTTCCTCTCCGTCTGCCTCTATTGCCGCTGGCCACCATGTTAATTTCTTGTTTGAAAAAAGCTTCCCTGGAGGCTTAAAGTTTGAGACCGGGGCAGTAAACGGCTGCCGAGTCTCCATCCTTGTCCGAGATAGAGAGTACCTGTATAATGGCTTCAGACAAGCTACTTCTATGTCAACGTTGTGGTAGTACATAACTACCTGGGGCATACAAACAGGTTCCCCATCGTGAAATGTTTCATCAAGTGTGCGTAATTTACCGGCTGGGCTGAGGTAGTAGCAGCCCCAATAAAATACTGCGCTGTTCTGATTGGGCAGTACCCTCGGGTTCCCCCCACCCCTGTGGCTAAACCTGTCCTCACACGATCTCAGCACAAGAAGGAAACAGAGACCCTCGCTGTCCTTGAAGCCCCTATGCGACTCCGATTTTAATAGCGTTATGAATGAGGAATTCACGAAAAATAAAAAAATTGTGATTCACTCCATCCACTCTTGTCTAAAGCCCGGAATAAGGTACAAGAATCCACCCGTAGAAACAAAGTCATCTCATACACCGCGAAGGATGACCCTTTGTACCGCGCTTGCTCAGAAAGTTATAGTTCCGAGTCCCATGCATTATGCATTTTGCGCTCCCATGTCCCGCTCATCTTAAAGACTGCCCATGACAGTTTATTCTCTGGACACTTCAGCCACAATAAGACAGCCTAGATAATTTATAAATATTTTTACTTGCTCAGTGCTACAGATGACATTTCGATTTATTGCCGATCGTGAGATATATGTCAGAAGACAGCCGCAAAAGTATGTGTTAAACCCCTTCCGCTGCAGAAGGGATCCATCATTTCGGAACCCTTTCCACATGTGGCAATTGACCTGATTAGCCCAATCCACCTCCTATCCAGTAAAGGGCACAGCTTCGTGCTTACCCGTTTCTCCGAAGCAGAACCTCAGAAAAAGATAGATAGCATCACCTGCGCTGAGGCACTCATCTTTATCTTTTTTCGAGTCGGAGTGCCTAAGGAGGTATTATCCATTTGTGGACACCAGTTCACCTCAGAACTAATAGAGTACGTTGGTGAACTCCTAATGGTGAAAAACCTTTTTACCACCCCCTTTCACCCTGCCTCAAACGGAATATGCGAAAGGCAAATTGCTACTCTCAAGTCAATCCTGAAAAATCTGTGTGCAGACCAGCTCCGAGAGTGGCACCGTTACTTGCCCCTGGCCTTGTTCGCTTAACTAGAAATCCCGCCCTGCACCTTAGGATTTGCCCTGTTCGAACTGCTGTATAGTCTAAACGTCCGATGCCCGTTTAGCATACTAAAAAACTTTTTTCTAACCAGGAATTGGACCGTGAAATTCAATCATCCTACGCGTCCTTATGGAACTTCAGCAAAGGTTAGAGAAATGTGCGGAAATAGCGTTTCAGAACGCTGATACGAATTTAAATATATACAAGACGTATTTTTA
The DNA here is from genome assembly GCA_963969495.1 of Ceratothoa steindachneri. Classification (NCBI taxonomy): domain Eukaryota; kingdom Metazoa; phylum Arthropoda; class Malacostraca; order Isopoda; family Cymothoidae; genus Ceratothoa; species Ceratothoa steindachneri. The sequence goes on along the minus strand of OZ018319.1, from coordinate 125,973,339 downwards.
CTACAAATCCAAGGAACGGAAATTCAAGCCCGGTGAAGAGGTTTTTTTATTACTCTCCACAGAGAGTAATAAACTCCTAAGTAAATGGAAAGGCCCCTTCCAAGTTATTAAAATTGCATCCCCGTTGACTATTTTATCCGAACACCGTCTGGTGAAAATTTGTACCATGTAAACATGCAAAAAAAGTACCAACGCCGATCCTACGTCAATAATATTGTTGCAATTGATGAGCAGTCGACCATGGAAGCGAGCTACCTCTTGGATCCTTTAAATGGGGTGCAGGTTACTTGTGTGGAACAGAGCAGGGAGTATCCCTTGGTCACCTTGCCCAGCGCAACCAATTCCCATTCAACCGACTTGGATATTAACGATCAGCTGCCACCCGACTTGAAGAGTAGCTGCAGCAGCTACTGAGCCGCTTTGGAGACGTGATCTCAGAGAGTCCTGGCTGTGCCGCGCATTTCGAACATAACATTATCCTTACTACCCAGGAGCCCATACGCTCAACGCCGTACCCTCCCTACTACATTCAAGAGAGGCTTAGAACGCCGAGGTTGATAAGTTGTTAAAAATAAACATAATAGAACTCTCCAAGTCCAGTTACTACTTCCGCATTGTAATGGTCAAGAAGTGAGTCGGGTCATATCGCCTGTACGTCGATTTTAAAAAAACTTACCTCCGTTACCGTGTTCGACGCGAAGCCGATTCCCCCTATCAGACAAAACCTCCATCTCTTTGAAGAGGCCAAATTCATCACTGAATTAGACCTTATGTAAGGCTACTATCAGATTCCCCTTAAAGAAGGAGTAAAGAGATATACGGCTTTTCCCACGAGCAAGGGGGTTAATGCAATTCACACGACCCCCCCTTTTTCCTGGTGATGTCTTGTAGTAACTACAACCGTATGGTGCGGAGAATATTAGATGGATTGTCGAACGTGACCTTTCACTTCGACAACATCTACATAGCAACTCAGGATTGGGACCAGCACACGGTCACCTTCCAAGCCCTGGTGCATCGACTGCGTAAGCACGGCCTCACGATTGGCCCCCAGCAAGTGGAATTTTGCCTTGGTCACTATCAATTATCTTGGGTTTCATATCGGGAACAACCAATTGATCCCCCAGGAGGACAAAATTCGCGCGATTGTGGATATGCCACTTCCAACCAATAAAAAACAGTTGAGATCGTTAATGGGATCTGCTTCATTCTACCGCCGCTTTCTCTACAATTTCGCCTCGGTCTCTGGCCCTTTAAGCGACTTGTCAAAGAAAAAGTCTCCCGAACACCTTGTCTGTAGCCCATTAGCCATCGCCAACTTTAACTAGCTTAAATGGAAAATTAGTGTTCGCCCCTATTCTCCTGCTCCCCAACCCTAACGAGCCTTTCAGTATTAGGACCGACGAGAGTAACGAAGGGATAGGCTGTGTCCTACTCAAATATGGTGATAATGGTAAAAGCTTCCCAGTTGCGTACGCGATTCGTAAGCTACTTACTCGGGGAAAATAATTATGCCGTCATCGAGCGAGAGGCCCTTGCCATCATATGGGCGGTACAAAATAATAAGATGTACCTCTTAGATAAAGAATCCCAACATTGGGACCGATCACAAGCCACTCTCCTATTTGCGAATTGTGAAAAATAATAAAGATAGGTTCATGTGCTGGAGCATATTCATCCAGGTATTTCCATTTAAGATTGTATATATCAAAGGATCAGAGAATTTGGTCGTAGATAGCCTGAGTAGAAATTTCGTAGAGTGTACCCCAAGCCAATCTAAAAGAAATTTTATGATTGATTTTTTTTCTTTTGGCATATATATATATATATATATATATATATATATATATATATAGTAAATGTTTCTGTTTGTAAACTAAGAATGATCCTATAACCTTTTGTATTATCCGGCTCAATTGATCTCTTCGTAATATATATTTCTCTCTTTTATTTATTCATGTATTACTTATCTTTTTTGTGTGTATGTTATTTGCTTGTATAGCTCTAGGTCGTTATTAACCTGAAGTTGTAGAGCCTCTGTTTGAAACTAACTTTAGTCCTTGTAAGTAAATATTCTCTTTGTTCTGTGTCAATTCATTCATTCCTTCTTTGTGCACATGGAAACTCATTGTATTTAAATATGCCTTAGCCACTTGAGTTCGTTCGAACTAAGGTTAGGTATCCCCCATTGATTTTTCACCCACTGAGGTCGGGAAAATTGGGACGCTTAACTCTCATCCAACGATTGTCAGATATCACTTTTCCCCCCAAAGTTCCATCTTATGAAGGGAGAAGATATCGGGAAGAGAGGATAATACCGTCATAAAGCCGACAAGCGATGAGGTTGAGCACAAAGTCAGAGCAAAGTCGTGGGAACCGTGAGAGAATCGATCCGAGTCCGCCGATATGGGAAGAGCAAGAATTGCAAGCGCATGAAGACGCTGGCCGCCTCTCCGGGTGATATCAAGAAGCCCCGAGGGAGTTATCCTTAACTCCTTGGTGCAGTGTTTGGTTAAGGAAAGGTCTCTCCATGGCCTAAGGCATTTTCACTTTCGGCCAGCCTATATATAATGCTAGACACAGCCGGGAAAAAGCAGCATAGGCCCCCTTTCTGCACGAGACAGGTCGTTTTCTCGATTCAGCTCCGTCCCGCCTTCTCGAGCTCGAAGGCAATAATTCACACCGAAGGAACTTAGCCCAAGTCAATAGGCTATCCTTGGATTCGGTTTTAACCTCTTCTAGCGCAAGTACTTCCTCCAATTGACTCATTGAGGTTAAACTCCATCAATTACAATTTACTCTTTCAATTTCCCATCCCCCGCGTGGTATTATAAGACATCAACACCCAAGTTAGGCTCTAGCGACTCCATTGTGGTTTCTTGACCAGTCAACCCGTAAAGCATATGTTTGAATGTTGGCTCAACAGCAGCGGCTCGTGGGCTGACGTTTGAGCCAATTTATTAGCTCCCGGTAATTCTTTAGTCTAATCCCTGTAAACATTCAGTATCCGTTTGCAATCTTTTCCATTTGTATATATCTTGTACCTATTTTAATTATTAAAGATTATTTTGTTACCCACCTTTCCATAGCCCTAGAGCCCTGTAGCCTTATTTATTATACTAACGAACAATTGAACTCGATTCTGTAGATTAATTCTTCCACGCATTCGTTTGGGAACCCCGTTCCCCACTACTTAGCTTCTCCATCGTCTGTCACTGCTGGGAGATAGCGAAGGTCACCAAATTGACCTTGACCGCCCACTCCGTCTAAATATAATATATATATATATATATATATATATATATATATATATATATATATATATATATATATATATATATATATATATATATATATACTGGTCATTCTACGTCAAAGATATATTTTAATTTTTTTATCCAACTCTTTTATAAGAGTTCTTTAAAGTGAAAAAACAAAATGGTGAATTTCAGAAAAATTAAATGTGGTTATGGAATTTTTGGAAATTTTTAAAACAAAAATAATTACAAGTCGCGAAGTTCCGAAATATATTAAAATTTAGGCATGGCTCCTTTCTTATTTTATTTTTTCATATAGTCAAAGGTTTTTTCGAAGTTATTTCTAAAATAGATATTCAATTTTAGTCTTTATCAGGAAGAAATAGCTATTGGTCCCTAAAAACGAGTAAAGCAAAATTAAATAATTAGAGCAAGTTTATATTGAGAAATAAAAAATAATCTTTAGAATAGTTTTTTCTGTATCCAGCCTCTAGTGCTAGAATATAAGCATTGATAGGAGAAAAAAACAGACAAAATGTAAATTATCAGGAGACAAGTCATGACTTCGCTGCGCTCGCTAACAGCCCTTCGGAGTGTTGCCTCCGGCCTTTGTGGCCTTTGAAACCACATTTCATTACGTTTTTTTTTAAATCTTTGTTTAAACGCCAATTTCTTATTTTCATCTTTCTCTTTTTCTCTCCTTCTCCTGCTCTTTAATCTTTTCTTCTCTTCCGCCTATTTATTCTATGCTTCTCGCCTCTACTTCTTCTCCTCATCTTGTAAGGAGTATTGACGAAGCCTCTATTCTCCATAACACTATATTTTATGAATGTGATTTTTTTGAGGGCTTCAACATTAATAGATTTTTTATCTTGGTTATGACGTAGATATATTTTAAGTTTTTATTAAAATATTTCTAAGAGTTCCTTTATACCAATGTGATAGGATAAAGAAAAACTTGTAACAGACGTTCCTCATTTACATCATGTTAGAGGTAATGAGGTTAAGGAGATACTAACTTAGCTTATTTGCCAATTTCATTCACAAGCACAATCATATTTAGTTGTCTTCATCTACATGATTCTTTATTTAAATTCGAACGACAGAAATCCCAGTGCGGAAATATTTAACCGAGGTGTGGTTGCAGGTCGATCTCGTGAGATCGCAGTATGCATTGGGTATAGGGTGACTTTATGCAATCAAGCGATTCAGTGGGTTGGAAGCTGACTTTCTGAAGCAAGAGGATTCCTTTGGTCGACCTTCAAACATCAATGGACTCATTGAGACATTAGAGTGCCAGTATTCATAAACCGGTCAATTAAGCATCTGACTTGAAGTGCTGACCTAGACGTGCATGATACTTTCGTCCACTAACAGGGAAATGGCACTTTAGGGAGTAAGAAGGTAGATTACATAGATAATTAATCAGATCTTTTGTTGTAGTTAAAGTAGATGAGCAGAGAAGAAAGCCACTGCCACGAAAATATGGAGGAATAAAGATCATAAATAAATAAAATTATTGAAATAATCAAAATATTCTATTAGGAACAATATTATTACATTAGAAACTAGATACCAGCTGATACCTTCCAAATAAATTAGGTTCTAGTCCAACTAGTCAATTTTTTTGCATGCACCAAAGAGCATGAAAAATGGTTAAGCATCTTTAAAAGAGGTCTCAAGGAAAAGCAGAGTATAATATCATTGTCAAAGCAAAGGTTTCAGTTGTGTATAAATATCTAATATTGGTGTAATTTCATGTAATTCACAGACAATTGTAACGAGAGATTGGAAGCAAATGCGTCTAAAGAGGGTGAGCCGATAAGAGCACTGCAGGCTTTTGTTTTTTCATTTAGTTTTGTAGTTGTATTACCAAACTCAAAAACTAACTGCATAAATGAGAATAAAAATCATAACAAGAATAAGCACAGAGATCAAGTGTCATCGCATATAAAAACTCAACTACTTGAAATAACTAAAAATCTGAACACAAAATTCCCATCTTTAAGCATATAATCACTCTAATAGGCCCAGTCTTACCATTCCATATTTGCCTACTTACTACCACTTCCAAAATCACTAAGCGTCTATTACTTAAGAACATTGATCCAAGCATCGAAAAAGCTTTCTCCCAACCATGCTGGAGCCCATTTTGTTGAATAAACACCTACTCAGAAATATTTCAAACTCATACAAAAAGGTTTTTACCAAATCACATCACCACCCAACACAACATTGGCTATAATAGACATAAAGTAAGAATTCGTAACTCTGCCAAGGCCCATTATCGTCAACGAAATACTAAACATTACACTTGTGAACAACTACCAAAAATGGATTGCCAACTCTCTCATAAGTTGACAAGCAGATGAAATCTGTAATCTATTAAAAATTGATAACATATACATTATACAACTGAATTCAGCAGAAATATGTCATTTACCCACTTCTACAATTTTGTTCATGACAACTGGTCTCGCGAGCTAATATCAAAATTCAAAAACGAAGTAGATTATATCAACATTTTTACTTGACATACGAAACGCCCAAAAGTAATCAATGATCATTTTGCCTTCAAATTCTACCGTTAATCTCTTTTCAACCTCACAGACTGAAGTAAAACAAATGTCCCTGCTTTCCAATATTAAGCACCCAACTCACCTTAAATAAAATCTCAAAAAACTCAGTTTCATAATAAATAAAGTAATAAATTGCTGACAACATATAATAAACACAACAGATGAAAAGCTATACTAAAACTGGATACACTTTCAAGACTCACAGGAACCACATTTGAGAAATCCAAAGAATCTATCCACATCTACTAGCATTTATATGTAAAACTCGATCTGCAAGTCACCTACATATACCATTCATTACATGTATGATTGCCAATGAATTCACGCCACTCCGTAATCAGAACGCTACCAGGCATCGTCAAGACAAAACCCCGTTCCACGCCTCAAACCGGTTGTCATTCAAAGCTCCTATCTGGTTAAAATCTGCACAACATTACTGACATTTCACAATTATGTGGGGTAGAAATTTACTTTTTTTATAGTGTTTCAAAGATTCAGTGTCAGTATTCAATTTAAGGAGTGGACTTGCGAAGAGAGTAACAAATCTCTCATCAGCTTAGTCGATAAAGCGTTGGGTTCATTTTTCTTTCAGGGATAAGGTAAAATTCCCGGCGAAAGAGACAAAACATTCCATAGTCATAGGAAGACACCGATAATCAGTCGGTGAATCGAGTCAGAGACAAGCGAAAAGAGAGCTCTGGCAGCTTACATCAAACACATCGAATCACAACATTGTTGTCTATTCCATCTCCATTCTTTCGAAAACAAACATTTCTTTAGCTGGAGATAAATATCCTAAATGTGGATGAGTTTGCGCATCACTGTCAGAGAACCACTTCATTTTCCTGTCTTGATCTATCCCTGTGCTCTCCGGATGCAAAGCCTGATTTGGGGTGGGAATTCGTCGGACTTCCATGGTAGTCATCAATTTCCCATTCAAATATAATTTTGGGGGATCGCTGTTGCCTGAGACCACAGCGTTGGTGCTTGACGTGGGTGCAGTCCACATTTCAGGAAATGACTGATTTCTCTGTCCCAGTCGAGGAGCTTAGGTCTGTGAATGAGGCCGTTGAGTTCTTCTCTGGTAATTGATTGCTGTGGACCTAACTATTCATCTTAGAACGTTTTGTCGTTTTGCACGTCGATTCCTTCCCTGTGGTTTTGCATGCCGACTGCTTCCATGTGGTCGGTCCTCAAACAGAAGCGTTATTCCTACATCCGATATACATGCCGCACGAACGATTTCACTCTCGGTTAATTTCGTCAAGGTAAGACTAGGTTCCGTTGTGTTTCGAAGCACGCCTTTCGGCTTTTCTAGTGAGCATAAGTGTCTTCCCTTAACGGGAATACCCCTCCAGCACAGGTGCGAAGTGTGTCAAAAGGATTCAGGGAAAGTTGTCTGAAGGCACCTCTCCCGTTCTCCAGAAGAATAGGACGGCAATTTCTGACCACACGTCGGTAGCGGTGTCCTTTGCGATCGCTCTGTCTGTATTATTTAACCAGAATGCTGCTCCGCCAGAATTCAATGCACGTCGTCATATCAATGAAGGCCGCTGACTAGATTTTATCTCCAGAGGCAGAGAACCCTTCAACAATAAATTTACATTGATTCAGTTTCGTTCTGCGCTCGCTTCGTGCGCGGACCGTGCCCATGGTCCGGAGGATGTCCCGTATACCATGATTCTACAACTAGGTGAGCGAAGTATATTATTTCTGTTAGATTTGTTCAAAAGTGCCTGGAAAGAGGGTATCCTCCGAGACTTCTGGCGAATGAGTACTGTACTCGATTTTCTCCAAAACTAAAATCCTGCGCGTGCAAGTTGATGGAAAAATTGATAAATTTTAGACTGGCCTTTTTACTGGACAGCGGATGCCATGTTCTTCCTCACAGTGTGGCTTCCGCAAGTTCCACTTCATGTCAGATGCTCTGATCCTCCCTAGACACTACTAGGCAACAGTTTTTATCGATATGGAGAAGGCCTATGATACCGCATGGCAATACAGTGCATTTGCACTGATTCTTTAGTCTTGTTTTCGACCAACGCCTCACCTTGGAGGGTCATATTCGCAGCCTCACGGTCTCTTGCACCACCCACACCATAGACATTCTTCGTTCCGTGACGTTAAGCACCTAAGGTGATAATATGACTACGGTCTTGCTTTTCTATCGATTTTTGTTCATTCGAAGATCAACTATGATTGCGAGTTGTATGCATTTGCAATCAAGGGTGTATTGCGGAATGTGAATCTATTCACCACACCGGTCTCTGCCTCGCAAACGGTGCCTTCCGCACGTCCCTTATTGAGAGCCTACTTGTCAAATTCTCGAAAGATGACACTTGGTCTGCGCTATGAACAGTACATTATGCGCATGTACGCGCGAGCCTAGGGTCTTCTCCAGTAGCCAACGTCTCTCTCTGCATCTGCAGCCAATTTAGACGGTTCCTATGTGACCAAGAGACGTCAGTCATACCCCAAACCCTTTAGGGCTAGAGCTAAGAAACTCCGATAGCTCGGTGTAACTCTCTGGCCGGTGACGCGTCTGATTATACCCAGGAAATTCCCTGGAACGTATCATCTTTGAATATTTGTTACCATGCCTCTGCTCCCAAAGCTTTTTGAGTGCCGGAGTATTGTCTTCGACATTTTGGGAGCAAACTTCGTGTTCGTGTCACGTTCCATCCGCGCCAGTGTATACAAATGGGTCCAAGTCCTAGGAGGCGGTCGGTTTCCACGCCATATCCCTTCTGTTTAAACCTTTGTTTCGAGAAATTGGTTTGGGCAATTAGGTGTTTCATTAACGTTTTATGGTCAAAGATTAGCTTTGAGGATGTGGTCTTGTCGAAGACGTGTCTCTTGGACGTGGTTTTTGTCGAAGACCCGTATCGAAGACTTGGTCTTGTCTTAGACGTGTTAGGAGTATGTTGTGTTGCTAAATATTTTTTTTTAAGAATCTGACTTAGTCTATTACGTATTTCAATAACGTGTTCTCCTCTTGTCGACGAAGTATCTCGCGGATGTAGTTTTGTCAAAAACGCGTGTCGATGACTTGGTCTTGTCGAAGACGGGTTTCACGAATGTAATTTGGGCTATTACGTGTTTCAATAACGCTTTCTCGTCGAAGGTGAGTTTTAGTGACGAGGTCTTGTCGATGACGTTTCTAGTGGACGTGGATTTGTCGAGGACAAGTTTCGAGCACATGGTCTTGTCGAGGACGTTGTTTGAAGACTTGGTCTTGTCGAAAACGTGTTTCTAGAACGTCGTTTTGTTGAAGACCTTTCGAGGTAGAGGTCGTGTCGTAGACAAGTTTAGTGACGTTTTCTTTTCTAACAAGCATTCCGAGGACGTGGTATTGTCGAAGATGTGTTTCGAGAAAGTGGATTGGTTAGTTACGTATTTACATAACGCATTCTCTTCGAAGATAAGTTCTGAAGACGTTGTCTTTTCTAAAACATGTATCGTGGACGTAGTTTAATCAAAGACGCGTTTCGAGGACCTTGTTTTGTTAATGACGTGTTTCTAAAGTAGTTTTATTGAAGATGTGATTTAAGAACTTGGTTTATGGGATTACATGTTTCAATAATGCGTTCTCGTCTAAGATTAGTTTTGTCGACGTCGTCTTGTCGAAACTGTGTCTAATTTGCGTGGTTTTCTCGAAGACGCGTTTCCAGAAATTGGTCTTATCGAAAACTTGTTTTGAGAACGTATTCTCGTTGAATACGTGTTTCGAGAACGTGATTTGACTGATTACGTGTTTTAATAACGCGTTTTCGTCGAATATGAGTTTTGAGGACGTAGTCTTATCGAAGACTTGTCCCGTAGGGGTGGTTATGTCGGACACGCGTTTCGAGGAATTGGTCTTATCGAAAACGTGTTTCGAGAAGATGGTTTGGTTGAAGATGTTTTTTACGAATTTGGTTTGGGCTATTACGTGTTTTAATAACCCTTTCTCGTCAAAAATGACTTTTGATGACGTAGTCTTGTCGAAGACGTGTCCCGTGGGTGTGGATTTGTCGAAGACGAGTTTCGAGGCATGGTCTTGTCGAAGACGCGTTTCGAGGACTTGGTCTTTCAAAGACGTGTTTCTAGGACGTCATCTTGTTGAAGTCCTTTCGACGTGGAGGTTGTATCGTAAAAAAGTTTGGGTGAAATGATGTTTAAAAAGCGTTTCGTAAAAGTTGTATCTGCGATTACGTGTTTCAATAACTCGTTGTTGTCGAGGATGAGTTTTGAGGACGTAATCTGTCAAAGACCTGTCTCATAAACGTGTTTTTGTTTATGACTTGGTCTTTTCTAAGAGTTGTTTTGAGAACTTAATCTTGTTTAAAACGTGGGCTGGGCGATTAAGTGTTTCACTTACGCATTCTCGTCAAAGATGAGTTTTGAGGAGGTAGTCTTGTCGAAGATGTGTCTAGTGACCTGATTTGGTCGAAAACACATTTCGAGGACTTGATGTTGTTGAAGACGTTTTTCGAAAATGTGTTTTTGTCAAAGAAGCGTTTCGAGAACGTGGTCTTATCGAAGAAGTTTTACGAGAACGTTGCCTTGTTGAAGACGAGTTTTGAGCACTCATTGTTTCTTTAGTTTAAATCGGAATCATTAAATAATAAATATTTGTTCATGTATCTTACAAATCTCTCAACGCACTCTGACTATAATTGCGCAGTGACGTTCCCAACACTTTGTAGATCAATATCCTCCTTCAAAAGATCCAGAGCGGTAATTATTAGAATAAGTATACCAACTTTCTTTAAGGTTTAAATATATTTTTTATTGATTCCTTTTTTGTATGTTTATTTCAAACATTAAACTCAGTTTCTCGCACTGTGACAATACCTTTGATGATGGTGCAATGTATTTATTTTACATTTATTTACGATACTAATTAGTATACTTAATGGAGTAGTGGAATAAATATATCCTTCTTTTCATCTACTTGCTATCTGTGAGGGAACAAGCACGGGATGGGAGAAATAACGTCGCTTTTAAGCATTGCCTCAACGTGTGGGCCTCGTTGTCATTTACAAGCAATTTTCGAAGCTCAAAAGCGTGAAAAAGTACAGGAGCGAGTTCATGGAATGCAGCCCTTATCAATCCTAGTATTTAAACAAGAGAAGAATTCCCCCCCCCCCCACTTCCAGCCACGCTGGGAGCGGCTGAGACAAACGCCACCTGGGCCGCGTTCGCCATTATTTAAACGACGGGTGATAGTTCCCACCCCCTTCTATGAGGTAAGCTCCCCCACTAGCAAGCGTCCATATGTACCCGTGCGAGGAGGAATGGTGAGAGATTTGTGCGAGAGAAGCTCACAAGAGCAGACGATCTTACTCCTCCTCGATTCGGGTTCTCATACGCCGAAGGCAAAGAAAAGTTGTGGGATAAAACAGAGTATCCCTCCTTGGATAAAAGAAATATGCACCCTAGAACTAGTTAAGAACTCTTCTCCCCGTAAGAATACTCGTCCAACTACGCCCAACGACGCCATGTCCAGACAAGAACCAAGTCTTATCTCAAAAGGCTTCAGTGAAGATTAATCTTAGCGTAATACCACCTTGATTACGCATAGACTACCAAACAAACCGTTTGACATCTCGGAGAAACTCACCCTTCGTTTTTTTCAAAGGAATTTACACCGGAAGAATTCCTAGCCTCCCTTTTCGAAGGCTCTCCTCCCCTCCCCCGCCCTCATCTCAAAAGAATACTTCAACTACAAGCAAGTTGACCCTAGACCCCGTCGAAGTGACCCAACCATCATCTCACCGCTTTGCCGGAACGACTATCGTCTCCCCCAACCGCTTTATTTTTGCACAAGGTATTGTAACGAATATTTAGCTTCTCCAAATTTATAATTGCCGTCTACCGTTCCCCCATTATCATTTGTATGGTTATCATGTCCCCCTGTAAAGCTCAATTTTTAATTCCATCCAGCCTACCCAATTTAATTGCATTTTAGAATACCTAGTCTTCTTAATAGCTGTTGGCCACTGTAACTATTTGTATTATATGTCTGTTTATTGTTGTACCATTTAACTTTAATTATTAATATTTATTAAAGTATATTTTTGCCGACTCCTTTACTTTCCGACCATCGAGCTCAACATAGCCGTGTAACAGCCTATAACTAAGTGAGATTTGAAACTCTCAGCCAATACCAAGATTTAAAGTAGCATCTATTGGACTAGCCCTTCCTTACGAGAATCTGACCTCATAACCGAACCTCGGCCTATCCAAAGTTATTAAAAGGAAACCCCTGCGCACTCTAAAATCAAATATAATAGATATATGTATGGTATATAGAGTTATACCCCGACACTATCTATTTATTAATTCTATCTGCATATAGATTTAGAATCAAGGTTCCGCCACGTGGATCAAGTTAGTTGCCAGATTGGGTCAATAATTGGGTTAACTTTGAGGCTAATGCCGTTTAAAGACCACTAATTGATTTAAGGTAAAACTGATTCCATCATGGTGGCGATCACAAAATGCGTAGCTACTCAGTAAATACATTAGATTTCTACTGAGATATGCATCAAACTGCATCAATCGTTGGTAATGACAATACTTATCAAACCACCTCAACGAAGGAGGCTATTTTGTCGGGCAACAATCATCATGAGAAAGAATGTAGTGTGTTAGTCGAAATCGTTTATTCTGGGCAGGGTGGCGGAGGAAGGCTGGCGCCATATGAACACTTCAACATATTTAGGTTCTGTCTTTGCTTTTTCTCCATATTTTTACTTCATTTTCTGAAGTTTCCCTTGAGTCTTCCAATGAAGAAAAAATCCCCGTTGGTTATACAACGTTCCTTCTATTAATCAATATATAGAGAAGGAAGTTTGGGTAGGGCCTCTCAAATTCACAACCAACCGTCGACTGTTACCTTCTGGTGTCATCCGTTCTACTAAGTCACTAGTTTCTGGGGGAGGCGGATCCTCTTCATAAGTACATAGGGCTGCTTATTATAATTTTCATTTTCCTGGCTTTCGAAAATGCGAATATTATCCTGTTGCATACCCCCAGTACCCCAAAATAGGGTGCACCTTGTATAATGTTACACCAGAAAGCTAAAGGATTGCGCTCTCTCGAGGACCAAGTGTCCCCCTCTCTTGGCCGGTGGTTATTATCACCGGCTAGCCGTCGTCTAGGTCTCAGGCATTTATCCCTAACCGAGGCAGGATAGTGAAGTGGCTCTCCTCTCTTTACTTTTGGCTTCAGTTGGGGTGGGAGGTTGGGGGTTAACATGGCTGCATTCTCCACTCTATTTTTCTCTTTTCGTCCCCCGCCCCCTGATTTCTTTTCTTTACCTGTCCTTTTACATACCCGGTAGTATATAGGGGGACCATGGGAAACGGAGTCCGACTGAAATCTTCGTTCGTTCGTTCCTTCATTCATTCCTTCTTTCCTTCCTTCCTTTCTTCTTTCTCTCCTTACTTCGTTCGTTCGTTCCTTCATATTATCTTTCTTCTTTAGTTATATATGTGTGTCTCTCTTTCACTTCCTTCCTTCTTTCCTTCCTCCCTCTCTTCCCTCATTCTTTCCTTTTATCTTTCTTTATTTATTTATTTAGTTCTCTTTGTATGTGTGTGTGTCTGAGTCTCTCTCTTTCTTCCAGATTCTCTCATTTTCCTTCCCTTTTCACTCACTTTTATGACTTTGTCTGTTTATCGATCTTTCTCTCTCCCTCTCTCTCTCTTTCTTTATATGTTTTCTCTCTTTATCTATCTCCCTCCCTCTCTCCTCCCTAACTATTCTTCTCTCTCTCTCAACTCTCTTCTCTCTGTCCCTCTCACACACACACAGCTATTTGCACATATCTATGTGAATTCACATAGGCAATTTACACGCTAACTTGTTTTCATCGCCGGAGGCAAAGAGAATTATTTGTGTCAATATATTTACTTACGTACGTTTGTAAATCTGTTCAAGCTGCAAATACTTATTTCTATTGTGCGCACAGCCAATATTTAAGTACTGTTTTTATCTTTTCATCCCTTTCATCCGCATATTTATTTCCACGGTCACTGACCCTCTCTCGTACTTTATCGAACTGAATAGAGCTCATAGAATTCCTGAAGAATGGCAGAAATCGACGAGTTCAAAAAGTCAGGTAGAATCATTAAGTTGTTCTGATGGAGTGCAATTGATTTTGTGTTTTCTGTACATACATATATTGACTGATTCACAAAAGTTGGTCGATTATTCTTTTCAACGAGGTCTAAGCGTTGTATAGGTTCATTGCACAAATAACTTCGCTCTATGTAGTTTTCATGTGTCTACCAAATTTTTGATTCTTGAAATGAGATAAAGTAATGGTAGACATGCTCGGAAGACTGTGAAATGTATGTATTGAGGTTTAGATCGAAATATGGGACCTTGCATTTGAGTTAAAGGTCTAATGTTGGGTTATATTGATGTGATGTTTATTTCATAAAGTGATGTTAAAATATATGACAGCTTATGCCTTCCTGTTTTGGTGCAAGACTGCGTAATGTATTGGTTTAAACACCCTGATTGAGTTCATTTGGTATGATAAAGCGTTTTGGTGGTCTTTCATTTTTATGTACAACCCTGTATTTATAGTTTGAGTGATATGCTATTCGATCTTTCAAACATCGACTCTATTTCTAGACATTCTCATTCAGATTGCACATATGACATTGAAGTTCTGTCATGCACTTCACCTTTCTCTGTGTCACACTCGAACCTATTCAGTGTTTGCTCTTATTATTTATATACTACATATTCTCTCCTTTGCACTTCATCCTTTTCTTATCCAGTTGTTTCATTTCTTTCAAGACTGTTAACCAAACCAGTTATGCATTGTATGCACTTGCGTATAAACCAGTTGCAATAACTATATTTTAGTGGTCACTACAAATAATTGCAAATCCTTCAACACACCAACACACCCAACCGTTCAAAAAGATTTAATTATTTTGCCATCCTTTCGTAGTATTCTGAAGTGTCTGAAGTAGTCTGATGCATAGTGATGTCAAAATGATTCTTCACATCACCCAAACAGCACATCATATGAGAAGTCATTGTATGAAACAAGAAAGTTATTTAATTTTTATGGTAGTAATACTAAAATATCATCATAACTATCATTATTAGAATAATAATGATAGTTATGATGATATTCAATTTTTTCTATTAAATTTCTCTTTATTAAAAGGAAATAAGCAGGCTTTAATTTTGTACCTTATGTTAAATCTAAGGTTTAGTCATACACTTACTGTATGACATCATTAGAGATTTTTTTTAGCAGGTTTTTGTGCATGCAACCACTAATGATTATTTACACAAGTGTTAGGTTTGATGGCTGAGTTATCTACACTCTCAGCGAACCCAACTCCTTTCTCAGCCTGGCTTGGGACCGGCCATAACAGAGTTTGAGAGAATTTCAATTTTTGCGTCTTGTAAGCAAGTAAATATAGCCAATTAAAAGGGGTGTTTGTGTGTAGGAGGTGGGTATTGGTTTTTGGTCGGTCTTGACATTAAACTTTAAGATATTTTTGGTCATCTTCGATTTGTGAAGTATCTGATATATGAATCGAAACAGGATTCGTCAGTACATTAAAATTGATACTTCACATTGTGGTTGATGAAACAATTTCTCTTTTAAATACAGGAGTAGTTTGATTGAAGCTGGTGATGTGCTTTCAATTCCCTTATCATTACTATCAACATTATTTTATCATCATCACTTTCATTCTCATAATCATAATTATCATCTTTATTATGTTGCTCATTATTATTTTAATATATAACTAAGTTATCGGCACCAAATAACCCTGATAATATTGTTTAAAAAGTGGTCAAGTTAAAGATAGTGATAATGTATGAGAGATAGCTAAGATAGTAAACGAGGAGACTAGATGGGATGCTAGGAACTAGAAGGGTGGTTGCGCAACTCTCCTGAACCTGCCTCTATTGTTCGAAGGAAGGATGGTATACCTGCGTTCTATTTGTGACATAATATATTTTATAGACTTTACAAAGTGGATTATTTCCCCTACACAATATAGGGAGAAGGGAGGGATCCTTTTTAGGAAATTCCTAATATTTCTTAAAATTACAATTCCATTCAGCTAAATTCCCAAATTGGCAAACTTTTGGAATTTATAATTAAGCCTGTCAGCAAGCGCTCACTCCCCCCTCCTTTCCCGCCCCCGTTCCAGCCTTATTAGGTCGATTGGGACCTCGTCCTTGCCGTCGATTTACCATTTATCAAGCGTGCGTGCAAAATTACCTCATCCTTTACGATTGGGACTTCCTCATTATTTGTTCAGAAGTTGTCATCTGGCGTATGGCGACTATGGTTATTATATAGAATTCTTCAGGTCTTTCTATGCTATTTTTTCTCTATTAGTGATTTTGATTCCCTGTTTTATTTTTCATTTTCATGATTGGTATCTGCCTATTGGTAGTTTTCGTCTCAACTATTTGAATATATTTTTTTCTTTATTTTAATATTTCTTCCATTTGATTTTTAATATATGTTCTACCATGTCTTTTAACAAGCTTGCTGAGTTCTGCATATTCGAGCCTTTCTCTACGTGTTCCCTCTCGTCGCATTTTTAGACTTTTGTCTAAGTATCTTTTCATAACCACACTTGTTTATGTGTAGATGGCCGCTGTCATTTTTTTCAAGTTGCACATTGTAAAATAGTTTCTATTAAGCATTTGTTGAAGTTTTCTACTTAAGATCTGTTTCTTGATCAATCAGTTCAATAAAGATCTTTGCTAATGAAAGTTACTATGTATTTTGTTCTGAGTTTCAAATTTTAGTAGGGGTGTTGTCTTTGCCATGGATTTGGCTTTCTCTTTTAAAAATGTAGTTTGATCTTAGTCTTGAGTAATCTGTGGCTGCTGTGTGTTCAAATTAATTACGCCATCCTTCCCTTTTCAATCTCGAATGAGATCACTCGATCGGATAATGAAATCCACTAAGATCAAAATGACGATACCCCGCAAGCTCGAGTATAATAAGGGCCGCACATCCTGTAGGGAAGGAGGAATGCTATATTTTGACACCATCTAGCAAAAACGAACCCTTCCTGACCAGACAGTGAGACAGCCGTTCCACGTCACCACTGTATAGATATGTAAACCTCCTTGACAGGTTCAAAGGTTGGAGAGGAATTTGTTTTGGGTACAAAAAAATAGCGAGTGGGGAGGAGACAACAGCGTTGTGATTGCCTTTGTATGTGGTGAAGTGTGTGAAATGAGTTGAATTTGCACACGAAAGCTTTGCGCGCCCGCCAATAGATGCCTAGGTCCTTCCGTACCCAAAAGTTTTGTGTCGGCTCTCCCTAGGATTGAACTTGACGCCTTGGAATGCTGGGGTGTAAGTCCAACTGAGGGCGATATATTTGCTTTCTAAGCTTTCGGACTTGGGCAAATGCTACTTCCTTAAATATGTTGAGAGTTTAATGTTAGAGGCGAGAATGATTCACTCAAATTGTCCAAAGTTTGTTGGAAGAACATAAAAGGAAGGACAAAAATGATGAAAAGGATAAAAAGGGGAAAGAAGTAGAGGAGGTATGGCGCAATTAATGTTTCCAAGAGACTGGATATTCATTTTTTTTAACAAAGTATTGCGTTTATTTTACACGTTATTTGTGCTAATGAATATAAATACATAAGCATATAATTAGATAATTCTTAATTTTTAAGTTAGCATTTAAATGGTTCTACATAATTATTTTAACATATTTTTCTTGGTGACTAAACTATATTGGATTTACTATTGTTTGTGTCTCCTATGCATTTTGATTAGAATAAATTTATTATTTACTTGCTTGTTTATTTTAAACATTGGAACTTAAAAAATGCCATAACTTTCTAGACTACCTTATAACCACTTTATCTGCGCGTGTTTATGTTTACACTCTTTACTGTACGTGTAAGTTACACATCATTTGCCCACATTTAATTCATTGAAAGTTTTGATTTTTATGGTGTGCTCGCTGGTGTCAGGGACGAAAATCGCAACCATCAAGAAGAGTGTTTCACTTCCTTCCTGGTTACGTAAGCTCACCGGACAAATAACTAGTCACCTAGGGATAAAAAACATAATTTAACATCTGAAGCGTGTAGGAACTTTAGGCAGACGAGAGGCGTAGCTTAGTTTACGTTGAAACGTTAGGTAGGCTTTATTTGTGTTGCGGACGGCGTGAAGATCTGTAGATAGCAAATCAGCTCTACTTAAAATGGGCCGAAAAAGCGACGTCATGGAATGTTAAAAAAGTGTGATTGCATTTGGCCACGCTAAAGGTCATCATGTGAAAGAGGTGGCGGAATTTGGCAGGGTTTCAACGAATACGGTCATCCGGATTTACAAACAATAACAGAACTCCCCCAAAGCGAATAACTCTCGCCAGAATTGCGGACGGAAGGTGTTGACAGATAGGGACCGTCGTAGAATCTTCAGGTTTGTAATTGCAAATCGATTTGCTTCCAGGCAGGAATTGCTACACCCATTTCACCACTCATTTCAGAAAGAACATTAAACAGGGAATTCCATGGCATGAACATATGGAGCAAAGTGGCGTGCAAGAGGCCCTTGCTATGGTTACAAGTGACTAATTTTTTGTAGGTCAGTTTATCATAGTATGTGTACTTGTATTTTCTTTTGCTTAGTTTGAATACTAGTTTGTCTTCGTCCCTGTCGGTTGGGAATCTGCATATCGGATAGACGAAGAGTTGGTGGCTCATATTATCATCGTTGACCAGGTAGCCTTTGCTTAGAATTTCCGGCTCCAGCAATACTAGCATTTGGTTCTTTTTTGTTCCTTTATCATTTTATTTTGGGTGCAGTTGTGTGTTGTTGCGTCAAGCTCAGTCTGTTCTTTTTCTTTTGTAGTCTGTCGTTGTCCTTCCCATCGGAGGATTTTAGCAGTCATTTATTCATCTGGCCACCTGTTTCATGCCGTTTTTCTTCATCTTTATCCGCACCTACCTCCTCTTCTGATTCTTCATTTTCTTCTGCCTCGTCTTCAATCAGGATGATTCTCATGATGTCCTCTGAGAGCTGATTTGAAGAGAACCAGAGTTTCTTTTTTATATCCTTAGTTTAGTAATAGATAAGTAGTATTTCAGTAAATGATCCTAGTTAGCCAGATGTGCATATAATATTCGTATCATAATTTTTTTCTTCTTCTTTGATACCATTAGCTTGGGAGATTAAATCCTCGGTGTCGGTTGGGCTTCATTCGTTGCTGCTTCTGCATGCGTGTTCTTTTTTCAGGTTGATCCTTTTTGATGATAGGGCGTAACTACGAATCCGGCACTTCATGGCCAGAGCCCTGCGGTTCCTTCTAAAGTTAACATACTTTTGGGTCGTGCATTAGTAATTATTCTCTTCGTGTCTGACGCAAGCTCTTTACGGAGTAGCGCCTACATAGAACAAATGTCCACAGGAGTATATTCTTCTTTTATTTTGCCAGGTACTACCTTTACGTAGAATCCTAAGAGTTCTGGGGGTGTTCTTTCTTGGGTATGTTGGTTTCGGCGAAGAAGGTCGTAAAATGTTGTTCTTCCTGAATTTGTCAAACGTCGTAATTTTTAATCAAGATAGTTTTTGGTCAATTTCTTGCTGAATTTACCCCAGATTGTTCTCGCAGAAAAGCGAATCTAATTGAAAGAAGAATAATTGAGGGTGGGGCAGTATTTCGTGAGAGGTGTTTACTTCTAGTCAAATTTTCTTGAAATCCTCCTTCGCCATCTCCGAAACCGTATTTTCCACGTCCTCCTTGGTGTAGCAGATCGTGGCCTAACCGGAGTGAAAGCCTGAAGCCATAGTTAAGCCACGTTGAAGATTCCATTCGCTGTTTTCAGAATGGTTGTTTTGTCCCTCTTGATTCCTCATACTTTATGGTACGATAGGCAACCCTCTTGATTTCATATAGAATTTTCCCCCCTTAGCAGAATCCTGATGGGTGCTCTATGGTTTTGGAGTTGGGTGAACCCAGGAGCTGGAGCAATCAAGTGGGACTCACCCCAAATAGTTACGCTTGGAGCCCTTTAAGCTTGTGCACTCTACTATCTGCTTTCCGCCTTTACCGCGTCAGTTAGAACACAATCTTCCATAGATAGAGGACTCAACAAAATAAAATTAAATTAAATGAAAGGTGGGAGGCGATAGACTAAAAGTTAAGCTGAGTCCCCCTTCCACATAAGCCAAGCCTCCTAGCCGCTACTCTTAGAGACCTTAAAGGCTCCAGTAGCAACGACAGAGAAGGCGCGAGAGAGAAAAGGAGACGAGAAGAAAAAGAACAGATCGAAAAGCTGGTGGAAATACATGAGTAGATTTGACATTTGACTTAGGCGGTATTGTGAACCTACAGCTATACATGGAATCCGAAACACGGTGTGGACTATTTCCTTGCCTATTCGTTATTTCTTTTATTTCGCTTGCCCAACGTTTACAGGGTTCAGCCCGTATATGGTGAAGGATAGTAGAGAAAGTGTAGAGGGAAAGAGAAGGAAGTAAGAGGTTTGCAAGTCAATGCTAGATTTCATGGACGTCATGCTTTATATCGATTTCTTCATTTTCATCCACGCTTATGTCGAAAATACTCTTCCAATCCTCACTGAATATCAATTCAATCCGATTCTCGTGTTTTATTCTTTTTCCTTATGGGTCTTTATTTTTATTTTTCTAATTCCTGCTTTGCCTTTGATTTGTCCTACTTTTGTACAAAATTATTAGATGGTGCGTCAATATCGATCCTTTTGATTGTTCCATTCCAATTTTCAATTTGTTTTCCGTTATTTCAGTAGTCAATTCCCGTTTGTTCCTTCTCATTTCACGTTGTAGTTTCTTCTTATCAGTTTGGATATTTCTCTTATTTGTCTCTACAATCGAACCATCGCCTCCACTCTTACCTTGGCATTTTACGCGCTACTCTCGACTGGTTACACTCTTACCTTTCATCTCTCACCCAATCTGTAGTGATTAACGAAGTCTCATCTGACCCCACTCCCATTCGTTTTGGTGTCCCTCAAGGCTCTGTCCTCGGCCCTCTGCTCTTTCGTATCCACTTATTCTCTCTTAGCTCCCTCCTACGTAATCTCAGTCTATCCTTCCACCTCTATGCCTATGACACTCAAATCTTTATTTCCTCTTCCCCCTCAACCATTGCCGACTCAATCTGTGACCTCCTATCTGCCTATTCTTCTATCTCGGACTGGCTATCAGCTAACTTCCTCAAACTTAACCACTCCAAAACTAAAGTTATTCTGGTTGGTACCCCCGCTCTAGTATACAAAGTTAAATCCCTCTTTCCCTCCCTCCCTCTGGGTGGAAACTCTGTCGCTTTCTCTCACTCAGTTAGAAATCTGGGCGTTGGGTTCGATGAGCATCCCTCCTTCAAGCGCCACATCCACAATATTAGTAAATCTTCCCTTTGTTTCCTTCGTAACTTCTCGCGAATTCGCTCTCACTTTGATCACCAAAGTCTTGAGACTGCTGCCCACGCCTTCATTACTGTAACTCTCTTCTTGTAAATCTACCATTTCCTCTCTACGTCACCGTCAGCTAGGCCAGAACTACGCTGCCCGACTACTCCTCCTTCGCACTCGCTTCTTCCCTTCTAAGCCCCTGCTTCAGGAACTGCACTGGTTACCTGTCAGATATCGTTCTCATTTCAAGATTGACCTCGTTCAAGCAGGCCTCAGGGTGTGAACCGTTTGGCTGTGAGAAAGGCCTTCGAAAGTGCTCCGAAGTCCAAGATGACAGCACTCGGGAAGAAGAACATCTCGGTGTCCACGGTGTCCAGGGCCGTCAAGGAGGAAGGTGGTAAGAGCTTGAGGTGCGTGGAAAGGTCTCTGCTCACCGACTGTATGCGAGAACAGCGTTTGGAGCGCTGTCGTCGCCAACTCAACGATTTGAATTGACATGGAAATCGAATTCGCATTTTTTTTCTGATGAAAAAAAACTTCACGGTCGATCCTCTCATAAACCTGCAGAACGACCGCGTAGCAAGCTAAGGCCAGGAAGTATCCGAGGTCTGCTACGTGTTAACGACCAAGCAGACGGTCTCCGCGATGATGCTCAACGTCGAAGCTTCAAATGGCGAGAAGATGCCATCGGTGTGGTTCGCGGCCAGTCACAGGGCTACAGCGGCCAATTATAAGAACATCTTGGTCATGAATGTGCTACACTAGGTAAAAACGATCACAAAGTAAGCGAACTAAGTCTTTTAAACAAAAGACGGTGTATCGGCCCGCAAGGCCAAGACCGTGTAAGAGTGGTTGAGGTCGAATATGAACTTCTGGTCGAAGGAATTTTGGTCATTGCAGTCATCCGGCCACAATCCTATTTCAAACAGCGTGTCAGCGCATCTCGAGATCAAGTCTTGCAGTATCCACCACATCAAAAACGGTGACGAGCTGAAATCCTCCATCAAGCGCGTGTGGGCCATCATGAGGAACGACTTCTTCCGCAACGAGTGCGAAGCCTTCAGGTCTCACCTGGAGTGGGTGCTCGCCGTTTAAGGCGGCCACATTGATTAATATTACAAGTTAAACACTTATTTATATGTTAAAACAATAAAAATGTGTCTTACTGCATCAAAACTATTGGTGTTTTCTTTGTTTAGAGCATCGTAACAAGTGTAACAGAATTTTTGCAATGGCTGGTATACCTCGTCTTCTTCTCTATTTTTCCTGTCTGCACTGTGGTATGTTTTTTTTATCTTCGCGGGGAGCTGTATCGATTGCTGCTTTCTCGTGACTAGTATCACTGTGCGGCTTGTGCAAGGTATGTATTCGGACTGCGTTCAACAGTTGACCGAGAGATAATTATTTCTAGGCATACGTTAGGTTTCTAGCCTGTCGTCCCTGTTACGTAAGTTGGGTAATCAGGTCCTAGTCGACGGTAGATACCTTTTGCGAGTAGGGTTTCCAATTGTTTTCCTGCTTAATTCTCGTTCTGTATCCGTTCGCTGCACAATGTGCATTTATATCGGCCATGGATATAGACAGGTTTCTGTTGTTGAAGATGTGTAAAGCTGTTTGGGGGCAAATGATTCCTGCTTAACGGTTGATATCTCATAACTATTATGAGGTTTGCTATTCCATTTTTATTTCCGCGGCGATATATGCTTCATCTAATTCATCGAGAGTTCTAAACTCGACATCTTAATCGCTATAACGGCTCCGGTGTGGTGCTTCCCCATTAGATTTACAGTTAATACGTCGTAATTCCATATCTTTACCTCACTGTTGTTTAAGTTGACTCCGTGCTCCAATATCAAATTGCTGTCCGGACCCATTTTATTTAGTTGCAAAAATATTCCCTTATATTTGCTTCCTTTATGTTCATCCTTTGATATTTAGGTGTATGATTTTTAGCTTCGTTGTAGCCATGATGCTTGGGGTTGTCTTTATTCGATACTGGGCCTTTTCCATTTCTTGTCCTCAGCGATTTTATTAGTAATTTATTAGTAATATATTAATTTATACCAATATTAGCCTTTATTCGTGGATGGGGAGCGGTGCTCGGGGAACTCACCCTTACTGGCTTTGATTTTTTTCCTTTTCTACATTTTACGTGATAATCTTATGGGTATGGTGGTTATCAGTTATGTTTGGATATGCGACTCCAAATTAATGTTTGAGATGCCCTCACTGGATATCCACTTATGGGCTAGCCTAATAGTAACCGATCTATTCCTTAGCGTAGGTAAGGAACTTAAAACATGGGGGGTTTGTAAGCTTATTATTGGTCTTATGGTCGGCCCTTGCATCTAGCAAGTGAACTCGCTGAGTTCTTATATGTTTGAGGTATGCTCACGTACTTGTATCTGTCTTTCGGTGTTTATTGTCTCAATGTCTTTCTGAAAGAGACTGCATCCTTGATATTAATGTTGGTCTCAATCTTGTTAGTGACTATGCTCATGTGTGTTTGTTTTGATTGCTTGTTGTGTATAGAAGAACAGAAAGGGACCGCTGCATGTGATACGGCAGTCAGGTAGTCAGAGAGGAGCGTTGCGGAAAACATTTACGAAAAGACAGCGAGAGTTGATAGGTCGGTGGCTATACACCGATGCGTTGTGTTGTTGTGGGGGCGTAGAGTATGTGGTATTGACTGGACGAGGGTTGGGGGCAAGTCAGGAGCGGGAGGCTGACTGCTCATCTGGAAGCGCGCTATTCATGATGCCTACTGGATATCGTGGCGCCATCGCGTACCTTCTCACGTGTAGCGAGGTGTATAGTGGGTCTGTGGTGAGTTTGTCGAGTTGTTTAGTGAGTCTGGTGTGAGCGTAAGTGTTGAGAGGAGCTAGTTTGTTGTTGTTATGTAGTGCGTCCATTCTCGAGTACCGCGGCGGACGGCAAGCGCGCTTCAGAGCAGAGTTCTGAATGCGCTGAGTCTTTCGCTTCCACTTGTCGCTCGCAGCTACAAGCGACAGCGGGGCGTACGTGAGAATGGGACGCACTAGTGCTTTATATAAGTGTAGTTTTAGTATTTTTCTCGCAGGTTAGAACCTACCCAGAGATGTGTTTGTGCGTGAGGCTCTTGCTTGTAATATGTTTTGGTGTAAGTTGAACCTGAGGGACTTGTCAAAAGTTCCCCCCAGGATTTTGGTGCTTTGAGTGTATGCGAGCCTTGTTGGGTTTTGGTGGATCATGTCTTGTGCGTGTGAGTAGATTTGTAGGTTGTGCATGAAGTGGTCTCTAGCGCCTTCTGAGGATTCGTGGCAATCATCCATTTATCCTCGTAATCTGTCTTCTCGTCTAGTATTCTTTGTGCGTGGAGCGCGATTTCTTCTGGGGCCCTGCCGCTGACGAGAATGGTCTCGTCATCGGCGTAGGCCACTATGTAGATGTGAACGCAGTTTACTGGTGGGCGTGGGGTGTCGTTTATGAACATGATGTAGAGTGTGGGTGCCAGTACGCTTCCTTGGGGAACGCCTGAGCGTGGTGTGAATGGTCTTGATAAGGTGTTGTTGTATCTAATGTGGCAGTGAGGTAGTGCAAGAGGAGCCTTCTGGTGCAGATAGGTAACTCCGTGTTGTTAGCGAGTTTCCAACGGAGTCCCTCGTGCCACACCTTGTCGAAGGCCTTCTCCACGTCCTTACTAACGGAGAGAGTCTTTTGGTGTATCTGTCGTTTCTTCTGTATTCTGACGTGAGCGACTGTCATGGCCGCCTGAGTAGACCTGCCTCTCCTGAACCCGTATTGATGGGGAAGAACCAGTCCCTCTCTCTCAGGAACTCCCGTAGGCGGCAGTTGACCATACGTTCAAGTATTTTGCCTAGGTGCTCTAATAGAGCAATAGGCCTGTAGTTATTTGGGTGTTTTGGGTCTTTGGGCTGTTTATGTAGCAGTATGTTGTGAGAGACTTTGAATATTTTGGGGAAGTGGCCTGAGGCTAGTGAGGCGTTAAATAGGTGTGTGAGTGTGGGGTATATGACTGCGGGGAAGTTGTGTATGAGTGTGGCTGGTAGACCGGAGAGGCCGGGAGCGCATTTTGGTGTCGTTTTTATGTAGTGTTTTTTTCCTCGACGGTGATTGGAGTAGTTAGTGTGGACGTGTAATCGAACACCTCCATTCGTATCAGGGAAGCAGGCCTTAGCTCATGAGCGTGAGTCCGACACCACTCGTGGATTTCTTGGAAGTGCTCCTGCGCATGTGGTTTTGGTGAAGTGTGCGTGTGTACTGTGTCCTAATGGACCTGAATGCATCGAGGATGTAGTTAGTGTCTGTGAGTCTGTGGTTGTTTATTTTGAGTGTAATCGGTTTGCATGGTTCAGTACCCAGCATCCTTTTTACGTGCCGCCAGAAGAAGGAAGGGTCCGCGCAACGGGTGTCGTCCGCAATGCGGACGACCTCACGCCACTGTCGGTTCCTGTCTAGCTGCACGCACTGTAGGATGCAGGCACGTAGTTGATTTATGTTGTGTTGTCGTGGGCCTCTGGTGTAGTGGTTATTGTACTGTATGGTGGGTCTCTGTATGTGTATTGAGAATGTGAAGTGTTTTTTGCAGGTGTAGCTTTTTTCATGATTGTAGGTTACGTGCGGTGGTGATGGTGTCTAGAAGTGAGCACCAGTGGTGGTCTATTAGTCCTGGATTGGTGTCCTCTAGGTCGAGGTTATGTGGTGTATTTGTGGATATGTGACCCCTGAATTCTACCCAGTTCGTGTTTTTGTAGTCGTATAGAGGTGATGTAGGGATGAGTATGGGAGATGTAGATATGAGAAGGCATATCGGTATGTGGGTCAGATAGTAGGTGTGGACCGGGTGATATGTGAGTGTAGACTCGTGTGGCATGGTCGTTGCGGAAGACCACATCCGGGGATGTGGTGCCTCTGTGCGGACCGAAGAACGTGGGGAAGGCAGGGCCGATGTGCTCGCAGCGGTAGTGCCGCAAGGCACCGGCCAAGTAACTTCCCGCATCGGTTGTGTTGTTGGAAAGGAATGTCGGGTGGAAAGCTTTGAGATCCCCCGTGAAGAAGATAGGCAGATTGTAGTTTGATAGGGCCCGGAGTGGGACTTCTAAGTTTAACTGTATTCGTGGTGGTCTGTAGTGAGTGGCCACTATTATGGGGGCAAAGCTTGTTTAGATCTTGCAGGCTAGAAAGGAGGTGTCATATGTGTTGACGAGGGAGTGGTGTATGTTGCTCTTTACTAGGATCGCAGATCCTTCGTGCCGTGCCTGTGGAGAAAGTTACGTGTGATAGCCTGCAATGCGGAGTCTGATGTTGGGAGGGTGTAGGCTAGTGGAGTTCAGGAGTATTATGTCGGGTCTTTGTGTGTTGACTACCCAGTTGGCGACCGTATGGCGAATACCGTGCCAGCTGCGTACGTTTAATTGTATTAGGCTAAGTTGACCTATTGTCGTGGGCGGAGTGCGCGGGAGGCTGACTTGCCTGGTACCGTCCCCTTCTCCTTGGTAATTGCCCAGGAGGAGTGAGGAGCGAGACCTTAACGCGTGTAGACTGTTGTTTTGTATGGTTCACGGCGGTATTGTTGGGTGGGGGAGCCGTAGTGGATGGAGGAGTGTGTTCTGCAGGCGTGGACGTTGAGGTGGTGGCTCTGCCGGGGGTAGAGTCTTGGGGGGGGGGAGTTTGTGGCGGAGGTGGGTGGCGTAGAGCTGGGAGATGAGGGGCTAGAGATAGTTGGAGAGGTGCAGATTATGAGAGGAGGGGTGTCGAGGGAGATAGGAGGTTGGGTCGGCGGAGGGGGTGGAAGGAGGGGGGGTTGAGGGGGAATGAGTCGGAGGAGAAGGAGTGGAAGGAGGTGGGGTTGAGGGGGAAGGAGTCGGAGGAGAAGGAGTGGAAGGGGGGGGAGCGGAATGAGGAGTGGAGTGAGAAGGAGTGGGAGGAGGAGGAGTTGGGGGCGAAGGAGGAGTCGAAACGTCAGGAGGTTGTTTGTCCCGTGCCTGTGTGCGCGGGTGGGGCTTTGGGGTGTTTTTTTTCGATTGGCACGGGGTGTGGTGGACTGAGTAAGAGTGGGGGTTGGGGTGACGGTGGGAGCTGTGGTAGAGGGGGCGTAGATGGGTGGGAGAGGGGTGGTGGCAGTGGAAGGAAGGCGGGGTTTTGATAGAGGGGTGGAAGGGGTGCGGGCAGGAGAGGTGGTTGGGAGAGAGGCGGGAGCAGTGGCTAAGTAAGGTGCAGGGACAGGACAGGCGGCGGGGAGAGCGTGATGAAAGTGTGGGCCAGTGGTTCCCGGAGGAGGGTGGGTGTACCCATCGGGATGGGAATGAGTGCGGGTCTTCTTGTGTGTTCGTCTATTAGAGCGAACACCTTCTCAGGGAAGGTGATCTGCTCTATGCCATTGGAGGCGAATAGTGTGTTCAGTAGTTTTGCGTATAAGCGAGGGTCGCCCCTCGACATGTCTTTTGCCACCGCTGAGAGCAGGGTGGCCAGGTGTAGTTTTGTTTTTGTGTTGTTGCTTGTGTAGAGTGGGGTGGGGGTGGTTGTGTGATGTGTGGGTGTTGGTAGTAGTGGGGGTCTCTGAGTGTTGTGTGCTGGGGTAGGGGGAGATGGGATGTGTGGGTGAGGTGTGGTTGTTGCAGGAGGGGTTGGGTGCGTCTGGGGTAGGGCAGGGGGAGCAGGCAGTGTTTCGCGGGCAGCTGCGGCGAATGTTCTGGTGAGGGGAAGTGGGGCGGGGGCGAAGTGTGTGGCTGTATGTGATAGTTGTTGTGGGCACCGAATAGCCTCCACGGCGTCATGGTGGGCCTTACTTAGGTAAGGAAATCTGGGGTTGACGGCGACGTGTTCGCCGCCACAGTTTGCACAGAGGGCTGTGGTTGAGGTGCAGGACGTGTAGTGGTGCCCCACTACACTGCACTTTGAGTAGATTAAGTCTGCTGAACATGTGTTGGTGTTGTGCCTAGTCTTGTAGCACCGGTGGCATTGTGTGGGTCTAATGTTGTGTTGTTCTTCAATGTTTTGTGGGTTTGTGAGGGTGCTGTAGACCTTGATGCCTTGGTCTAGCAGCATGTTTTTGGTGGTATCGCTGGACAGTATGATCACTGCCAAGTTCTTCGACCTGTTGAAATACAGGTCCTTGATGACCTCCTCCCCATACTCCTGTCGGAGGTGGGTGCGAAGGTCATCATTTGTGAACGCCAGCCACAAAGGGTTGGTCCTTGTCACCCGAATCTGGTATCTCTTTAGGATACCCTCAGCGAGTTTTGTTGTGAGGTTGTGTGTGTTGAGTACGGCGGTTGTTTTTTTCGTGGAAGGTTAGCGCGTCCTCCTGTGAGCGGAAGACGAGCTTGTGGCCTGTGCGTAGTTTGATGATGTTGGTGATCGGGGTGTCGTGAGTGGAGGCTAGGTTTAGTAGCGTTTGGTGGTCTATTGTGGTGGGGGTCTTGTTTGTGGTGTGTGTGAGTATCAAGTGTGAGTTGCTTGATGCCATGATTAGTTAACGATTTTTTATTTACTCTGCTTGTGGCGTACCCCCGCCCCGCCGATAAGGATCCCGTGAACATGACTCGGATGTGGTGAAGGGTGATGGATGAGTAAGGACCTGGTTGGGCTCCTCAGAGGGTGCAAATACATGGCGGACTTAATGATGACTGAAGCCAGAATCAACTGACTCCAGTCGGGGGGCCGCCCTTTCTGTTGGGTTTGGGTATTTAACAGTTACGTCAGACATCTCACAGAGACGGTAGTGTCTCCCTCTGTGGTCTTGGACGGTGGCCGCAGGGTAGGTTGTTATGCCTCCCCGCGTTTGTAACTGAATCCCGATCCAGGTAGCTTCTTCCTCTGGGTTCCGCGGCGGGGTAAGCCTCAGACCTCCTTTCCCCAGAGTTTTCAATTATGCCTTTTCTAAGTAGAACGGCATAGTTGCAACGAAGCTATATATGTAGAGTCACGTTCACGGAGCAAGACATCACGGCGGAGCAGGGATGGATGGGGGGGATAGCACGTCATATCAGGATGACGCGCATGAGTAATAAAGGAATTTTTATTCGGGGGGGGGGGGCAGGGGGGTGACTGAAGGTCCTATTTAGGTCCGGGGGTATCTTGTAGGTCGATGAATACTACCGTCCTCGGTATTGCTGTTGATCAGGAGTGGTCTTGGAGGTGACTGTCCCTCGACTTTACCTCATCTGCAGGCTAAGCCATCTCTTAGGTCTTATAGTTCTAGGAGAATTCTGATGCGATGTGTGTGTGTGTGTCATGTGTGTCATTTATAAGCCCCTTTTATACTATTGAGAGATTGAGGGAGTGCCTGCGTTTCTCCAATCCGATAGCTGGGCGGAGCCTATTTGACTGGAGGGTATTTGCGTAATCTAGTGTAGACGCGTGTACACCGAAAGGGTGTTTGTATTTGGAAATCTGACAAATATCTGATCTGACCAACATCGTAGCAAATAAAATTCCGTCTTTCGCGGATCCATGTAAAATCACCATGGGCCAGACTTCCTCTCGATCAGATTTATTACTTGTATGAACAACTGTTTCAATTCTCTTCCTTATCACATCCTGGGCAAAAAAGTCGGCTCACACTTGTTTTCTAATGTGTGAATATTTGCGTTTAACGTGGAAGCACAACGATTTCATTGCCTAGCGGGTTTACATCATTTACAAGTATACAGTTTGCTTTGCACTAATATATTAATTATCAACAAATGGTATGTTATTTAGTATTTGGTTTGTGTGCCCATTTCAGGGTTTCATATCATCTGATTCTTTTATTTCTTTCTCTTTGTCGTCTTTGGTGTTTGCTTCCTGCATTTGTATGATTGAAATTGCTGATGAGTCGACTTGGAGAGATATATTAATTGTTTACAAGCCATTTAATTTATTCGCTTATGTCGCTGATTCAAGTGTGTTTTGCACGTGGGAATGGATTACACATGCGTATATTTTTGCATACAAACTGCCTGTCACGTTTAGTAGCGTTGTGTGATTTGGCATTCCTTTTCACGCGGCATCTGCGTAAGAGGTTTTTTCTCTACGTGTTTTCTTCTCTCGCTATTCGCTTTTCTTTTTTTAGGAGGTTTTTATTTTTTGGCCACTGTATGGGCATTGTACGGTGATTCTCCTCACAACTAATGTATTTTTCGTTGCATTTCTACAGCTGCGGAATGTGTGACCTTCGGTGGCACATTTAGAATATAAAATGAGTTTTGGGGGGAGAGGGACACTTTACTGACGTATGCTTTTCAATTAAATAGCAAGTGAAGTATATCTATGTTGATGAAGACGTTTCTGTACGCTTGTGTTAGGATCAACATTCTGAATTCCATCAATATTTATTTAATGCTTTAGATACTATTTCTGTGATTTCACAAACTATTTTAAATACATATGTGTGATCTTTAAATTTCATCCTCCCTTGTATCTTGAGCGATTTTTAGCGCTCCATCAGTTCCTGTTGATTTTCTCACTTGTGGGTGTTCTTACCCATTCCTCTACTTTTCGGCACATAAAACTTCTGTTTTATATATCTGCCGTAGACTTTTTGCCTCGAGGTCCAATTTTCCTGAGGTTATACTACTGGCAGTCGATGGCAGTTGTTCTAAATCCGTTCCTTGTGGGAAAATGAACGTAAATCCAGATGGCGTTTCGATGCACTT
Source organism: Ceratothoa steindachneri (assembly GCA_963969495.1). Taxonomy (NCBI): domain Eukaryota; kingdom Metazoa; phylum Arthropoda; class Malacostraca; order Isopoda; family Cymothoidae; genus Ceratothoa; species Ceratothoa steindachneri. Next base: position 125,942,454 of record OZ018319.1, on the reverse strand, counting down.
GATCAAAGGTATTTTTAGTTCGGAGAAGATCTGTTGGGCAACCTCTTGTGGGGTAGGGGGTATTTATTCAATTAGTATTAGTCGTAGGAAATTCTTTTTAATATATCCGGTGGGTCTATTATTTCTTTGCCAGGGTTCTAGTATGTCCCATTTCGTGTGAGGTTTGTATAGTAAAAAAATACCCCTCTCTACTAAGGCGAGAGCCAGCCATTCTGTATATCATAATTCTAAGTCACCTACCTCCAAAGATTCGCACTCTCCTTGGTCACCCGACCTATATAGACCTAGCCCTATCAGCACTATGCAGTTGGGTTTGACCTCGTTGCCGATAATTAGCCTTGCTTTTTGTGTTCTCCTAACGGGTTCTCCTGCAGGGGCTCATTATACATTAATACTAACTAAGCCTCAGACTTTGCCAGTGGCCATGTTATGTAGCGCAATTATGAAATAAGTTAAATTACGACTAATAAGAGAGAAATAAATAGATATAGGAATATGTAGCTTCTCTTGGTGGTGGGGAAGGAGGGGGTCTCCCTTGCTTAAAAAGAACAGGAAGAATCTCCAATAAGCCCAATGGGCACATATATTTCTTCTTATTTTTCTGTTCGCTATCCAAATTTCCGCCTTTACCTCTGGACGAAATTGCTTTCAGTGATTCAGCCACTGTGTGGCTGATGAAGTAGTAAATTCCAAATTTTCTTACAATGGAACCAGTAATAAAAGAGAGACACGAGGGAAATGCAAGTATAGAAAGAGTGGAACCATTGTCTAGTAAAGGAGACAAGGGTAAGGGAAGGGAGGTCTAAAAAATTAAAGTAAAATAGAAAGGTCAGAAGAGTCAACTGAGCATGACCAGATAGCTAGAAAATAAATAAAATGAAACGTGATTGAGAGATACAAGTAAAGTGAGTGTCGAGGTATGCCTGTGTAGACTAGCTTGGCACACAGATTAATACACAAGCACGGACAGACAGCTGACCAAAGGCTGCTTGATATATGTTCTGGGGCGATTAATAAAGAGTGCGATTTACGGTTGACCTGGTTTTGAATGATGGTTTGCCAAGTTGCAGTTCAAATGATATATAAAGAACATTACCCCAAAATATCATTTTAATATATATGTAATAAAAGGGGGCAATTTATATATATACAAAAGGGATGAACAAATTACTTAATAAAGGTAGTTAAATGAATTATGTGAAGACTAACGAGGTAATCTGGGGAGGACCATACAAGATCGCTTTACCTTCAAGCGCGGGCGAAATAGAGGAGGGGGGAGACAACAACGCAGGTCCTCAAGAAGATACTTTTGGGAGTCCTGACGAGGAGGACTTGAAAATGGGGTTTGATTACTTCGTGATGAAGAATGAAATTTTTCTCTGCTCCAGAGAGACGTAATCGTAATTCGAGACAATTCTGCAGATCGGCAGGGAGTTTCAGTCTCGAAAGAACGGGAATCTTGAAGTCATGGTGGAGGTGAGAGGGTCGCACATCTCTAAGGGAAGAAGGAGGCTCGATAGCTTTCCTCTGAACAGGGACCAAAGCTTAACGAAGGTAGATCTGCTGGCGAAATATTCGCCAAAGCACGACGACTCGACGACGGGTTACAGTCGTTCACTGGAAACAGACGGCTGTCTGAACGGAGTGAATGGTGGGCTTTTAATCTTCAGGTGAAATGGTGAGCTTCGGGTCCGATGGACGCGTCATGGCCTGGCGGCCCCTAGAGGATTCTTGGCGCCTGTGTATGCAGACACACTTGATGATAACGAGTCGTTCTAGACGGTGAAACTTGCCTTGTGATATGGGGATAAGGTTAAGGTGGCTGCCCTTGTGGGGCAAAAGACATGCCAGGGAAGCATGGGATAGAGAGATGAGGGCTGCGCACGGTGTTATCGCAGGGGAGGGGTGGGGTGAGGGGGCGAGTGGCGTTCGAAAGCAAACACAGCTGTAACGGGAGATTTAGCAGGGGACTGATTCTTTCTAGAACTTACTAAAATTCTCACGCTCAGCGCACGTGGTCTTGAAAGAAGAGAGGGGTATTTCCGAGGGGGCTTCTTCTCACGGTGGTCATTCGAAGGCATCCCCTCACACGTCACCCTTTCCGAAGGTGACGTTTTCCTGATAGGAAGCGGAGGAAAAATGGTATCCCCAACATGGGAGGAGTCGTGTATGAGAAAATTTTGACCTGAGTCTACAGGTGCACAATAAGGGCGGACAATACAAGGGTGAGAAAATATTAAATAAGGATTCGTCACTTATTTGGAAAGGACTTTCCTATACAAACACTACTAATTCGGTTTTATGAAGAAGAAAAATACGGAAGTTGCAATCAGTGTCATTTCAGAGTAGATTGACCAAGGAAAAGGGGAAGGGAGTTACGTGGACATTGTATGCCGAAACCTGTCTAACCTTTTGAGAAGGTATTGAAAGTAGGGATGCAGTTTAAAATCCCGAAGCTTATCTCATGAAGAGAAATGCGTAGATATGTATCAAGGAACTAGGTGGCCCTAAATTCGATCTTAGAGCAGGCCTTCTCTAAGGGATGTGCCCGAGTCCAACCAAATGTTATTGGTAAACCGTAGACGCCCCAGAACCTAGCAACACAACTTGACTAAACATTTAATTCGCGGATGACATCAGTCACATCATACAATGTACCTTACGTAACGCCTTTATGCAAGCTCGCATGATTGCCACGGAGAGAGAAAGGCTCAACATTTACAAAGCAAACTGAAAGATCAAATCCAATCCGAACCAATTCTAAATATTACATCTTAGAAGGTACTTACTATCAGATGTAAGAGTTTTTAATATATGCTATCCCTACACCACAGTGCAATTGCCTCGGAATGAAGATTACTTCGAACGGGTACAGAAAGCTGCACCAAGAACTCTATATACATACCTTTAAAAACCTCAAAGGAAGAAACAAGACTTAGTTATACATGGCCCTACTCAGAGCCACGTTGTGTTTATTTGCGTGCAAGTCTAGTCGCGAGCGACTCTACATCTCACTATGTCGGTCGGTCGGGCCCAGATTTGCCCTTCCTTTTTTTTGGTAATAACATTTAACTATTGGACCGATTCTAACGAAATTTGCAACCCTCATGTTGTTTTACATTCCCTTTCGAATGATATAATTGACAAAGTCCCCAAAAGTTAGCTCATGAATTATTTTGTTTTGGCAGTAACATCATAACTATTCGCCCGATTCTAACAAAATTTGAAACCCTCATGTTGTTTTATATTTTCTTTCAAATGATATAATTGCAAAAGTCTTCCTAAGGTTGGCCCATGATTTTTGGGGTGGGTTTTGGCAATAACATCATAACTAATTGGACGATTCTCTTTCGAATGATATAATTGCCAAATTACTCCCAAGGTTAGCCAGGAAATTATATTGCAATAAACACCTGATCCTTTCGCTTATTATGGCGCATTTTCTTCTCCTCAGCCGACAGGCTGAAGGGCAGGTTACTCGAGCGAGTATCTCCTCAGATAGATTTCTTAATTCCATTTCTCATACGTAAGAATCGAGTGATGGGATTACTTTTTTATGTCATATTTATTTAGCTGGTTTGGTAGGCCATAATAAGAGAAAAGATCTTCCACCCCCCCGCATTTCAAATACCTTAAAAATGATATAAAATACAATATGTTGCGATTGCAATGACCTTAAAGTAAAGCAGACCTTTTATCCTGAAAGTAAGTGAATTGCCGAGGTAATTCTGAAAGTAACTCCTTAATAGTATTTTTTTAAATATGTGGAATCTACTAAAAAAAAATATATAGATACCTTATAATTTTAAACTGAACTTAAAATAAAATATAATGCAAGCGTGCTTTACAATATTGGCACTGCACCGTCTGCACGAGCGAATGTCTCAGTTGCGTTATAGTTCCAAGTTCTGTCCAGTTTTAGTTTTCAGCAAGCATCCACTACATTTATTTGTTGCGCTGCTCCTAAGTATTTGTTAGTTCTCTAACTCCATAGCTTTGTTGTTTCGTCCTCTATCACTTACACCGTCGAAAGACACCTAAATACGGGCATACTGGCCTTTCTTGAGAGGATAATTGTTTTCCAAGTCTTATTGCCGGTTAAATCGAACCTAGGTCAGTAAATACCTAATTTTATTGTACTCATATTCTTTGTAAACATGGAAAAAATAACAATGAAAATACGAAACAGAGATTGAAAAGACTGCAACAGTCATGCTCTCTTCGATCCAAGATTCGTAGATCAGGCAGGAAATCTTGCAACGATCTAGTTGTAGCTGTCCGTAAAATTGTGGTTACATTTATATTCCTTGTTAAGCATGTAATTAAGTGAGTTTAGTTCATATTATATGAGCAAGCAAAAGGACTCAAATATGCAAACTTTAGATCCTTGAAGAGATGATTGCCTTGCTAGAGGCCTAAACGTCCAAGTAGGCCTATTTACGCTGCCTTTTCAAAAACAACGATCTAGTTGTAGCTGTCCCTAAAATTGTAGTTGCATCTATATTCCTTGTTAGGCATGTAATTAAGTGAATTTAGTTACTATATAACATCACAACAAAACAGCTGATTCTAACGAAATTTAAAATCCTTATGTTGTTTTACATTCTCTTTCGAATGATATAATTGCCAAGTCCTCCCAAGGTTAGCCCGGGAATTATTTTGTTTGGGCAATAACATTAAAACTATTCGGCCGATTCTAACGAAATTTGTAACCCTTATGTTGTTTTACATTCCCTATCGAATGATAGAATTGCCAAGTTCTTCCCAAGGTTAGTCCGGGAATTATTGAAAGTTTTGTAGGTTGTAAGCTCATAAATCAGAATAAGTGAGAAAACGCGACATTTTGGTCAGCAGACCTTGTTACCTAGCCTCCTCGCTTTTCTGTGCGCCCATAACAATCAAGTAGAATTTACGACGAGTGAAGAACAAATGTGTGTACTTAATAACAACTGCACACAGGAAATAAAGAAGAAGACAAGAGGATCTGTTCCAGGCGGTGGGGATTAAACATTTAAATAAAGTTATGGAATAGAGCGAAATAACATAAAAGACAAAATCATGGTAGAGCTTAATGAAGACCTCACACAACTGCTCAATATCAACCAAGCAGGCCCGTCCAAGATTTCAGAGCTCCATAAGATTACTTGACATGAGAGAAAGGTGAAGAACTATCGAAACCTACGACAAAAATAACTAAACAAGAATAAACCCCGAAGAAGATTCTAACCCGAACCTGACATGAATCCTGAATGCAACAAAAATAACCAAATACAATATCCAACAATTACTGGATTAAGAATCAAACACGTGAAGTTGAGAAACAACCCTATCTCCAACTAGAAACTATTAATAATTCACAATTAAAAACGCAAAAATACATTCACAAGCACTAAACATAGAATAAAAAGATAAAATCCAACAACACGACAAGAACAAACAACGATAACAATACAGGAACAGAACAAGAAATCACAAAGCTTTGAATCTAACTAAGTAAATCAAACTCAGAACAATAATATAACCACACTAAAACAACATAAAACAAAATGACATAGATTAGCTTCGTCACTATGCGTCTTTGCAACTCTTTGCGTACCTATTGTTTTCTTCTCATTTCGCCATTATTTTTCCTCAAACCTTCCTACTTGACTCATGTTTATCTTTCTTTTATACTTACCCCACCACTTTTACGAGATCGGATCGGATTAAGCCATTCTTGCTTTTGAACTCAGACTGTCAACATCTCAGACAAAAGACTTTTGCTAAAGTCCGAAAGCTTCCAAAATAAACTTTTCGAACTCAATTACCTCAATTTTAATTTCATTCTCCCTGAGCTACAAATATTTTCGAACTTTATTCAGTTCCTTCATATGGAAAACTAAACTAAAAACTATAATAAAAGTGTATTTAAATGAAACAAAGGTTTAAGTTCCACCTCTTTAACAATAAATTCGCAATGGTTCTAGAAAGGGGGAGAGGAATTAAGCGAGAGAATTAAACATCCCAAGTTATCAGGTGCAAGTAACGAGATAAAGCCAAAAAGCAGCAAGGAAGAGAGATCCTAAGAGAGAAAGGTAGGGGTAAGAAGGGAAACGCAATATATACAAAAATATGAGTAAACATAAAAATAAAACTTGTCCTTTTCTCCTTCCCGAGTTACACCAACCTTTCGAACTTAAGCTTTATATTTTGTGCGTTAATCTCTTTCTTGTGCCTGGCTATGTTCTTTAGCTCTGCTGTTTTTTGCTTTGACCTTTGCACATGCACCTGATACATTTGGGTGCCTTTCTCTCGCTTAAGCCCTCTTTCCCCTTCTCCCTTGTTGATTTCTAGTTAAAGAGGCACTGCTATAACTTTTTTTTTATTTATATATACTCTTGTTAAAATTATTTATTTAAATTTTCCTAGAGAAAGAACGAAATAAAGTTAGAAAGTACTTGGAAATACTGTTTTCTTTTCCGTCGGGATATTAAATCCATTGCTAACATCACGTGCTACTTTGTGAGTTCTTTTTTTATATATATATAATGATCACCTTAAGATTTGAATTTCCTCATATCTATTCATGTTCTTTCACCTATCTCTTTCAGAATACTATTCGGAGGAAGCAAAATATCATATTACTTGATATTTTAATTAATTAAATTATTGAAATAACCCAAGTATCTACTTAAGTGCATTAAAAAGTTAAATAAACATAAAAAATCAAGTAAAATCTTACTCACACACCACAACAGCTGATGGCATCTGGCATTCTTCCACCAATATTTGACAAAATTCACCAACCATTATTAACAAGTCTGTTCCTTGTTTGAATGTAATATTAGAATTTATATTTATATATCATTCATAATTTTAAATCTTAAATATTCTCTTATTTAACAATGTGTAATAGGATGTAGAATATAGGGAGGCCGAAATAAAGTCTAATTGTTATCCTATACTGTTAGTCCTACGAAAGAACTCTGACGAGATTGAATTTTTGATTCTTATCAACAGAAATTGAATCGAAACGTGATATATTTAACTTTTTAGTAGCTTAAGACCTAACTAAACCCTTATTTCACAAAAATATCAGGGACTCAAAGAGAAATAATCCTTGCCAGCGGTGTTTACGTCAAGATTAAAAGCTGATATTGGGATTCAAGCCAAATACGTCGCGGGACTGGCTGATGGTCAGATTAACAAGGCACGTAATAAGAGTTTGATCTTTTTAACTGACTGTAATACAAGCCAAATGCATTGCAAGACAGGCTGATGCTCAGAGTAAAAGACTGATTAAAGCCAAATACGTGTTAAAGTGTCACACATTTAACAGAGTTTGATACCCCAAGAGATAAATCAGCTTCTAATCCTAAGTAGACCTGAACGTTAGCCCTCCCCCCTCCTCCCTTCGCGAGTCAGACAACAGTTGGCGTGGATGGGAGTAGGATGTGAGTGGTACGAGAGAGAAGGGTGAATCTATTGTGTTGTTGGTGTGAATGAGCGATTTTGGATGTGGAATTGTTAAGATTCCTGGCGTGGCGGAGTTTGCCTTTAGGAACCCCAACCTCCCAACAATGGACAATTCCATGATGTTTGGCGAGATTTGATGCGCTAATGGAAACAGAAAAAAAGGAGGAATGTTAAATGAATGTCATTCCATTCCCACCATTACATACAAATACAATTATGCAAAGAGGGAAGGGATAGAGACTTATATACATGCAGCCACACACAAATGTATACAGCATAAAAACTCCCCAAATATATACATGTAGAAACAGATTATAATATAAGCAGAGGGAGATGGAGAGATATACCACACAAACACAAATGTAAATTAAGAGAAAGAGACAATCACTAATGGAAATTACTTTGAGTATCGGATAGTTAACGCATGGATTCAATTTCCAGAACATGTTAAAAGTAGAAGCTTCGATACCTTTAAAACTAGGTTAGACAAGCTTATGCGTACCCTATCGCTTTAGAACAATGCGGCAAAGTTATTGGAGCAACACGTATGTCTGTACACATGAAAATCTCCTCGAGTGGGTCGTAAGGATTTTGAGGTTTCTCTACTTCCTTGTAACTCCTTGCAACCATTCACATTTCCTCAAAAGTGTTTCAAGTATTCAAGTAGTTTGAAGCATTTGCTTGAAGAACACGGCAGCACAAGTTTGGATCCCTATTATTTACAACGTTTTTCATCTCTTCTTCTCTTCTCTTCTTCTTCTTCTTCTTCTTCTTCTTCTTCTTCTTCTTCTTCTTCTTCTTCTAACTCTAAATTTAAGAAGGGAATTTTTTTGAGTATTTGAATAATAATTTCATCTTAGTTTGGTTATGACTAATGTTTTTTATCAAAGTTATTTCTAATAATTCTTTTATAATATCAAAAAAACAAAATGGTGAAGTTGAGAAATAAATAAAAGTATCGAAATTTATGAATTTTTTAAAACCCAAAGAATCACAAATGGGGACGTTCAGAAAATTTATTTTTATATATCTTCTTCTATATCTTCTATAACTGCATATTTTAGCAACGTGATATTTTGAAAGGGGGAAAATTTAGTCTAGAGTTCCTTTTTAAAATTATTATACAAGGTTGAGTAATAGGTTCTTGCGGTTTTATCAAATTTATTCATTACCTTGGACAATTTTAGAAAAGCTTCATTTTTAATTAAAAACAATAAGCAATTTAATCAATAATGTATTCTCCCTTGTTATTTACGACTTCTTCCCAACGTTCAACTAGTTTATTGATGCCTCTGCATTAAAAATCTCTGGATTTTGACTCGAAGAATTCGTCTAACCAGGCTCTTAATTACACAATTTTTGGAGAGCGATCGGAACAGATGGAAATCCGATGGAGCCAAGTCTGGCGAATATGGAGGATGTGGCAGGATTTCCCAATTAAGCGTTTAGATGACGTCTTTTATCATATTGGCAATGTGAACACGAGCATTGTCGTGTTGCAGAAGGACTCCATAACGTCGATGAGGTCGCTTTTCACAAATAGCTTCAGGGAGTCGATACATTTGTTCAACATAGAGTTCTGAATTGACAATCTCATTGTTCGCAAGGAGCTGATGAGAATGGTGCCTTCACAATCCCCTCGACACACACAGCATCGTCTTTCGTGGATGAAGTCCTTGCTTCAAACGCCGAAGTGGTTTTTTATTGGTGCTAAGCAATTGTTTTCGATGGTTCATGTTGATATAAACACACCACCTTTCTTCGCCAGTGATGATGCGGTGAAGAAATATGTCCTTATATCTACGAATAGCTTTGTGACGAGCAAGCAAATCTGCGGCAATCGTGGAGCGTTGAAGTTTGTTGCTTTAGCTCAAAGCGTGCGGAATCCATGCACTGAGTTTTTTAACTTTTCCCATCGAATGAAGGTGATTCACTACAGTTTTCTGATCACATGTCAATTGTACAGCCAATTCTCTAGTTGATTTACGAGGATTTTCATGAAGAAGGTCGTTCAATCGATCTTCATCCAACTTAATGGGGCGACCAGAACGTTCTTCGTCATTAAGATTGAAATGACCGTTTTGAAACGTGAAAACCACCATTAAGCTGTCCTTTCTGAGAAAGCATTTTCTTCGTACACAGCACAAATATCGCGACGAGCTTTGGCTGCGTTTGCATTGTTCCCGTCTCGATTGAAAATGAATAACAACAAGTGTCGAAAATGCGCCTTTCTTGCAATTTGACATTCCATTTTGAGGGTACAGAACAAAAATTAAATTAACACAACTTTTAAATAAACCGCAATGACTTATTACTCAATTTCAAGACGTAGCCTAAGCAAAAGCCTAATAGTTTACGTTGTTAAGAGACGTAGCCTAACCTTTGCAAATTTGGCTCACATTATTTATTATTGTTTTTTTAATATGTGCACAAATTACGTCAACAAAACTTAAATCAACACAACATTAAAAAAAACACAAGAACTTATTCCTCAACCTAATAATTGGCGAAGTTGAGAAAATTTATAAAAATTTAACTATGGCTGCTTTTTTTTAGATTTTAAATTTTAATCTTAGTAGCGAAGCGCAAGCTCTTCCTGTAGCCCCCCGGGGGAGTGGCGAAGCCAATGTTTGGTAATCTAATAAAAAAGTATACACAAACGCAATTTTTTTTTAAAAAAGAAGAGTAAAAATCTAAGTATTTGTCGGCAAGACTGGTTGGCGGACGCTAGCAAGCTACACTCCGCTTCTCTTGAAGATAAAAACCATCGCGCTGTCTCACATCCGGAGACAGAATTCACGCGCTTTTATATCATTCCCGCATTTGGGAAATGTGATAAATTAGCGGGAAAATTTACTTACTTGCCTAAAGGTTCTTATATATATATATATATATATATATATATATATATATATATTACTGATTACTGATATGGAGTGGGAATTATAGCAATTAGACAGATACGAGTATATGCATCTTTACTCCCACACACCCAAAATACACAAAAATATCTCGCATCAATCGTAAAGTGTATCTTAGACTTAATGATGTTTATGTTTAGTTTAATGTTTAAGTTCTCTTTGTTTTTATTTATCACGCTTCTTTTCTCTTTGCCCTATCCTTGGTTGTTTCGTCTTTCCTATTCTTTTGTTATTTTAGTTCTTATGTTTCTGTCCTGTCCTTTTTTATTGTTTCTTATATTTTCATTCACATCCCTTCTCACTTTATCAAAGTTTATTCCCTTTTGCGTTATTTATCTTGTTCTTTCTCTCATCAATGCCTGATTTCTGTCTTTTCAATATTCTCATGTATCTCTTTATTAACTCCTTCCCTCTTGCATTAATCACATTCTCTCTCTACACCCTCCGAAGGAAATGGGGATTGGTGGCAAAAAAGATCCCTAGCAACGTGGGAAACTAGTGACAGTGGCGCGTCTGCCTCCCCTCGGCTTGTTAGGGTGTCCCGTCCGACTCGTTGCCGGAGTCACCGTTGAGACAACTCGACCAATTTCAGATCCACTTAGTCTAACCTGTCTCAGGTTCGACACAGCTCTCTCTCTCTCTCTCTCTCTCTCTCTCTCTCTCTCACTAAGGAACCATTTTTCCTTCTTTCACTAAGTAACCGTTATATTCTCTTTCTCCTAAGTCATCTTTCACACTAAAAAGAAATCATACTCGCTCTCTCATTATAATCTATCTATCCCTCTTTTAGCAACTATCTCTTTCATAAACCATCTTTCTTACGAACAATCATTCATTCTCTCAGGAACTTTATCTCTCTGAGGAATCATACGTTTTCTGTATCTATCTTTTTCTCTTATAAACCAAATTTCACTAACTCTTCTTTCAATATTCTTCACTCTTTTCTCTTTGTTCTTCACGCTTCCTCTTCATTCTTCACTCTTTCTCTCTTAGACACAATCACATTTTTCTCTCTCTCACACACACTCTCGCTCTCAATCACACTTTTACTCTCTCTCTATCTCCTTCGCAAATCAAATCTTTCACTCGCCTAGAAAACACATTTCTCTCTTCTTCTCCACATTTCCAGAGTACCATATTACACTATCAAAAAACACCCTTCTCTTTCTCTTACTACCCATGTTTAACTCTATCAGCCTCCTCCATCCTTCACTCTCATTTTCACAAGTACAGTCTGTTGCCGCCCTGTGGAACTCAACAGCGACCGTGCCCCCCCCCTCAAATTCCATCCCCGAGGCCCCCCGCTCCGGCTTTAATTTCAGAGATTTAATTTCAGCGGAATTATGGCGACCGCCTGGCCTTGTTTTTTCTTCACGTGACTTCCCTCGGCCTCACTCCTGAAAGCATATCCTCAAGAGCAACCAGGAGATTAACACCAGGACTCCCTATGAAGGCCACTTAAGAAACGGAGGAATGGTACACAAAAGTAATAATGAGGGTAGTAATAACTAGTGCTAATTAAAGGAGAAAACCAACGGGACAATCAAGAGAAAATTGGGTTTGAGTTTCAGGCAAAAAAGGAAAGTTTAGGAAAAAATGAACTTAATGTGTAACTAAAAAAGGGGAGTACTTGGCTCCTCATAGATTGAAGTACGCAATTCTCCTTAAAGCGACCTACAAGTTCTCATAGGAGATAAAAAAAGCAAGCAGCAACTAAAAAGGAACTTCAAATTACTATAATTTTCGATAAATTACCCTATTAATATTATCCCTTAAAATACCATAAACGCTATCAGTAAAGATCACTAATTAAAATAAACTTACCGGTAAAATTGTTACTAAAATTACCGGAAATGCAACAACCCGGAGTGCTGAGGCTGAAATGTATGAGAATATACCTCGCCCATTTAACACGTCAATGTTTAAATACATTTCATATTGTTTCTTACATGTAAAAAGAGTACCGTTGATTTGACGCATGGGAGATTAAGTTCATTTTACTTTGTACTATTTCGTCTAAGATTACTAATTTGGCACGTTAGGATCTAAATGCCTTTCATCTTGCTCTTTTGTGTCTTTGAGCACTTCCGTTCATTACACACGTTATGGTCTAAATCCATTTTATCGTGTGCTCCAGCGTGTTAAATAAGTACTGCTGCTCCTTTTCCGGGCTCTCGGTTGCGTCATGGCAACTGAGTATCCGGAATTAACTGACGACGTTGTTCTCGTCTTCCGTTTACTCGTATGTCATCCTTCCTGTTCGGTTTTTATCTCATATTTGGCGTTATTCCTATCTTCTCAGCTTTATTTATGACTAGGTAACGCTATTCCAGTCTTTATTCACGTTTATTTATAACTTATTTATTTAAACAGAAATAATTTCTTCCTATTTTCCTGTTTTTATCTATCTGTGAATATGAAAAGAGTGGTTGATGTATTTAAAAGCGGTGACGATTGTGTAAGTGAAAAAAAATTGAAGGATATATAATATTCTTAGTAGTTGTGGTTGCTTATGGTTTAATCTTAGGTTATTAATATTAGTAGTAGTGCCTTTTTATGGTTCATCTGTTTGATACTTGGTAAGTATTAGTTAAAAAGAAAGGAAAAAGCATGTATTAATCAATCGGAGTGACTCGAAATGCTACTACAACTTCTAAATGCCATTCTGATGAGAAGTTCCTGATCGAGTTCTAAAATTTATCAATCATCGAAACTTAGGTGTATAATAGAGCAAACCACAAAATCACATTATATGAATACGAACAATTGCCTTCGAAGTCACCTCTGTACGATGCTACTTCGCGTGTCTGTATATCTTTGACTCCAGTTTACGCTGAACGGGACGAATGCACCTTCTTTCTCTCCGATCACTACGAATTTAATTCACTTTCCTCTCGTGCTTGCACGTAAAGGCAACGTCATAAGAACGTTATGGACGTCTGTAAGGGCATACTGCTCACGCTGATCAATCGAGGAAAAACAAAGTGAGAAATTTATTTTAATCGACGTACAGTACGAGTTTCGAACCTCTTAGATATTTGTACAACTTATTGTGAGGCTTAAAGATGAAGCGAGGTGCCTTGAATTTTGAAACGAGTAGCGTACGTCGAATAAACAAAATGTTCTCACATTGCTTTTTTGCTCTAACGTTATGAAGGTGAAGTGGAAATAAAATCTGAAAGCACATCGTAACGGAGTAAGTTCCGCTTGAATTTCAATTTCGCCAAGAAATTCCTTTCTCATTCTTTCGTTCACGAAGGCGCTGTTTTTCGAGAAGTAACCGACTGAAAGATGAGAGATCAGGTGCTTGAGAAGACATAGGGAAATTGGTATGGGAGCCCCCCAAATTTATACCACTATAAGATGAATGTCATGGCAAATCGATTAGTTAGGTTAGAGTCTAAGTGAAGAAGGGGAGAATTGTAGAAAAACAACTGAAAAAACATAAAGATCGGGAAAATTACAATAACTTTACAAGAATTCGGTCACTTTCTTCAATCTTAAATCAATTCCAGGTTTGCAATGGAAAGAATACCATTGCAAATATGGAATGAACAGTGTCTACAATACAGCAGTTTTCTAAGACAAATTAAAGAGCCCCGCATATATGATTTTGAATAAAGTGTGTAAATCGGATTGAAACATATCATGATTCATACCAGAAGACACATAAAAGATGAAGGTCCTCCCCAGTTAACTGAGTAATGCTTAATGTCCCATAAAAAGGACAATTGGTTTAAGTGACGAAAGTATACAATTTTACTCATATTTACGTGGTGTTCTATTTACAGGACACGAATTTTTCATATTATTCATGCGCCTTCAGAAAACCTTTTAATTTTAATGGTTTCTAAGTTTTTAAATGCGTCAAAATTTATAAAATATGAATGAAACCTCGAGAGTAGTTAACAGGTTAAGACGCTTTTCTAAAGTCCCCCACGACTCCGATTTCAAATTCTTTTTCAAATAGATTTCAAAATTGTGCGTCATCGGAAGTTTTTGAGACTCGACTGGCTCAGTCACCGTATTACAGGCTCCGGAGAGTAAAAGACTTTAGGTCACAAACACCCCAACTGGTTTAATGCAGCTATTTTCTTCTCACATGTGTTTGCTTACCTTAACTTATCAATCATCTATCAATCTAAAACAAATAAACAAGAATATGATCGAACAAATAAACTAAAATAAATGACAAATTACCAAATATTAATTTAATTAATAAATCAACAAGTAAACTATTATCAAGAAAACATGTTAACCAAGAGGTTACTCGTAAGTATCAAATTAACTAACTGATCAACGAGCTAATAAGGTTAGTAGCTAGATACCTATCAACTACTAAAACTTACAAAGTAAATAAATAAAAATCAAACAAGCTAAATATCTAGATAACATTCAAAGTAACAAGGCAATCAACTAACGATCTCGTAACGTAGCTAGCTAAAGAAATAGGTTGCTATTGATAAACTAGTTACCCAATTAACTAACCAGTTAACCAATGACAACTCAAATGTACTACATAAGGACGTAATTATTAAACTTACGTGTTAACCAAGCAATTAACTAAAAACTAAATGATTAGATAACCAAATAATATCAAACTAAAGTTCTAGGCAATTGAAAACTAACAAGGTACAAACCGAATAACTATTAGCAGCAGAAGCAATGAGATATTCGAAGGGATTTGTAAGTACAGTTATAATATTTTATTTATTCATTTTATCATTCTTGCGGGTAGTTTTGAAACTGCTCTGTCATTTTCCGACATAAGGAGTCATTTGAGTGTGGTTTTCTGATAGCTTTTCCTTATTTTCTTTTAAATTCGCAGAGGGGAATATTTTTCTGACCATAAGAGATGGTGTCAATGTGAACTTAATACAGATCCCAAATCAAATTTTGTGGTAAGAAAATAATTACAAGACATGAATGCAAGTGGAGTATAAAAAATGTTACATATGCTACATAATATTTTATTCTCTTATGAATCTTTCTTGATAATGATGAGTGAAAGGTTCTTCATCTAAAAACCTAATTTAAGAGTTAGTGGTAAACTCTTGAAAATTACAGAAATTCCTTTTCAAATTACATCTCCGACCCGTTCTACGACTCAAATTTAGAAGAAATAAATGGGGAGCTGGATAAAATAACCAATTACCTAATAGAAGCAGATTTAAATAGTATTCCCCGTATTACATATAAAACTCTACCAGCTTCCCCTTGGATACCTCTCATGAGAGTCCTGCCCAAGAATAAAGAGACTCGTTCAATGTAGTAGCGTTGATAGGCCCAACCACAATGCCTACATAAGACTAAGGGAAATAAGAGACGAACTACGGACGCTAATCACTGACCAACAAACACTACTATGGGACAGATTTATAGGTAGACTTGACATATTGGGTTGAGGAATAGAAAAACTTAATTTTTAATTGATAACATTATGAAATTTAATCAATAATGTATTCTCCGTTGTTATTTACGACTTCTTCCCAAAGTTCAACTAGTTTTTTGATGCCTCTGAAATGAAAATCTCTGGAATTTGACTCGAAAAATTCGACTAACCAGGTTCTTAATTCCACATAAGTATTGAACGAAACGCCGAGCAAATTGTTGGAGAGTGATAGAAACAGATGGAAATTAATGGAGCCAAGTCTGGCGAATATGGAGGATGTGGTAGGATTTCCCAATTAAGCGTTTGAAGGACGGGCAAAATTATATCGGTAAACGAGGGGGGAGGGGAATTGTAGTTATGCATCAGACTATGAAGTTACAATTTAATGTATTACAGGAGGAGACTATTCATATGGGGGAATTGACTCAAATGGGTTACTGAAGGGGAAGAGGGGTTGGCTTACGGATGATCCAAGTGAGACGTCAGGATAAGGCTTCACGGATGTCTTCTGCACGTGAGGCGAGGGCGCTCAGAGCTTCTGAGCGGGAACTTAAAGTGATGACGGTTCTCCCAAAAGGGGGATGGGGGTAACGTCCGGTCCAGGGAGAGTATTTCGGCAACCCGAAAACGAGGGGCGAACGAGGAGGGCTTCGACAGGAGTTGATGAGTGAAGTCGGAAAAATCACTTGGTTGCGATCGTTAGATGGAATTACCTCAATGGCTGGGGCTAATTCCGACGCACAAATAGTTCAGCCGTCACTTTGCTTCGTTGTTAGCAACTGACTTGGAACTAAGGGAATCTTCTTGGGTCCGGGTGAGACTTCTCAACTTTGTGTCTGCTTCATGGGAAACGAGCACTGTATATGTCTAAGGCTCTCCCCGCGGGGGTTGATAGGAACACGGCTCTACTCTCGAATGGCCTCGAATCTTCTTGCCGAGGAGATTCTAACCCGTGTAAAGGTGGACCAGGGTGGGGTGGACACGGTTCAAGGCTACCGCTTGTGGAAGGGGGGGGGGAGGCTTACCAATTTAAGCCTAACATAACCTTCTTAAGCAGATGGAACTTCCGTGCTGGAAAAGAAACTCCATGTGGAATTCCCTCACACATCTCCCATCCGAAAGATGATGCTTTACAGAGCAGTTGCGTAGGAAATGATCATCCCACCCGTCAAACTAGAATTATCAAGGGTCTAGGGAAATTCTGACCTACTACGACAGGTGTACACACAAAAAAAAACGTTAATCTGAGCTCAGCGGAGAATTTACGGACATAAGCATTAAACGGGTCAATTTTAGAGACAAGTTAACTAGTACAATTTTAAACCCCAAAAAATCACAGAACATTGGCGACATTTCAGTGGAACCCCCAAAAAGTATACAATTAAATGGGGGCATAAATA
The DNA here is from genome assembly GCA_963969495.1 of Ceratothoa steindachneri. Lineage (NCBI taxonomy): Eukaryota > Metazoa > Arthropoda > Malacostraca > Isopoda > Cymothoidae > Ceratothoa > Ceratothoa steindachneri. The sequence continues at coordinate 125,925,286 of OZ018319.1, read as the reverse complement.
TGGGACTAAAGACTAAATAATTTAGTGGACCCCCCAAAAAATCATAATTAAGAAGATTAATGAGATAATATATACAATTCACGTGGAAAACCTTCACTCCCGCCGGAGAATGGATGAGGTAATCTACGGGTCCTCTAGCCTCGAGGACGGGGTAGGGTCCCTTTCACTGGCTAGGGAGTTTGTTACTTTCCGTGGGGAGTAGCACTAGCACCTCCCCGCCAGGCTTGAATTTTCTTTCTCGTGACTTAAGGTCAAAGTAGGTCTTATACCTCTCAATAAGTCCTTCTTCACGAGATACGACACTCGTTTTTACCTCAGGTGGACTCACGCTCGAGGGCTTTAGTTTTATCCCAAGGGCCGGGAAGAGTTGCACACTCCTTCTGGGCGTGGGCAAACTTGTCGCTCCGGAGGGCTTGGAACTCCGGGTCGATAGGGGTTTCCAGGGGAACGAGTTCCTGGGATTCCATGGCTGCCTGTGTACGGATAATCACGGGCTGGGCCACGGGATGGTCGTGGATTACGGGGTTCTGACCGAACAAATCGGAGCAAAACTGGATTGGGGCAGCTACCACTTCGGCCAAACCGGATATATAGTCACATTCGATGTGACAACGAATTACTGGGAAAGGACTGGCCCGGCCAAGGTAGTCGTGGACCACCGCAAGTTTCTTGTGGTCGGGGCCAACAGGGGGGGGAGTAGGTTCTCAGACACTATAATACAGGTGCACCCGGTGTCACGGACGAGGGTGGATACTCGGCGACCGTTCACAGTTCCGTTCTCGAATTTCAATCCACCAGGGTTGTTCTCATTAAAGAGAAAGTTTACCTGATGGACCATGTCTTTGGCGGGCGAGGGAGGATCGGGGGTTCCTGAGGCGACGGAGGAGGATTAGGGGCAGCCCAGATTTAGTGCACTTAGTGGGGCTGAGAGTTTGTGAATCGGAAGTTTTGAGGACAGTTCGTGCGGTAATGGCCGGGAACTCCGCAGGTGTAGCAGACCATCGGGTTCGTTTGGTACGGCACAACCGGGGAAGAAGAAACGAGGGGCTTAAAGTCTCAGTGTTCAGATGGATGTCAGTTTCTTGGCTTCGAGGGACTAGGAACTTTGGTAAATCTTAGAACCAATTTAGGGGGAGTCTTAGGACCATAAAATTTAGTTTTGGGGGGCGATTGAGGAGCCCTTTTTAACATCCTTAGGGTATAAATCGTGACTATCTGCGTAGACATCGGCCTCTTCCAAGCACTCCTTGAAAGTGGCATAACGTTTATCTTTAATGAAGGCTCGAATTTCGGGATCCACGGCAGCTAAAAGCTGATCCATAAGGAAGAAGTCCAGAAGGGACTCGTAGACCTGGGGAATCTTGCACGCATCCTCCCAACACTGAAGGTGTCTTTGGAGGATGTACCCGTGTTGCCAAATTTTTTGACCAGGACGGATCCTTTCCTGGCGGAATTTGTAGCGGTAGAATTCGCTATTCATATGAACAGCGACTAACGATTAGGAATTAACGTGGAATAGTCCAAAGTTGCTTTCGGGGAAAGGGATACGAAGATATCCCTTAACTTTGCATTTAGGAGGGAAAGTAGCGAGCTACGCCATCATTTTTGAGATCCTATAAAAAGCGGGAAGGTGGACTGAAAGAGTTTGGGAAATTTCAGCCCGGGAGCCGATGGACTGATAATCCATTTGATTTCGGCTCATTTTCAGCTCATGCTGCCTAATTTGTTCACGTTCTTCCATCTCCATTTTGTTCTTCTCCATCTCCATTTCCAATTTGTTCTCCATCTTCGTTTTCAGTTGGTTCTCCTCCATCTCCATTTTGTTCTTCTCCATCTCCATTTCCAGGTTGTTCTCTATCTCCGTTTTCAGTTGGTTCTCCTCCATCTCCACCTTCAGTTTGTTCTCTTCCATCTCCATCTTCAGTTTCTTCTCCTCCATCTCCATCTTCAGTTTGTTCTCCATCTCCATCTCCATTTTCAGTTTGTTCTCATCCATTTTTCTTAGTTCATCTTTCCTTCGCTCTGCCCGTTCGTTACTCTCTTCTTTTTGTACGTAATTTAGCAGGTTTTTGCCCGAAAGACCTAACATTTCACCCTGACTCTTGAATTTTTCAAAGGATGACATTGTTACGCAGTTAACTGAGGGAACACTGATACGCAAACGAGCTAGGACACTACCCACGTGAAACGAATGCTCCTACCGGAATTAGGACACCAAAGACCTTAACTCTTTTGGATTAATAACCAAGAGAGTCTCCAAAATTCAAACACAATAAAAAAAAATAATTACCTGAGGTCCAACACCAAATCTAAATAGATTACGTTCCACTGCTCTTCAATTAACTTGAACTTGCCTTCTGCTAGTACAATACAAAAATTAAAATAAAATAGGTAGACGTCAATAACAAGGGAACTTCTAATGTCAGATTAAATGACACGGGTTCGTAAAAACCCCAAACACACTTGACACCAAAATTATATAATAAGTATATTAATAGATATATATGTCGTGGTATGACATTATATTATATCAATACCATATTATATCTATGGGGAAGAGACCAATAACTTAAAGGCGAACCGAGAAAGGAACGGCACGCCACGAGTTTCGACCGGCTGAATAGCGAGAAAGAGTGCAACGAGGTCAGGTAAAATTAGAGCAATGGCAAAGCTCAAGGTTATTTAAAGATGTCTGTCCCAAAATATAATTTTATTTACATAAAAAGGAGAGGATTGATGGGCAAAATTACATCAGAGAATTAATGGGCAAAATTACATCGGTAAACGAGGGGGGGGGGGGAATTGTAGTTATGCATCAGACTATGAAGTTAAAATTAATGTATTACAGGAGAAGACTATTCAAATTGGGGGAATTAGCTCAAATGGGTTACTGAAGGGGGAGAGCGGTTGGCTTACAGACGATTCCGGGTGAGACGTCAGGGTAAGGCTTCACGGATGTCTTCTGCACGTGAGGCGAGGGCGCTCAGAGCTTCTGAGCAGAAACTTAAAGTGATGACGGTTCTCCAAAAAGGGGGAGGAGGACGGTAACATCCGGTCCAGGAGAGAGTATTTCGGCCACCCAAAAACGAGGGGCAAACGGGGAGGGCTTCGACAGGAGTTGATGAGTGAAGTCGGAAAAATCACTTGGTAGCGATCGTTAAATGGAATTACCTCAATGGCTGGGGCTAATTCATTCTGATGCACAAATAGTTTAGCCGTCACATTGCTTCGTTGTTAGCACTTGACCTGGAACAAGGGGAATCTTCTTGGGGCCGGGCGAGACTTCTCAACTCTGTGTCTGCCTCATGGGAAACGAGCACTATATACTAGGGGCGGTAAGTATGTTTTGCAATTCGGATATAAGGAAACGAGATCTGAGGAAAAGTGTTTTATTTTTTTTCAATATAACTATCTTCGACTTCAATGCACTTGCTGTTCAATCCACTCCTGAACGGCGAGCTAGACATCTTCATAGTCCCCAAACCGGCGTCTACGCAGTGCAACCTTGAGCTGGCAGAATAAAAAGTAGTCGCTAGGGGACAGATCTGGACTGTAGCGGGGATGGTTGAGGTCCTCGAATCCGCACTCACGCAGGGCAGCTTTTGCAACTCTAGCCTTGTCGACAGGGGCATTGCCGTGGAGGAGCAGGACACCGCGTGTCAACTTGCCGCGCCGCTTCTGACGGATGCACTTATTCAACGTAGCCAGTTCCTCGGCGTAATATTGGCCTGTGATGGTCCTGCCACGAGGCGCATAGTCCACCATCAACACTTCCTCAGAATTTCAGAAGATGGTGGCCATGATCGTCCTGGCTGAGGGTTGGGTGGGGAACTTGATGGGAGTAGGAGAGCCCCCGTGTTTCCAGGCCATGCTTTCGAGCTTGGTTTCTGGATCCCAGTGATGGACCCACGTTTCATCACCTGTCACTAGGCGTGACTCGAATCCTGCCGGGTCTTGGTTGTACAGGAGCAGCAGCTACTCCGAACTTTGACGACGTTGAAGTCGATCATGGGGCGTGAGGTTTCTAGGGAGCAAAGGAGCAGGGACCTTGGTCATGGACAAATTGTCGTGGATGATGTTGATAACACTTCCATGTTATATTCCAAGTTCTCGCTGGATTTTTTCGACCTTCACCCGTCTATTTTCGAGGATTATTCTCTCCACACGGGCCACATTGTCCTCGTTAGTCACGTCTGGCGGTCATCCTGGATTGGGGTCATCTTCAAGGGACTCACGACCATGGCGGAACTCCCTATTCCAGCGAGCAATGGTTGCATAGGAAGGTGCGGTGTCGGTGTACACTGCAACCATGCGTTTATGGATCTCTTTTGTATTTTTGTCTTCCTTGGTAAAAAATTTGATCATTGCGCGGTGCTCAACCTTCTCCATTGTTCAAAAATTTGTGACTGACAATCTGCAATCAGCTAGTGCTTCTTAAATAGACTAGGCAGGAGCGTGCGGCTGCAGGTCCTGACTTGTCATAACTTGAACTCTTCCTAACACCCCCAACAAACAGCCATCCCCCTTCCTCTGTTTTGCCCTACCGATTCGCAAAACTTATTGACCGCCCCTCGTATGTCTGAGGCTCTCCCCGCGGGGTTTTAGTTGGAAACAGCTCAACTCTCGAATGGCCTCGAATCTTTTTTGCCGAGGAGATTCTAACCCGTGTAAAGGTGGACCGTGGTGGACGCGGTTCCAGGCTACCGCTAACAGAATCTTCTCCAGCACATGGAACTTCCGTGCTGGAAAAGAAATTCCACGTGGATTTCCCTTACATACAGTCAATTCTCTATCGATTGACGAGGATTTTCATGAAGAAGGTCGTTCAATCGATCTTCATCCAACTTAATGGGACGAACAAAACGTTCTTCGTCATTAAGTTTGAAATGACCTTTTTGAAACGTGAAAACCACCATTGAGCTGTCCTTTCTGATAAAAAATTTTCTCCGTACATAGCATAAATATCGCGATGAGCTTTCGTTTTGTTTGCATTATTCTCGTCTCGAATGAAAATGAATAACAAGTGTCCAAAATGCGCCTTTCTTTCAATTTGACATCCCATTTTTGGGGTACAGAACAAAAATATAATTGACACAACTTTTAAATAAACCGCAATGACTTATTACTCAACTTCAAGACGTAGCCTAAGCAAAAGCCTAATAGTCTACGCTGTTAAGAGACGTTGCCTAACCTTTGCAAATTTGGTCTCATCATTTATTATTGTTTCTTAATATGTACACAAATCACATTAACAAAACTTAAATCAATACAACATTAAATAAAACGCAAGAACTTATTCCTCAACCTAATAGAAAAGGACTCTCACACTTTCTGGCAGACAATAAAACGTCTAAATGGAAAACCTCCACGCACAAATTACACGATCAAACATAACAAGATGATTTTCATCACAAAAGCGGGAAATACCCAGGACTGCTTTGCAAGCTTTCGCCCAATATCTCTCTTAGAGTTTGCCGACAAAGTTTTCGAAAAGATATTAGCTAACAGAGTTAACTCTTTTCTGGATGAACCAACCTGAATAACGAGCTGCAACACGGCTTCAAACGGAAAAGAGGAACCGACACGGCACTAGCCGTTGTCACAGAAAAGCTCGCTAAGATCAAGGTAGATAAATAGAACGCCGACCTGCTGCTCCGCGTTGTCATAAAAGCTTTTAACAAGGTTTAAAATAGAGGCCTACAATTTTAGATCATTCAAGTAGGCCTCGACCCCATTCTTGAGAGGTTTTTGTACGACTACATAATGGAAAGGAGAGCATACATACAAATCAGAGAACATAAAAGCTCCAATTTCGAACTCGAGGCAGGGGTCCCTCAAGGGGGCTGTCTCAGTCCCTTTTATACAACATTTATATACGGGACCTACCACAACCACTCTCCAAGGGTTTAGTATACGTTCAGTTTGCTGACGAAATTTCGCAAATTTGTACCGCCGCTTATGTTCACAGTAAATTCATGGCGAGAAACAAGGCTAGGGAGATATCAAACATCAAATCCTACGAGAGGAGATGGAAGATATTAACTAATGCCCCCAAATTAAAAATAATTTCCATATTTTGCACGACCTGCTATGATATACGTATGAACGGGAAGAGAATTCCTTACTGCACAGTAGGGACGGTTCTGGGACTCAAGATCAGCACGAGGGGTTACACGAGTCATATCGAGCGTACTGTCACGAATGCCAAGAGAGATTTGAGAGAATTCTATAGGTTTCGTACCTTAAATTTCTCAAATAAACTCAGGATATTCAATGCGTCGCATTCGTTCGAGACTCACGTACCTCCCCGTACCACTGAACGCGAGCGACGAGACCCATATTGTGAAACTACAAAGAATCCAGAACAAAGCGGTGCTTATCATCACAAACACCCGAATAAGTGAATACAAAAAGACAGAGGGCCATCCACGCCTCGGTTGGATTATCTCCGATCAACGTGGCGCCCCACGAGAGAGCAAAGAGGATCTGGCAAGCCATTGGCACCCTCTGTCCCCCGAGTTCTCTCGTACACACTTGAACATCGAGGTCGCTCGACAAATTAGACCTTTACAAGCAGTAAGGCTTTGAGAGAGGGCGACGTGACTCTAAAGTACACATGGCAAAGTCGACAAAATACAACAAATGACTAGTGTAATGTTCAGGTTTCTTTGGTATTAATCACTTAACCACACTAAAATTACCAATTTTTACTCAATTTTTTCGAAATAAAATCAAAAGTTGAAATTCACTTTAAAAACTTTCTCAGAAACCGATAGCGGGAAAAAAAACTCAGATAAAGGTTTGAATCCCAATCTGATAAAATTTAGCCTAATTAAATTAACAGGCTTAATTTAATTAGTATAAGCTATAAATTTTATAGTTTATAAAAAAAGAAATCACAAAATTCAACTAAAAAACATAGAAAATTAAACAAAACCGAAATACCCTTTCTCAATGAACCTATTTATTCTGTCTCCCACACCACCTCTATTCTTTAACCTCACCGAATTTCACCCCTTTAGTCTCTCACCATATATATATATATATATATATATATATATATATATATATATATATATATATATATATATATATATATATATCTAATTTTCAAAAACCTTGTAAGTCCAAGTCCCAGAATATGTGCGAGAAATTCTCATGGAATTTGCTATAATGCTACCCTTATAACATATAGTTCATACTTATGTACATGTATTCCAAAGTTCCATTGAAAAAATTCTCATATTACTAAAGCTAAACCAATCTGTTTACTTGAAGCTAGTGCTAATCCCTCGTAGGATGTATTCACAACGTAAAAAGAAGAGAAAAATACTTTCCTTAAATTTTAATGGAAATATATTGTGATCGTCTCGTTTCGTTTCGTTTCATTTAAAAAGACATAATAAAAGGTGGGAGAAGTAATGAAGAGAGGGGAGGGCAAAAAAGATAGAAGAAGAAGGAAGTAGTAGAGATAAATAAATGTTGCCCTGTGATCTGGCCTTCCCCTTTTAAAGGTATTTGTCTCCCACTACGGGATCTTTTTTATTTGTTTTGTGTTATTTTTGGTGTCCCACTGCAAGATCTTTTTATTTTATTTATTTATTTTTTGTTTTTTCTGAAAAGATTTGTCCCACTACGGGATCTTTTGACTTGTTTGTTGTTTATTTATTTTATTTTTTTTGAGCTATTTGTATTTAGGTATACGTGCAAAATTTCTGGGGGTGGGAAGGTACCTTTTAAATCTATCTCCTTCTGCTTCTGGGTCAAGGGCGTCCAGGGTCTTCCTCGGGAGAATTGTTTCGAGTCTTGCCTATATGTCTTGTCGTCGTTTGTGAAGGAAGACGTTAATCGGATTTATGCCAACCTCTTCATTGAGGCTCCTCGAGCCAGGAACTCTTGCCATCTTGCGTTGGTGATGAACCGGTGTCCTCGATTTTGCTCCCATTGATGTTTTGACTTGTTGGATGAAGCTGCGTTGAGCGGTATAGCAGGATATACCAGTTTACATCTAACTAAACTGGTGTATAGTTTCTTCTTATTTGCTTGGTAAAGGTTTCGAAATCTTTGAATTTTCTTCAGTTCTGTATTCGCCATTCCAATCCTTGTGCCGATGTGTCCGCTCATGCCCGTGCTGGCAAGATTGAAGCCGAGTACGGACACACTTGGCGAGTATTCAATGTCGGTCGCGTCTATATTGAGATTGGTGGTCCGATGTCTCCCTTTCGCGGTCGATTTGAATTTTGTTAAGTTAGGCTGGATTTTCCAGCGCCTTTCAACGCTGGAGATCCTTTCGACTTTCGCAGCCGTTACTCTAGCCATCATCCTTGCGGATTTTGTCCAACGAACCACGATTTGTGGTGACATCGCCTGCATACTGGATGTTGAGCGTTCTTCCGTCTATAGGTTTAGAAATATCTCTCATAAGGTTGATGAAGAGAGTGAGGCTGAGGCATCCTCTTTGCAGTACACCTGACAAGAGCTCGAAAGCCTCCCCTGTGTACTCCTCGAAGACAATGACAGCTTCCCTGCTTGTCAGATAGCTGCAGAGGATTTTTCTGAAATGGGGCGTGAGTCTTAGTCTCGCACTTTTGAATTTTAGGCCATTAGTCCAGACTTTATTGAAGGCCTTCTTTACATGTCTACAGACGACGTCTATCCAGCACCCATTAGCTCGCATGTTGAAGCATGTTTCCTATGGCTGTCACAGTGCCACGGTGTTTTCTGAATCCATGAAAGGAAGTGAAAAAACATAAGCCAACCCTCAAAACTCAAGTTTCAAGTTGGATTCGAACATTAAAATTGTTCAAAAAATTCCATCTTCCTGATTGGCCCGTTCCTTTTGACCTTACGTTCTAGCTTGGACTAATTATATATATATATATATATATATATATATATATATATATATATATATATATATATATATATATATATATATATATATATATATCGTGGTATGACATTACATTATATCAATACCATATTATATCTATGGGGGAGGGGCCAATAACTTAAAGGCGAACCAACAAGGAACAGAACGCCACGAGTTTCGCCACGCGAAACAGCTAGATAAGAGTGCAACGAGGTCAGGTAAAAATTGGGCAATGGCAAAGCTCAAGGTTATTTAAAGAGGCATGTACAAAAATATAATTTTATTTACATAAAATAAGAGAATAAATGGGCAAAATTAAATTAGTGAATGAGAGGGGAAGTTGCAGTTATGCGTCAGACTCAGAAGTTAGAAATTAATGCGTTACAGAAAGAGACTATTCAAATGGGGAGGATTTACTCAAATGGTTTGCTGAAGGGGCAGAGGGGTTGGCTTACGGATGATTCCCGGTGAGACATCAGGGTAAGGCTTCACGGATGTCTTCTGCAGGCAATAACGTGATGACGGTTCTCCACAGGTGGGGGGGGGGGGGGTAACGTCCGGTCCAGGGAAGAGTATTTCGGCTACCCGAAAACGAGGGGCGAACGAGAAGGGCTTCGACAGGAGTTGATGAGTGAAGTCGGAAAAACGCTCGGTAGCGATCGTCAAATGGGGCTAATTCCAACACACAAATAGTTCAGCCGTCACTTTGCTTTGTTGTTAGGACCTGACTTAGAACTAAGGAAATCTTCTTGGGTCCTGGCGAGACTCCTCAACTCTGTGTCTACCACATGGAAGACGAGCCCTATATATCTGACGCTCCCCCCGTAGGGGTGGAGGAAACAGCGCTACTCTCGAATAGCCCCGAATCTTCACGCCGAGGCGATTCTAACCTGCGTAAATGTGGTCCGTGGTGGACGCTGTTCGAGGCTACCGCTTGTGGATGGGGGGGGGGAGGCTTACCAATTTAAGCCTAACCAAATTCTAGAATCTTCTCCATCGCATGGACTTCACTTTCGTGCTGGAAAAGAAATTCCACGTGGATTTCCCCCATAATATATATATATATATATATATATATATATATATATATATATATATATATATATATATATATATACCTTATGTTAGGGTGGTTCTTAGACTGCTCTTGTCATTTGGATTGGATTGTTCTCATTCTTATTCTTTGCCGCGGAACAGTCAATTTCTTTGAGATTTGGACTGAATTTCAATTTGAATGAAGTGTATTGTTTTTTTCGATTTAGCGCTTTTGTTGTGCATGCTCTGAAGTATTTTCTTTTGGTGATACGTTAGAAAGTGGCTTTTTTGCGTTGACTGGCTTCAATGAAGTGCATTTGAGGGAAAGGAAGAGGGATCTTTCTACGCTGCCTCAAGGTTAAGTGGTTATTCGTTCATTGGACATCTTTCCATTCTTCCACCTTTTCCACATACCATTTTTTACTTTTTCTTAACAAATCCTAAACACACAGATTCATGCACAGCTACATACACCCAGAAACTCGGTCCTCCAAATTCTCTTACAAATTACACTCTAAGGTGAAATGATGGAGTGATGAAGGAGACCCGGCATATAGCCTTGAGGACCTTACTTGACCGACCAAAACTAAGGGGGGTAAGGTCTTCGAAAAGATTTACGATGAGCTAAATATTGCTCTCGTGCGCTTGATTGATATCCCAAGTGGCTATTCGGCTATCTATGCGATGGTAGATGACACAGAAGACCTCATCTCCCAGCGTGCCACAGAAATCTTACATAAAATCAACTTTAAACCACAGACACCGCCACAAATACACTCACATAGGAGCATAATATGCTGCCCCATAGAGCCCTGAGTTGGAGACCACTCTACTGACGAAATAACGGAGTGGATTCTTCGGAAACATTTGTGGGCAAATGTAATCGAGTTTATTAAATTCCCAGAGTATATTGTCGATGGCCTCAGGGCTGGACAATACCAATGGGACTACACAGCCGACAAGCCATAAGAAATTATCGACATACACTTATGTTGTTTTTACGGACTCCTAGTTCCGAAAGATAAGGTCCGTCAAGTGGATGACTCCACCACCCTCCCCGCAAGGAGCAAAGGTGGAACGAGAATAAACACGTACCAACCAAATACAACTACGCTACATTGCGAGCGGCATACTATCTATGGCTAGCTGAAAATAAAAGAAGACTACAGAAACATGACACCAACCTAATTTAACAAAATATCAGCCCGAATATACAAACCATAAATTACAACAAATATAACCCAAATGTGACTAACCTTAGTAACGGGTTTTTACCAAATCACTACCATGGCTTGAATTCCAACAAATCGTGACAAATCATAAACAAAATTACAATTTACAATGCCAGAGCTACCCTGTCACCAGGGATGTTACCAACCAACTTCCTATGCTATACCAATCTTTATGCTATTGCTACTTCGCTAGAAATACCCTTTCACCAGGAAACAACCCCTTCAAACTCAAACTAAACTATTTCTTCACTATCTTTCCAAAAGTTTCACCACTATACCTCTCCTACTATTCATTTTAATACTCTATTATCTACCTTATATGTCCAATGGGTGGTCATTAGCTATAGGAAATAAAATAAATTTGGCAAAAGTTCCGCTCCGAGCTCATCATATGGTGCCACTTGAAGTAAAAACATCATATGTGAAATTTGGATTCATTTGAAAAATATTTAGGGTTGCCCATCGACCTCAAAATTCTACTCTTTTGGATAAATTTCCCTAGCCTTCGGGTTCCCCTCCCACTCAGGGTTTATTATCCTCTAAAAGGCTAATAAGTGCTATTTTACTCATTGTCGCCCGATCAGGGTATCCTTTTTCGTGTCAGAGTATTGGTGTCGATGTGCTTGGAAAACCTGCAGCAGGTATTGCATTTGATCTTCTTCTCTCGTTATTTTACCACAGTATTCCTGGATCAATGAAATCCCACATTCTGCTACATCATTTGTCACCTTAAGTGCCATGATGATTTCTTTTTAACCGTTTGTAGTCCGGGTTGTCCGTCCAGGTAGCTAGGTTCAGCTGCAGGAAGTCGGACTTGATTCCTATCTTCTTCAAGACTTCTAGTATTCTTACTGAAACAAAATCAGAAAACTGAGATGTATCAATGCTGTTCACTGGTAGTGTGACTCGTTTCGCAGAGTCCTGTACTTCTGGCTGAAATCTCATGAAGATCAAACAAGGCGAACCCAGCCAATACTTCAGATAGATACCAGATATGCTTTGAGAACTTGGCAAGCGTAGCCTTGCTGATCGCATCGTAAATATTTTTGTATTATTTCAAGCTTGTAAGAAGCTAAAGCTCCATCCTTGGTTCATCAGGGGTAAGGGGAGCTTCTGTTCAGTGCTTCAAGTAGATCCATAATGCAATAATGCACATTGATCGTAGGCCCTTCTCTTCCCTTCTCGTCAATTAGAGCTGCTTGAGGAACAACCAAAATTTCAAGGCATATATCACCCTAGACATCCACCGGGCATGATGCATTGGACCTGTAGCCAGAAAGTGAAACCCACGTGGTGGAACTCTCCAAGGAATATTATTTAGAGCTAAATGAATTCAATCTCTCAACAGATTCACTGCCCAATTCAGAATATCCTGAGCAATGTCGTTGATTACCACGGTGACTTATTCCTCATCAATGGCTGTCCTGAAGGAACTGCAATCGATTTTCGGCCAATATCCTCGGAATCTTTTGAAGAGTCTGACTTCGGGTCCCTCGCTGGTCCCCAATGTAGAGTTAAAAGCTGCTCCTGCAACGATTTCGTGTATGTGGTGACGGCATGCCAAATAGAGAAAGTCTCTCCCAATTTTTGTTTCTATGAGTACGAAGGCTCCTGATTTGCGTTAAGCGTGGGAGGTAGTTGTGTCGAACGACATCTCTCCGACACGGTCATTCAGCCCCCATTCATTAAGCGTTGAGACAACAGCCTTCACCTGCTCTGAGCCAGTACCACTTGGAGGTTTGGCTCCTTGTAGTAGTTGGCTCACTCCATTTCCTGTAACAATGACTGGGAGATGGTTGACATGTCCACTTGTTTTCATCAGGTCTGGCAACAACTTTTCGTCCTAATGTATTACAAGAGGCTCATCTTCAGAAAATATTCCTTAAGTTGCTTAGAAAAATTTGGCCAGTGAAAGTGACGCTGCCTTCTGATTGTAGATATATTGATGTTGAGTTTCCTTGTATTTTCTTCTTTAGGTATAAATACATTTTCTCTTGCTCTCCATGTTCGTTTTGGTAAGCTAGCCCTCCCCCCCACCCACCCACAGGCTTCTTCGGATTCTTCAAGAGTGTATTTCTCACTAGTGGATTTGTCTTCGCTGCTACTGCTGGACGACTCTAGAACTACCATGGTTAAGGACGTCGAGGGTTTCATTTTTGCGTGTTTCTTTCGCTGTGACTCCTTGACCGATCTTACTTAACACGCTTTTCTTGAGAGGCTAACGATTTATTAACAGAACCCATGTGGCCCCTCCTTCTAGGTTCTCTTTAAGCTTTCAAGAACTCTCGATATTCTTGAATTCTTATCATTTCCATTGCGTTATGGTAACTTATATCAAACAGGTCCTTTATCTGCTCGAAAAACTGCTTTTCCTTGCAGATCTGTGGATCCGATCGTCTTGTTCGCTCTTCTTTCACTGCTTGATATTTCTTGTACAGATTTTCGATTCTTTCAATGATGCTGTCCTTTGCAGAATGTGGGAATTCTAGCTTTATACCCAAACTCCCCAACTGTAGCGGAAACCAGAGTGGGAGGTTTTGTTTCTTGTAGTGGTGGAGTAGGAGTGATAAGACATCTTCGCCCGAAGGTAGCTGTGATACAGTTATCTCAGATTTTGCTCTCACGAGAAAGAAAGTTCAAAAAGACATTTTATCCTAGAAATAGAATAATAAATTGTAAACCCAAGCTTGAACTACTTACTTTCATTTTATTACGCTTCAACCCTTCGTCTAACATAATGAATGTCTGTTATTTTCTATTCCTGTTTCTTTTATACATTTAATCGTTCCACTCGCAATATTTTCCAACAATAACACGTTTCAAACCTGCTTAAATAAAAAAACTTATGTAATCTTGTAAGCTCTGGTGTACAAGAACAAACACATAAAATAGCCAAATGAAATAAGAGAGAAATTTACATGAACCACCCATGTCAGTGTCACTACTGTAACTGTCACTACATAAGCTGATGTAAACAACAGTTTGTATGCATCAGTGGCCACATGTCGCCATTATACCACAGAAAAGAAAGTGGTGACTAGAGACACCGACAGCAGTCATACTGGGATTTTACTGCTCGTTATTTAAATATAGAACAAAATTGAACTGGTAACGAGAGTTCCCGTCAGTAGACAAATGGTTTAGGCTATATATCAAAAATATCGAAACTTCATCTTCGATGTGCAACCCCTAAATATTTTTCAAATGAAACCAAATTTCACTCATGATTTTTTTACTCCAAGTGTCACCATTTGATGAGCTCGAAGAGCTGAACTTTTCATGCAGGCAGCTTACAAAATCGCAATTCCCCCAAAACTTCTATAAGAAAATTAAAACATTCACGTGTACGCCAGAAATGGTCCAAATAAACAAAAGACTAAAAGAAATATCTGATGCAGTAAGAAAAAACGGAACAACGAAGGAGCGACACACTTAAATGAGAAGAATAATGAGAAAACTGAACATGGATATAATAGAAAATAAAGAACACTGGAACGAGACAGTATACAGGATTGGCAATGACGTATCCACAAAGGAATTCTGGAGGCAAATAAACCAAATAAAAGGCAAAGCTGGTACAAGAAAAATGAAAATCATAGACGATCATGGAAACTACATAGAAGAAAAAGACAAGATAGAGCAGATATTCAGAAAATATTGGAAAAGAGTTTTTGATATAAGTTTAGAAGAAAACGAAGAATTTGACCTTAATTTTACATGAAATCATAGATTTACTCAACGAGGTTATAGAAAGAACACACCCCTTCCACTTCTTGAATGTAAGAAGAAGGAAGAGTAAGTATACGATACTTATCTTTTATAGCACAAAGATAGACTTGAAAAAAGAAGAGTTAAGAGTCAACTTTACCATTAGTAAAAAGAATGGAATACAAACAATGGTTTGAACATCACAAAACACTAACAAATACAAACACAATACTAACAGTAAACAAAAAAAGAAGGATAGCCTGAGACTCAGGAAACAACTCTCTAAAACTTAGTAATTTCAAGCTATAAAACCCTAATATAATACAATATAATTGCAAACCTTTTACTTCTTTCCACTTCTCTCTACACTTTTCTTTATCCATCACACCATTGGGCTAAATAGCTTTCATGTGGGATATTGGAACAATATAATAGTGAATAGAAAAAGGATATAGTAACGTGGTTCGGTATCTCTCATGTCTATACGATATTTCACCCTTTGCTATTTCTACTCTGTACACTTCCTCTCCATTTATGTATCCTGGTCTCCTTTTGGCTCCCTCCAGCGCCGTTCTACGGCTCTGAAGGAGGCGGATAAGGGTTTGGGAAGGCCGGGTCTCTAGTCTCTCCCGCCCCTCTGGTCATCTTTCTCTGTCTATCACCTTCCACCTTTCCTTTCCTTTCATTTTTTTTATTGATTATGATGGCTTCTAAGATGTTTAGCCTAGGTGGATTTCTCTCTGTTCTTTTTATTATTGTGTTTTTAACCAATATAGCTCTTGTTAGGCAGGTCTTATGAATGCACTCCATATGATTTTAGGCGCTCTGTTTTGAAGATGCATTGTTAAACCCCTTGAAAGAGTTGTGGTTTTCGTGCTAAAATAATTAGAGTTATTATAAAGCTTGCAGTAAAGGGTGCTGGTTGCCATGCCAAAATACTTACATAGAGTTATTATGAAGCTTGCAGTCTTCATATGGACAGTTGAACTCGTAGACCATGTTGGTAGACTCGAGTTTCAAGGAGTCTTGGCAGACGTTATTTTTCATAAGGAGATTGTTGACTTTTGTTTATAAAATATCTGATTACTCGAAATTTTTTCTGTCATCTACTTTGTAGGCCGTAAACATCTGGTTTATATAGAAAACTTGATGTTATTTTTTACTTCCTGATTTTTATCAGTTTGATCAGTGACATGTAATTGCTTTCTTAAAAATCTTCGAAGTTGATGTTCTATCATGGTGTTTGGAAAAACATTGTTTACGAGGGTTTTTTGAAGCGGGAATTCTCCTGATGGAATAGTTCCGACGGGAACAATATTTGTATGCTCGGTGTATGTATGAGGCGATTACACTCTTTTTATATCTTTCGGGACATTCACCATCTGCGTTGAGGCATATTCCAATGTCTATACCTTTTCTATACACTTTTTTATATATTTCCCATCAACATATTGTACTTAGACATCCATAAAAGGAAGTTTAGTTTCTGTGCTTAAATTGTAATTAAATTTAAGACGTATTTCTCCTCGAATTGTTGTTTGATGTTTCTTAGTTGTTCTTCCTTTTGGACGGTAATTTAGATGTCGTAAACGTATCCTCAGTATGTGTGTGGCTTATTTTCGATGCTGTCTAATATATCCTTTTCAAATTGACCCATGTAAAAATTGCCAAAATTCGGACCCAGGGGCGATTCCATAACCACTCCATCAACCTGTGTGCATAGATATCCGTCCAGTGTCTAAAACGGGGTTCTGATGTACAGGATCTGAGCATGTTTTTTTAAGATGTTTGTGTCAAAATTTGGTAAAGAAGAGTAGGATGGTGATTACATTTTTTATAATGATATCAATGGTCTGGAAGATAGGCATATTGTTAAAAAGGCTTTCCCCATCAAGGGATGTTATTAGTCCTGCCGATCTTGTGGAGTGAAGTATATCAATAAACCCTTCTGAAGTCTTTCTGCTGTACTTTGAACGAATGTATGGTGTTATGAATCGATTTAGAGTTTTAGCTAGATGGTACGTTGGTGTCGTGACTCGAGAAATTATGGGCCTCAAAATTCAAAGAACAAAATTCAACTCATTATTTTTTACAAAATAACAAAAGTCAACAATCTCCTTATGAAAAATAACGTCAGCCAAGACTCCTCGAACCTCAAGTCTACCAACATAGTCTACGATTTTAACTGCCCACAAGAAGACTGCAAGCTTTATAATAATTCGAAGCATGTTGGCAAGACAACCACAACTCTTATGAGGCGTTTAACAATACATCTTCAAAACGAAGCCCCTAAAAATCATATAAAGAGCATTTATAAGAGCAGCTTAACAAGAAATATATTAGATGAGAACACCATGATAAAAAAAAAGAGAGATCCATCTAGAATAAATATCTTAGAAGGCATCGTAATGACTGAAGAAAAACCAACCTCAATTCTATTCTCACCATATCTATGTATATATTATTTTTATATATATTATATATATATATATATATATATATATATATATATATATATATATATATACATCAAGGCTGGAAACTAAAATGAATATCGATTCGAATTTCGATTTGAGTTTAGCATTTTTTAAAATATCAATCGGATTTCAATTCAAGTTCTCTATATATTTTTTTTGTTTTTGGATTCAAATTCGATTTTTTAATATGGATTTGGATTCAAAATCGAGTAGAGTTCGAGTTCAACCTGCATTTCAAATGCTTAAATCGTGTTTTTTCAGAGTTCGATATGCTTTTTTTCTCGTAAAATATAATTTATAACAAAAAATTTAGGAAACCTTTCCCCTCTTATTACACATTTTCCTTGATTTAAGGTAAATTCCTTATTTCCTGTGCTATTTCTTGTTTACTATAGCTATCTATATGTAACAGGTGCCCAAATTCCTGGTTTACTTTTCTATTAAAATTAATGGGTAAAATATTCTCAAAGACCCAATGTACGGGAACCGCAGTCAAAGGAAGTTTTTAATGGGATACTACATTTTTTTCTCTATTGAATTATTAGGCAATAAAAATACAAAACACACAAAGCATTTTTAAACATTGTACATTTAAACATTTGGAAAAAAGCTGGTAAAGCATATATTATAAATTGTCATTTATATATTGAAATATTAGGCAATAAACATACAAATACATATAATATCATATAAGAACAATTTAATCTCTTTTAAAAATAAACTTAACAGCCATATGGTGAATATATTTGACATAAATTTAAATTCACTATAGCATATATAATTTCAAAGAAAATCATAGAGTAGGTTCAAATTATCTCCTAGTACATATCTCATTGCACTTTCTTGCTATTATTATAGCTATGTATTTGAGACAAATATAGAATATTATTTATGATATAAATATAAATTAAACTATATTCATTCATACAACTACAAGTAGAGTAAGATATATAAAAGTAAATTGCAAATACATACTACACACATGCATATATATATGTATTTTCATGGAAACATATAATATAGAACAGTTTAATCTATATTAAAATTTGAGCAAACCACAAAGATATTTTCTATATTTTGTGGTAATAAACTATTTCGTTGTCGACTTAAGATTAATCTAAAAGTGGAAAACCATATTTTAACAGACACTTGCGTCATCGGAACTTCATGAACGACTCGAGCTAGCTCATGTAGCTCTGCATAATTAAACTTCATAGAATTCCACTATGTAATAAGATTATTATCTAATGGGATTCTTTCAGCGTTAGCAAAGTTTTTAAAAGCCGATATAACATCATGTTTCCTGAGTGTGGCACTTATTTTGCCCTTTTTCGGCTGCTTTAATTGCCTTCTCCAAATCGATTTCGTTTGAGTTAGTTGTAGTAGTAGGATCCGAATCGTTCTGCTCTTCAGGTTCAAACTCACCATTAGGCAACTGCAATTTCGTGTGCAATTGTCGTATATGTTTGATTGCACTTTCTTGGTCTGATTGGGAAAGCAAAACATTCAACCTAGGATATAAAAATAATGATGCTACAAATGGTTTGGTACTAAATAGTTCTTTTTCTCTAATCGCCATTGCATCATGCAAGTTGCGAGAAATGGTGCATTGCATTTTTGAAAATTCATTTTTGCAATGGAACTAAACCTTATAAAAGGCACCTGGAGTTAAATTTTGCTCTTGCAATTACACAGTCGCAATCTCTGCTGGCTCCAAAGTAAGTTTGATTTCTTTTAGCTTGTCCCATGATTTATGAGAGAGCTGCATATCACTTACTATAATTTCAATAAATTCCTCAATGAATGGTTTCAATGTCAGTAAGCGTGCAATCATGCCAAAAGTGGAGCATCAGTTGGTGACCGCATCAATAATAGGCATACGATATTGCTTTGATTTTAAAACAGTAACTATAGCAGGCACTCGCAGTTTCTTGGCTAATCTTCGTGCATGGGATATGGTATTAAAAGTGTGGGCAGCTCATCTAACCGAAAAAAACATGTGAAACACAGTTTCATTATTTAGTTCCCTATCTATATTTAATTCGTTAACACTATCTTCATAGGCACTATGATCACTGGCACTATTTTCACTGTCTTCATAGGACATATCTTGTATAGCTTTTACCATATTTCTTGTATTGTCAATTGTAACAGTATATACTTGATTGGTATTCAGCTCAAATTTTGTAAGACTTTTATTAGTGTTTCTCTGATTTATTCTCCAGTAGGAGAGCAAGAAAATTCTGCCACTGTTAAAGTTCTTATTTGAACAGAATCGCCAGATAATAAATTGAGCATTAATACCAAGCACAGATCTGTTCAAGCGGGATGTAATGTCAATCTTCAATGATAATAGCCTTCCTTGAAATTCCTTGCTAATTTTTTTAACAATATCTGCTGCTTTTTCATCTACTAAAGTTGCAATTTTCTTCCTGTCCATTGTAACATTGAGTGTTTTTTTTTAAAGGGGTCTATTATTTTACTTAGTCCACTATCTTCAACAGTAGAAAATGGTCTTGCATTTACAGTGACCAACTCGATCATAGCGCTATTGAATATGTTGGCGTCCATCTTAAAGCTTACTGTTGGGCGAAATATTTCGTCAATAGTCTTGCTTCGCTTGGAATGTTCACATCTTTATGCTTCCTCTTGTGCGAGAGATCGCTTAGCAATTTAAGTAGCACACTTATTCAATAAATTAAACTCATTCTGGTGATATCTTTCCAAATGTTTCTTTAAATTTGTAGCTGAAGGACACTTTAATGTCATTGTGTAATTGTTAATTTTGCAAGTTGTTTTGCTTCTTTTTCGCATCCACTAAGATGAAAATATGAGTAACACTTATCTGTTTTTTGATGTCGCATTTTTGAGCGGTTTAAAAATGAGATGAAAAATTGTGTCACAAAAAATTAAATGGGAGAGAAGCGTTTATGAAAATGAGACGTTTACAGGATGCTGTCTAGTTTGAAACTGATTTTTCTCTAAATGTTTTTAACAATTTACGCACTTTATTATTCTATTAAATTGTAAAAGAAAGGAAGATTATACCACACGTTGACGAAACGAAAGGAAGCTCTTATCTATGGTAGGTGAGAAGAAAGGTTTAGCTTTGGGTCATTCTGTGATTAGCAAAACAAGATTAGGATTAGGACGAAAGATTAAAATATACATTTTCCTACATTTCATAAGTTAAACCATTGTTATTTCTTAGAATTCCTAAATTATTTTATTAATGATACTCGAAGTTTTCGCTTCAAACTTATATTTATAATCGATTCAAGTTCAAAATCAAGTTTTTTAATTCTTTTCGGTTCGAGTGAAAACTAATTTTAACCGTTATATGAAAATAAATAAAGGAGTAGGATTCAAACCTCTGTCCTCAAGCGTACATCGCTATTGTGACCACGACGCTCATCGACCTAGAGTCGTGATGCCAGTTTTCATTTCGTTGGGCCTTTAAATATATATATATATATATATATATATATATATATATATATATATATATATACATAAAGAGTAAAGCCAACACGACGAATTGGAACATTTAATCTGAACGTTTCGTACATCGGCTGTGTACATGCTCAAACGAGTATTCTGTCAATTTAAAAAAAAAATAGAATAAGTATTAAAACCAAATTTAAAATATAACAGTTAATTGGACAAAATTAGGTAAAAAAGTATTTTTTTTTTAACGAAAACAAAGGCAAACACAAACAGTATCACAAAAAAAAACAATTAAATAAGTAAATTAATGAGAATTAGAAAATTGGTTTACCAGTCAGAGGTCCTTGTATAGGATGGTGTTCCTGAGCAGAGTGTGGTGAATGTGGGGAAATTTGACTTAAATAACTACTAGTGGCAAGTTAATTGGTAGTTTATGAAGGGAATAGATGGTTGTATTTCAAATAATTAATAAAGGAGTTTAAGATTGCTGACATTATAGTTTAGGGGTGAGTTTAGAAATAGATATTGACTCCAGAATATCTAGATCATGACTATTAGGCCCAGAATCCAAAATAGAGAATTCTAAGTCTGAAATTTGTGAAGTACAAGACATTGAATGGTTTGGAATGGAAGAAAGTTCAGGTATTCTTCCATTTCTTGTAGATTTTGCCTTTCCTACAAAATATGCTCAAACTGAGCTTTGTTCCACCAAGAACTTGTTTACCTTAGAAAGTTTTGTTGATTTAATTTGTTTCCTTCCCAAGTTCTTGACAAACTTACCAAACGTTTTTTAGATAAATTATATAATAGCTCAAATGGCAACATTAACCCTGAGAAAATGCCTATTTATTTAAAAATACCTTACATTGGGCCTATTACAACCAAATTAATATATGAATTACAGTCGGCGTTAGATAATAAATACCCCCAGTGTCAGTTTCATTTTGTTCCCATCAACGGTTTTTCTTTTAAAACTTTTGTCAATCATAAAGAAAAACTCTCCAAAATGGTTCGATCCTCATTGATTTACCAATTATTGTGTACACGTTCCAGGCTTGCGACGTGGGTAAAACTACTCTCCAACTTCAATTAAGGATTTGTAAGCATCGAGGTTTCTCCCATTATACTAACAAACCATTAACTACGCCTGAACTTTCTTCCATTCCAAACCATTCAATGTCTTGTACTTCACAAATTTCAGACTTAGAATTCTCTATTTTGGATTCTGGGCCTAATAGTCATGATCTAGATATTCTGGAGTCAATATCTATTTCTAAACTCACCCCTAAACTATAATGCCAGCAATCTTAAACTCCTTTATTAATTATTTGAAATACAACCATCTATTCCCTTAAGAACTACCAATTAACTTACCACTAGTAGTTATTTAAGTCAAATTTCCCCACATTCACCACACTCTGCTCAGGAACACCATCCTATACAAGGACCTCTGACTGGTAAACCAATTTTCTAATTCTCATTAATTTACTTATTTAATTGTTTTTTTTTGTGATACTGTTTGTGTTTGCCTTTGTTTTCGTTAAAAAAAAAATACTTTTTTACCTAATTTTGTCCAATTAACTGTTATATTTTAAATTTGGTTTTAATACTTATTCTTTTTTTTTTTTTAAATTGACAGAATACTCGTTTGAGCATGTACACAGCCGATGTACGAAACGTTCAGATTAATTGTTCCAATTCGTCGTGTTGGCTTTACTCTTCGTATTGCGCTTGCGCTTCCCGAGGAATCGGCCCATTAGCTCGATTATATATATATATATATATATATATATATATATATATATATATATATATATATATATATATATATATATATATGAATTAATAATTGTTCTCTTTGCTTTATTAAAAATACTTTTTATCGCCAAACACGTGTTCAATCAATTCTTTAAACTTTTTATCGAATCAATCAACAATGTTGGTCTAAGAGCATGTCCCGCAGTAATAATCTTATAAGATACGAAATTGTTACCAATATTAAACAAAAAACGCAATTGATTAAGAATCAATCTGCAATGAACGCCGTTCCCCAGGGTTCCAGACAAATTGCAAGCACGTATATTGTATGCTAGAGCAATTGGAAAATACTTTCGACTGTAGCTTTTAGTATATATATATATATATATATATATATATATATATATATATATATATATATATATATATATATATATATATATATATATATATATATTATATATATATATATATATATATATATATATATATATATATATATATATATATATATATATATATATATATAATCCAGGTAGTTTCCGCTGTGCAGCCTTAATTTAATTTTCAATAAGAAAACAATGGCGAGGAGTAGACTTAAATCCATCATCAAAAAATCTTTATATTATGATTGAGTAGTGCAACGTTTCGACCTTACGGTCATCTTAGGACTCTAGAAAACAGATTAAAGTGTACAAATATACAAAATAGGTTTAAATGGTCACCGCAAATTATAATTATAATAACAGGGGAGTAAAATGCAACGATTTAATGAAAGAAGTAAAGTAAAATTTTACAGAAAAAACGACTAGAAAACTGGCTAATAAAGCTTAAATAACAACAACAAAAAATCAATACAAAACCAAACGGATCAAATGAGAAACATACCTTGTATCTTTGATATCCAGTGAGAATATGGTACGGTAGAGAGGTGACGGGAAATATAACAGTTTCGCTAGTAGTGGTTGTTTAAAGGATGTTTAATGCAATAGAAGAGGAATCAGAATTGAGTGAGGGAGATAGTGTTTTGATATAAATAGATTCAGAGAAACGTGGTGACAGTGGGTTTGAGTTGGAGTTCAAAATCTCGAAGTCATTCAGGGATGGAATTGTTTGGCATTTAATCGAGTGCTCTCTTATAGAAGAATGTTCTTTTTTATTATATATATATATATATATATATATATATATATATATATATATATATATATATATATTTATATATATATATATAGTTGATGAGTCATATAAGTGATGAGCGCTTGATGACACAGGTTCAAATCCAAAATTTTTATTTTTTTTCAAATAACGGTTAAAATAGTTTGCCCTCTTTCTGTTCTCTACATCTACCATTTTCCTTCTTTAGCTTTTATTCCTTCATATAATATTCTCCTTATCGTTTTTCCGGGTTGTGTTATCACATTCCATTTCCTTGGGCCTTTAAAAACATATATATATATATATATATATATATATATATATATATATATATATATATATATATATATATATATATATATATATATATATATATATATATATATATATATATATATATATATATATATATATATATATATATATATATAATATATATATATATATATATATATATATATATATATATATATATATATATATATATATATATATATATATACGAGGGGTGGTCAATAAGTTTTTCAATTCGGATATAAGGAAATGAGATATGAGGAAAAGTGTTTCATTATTTTTCAATATAACTACCTTCGACTTCAATGCACTTGCGCCACTTGTCCCTGAGGCTTCGAATTCCCGACAACGAGAAATCTCCTGACTGCTGTTCAATCCACTCCTGGATGGTGAGCTGGACATCTTCTTCGCCCCCAAACCGGCGTTGACGCAGTGCAGCCTTAAGCTAGCGGAATAAAAAGTAGTCGCTAGGGGCCAGATCTGGACTGTAGGGACGATGGTTGAGCTCCTCGAATCCGCACTCAGGCAGGGCAGCTTGTGCAACTCTGGCCTTGTGGACTT
Source organism: Ceratothoa steindachneri (assembly GCA_963969495.1). Lineage (NCBI taxonomy): Eukaryota > Metazoa > Arthropoda > Malacostraca > Isopoda > Cymothoidae > Ceratothoa > Ceratothoa steindachneri. Next base: position 125,900,744 of record OZ018319.1, on the reverse strand, counting down.
TGACGACGTTAAAGTCGATCATGGGGTGTGAGGTTTCTAGACCCAACAGGAAGAGACCTTGGTCATGGCCAAATTGTCGTGGATGATGTTGATAACACTTCCATGTGATATTCCAAGTTCTTGCTCGATTTCTTCGATCTGCACCCGTCGATTTTGGAGGATCATCCTTTCTACAAAGGCCACATTGTCTTCGTTGGTCACGTCTGACGGGCGTCCTGGATAGGGGTCATCTTCGAGGGACTCACGACCATGGCGAAACTCCCTATTCCAGCGAGCAATGGTTGCATACGAAGGTGCGGTGTCGGTGTACACTGCAACCATGCGTTCATGGATCTCTTTTGTATTCTTGCCTTCCTTGGTAAAAAATTTGATCAGTGCGCGGTGCTCAACCTTCTCCATTGTTGAAAAATTTGTGACTGACGATCTGCGATCAGCTACTGCTTCTTAAATATACGAGGCAGGAGCGTGCGGCTGCAGGTCCTGATTTGCCATAACTTGTCCTAACACCCCCCACAAACAGCCATCCCCTTTCCTCTCTTTTGCCCTACCGATTCGCAAAAATTATTGACCACCCCTCGTGTATATATAAATATATATATATATATATATATATATATATATATATATATATATATATATATATATATGTATATATATATATGTGATAAATTTCAACCACAAGGAAAATGGAAAAATGATTCCTTTTCGCTTTCGTCTTTATTTTAAAAGACCTCTTCATGGTATAACATAGGTGTTATTTATCATAATTTTGACTCACGTGCAAGTTGTGAGTTTCTTTTCATATATATATATATATATATATATATATATATATATATATATATATATATATATATATATATATATATATATATATATATATATATATATGAAAAAACTCACAAAGTGGCACGTGAGGAAAGCAATAATATGAAAATTAACCCACAGGAAAATCAAAAGATGAATCCAAGCACTTTCGAACTATATTTACAAGTTCATTTGCAAGGAATATATATATATATATATATATATATATATATATATATATATATATATATATATATATATATATATATATATATATATATATATATATATATATATATATATATATATATATATTCTATAGGTTTGCTTCTAAGAAGGCTTATTTTCAGGTTGAGGATAAATCCCAAAATGAGACATGTAAAATTTCTCATTTAATTAAATACAACGTTTCGGGTACCTTACCCTTCTTCTGGTATATAATGTAGATTCAGAACAATTTTAAATTACGAAAATTATAATGCACACAAGGATTAGAAATAAATTATTTAGTTAATTGAAATTTAGACAAATCGTTTGAAAACTATTGAAACTTTAGATATGGATCAATTATGAGGCATTTAAATATCGATAAATATAGTAAACTAGTTGATGCAATTATTGGTTGACACAGATATTAGTTACTTAATGAACCAGAAACAGTAATAAATTATTTAATTAATTTAAAATGTAAAAAAATCATTTGAAAACTGCTGACACTAAATATAGATGCTTTAAATATGGATAAATATAAAATACTAAAGGGTGCAATTTGATTGGTACACAAAAATATTAGTCACCTTTAGTGGACAGCAAAAGCAGAGAGACTGAGGAAAGATTATAGAAGGAACCGATTAAAGATTGGTAGGTTGTAAAAAATTTTTAAGTAATTTATGAAATAAGAAGGAGAAAAGCAGTTGAATCAGAATACTGTAACAGTTCACTATCAGACTTTTCTTATTTCCCAATGATCGAGTTTCCTGTTGGAAAGCTTTATGTGTTCTTTGCGCACAAAAAAAGCTTCGCAAACTATATTTTTGATTTTAAAGGTAAATTATTAGAATTTTACCAGTTTCTTTTTAACCATTACCCGAAGAGAGAGAGAGAGAGAGAGAGAGAGAGAGAGAGAGAGAGAGAGAGAGAGAGAGCGAGAGATAGAGAGAGAGAATATACATATACTCATTATAATTTTGGGGGGTATTATTCCTTATCGATGTGGGATATTTTTCATTTTATTTTTCAATCCTCTGTAGATTCGATGCTAATCCATTGCTGCTTGAACCTTCTTTGCATTCCCATTTGATGGTTTTAAGTCGATGGACCCATTGTTTATTAATTTCAATAGTTTTACGTTTATTTTAGAATACATATCGGCTGTATTATTTCCTGAGTATTTTTTAACAATTTAGTAATCCCTATTTCGGAGGTTTGCTTTTAAAATTATAATTATTAAATTCTCAAATTAAAAAATTCATCCATGACGTCAAAAATTTTCTTTAAATAAATTGCTTTTTAAGTTGTATTGTTATTAGCTTTCCTGAAAAAAATGTTTTCACAGATGTTCGACTTCAATAGTTATAGACGTGTTTTTTCATAAACTGCAACCAAAATTTATTATAAGAGTCTAATACTCAAGCAGTATTATAAGACCGAGTCCAATTCAGTATTATGTGCCTCGTATAAAGGGATAATAAATGAGATAATAAATAATGAGCTGTCATGTTCTTCACCTTTAGCTTGAACTTCATATATTAGGGTGCTTAACAGGGTGTCCCTAAATTTTGAAGACGGGAAAAATGCATATTTTCAAAGAAAAATGTAACTACATTATATATAACTAAAATATTAATAAATATGAGTAACATCTTGAATGTGATTTCCCCAATTTGTGATGCAAAGTTCGATCGATTCGCGAGATTCACCTGATGAACCCAGCGCATTCACTGCAAATTTCCGCTAATTTGAGCACATTAAGGGATGATTTTCACTAAATACACCTTCTCCTATATCATACGCCAGGTAAAGAAGTCTAGGGTAGGGATTAAGCTCTAGTGAACGAAGATACCATTGTGATATTTCCTGTGTCCAGACTTTAGGGAAACCCTGTATCAAGAAGAATAAGTAAACATAGAAGAACCCCGCATTGGTCCATTTGAGTATGAATTTAACAGCCTATTTCTTTATATGATCAGCAGACTACTCATTGACAATGTTCACTTAGATTTTTACAATACCCAACCAACACAAAGCCAAACACAATCCCTTTTCACTTAATTAGTCAAGTGCTAATTTCCTAAAAACTTTAGAGCGACTAATTCACCCAAAATATCAAAAAATAGAAAAATAAAAATAAAATAAATAATAAAAAACAACTCAAAACAGATCGTAATCAACCCAGATAAACACAAAAAATCTCTTCACCAAAAGCAGTAGGGATGAAGTACCAAAACTGCGCCCCGCAACCCACATCTAAACGAATTCAGGTAACAAGGGGGGGAACTGACGAGAGATCATTATATATATATATATATATATATATATATATATATATATATATATATATATATATATATATATCGATGAGGATTGCTTCTAGAGAGCCTAAATTTAATGTTTAACAAAAATCCCAAGGTGAAGAAAATAGCTGGTATCATCCTTTTTATTTACCGGCGACGTTTCGACCACAATACGGTCATCTTCTTAGGCCTAAAATACAAATAAACAAAACAAAATGTTTTGCACTGTTAAGAGAGCACACTGCTAAATGTACATCTAGAACTTTAATAGCTAGTATTAGCTTTAAATTGCTAATTTAGAGTTAAAGGGAATATTTCTAAATGGGGCTCAAATTTACAATAGATAGACTAGGGAGGTATTTTAAATATTTAAATTAGTTAGCGAATGTATAATTGCTAAAATCTATTAAGGTAGGGTAAATTTGATTTATGAATCTAATGATTATATAAAACTGTTTTAAAATGAATTTTAAACGAATAATTGAAGGAAAAATTGGCAAAACCTAATATAAAAAATCACAAACTTTGCCAACGAGCGTGTTAGGTGCTCCGGCTGACCCAAAAGTACCAAAACTGCACCCCGCAACCCACATCTAAACGAATTCAGGTAACAAGGAGGGGAACTGACGAGAGATCATATATATATATATATATATATATATATATATATATATATATATATATATATATATACTTAGGTATATATGCAAAAAAATAAAAAAATATATATATACCAAAACGCAGAGAAAGCCAGAGATGCCCTACACCAGGGACCTGTCTTTCATTCTATTTTTCTTTTTCGCTTTCCTCTCATTTTTCCCTACTATTTCTCCTACTAAAATCCTCTACTACTATATTCCTCACTTTATATGTCTAAGTTCAAGTCCAATGGATTAAGTTTAAATATGTGCTCTGCTTCCAGACCGTAGTGACTGGAATCGTGGAGGGAACTTTCTGAGACCTTAAAAAGGGATTCCTCGTTTTGTAATTAATATTTTGTCATCCATATTACCATTTGTTCATAATGGTGCATAACGGCAGTTCTCAGTTTATTGTTTTTAGGTTTACTAAGTGTCATTAATGGCTTTCCTTTGGTTACCAATCCCTCTACTCTGAGTGCCGTTATCCGATATTTTCACAACGCTCTCACCAAAAATAAAAAAAACTACTCTCCCTTTGTAGTTTCAAATTAGCCTGGTCCCTTCATTTTATTCTAGGCGGGAGAAGAGAGTACTATCTTATTATCCCGCCTCCCCTGGTTCGGAGAAGCGTGTTCGTGCATTTGAGGGATAACTGAACCTGTATGTCAAAGGGTCACATGTAGATAAGTGTGCACTGCAGAATTTAAATAGTTAAAAAACAGTATGTTAAATACATCACATTATACACATGCGGATAAGTGTGTACCGCAGAATTGAAATAGTTAAAAACAGGATGTTAAAAAAGCCAAGGGGTACACATGCAGATAAGTGTCTACCGCAGAATTGAAATAGTTAAATAACATGATGTTAAAAAGTCAAAGGGTACACATGCAGATAAGTGTGTATCGCAGAATTGAAATAGTTATATAACAAGATGTTAAAAAGTCAAAGGCTACACATGCAGATAAGTGTGTACCACAAAATTGAAATAGTTAAAAACAGGATGTTAAAAAAGCCAAAGGGTACACATGCAGATAAGTGTGCACCGTAGAATTGAAATAGTTAAAAAACAGCATTTAAACAAATATAGCATGATATAATGACATAAGATTGTGGTAGTTTAACACCGTCTGTAAGCGGACTACTTCTTCCTGGAGAGTTGGCCCAAAACGCTGAATCTGAAGGTACTAAGGCTAGTAAACGTCTTCAAAGTAAAGAGAAATCTGTAAATAAAGTAGTTAATGTAAAGGAAGTGAAAATGTCTGGGAGATAATACGCGTTGACCCTCCTGCAAAGGTTGGGGCCTGCAGGGAACGCATATGCGAGTATTTGGGCCGATAGATAACCAATCTACAGACGTTGGGGGACGGGAAGTGAATCTATCTGCGATCGTTGGGGCAGGAAAGGCAACATAGTCATCTAAATATCACCGAGTGTGTCTAATATTCAATCCGGGCTACGACTCTTACTAGTGGAAGAAGAGTTACGTGCCCTCCATTGGGATAAGTAGGCTATGTACCGCACATATACATTTTCATTTCCCAAAATATCACCCCTTTTTACTCCCTCCTTCCCCATTTTTTTTTAGGAATGGTCGAAATGCCCTCGTTTGTTTTCCTTTTAGTTAAAAACAAATCTTGTGTATCCAGTCATGACTGATACGTCATCGACACATTTTCACCCTAAGCTCCTCTACTGTCGTTATAAACCTCTTTTCCTGAGCTTTGAGGGCAAATGCCCTCGATAGTTTTTATATATTTTTTAATAGGTACAATAAATACTCATTTACATCTCTAATGATTTATATTTTTACCCCCTCCCCCTTGTGCAAAAACGGGTAATTACAACTGTCGTGGAGAATTGACGCGCGATTGCTATTTGACGGCGTATTAACACGGGCTAATCAATCAGAGTAATTATCTCAAGCCTAGCCAGACTAACTAACAATGGATTAACGCAGTCTAACCAAATAAATATAATTATTAAAGGCTAATTAACTCAGTATAATCGTTAATTAACTTAAGGTCAACTCAGCATATGTTCAGACTAATTAAATCAGTATTGACGTTGACTACTTAATCTACGATTAATGCTGGCTAATTAATGCAGGTTTACGCAGGCTAATCAAATCAATATTAGCATAGCTAATTAGGTCCGGACTAACTTAGACTAATTATCAAAATATTTAACGCAGGCTAATATAATTATGATTAACGACGGATAATTTACGCATGATTAACATACCATAATTAAACCTTAATTAAAGCATGCTAATTAATAATAAGGACACAAGATCATTATGCAACCAAAAGCCAAGATCAAACTAGTGCAAATTCGCTTCAATAATGAATACGTTTTAAACCTATAATCATTAAGTTGATGGTATGAATTTTAACGATTCGATAAAGTAAATCATTAAATCCGGTTAAAGCTAAGTCCATTCCATTCCATAAGAGACATACGCAGAGATACGGTGTCAAATGAGCGACATACCTTAATGCAATATTTAAGAGTAGTAAACCAGATTGATAATTCAATAAAGTGGTAAACGATGCAATAAAAGGGTTCAATAATTTAACAGAACGGTGATAGATTTAAAAAAATACACAATTTAACAGAGGTAAAAGATGTAAACATGGATTGATTTACAATTTGACAGAAGCAAAAGATATAAAAGAATCAGGAGTAATAGTTTAACAGGGTGGAAAAATGATATGAAAGCAGACACTCTTCGTCTGGATTCCAAATTTCAGTGGCAAATGAAAATATGAAAGTGATTCGGAGCTGCTATTTTACCCTTCATTGTAACTCGAATCCACTACCTGGAAGATTAACTGGACAGTTTAGAAGCTAGGTGTGTGTGTGTATTGAAAGAAAAGTAGCAAAACAAGCATTAAGAATGAAGTTTGGTGGAGAGGTATTTTCCACTTTCCTTGGTCTGGGAAATATGTATTTCCAGAGTACTTTGACCATGCTACTCTAATATTGCAATAGATGGTCGTATTTCCTTACGCTCTGCCTTTTACTCACCTAAGACTGCCGGATATTTGATATTTTAGCCTATCTCGGTCCTCTTACTCTCGATGCCATGGCAACGGGATAGCCACTTCAATTTGAAACTGACAATGATTCATTGCTCTTTTGCGGGAGTTGTCAAATGGCAAACTCTAACGGGGCGCAAATTCTTCATTATAATGAAGGAGTAGAGAGACGTGAGTGAAAAATCATAAACCAAGGAATAAAGAAACGTGTATGAATAATGAGTAATGCGAATGAAATAAATGAGGGGACAATGACAAAAAAAAGTATGAACGAATCCGCGAATATAAATCTGAACTAAGATGTTTGAATATTGTTTCCTACTATGGAACTAACACTTACTACCCTCTAGTTCTACTAATATTAGTAAGTATCTGCTTTTCAGTAGACCAATTCTTAAGGAGATTTGAAGTATTTTGTGTAGTAGCACCTCGACTAATTTGAATATGCGTGAGTCAAAGTTTAAAAACACTGGGTGAAACCAAATCAGAAATAGTAAAACAAAAATAAAAGGAATAGACAAAAGAAGATAATACAAAAAAGGTACTTAAATAAGAAGAAAGTGGTAAGGAATGACTTAAAAGGAAGATCGACGAAGTGAAAAATAAAAAGAGCAGACATGGAACGCGTCGACTTCAAGCCTTGTCAAACTGGATGGTGCATTTCAAAACCCACGGGAAATTAAATGTATCAAACTCGGCGTATCGCATGTCAAAAAAGGATGGAGAATTCTAAAAGAGGATCCATCATAAAGTAACTTCATAGGGAGTTTTACCTCGTCATTCGAAGCCCTTCGCACTGGCTGGAAATGCTTCGACTCTCGGTGAGGTGTGGAGTATTAGTAATATTAATAGTTTGTAGATTCTATTGACAAATTAGACTATTTATGTTAGATGATTATTCATTAGTTTACTGAGTAGTTTCTGCTTTTGATAAATTAGGAAGTGCTACTCCTAAAAATGCTCCAAGTCTCACTAAGGATTAGCCTACTGCAAAGGCTCTATTGACTAGTAGTAATAGTTTTAATTTGGTTTGGTCCTTAGTTAGTAGTAGAAGAAGTAGCAGTAGCTGTTGTAAAGACCTCAAACATTCAAACCAAGAACCTCATTGAGGGTTATTAATACCAGTTCTCGATTTCTGATCTAGATTTCGATCTCCTTTAAACCGAAAGGTCACAACACGAATCCCCCAACAAAACCGGACGCATCAACTTCAGAGCATCTATTAACTATTCTTTCATGTCTCTACACTCTCGCCCCTCACCAATAGAAAAGAAAAGGCGAATAGTATCATTAGAAAGAGGAAATTTCATGTCACTTATGGAAATGTTACATATAAAGGGTGCCATAGAGAGCATCCCTCGTATAGAGGACCGCATAGCATCGCTCAGGTTGTGTGATTGCTATGTTTTCTGTCCTGTTTTATTATTCCTTCACTGTTTGGACCTAATAGCGAATGAGGGTGAAGGTTTGGTAACCTTGAGAGATTATTTACGGATAAAAAGATTAAAAGCATTCTTAAAAAAAAACATAAGAACTGATTATATAAGATAGAGAACAATAGAAATACATGCAGGTTATTAAATACACGTTAATAGAAAAATGATTTCCACAATTTAAGTATATATTTTGTATAAACTATGACCCTCGTTTCACATTTGAAATTTAATGCAAAAGATACATTTGTGTTGTCATTTTCGTATTCATAAAATTCCCTTTAAACCATTACTGATTTCGATGTTTATCTTTGTTCTCATTTTAACAGAGATCATTCTATTAAAATGGAAGCTTTTTTTAACTTACAGTATCTTTCCTTTTCGCTTTTCCATTGACAAATGTTTAGGTAAAGCTAATGAAGGAATTAAGGTGAAGGCGAGATATTTACAAGGGAACTCCAACACTTTCTCGGAAACTTCTAATTACTACATGACGAACGAGCAGCAATGGAAATCCGTGTTTAAATTAAAACATGGACTTTAAAGTCCCTGTGAATTTATTTAGAGCAGATAGTCTTTTGCAAGCTATTGAAAGCGCATACAAATGTATGTTTCTTTTTGTGTCATTTAAGTATTCATTTTCTTAATTGAAAGATATTGTTAAGCTTATAACAGTAAATTATACATGAGATTATTGCTTATTCCATGGTGTTTATGGACGAATAGCTCCTCACGAAAAAAACCTGTTTAAAAGTTGCTTAAAAATTTCAAAGTAAGAATGGGAGTTAATGAAAAATAAAGGCAAATGTGTTGCTTTTCATTCTGTAGTTGAAAAAGTATCGTCGAAATTAATCATGAACTGTTGCCAAAAAAAAGAAGGCAGCCTCGTTGTTCTATTCCCTCTATTCTGTTGAGAGAAGCGAGGTTTCAGCAGACCAACTAGCTGAGCCCAAACGCGATAGCTCTGGAGCCTAATGAAAACCTTTAACTGCAGAGAAATCTGCGGGCATATGAAATCTGAATCCATCACAATCAATTTAAGAGCAAAATGCAATTTAAACTATGGCTTCCTAAAGGCTCGTGAATACATTAAAGAAACATGTTTGAACTCAGGGTCGAGAGAAAGAATAGCAACACTGGAATGGCTACAACAAAGTAACATAGCCCTTCTTTATACACAATATGGTTTCAAGGCGGCAAACATCATCATAAGATCTGCATAAATCGAAATAGAAATTATGTTGGAAAATAAACATTATCCATAACACTATATTTTAAGAACGGAATTTTAAAGAGGGTTTGAATTATAATAGATAATTTATTTTCTCTTAGTTTTGTTATAAGTTTTCATATTTATAAGGAGGTGTGGACCCGGGAGAAGGCATGGCCCTGCTCGGGCTCCGGGGTTGGATTACTCTTAGACTGGCTTTCGTTTTTCAATATATATATATATATATATATATATATATATATATATATATATATATATATATATATATATGGAGAAGTGATACACAGAAGCAAGAGAGAAGAGATCCTACTGGAAGTGACCCCGAAAAAAGCAAAGAGAAAAAACCATTGCCCGGAAAGGAGTCGAACCTCAGACCTCTGGTTATTCAGACCAGTGCTCTACCAAGTGAGCTAACGGAATTCTTATCCCATGACAACACATTTCATTAATTTAACTTTTTCGTTCGCACCTCCAAAGACCACCGCCCAAATGAAACTGTGCCTGTAATAATGGAGAAGATAAAATTGGAAAGGTACAATATCACTCCTTTTTTCTCTTTGCTTTTATTCAGGGTCACCTCCCGTAGGATCTCTTCTCTCTTGTTTCTGTCTATCACTTTTCCATATATATATATATATATATATATATATATATATATATATATATATATATATATATATATATATATATACAGGGTCTTTTTTTACATGTCCGACATTTGAAGTTTAATAAAATCAAGAAGTTGTTTGTAATTGTTATAAGTTCTTTATCCTAAAGTGGCTAATTGATTCATTTATCATTTTAGAAGTTATGCCAGTTTTAGTAAATCGGCCATTTTTTGATAGAAACTGAAAGCGTAAAAAGTTTTGGAAAACAAAACTAAATTTTGAAATGCTCGATTCTAGGCAAATTTTTGCGAAAATGATCAAGTAACAGATTTACTAGAATCATAGTCACTCGTAGACATTAAAAGGGGATTTTTCTTTAGCAAAAATCATTATTAAGAAATTTTTCAAACGGGAAAATGGAAGCTCCTGGAAATGATTGGACGAAAAAAAATTGTTGAAACCTACTTCAGATGCAACTGTTCAGTGGTTTCAATACAACGACGGATGAGACGTGAAGAGCGCTATGCAGACTAATTAAAAAAATTCGAGACACCGGTAGTGTACAAGATGGACCAAAAGGGCGTGTTGTCAGAAAAGGCGTAGAACAACATAAAATTGAACAGTTGCCTCAAAACGTCGAACGGTCGCCGCAGAAATGAAAAGAAGATCAGAACGAGTGAGATTGTCAAAAAGTGCAACATACAATGCAATAAAGAAAGAAACTAAAAATTAAGCAATACAAGATTCAGGTTGTGCAAAAATTAGAAGACAACAATTTCACGAAAAGAAAATCGTATGCACAATAATTTAAACGAAAATTTGGAGAAGTTGATGTATGTCGTGGCAAAGAAAGGACCGAGTGATGGTGTACGTACGTATAGGTTTGTTACGTACTTCAAAACTCCTTGATTAAGTTTTCTCTCTAAGAGTGCTATATTTAATTTCACTTCATAAACGAAACTAGAGGAGCGTCGGCCTAAAGCCAGAAAGTGCCCTTTAGAGCTAGGTGAAAGATGCTCGGAGAAAAACCGTTAGAGGAGGAGACTTAATGCCGCCATCATCACCTCCCCCCCCCCCTCATCTCCTTCCCTTACCTCCAGTGGGGTGGCGAAGTATATAATCCAATAACTGCTGAAGAACAAGGAATTTCGATAGAGAAATCGAGACAGCGAAGTCTGGCATAAGTGCCCGGCAAACCAACGAAAGGGACACAAAAGAAGCTAATCCTGAGCCAGTTCCTGGTGGTCACACCGAAAATGAAGCATCTTGTCTCAGAAAGATCGAGCTTGCGATCGAGACAACCAAGTCGGGCGAGAGTCCCCGGCAACCCTACGAAAAGAACACAGAAGAAGCTCATGCTGAGCCAGTTCCTGGTGGTCACACCGAAATTTAAGTTAACTGGATTTGAGAAACAAGCTTAACTATCTCCTGTTAGAGAAACCCTCTATCCTCGTCAGTGCGAATTTTTCCCAGATTAACCCGAAGATTGGAAGAAGCATAATTTCCCCGTCCCTTTGGTGAAATCATCTTACCAAGACAACGTGCTTAACGCCATCCGTTGCACGAACCAAATTCCTCTGTGGCTTTAAAGCTATCTCCCATGAGATAACAGCTGGAACGGCAGTCCACGCGCCTGCCCGAAAACAACATTCTTAAGGCGACATAAGAATTGAGGCCAAGGTCAGTCTCAAACCCGATTCCCATGTGGTTTTTTAAAGATAAATGAATTCCACAAATCTGTATGGAAGTTCAATTTGCGTTAAATATTAAGGTGAGCTTTAGGTCAACCATTACTATATATTCAATTGTGTAATTTAGTAAGCCTCACTTAAACTTGTTTAATTCAAAACTGTGTAGTTTGTTTGTTGGATTTCAATTTTTATTCATGTTGCAATTAAAGTTCTATTTTTTTTAGAAGCATTTAATTCAATCCTTGAAACGTTGAGCATGATACTAGAAACTCTCAAAGATTAAAAATAATGTAATAATAATAATTAAGGAGTTTTGAAGTACGTAACAAACCTATACGTACGTACACCATCACACGGTCCTTGCAATACCACGACAATATACCGCAAGTGATAATGTCTGACGAAGCGCACTTTTATCTCAGCGGATACAATAATAAGCAGAACAACACAATATGGTCGGATCACAACCCAGAAGCTATACACCAGGAAGAGCTGCATCTTTTAAAACCCACTGTGTGGTGTGCGATAACACCTCAGAAGATCATTGGGCCGTATTTTTATAAGAATAAAAATGGAAATTCGGTCACTGTGAATGGTGAAAGATACCGAAACATTCTTGAAGAATATTTTTTAATGAACTTTTAATGGCTTAGAAATAGACTACAACTGGTTTTCCAGCAAGATCGTGCAACATCACATACATCGAATGAAACGATGTAGTTGTTAAGACGAAACTTCAGAGAAAAAATCATTTCTCGAAACAGTGAATTAAGGTGGCCTTCAAGATCCCCAGATCAAAAAAACATTGGGATTTTTTTTTAGTGGGATATTTAAAAGATCAAGTTTACCGTAATAATCCTAGAAGTATCCAACAAATACAAAATAATAATATCGATGAAGAACTTTTGAAAAAAGTAATGAGAGCAACTTCGTCACTAGTAAATGAATGTTATGAGAAAGATGAGGACCACTTGAAAAGAAGAATCTTAAATAAATTAAGTTATTATGTTACTTATACAAACTGATTATTAGTCTTATTCTTTTGTAAATTTTAAGCAAATAAAATTAGTTAAAATAAAATTGGTTTTAATAGTCGGTAAATATCTGAAAGTTCAGCGAAAATTTGTTAAAAATCAATGCTTCACTAAAACGGGCATAACTTCTACAAAAATAAATGAATCAATTAGCCACTTTAGGACCAGAAACATACAACTATTACCAACAATGTCTAAATGTATGTTTCATTATGATCACAAAATTATTCTTGATTTTATTAAAATTCAAAAGTAGGACATATAAAAATAAGAGCATATATATATATCTATATATATAACAGGGGCGATTCCTCCAGGAATGTAAGGCATGCAATGCATGCCTAGTTTTTCTCAGAATCACGTATTGTAACTTGTAAGTCTTTGACAATGTAAAGAATTCAAACATTATCTCATAAGATTGAAAAGGATAATTTTCTCGAACCCTGGCTTGGAGTCAGCAGAAATTAGCTCGGCTTTTAAAGTTTCTATCTGGGTACAGAAAAATGGTCTTGATTGCTATAAAGAATAAAACTGTTTGTTGCGTACACCTGCAAACCATTCGAGATCGCATAGCTTTCAAAGATTGTGTATGTGTACAGAAAAATAGTTTTCATTGCTTACAACAAAGGTTGTTTGTTGCGTACATTCCTTTGTTTTTATATCTTGTTCAAATTTTTGTAGCTAAATATATGAGTTATAAAGTGTTGCAAAACATGTTAAATATTAAAAATATATATTTACGTCTCACTTACCACAATTTTATACGTGTGTTTAATTTAACTGTTAGCCTTTAAATTATTGATGTTATACGGAAAACATGCATTTTGAAAACGCATTAAACCGCAGGTGATTTCCGGCAAACCACATAAATGGTAGGCTGAGTGGCTGAGGCGTCTTACATTTCGGAGGGCAGTAAGGGCACTGAGGGCCAGTTATATTAATACAAATTTACAATATTTTTCTCTCAATATTACGAAATTTATCATTATTTTTATGTAGTTCAACTAAGCGAAGAGCAAGATTGTTGGAAAGCACTTCACTAAATTAGATCCTAAAAGATGAAACTATTCTTCTAGGCTAATTACAACGGTTAAGGAAAATAATTTAATGGATCTTTTTAAATATATTCTTGAAAATCGAAGAGAGTTTGACCAAAAAACAAAAAAACAGCACGTGTGGTTGATGCCAGGCATCCATATATTTGATTTCAATTTTTGATTAGCAGTATTTTCTGCAATTTTCCATTTCGCTGAATATATATTTGATGTACTGCAAAAACAAATCCATGGATATTGTATATATATATATCAATGACTGTTGAAATGAAAAGTTCACAAATGAGAAACGAAAAATTTTCAGATACGTGGAGCTTTATAACAGAGGAAGGTGTGGTGAACCATCAAGCAAAAGAAAACAGAATCTTTCCACAAAAGACAAGTACAGTCAATTATATGATGACATATTCGATAAAATTCTCATTCAAATGAAAGAGCGTTTCAAATAAAAAAATTAGAATTCTTTGAGCTTTTAAAAGGCAAAAAGTTTGAGTTTTATGATGCTACCTTCCCAGTAAAAGCTTTTGAATCTTTGAAAAAAGCTACAGGTCCTTTTTGAGTTTCCTCACCTACGTTTCGAATTGTGTGTCTTATATTCTCACAAATCTCTTGTGACAAAGAATGTTACCGATCACCATAAATTTCTCCTTCAAAATGAAATGGACAAATGTCTACAGGAAATATACAAGTTAACAAATTTGATTCGAACTATGTCAATAACAACGGCAACTGTTAAGTGATTACTTTCTGCTATTAAAATAATTAAAGGTTTCTTATGGAGAATCGAGAAAACTTTTATAATACAGTAAATGAAGAATTTTAAAAGAAAACAGGACGATCAGAATTTCTATATATGTAGTGTTTCGCCATTACCTTAGGTAAGTTTGAATTTTGTAACGCTTTTCTAATTTTTTTTATAATTTTTCTGATCTATTAATAAATTGATGTTTTACCTTTTCCTTTTCTTTGATTACGAAACATGGCATTGAATATTTTGTTCAAAAACGGGTTAAAATGTTTATGAAGCTTTACTAACTTACGAAATTCCATATGTAACAATTATGCAAAATTTTTGTAGGAACTATCTAGTTTCTATTTTCTCTGTATTTTATAAAATTGCATCCATAAGCAAAAATTTCACGAGTCACCACTGATATATATATATATATATATATATATTTATATATATATATATATATATGGTTAATGTGAGGTTAATGTTGGGTTTATTTTGTGGGCACTTTGCTATAAATATCTCTATTTTAAAAAAAAAAGCAAGTGTTATATAGTTTTTTAAAAATCGAGTATATCTCTATTTTTAACCCGCTGCGAAGTGCCAGGTCTATGCGTCGCTTTTTTCAAAAGGAGTAAAGTTCAATTGTACCCATTTAGAGTCATGAAATGACCCACATGACCATGGGACATATGGTTACTCACCCTGGAGATTTCAAATCTGCAATCGGATTTGGCGCTGAGTTGCGCCATCAAGTGGCAGAAGCCTCATTTAGCCATTTAGCCATTCAAAGTGATTTGAACAGGGGCAACCATCAATGCAATAACCATTTTTCATATTATGACAAAACGGCGCAGGTCATTTAGAAGGACTTTCCCTATTGTTAAAAAATATGCAAATGCAATATAGTGTATTGGGAAAACTTCTAATTATCATATTATGGTGAAAAAATAGATTGGACGAGAACTTGGGAGAAATATTGTGAATTTTGAATCACATTATAGTGTATTATATATCATTTTGAAGCTTATATATCTGAAATCAAGGAACGCGGTAGAAAAAGTCGAGGCCTTACGACATTTAGCAATCGCCTTTTAAATTCTAATCTAGTGTTATGCTTTCGAATTAGTAATACGAGGGGCGGTCAATAAGTTTTGCGAATTGGTAGAGCAAAACAGAGGAAGGGGGATGGCCGTTTGTGGGGGTGTTAAGACAAATTAGGACAAGTCAGGACCAGAAGCCGCACGCTCCTGTCTTGTCTATTTAAGAAGAAGTAGCTGATCGCAGATCGTCAGTCACAAATTTTTCAACAATGGAGAAGGTTAAGCACCGCGCAGAGATCAAATTTTTGACCAAGGAAGGCAAGAATGCAAAAGAGATCCATGAACGCATAGTTGCAGTGTACACCAACACCGTCCCTTCCTATGCAACCATTGCTCGGTGGAAAAGGGAGTTTCGCCATGGTCGTGAGTCCCTTGAAGATGACCCCCGTCCAGGACGCCCATCAGACGTGACCATCGAGGACAATGTGGCCCGTGTGGAGAGGATAATCCTCGAAAATCGACGGGTGAAGGTCGAAGAAATCGAGCGAGAACTTGGAATACCACATGGAAGTGTAATGAACATCATCCACGACAATTGGCCATGATTAAAGTCTCTGCCCGTTTGGTTCCTAGAAACCTCACGCCCCATGATCTACTTCAACGTCGTCAAAGTCCACAAGGCTAAAGTTGCACAAGCTGCCCTGCGCGAGTGCGGATTCAAGGGGCTCAACCATCCCCCTACAGTCCAGATCTGGCCCATAGCGACTACTTTTTATTTCGCCAGCTCAAGGCTGCACTGCGTGGACGCCGGTTTAGGGACGATGAAGATGTCCAGCTCGCCGTCCAGGAGTGGATTGAACAGCAGTCGGGAGATTTCGGGTTGTCGGGAATTCGAAGCCTCAGGGACAACTGGAGCAAGTGCATTGAAGTCGAGGAGAGTTATATTGAAAAATAATAAAACTGTGAGGGTATGGAACGTACATACTCACATTCCGCCAGACAATCGTGGGAACGAAGGAAATTTGTCGTTTGAGTTAACCTTCGTCTCCTCTCTCTCTCCCCCCACCCTTCCCCAACTGGTGACAGGAAGTCGGACGAAAGAACGCCTATCTCACAAAGAAGCTTAAATCTTATTTGATTTCTTTATGACAGCATGGAGATTGTCCAGAAGGCGCTGCGATAAGCGAATTGTCGTGAATGGGATCTCTCTCTCGATTTCCCACAATCCGCGATATAAATAACATCGCCGTTTACCTCTCCACAGCAGTGTCCCAAATCTACTCGCATAATCCTCACGTTGAACGAGAGTCGTTGCCGTAACGTATCGACTACCAACGCGTCGTCGAGTAAACCTTGGTCGACTCTGTCGACTCGACTCGACAGAGTCTGTGACTAGAAGAGTACGCTCTGTTGCTCAACGTAACTTCAGTAAGAAAATGAACATCCAAATAGTTACTGGAAGTTACTAAGTGTTAGTGTCACATCTAGTTAGGAGTGAACTAACCGGAACTGCGGCCAGCAGCCCCGAACCTGTCGTCTTATCCTCCCCTCTCCCCGAGAACTCGTGTTAACACCACCCGAACCACCCCGTCTAGACCCGAGTAGTCATCTCTCCAATCCATCAATTAATGGTAATCTGTAAACCCAGTGTCCGTCTATTCTTAAATTACCTAATTAATTAACCTTGATTGATACTCCCATTGAGTCATTATAAATCTAGACGCTTAACGTTAGTGTTTAATATTTGATCCTTAATTTTGCCTGTTAACTATTGCTAATTATTATATTTGTGTAAAGTAAAGTTTATTTTGAGTACTTGTGTTTATTTGTGGCTCCTTCCTTTAGACGAACCCTTGGCAAGACTTTAATTAAGCATCCCTTCGGTTAATTCATTCAACCTGTATTTTGCACTCTTAGAATTCAACAATCACAAACCTCCCCCCAGTATCAAGTGGGACTTTTATAGTGAGAATCCTATAACCAGCTTTCGCACGTTCAGTAGGAATTAAAGCCTACCAATATATATATATATATATATATATATATATATATATATATATATATATATATATATATATATATATATATATATATATATATATATATATATATATATGTTTAAAAACAAGATTTTTAATGTAGACAATGTTTTTTGGGGAGAAAATTTTAAAAAGTGCTATATATAAAAAGTGCATATATATATATATATATATATATATATATATATGCAAATTTTGTTGAAGACCATTGTCTATTTTATTTCATCTTGTAGATGGTGGATTACTTGTCCAGTATTCATCTCTTTTTTTAAATGAATGTGTTTGCTAAACACTAAACTAAATTGCTAAGCTTTCGATCTTATTTGATCATCTTCGGAGCGTTATGGAATTTCTTGCCTCCTTTACGATGTACTGAGTGGAGTGTGGATCTGGCAGAAAGTAAAGTGAAAGAAAATTAAAATTAAGATTGATGTAATAACTAGGAAATGTGTGGTAAATATATAAAGATAAAAAGAAGTTGAGTTTTGCCTTGGTGTAGAGGGCTTCTCTCAAGTTTTTCTTCAGTTAATTTAGTTTTTCTTCCTCCCATTTATTATTATTATTATTATTATTATTATTATTATTATTATTATTATTATATATATATTGTTATTTTATATATATATATATATATATATATTATTTTGAAATAAATAAATAAATTTGTTTCTTTCCTCCGTCGTGGCATTCAAGCCTTCAAGTTTTTTGTTTGCTATATATATATTTTTCTTGTTATTTTATATATCAATTTATAATTCTTATTTTGCCGGGGTTTAGGTTGTTATTTCACTTCTGTTTATTTTGTTTTAATGGTGGGCACTTCGCTTCTTTTTCTTCAGTTTTTATTACACTTAGGTGTTTGTGCTTTTCTTGATCAAGTATTTATTTCAATTTGGTTTTCTCGGGAGAAGTTTCTTCCACTTGGGAATAGGGCTTGCCTGGTGGCGCGTCTCCTAACTGCTCTCTGAATTTCTAGATCGAGGTTCATATTCGGGATAATTTCATTTTCAATCTTGTCCCAGGTCTTTCTCTCTAGCCTTTGGAGTTCCATATTCACTGGATTCAGACCTGCTCTTGCGTGCAGTTTTGTTTGCTGTATATGGTCCATCCTTCGAGCTCCAGCTATAAGCCGGGCTGCTTTGTTCTGCACTCTCTGCATTTGTCTGAGAAAGATGGAACTCGCAGCCTGCATGACCACTGACGGAAACACTAAGGTTGAGCGCACCAGAGCAGTGTATGACTTTTTAAGATTTTGGGAGCTGAGGCTCTTAAATCTATACAGTTTTCCGAGCTGTATTTTGGCTAGGGAGGTTCTGCTGCTAATGTGCACTTTGTATCCTTTGGATGTTAAGTGCAGACCTAGGACTTTGCCTTCATTTCTGTACGGGTATACTTTGCCGTCCACTAAGACATCCACACGTTTTCGGCGGTTAATTGGAAGGATCTGGAACTTTCAGCGGTTGGTCTTGATTTTCCACTTTCGTTCGTATCGACTAATGTTATGGATTTCGATGGCTGTCTGCCTTGCTTGAAATCCAGCATGTTTGTAGTAAGCAGGGATGATTTGTGTGATGTCGCTGCAAACTATAGGTATATCACTTCCTCCCCTACTGGATCAGGTAAGTCCAGTGTGTCCAAAAGGTAAAACAGCGGATTCAGGCAGCCACCTTGTGGAACACCCACCTCAAGATCAAACTCGGGTCCTCTGTAGCCTTCAATCGAAATTTGGGCTTTTCTGCGCATGATGTAGTCGCAGAGGACCCTTTTCAGGATTGGGTACAGCTGGAGGCCTAAGATATTGTATTGTAGACTTCTTAGTCAAACCTTATCGAAGACCTTTTGTACATCTCGCATCACCACGTCTACATATTTCCTCTCAGCTTTACAGCGGGCGAGCTTTTCGGTGAGAAGGGCAAGGGCTGTGAGCTTCCAGTTTGTTCAGTTGGTCTTGTAACCTGTTGGCTAGAAGCTTCTCGTGGACTTTGCCTATAATCTCCACCAGTTGATTAGGTTTCCTCCCTTTAGATATAAAGTTGATTTTAGTTATCTTGAAACCGTCGGGGAAGTAGCCCGTATTCAGAGAAGCATTGTAGATATTCGTGATTCCCTGAATGATCTGCCGGGGGGCATGCGCCAAGTTATTTTTGGTGATGCCCGTCCAGCCCGGTGCCTTTTGTTTGAAGATTTTTATGACTGCCATGACCTCTTCAGGTGTAGTTGGGCGGCCATGGTGTGCCAAAATCCTCTCTTCGTCGACATAGGCATGTGGGAGCGTGTGATGCACACTCTGATTAAGATCTTCAATCAGTTGGCCCTCGAATTCCTGGTCGAATTCGCATTGTCTTATGGTGTTATCTTGAAGACATCCTTCCAGAATGTGCGGAATCTTTCTTCCAAGACCGCCGGGTCTTCCTAGTAGTCATCGCCCTCCTTAATGCTGGTGTTTTCTCTACTTGTAAGACTTTAACTTGTTCACAAGTCACCAGAACACATCGGGTCACACCTTGCTGTCAACTTTTTCAATCAAGTTGTCCAATATTTCAGCTTCAGAGCAGCGTGGTTCTTTCCCGATTTGTACCATCTCTCCTGATTTCCTCGTACACCTCCTTGTGTACTCTAGCGATTTCCCTCATTTCTTCGGTCCATCTGGGTTGTGGGCGAGTTTTATACCTCTTCATCGGTACACTCTTGCAATCTGCTTCGATGATATGGGCAGTTATCTTCTCCAGCTCCTCATCGATCCCCTCTAGCCTTGCTCCGTTTAGATCCGCTAGTTCAAATCTAACAAGGATTTCCTTGTAGCGTTTCCAGTTGGCCGAATCGTAGCTTTTTCGAAGAGGGATTGGAAGCTGTATTGGCGCGAAAGAAATGGTCGTCAAGATCGCTATGTGGTCACTGGGACTGTTGGGCCTGGCCCACTACGGTAATTGAAGGGAAAACCATCGCTTGTCATGATTATGTCAGGCTTTGTTGCTGACCTTACGGTGAAATAGGTCGGAAAATCCAGACTTATCCGCTGGATGTTTTTCCTTCGCATAATCATTTCCAAGTTATTGCCTCTTTCGTTCGTGTTACCATAGCCAGCCGTTAGGCATCTGACATTGAGGTCACCCCCAAGGAATACCATTCTGCCGTGGCCAAACAGGGTGTAGAAGCTTGTGAGAGGAAGGTACTTTCGTCGAGGTGGTTGGTATACCACCACGACTATTAACTTGCCCAGTAAAGTGTGCAGCTCTACTGCCACGAAGGACTCCTTCATATCCGAAAGGTGTCTAAACGAGAGATTCCTTCTGAGGGCAACGGCAGCAGCGTAGTACCTCTCCTTAGAATGTTTTTTTGAGATCACTCTGTAGCCTGGTATCTTTAACTGCTTGTCGGTCGTATCGATACAATGCTCCGTGATTAATATGATGTCGGGATTAAGCACACGGAATATGTTTCCGTATGCCGTGGCTTTTCCCTCTCATCCATTCACGTTGAGTCTCAAGATCCTTAACCTGTTGTTCTGGTTTTCCATTCTCTGTTCTGGCTTATGTGGATGACTTAGTGTTTAGGGGTTGTTGACTTGCGTTTCCCGTTCCTCTTCATTTTAAACTCTCCTGGGCAGAGTTCAATAAATGTTTCCTGGTAGTAGTCGACGTTTTGGTTGTATAGGGCCTCCTCGACCGATTCTTTCTCGCATTGGGCGACTAAGTCCCATTTATAGTATTTCTTTTTTAGTCCCATGCAAATTTTGTTTGCGTCCCAGTCCTTCGGAAAAGGGAATTGTTCGCTCGCGTAGATAGAGGTTAATTTGGTCTGCATCTATCTTTTTCTTTGTTTCTCTTTTACCTTTTTTGCGTTCTCTGCGTCTGAGGTGTCCCTGGTTTCAGATGATTCTGTTTCTACCTGTTCCTAGTCCTTTGGTTTGGTCGAGTGTGCTGCTTTTGCGGCCGCCTCTCACTCTTTTTCGGCCTCAATTATTGGGTCAGGCCGCCTATTTTCATCTTCTTTTCTTTTCTCTTGGCTCTTTCCTGGTATCTGTTTGGGATTCAGCTGCAGTTGCAGTACATAACCTGAAGGAAGGTTATCAGGAAACCACATTTCGCTCATGCCGTTCTTAGGGAGTATTTGGTTTAGTTCCTTCGCGAATACTTCTATTTGAGTTAGATTCCTGACGTGAGCATATAAGATGCAGGTCAGTATCTTCGTCGAGTTTTCGTTATTGATTCTCAAGTATGTCTTTTTGTTTTCATTTTCTGTGAATACTGCTTTTTCGCCTGAGCATATGATGTTTTACTTCTGCGTTCATGCTCATCTTTCTTTAGCTGCATCTTCTTTTTTATAAGATCCTTTTTCATTGAGCAGGCCAAGGGCATGGAACGATGTCCTTGACCGCAGTTTTCACACTTTTCCCTCGGACTGTTGCAGTTCTTCCAGTGGTGCCCTGGCTCGCTGCACCTTGAACATATTTCCTGTGGCTCTGTGCATTCTTGTGTTGTGCGCGTCTCCATTTTATAACAACGGAAGAAGAATTGTATGGGAGTGAATTCTTCTCTTTTAATCTGCTCCCCACTGATCTTTGCATTAAAAAGCAGTAATCCATTCTCCTTTGCCTTTTGCGCCATTGTGGTGTCGAAGAAGACAACCTTAAACACGAGAGTATTCAGAATTGTCCCTTTTGTTCCAAAACTTAATAATTTCGGATACTTTGGCCCACGGTTAACTTTTTGATATTTCCCCTTTTATCTCTTTCTTAGAGTCCTGTCCTATCCAAGGGTCCAGTTGTTAACAGACTACGCTCCTGTGGGTTAGGATCTGCGGTGGGATTGATGGTTGTAGGCCTATTTCACGGAGTGTTTCGACTGCTTCTTCTTTTGTAATACACTCCACATCCTTCTCCTTTTTACATATAGCAACATAACCTGTTGTTACTTCGAGCAGTCGTAGCATTGCGATCTTCAACTTTCCGTAAACTTCTTTGAAGTCATTCTCTCGTCTAGGCCTACTGCTTCCACTGATGGTGCGCAGCTGAATCCGAGTGGTCCCATTTTGTTCCATTTTTTTCCAGGGGAACAGCCCCTCGGGCTTTCTTTCTTCTTGTTGTGTCTTATATGCGGCTTCTGGTTTTCCCTTTATTGTAGAGTCCGCTTCTTCTTTTTGTTAGAGCGCTTTGAAAGCCGCCCCTTCCTCTTTGCAAGCGAGTTTCTATGAACACGAACTGCGGGATGGAATGGATGAATGAGGGGGGGGGGGGGAAAGCCCCTCAGACGGATGAAATGTGGCGGACTTAATGATGGGTGGTGCTCGAATCATCTACCACCACCCGGGGGTGCCGCCTTGTCTGGGGTTTTGTTATCGATGCTGCTTCCATCTTACACAAGGACGGTTGTTTGTTCCCCTGTGGTGCTGGCCGTAAACTCCCCTTAGAGATTAGAGCATTCTCTTCCCCAAAGCTTTCAGCATCGACTCGTAGCAGGGTGGTCTCTTCCGTAGAGTTCCATAGTGGGCTAATCTTCAAACCTGCTTTGTTTTACGTCTCCAATTATGTCTATCCAAGTAGACCGACATAGTCGGAGCGAGACTAGGTGAATGGCAGTTCAGTTCATTTCAGCTTCCTTGCCCCAAAGAGGGGACGCGTGATGGGGCGGGGGGGGTAGCCAGACATGGGTCGGATATCTGTGGTTCTGCAA
The DNA here is from genome assembly GCA_963969495.1 of Ceratothoa steindachneri. Taxonomy (NCBI): domain Eukaryota; kingdom Metazoa; phylum Arthropoda; class Malacostraca; order Isopoda; family Cymothoidae; genus Ceratothoa; species Ceratothoa steindachneri. The sequence goes on along the minus strand of OZ018319.1, from coordinate 125,877,203 downwards.
AAAATATATCTTGTCGTCACCGTGGTGAGAAGGCAAAGGTCGTTGATGGTTTCTTGAATGTCTTACCTTCGACTTTAACTCCTTTACCGGCTGTAACTTCTTGTTGAGCGTAGAAATTTCAAGTTTTCTTCCAAGTCAAGTGAAAGAATGATGATGATGATGATGTATTAAAGCAATAAATATACAATATTTTTTTCCAATTTACAAATATTAAAAAAAAAAAAATACATATATGTAAAATGAAACAATATATAGGTGTAGTGGTGAAGTTATATTTTTTGAAAATTTAGCGGAGAAGAGTAAGAGTGAACTGTAAGTATGAGTAGGAAAACAGATTCTCCCGGAATCAACGGGGAGGTCAACTTATTAGCACTATATATTGTTTTGAAAGAATACATGAAATGTTTTTAATTTGTGAAAGAACACGATTTTTAAGGGGTATTTATTCGCCTTGGTTAAACGTAACGTTAGAGGAAATAAGCCAATCTTGTGCGTGGAATTTTAAAAATAATTTTAAAGTACGATTCCAGCTTGTCGCCTGACTGTTAGCTAGATTTTAGAGTAGAGTAGAGTAGAGTACAATGTGTATGATCATCATGTCTGGTCGTGGCAAAGGAGGAAAGGTTCGTTGAAAGAATTTCCTTACAACGTCCTTCAGACAACTCTTGAACCCCAAACCAGAAGTCAGAAGTGAAGTCCTCCACCTCCCCAAGAAGCAAGAGAGGACTAGAAGAGGGAAGGGCAGCAGTGCCCGAAGGGGGACATGGATCCCCCCGCTACCCGGACACCAAACGGATCCCCCTCCGTTTAATAGCGGGGAACCAAAAACCAAGCAGGTAATCAGTCTTTGAAACTATATTCTTTAAAATTAACATCGAGCTCACCCGTCTCATTGAGACACCAAACGGGTGGGATGCCATCTGCTGCAAAAACAAGGATGTGGAGGCCCTTGTCTCAGACCAAGCGAAAGAACCCCTCTGCAAGATTGGGCTCGAAGCGGTAGCCCCCCACGAACTACTCGTGAGGCGTACCGTCATCCTAAGGAGAGTAGACCTCTTCTTTGCAGATAACTCCACGGAAGACATAAAGCACGAACTGAACGCCAAACAAGCATGGGCAAAAATCGACAAGGTTGATAAAATCGGCAAAACGTTGATTAAAATCACCGTCAACAACAGCGAGATGGCTCAGAGAGCGATGAGGGACGGCCTCCTGGGCTTCTCCCAGCGCGTCGCTCTAGAGCAGATAGAGGCAGAGGAGTACATACATCTGGAATACTGCCAAATCTTCCTCGCCATCAAAAGCCACTTAACCAATGATTGCCCGATAAAGGAACAAATCTGTGCTGCATGCCCCAAAACTGGTCACGGTTGGAGAGACTGCCGAGCAGAACAAGTAAAGTGTGTCAACTGCGGAGGAGAACATCGGGCTCTGGCCATGAGATGCCCTCTACTCAAAGAAGCCATTCGGAAGAAACGGGAAATATGAAAAATACAAAAGGAGGAAAAGGGTCGAGGAAGCTCCTATGCCACAGCGGCATCTACTCCAATCAACATCACACAAGCAACCGATAGAGTGACTCCGAAGTTGGTCCTGCCGGCTGAAAGCAAGGAAATTATGACAATAGTCATAGTCGCCCACCTGGCGAACCTTGCACGTCCCGACTGCTTCTCAGAGGAATTTAACACCATGTTGCAGCATAATGGAGTAAATAAAAAGTTGTGGTTCCCACCTAACCCGGCATCTCAAGACATGTTGAACATCAAGTTCGTTGACGAAACACAGTCTGAGACCGCTAAAAAAGCTACGATTCAAAACGAGGAAGAACAACAACCAATAGACACCAAAGAAGACGGGAGCCACGAACAAGAAAAAGATGAAAGCATAGAAAACACTGTAAACACGAAAACTAACCCAAAGGAGAAGAGAACAAAGAAGAAGAGGAACACCAGATCCGCAGCAAAGCAAATAGAAGAGAAGAGGCTTGACGGAGAATCGGAAGACGACCAAATTACCCCGGAGTGCCCCTGATCGAAAAAGTTGATGTCCTGGAAAAAGGATATTTTTTCGGCGGGGAACAACTAAAGTTAAAAATTTTAGGGCATCAGAAACGGTAAGTATAAGTGGACCTTTGAGGGGCCGTGGTCTCCAAAGGAAATGGAGTCTTCCGGGCAGTGGTACGATGTACATCCCGGAGTCTAGTTTACACACAGTTAACGGGACCACATACAAAAAACATAAAGTGCAGGATGATGACCTCAGCGATTAACTAACATCAAAAAGTGTTAAATATATAATAAAGCAAAAAAGATAAAAGTGTTAAATAAATACCTAACATCAAAAAGTGATAAAAGTATTAAATAAATAATAAAGCAAAAAGAAATAAGTGTTAAATAAATAATAAAGCGAAAACCAAATAACCAACAGTGTTTAAACACGTCACGTAAGTGAACGAATAACATATAATCTGCGTAAGTTCTAGTCTTGTAGTGAATATAAGAAATAATAAAATTAAGAAGTCTCAAATAGTGAAAAAACGAAGTGAGCTGAAACTTAAAATTCAGTAAAACATAAAAACATAATGTGTACAGTGTAGTAAATATAAAAGTGAATATTATTAAATAAAATCACTAAATAAAATCTAAACTGAAGTATATACAGCAATAATAATGACAATAAGTAATAGAGTAGTGTTAAAATTGTCAATGAAAACCAAGTGATAGAATTAGATTAAATGAAAGCTCACTAATAAAATTTAAACAAGTGAGAAATCGTAAATCATAAATCAAAAAAACAATATTAATGTAAATATAAAAAAAACCTATTAGTCGGTACAAATTATATGTCAAAACTTTGTAAATTAACAAAAAGCTGAGCTCCTGTGTATTCTTGCTCCAGGAGGACCCACTTTATGTATCTTTGCCTCAGACTAAATCCTTCGCCTTCTCAGCTATATTTTTTTATTTTTCAACACTTTAACTATAATATTTTAAATTTTTTTTGCATTGTATGAATTATTTTATATTAATGTAAACTTTCTTGTACTCTTTCCTACAAATATATCATGATTATCTTCATTTATTAATATGGCTTCTAAGATGTTAAGTCTCGCTTTATTAACCTCTTTTCTTTTAATAGTGGTGTTATCAACGAGCATATCTCTCGTTAGGTTAATATTATGTACACTCTCCATATGGTTTTGTGGCCCTCCGCTTTGTAGATGCCAATATATTTATAGTTATTATAATGCTTAAAGTCTCTATTGGAGCAGGTGAGCTCGTAAACTATGTTGGTTGACTTGAGATTCGAAGAGTTAGGGCAATCTTCGGATGAAAAATAACATTTGGACTGTTCAAGTCACTCTTGGATCTTAATGGAACGTGCAGCTCGAAAACTCGCTAGAACAATATACGATACACCACACACTACTCTTCTAGAAAGATATGGAAAGAAGTGGAGTTGAGGTTAGCAAGGATACAATAAGTAAAACATTGCGTTCTTAAGCTTGATTAACTTTTGAAAATGAAGATTTCAATAAAAAAGCAAAATTTGGGGAACAAATCATTTGGTCAGATGGAAGAAAAAAGAACATTTCGGTCGAAATTAAAACTGTAGAGCTTATAAAAAAAAGTCTGAAGCTTACACACCAAACAATAGGATCACTATAGTCAAATATGATGATAGAGCGATAATGCTATGGGGTGGTTTTGTTCATCAGGGGTTAGAAGAATAGATGCAGCCGAAAGCAAAATGAATGGCGAAATGTACTAGGGAATTTTGGAATTAATGTTTTGGAATGGCCAAGTTAATCTCTTCACCTGAATCCCATAAAAAAATCTGTGGAGAGAATTGAAACTCATGGTTCAGAAACGAAATCCGTGTAACTTATCTGATTGGAAGAAAATATGTTTGTAGGAATGGAACAAAATCAGCCTAAGTAGCTGTATAAAGATCATAGGAGAATACTCAAAGCACCTCAAGCTGTAATTGATAACAAGGGTTATGCAGGCAAGTACTAAACTAAACCATTATTATACAATAAAGCGGCTGCCGCCCTGAGAAAAATCGGCATGAAAGTTTGATACTTTGTTTTTTGTTCATTTTTCTCCTCTTTCTGACTGTCTGTCTGTCATTTTCTCTCTCCCTCTTTCTCTCTGTCTCTCTCTCTCTCTCTCTCTTCCTCTCTCTCTGTCTGCCTCCTCTCTCCCTCTCTCAACACAACCACCTTGTCGTCGGTGAGAGAGCTTGCGTGATCTGCCTGAGTTAAGCTAGCTAAACTGGGGTACTTTTAGTCCGGTAGGGTCACCCATGCCAGTAAGGTAGCTGTATTAGGATCCAGACTAATGGTTGTCAAACTTCTCTACCACTTCTTTGATGCGTCTCCTTTCATCCCCCTACTAACCTCTTTGATTCTGTTAGTACTAAGTTTCACCAACTCTCTTCAACTGTCAGAAAATCGAAACAAAAACCCAATAACAAAAAACAAACCTTCATCTCTGTTACACGTAAGTTGTTTATTAATAAGGGCCTCACCAGCTCCCTTATGCCGCGTGAGAAGAGGGGCTTCGGAACCTCTTTAAATAACGCCTTGGAGCACTCATAGGTTGCAAGAGACTGAGATTGAAGGGATTTTAGGCGTTTGGGGTACGATTAATGGAGAAATGCTACTAGGTACCCCTTAGAAGCTTTCTCCTAACGTGTAATTGCCTGACCAGCTCCATGTGACCGCTACTTGGTGAATAAAGGCTTAACTGATCTTTGGAGAGAGAGCTTTACTGCCTTGCTGGTTGCCAGATCAACTAAAGATCTCGGATGAAGTCGTGGGCACTTAGCTTTACTATTTGCCTCAAGTCTGGCCGTTTTTAGTTGATTAGTAGGGCTTAGTAGGAAGACAGTTACACCTCAAGCACCCCTGTCGAAAAATCAGAGAACCAGTTCACTGGGGCTCTCGTGCTGTTCAGTTGGGAGCTGCGGCACGATTGGGGACGTTGGGCCCAGGGGAAACCTTAGGGTTGGTGTGCTTGATCAAAGGGTTTCTCTTCGCCGAATGACCAAAAACTTCCTGGAAATAGGCGGATGTGATTAGTGCGAGAGAAAATCACAACCAAAAACCCCTTTTTTAATGCGTATGGTCCGATATTTTTGTAAGATGACAAAGAAGAATGGTCCTCCGTTTCAAAGCTAACCTGCAAAATATGCAAAGTATACAGATGGAGTAAAGACTTTGGGGGCAGGAGTTGCAAGGAACTCACAGATGCCGTCAGTGTCTGCGACTTCTGCGAACTCGAGAAGCGCCTGGGCGAGAGCATCGCTCAACTAAGAGAGGAGAACTCCCTCCTTAAAAGGGAAGTTCAACTCTTAAAAACAGAGAGATGCAGATGCTCAGGCGAGAAGGCTTCCGACGTCCAACAGCCGATTTCTTCTGCTGAAGGGCTTCCTCAACGAGCCAAAAAGAACAAAAGAAAGAAGAAAGAAGCGAAAGTAGAAATAGAAGAGAAAGTAGAAAGAAAAGAATTGAAAGTAGAAAGAGAAGAAGAGAAAGTAGAAAGAGAAGAAAAGAAAGTGAAAACAGAGAAAGAGAAAGTAGAAGCAGAAGAAGAGAAACGGGAAACAAAAGAAGAGATAAAAAAGGAAGTCAAGAAGGAGAATAAGAGGAAGAATAAGAAGAAGATGAAGAAAAATTTAGAGATACAAGAGGAAAGCGGCAAGTCGACTCCGAAGGGAAAGACTAAGTCGTCCGCAGACAAATGTGCAAGAGTCACCCTTATTGTGATTCTCAAGCACGGGGTCTGAAGCCCCTGCTAGCGGCCCGTCTTCGCACAAGCGTTAAGGTGAGCTGCCTCCCAGGCTGTGGGAATAAGCAGGTAAGAGCTGAGGCCGAGAAGTCTCAGATTTCAGAGATTTCAGTCGTTGCCCTTATGGTAAGTGGCAGCGACCTCTACCTCAGAGGAGGTAGGGTAGGCCCTACAGGTGAGATTATGAGGACAGTTATGGGCGCTGTCGACGACTGTGGATTGAAAACCCGCAGACGCGTCGTGGTGGGGATGCTCCCGAGGTGGGGTCCAAGCCGGACTGCCCACTTGAGGAACATGTCGCTAAACAGGCGCCTTGCAGACCTCTGTACGGCGGAGGGTGTCTTTTTTGTCGACCCGTACGCCGTATTCTATGGTAGAAAAGACCTCTACCAAAGGGACGGGGTGAACCTCTCCTTTAAGGGCAAGGCGTTGCTAGCCAACCTCATCCAGGATGTCGTGGAGCGCACCCAAAGGAGTGTCCGGCCCATTGGGAAGCCGGACGTACGCCAGTACGCCCGAGTCACTCCCCAAACAACCTTCTCGGAGGTTGTCAAAAATGGTGCCACCACGACAAACAAGAAGCCGGGAAACGGAAGAGTATAGGGAGTCCTACATTAGGGGACTCCCTGAAAGTTATTCTGTTCAATACGAGGTCAATCAGGAACAAGTTTCCTGAGCTCCGTGGCCTCGTAGCGACGGAAGAACCCGAAATGGTAGCCATAACAGAATCGTGGATAAAAACCTCAAACCGAGACTTTGAAGGCGAATTCACGGTTTCTGACTACCAACTCTTCCACAAAGATAGGCCAGACAGAGAGGGTGGCGGTGTAATGTTGTATGTCAAGGATACAATCAAATTTACGAACTCCAACGTTATATCAAACCACGAGCTCCTAGGCGTTGACCTAGAGATCGGTCCTGTCAAATACAGGACCCTGCTGCTTTACAGACACCCTTCCCAACCCGTTGAGAAGGACAGGGAACTGTACCAGCTGCTGGGTGAGCTGGTTCAAGGCAGAGTGTGCATCGTTATGGGCGATTTCAACAGCCAAGTTGACTGGGAAACCAGAGCAGCCTGTGGCGAGAGCGCGCTACTCTCGGAGTTCGCCAACAACGAGTTCCTCACTCAATGGGTCAGAGAACCGACGAGAGGAGACAATATCCTCGACTTGGTCTTCACCTCTGAGGATAATATCGTTGAAGATCTCTCTGTAGGCGAAGAGCTCGGTGGCAGTCATCACCAGCTAGTTAGATTTAGCGTCAAGATCCCGAAGGTAAGGTCTGTTGCCAGTCAATCAAAGAAACTTGACTTGAGAAGAGCAGACTTTGCAAGCCTTTGAGCTGGACTGACTGACGTGAGGCTAGAAGTGTGCGATGCTGTTGAAGACTCGTGGAATAGTTTCAAAACCACATTCATGAGTCTTCAATCGCGTTTTATCTCTCTGAAATGCTCCCGTCTGTCTTCTGTTCAACCAAAGTGGTTTAATCGAGAAATCGGCCAACTGCTTAGGGAGAAGAGAACTGTGTACCAGCAATCGAAGATCTCGGGTGACTTTGACGAATACCGGAGGCTAACCAGGAGGGTGAAGTCCAGCATAAGGGCGGCTAAGCGGTCTGAGGAACTCCGAGTGGCGAGAATCTGTAAAGAGAATCCCAAGGAGTTCTTTGGATATGTAAACAGCCGTAAACCAATCCGTCGAACGATTGGCCCTGTGAGGAACGAGGAGGGGACATTAAAGCATTCAGATGCAGAAAATGCTAACCTCCTCAACGACTACTTCTCTTCAGTGTTTACTGAAGAATGTGGTCCCATCCCCCAGCCGACGGATTCCTACTCGGGGGAAAAGCTGGAGGCAATGGACTTCACCGAAGTTGAAATCAAAAAGAAGATCAGTGACCTAATGACGAATAAGTCACCTGGCCCGGATATGTTTCTAACTAAAGTGTTGAAAGAAGTGCGCAATCAAGTGTCACGACACCTGAGCGCAATCTTCAACATGTCAATCCGGACCGAATGCGTTCCTAGAGACTGGCGTGAGGCGGAGGTGACTCCAATCTTCAAGAAAGGAGATCGTAACCAACCGTCAAACTACCGACCTATCAGTCTGACTTCAATACTCGGTGAACTCATGGAAAGCATCATGGTGGACAAAGTGACGTCGTATTTAGAGTCAAACCTGCTACTGAGGAGTTCCCAGCACGGCTTCCGAAGGCAACGGTCATGCCTGACGAACTTTGTAGAATTCTTCCACTTCGTTTTCAGTGAGCACGATCGGGACAAGGCGGTGGATGTGGTGTACTTAGACTTTCAGAAAGCCTTTGATAAGGTACCACACCGCCGCCTTCTCCTGAAAGTGCGAGCGCTTGGCATAGACGGAAAGGTAGCCGGCTGGATCGAGAACTGGCTAAGTGGCAGACGGCAACGGGTGGTGGTGAATGAAGAGTCTTCTGAGTGGGTGCCCGTTACTAGCAGGGTGCCTTAAGGTTCTGTCCTGGGACCACTACTATTCATCATCTACGTCAACGACATGGACGGTGACATGGTTGCCAAGATTTCCAAATTTTCCGACGATACCAAGCTTAAAATGAACGTTGCAAAGGATGGAAATACTGCCCGCCTGCAGGAAGATCTTAGGAAGATTGGAGAGTGGTCGGACTCGTGGCAAATACCTTTTAACGTGGGCAAATGCAAAGTGATGCATATCGGCCACAGAAACCCCCAATCTCAGAATATCCTTAAGGGCACTGATATTGAATCCACCAACACTGAGAAGGACTTGGGTGTAGCAATCACTAGTGACCTCAAGTTCTCAAAACAGTGCATTGAGGCGGAGAAAAAGGCCCAAAGGATGCTAGGCTATATTAAGCGCCAGTTTGGTTATCGGAACCAGGAGATTGTACTGTGCCTGTACAACTCACTTGTCCGACCGCACCTGGAGTATGCCGTACAATTTTGGAGTCCTTCATTGCGAAAAGACATCGCGAGATTGGAACGTGTACAAGCCAGGGCAACCAAGCTGATTTCCTCTATCCGACATAAAAGTTATGAGGATAGACTAAGGGAATTAGATCATCGAAGTTTTCAAAATACTTCGAGGGTTCGACAATGTTGACTACCGGGATATTTTCACAATGAGTGAGAACAGAACGCGCAATCACGACTTTAAACTTGAACTGAAGCGTTACAACCGCAATCTGTGTGGAAATTTTTTCACTTACAGTATCTGCGGTATGTGGAACGCACTCCCAGTGGAAGTTGTCAACAGTGAATCTGTTGACCAGTTCAAGTCAAGACTAGACAAGGTCTTGAAAAGTGGCCGTTTAGGGACGCAAAACAATTGAGCAGCTATGTGCCCGCTCGATTGCTTGTCCAAAGGTACCCTCTTTGAATGGACCGTAAGATCTCCTAGGGTACCTTCTTTCCTTGTTGTTATTCCTTGTTGTTGTTACTCTCTCTCTCTCACTTTTTCTTGAAGACCTGGAATCCTCATTCAACTATCTCTTTATCTATTTAACTCACTTTAGTTCTCAGCATTTCTTAAGAATCTAGATAACAAATGAATGAATGTACATTAATAAATTGTACAATGTAACATGTAATCTTGGTTGCTTGGTTGCAGATTAAAAGACGAGTTCACAAAATATGTGTTAGCTTTATCAAATAAGTCATTAAGATTTAGAATAAGAGTTTTTGAACTTTACATAGTTTTCAGCAGCAATATCAGACAGTTTGGAATTGAATTAGGACACTTTATGACTTTTTTCGTGGAGAGAATTTTTTGTTTTTACATTTATCTGTCTGTGCATTTATCCAAAAAATCAAAAACTTATGTTTTGGAATCAAAGGTCCTAAACAGCCCCCAGAAGAGCCTTTGAAGGGTCGTAAAAAGATGACCATGAAACATTGCTTACAAATGGTCTAGATAGGAATGAGAGGCCAACATGGCCCCACAAGCTCTTTGTTAACATTTTTAGGTTCACTTTGCCTTTGCATAAGAATTTTGGATAATGCCCTTAGGATGTTAAACTACGGACAAATACAAGATATTTTACTCCTGTGCATTTTTAAAAATTCCTCGTTCTTTGTGTGTATCTGTGCGTAAATGAAGTTTCCCGAATGCAGCTCAAATGGATGCATAAACATAATTAAAATTATATAAAAAAATATTCTTACCGGTCTCATCCTAACAAAAATCGAGGAAAATAATGGCATCCCTTTTTATGCGATGATCATAATTTTCTGGGTTTTTTGTTTGCCAGCTTGAATGATGAGAGAAAAAACTTGATACCACAAAATTTGCTCCGTCAAAAGATCCCGATCGTTTGAATGTCTTTGGTTTGTTTTACAAAGTCGAGTCAGAATCCTCATATCCACCAGAATCTTTTGCAACTATCCCTCCCCTTCCCCCTCCTAAAACTCTTACGAACAAAAACCTCCAATTTTTTTTTATTTAAATGTATTAAATTCAACACTTTTCTTCTGTTACAGCCATTGTTGCGAATCAAATGAATTCTCATTGTAAGAAATTGGCTAGTCAAATGAGAAGGACGAAGAGATGAAGAAGAGGAGGCAATGATTACATTTTGAGAAAAGGTGGATGAGGCGAAGAGGAGGAGGTGGTGGTGGTGGTGGGTAGGGGTGGTGGTGGTGGTAGTAGGTAGAGGTGCTGGTGGTGGGTGGGTAGGAATCCAGTTTTTTGCTATTTTGTAGTTCTTGCTGTCGGTGGGCAGGTGCTGTGGTGCTAGTGGTGGGCAAGGGTGGTTGTGCTTGTGGTGGACAGGGGGTGTTGTGCTTGTCGTGGGCAGGTGAGTTGGTGCTGGTGGTGAGGAGGTGCGGTTGTGCTTGTGGTGGGTAGGGGCAATGGTGTTGCTTGGCAGGGGTGATGGTAGTAGTAGGCAGGTGCGGTGATGGGCAGGGAAAGTGTTGGTGGATGGGTAGGAGTCCTGTTTTTTGTCATATGCGGTTCTTGCTGGTAGTGGGCAAGTGCGGTGGTGCTGGTGGTGGGCAGGTGAGGTTGTGATTGTGGTGGGTAGGGGCAATGGTGGTGCTTAGCAGAGGTGGTGGTGGAAGTAGGCAGGTGTGGTGGTGGGCAGGGGCTAAGGGAGTGGGCATGAGCAGTGGTAGTGGTGGTGAGCAGTGGCAGTGGTTTTATTCCATTATTCATATTAGGTATTTGTAGCAGAATGAGATCAAAGGGCGACTACGTGCCCTTCTCTACTCACGTGGTCTTGAGATCACCGCATGGAGCTGTAAAAGCATGGCTGAACCAGGGTAAGGATGCAGCCTACGCCGCTATCACACGCTCCAGCTGTATTTGCCGAGGGACCGTTTTTATCCTCTCCCATGGCCACCTTTTAGCAAAAGTTCTTGCCTTCCGTCCGAAGACCGAAGTCCGTTGGACATTCCAAGCCAACGTTATCACAATTCCTCCTTCCACCGAAGGAGTTGCAGACTTTTCCCCAAAGTAGCACGCGCGTATGGAAGGCCGTCACAGCCACCTCACCAGACGTCTATATAATCCTTCGACTCAGTTTAGTAAGCAGCACTTATACACTTCCCACCTATTCCGGCAAACGAGCTGAAGGACGCCCCCCCCCCCTGCGGCGATTTTGATTCGAGTCAAAGGCTAATTCGATCCGTGAACTCTGCCATTGTCAATCGGCAAGTATCGACATCCGTGAACTCTGCCATAGTCAATCTGGAAGTACCTGACGAGGATTCCCAAATCCAAAGGCTCTACGAGTGCTCCCTCATCTGAAGCGAGAGGTAACCCGACTTCTTCCGTCGCATTCATCATACCCCAACTTACCCCTTTACTACAACGAGCACATAAGCAAGTGTAACCGTTCCCGCCTGCAGATTGATCTAGAATCTGGCTTACCCAATCGACCCATTATTTGTGTGAACGCCCCCGTTTAGAATCCCTCCTTTAAATCACTTGAATCTGACCTGCTTGATCCCCTAATAACCACCTATATCTCGAGTAGACACTTAACTCCACCTGTGCGACCATTCCCTTTAAACCTAATATTTGTGTAAATTTAAATATCATTTTGTTGTTAGTAAAGATATATTTTGGTTATTGTCTTTCTTTGCAACCCCAACGCGTACCAGCTATCTGTTAATCTTTTGCCAACTTGCACTCTAAAATATTTGTGTTAAAAAGGACCCCGTAAAGTTAATAATAAACCATCCTCACTGGACTCATGACAATTTTCTGATTCACTAACGGTCTTCAACCAACTTCGGCCCAGAGCCCCAAAGTACCTACCTATATATAGAGATAGAGACTAGTCATTCCACGACAGTATTAAATTCCCTTTTAAATCATATATGGCAACCTTCCTTATTTTAAAAAAAATCTTCCCTCAACCTGGCATAAATTTGATATTATGGGTTTTAATTTAAAAGCGCTTGATTTACCCAGGTTTAAGAGAAAATAGCGGCGAAACTTCATCCAAACCGATTCTATTCTTGAGACTAATTCGGTGGATGGGAGTTTTATTTCTTTGGCAAAGGTCAGAATTGCGGACATATACTCGAATTTATCTACATAATGGATCTTAAATTTCTAATCTTATTCATATATCGTTCATTCATTATTTTTCAGCATTTTTTGCGATTAGTATATGGCCAAACCATAATTTGTTTTCAATAGAAAGGACGTGTTCGTGTCTCCTCTTCTTAGTTATACATACATAACATAACATAATTTCATGGATGACAAAAGCCACAAGGGCCTATCAAAGGTCAACCGCATCCGTCAAAACCCACCCACATAGGATTATATCAGATCATTCCACTACTTTATAAACAGTCCATAGGATTGTGTCAGATCATGCATCCACAATATATAATTTAAACAATCCATAGGATTGTGTCAGATCACGCGCGCACAATATACAATTTAAACCAGCCACGCGAGCGGATCAAAAACAAAAAGCACCATCGCCAGAAGAAGACAAAATCAAAGTCCCCCACAATATAATATAACAGACGACAAAAGCCACAAGGACCCATCATAGGCCATTCGAGTCAAACGACCTCATTTTTAAGGCACCCAAACTACCAAGAAAACTACATCCAGAGGATTGTGTCCAGAAACAAGGGTATCACCAATCAAGGATTGTCAATAACTAAATCATGCAGCTATAGATATATACAAACAATATTAATATATACAAAACTTATGAACCATCACAACCTTCCTTCCCCATAAACTCATCCAACCTACTCTTAAATACATTTAAATTTGGAATACCCACTACCCTCCGCGGCAATTTGTTCCAGAAGTCCACCACTCTATTGGTGAAAAAATATTTCCTTAAATCCAACCTACATCCTTGCTTTTTAATTTTCAAGTGGTGACCACTAGTCAGATTTCCATCATCTATCTCAAAAAACTTGATAACATCTAAATTATCTATCCCAGAAAAAAATTTAAACAGCTCAATCATATCTCCTCTCATACACCTCCTTTCGAAGGAGAACATATTTAATACCCTCAGTCTATCTATATATTCAAGGTGCTTCAGGGAAGGAATAATCTTTGTTGCCCTCCGTTGCACTGACTCGAGAAGGTTAATATCGTGTCTAAAATGTAGGGACCATGCCTGTATACAGTACTCTAGACGTGGCCTAACATAAGAGTTTTAGAGTTTAAGAATAACCTCTTTACTTTTGTAACTGACACTTCTCTTTAATGAAACCCAGCACTCTATTTGCCCAATTTCTTGCTTCAATACACTGCTTAGAAAACCTTAATGACTTATCTATTACTACTCCTAGATTTTTCTCATTCTCTACTGAGCCCATTCATTTCATAGTTAAATTCTCTATTATCTTTTCCTATGTTAATAACTGAGGGTGCTGAGATAAATAGGTAATTTTTAATTAATTTTTATTTAAAGTGAAAAATGCACAATTCATTATTCTCTTCGATCTCTGAACCATACTTTTACGTTCGTTTTGAATTCATTTTTTTTTTCAAATTTCACGGCTTGGTTTCCTTAGCTAGCAGATTATCGACATTTTTTTCGGTACTAGTCCCATAGATGGGATCATTAGAATCCAATGACTTCTTCAAGATTTCCCAAACTCCTTATGCAAAATGGAAAACCTGATTTCTCCACTGGGACAAAAATCCGCATAAGAAAAGTTAAAACTTTTCGCCTATATTTCGGATGAATTTTTGCGTTGTGAAATTTCACTAGTGTCACTATAAACTTTTTCCTGTCCACCATTTTTCTTTTCTGATAATTTTATTGTATTTATTACATAAAGTACCATGTGCATTGTAACTTTCATTTAACTGTAAATTAATCTGTTAATTTTCATGTCTAACAGTGTGTTGTAAACTTTTGCAGCCCACTGTGTAATGTTTTAAAGAAACCTTTAGGAGAGATGCGCTTTTCTTAACAAAATAGAGGACATACCCAAATTATGTACTCAAGGTTACAGCAAAGGTCCTTATAGAGAAGAAGGAGAAAAGTATTTGAAAAAGACAGAACCGGACAAACCAAGCACCTTATGATAAACAACTTGCTTTCTTTCTCCCCTTCCTTCCCCCTCTCCTTTTTTCTTTATCATACTTCTCTTTCGCTCTCTCTAATTGTTTCTCAAATTGACAAAGAGAATAAATAGATTCACGTTTGACGACTAAAAGACGCCCTGCAACGAGCTATGTTTGGATTCTAAAAGACGCCCTATAACGAGCTATGTTTGGGTTCTAAAAGACAACTATACGATCTATGTTAGGGTTTTAAAAGACGCCTTGTAACGACCTATGTTTGGGTTCTAAAAGACAACTATACGATCTATGTTAGGGTTTTAAAAGACGCCCTGTAACGACCTAAGTTTGGGTTCTAAAAGACGCCCTGTAACGAGCTATGTTTGGGTTTTAAATGACACACTATAACGATCTATGTTAGGGTTTTACAAGATGCCCCGTAACGAGCTATGTTTGTATTCTAAAAGACGCCCTGTAACGAGTTATGTTTGGATTCTAAAAGACGCCCTGTAACGAGTTATGTTTGGGTTCTAAAAGACGCCCTGTACCGCGCATTACAAGAAGAATTAAGAAGTTATGGGTCACCAGACAACGAAGTTATGGTGTAGTCACCATTTTTTCCTAGCTACCAGTCAGGCCACCAAAAGAATTCATTCTCATCATGGACGCACTGAAAGTCGTTCCCAGATTTGTGGTGGCAAGCCAAGTGTTTATATGCACGGCCGATCTGGTGGTGCCTCCACATGCTTCCATGGAAACTAATAGAGCTATTCACAGAGACGCGACTTCCAGTGCGAATATTAAGGGAATGAATTATGTTGTTGACGTGACTTTTGGCCATAAAGGACTCTTAAAAATAATGTTTCATGTCATTAACGAGAGAATGTTGAGCCAAAGGTGAAGAATTATGACAAAAAGGTTCCTGGTTCTAACCCGAGTAGTTGTGTGCCTTTCTAGCCCCGATTGCAGAAGGAAAATCTTTGGCTATATATTTTCAACACATTTTCTCATCCTGTATCTTCACCACTTTCATTACAGATCTCTTCCTACAAATATGCAGGAGATGCCTTCGTTGGTTTTCTCTTAAAAAAACTTAAAAGGATTTTAAATTTTAAAAATCGCCTTTGGTAGAGAGCTCCGGAAAATCACGACGGTGGGCTTAGTCTAACGCAAGTAGTTATACCACATATGTCATCACGCATTTAGAACAGATGACTCTCCTTTAGGCCACGGCAAGTTCCCTTCTCACTAATTTGTCCCAAAACGCAATACCACAAAAGACGGCTAACAGCTGGTGTAAGTTGATTTGTCATGCTGATTTTGATGACGAAAGGCTATATAGTTTTACTAAAAAATTCAAAACACGGAGGGTGCTAATAACTATGAATTAAAATGAGGTAATGTCCAAAAAGAAATTTGAATGTCTTTGGGTCAAGATTATTGTGGAGGTGAATTTGTGTGTGCACGCGTGCGATAAAAACAGATACACAGATGTATCATATATATATATATATATATATATATATATATATATATATATATATATATATATATATATATATATATATATATATATATATATATATGTATATATATATATATATATATATATATATATATATATATATATATATATATATATATATATATATATATATATATATTGGGTTTTTACTACTTTTTTCCAACGTTCAGCTAATTTTTCGATGCCTTTGTAATAAAAATCTCTGGATTTCGACTCGAAGAATTCGTCGAAACAGGTTCTTAATTCCACATCAGTATTGAACCAAACACCGCAAAATGGTTGGAGAGTGAACAGAAGGAAATCCGATGGAGACAAGTCTGGCGAATATGTAGGATGCGGCAGGATTTCCCACATAAGCGTTTGGATGGCGTCTTTTGTCATATTGGCAATGTGAACACGAGCATTGTCGTGTTGCAGAAGGACTCCATAACGTCGATGTGGTCGCTTTTCACGAATAGCTTCGGTGAGTCGATTTGTTAAACGTAGAGTTCTGCATTGACAATCTTGTTGTTCGCTAGGAGCTCATAAAGAATGATGCCTTCACAATCCCACCACACACACAGCATCGTCTTTCGTGGATGAAGTCTTTGCCTTAATCACCGAAATATTTTTTTATTGGGGCTAAGCCATTGTTTTCGATGGTTCATGTTGAAAAAAAACACACCACCTTTCGTCGCCAGTGATGATGCGGTGAAGAAATCTGTCCTTATATCCACGAGTAGCCTTGTGACGAGCAAGCAAACCTGCGGCAATCGTGGAGCGTTGAAGTTTGTTGCTTTTGCTCAAAGCGTGTGGAACCCATGCGCCGAGTTTTAAAGTTTTCCCATCGAATGAAGGTGATTTACTACAGTTTTCTGATCACACGCCAATTGTACAGCCAATTCTTTAGTCAATTGACGAGGATTTTTAAAAAGAAGGTCGTTCAATCGATCTTCATCCAACTTAATGGGGCGACCAGAACGTTCTTCGTCATTAAGATTGAAATGACCGTTTTTGAAAAGTGAAAACTACCATTGAGCTGTCCTTTCTAATAATGCATTTTCTCCGTACACAGCACAAATATCGCGACAAGCTTTGGCTGCGTTTGCATTGTTCCCGTCTCGATTGAAACTGAATAACAACAAGTGTCCAAAATGCGCCTTTCTTTCAACTTGACATTCCATTTTGAGGGTACAGAACAAAAATTAAATAAACACAACTTTTAAATATACTGCAATGACTTATTACTCAATTTCAATACGTAGTCTAAGAAAAAGACTAATAGCCTTTTGATCTCATTATTTATTATTGTTTCTTAATATGTGCACAAATCACGTCAACAAAACTTAAAACAACACAACATTAAAAAAAAACGCGAGAACTTATTCCTCAACCTAATAGTATAATAGGTGCCACCTGGAGTTAGTTTTAAATCATGCATCATCAGGTCCATTTTTATGTGCTGAAGCCAAATCTGCAATTGCTATTTTCTTTACAAACAAGCTTCGTTTCGTATGTGTATGTCTTTTTTCCTATAACGTCCTTTATCATACGAGTATATCATTTTAAATTCCAATATTTTTTATCATTTGACATCATTTTAAGCTCATTAGTGACGAGTGGAGAGGTTATGCCTCCTTAAAAGAGCTTAATTACCAACATTTGATAGTGAATCATTGGCGCAACTTTGTTGATCGCCAAACTGAAGCTCACACACAGAACATTGAGAGAATGTGGAAAGATATCAAATCATGGATTTTAAAGGATGGCAACAATGGTCATTATTATGAAAATACTTTGCGCGTTATTTATATATACATGATTTTAATATTGATAAGAGGCTGCATTATTTCTTGAAGACCATTCCAGATTATATCCTACTACTTCAATTAAAATTAGTAAAGGTCTATTCTAAGTATTTAGTACCTATTTGTACCTAGGTTAGGTTATTATTAAAATGAAGTATTTGCACAACAAACGAACAGATTATGCTTTAGTAGATAAAAATGAACTTGTTGACAAACTTTAAGTGCAATTATAGGTTGACCCCTATTATACATAATTACACACAAACACACACACACACACACACACACATATATATATATATATATATATATATATATATATATATATATATATATATATATATATATATATATATATATATATATATGTCCAACACAGCGCAAGAAAGAGAAAACGGAATAATTTTTCTTTGGAAATAGTTATTTACCACTTCGAAAAATTCCGAGCTGGGGTGGGATTCGAACCGTGCACACTGAGGCAGCGAGCGTAGGTCAGCTCTTCACATTCTTTTAAACTCTTCTTTAGTCCCCTTCTAGTTAGGGTCGATGGCTCTTGATGACCGTGAATAGCACTCAGTATCTGCGGGAGAACCTGAATGAGTCAGACAAAGGAGAAAGATTAATCTAAAGCCACAAGATATCTTGCCGTCCCCCATGGGACCGAAGGTGGATGGAAAATGTGGCAGGTCGTACAGTCATTCAGGAGCGTCTGGAAGGGAGGGTCCCTAAGGCTAGTTTCTAGGGTCTTTAGTGACGCATCATTTGGCCATTTTGTTTCATTCAGACGATTATGAACGACGATTCAAAATTTCCGAGGAGGTTTGTGGGATTTTGTGCGTGGGTGTTTACCATTCAGGGATGAGGTGTCGCTGCGAGTTCAGCCGTGCACGATAGAATCTACTAAATCTACGGCTAAAAAAATGGTTGGTCATATAACGCACATCCTCGCACTCACTTCCGTTTGCCACGAATGAATTGAGATAATGAGTACTGCTAGCAAAGATTATAGTTAATCAGCTCTTTATGTATGTGTACTACATATAACAGGAGTAATATGACAAACTCGATCACTGGAAAGTGATCCGAAATAGGTTTATAAGATAAAACATCGTTTTCCATCGCAAATTATTAATAAATGTTACAAAAGTTTATTTGTGTACAATGTACATTGAATAGTAGACATTGATAGAGGTAAGTACATGTAAATTGGTGAGTATATCCTCAATGTTCATTGTCGTAGAATGACTCCCGACGATACCATATATTACACTATTCGTTGAGGGAACTTCCTTAATTATCTTTAGAGTGCGTTTTACTGTCTGGCGGCCGGTATTATGTATCTTCAAAATGCTTAAGAAGTGGAACTGAGCTCAATGATAATAATATTGCTATCATTAATAAAATAGAGTTTTATTAATAATAACTATCAGCAAACACAAAAACGGAAAATATTGACAAACAGAATGGAAAGGGTCGTGGAGACTCGGGCTAATCCAAGGATTTAAGGGATCAAAAAAGGTAAAACAAATATGGAGTTAAAGAGATGGGATGGTTCGATAAACCATTTAAAGCACAGGATAGAATTGACAAATAAGGGATCAGTACTCAAAAGGTGACGCTTGGCTTACGTAACTTCATTAGGGTGCAGTGGAAGGTACTTGAAGGAATATTCGGTCCGCTGGCGAGTTCCAGCCGAAGGGGGGGGGGGATAAAAGGATCCTGACGTGGCGTCTTGGAAAGGAGAACCGTTACTCGACGAACGGCTTGACGAACAATGGCTGTTCTAGGTTGTTCTCTTCTGAACAAAGGGGGGGATGAGAACCGTCTCTTGTCTACGGGCTCAAGAACAATGGCTGTTCTAATGTTGTTTTCCTTTGAACAACAGGGGGGGTGAGAACCGTTTCTTGGTGAAGGGCTCAAAACGAACAATGGCTGTTCTAATGTTGTTCTCCTTGAACAACAGGGGGGGATAAGAACCGTTTCTTGGCGAAGGGCTCAAAACGAACAATGGCTGTTCTAGGTTGTTCTCTTCTGAACAAAGGGGGGGATGAGAACCGTCTCTTGTCTACGGGCTCAAGAACAATGGCTGTTCTAATGTTGTTCTCCTTGAACAACAGGGGGGGTGAGAACCGTTTCTTGGCGAAGGGCTCAAAACGAACAATGGCTGTTCTAATGTTGTTCTCCTTGAACAACAGGGGGGGGGGATGCCTTGGGGACTTGGCGTCACTAAAGGCTCGAACCTTTGGCACTCAAGGAATATTGTCCTCCTTCTGGACAAGTGATGGTGAATCTCGAGGTCGAGGTCCCTTGGCGCACAAAGGGAGAGAGGGTCGTGGTGATGTTTCGCGACGAAAATCTGGATCTCCAATCTGATCTTAGTGGTAAAGAGTCCATATAAATAGCCAGGACATCTCCTTGGCGTGGGGGAGAATGGAGTGAAAGCTTGGAGGGAACGCACAGCTGGGCCGGAGAAAAATGCCTTATCTGTTCATAAGCCTAACTCGATCTGGCGAGGTCGGCGTATGGGGGCGAACGGGGGGACGATAACCTCCTTGTTTAAACATTGGCGTCCGGTAGCTGTTGATAAGACTCCAAGCCTCGAATCGAAGATGCACGTGGGCCTCCTCTAGGTTTTAACTAATATGGGATAGGAGTTGAATTTAACACAGATTCAACTCGTTCTATCACATTTATAATTCAGGGTATGAACATCCGTTTCTTTAAACTCCTAGAAGGCTCTTGAGAGTCCAACAGTAATCAGCTATTATGACTGCATCCCATTATCCCCGATACTTGGTCTCTATCTCTTTCATGTCCTGGCACGAAAACTGCTAACTTCTGCCATAAAATGAGTCGAGTTATAAGAATTAATGTTGGCATACCAAAATCAAAGAAAACCATATCTGATAGGCGTACCTAAAGACGGAATGCAAAGTTAAGTTGCCTGGTTCACAGAGTACAAAAACACTGTCCTTACTAACTTAATGTCGACCAAAACAGTTTGTCGAGTTTCAGGCAGTTGGATACAATGGGAGGACTGCAGTGCCAAACATCTCTTTTCTGATGTCAATATACTCGTAAAAAGCAAAAATATAGTGTGCTGATAATCAAAAATGACCAATGGAGCAATGAAATAATGTAATTTACTCTGATGAATCTTTTTTTCGCTCTTTTACCCTCTTCTGGGCGTGTTTATGTATGGACGAAGCCCAAAGAAAATTTTAATATCGATTTCCAAACCTCAGCCTAGTGGCACATTGTATATTCAGAAGATTTCTCAGTTTTGAGTGACCGATTCCACCATATAGTACAAACATTGTTCTCCAATAGTGGTGCGGTCTTTCAATGGAATTGTCAAATAAAGCATTAATTTTCCTCCAAATTGGCAGATCTTGAATTGGGGTAAGAAGTGGAGAACCGCTTTCCTCTTCTAGCTTAGCTCTAGAAGAGGCATAGGTTTTGCTACAATAATTCTTCAAAGTTACTGTGTACATTGTTAAAAAGTCTGATGAGTTAATTTATCAATACATTCAAGCAATAATTGCAGCCAAAGGAGGACCAACCACATTTAACAAAGATTCTTTTATTTTGTACGGCCGCTGTAGAGTCCGTTACCTTAAAAAACAGTCTCTGTCAACTGTCACATGAATACCTAATTTCTGCAAGATTGCGGTTCGTGGATTCGAATGAACTGAATCTGGAGTTGAGGCTACGATTCGTATCTTTTTACTTCTTATTCTATTAAATATCCAATCAAGGCTGGAGAGGTTGGCTGTTGTGGTAGAAGTTAAGATTTGTTCTTTATTTCTTGTAAACCGGAATTGTATTTCTTTTTTACCTGAGATAGAGCCGTTATCGAACCATTTTTTAGTCCAAGTTAACCGAGTTTGACTTATTGTCAACCGGAGCTGGGCTCCTCTGCCCACAAGGGGGTAAATGTTTTATCAGGCTTAAAGCCCCGGCTACACCTTCATGCCTGATGTGTATCCTGCTATACGGTGTAACGTATTATCATTGGCTAGTATTTACAGTTCTCTCCTAACAAACTTTCTTCTCGTCCTCGTTGGTTTTTACTTTATTTATTTTTAGAATAGAATATCAACTTTGGTTGGGGCCCTTGTCAACAGAGGTTTTCAGTCCTTGTCATTCTTAATTATTTGTCTGCCTCCATATTTTTTTTGTTTTATTGTTTTCTTACTTCTCATGTGGTGGGCATCTACTTCGTTGCAGAACGAAGTGAGATGTTCTAGTCATGTACTAACCTGATTCTCTCACTCAAAGTGTCTCCTCTTTAGTCCATTATAAATTTATAACTTTCCTTAACTTCCTTAGCTTTGTTACCAACCCTTTTTTGCAACAAATTTAATTGCATATTCTCGTTTCTTTTGCTTATAAAAATGATAAAATGAGCCTTTCTTTCTTGAATGAGTTAAGATTATATTTCCCCACGCTAATCTTATCACTTCAGGCTACTCTTTAAAAGGCCTCTCATAGCTCTTAATTCTCAGCTCTCACTGTGAAAGAACACGTTGTTCTTGAACAGACGTTAGCCCTCCCTAAGCTTCTCACTAAAAGTGCTGGGAATTGAAGTTAGAGGGGGGTGGCGAGCATTTTAGGTGGAACGTGGAAGAGAATGAAATCGAGAATAGATGAAAAATACATAGAAATTAAGCTAATTCAATATAAAAAATCATGTCACTAAATTCCAAGATTTGTATAAAAAAATACGAAGTATTTTAGCAAGGTAAATGGATTTATTTTACAACTTTCTGGGGTCGATTATATATGATAGCCGAGTTATCAGGCGTTGCAGCGGTTGCAGTGAATGAGATAATTGATAATGTTTATATTGTAGTGCATAGTTTCTGTATGAATGTCTGGTGGTAAAAGTAAAATATTTATCTCAATTTGATAGGCAAAAAATAGTCTATGTAGTTGAAAACTACTTCTTTATTGTAATTAGCAGTAAATTGCTATTATCAAAATTACATTCTGCACTCCCCCCAAAAATATCGCAAGCACTTGGTTATTATTAACTTACAGGCTGTTTCTACAAATTTTATATCATTTGATATGAAAATATCCCAGAACCTACAGTATATATTGCAGGGAAATGAAACTGAACAGGCTTAATGTTGGGCAATATAAGAATTATTTTTTAAAATTTGAATGAGAAATTCAAAGGAATGTGGATTTCGTGCAAGATTTCACAAATGTTTAATATGCGCGCCACCTGAGATACAATCGCTTTTGGTGAGTTCCTTTCGTGCTCAACTGTGGCATGGGGATTTTCTTCGCCTTGAATGCGAACATTATGCTTGTTACGTTTGGCTATTCGTAAACAAGACGTTCGTGGAACTCATCTCCTTCAAGTTTCTAGTGCATATAAACACAGAATTGTTTGGCGTTTAAGGCTTGTACGAGATGAAGTTTATAGGGTTTTATTCGCAAGAGTTTCCTTACGACACGCCAAACTGTCGTTCAACGAATCTGGGTTTCTAGGCTTATTCTTCCTATAAACTTGTTGGGGCTTTATAAGAATATTGTACGATCCCTCTCGACCGTCTTTTACAATGCTGGTGGTCGTCCAGATCCTTTTGTTCCGCACATGCAAGATTCCTCTATGGGCTTTTTTGGCCATTTCCAAATCTCCAAAATTGTCTCATACATGAAAGCTGCAGTCTGGTTCGACTATGTTCGAACATACTCTAACAGAGAAAAATTAGGTCATATTTTAGTAATAATAATTGCCGATATTATTGACTTCTAATGACTAAAAATTATGGATCAATTGAATTCCAAAACGTAACTGATTAAAATGAAATTAATTTAGATCAGAAATTCAATTAGGCAAAGGTTAACAAACAAACATGTAGTTTGTTTGTTATTATATTTATGTTTCGAAATCAGACGATTCCCTTTTCAATTATGGAATAAATTATGAGCTTTATTCACTCCATTCTACTCTAACATGCTCCCCTAAAAATCTCTTCTAACCAGCTCATCCGACATGTTCCTGTAACAACCTACTATGATAAACCCATATAACAATCTCCTCTGATAAGCTTTTCTAATAAACTCCTCTGTTAAAGCTCCTCTGACATACTTCTCTAACAAACTTATGTGATAAGCTTCTCTGAAAACAAGGTCTGCTGACCTAATTCGCGTGTTCTTACTTATTCTGATTATGACCTTACGACCTTCAAAACTTTCAATAATTCCCTGAACTAACCTTAGGTAAACCTTGACAATTATTTTATTCAAAGGAAAATGTAAAACAACATAATAAATTCAAATTTCGTTAGAATTAGCAGAATAGTTACAATGTTATCACTATAAAAAAAAAAACGGGGACCGACCAACCGACATAGTGAGATATAGAGTCGCACGGGATTAAAACTCATATAATAAGCTACTCTGATAAGCTCCTCTATAATATACTCTTGCAAGCTCCTCTACAATCTTATCTTTCCAGGCACCTCTGACAACTCCTCTAACAAACTCCTTTTCTTACTTCTTCCGACAAGCTCTTCTAATAAGAACTTCTGACAAGCTCCTCTGAAAAGATCTGCTGAAACACTCCACTAACAAGCTGCTCTGATAAGATCCTCTGACAAGCTCCTCTTAGACTATCATCTGCCAAGCCCCTATTAAGCTTCTTCAACGGCTGCTCTGACAAGTTCCTCTAACAAATTTCTCTACCAAACTCCTCTTACAAGCTTCTCTAGGAAACTCCGATATATCCTCCTCTAAAAAGCTCTTCGGAAAAGCTCTTCTGATAAAATCCTCTGAAAGCTGCTCTAACATAGTTGTCTGCTAATCTAACAGCTAATCTGAAAGGCTCCTATAACAATTTTTTTTTAACATGCTCCAATATAAGCTCCTCCAACAAGCTTTTCTAAAAAAATCCTTTGAAAGTCTCCGCTAGCAAGAACCTTTAATGAACTATTCTGACAAGCTCATCCAACAAGATCCTCTGATAAGTTCTCCTAACATGCTCCTCAAAAGCTCCTCAAATAAGTTCCTCAAACAGGCCCATCTCACAAGCTCTTCTCTAAAGTTCGTCTAACAAGCTTGTCTGACAAACCCCTCTGCCAAGCTCCTTTTGCAAAATCCTCTAACAAGCTCCTACGATAAGCTCTCTTACAAGCTTTTTAATAAGTTGTTCTAAAAGCTACTGTAACAAGACCCTCTGAAAACTCCTCTACAAAGTCCTCTGACAAGCTCTTTAAACATGAGGGTGGGAGACAGAGTTAGAGTGGGTGGGAAGAGGGGGAGAGAAAATAAAGACATAAATGCATATGCAGTAATTTTTTCATGTATGCAATAAGTTCATACAATGACGCACATGCGGAGCGCCTGGGCGACTCGTATTTCTTATTTCTTTTTCATACAGGAAGTTAATTATTACATGCGTTCTTTTTGCCTCTGTTACAACAATTTACAACAACGCTTTATATATATATATATATATATATATATATATATATATATATATATATATATATATATATATATATATATGTTAAAGCCAGAACCAGTATTCGGAATATATATAATTTTGAACGTTTCGAACTTTAGCTATGTTCATCTTCAGCCTATAATGGAGTAA
The DNA here is from genome assembly GCA_963969495.1 of Ceratothoa steindachneri. Classification (NCBI taxonomy): domain Eukaryota; kingdom Metazoa; phylum Arthropoda; class Malacostraca; order Isopoda; family Cymothoidae; genus Ceratothoa; species Ceratothoa steindachneri. Next base: position 125,851,974 of record OZ018319.1, on the reverse strand, counting down.
AACAATATAAAAGCAAGCAAGCTTACAATACATAAAGAGATATATGTATTAATGCCTTTCTGTGTAAACTAGAACAGGACTGGATGTCCAATTGTCCACAACACTTCAAATCTATACTCTATAAAAGATACATTGACGATTGATTCGTTCTCTTTGAAAATAAGAATCATGCCTCCCAGTTTCAAAACTACGTTAATTCTCAGCATCATAACATTAAATTTACACTGGAGCATGAAACTAATAACTCTCTTTCATTTTTAGACATCAAGATTACCCAGTCAGACAAGAAAATTTTGACTTCAGTATATAGAAAACCCACATCCACTCTGCTTGGCACTAATTATTCCTCAAGTTTACTAAACTGTTTCAAAATATCATCTGTAAGCTGCAGAATAAACCGTGCTTTCAGAATATGCTTTTTGAATGGAACAATTTTCATAAAGAGATGTCTTATCTCAAACAATTTTGTAAATTTAATTTATTCCCAGCATCATTAGTCGAAATATTTATTAAAAGTTTCCTAAATAAAAATACACGTGATTCCTCTCGTCAAATCTAATGTATCAAAACAGAAAATGTATCTCAAAATACCCTACATAGGCTCGCTGACTAATAAACTCATCTTAAACTTACAAAAATTATTATCTAAAGTTTATCCACAAATCAAATTTTATTGTATACCAATTATTAATATCTCTCTTAAAACCTACTTGTCTCATAAGGAGAAGCTACACTTGCTACTCAGGTCCTCACTTGTTTATAAATTTATGTGTGCGATTTGCCAAACTCGCTACCTAGGTAAAACTACGCTACAATTGAAGCTTAGGATTTGCAAACATAAGGGGGTTCCCACTATATAGACACACCCATTGCTAAACCAGAATTCTCTGCAATAAGGAATCATTCAGATACCTGTACCTCATTATTGACCCCCTCAAATTTCAAAGTTTTGGGTTCTGCGGATAAATCTGTAGATCCCAACATTTTGGAATCGCTATTTATTCAAATGCTTAATCCAGAATTAAATTTAAGTCAGTCCCCCACACCACTTTACATCTATTAATTCAAATATCTTAATTTTAGTTTGTTTAATAATTCAGTTTTACCTAAAATGCAATAACAACTCATTCAATGATCCGATAATTATAATGTTCTATTACCTGGTTAACCATATTTCAGTTATTTTGAACAACTATAGCATCTTTCAACAAGGACGCTCGAGTTTTGTCAGGCGATATTGGCGATTTTGTTAAAGCGACATCTTGCAACCTTACTGTGAACTGTTTACTAGTACTGGGCAAGTCACGATGAAAGGTTACAGCGTTGAACAGCGCGTGAAGATTATCAAATGTTATTATCAAAATCAGTGCTCCGTTCGACAAACCTTCAGCGCATTACGTTATTTCTATCCTCGCCACAATCGTCCTGCCTAGTCGACTGTTCGACGCTTAGTGGCCAAATTCGAGGCAAAGGGGTCGATCAACAATCACCCAATACCCATACGTCACCAATACGCAAGGTCTACTGAAAAAATCGCTGCCGTAAATGAGAGTGTACGGGAAAATCCGAGAGAGTCAATTTCTCGTCGTTCACATGAACTTGGCCTTTCTGCGACTTCAGTAGGGACTTGGGTCTGCACCCGTACAAAATCCAACTTACCCAGGAACTTAAGGTAAATGACCATAGACATTGCAGTGTGTTCACTGATTGGGCTCTAGAGCAGTTGGAAGTTGCCCCAAATATCCCCCAAAAGATCATCTTCAGCGACGAGGCCTATTTTTGGATGAATGGATTTGTGAACAAGCAAAATTGTCGGATTTAGGACGAAAACAATCCATATGAGATACACCAGCACCAATTGCATCCCAACAAAGTCACTATTTGGTGCAGATTTTCGTCTAACGGAATCATCGGTTCGTATTTTTTTGAGAACGAATATGGGATTGCCATAACCGTCAACGGCGAGACCTACAGATCGATGATAAGCAACATCTTGTGGCCTCAACTGGATTATATGCCTGATATGGAAACTGATGACATGTGGTTCCAACAGGACGGCGCTACGTGCCACACTGCACAGGCCACGATAGACATTTGGCACTAGCGATTTCAGGGCAGGCTCATCTCGTGCGGCGGCGACGTCAACTGGCCACCGAGATCATGCGATTTAACGCCATTAGACTACTTTCTTTGGGGCTACCTTAAATCGCAGGTCTATGCGAATAATCCGCAAACAGTCCTGTTCTTCTCTAAAGTTGGTAATTGTTTATTCATTTATTTCATTTTAATTTTTTTGCTTTGTTTTCTCAGTTTGTTTCGCATTGTCCTCTCTCGGTAATCTTTTGAATGGTTTTCTTAAAAATTTACTAAACTCTAAATTTATTCATTATTACATTGTCGCAATATTTTCTCTCAAATTCAACAAACTTTAAACTTATTGTCAGTCATTAATACATATATCTCTTTATGTATTTCAAGCTTGCATACATTCATATTCTTTTACTCCATTATAGCCTGAAGATGAACATATCTAATGTTCATTATAAATAGTGTTATTGAATTTCTGAGCCCACTACATACTTTATAAGAAATGTTATCTGATCATTTAATTATTGCACTTTTAAAGTATGGATTTCATTCGTGACGCGGTGATTCGAGATGATTATAACCTCACCAGGGCATTTACGGTGAGCACCGCTACTGTGAGACCTGTTTAGTGTTAGTTTAATTTACTTTAGTTTTAGAAACAAGGATACTATTAGCTAACATCATGGGAAACTCAATCCTATTCTTGGTGATGGCGAATGTTGACTACCCTGGCCAATAACCAAAGAACAAAAGTTCTACTATTTGCTGAAGGCGAGGTAGGACTTCAGTAGCCACTAGAATAAGGATTTACTTTTGAAAATAATAGTAACCTGTGATTCAAAACTGATCCTCTCAGATAACAGGACGAATAGCTAGACATGAATGTAAAACTAAGTCATATGCATAGCTTTTGTTGTGACTCACAAATTTTAGGGCTACTTTATGGTGAATTTGGTAACAAGGGAAAACCATAACAGCCCAATCGTATCGTCCAGAGAATGCTGAAATGCAGTCAAGATTGGTCATCAAAACAGCTTTCATTGGACCATAGATATTGGTACTCCTGCTCTCTGACAATTTCACGCCACACACTTCTCAAGTGGCTGTGTTTAAGTTTACAGAATTTGAGCTATGAAGTTTTGCCATATACTCCATATTTGCCTGACATTTTCCCTACTGATTCACATCATTTTGAGCGCTATGAAATGCATATCTACAATAAAAGGTTCAATAACTGAGAAGATATAACTTTGTTTTAGTTCTGAGAACAAGGATACTTTTATTTAACATCATGAGATATCATAGAGAATGACCAGTTAAAAGTTATTGATGCAAATGTATCATATTTTTGTTTAAATATTGACTCAAGCTATGTTTCACATAATATTAAAAAAGACTAACCATTTGTAAAATGATAAATGTGGCTCATAGTTTAGTTCTTTCATAAAAAATCCATAGCATTCTAAAGAGTAAAGTTACAAGTTTATTAGGAAATTTTACTTTTATCAAAGTGCTCTATTAGTTTTCAAGCATTTCAGTGCGCTTGGCTCGAGGTTCCGCATCGTTTTATCAAGGGTGGACTGTTTCTCAACGGTGATGGTGACCTTTAATTTTTGTTTTTAATTTGAAGGTCGAGTTTATCTACTAGTCTATTAACTATCTTGATTTGAATGATGGTTAAGGAATTTATTAAAAAAATATTTCCTGAACACTCTAAATATTAAATAAAACCGTAACCGTTGAAAAGTGATGGGATTCGGATCTGCAGTGTTAAACGATGATCGTTTTTCAACTGAACGGATCAAACCACTCGGCCACCATCCCATCTCCAGTCTGTTTTATTCTCCCACTGGGCAAAGGCCTCTTCAGGGAGTTTTTACTTATAACGTTCTAGCATTCAAACCTGCCACGTTACTTCATGGCCCCTTCTACTGCAAGGTCGTTTTTTGGGGGGGTATTTTTATGTAAATAAAAAAGGTGTTTAGTAATAGCTTTCTTTCGTCCGTCTTCTAGTATTTTTTTAGGAGTGTCAAGCCCATTTCCACTTTATAAGTTTGATTCCTCTCAGAATATCACCTGATGAATATCTTCATATCTATGTATTTTTTAAGGGTCCCTGCGGGTTAATTCCTACCATGTATCATTCCTGTCAGTTATTTGTGCTCAGTGTCCAAGGTTCTCTTCTATATGCTAAAATTGCTAGGATGCTCTGATTAAATACTTCGCGTTCAAGTTATTTTGGCCAGTTGCTTCCTACGATGTAACTAAAATATCCTACCACCTATTAAGCCTAAATTTGCAATATAAGATATTTTATTCTAAAATTATCCTATCCTGAAATTCTCATTTCTTTTTGTTTCCTCGGATTTATCAACGTGAACAATACGCTATAGACTTATTTTTTTACAGTACCATCTGGAGTGAGGTCCTATCCGGAGATTCCGTCGAAATTTGCTCCAAATTTGGCGAAACTATTGACTAGTATTTTCGTCTCAAAGTGAATTTTTAGTCAAAATGTGAAACAGGCTTGGAATAATTCTAGTGTCATTGACTCGTTGCAGGTTAGAAGTAGCTGGGAAGGGACACCGACTCCAAGAAGGTAAACTCAGCTAGCGTCGAATACAAAGACCAACACATCTCCTGCCTCGGCTTTCGGGCTGTCCCCGATTTCTGGATCAGATCCAACGGGTTCCCGAACAACTTTTAAAACTCAATTCTGCGTTCACTCGCCTCACATTTTTCATACTATGAGAGAGGATGACCCAGCCCTACTCACTCTCCTCTAAATTGCTGGTAGCATATAACTCAAACCTGGCCAACCCTTTTTTTTCATGCCACACCTGTCACCACAAAATCCATAGCAGCTAGGGCTCCGTAAAATGTAAAAAAATTTTATTACTAGAAACGCGGACACTGTTTAACCCCCTCCCCTCTATAAATCACTACATTGCAAGTAAGAGCTGCATTGGATGCTCACACACATCCCAAACAACCACAGATAATAAAGCTTCAGGACACCCTCTCTTAATCTCCTACAACTTAACACTTGCTTTATCTCCCTTAGACATGTTGAACTACACTACTTCCTATACAAAAAACAACATCTATATAACACTCATCTAATTAACAGACCTGACACGATAACAAAAAAAATGCCCTTTCCACAATACACCACCATTAGAATAGACGCGATCCAGAGAGGATATGGACTCATAACATTAGTACACAACTCCATTCCATTTACTGAAACGAGCCCCAATATAAAACCACATAAATAACCACATAAATACAATCCATTAGAACAAAGATCAAAGGATCATAATACAACATGATAAACATATACTTTCTTCCCGTCATTCACAGAAATAACAGAACACTACTTCCAACACCTCTACAATAACATTATCCCCCCACCAAACCTCAACGTAACCAAACCCATCTACTCTACTCTTATCCAAAGATACTTGAACGTACTACCATCACACAACATCCTAAATGAACTCCTGCTTTAAAAACTAATTATAGAAATTACTACATTGAACCTCCCGAGCAACCCTTTACTAGCTCATGTCGCGTGACTACATTATGCTCCACAGGCCACTCTACTATACTACAACAATAGAAACACAGAATAAACCTTTCCCCGATGGCAATATGCACCAGATGCAACCAAAGACCACACAACCTCGCACAATTAATCTCAGACTGCCCAAACCTCACAGAAATTCCCACTAAACACAAGATTTCATATCTTATGAACGAATCTGTGGACCGACCAGGAGAGCGTGGTAGCTTCATTGAGGGAGCAACCCAATTTTGAGAAGTGAACTACAGAACTACAGAAACAAGGACCAACAAGGAACCTGAGGTCCACTCACAGAAGATGTTAACTACCACTTTCTAACGTTAGTGTCTCATGATTTTTTTACATGCTGTTTTGTTGTTGTTTTTTTAAACTATTTCAACTCTACGGTACACACTTATCTGCATGTGTACCCTTGGTATATATATTTTTCACATGATTTTTTTTATATTTCTATTCTACTGTACATACTTATCTACATGTGTATCATTTGGCCTTTCTTTACATGCCTTTTCTAACTATTTCAATTCAACGGTACACACTTATCTACATGTGTACCCTTGACATGCAGGTTCAGCTATCCCTCAAATTCACGAACACGCTTCTTCAAACCAGGGGAAAGGGAGTGATAAGATAGTACTCTCTTCTTCCGCAGGCTTCGCTTTCTAGTGATGAAAATAATATATTTATAGGACAGACAGAAAAAGAAAAGGGGAATTCACATTCACTATATGCAGCGAGGCGTAGCTGGCATCTTTTTATTGCTCATTTCATTTTATTTTATTTCCAACTCCTTATTTCGTATGACGTTTTCTTCTATGCTCCTACTAGGTTATATTTACACTATTGAAGTACTCATCAAGTCGGTTTTTGAACATATTAACTGACGTGCTTTCTACTACACGGTTGGGCAGGCTATTCCACGTTTCCGTGATTTAAAATGTGAAGTAATTTTGAGCTATAGTAGAGTTATATCGCTTGTTCACTAATTTTAAACCGTTTTGGCGTGTTTTAGCCCTTTCATCCATCTCGAACAATAGTCTGTAATCAATATTAGTAAATCCTTTTAAGATTTTGAATACCTCGATTAATTGTCCACGTACTCGTCTACTTTCAAGTGATAGGAGGTTTAATGAGCGGAGTCTATTTTCGTACGGTTTGTTTCGGATTCCAGGAACTAGTTTAGTAGCCCGACGTTACACTCTTTTTAACTGCGCTATATCCTTGTTTAGGGAAGGACACCAAATTGAACCACATATTCAAGGTGTTGGCGCAAGAGCAATTTAAGGAAGGTAAATTGGTATACAACATGGCTGTTCAACTCAAATCTGAGCTTAAAAGAAAAGAAAGAATAAAATTGCTACAAAAATAATCGTAGTTAGGCCGTTTAGTGACTTTTTAAATCATAACTTAGAGAGCCCATATCGAAGGCTAAAAGATATTGTGTATTTTAAGGCATCAAAACAGCTAGTTTGGGGTAATAGAGCCCGTGAAAGAAATTTTGGGATTTGTTTTCCTAGGAGGGAAACAGGTAAAGTCGCAAAACACAAGGTTTTCATCTTCAGACTAATTAGAGAAAATTCTACGTCAATACAAAGGCAATTCGAGTTTTAGTAATGACTAACCGATTAAATCTAAGCTAAGATAAACAAATTAGTGGAAAACTTTCAATACAGCGAAAAATCGAGCAATGCAGACCTGTCCAAAATTAGAAAAACTACATTTTCTTGCAAACACTCGTTTAATTTCCATAAAATATGCCCAGAATAGTCTATGAAATTTGCTTCTGAGAGTCTCTAACGGCCGTATGCTAAGAAAAATGTGAAATGCACTTTTATTAGATTTAGTGTAGCTTCAAAATTATTTCTAAATTTATTATATGCAAAAGGCTTAAGTGTAAAATACATAACAAAGAAGTTTATTGCTAAAAAAAAACTATAGTGAAAGTATTGCGCATTTTACAACAAAGGCATCCATGGTCTATCTTGTCGTTGGAAGTAGGTGCTCGAAAATAACGGTGTTTAAATTATTCATTGATATGTTTCTTTCGTTGCATTGTTTCGTTGTAAATCGTTGTTAATCAAAGTTGTGCAAGAACTTAGTGGACCAACCTATTATCTCCTTGCATTTGAAGTCACTATGGTACAGATTTACTATAGTTTGCACGCTTTTCTTTGGAAAGAACCATTTTTGGAATTGAAGAAGATTCAAACATTTATTTTAAAAAATTTGAAATACATTATAATTACACAAATCGTTATTTAACCGATATTTGTCATCATTTTACCCTATTGATTGAATAGCAATGGTCCAGGGAATGAAAGTCACCTCCTACAGGAACATAACTAGTGTGCAATTTCGGATTCAGCGAAGGATTCCGTTTTTTCTTCTTATTTTTGAAATGCTCACTTTTTAATAGACATGCAATAATTTAAATATAATAATAATTATTCCTCTCACGTAAGTTTTAAATACGAATAAAAAAAAATTTATATATTTTTCTCAAAACTTTTGGCCATCACTGTACATTGATAGAGAGAGAGAAAAGAAGTAAAACGAATAATTAATTGGCTCCATTCATTTTCCTATTAATATTTGAAGAGCAGTCTCATTAAAAAAGAAAAACAGCTCTGCAATATAATCGTGTGGAGATGGAGTTTTTTTTCGATCATAGCCAGTTTTATGGCGGCACCGAACATGGCGAGTTGTATTCCGGCAAAAGAAATCAATTTCTTTCATGCAAAAAAGTGAGTCTTGTTACGAAAATGGATTTGCCTGGTGTTCGAGACTTTAAAAGATGGCCTATTGAGCTTATTTCGTAATTAATACACCAGCCGCACTTAGGTTTGTTTTAGTTATCATAGGTTTCTTCACTATCGATCTCAACATCTGTCGAGTGGCATGTTGAGATATTATACTGGGAGCACCACTCCGAGGAAGGTTCGCAGAGTCCTGCAGGTCTTCCATTTTTATTTTCTTTGGCAATTCAAACTATTTTGCTGAGAGGAAAACGTAAGGCTGTTTAATTACTTCCATAGTTTTGCCTTTTCGGTAGTACTCAATTATTTTCATTTTTCAAATCAGTTGAGTTATTTCGATTTTAACCATGGTGGCAAAATGTTGCGGTTTGAAGATTAAAGGATAAATGAGGTTATGCAAAAAAAATAAACCTAAGTAAACTACTGTTGGAACTTATAAGATTATTCATTTGATACATTTTTACAGTCATGTACATAAGATTTTGCAGGGGTATATTTTGTCATAGGAATACTACTAATATAAGCAGAGAGTGGTACCAAAATGTCGTCTTAGAGTAATTCCTACAAAAAATTCATAAGCATCTTAGTGCTCATTCATGCGTTTTACAGCATGATACCAAACAAGGTGTCATGGGGTACAAGTAGCGAACTGGCTCCAAAGACACCATCACTTGTTTAATCCATCCAGCCAGACAGTGCTCGCATTTCATAATCTTGGAATAAAAAATTACTTAACATTAATGCAATTCCAAGAATATACCCTCTCCTCTTCTAATCTAAATTATTGCCGGCATCAACCGAAATCTATGTTCCTCGAATCCACTATTATTTTTCCTTTGGACAATTTGATTAACAAATAATTAGCAGCTGTCCCTCCCCTCCAAATTATTGATTAAATATTTAATCTCAGGATCTTTAATGCTTCATTTACCTGCGGTTTATTTACATTTTCTATCTTTGTCGTACTAAATTATTAATTCTATTCGTCAACAACAGCAAAAGATGAAAATTATCCATCGGTTGTTGCCATGAAAATACAATATTTGTCTTAATGCTTATCTTCTTTTTCCTTCATTATCTTTGTCCATTTTCGTGTTTTCTACAACTGATTTGCATTTGTTTTTCACGTATTTTCACTGGAACTCTAGAATTTAACGCAAGAGTCCAATGACTGTCGCTACAGTAAATAACAGCTTGTTATGGCGATTATGAGATGGTCATAATCACTCGAAAATCGTAATTTAAGAAAAAATCCGATACAGAGGTTGAATTACGATCTCTAAAAGTGGGAAGGGACAAACTGCAGGGCAAGATGAGTAACACCTTTATAGACGGAACGTAGGAAAGACTTGGTAGAAAAAGCGGGATTCACGATATTAGAACTTCAAATATCCTATATTTTTTTTACAAATCATCATAATTTTTACTTCTGCCGACGTGTGTTTGCAGTTTCTTTCGCCATACTATAATTATTCAGCCAGAAGCTATGGAGAGCGAACCGGTCGGAAGTAGGCGGAGCCGTTTGGTTCCTTTTGGTGTGTAGTAAGGACTGGCATTCATTCTGATCGTCGGTTTCTCCAATGGCCACTGGTCCCACGTGGTCAAATGTTCCCTCGGCACAGAATCTGCAATGTGGAAGATGGGGGGGGGGGGACCATCAATCCAATACCTTCTCTCGTCATCCGGGATAGTTAAAATTACTGCCCGTCTTGTTTTGCTGACTTGGATGAATGGGAAAACTGGGACCATGGGCCAAGGCAACACAGGTTCCCTGTTGTCAAGAATACTGAGAGGGGATATGTGGTTGGAGGGGAGGTTTCATTCCGTATGTTTCCGTTTCATCGTTGACTGGTTTTTAACCAACCTCCTGGCTTTCCACTTGCTTTTCAAAGCAATATTCTCTAACCAAACTGGTTCATTCGTATCTGATAATACTATTATTATTTATTATTACAGCGGCTTAAATTTCTTATTTTAAAAAATCGGAGGTTGCGCGTTTAGTTGATTGATGTTAAAAATGATCACTTTGTGATAATATAAATCTTGAACAATTTTTAGAACAAGAACCTAAATCTACATAATAAAATAACAACACAAATAGATTTAAAAGTAAATTGAAAAGATTCCAGTAAAAAAATAATGAAGCAAGTTTATTCACTTATAAGATTACCTCAAAATGGAATTCACTCTAAGCAATTGTAGTTGAAAGTACATCAGTAAATATTTTAAGAATTGTTTAGATAAACTACCTATTAACTTTTAAGGAGTGGTAGCATAAAGACGATGCTTCATTAGTGGATAATAAGAATTAAAATAAGTAAGCGATTACAAATCAAATATCCTTGCATGTTGAAAGTATTATAGCTAAATGCAAAATTATTAATTTTCCCTCTATGTTCCCTTAACCATGATAAAAATTTTGTCGTAATATATTTCCAGCCAAAAAGGTCCTAAGCCTGACCCGCCTGCATTGATGCGCTATTGCGGTTGTTACTAATTCCTTAACATCCATTTATTTATCGCACGTATTATTAAGTGTATGATTAGCTTATACTTTCTTCGTCGATCATGTAAATAAGTGTGCAGCAGTTTTTTCCTCCATTTACATTTTCTTATTTTTTCACGACTCTTCTTAGAGTGGATCAAATGGTCTAGGCTAGTTTGCAATTACTTGCTACTATTACTTTTATAGGCAATGAAAACAAACTTAAAAATAACACTGCAACAAAAAGCGTCTATGCTATTGTGTAATTATTTACTAGAACTACTTGCTAGGCAATGAAAATAAACTGAAAATTAACATTCCAACAGAAACGGTCTATGTATGCATTGTTTGTAATTATTTACTACTATTACTTTTATAGGCAATGCAAACAAACTAAAAATTAACACTGCAACAAAAAGCGTCTATGCTAGTGTGTAATTATTTACTAGAAATACTTTACAGGAAATGAAAAAACTGAACATTAACACTCCAACAGAAACGGTCTATGTATGCCTTGTTTGTAATTATTTATTACTATTACTTGTATGGGCAATGAAAACAAACTGAAAATTAACACTGCAACAAAATGCGTCTATGCTAGTGTGTAATTGATTACTCCAAATACTTTATAGGGAATGAAAATAAACTGAAAATTGACAATGCAACAGAAAAGGTCTATGCTACAAACTTTCTTTTATAAAATAAATTCAAGCTTTATATATGTATAATTCTTTCTTAGTATAAGAAGTTCAAGTTACATCCAGTCTTTTACACTCTTTAATGCACTATAATCAAGCTGTAGATACACTTTCTATTAAATGCATGCTGAGTTCATTGAATTTCATATCACATTTGAATTGAGATTTGGTTTCTTATTTCGAGATCGTGATCTTCCTGTTTCAAAGCAACCACATAAATTATAATTAATGTTAGGAAACATTGCATTAAGGATTCTATGTTTATTGAATGCAGATACATGCGATAGAGTTTGAGCTCATACGATCTAGTTTTGAGCACACAATGGAATTTTGAGCATATACGCTGTTTAGAGCGAAAACGTTTTGGTCGTGAGCACATAGGATGGAGTTTTGAGCAAATACGATAATGTTTTAGGCTCCTACGATGGAGTATTGAGAACCTGTGATGATTTATTCTCGAAAGAAGATCCAAATAATTTAAAACGGCTTTGGGCTATTCGTTATAAAGGTTTCATTTGGATATTTTGCCTGGTTGGGAGAATACGAGACGCTCTTGGGTATATTATACCGAATCTCCGAAAAGGCTTCGATTTTTTTATCAGCTTTGTTAAAAAGCCGAGTATATACTGGATCAGGTTTGGCACTACTTTTTCATGAATCAAGGGCCTATTTTTTTTAATATTACGCCTACTATGCATATAATCGATCAGTTTCTGGGTGATAGGAATAGGTTTATAAGAATCTTGGGCTTATTGATTTTATATACATAAATCCTACTATATAAGCGATAAAGGGCCTATTGATTATAACTATTAGGAATGCTTGTAGTAGGATTCTGCTATGGCACTATTATATTCTTAGATACTAACAAGATAGGTTAGGATAAGTTAGGATTCAAGGAATATGATAAAGAAGAAATTTCTTGCAATCATACTTCTCTTTTTCACGGGAATTTTCGTCTTTAATTGTTGATCAAGATTATCCTCAAGAAAATTAAATTGTCATTCCAAGCGATTTTGTCTTTTCTAAATTCCCTGTATGAAGCTTTATTAAAGATCAAAGTGCCTTGGAATCAGACTTTTCTTTTCCCTGCGTATAATCTACATTTACAATAAAATACAGAAGTCTCAAGAATTAAGTAAGTTTAAGGTCGTAGGTTACCCGAAGGAAGAAAAAAAGTAATTCCAAGTACTTTCCCATAAATTTATCAGATTCCCTAAAGAGAACTTATTAAACGTGAAAGTACTTTGAATCACACTTTTCTTTTCCCTGTAGGTAATCTACTATTTCGAGATAATGACAAGGACTAACTGATAAAATAATAACAAGGGTTAATTGCCCCCCCCCCTCCCTCCCAAATGCTGAAAGCGATGCAGTTGCTGAAAAAGAGAAATTTAATATAAATTGAAAAAAATGATTAAAAGATAAAAAAATACTGATAACATAATACTAAAATTAAGAAAGACTAATGGATAAATGTGACAAGAATCTATTGAGCGAATAAATGACAAAAACTGACTGATATAGACAAGTGTAGGCCATGAATGGTCTCTTGCAGTCTCCTTCTTTTCTTATGTTCTTATGTTCTTAAATGATAATTAGATTATTAACTAATTGAAGAAAAAAAATGAAAAAACTAATTGATGATTTAATCGAATATTGATTAATTGTTAAAAAAAATGAAAGTACAAATTAGCTGTTAGAATATTGACTAATTAAATAAAAAGAATGAAAATAATATAATTGATAATTATAATATTGGCTGATTGGATGAAAGATTGAAAGGACTAACTTATGATTTGAATATTTACTAATTGAACAAAGAAGAATAAGCCAAATTGACATTTAGAATATTGACTAATTTTAAATAAAAGAATAAAATTAATAATTAGAATATTGGCTCAGTGCATAAAGGATTGAAAGGATTAACTGAAAAAAATATTGACGAATTGAATGAAAGGAGATTTGATAATTAAAATATTAACTAATTGAATAAAATAATGAGAGGAATTAATTAATAATTATAATATTTACTAATTAAATGAAATAATGGAAGAAATAATTGATAATTAGAATATTTACTGAGTGAATAAAAGAATGGAAGGAATAACTTATAATTAGAATATCAACTAATTGAATAAAAGGATTGAAGGACAAATTGATAATTAGAATACAGAACAATTGAATTAAACAATGAAAGGAATAATAGATAATTAGAATGTTGACAAAATGAAGAAAGATTAATTGATAATTAGATTATTTACTAATTGAATGAGAAATAATTAAACGACTAATTGATAATTAGAATATTGACTAGTTTAATAAATGAATCCAAGAACTAATTGGGAAATAGAATATTGACCGAATGAATGAATGATTAATACCAACAATTGGTAATTGAAATATTGAATGATTGAATAAACGAATGAAAGGATTAATGGATACTTAGAATATTGACAAATTCAATTAAAGGTCTAATCGATAATTATAAAATTGACTAATTGAATGAAAGGTGTAATCGATATTATAATATTGAAAAATTGAATGAAAGGTCGAATCGATAATTATAATATTGACTAATTGAATGAAAGGTCTAATCGATAATTATAATATTAACTTATTGAATGAAAGATCTAATCGATAATTATAATATTGACTAATTGAATGAAAGGTGTAATTGATATTATAATATTGACAAATTGAATGAAAGGTCTAATCGATAATTATAATATTAACTTATTCACTAAAAGGTCTAATCAATAATTATATTATTGACTAATTGAATGAAAGGTCTAATCGATAATTATAATATTAACTAATTGAATGAAAGATCTAATCGATAATTATAATATTGACAAATTGAATGAAAGTTCTAATCGATAATTATAATATCGAATAATTGTATGAAAGGTCTAATCGATAATGATAATATTGACTAATTGAATGAAAGATCTAATCGATAATTATAATATTGACAAATTGAATGAAAGTTCTAATCGATAATTATAATATTGAATAATTGTATGAAAGGTCTAATCGATTATTATAATATTGACTAATTTAATGAAAGGTCTAATCGATAATTATAATATTGACTAATTGAATGAAAGGTCTAATCGATATTATAATATTGACAAATTGAATAAAAGGTCTAATTGATATTTATAATATTGACTAATTGAATGAAAGGTCTAATCGATAATTATAATATTGACTAATGAATGAAAGGTGTAATCGATATTATAATATTGACAAATTGAATGAATGGTCTAATCGATAATTATATTAACTTATTGAATGAAAGGTCTAATCGATAATTATATTATTGAGTAATTGAATGAAAGGTCTAATCTATAATTATAATATTAACTAATTGAATGAAAGGTCTAATCGATAATTATAATATTGACTAATGAATGAAAGGTGTAATCGATATTATAATATTGACAAATTGAATGAATGGTCTAATCGATAATTATATTAACTTATTGAATGAAAGGTCTAATCGATAATTATAATATTGACAAATTGAATGAAAGTTCTAATCGATAATTATAATATTGAATAATTGTATGAAAGGTCTAATCGATAATGATAATATTGACTAATTGAATGAAAGGTCTAATTGATAATTATAATATTGACTAATTTAATGAAAGGTCTAATCGATAATTATAATATTGACTAATTGAATGAAAGGTCTAATTGATAATTATATTATTGACTAATTGAATGAACTTTCTAATCGATAATTATAATATTGACTAATTGAAAGAAATAAATAAACACTTTATGGAACTCTCGCTAGCCATGTGGAGAGGGAGTAGAACCTTCAACCTCGAGACATGCTGACACTCACCCTTGAGGGGGTAAGTGACTGCACACGAAGCATCATGCGCATAACCAATCACATGGACGCTATCATACCCTTCAGGTCTTCCCAGCACAACTTACTCTCTCCTCTGTTCCGAGACCCGGCCCATGAATTACCAGCCTGCCCATATGCAACATACCCCGCCGTCTACCACTGGTATTCCATATCTGGCTACTCATGTCCACATGAAGTGGAACCACGAAGGGTTTTATGATCGTGGGTTGGTGCCAAGTCTCTGGTGCTTTCAGGCTTGACTGTGCTCGTCACTCTGTTCTTTATGTAGATTTCACCATTTCAATTTGTGGGCGTCTGTCTGTTCTTTATGTACATTTCACCATTTCACTCTACGGTCGTCACTCTATTCTTCATTCAGCATTTTAATTTGCGGCCGTCACTCTGCTCTTTATGTACATTTCAGCATTTCAATTTGCGCTCATCACTCTGTTCTTTATGTACATTTCACCATTTCAATTTGCGGGCGTCAGTCTGTTTTTTATGTACATTTCACCATTTCAGTTTACGGTCGTCACTCTATTCTTTATTCAGCATTTCAATTTGCGGCCGTCACTCTGCTCTTTATGTACATTCAGCATTTTAATTTGCGGGCGTCAGTATGTTCTTTATGTACATTTAACTATTTCAATTTGCGGTCGTCACTTTGTTCTTTATGTACATTTCAGCATTTCAATTTGCGTTCGAGAGATCTCGTCCACGTTGCGAAGTTTGGATGCTACAAATTACTCTATAGGAATAAAGGATGAAAATTGATAACGATAAATGACCATAATTGTCCACAGGAGTTACCCCTATTTTGGATAACCGCAGAGGTCAGCCCCACTGAAGTGAAATGGGGGTCCGCGCCCCAAGGGAACTCATGGTTTCCCCTGTGGCAGGTAAGTATTAATTTCTGATTCATAAAAGAATTCTGAATAAATATTGACTAAATTGAAAAGGACAATTAGATAAAAGATGATGTTTGGTTGATAGATAAAATATACAGGGGGAAAAAGGACAAAAGAATGAAAGGATCAAATTTATAAAGGAAATATAAGAAGTAATTGATTAAAAAATACTAAGGATTGATCGATAAAGGATTAGCGATGATTCATAAAAATAAACGATTGTTTGATCAAGAATGACAAAGACGGTATAAGCGTAGTCAAGAATTAACGATAAAAGAATAGGGAGACTAATCGAGAAGAGAATAACAAGGATTAATCGATAAAAAAACGGTGTGGGATGATTGCTATGTGAATTATTAAATTATGAAAGCAGGATAAAGACTTATTGATAGAAGATATCACGGATTAACTGATAAAAGAATGGCGAGGGCTGATTGAAGAAAATGACATGCATATCCCAGTGCTGCTCTCTTTAAAACCTCGACATTAATATATTTAACTCTCCAAAATAATCTCCGACTATTCTTACATTATCATCAATCGCTTTCCTACATAATTATATGGTGAACATCAACGCTACTCATGCTTTCAACCGTCTTCGGACTATACAACTCGCTGAACTCCGGCAGTGCCTAGAATGGTTTTATCAGTGGCTCTTGCGACAACCTAGATATTCACCAGATAGGTTTAGCTTAAATAAACGGCTGAGAGGCAGACAGATATTGGTGACAAGGTTATATATAAACTTAGAGAATTTAGTCTAGTTGCACAATCCCAACTTAACAACTTTATAAGAGAATCTTCTTTGTGTGCTTTAGATTTTTGATTTTTAGACTCTAGGCTATATATGTGTTTCTTAGATCTTCTGAAGTGTCCTTTAGATCCATGCCCTTTATGTACTTTAGATCAGCGACCTTTAGTTATGATTGTTTAAGATATATTTTATTTTGACTCCTGATGCGTAGTTATGTTTAACTTTGGATATACGATATTTAGATTTGTCATTTATATTTGTGGACTAGAAAAATATGTACTTTGGATCTGTTTACTTTCGTTCTGCCTTGTTAAAGTGGGTCGTTAAGGTCTGTTATCTATAGATATGTATATTTCAGATTTGAGATCTATAGATTACGTTATTTTGGTTATGCCATCTTTAAGCACTCGTTTTTAGATTATATATATATATATATATATATATATATATATATATATATATATATATATATATATATATATATGTTTTAGATATGTTTTTTACATTCCTGTGCTTTGTATATCTTGGCTTTACATCTTTAATCATTGGTAATGTGTATTCTAGATCTGTGTTTTTACATATGTAATCTGAAGACCTGTGTGGATTTAGAATTGTGCCCCATATTAGATCTATAATTCTTAACTATATGTTATTCGCTGATAAATGTTTTTCGGAAACGAGATTTATATTTCTGTTTACTCCTTAGAATTCTTAATTTTATGTATTCCCTTTGCAATTTTTCTTTGTCAAAGAAGGTCTATCAAACCTTGTTAAGCTCACAGTCACAATCATGCATTGTCGTTTTAAGAAATTATTGTTAAAGTGAGATATTTTTGTGGTAATTAAAAAAGAGTGAAAACAATTAATCACTATTAATGAATTTACTCAATAGGAAGAAAATGGCTGAGTATATACATAAAAATAAAAAAGAATATCAACGATTCTATGAATTATATAATTAATCGCTTAACAAAAGAAGAGAAGAACTTTATTAGTTTCCTTATACACGGAAAAGAAATTACAGATGGGATTCCGAGTGTTTTGGTATTTATTAACAGAAAAATACTCAACATCTAAAACTTAGATTGATTTAGACAGAAAAATGCGCACTCCTATTCCCTCTCAAATTCACCTCGAGGGTTTTATTTCTATTTAAAGCGCAAGAAAGTTGATAGGACGGAAACACTTGGAATGCCCTTTCCTTTTTCCTTATCGGGTTTAATATCAGACAAAGTTACATTTCACCAACTGTTAAAACATCAACTCAAACTAGAATTAACAAGGTCTGCTGACTAAAAAGTCGCGTGCTCTCACTTTTCTGATTTATGACCTTTCGACCTTTAAAACTTTCAATAATTCACGGACTAACATAAGGATTTCAAATTTCGTTAGTATATGCCGAATAGTTATGATGTTATTGCCTAAACAAATTAATTCTCGGGATAACCTTGGGTGGTGTAGGTTATGTTAGTGAAAGTGGTGGTGATGTAGGTGGGGAGTGTGTAGGTGGTGGGTGTGTAAGTGGTGCAGGTGGCAGTGGTGTAGGTTGTGGTGTAAGTGGTGTAGGTGGTGCATGTGGTAGTTGGGTATGTGGTGTGGGTGGTGAGGTATCTGTTGTTGGTGTAGGTGGCGTGTATCTGGTTCTGGTGTTGGTGTAGGTGGAGGTAGTTTAGGTTGTGCTAGTGTAGGTAGTGGTTGTGTAAGTATTGTAGGAGTTGGTGGGTGTAGGTGGCGATGGTGTATGTAGTGATGGTGTAAGTGGTGTTGTTATAGGTGTTGTTGTTGTAGGTGGTGGTGGTGTCGGTGGTAGTGGTGTATGTGTAGGTGGTGGTGTAGGTTTCGGTGGTTGCAGTGTAGTAGTGGTGGTGGTGGCAGGGGTGTAGGGGCTATAGCTTGGGGTGGTGTAAGTGGTAGCAGGTGTAGGTGGTGGCGGCGTAGGTGGTGGTGTTGTAGGTGATGCTTTTATATGCAGGGGTAATGGTATAGGTGGTAGTAATTGTATAGGTGGTGGTAATGGTATAGGTGGTGGTGGTGTATGTGGTGCTCGTGTAGGCGGTGGTGGTGGTGTAGGTGGTGGTGGTGTAGGTGGTGGTGGTGTAGGTGGTGGTGGTGTGTGTGGAGTGTAGGTGGTGGTGGGGTAGGTGTTAGTAGTGTAGGTGTTGTATGTGTTAGTAAGGGTGTAGGTGGTATATGTGGTGATGTAGTTGTAGGTGGAAGGTGGTGTAGGTGGCATATGTGGTTTAATGGATTGTGGTATAGGTGGTGTACATTATGTAGGTGATCATTCGAAAGAGAATGTAAAACAACATAAGGGTTTCAAATTCCGTTAGAAATGGCGGAATAGTTACAATGTCATTAAAAAAAAAAAAAAGAGCAAAACGAGGACCGACCGAACGACTGATATAGTGAGAAAGAGAGTCACACGCGACTTAAAATTGCGAAGATTACGTTATCGATTTTTTCACTAAATGCAAACAATCCTCAGCAGTTTTTATGTAAATAAATACAGGCCATCAGTGTTATTTTAATGCTTAAAATTAATAGAGAGAAACAGTAAAAATATTCGTACCAAACTCACTCTAACATCTTAACATTCCCTTTCGTTACAAGGTAATAATTGATTGTCCTTCACTCTGGAGCGGTTACCGTGCTAAACTTATTGACTATGTCTATGGTTCTAATTCTTTTGCATGCCTCGAGTCAGAGGGATTGCATCTCACGTGGATAGAGAGCTTTATTGAAGGTTGATTTGGAAGCTGTTACTTAGCGGGGAGCGATGAAGTTAGGGGAGAGTTGTGTGAATGAAAAAAATCCGCCTCTCCAGAATGCCAGAATAAATAGGTTATAAATGGCTTGAGTTTGCAAACTGTAGCAAGCACGGTATTGTCAGCGGTCGCTGGCTACGCCAACTCAATTATCTGAATCATAGGATGTAAAAGAGAAAAGTACTTTAGCCATAAGTTCTATGCGAAAGAAATATAGACAGACAGATACAAAAATGTTGTTTCATTAACCAATTTTAACTTCGATAAGTTCTAAGTTCGACGAGGAGTGTGCCATTGCAAAATATGAGAAGGAAATTGACAGGCATTCATTTTTCATCAGCTTCATCCTAATTAGGTTCTAGTTTATCTACGGGGTAATATTACAAGACATGTCATAAACAAGCTTAAACAAAGTTTTAACGAAATAAAAATATTCAGGTGTCAAATTTCTCGCCTATTTCTCATTGGAATAATTCATCTTTTGTTTTAATAACAATAAAACGTCCAACTGTCTAAAAATAATGTTTTTGCACGATAGTGGTAAATTCACCAACTATAGGGCAATGTTGCTGTAAATTTAGGAAGATAAGTGATGTTAGACTATTAAGAAAGATAGTGTAAGAAATTGCAAAAATGAGAAAGTTAAGCCAAATAAATTGGATAATTTAACATTTTCCATCAAAAATGTCTTTACAAAATCAGGAAATATTTATAAGTGCGAACATTATCATCAGTTATTCACCTCCCTGGCAGAAGGAAATCTTTCAACTCATTTTTGCGACAATTGTCGATTTACCGAGTGCCTACATTAAATTTTTTGTCTCTGGGATAATTTCCATTGATCATATCAATCGTATAATACCATATATCTTTCTATTTTTTTCACAATTTGGTGTCAACGAGCATCTCTGATGCTAAAAAAAGTCCCCCTTTCCACCATTTTAGGCGCAAAGATATTCGCCCCATTTGTCAGTGATCTTTAGAATCTTCATTTTCCATTTATCATCTCTAATAGAAGAGAGAACGTCGAAAGTTACGAGACAGATCCGCCATAAATGAATAGACGCAAAAAGGAAGTCTTTAATCTAGTATTCAAAAGCGATCGGAAATGACCCTCTAGAAACGAGTTCGGTAAGAGACCTCGGATTTTATGAGGACTAGAAATTGTATGAATGCATATTCATTATATTTACACGGTAAAAATATGATTGATTCACACAACTATATTATCTCCATGATAACGACGAGGTGCGCACCATCCTTATTTTAACATTACTCACCCCGGTAACTATTCACCCAATTATCGTTTGATTGCACACGTTTGAGAAAGAGAATAATAAATTTGTTTGTTTGCTTCAGTGGCGGTTTGCATTACCACGAAGCAAACCATGAATGACCGTTATGATCGGGGTTATAATCTATCGAAGACAGATAACATCTCGTTTCGTAAGTGTTTTATGAAATAAATTGGAGTCTTTTTCCTCCTCCTCCCTTATCTTAATCATGGGTGAAAGGGATATTTTGGGTGCCGCAATTAAGTGCCGCCTCCGCTGTTTAAGTGATAACAGCCGACACTTGTATTTGGGTGTCGTCTACTACTACTACTACTACCACTTACACTACTACTAATACCACTAACACTGCTACTACTACTACAATAACAACAACTAGCACTACGTACACTGTATGTGGTAATATTCAATTTCGCCCAGAAAAAAATGTACTTACGATTCGCATGTGCGTATGTGTGCACGATAAAAGACCTAAATATAATCCACTTTGGCGTCCGTAAATCGATTTTCTTCCTGGTTGAGGAAGAGCGGAGATAAGATGAGTCAATTTAGGCGCCGTTTTCCCCTCGGCCGGTCATTCCCCTCTCCATTCATGTCACCACGAAAGAGGGGAGGCCCTGTGGGGGACCTCAGGCGAAAGACCGCAGTTCAAGGAGAGGTGAATCAACCCGACTAGATTAATTATTTTGGTTTTTAGTATGGTAGTGAGGGACTCAAGAATGAGACAGCCATTATCAGGGATTATTTTCGGGCAAACATGGCAGTAACAATAGTGTCTTATTCCTCACCCTAGTATTTACTAATGGTAATTATAATAGTAATAAGTCTAGCAATTTCGCTTATCTAATGGTCATTTGGTACTTTGGAGCTGATATGGAACGAAGGTTAGTCGGTCGTCGGCCCGAAGGGCAACTGTCCTATTTTAAAAATCGGTCAAAAAAGCATCAAAGCTTATTTTCATTTCTACCTTTGTGTGTTTCTGTTTTAGTGTGAGTTCTACCTGAACAACTCCAACGCATTCGAAGGTGCTTTGTTATAAATATATTTATAACAATAAATATATTTATAATTCTAACGAAATTTGAAACCCATTTGTTGTTTTACATTCTATTTCGAATGATATAACTTCAAAAGTCCTCCCAAGGTTAGCCCGGGAATTATATTGTTTTGGCAATAACATCACAACTATTCGGCCGATTCTAACGATATTTGAAACCCTTATGTTGTTTCACATTCTCTTTCGATTGGTATGGTTGCCAAATTCCAGCCAAGGTGAATAGGTCAGAGCACGCGCGACATTTTGGTCAGCAGAGCTTGTTTTTCTGAGCTTGTGTTCTTGCTTGCTGCTTTTTGGTCTCTGGTTTGTTCATGTGTGAGGTTGTTTTTGATCTGCTTCTGAGCGGGTGCATGGGAGATTTTTGTTTTATGGAAGTTTTTGTGGGCTCGTATTTTTCTTGTTTTTTTGTGAGGGGAGGAGGATCTTTTTCCTCCTCTTCACTTTCGTCGGTTTCTTCGGTGTCTGGCTGTATGTTGTTCTTCCTGATCTTTTAGTATTCCCTCCTTCCATGGGTTGTAGATGTTAGTAATAGCATAGATTGATGGAGGATTGTCTGGGAACCATTGGTTTCAACTGGCCTCGTGTTTTCTAAGATGTATATTGTAGTCTCCTGCAAAGCTTCCCGGTGCTTTGACGTTAGCAGCTTGAGCATACATCAACATTGCCATAACTTCGTTGCAGTGTTGTCTTTCAGCCAATTGTTGTTGGGTATCCAGGTTCTTCTTTCTTTCTTTACTGTTCCCATTTGCTAGCTTTCGAAAGCTGGGCGTTTTCTTTAGATGTCCTCGGCTTGAGTGATTATGTTGTAATGACGATAAATAAATTGGCAGCCATCTCGTCATTGGTAGCTTGTTTAGAACCACCAAAAGAATTGGGTTAGGTAGTTTAGTTCTTTTATAGTTTGTTTTTAGGGTAGATTAATTTGGGGGGGATTGTTTCAGTTGGTTTTTAGTAAGTTGTTACCTTTTTCTGCTGTTTTTCAGGCGAAAACGAACCAAACAAAAAGCCTATTCTAGTTAGGCGCCGTGGCATAGCCTTTTTTCCAAAATGACTGATATTTGTGATAGTTGTGAAATAACTGCACTTAATTCCTCGTCTAAATATTATGGCCTATTTACAGCTGTAGTTGATTCTTTTTTTAAATACAAGGCATAATCCAAAAGTATGGCTAAATTAGATTTAACGAGAAGAATATGGAGATGACAGAGAAATTTGAAGATTCGAAGACAAAAAAAGCAAATATGACTGGTCGGAATCTATTTATAAATCTAAACGTGCTTAAATAACCTATGACACCAAACCTTGTATATCATAGTTAAATGGTATCATCATAGGAGTACCTAGCCAGCACTCGGTGGGTCACTAAGATTAAACTTGTTGGAGACCTTCAAAAGGGAAAGATGCGACATATTTCTTGAAATACTGACGGACATTCGTAGAGTTTGGCCATAAGTTTTCCATTTTTTCCTTTAACTTTTGTTTTCATTTTTGAGGTTTCTAAACAAATAAAATAAATCATGCTAAAATAAAAAGTTGATAGGTAAGAATCACTCCAAAGCGAAACGAAAAAATTCGTTATGCTACTGAACATTAACCTTTATCGTTGACGCAAACCTAAGCCCTGGTGACTGATAAGATTGATTGTTGTACTTACTTCTCTCTCGTATGTTCTGTTCTCAGCAAAGACGGCAAAGAAAAGTGAAGTTTAAGGCGGCAAAGTAAAGTGAAAGCGGGAAAGACGCCAAATATTTTTCGCAATACCCATTCAAATCTGAATGTTTTCTTCACGTGTAAACTCCAATGGAAACTGCAGTGTCAAATTAAGACCAGTCTAAGTGCCAGTGCCTGTAAAAAAAACGGATTACAGCACGCAAGAAGAAAAGGAAGAAACACCTATCACAGACAAGGTAAAGTGGGATTGGACATAAAAATTGTTTTCCTTCCTTTCTGCTCCCCCACTATAAACCCCACACTGACTAATAAGGTAGAGAGAGACAAAGAACAAAAAATGACAACAGGACGGGCGACACCCTTCCAATTAGTCTGAGGATTATCCGCGAGAGGTCAAAACCTGACAGTAGGGAGCTCTTTGCCAAAGTATACAGGGAGTTAAACGTTGCACTCGTCAGGCTTATAGACACCCCATTTGGGTACACTGCAATATGTCAAAAAAGAAGCGGACGCGGAACACTTGGTCTTATCCAAAGCGACCCAAATGTTCAGTAAAATTAACCTGACTCTCCAAATTCCCCCTCAAATACAAGCTCATAGAAGCATTATAGGTAGGCGGTTGGACTCCTGGGTGGGACACCACTCAACCAACGAGATCGCAGAGGAGATTGAACACAACCATAACTGGGCGAAGGTAACCGAAGTCATAAAGTTTAAAGAGTACACCCATGTCTTCGAGGTCATCTTTCAGGACACGAGCATGGCCTAAAGGGCTACAGAACTTGGCATCCTGCTCTTTCACGTCAGATATGTCCGGACCAAATCAAGAGCGATGAGTTTATAAAGATACATGCATGCTTCATATCCTATAAATATAATCAACACACCACGAAGTCATATCCGCAAACTCACGCCCTTTGCTCGATTCGGGGTCAATCTGGCCACGTATGGCGGGACAGCAGGAGCAACACACGCAAATGTGTGAACTGCGTGGGCGAACATGGGGCCATGACAATGTCATGGCCAGTCAAAACAGGAAGCGATTAGAACAAAACAGGAAGAAAGGAAAGAAGAAGAAGACGAAGCAAGATCCAACAGGACTTACGCCAAGGTCGCAAAGACAGAGATCAATGAGAGCGCCATTCAACGGACCTACTTAAAGGTAGAGAGCCAGCAATCGACCAAAATTATGTGCTGCATATATTATGTACACATCACGAATCTTACTAACCCAGGAACCCTCAGGAATAAATTTAACCAAATGATTGTAAAAAAGCAATGCAAGAGATGTGGCTCCCTGAGAATCCCCCATTTGAAGATTCCTAAGGATAAAAAATCCAACCTTCCCAAGCAGCCCCTATGAAAATGGAAACAGTGCCCGCCCCCCAGCAGAGGAGAACCAGCAGACCACCGAGCTACAACCAACTGAAGAGACTCTTCAACCAATAGTTGAAAATAGAAAAACGATTGTAGGAATAAATCAACCCTCCAAACAAGGAACCAGCTGTGAAGATCCCCCAACCGGCAAAGGATAAGATCTACCTTAGCCTCCAGAGATCACAAACATATTGTCACAAACTGGGATCAGGTGACATGCTTAGATTCTTTAAACCGAAAAGTTTATAGCCAAGGATAGAAGACGCGTTGACTTAAAACAAAACTTTATTTACAAAAGGAATATAATGAGAAAAAGGGATCTGTCCTAGGTTGAGTTTCGCTCCTGAAGGAATTAGTATTGCCCAAAATAAGAAAATTTACGGACTAACTTGTTAACTTAATTTTTAACTTAAATCTGATGGGCAGCTACGACAATTACCTATTATGAGTCCCTCAAACTAATAAATTAATACTTACAGATGTACCGCAAACCAAAATGATATCTATATACATACAGGCGCATATAATTTTACTATCTATATGAGACCATGGAGAAAGAAAGTTGAGCCACAAAGAGAAAAGGGAAGTACTCTCCAGTAACGTCACCACAATGCAATAACGCGCAATGACCGACCATATATATATATATATATATATATATATATATATATGAAGGCATATACCAAAAATCACAAAACAAGGACACCACACACGGTTGTCCTACCAAAAATGCACGATAGGTACAACACTCGCGGTAATCCTGCACAAAAATACAATAAAGGGCTACAACTCTGCCGGTTGTCTTACACCTAGTCAATAAATCACAATAGCCTTTCGAGACGCACGAAACCGTAAAATATGTGCACGAAGTCCACTCTGTTCCTGAACACAACTTTCTTTTCCAAGCACAAAAAACATGGTCTGTCTTCTATGAAGAATGAAGGCCTCGGCATCGAATTCTATGGAACAATAATAAATATGGATCGTTTAAAACCCCAATGCTATATCAAAATATAGTGAAAATTCTTAACTCTAGATATCAAATAACTTTCTTTCATAACAAAATCGCAATAATTCTTAATCCAACTTTAATATTCAATTAAATAACTAGTAAGGAACTGTCCGATCAAGGCGAACGAAAATTCTAGAATTTTTAGGATGACGTGTCAGCGTCAAAATAATCGGACGAAGGTCCTACGATATTACGTCATAGCCCTCATCAGAAAAAAATTCAAACTCTCAGATATTACGTGTGTGACATATTTTTACACTGAGGATAAATTTACCAATAAAATTTAGCCCAGGCACACACGTTGGATCCTCCAGAATACTCAATCTAATCTGTGTGCTAACCTTACTAAAAAAATCTGCCCCTAAGTTCTCCTTCCCTTTTATAAATTCAATTTTAATTTTAAAACCTTGTAATGCCAACGCCTTCCTCTGACTCGTCCATTCAGGTGTTTACATGAGTTGAGATAAACCAAAGGATTATGATCAGTTTGCACTATAAACTCTGCCCCATAAAGGTACATTGCATATTTCTTTGCAGCCCATACAACAGCCAGACATTCCTTTTCAACCACTGAATATCTTGTCTTCTTATCTAGGAGCTTCCTACTGGCATAACTAACCGGAAATAGCTTTCCTTAGAGTTTCTGAAGCAGTACTGCACCAATACCGTAATCGGATGCATCAGTACGCAGCACAAATGGACGAGACAGATTTAGAAGACAGAGAATAGGACGATTCGTCAGCATCGCCTTGAGTATGCTATATGCCTTTTCTTGTGCCTCATTCTAAGGAATTCTATTTGGCCGACCTTTTCTGGTAAGATCTGTCAGAGGAGCGGCCACTGAGGAGTAATTGGGAATATAATTCCCGTAGAATCCCGTCATACCAATGAAGGAGCTTACTTCTTTCTTGGTGGTGGGGCGCTTGGCGCATTTGATTTTCTCGAAGTTCATGTTATGAAGAGATAGAGTCCCATCATAATTTTGTGTCCAATGAATTCAATATTGTCACTTGCTATTACGCATTACGATGGTTTAACTCTCAAGTTGGCTCCGTGGATTCTCTTAAAAACTTCCTGAAGTACTGACATGTGCTGTTCCCAGCTTTCAGTATGAATTACTACATCATCTATATAATTCTCGACGTTCTTTACACCTCTAAGCAACTTCCTCATGCTTCGAACAAATGTAGCGCTGGCATTAACCATTCCAAAGGGCATTTTGAGGAATTTAAAACATCCGTCGGGGGTTACGAATGCACTCTTCTGGATGTCTTCGGGTCGCATGGGTATTTGCCAATATCCTTTGGAGAAATCGAGCTTACTGAGTAATCTGCTCTTGCTCATCCGCACAAATAAATCTTCCGGAGCGGTCATGGGCTCTGGATCGAACACAGTAATCTTATTAAACTTCCTGAAGTCGACACAAATCCTGTTGGAACCATTATTCTTATTCACTCTTACTACGGGTAAGGCATATGGCGACGATGATGGCCGAATTACTCCTGCTACCCATCTCCCTGATGTCCCTTCTGAGAGATTCTCTAACATTATGAGGGACTAAATAGGGCTTTGATCTTACCAGGGCTTCCGTTGTGAGAAGCACTTGATGCTGAATGAATGAAGTTGTACCGGGGCATTGAGTAAATATATCTTCATATTCCTTGAGAAGATGCTCAGGTTTTCCTCTTTGATCCGTAGTGAGCTTAGCACCGATTGCAACATCGTTATAAGTTCCATCCGCAAGCGTTGCAACAGGATTCGGAAATTCGCACGTCCCACCACCTTGAATTGGGTCTTCCTCTATAGGTATAATCAAGGCTTCAATCACATTGGTGTCTTCTAGGTCTACGGGGATCTCATCCCTAGTCTGATATTTCTTTAAGAGATTTATATGGTAGATTTTCTCTTTGCCCCCTACCATAATTCCGTAGTCAGTGCTAGAGCATACTCTTTCCACTATAAAGGAGCCTTTCCAGTACATTAGTAATTTGTTTTTCTCAGAGGGTACTAGTACCAAGACTTGCTCTCCCATAGCGAATGACCGGGGGCGAGCTTTCCGGTAGTAGTAGTGTTTGTGGCGCCCTTGTGATTTAGAGAGCTCTTCTTTGGCTAGCTGCATGGTTTCTTTCAGTCGGTTTCATAGCTCAAGTACGTACTGGTAACTACATTTGGTTTCGACTTCATCAATATTTTTTGCCCAAAGCTCTTTTAGTATTTGCATGGGGCCTCGTATCCTTTTTCCATAAAGAATTTCAAATGGGGAAAATCCCGTCGATTCTTAGGGAACTTTACGGTATGCAAATAGGAGAGGATATATATATCGATGCCACCGGCGAGGTTTCTCTTGGCAAAGTTTTCTCAAGATGCGCTTCAGGGTGCCATTGAATCTCTCCACGAGCCCGTTGCACATGAGGTGGTATGGTGTTATCGTAAGCTGACGAATACTGAGTAGTCTTGAGACTTCTCTCATGCACGCAGAAACAAACTGGGTCCCCAAGTTACTAAAAATTTCTTCAGGAATTCCAACCCGACTAAAAATGTCAATAAGTGCTTCGGCAACGGTTTCTAAGTCGATGTTCTTCAGGGGCACTGCCTCAGGGTACCGGCTGCCGTAGTCAACGATGGTTAGTATATATCGGTGTCCAGCTTCAGAAGGAGCATTTATAATCCCTATCAGGTTGATGGCTACTCTCTTAAAGGGCGCGTCTATTAATGGCATTTTTCCCATTGGGGCTCTGGGTATGCTTCCTCTTGAGACATTCTTCTGGCATGCATCACATGATCTGCTGTAGCGGGCCACATCCCCCCCAATACCGGGCCAATAGAAATTTGACAGTATCCGGTCCAATGTGTTTTTGGTTCCAAGATGTCCCCTAGAGATGGAATCGTGTGCAATTTCCATCACCTGCTGCCTCCATTGAGCTGGGACACATATTTGATGAATCACTTTGGCAATGTTCTTACTTCTGGGAAGATAAATCCTGTATAGAATCTCGCTCTTGATTGTATTTGATGCCGTATTTTCACGTTTGGAAGATGGAATTTCATTAAATAAAATTCTTAAATGCCTCGTCGGCTTCTTGAAGTTTAATTAATTCTTGGCACACTTCTTTGTGACCTTTGCTCGCAGTTACAAGTAAAGGGTTCTTTTTTGTGGTTAGTTGAGCCTGGGCTCTCGTTGTTATCGCACAAGTCTCCTGCCATTTGGGGTCATGAATATCCGCAGGGAGAGCACCGGGAACATTTCCAATCACCAGCCCATATATGGAGTTCTCTATGCATACTGCATCCACTTTACCGGTTAAGTAGGGGGTGTCAGCGTGGATCTTGGCTAGTGGAGCCCTTTTTAAAGTGCCGTCCACAAACCTCAATGCAGTGATTTTTCCTGTGAGCTGGTTGTCTGATCAAGGCGGACGAAAATTTAAAAATATTTAGGATGACGTGTCAGCCTCAAAATAATCGAACGAAGGTCCTACGATATTACGTCATCGCCCTCATAAGAAAAAAAATGCAAACTATCAGATATTATGTGTGTGACAACATACCTAGCATGGTAGCAAGATTAATTAGAGAATCTACGCCACGGCACATAATCCATTCCCCAGTGTAAAAACGGATGAAAGGAATCTGCAAGTAGAAATACGACGAGGATATCCCAGAGGGGAAGGTTGAGGAAGCCCTCATCCTTGGGATGGTCTGATTGAACCAGGAAGCCTCCGCCACGACTTCGACCGCTGAATTCAACAAAAAAGAGATCCGGCAAAACCAGATCTCCATCATTTAGCACTTACATCCCGAAGAAGCACGTAATAAAGGAACGAGTAAACGATAGACAACATGAACAGACTGACTAAAGACATAACAATTCTACAGATGAACGCTGACGGATGGAACAACAAACAAACGACTTACGGAAATATAATTAGATAATGCCACCCTGACATTGTTTTGATCTTTGAACATAAAGTTGACACAGTAAAAAACAGGATGAAGATCTTCAAATACAACATAATTTCGAAGAACCAAAACCGGGAGCAATACGATCGTGCTTCCATCGCAGTCAAAAGGGGGATTCGATTCAAAGAACTTCCTTCTCTAGATGAATCCTATCTGGCTATCGAGGTTCAAACCACCTTGGGATCACTAGTGTTGTCCACTGGGTACCAACCCCCAAGAAGAGACTACCTGCAAGTGCACAACTTTCTCCAACTTTAAACATGCAGAAGAACATTCTTATTTTAGGGGGGAGGGGGGATCTCAATGCCAAATGTCAGGAATCCTGATATATCAGTCTTCATAATAAGAAGGGAAAGAATCTGAGGAACCTTTATATAGAAATATTGTAGTCCGCGCTGGGCCCGACTTCCTCACATTCATCAACAAACAATACGCAACCAAACCTAATATCATCCTAAATAGAGTAATTTTCCCTATAACTATTACATCCAACCTGGCCCCCTAATATCAAGTGACTACATCGCCACATTAATTATAATTTCCTCCAGTCCAATCCAGATTCCCGTTAGGGAGAGGAAGTGCTTCTCCCAAACTAACTGGGAGGATTACCGAACTCTTCTTAATTCATACATATCCCAACCACTTGAAGAGGCCACACTGGAATCATCGACCAGGAACGGGCCCAAATTAACGGAGAAAAGGGTGGAAGCGGATCGCACAACAGTACCCAGGAAAACATGCAAGACGCTACCAGCACCAACATGGACTTAGGAACTACATGACTTATCATACGAGTAAAAAGACTGTATAAGGAAATCAGACTGCTAGGCACTGATTGAAAAAGACGCAGACGACTAAGAACACTAAGGAGAAAAATGAAGATATATATAACAAAACAACAGACGGCACTATGGAATGACCTTATAAGCGAGCTCGAAGAAGAAGAACATATTCACCATCTATCCAGAAGAAAACACACACTTTGACCCTGACTTCAAAGAATACCTTCACCACGAACTAGGAAAAGAACTGGATAGGATATACCCCTTCAACAATGCATCTACTGACAGAGAAATTACGGGTTACGGGAGGAAAATAACCAAAAAGGTCAAAGCGACGCTATGTACCTTTAGACACAGAGCACAAGGTAAAATGGAATTGACAAAGCTTAACTTTACGAACGCCCCCCTGTAACATCATTGAGGGGTTTGTCAACATGATGAATTCGTTCCTAAACGTTGGATACTTTCCGGACGAATGGAAAATCGCTGAAATGATCTTCATTCCCAAACCAGAAAGGCCGCCTGACACACCAGCCAACTTCAGGCCCACTTGCCTTCTCGAGGTAGCAGGCAAGCTCTTCGAAAAGGTCCACGAATTAACGGAGGACAACAACCTCCATAACCAACATAATCATGGATTTAGAAGAGAGAGAGGAACTAACGCGGCGCTGGCAACAATCTCAAACAAGCTAGCAAATATTGCTAGCCAAATGAATTATGCTGACCTGATGCTCAGAGACGTCAAAAAAGCATTCGACAAAGTATGGAAGACTGGACTACATTACAAAATATTAAGATTAGGACTAAACCCAAGACTAGAAAAAATACTTTATGACTCCATAACAGATAGGAAGGCGTATATACAGATAAAAGACTACACTGTACCAGATTTCGACCTGTCTGCAGGCGCATCGCAAGGAGGGTGTCTAAGCCTTCTCTTACACAACATCTACATCCTGAACCTTCCAGATCCGATCAGGTTAGTCTCGCTGTACGTCCAATTCACAGACGATTCTCCCAGATTATTACTTCCCCCTTCAGAAATCCTGAACTCCTGACACAGATAACAGCCAGAGAAATAGATTACAACAAGGAGTAACAACAAGGAAAGAAGGTACCCTAGGAGACCTTGCGGTCCATTCAAGGAGGGTAACTTTGGACTAGCAATCGAGCGGGCACATGGCTGCTCAATTGTTTTGCCCCCCTAAACGGCCACTTTTCAATACTTTTTCTAGTCTTGACTTGAACTGGTCAACAGATTCACTGTTGACAACTTCTCCTGGAAGTGCGTTCCACTTACCGCAGATACTGTAGGTGAAAAAAATTCCACACAGATTGCGGTTGTAACGCTTCAGTTCAAGTTTGAAGCTGTGATTGCGCGTTCTGTTCTCACTCAGTGTGAAAATATCCCGGTAGTCAACATTGTCGAACCCTTGAAGTATTTTGAAAACTTCGATAAGCTGACCACGCAGTCTACGGGTTTCCAGCGAGAACAGATTTAATTCCCTTAGTCTATCCTCATAACTTATATGTTGGATAGAGGGAATCAGTTTGGTTGCCCTAGCTTGTACGCGTTTCAACCTTGCGATGTCCTTTCGAAACGAAGGACTCCAAAATTGTACGGCATACTCCAGGTGCGGCCGAACGAGGGAGTTGTACAGACAAAGTACTATCTCCTTGTTACGGTATCCCACCTGGCGCTTTATGTAGCCTAACCTACTTTGGGCTTTCTTCTCTGCCTCGATGCACTGTTTCGAGAACTTGAGGTCGCTAGTGATAGTAACACCCAAGTCCTTCTCAGTGTCACTCGATTCAAGAGCAGTGCCATTAAAGATGTACTGAGATTTGTGGTTTCGGTGGCCGATATGCCTTACTTTGCATTTCCTCACGTTGAAAGGCATTTGCCACGTGTCCGACCACTCCCTAATCCTTTGAAGGTCGTCTTGGAGGCGGGCAGTGTTCCCCTTCTTTGCCACATTGATACCAAGCTTGGTGTCGTCGGCAAATTTGGAGATTTTGGCAACCATGTCACCGTCCATGTCGTTGACATAGATAATAAACAGTAGTGGTCCCAGGACGGAACCTTGAGAGACACCGCTAGATACGGGCGCCCATTCTGAGGCCCGTCCATTCACCACTACTCGTTGCCGTCTGTCACTAAGCCAGCTCTCTATCCAACCTGCTACCTTGCCGTCTATGCCCTGTGCACGCACTTTCCGGAGGAGGCGGCGGTGTGGTACCTTATCAAAGGCCTTTTGGAAGTCAAGGTACACAACATCCACCGTTTTATCCCGATCATGTTCACTGAACACGAAGTGGAAGAATTCCACAAGGTTCGTCAGGCATGACCGTTGCCTTCGGAAGCCGTGCTGGGAACTCTTCAGTAGCAGGTTTAACTCTAAATAAGACGTTATCTTGTCCACTATCATGCTTTCCATGACTTTACGGACTATCGAAGTCAAACTGATGGGTCGGTAGTTTGACAGTTGGCTGGAGTCTCCTTTCTTGAAGATCGATCGGAGTCACCTCCGCTTCACGCCAGTCTCTAGGAACACATCCGGTCCGGATTGACATGTTAAAGATAGCGCACAGATTTCGTGATACTTCATCGCACACTTCCTTCAACACCTTGGATAGAAACCCATCCGGTCCGGGGGACTTATTCGTCTTTAGGTCAGCGATCTTTTTCTTTATTTCTCTTTCGGTGAAGTCCAGTACCTCCAGCTTTTCCCCCGAGTAGGGATCCGTCGGCTGGGGAATGGGAGCACACTTTTCAGTAAACACTGAAGAGAAGTAGTCGTTGAGGAGGTTAGCATTTTCTGCATCTGAATGCTTTAATGTCCCCTCCTTATTCCTCAAAGGGCCTATCCTTCGACGGATTGGTTTACGGCTGTTTACATATCCAAAGAACTCCTTGGGATTCTCTATACAGAGTCTCACTACGTCACTACTTACGAAAGAAGGTTGAAAATTGCCACAAACACCCAGAAGCTCACGTTAATTCCGCTCTTCCGTAGAAAAATGGGACCCATTGAAACTACTGACGCTGGCATTCCATACAACATGGAGGGGATAGTACTAGGACTAAAGAAAGGTAAAAATGGGTACTGGCCACGTTGCTCAAACAGTAGCGCAAGGAAAGGCAGAACTCAGCAAGCTCTACAGGTTCATAAACCTGAGCTTGGCTAACAAAAAGAAGATCTACAACGCGCACATTAGGTCAAAGCTACTGTACTCACCTATACCTATCAACACAAGTCCCCAAAAGCAATTCAGATATCCCCAAAGAGTACAAAAAGCAGTACTCCTACTTACCAACGTATGGAGGAGAGAAAGAAGAATACAGAGTGACCTACACCAGGAGCTCCAAGTGTCTCCGAT
Source organism: Ceratothoa steindachneri (assembly GCA_963969495.1). Lineage (NCBI taxonomy): Eukaryota > Metazoa > Arthropoda > Malacostraca > Isopoda > Cymothoidae > Ceratothoa > Ceratothoa steindachneri. Next base: position 125,817,537 of record OZ018319.1, on the reverse strand, counting down.
TCACATCGAACTTTAAGCAAGCGCCCGCAAGATCTGGTAGAAAATCGAAGGACACATGACGGACGAACTTAGACAAAGACACATTGACATTCCGTTGTAGGAGAGATACAGAAGGACAAGAAACTTTACTAGCAGTAAATAACAGACGGAAAGACAAGAAGAACCTATATACAAACCACCATGAATATGAGACTATGACAAACATACATAACTAAACAAATATTACAATCACGAACTAAAGTAACAAATACAACAACAAAAACAGAGTACGTAAAGCTTGTAAAAAGAAAAATGAGACACTGAGAAGAATACCAAACTCAGAAAAAAACGTCTGAGATACCATTTCACCAGGGATCTTGAAAAAGCCATTGAGAAGAACATTGACCTCTAATAAAAATATCCTGCGATACCCTTTCACCAAGGATATTTATCTCCATCTATTTTCCTATATTTCTATCTTTCCTCTGTCCATCTCTCCATCTCCAACTTCATTATGTCCAATGTCCCTGGTTGTCAAAACGGAAGGTTGAGATATGGTCAAAACCTACAGAAAAGTTAGCCAATTATATTGAAAAGTAAGTAAATGTAATCTAATGCTGAAAGTTTACCCAATATATAGAGTGGTGAAAGGGATCATAAATAGATCGAGGATGAAAACGACTTTTTGAGCGGACCATAACAACAATCAATACCACCACAGAGAGAAGATTTCAAAGTCAGCTAGGAATCATTTATATATATATTTATATATATATATATATATATATATATATATATATATATATATATATATGGGGGCTGGAGAATTACGAACTTTGGCTATTAGTATCAATGCTATTCATCTTTGCCTTGAACAAAACAACGAAACCCCACCGAGACGTTCTTTGTGGGGAGGCGAGAATCACGCAGGCGTCACCGATCGCCTCAAAAGAAGAATTTTCTTCGGTGCCAAGAAGCCACAATGGGTTGGGAGGCGACTTATGGGCACAGGAAAGCGTCACGCAAGGGACATAGGTCGCATTCAACTGAGGGTTCATATGAAGCCATTACTGCTAATAACACTAATACTGCGACAACACTGCCTCACATATACTACTACTTCGATTAATACTGCGATAACACTGACTAATACTACTACTTCAACTTGTCCTGCGACTACACTGACTAACACTACTACTTCAACTTATACTGCAACTACACTGACTAATACTACTACGTCAACTACTACTTTGACTAATACTGTGACTACACTGACTAATACTACTACTTCAACTTATCCTGCGACTACACTAACCAATACTACTACTTCAACTTATACTGCAACTACACTGACTAATACTACTATGTCAACTACTACTACGTCAACTACTACTACGTCAACTACTACTGCGACAACACTGACTTACATGTATTACTACTTCGACTGATACTGCGACTGCACAGACTAATACTACTACTTCAACTTATCCTGCGACTACACTGACTAATGCTACTACTTTAACTAATACTGCGACAACACTGACTAATACAACTATGTACTTCAACTTATCCTTCGACTACACTGACTAATCCGACTACTTCAACTTATACTGAGATTACACTGACTAATACTACTACTTCAACTAATACTGCGACAAAACTGACTAATACTACTAATTCAACTTATAGTAGGACTACATTGATTAATACTACTACTTAAACTAATACTGCCACTGCACTGACTAATACTACTACTTCAATTTATATTGTGACTACACTAACTAATACTAATACTTCGACTAATAATACTATATTGCTATTACTACTTTGAATACTACTATTATCTCGACTAACACTACTACTTAGACTACTATTATTACTTACACTACTATTAGTAATACCACTAACCCAATGTAGTTCAATAATATTGCTATTTTGAAATATAAAAATACCATAAATACTACTCGGTTTCTTATCTTGTGGTGCATCAATACTAGAAATTCTTGATCCTTATTAATTTGGAAAATCACTTTTGAATTCAGTTTTTTATTTCCTCGTTTTTTTCTCTGGGTCAGGTGCCAATTTCTGAATGCCACGGCGAGCATACTTTTTCCATCACAAATCATACCTTTTTTCCTCCCAACTCAAATGCTTAGATTAGAAAGGTAACTGAAATTGAGTAGATGCGGACATTTGGTGGTTGAAAAACGAGTTAATCAAAGACATGGCAAAAGGTTTAAAAAGTCTGTGTATTAATGGCAAAAGGTCAGTATTTAAGGTCTAGTTAGTAATGGCAGAACCTGAACGGTGAAACAATGACCAAAAAATTGGAACTCCAGACAATACAAAATAAAGCTCTCTATCTAATCACCAACACACGTAGGAGAGAGAGGAGAAGACTATAGGATCTACACCAAGAAGCAGGATTAGAAATGCTCAACATCAATATCAGGAACAGAGCGGCGAAAATATGGAGGAAGATAGACGATCTACCTCCGATATTTGCAGAGCCCACGAACACCAGAGCTGGACTCCTCTTTTAATACTCGATTTCCCAGCGGCAGACAACAGCTGAAAATCGAGGAGGTTCCCATGTGTACTTAAGTAGAAAATCAAAAAGAGAGAAGGAACAACATAATGATAAAAGATATTTACCCGACTATATATAGACCCAACCAACGAAATAACCAACCAAGACACCAGATTGATACCCTAATAAGACAACTGAATTTAAACAACCTAAATAGAAAGAAACAACCGACTAAGAAGGCAACACAGATCAAAGGTGTAAACAGAAATAATGCGAACAAAATGAACTAAAAGTGTAATAAGTGAACTATATTAAGAAGTTTAACAAAATGATAGTGAAGTGAAAGTTAATAGTAAAACAAGTGAACAAAGTGAAACTAAAGTGAAAAAGTGATAACAACAAGAGAAAGTGAAATAAAGTAAGGAAAGTAAAAACAAGTAATATAGCAATACATAAACACAGCTCAGAGCTAAGATAACTCAAAACGGCATGAATGCTACAATAAACACATGAATGAAAGATGAAGCGAATAAGAGAACAGAGATTAGGCGGTCCTCCTGCTTTTATATGAGGAACATAGGTGCTAAAAGTGTGAGAAAGGAAGTAAGAATGGTGAGTAAGAATGACGGTGGTTCGGAATCAACGTTAATCAGCAGGTCCCCCTTGTCCCTCGGGCAAGGGTATTCCACTCTTTCCACTTTTGACTACCGAGGTTGCTTAATCTGCCTTCTCACCAATCTGTCCTCTTTCAACTCAAAACTTTCCGTCTCCCACAGCTATAAACCCTCTTCTAAAGCTTGTTCCGGACTTCCCATTAAGCACCTCATTATCGGTTCACTTGAACCGAGAGTCAGAAGTATGGAGAGTTTCTCCAAGAGTAAGTCGGCCACGGGCCTCCTCCTCTTCTCTGCCTTCTCCCCCTCCGATCATGGAAGGGGTACAGAGGGGAGGAGTAACCGCGGCCCGTACCTTTTCCCCCCCTTAAAAAAACACAGAAGCACACGGACTGCTCTTGTCGCTTGGATTGATCTCTTACATAGTTGTTGTGCGGTAAATTCGAATATTTTGGAAACTTGATTTGAATTTTCTATTCGAATGAGGTGTTTTGTTTTCGCAAACCGCATTGCTGTGTGTGACCGGAATTATTATCAGTGGTAATACAATCGAAAGTGACTATTTCCTCTTTGACTGGCCTCATTGAAGGCTAGTTGAGGGAAAGGAAGTGAGCCGTTCTTCGCTTCCTCAAGGTAAAGTGCTTGTATTGTTCATTGGACAGTTTTTTCCACCTTCCCCACATAATTTTTACTTTTCATAATGGAACCCTAAATAAAAACTGTCACACACAAATACAAACGCCCTGAAACTCGGTCCTTCCGATTCCCTTCCTAATTACACCCTTGGGTGATATGAAGGAGACCAGACGCATAGCCTTGAGTACTTTACCTGACCGGCCAAAACCGGACAAGTGTAAAGTTTTCGAAAATATTTACGCTGAGCTAAATATTGCTATCGTACCCGTCATCGAGATTCCCAATAGATACTCGGCTATCTGTGCAATGGAGATGGACACTGAAGTCCTCACTTCCCCGTGGGCCATGGAAACCCTACTCAAAATCAACCTCAAGCCACAAACACCACCACAAATACGCTCCCATAGGAACATTATCTGTCACCGCCTCGACCCCTGGGTTGGAGAACACTTTACAGACGAGATAACGGTGGAGATTCTTCGGAATCACTCGTGGGCAAAAGTAGCCGAAGTGGTAAAATTCAAAAGCTACACCCACGTTTTTAAAGTAGTCTTCACACAAGCAACTATGGCGATCAAAGCAAAAGAAACTGGCATCCTGCTTTTAAATGTCCGTGTCTGCCCAGAGTAGATTGAACGGGAGGAATTCGTTGACCTGCAAATGTGCTTCCGTTGCTACAGTTACAACGAACACACCACTGCCACTTGCCCTAACTCTGACATTGTAGTCTTCTCTGCATGCGACCAATAAGGCCATTCCTGGCGTGATTGCAACAGTACAATCCAGAAATGCCCTAATTGTGGTGGTTCACATAAAGCTATGGCTATGGTGTGTCCCGTCAAAGAGGAACAAATCAAAGCAGCAAAAGAAAAGAGCCAAAAAGAGGAAGAAAGGAAAGTTAACGCCACCTACGCGAAGTTTGCCAAGGCAGCGGTCTCAGAAAGTAGTGTGGCCCCATAGCCTACTATACTGCAAATTGAGAACGAAAAATCAACCAAAATAATGCGCTGCATTTATTATGAACTCATTAACAACCTAATCCGGCCTGGTACCTGCGCGGAGTTGAATACCATGGTCTTAAAAAAGTGTATGGAGGAAATGTGGTTTCCTACAAACCCTCCATCGAATGAAGTCCTTAGAGTAAATCCCCAACCACAGAAAGAGAAAAGTGGTCAAAAAGCCCAGGATTCGAGTAATGCCCTTGAACGGGATCCTCGAGTCCAGGCTATGGATGCCCGGGAGAATGCTTTAAACAAACACACAGGCACACACACAACAGAGAAAACTCAAACAGTTTCACTAGTCGATTGGGAGGAAGTCTAGAGTGTTAGGCCCAAGAAGGCGGAGCATACGCCTCGCCCTCAAAAGACCTCGCAGTCACGTTGATCAAGTAAGTCCTCGTCATCGAAAACTCGGGAACCCAGGTACATGCGCTACTCGAGGATGATTCACCTCAAGGGATATGCTGCCGAAGGGAACCAGTTTCTGGACGAGGTGGGTCCAGATGATATTGTTGATGGCCAAAGGGCCGGACAGTACAAATGGGACTACACGGCCGACATACCAGAAAATCTAGTTAAGCAGGCTCTTTTCCGAGGACTCATCAAATTCTCAACATACACTTACATTGTTCTAAGTATACATTTATACAATGCCAGTGATACTCTATGACTAGGGATCTTAACAACTAACTTACTATGCTACTCTTACTATATACGCTATACCAATCTTTTGCTGTAGATACCCTTCCACCAGGGAACAAAAAATCTTTCAAACTCATACTAAACTTATCTTTACTATCATTTTCAAACCCCTTTCACCACTACACCCTCTCACTTTTCTCCTACTAATCTATATTTTTAATGTCTTAATATGTCCAATGTCCAGAAGCACACTCTGAAATAAAGTACAAATTATAATGGTAATAGCCATTCTTTAAGAAGAAGTGGGTGGCGTAATGATAAAAGGCCAGTATTCAATGCAAAGTCTAAATGGTAATGACAAAAGCCCAATCTTCGAAGTAAGAGTGGTGTGGTAATAGCAGAAATCCATGCTTTAATTTAAATTCCACCCAAATAATGACAAAAAACAAACCGGTCTTATAACTAAATTCCGTGTGTTAATGAAAAAACCCATACTTTAAAGTCTATGTTGTAATAGAAAAAGCCAATTTATAAAATTTTTTTATTGTTAACGTATTTGTAGCTTAATTATTTACGTACGGTTGTTAGATTTTCACCACTGATTTACAGTGGGGACCTATAGTTTCAAGTGATATACAAACTCCTTCCTGTAGCTAAAGCACATAACAATAACCACTGAAGGGAGGCACTTTGCTTTCAATCTACCCCTAACTTGATTGATATTTACTACTAACGAGCATCTCATATTCCTAATCCCTTCGAATATTCCTCTCAAGTAAAACAAAAGGTTAAAGAGAGAAATGCTATTCACTTTAAAGATCTCTAATTCAGAACTGTATTGGTATGCATAAAACGTTAACATAACTATCAATTGCATGCACCAATACCATGTGTGCTGTTTAAAATCACTCGATATACTTTGTACGACATATCACACAAATGATTCTTGCCCATGTGAGGAGTACAAAATAAGTACATTATAAAGGACTTGGGTGTGTGATTTAATACAAGCTATAAAGAGGCGTGGAGCGCAAACAGTTTGGCCCATGGGGAAATTAACGAGACTTGGCCTCAGCATCGTGTTTCTTATCTCCGAATCAAGTTTGCTGCAAATTGTGGCGATAAGATTATTAAATTGTCACCCTTGGTAAAGAAGATAGGGAAAAGAAACGTTAGATGTGAGGGATTAGTTAGCAGAGATAATAATATAAGATACAGCTTGAACGGTTGGGACGATACTCTCTTACTCCATTCAGATCCAATGTAACTCTGCAAAAGCGGTGGCAATATATTGTTATGCTTGGAGTATTTGAATGTGGAAATTGACAGGGACCGACGAGAGAAATAACGGTAAAATAATACAAAGTAAATAAATAAAAAACAACAACAATTATTGATCATATGAATATTTATTTGCAATAAAATAGATACAAAAACAAAACAAATTTAAAATTATCCAACAAAAAAATAAACACAGAAAATTGTCATCTGTACACCCGGATGTACATCACATATTTTATAGCTTTGGATTTTTTAATATCATTAAGATCACAAGGATTTCATGCATTAATTTTCTATCTACTTCCTCTGATTTGAATTCTAATCGTGCTGGAACAACAATTCCGCAATATAAACTTTAATATATCCATATATCTTCCTTATTCTATAATGCTATCGAGACATGTAGTTAGCTACCTGGTGCTATAAATATCCTTCCTATAAATCTAAAAATCACAATATTTCTAATTCAAATCATTTCTAATCAATTTAAGATTCTTTTCCTTACTCACCTCAGTGCCTCCTTTACCTAAGAATAGAAAGTTGTCCAAATTTTTGTCGATTTTGATGTGACCTATGGAGTTCACGGGGTAGAACTTAATGGAAACTTTGAAAGAGAAAGATAGAATAAGAGGGGGAGGAGTTTGGAAGAGAAGGTGGAGGGTAGTAGTGGGAAAAGGAAGGAAGTGGTAGTCAGATAAGTATCTGTGTGGGTGCCAGGTGAACGGGCTATCTCCATTAGTTCTTTTATTTTTGTTATTAATGTTGTCCCGGTGCGGGATCTTTTGTTTATTTTTAATTGTTCAAAACATAATAATCATATAAAAGAAAAAAAAATCAGATAAGAAAACAATATCTAAGAGAATCGAGTTACTGTTTTGGGAATTTCTGTTGTGTGCACAAACTTGCTTATACCATTATTACTCATATCTCTCCCTATCCCCTCTCTTTGTTGTCTACCTCTCGCTAGCCTTAATTTTCTTAATACAAATGACCTGGTTGGTTGGATTTATTTTCTTTCACATCTCACTATAAGTTAAAAGGAACAATTTCAAGTTTACTACATGTTTCTAATTTAATAAAGCTTAAAGGGAACTAAACGGGATATGGTAGTTTAGTATTATCAGGTAGTAATCCTCCGATGCACTGTTGATTAGAAGATATAAATGGGCCAATTAAGCGACCCAAATGGAAATTTCCAAAACTTTAAATAGGGGCTCTTTCATTATTGCATTGGAAGATGCACACGGGCAAGCTAGAGGATCCAAGGGTACAGGAAATAAAGATGGAAGATGTACAATTACAAGATGATAAAGGTACAAGCTATAAAAAATAGAGAGACAAGGTGCAGACTGTGCAAGGTGTATCGTAAAAATTCGCAGGATTCAAAAGCTGTATTCGCAGACTGCGTGGTTCTTCCACCTTATCATTTTGCATTTGTACAGGATACAAAGATGAAAGATGCACAATTAAAATGAGATATGGTAGCGGTGCACATGCAAGATGACGCGCGAAAATTCATAGGGTATATTGCTGTAAGTTGCACAAATGCAAGATGCTACATAGATATGTGATTTAAAGATACCAGGTACAAAGTGCAAGATTCAAGGTGTAAGATGCAGAGGTGCAAGACGCAACCGGACACTTTGTAAGATGCAAATATACAACACAAAGGTATAAGATGCATATTTTCAAAATGATAAAGGGTAGAATGCAAGGTGTAGGGTGCAAGATCCAAATAGCGAAAAATGTAACATACAAAGGCACAGACAATAAAGGTGTAAGATGAAAATTGTAGGATGCAAATGTGAAATATAAAAAGAAGTATTATGTACAAGTGTAGGATCATACGGTTAAATACGCAATGTATAAGATTAAAAGATGTAAGACGCAAATAGTGCAAGTTTTGGGAAACAAAGAGGATACACGAGTTTAAGATAATGCAAGGGAAAAAACAAAGAGGAGCAAGATGCAAACTAAGCAAGATGTAGTGGTCAAATTCACAGGACACAAAACTTTAAGATTTAGAACTTCAAGACGATAAAGTGCAAGATGTAAGGAATACAAGGGCAATCTGTGAAATCACATGATAAGAAGCCGTAAGATTTACAGAGGAAAGATGATAAAGTGCAAGTTTAAAAATGTAACAAGACGTAGAAGGGTAAGTGCATAAGGTGTATAAATTGGCGGAAAAATTGACAGGATAAAAAGGCGTAAGATGCACAAGTCTAAGATGATAAAAGGCACGGTGCCAAGTCACGTGATACAAAGCTGTAGGAGGCGCAAGTTCAAGATGTTCAGGTGCATGATGTAAGATTGCGCAAAGAGGTTCACGATGTACCTTGTAAAGACATAGGATACATAAGTACAAGAGACAAAGGCTTAAGAGGCACAAATGCAATATTCAAAGGACCAAGATTGACATTAAAAAATCAAGGCGAAAGAAAGCAAATTTAATGAGTCAGGAAAATGAATCGGTATTCATTAACTGTGTCCTGGCACCTAATCATATATGTACGGATGTTGAGGAAGAAAAATCGAAAAAGAGAATAATTAAAGGATAACATATGAAATTAAAACTTTAAATTATTGAAACAACGCTATACTCTAACGTGTCATAATTTACCTAGAGATTAAATAATATACAAGTAGGTAGAATACACGCATAATTAAATAAACAGATAAGAAGGAAGTGAAATAAAGAAAAGAAGATCGTGATATAAATGGTCTGAAAGGTACAAAATGGTTAGTTAAGATATAATATTCGAACTCATGTAATTTTCATAGTAGGAGATGATAATCATCACCTAGAGGAGCTCGATGGTGTATGAAGGTGCCAAAATATTACCCGAACAAAGATTTAAAAGACAATGACCTATTCTCAACAGATGTTCGAAAGGCAAGAAGACTTTTGCTAGAACAATGGATAGACCAGATGATTTAAAGAGTTTTCCCTTGTAAATTGGGCTATTTTCCTGTGGACAATGGAAATTTGTTTTCCATGATTTCTTGTTGGGAGATTGATTTAGCCTTTAGAACAAAGAACAACACCATAGTTTTGAAAATCAATCATTGCTCGAAATCTCGAATTCTAGATATGTTTTTTCCTAGATAGATGAGATATATAGTGCATCATAAACGAAAGCGAATAGTAGTCAATATATTTGAGGGTTTGAATCCATTTTTTGACCATATTTGAACTCGAAAGTAGCAAGTTTTTATTCAAGTTACACAGGTTAATCTTTATACTAAAAAATGGAGAAACAAATTAAAATAAATGGCATCCAAAATAAAAGTGGTACTTATCCTATAAAAAAAATGACATTCACCCAATATGAAAATAATACCCATTCCAAAAATAACTGGTACTGGTCCATTAAAATAAATGCTTTTCACCTTATATAAAAGTAGATCTCAAGGTGAAAGTGGCACTCAATATAAAAATGACAATCACTCAATATAAAAAAAAGATATATAAAAAATAACACTCGCTTGATGAGGAGTGGGAGATTCTCATATTTAGAGAAAAATATTGAGGCGATCAAAGAAAAGGAAGAGAAAGCGATATAATAATATCATTAATAATAATAACAGCATACATTAGAGTTTATTCTCTTTTGATAAGGACACGGGTAGATTTTGCAGAAAACGAGTTAATAAAGGCAACAGTTTCTTGACTAATCCAAGAAAACTTAATCTTTATACTTTGGACATAGAAGGTCGTTTTTTAGTTAGAAAACCTACTAGCATGGGAAATAAATGGATTGTCGTGAAGGCAAAAGAGGCCTTTAAAGGGACTTTTAAAGTAATTATGAACATGTAACGGATTGTAAATTGCTCTTTTGTTAAGGGTTTGTCTAACAGTTCAAACTTATGGAAGAATGTGAGTTCTCATCACTGAATCTCATTCGTTTTGTATGGTGTGTAAGGAGTATGATAGAAATCTTCCTAATGGCAAAGTATACTGTTATGAAAAGTCGTCCAGTGAACCTGATGATCTTTGACTTCATACTTCTGAATGACCTCTTATTAAGTACTAACTTCATCTGATATTTCCTTTAATTATCGATCTTTTTTCTCTTCCTGTCTCTTCTCAATATATAATAATTTTTCTTTGCTCATTTTGCGTAAAATTTAGTGAGTCAATGGCTCTTTCGATTAATTGAGATTAGCTTCTAAGATTTATCTTAAAATATTAAACATGCTAATCCAGTGCTAGTTATAATCAAGTAAAATATTTCAGATCGTTAAGTTAGTGCTACTTATGAATTGGTATTAGGATTACAGGTTGTTAATCCAGTGGAAATGATTACCATCCATCAGTTTCTTAGAGTGGTAATCCAGTTCCACTTTTCTGTAGGTCCCACTTTTTAAAACTTTAATCTAGTAATCCATCAAATCAAGCACAACTTTTAGAATTTTAATTCAATATAATACAAACAGAGTCGAAAAACAACTTAACACGCTTATCAATAGACATATACTGCAAAGACTGGGACCAAATTTCCCTACATACTTACAAAGAGATCACGCAACAAAACTCGTTCCAAACCATTAAACAATTTAGGTGGACAACGAAATGGTGGCCTTGAGTGAGGAGATTGGCCGGGCGACAGAACATATAAGAAGATTTAGAACATCAAGGAAAGCATACAACGCACTAAGGAGACAAAAAATAGAACTAATAGAACTAATTTATGAAAAACAGTAAGAGAAATTGGATCAACACATCGATAAAATAAATGTGGAAACATCACCAAGGAAATTTTGAAAACATATCAACAGATTAAAGACTCGGACAACAAGGGATAAAATGAAAATTAAAAATGCAGGGAACAACATTTTAGACGATAAGGAAGAAATAGAGGCATTATTTAGAAAGCACTGGAGAATGTATTCAAAATTAGCGAAGAAGAGAATGAGGAATATGACATTGATTTCGAACATCAGATCGTGGACGAACTCAATGGAGAGATCGAAAGGACATACCCCTTCCACTTTGTCGAGGAAAGGAGAAACAACAACGACGGAATAGACGCAATCATTACATCTGAGGAATTAAAAAAAATCATAAAGAACTTCTAAAAGAAAGCCCCAGGCAGATCGGCACTCACCAGATTAAATTGCATCGAAGCACCCCGAACATACTGGAGGGAGTGAGAAACGTCTTCAATGAGTGCTTGAACACGGGATACTTTCCTGATGAACTGAAAGTAGCGAAGATAATATTCATACCCAAGGCTGGAAAACCCCCAGATAAAGTGTGTAACTACCGCCCCGTCTCGCTGCTAGATTTCATGGGTAAGGTATTGAAAAAAATAATCAATAAGAGACTGTCCAAATTTCTCGATGATAATGGCCGAAACAACAGCTACCAATTTGGCTTAAAAAAAAACAGAAGCACGGAGATGGCCCTTGGAGTCATCCTTGAAAAGATAGCGAAAGCAAAGAGAGAAAAAATGAGCGTAGAGATTGTATGCCGGGACGTGTCCAAGGCATTCGACAAAGTATGGCAGATGGGTATACAACTCAGGATACTCAGATTAGGAATGAACAACAAGATTGAAAGGATTTTATGTGATTATGCAATTGAGATTCGTGCGTTTGTGGAAATAGAACGAGAGCAGTGTGAAATATTTGAAATCGCTGCGGGTTTGCCCCAAGGCGGATGTCTGAGTCCGTCTCTCTATTCAATCTACACAACAGATATACCACCACCAAAAATGAAGTCTACTTGAACATTCAATTTGCTGACGACATTACTCAAGTCATAGTTTTCCCTTACAGGAATAACCCAATACAAGCTAGGATGACTGAAGAAAAGATAAGAAGCATTAATCGATAGGAAGAAAAAAGGAAAATTAAAACCAACAGGGATAAATATAAAATTGTACCCGTGTACAGGAGGAGAATTTCAGATGTATGTGTAGAAGGATAGCGCTACAGATACATGAAAGAATGTAAGGTGCTCTCACTAACCAATACGAAATCAGGTTATTAAAAGCACGTAACTGAAACGGTAGATCGAGGGAAAAGCGGTCTGGCATTACTGTACAAGTTAGTTAACTTAAACATGAAAAACAAGAGAAAAATTTATCAGTCCGTGATCATTTATCCAACCATCGCGATGTACACGATCTCGATAAGTAGTAACCTATTTAGACTCCAAAAAGTCCAAAACAAAGCTATTTACTTAATAACAAACACCAGAAGAAGAGAAAGAATAAGACTACGAGACCTTCACAGGGAGGCTAGGATAAAGCCACTCAACAGAATAATTGCAAAAAGAGCAAGGAAAGTCTTAGAAAAGACACAGAATGAAGTAGGAGTTGAATTAGCCAACCAAATTGCCCAGCGAGAAAGATGGAGATCACACAGATTATCCCCAAGTTTACCAAGGATAGATGAAGGAGGAGAAAAAGACGAAGAAAAAATCTACACTTAGAGAAAGAGATTAATACTCAACGACGAATAAGAGTAATTAATTTACCGAAACAAACCAGAGAATAGCATATAGTCAATCATAACTAAGATAGGAATAGGAAAAAATAGATAGAGAGATAGAAACCTACACCAGGTTTTAGTAAGAATATTTACTAATAACAGTTGAAACGCCTCATAAATACCAAGACTACTTTCTAGCTTGATCACGCTAGCTATATTACCTAAAATAGACAGAGATAAGCCTGGCCTCCAGGCAACTAGCATCTCTTTGCAAACCTCTTACTTGCTTCAGCCTTCGGCCTCTATTGATTTTTTACTATCATATTAGCACACGTGACTCACAGTGAGACGTAGGACAGGGGTCACGATAAACTGTTATAGTTATAGTTAGAGACAAGTGACACACCGTGGTTCCGATTCCACGTTGAGCTGTTGGTCCTATGACTAACTAAGTCCACTTTTGTCTCTTACTATTTTCTTCGCTGTCCTATCCTAAAACCTTCTTCTTCCTTTCCTTCTCACTCCTAACCGCCGTACCCACAGTGCTTGCAGCCTACTTTGGCTCTAGACAGTGTGACTATGGGGGTCTATAAAGGAGTACCGGGCCTCCCGCCTCCCTCCTTGGCCGCTCCATGAGCGCCAAAGGGAAGGGTCGGATGAGCTCTTCTTTGTCTCCAACCTCTCTTTTCATTTCATGTCATTTAATTTCATAGGCTCAATAACCACTTTAGGTTCATAAGCTACCTCTTGAATCTAGGCGATGCCCGAGATCTTTAGTTTTCCTACAGATGTGTCACTGGCTTCCGAACTTCCGGTGGCTGCAAAATGTTAAGACACCGACAAATGGGTCAGAATGGCACTCTTATTTGAACGTTAATCTTACCAACTTTTGCCCAACTTTGCTCATGATTGTAAGTCTTGGTTTGATAAACAAAGATATGAATAACCAAAAGAGAAAGATTATAAATGGCTTATCTTTATTATAATTTTTCTTATTATCACTATTATTATTAACTTAAAACTGAAGAAAAAGTCTAACGAATATATATCCCTATCAGAAAATTTGTGAAAAAAAGTTCTTGCAGAAAGCGTTGTAGTTAAGGGAAGTGAAGATCTCTAGAGGGTATAGAGCCCAAGTGGCTAGAGGCTAAAGAGGAGATTACTTGGGATATCCTGAAAAGAGAGGGCGTTCAAACCACTAAAACCAGCCCAATCTTTTAGTTCCCCTAAAATTAAAACTTTCCTTATTGATATCGCCTACCAAACATTGTGGTGAAATGTTCTTGTTAGTTATCGTTTTATACTTTTATTAAATAATATTTATCTTTTTTATCTATTTATTATTCCATTAAATTTTAAAAGAAATCCGCCGCTCTCTTTCTCTTACTCTCTTTTCCTCTCTACCTCTCTCTCTCTCTCTCTACCTCTCTCTTTCACTATCTCTTTCTCTCTCTCTCTCTCTTTCTGTAGATGTATAATTCTCACTCTCGGGCTCTCTTAACCTCCCCCCCTTCCTCTCTCTTTCTCCTCTTTATCTCTCTCATCTTTCAATGAGACCGTCCACTCCCATTTCTCTATGAAATTTTCGGCTGTTTTACTTTTGTTTGCACAACGAGCAATGAGATAAGTTTCTTTTTATGTTTATCTCCTTTTATCTTACTGTTCTTTCTCCGGTCTTTCACCTATCACTTTCCATCTTTCCTTAGCCTTATTCTCGATCTTATCTCCTCCATTACCAAAAGGGGGTAACACTCATTATCGTAAAAAAGTTAATTAAAGTTCTGGGAGAAAATCCTCGTATATAAAACGCAAAATATAAAACGAGATATAAAATGATAACAGATCTACTTAACTCGGGCTAAAAAGGACGTGTAATCCAACAATTCTAGGGCAATGGCTGAAAAAACACCGCCATAATACTGCTCATAAGGCTATGTCGTACCCAAACAATAGATGTAATGCAATCATGTATTTATAGGCAAATATTGCAGACATTTATTACTGAGTACAATATAGAGACAATATGACATCGAATGAAAAATCTGGCAATGGCGTTTCTTCCTAGTATACTCTTAGGAAAGATAATATTGATTAATGATGCTCTGTGAACTGGATTATAATGGCACAGGCTCTTCTCAGCTGCGGGCTGTAATTAGGAGTTTGCGGCTCTTGACAAATGACACCTTTTATAATGACGTTGCATCTCTGAGGAGTAGTCAAGTGGAATTTGACACAAATTAAGTGACGGGGACCTGAGGCTTTATCATTAAGTTCCTTTTAGTCACAGTTCGAAGGACACGAACTTAAGATTCATCGGCTATTTACAAGCTCAACCCCTTTTTTTAAGGGGGGAGGGAGAGACAGACAAAGATAGATAGATAGAGATATAGAGAGTAAGAGAAATAGAGAGAGAGATGGAGAGAAATGTTAAAGATCTACTGTATGTCCTAAAAAAACAGATATTTTTAATATTCTTAATTTTTAGGGCTACATGGCAGCCTGTGTGATTGGGAAAGGTGTACATATGTATGAAAAGTCTTTGAACCCTCTAGTCTAGATTATACTGAATTTGTTAAAGATATAAGGTTTACTGAAAAATAGAACAGATCTCAAAAGGTCTATGGAGTGTAAGGACAATACTCCTGAAGTTTAGTACATTTGGAGTTAACAAAGAAGCTCATAGGACTAAAGTTAGTGGTTATGATGCAAATGTCAGCTTTAGTACCCCTTATTCACCACCACCGTTCCGTAACGGGGCAAAAATTTCTTTCCAGGAATAATCTTAGCAACGATAATCCGGCATACAAACACACATCGAAACCTCCAGCCAAGGCTCCACACACCCCAAACCTGTTTGCATTTGACTTTTCCTGGCCCTCTCCCAAACCATTCCTACTTCTTTTCATTCCTTTGTCTTGTCACTCTTCCCAACAGAGGACTGACAGAGTTTCATCGGTCGCGCGGTCCGATTTCCTTCAATATATTTGCCTCGTAATGACGCTGCTGCCAAAGAGGAAATAAAAATGAAGAAATAACGACAAGGTTTTCCTGCGCTTTTTCACAGCTTTGTTTAATAAGACCCCTGCGGGTCTCGACTAGTTTTAGGTTACTGGTTTTGGTTACTTTTTGGTTGTGTGAAAGACAGATACCCTCATGTTTGTTGACATTAAAGTGTTTTTTTTCGCCGGGAAAATTCCTGCATTGTTATTTGTATTATTGTTAACTCAAAAAGCGAAAACTAACGAGGGAGTATCTTTTGCTTAAAGTATACAAGGATATGTCCATAATAAATGGTGAAGTTATGGTCTCTGAAAAATGTTTTTTAATATATTTACCCCGAGTATTCCCAGGATAATATTACTTGAGGCCCTCAGCCCCCCAAAACTCCCCAAACTCTTGGCACTCTCTAGATTTTTCTACCGTTTCACAATTAAGGCAGATCCTTCCTTATTCGAAAAGTTGAAGAAATATTCCGAAGTTATTGGGCAAAGATCTTCAGTATAACTGAAGAGGAGAACGAAGACTATGACCTAGAGTTCGAAAGCAACATCATCGACGAGCTAAACGAAGAAATACACAAGACGCACCCTCACCACCAGGTGGATAGACAGCGCGATGGAGACGCCGAGATTACAGAAGAAGAACTACTTGGCGCGCTTCGCTTATTCCAACAAAAAGACCCAGGAATCGGGGCTTACAAAGCTTAACTTTGAAAAGGCACCAGCTAGTGTCATCGAAGGAATGTTAAAAATATATAACGCCTGTCTCAATACGGGATACTTTCCGGATTTTTATAAAACCGCTAAGATGATATTCTTGCCTAAGAACGGAAAGAACCCAACGTTGAAGGAGAGCTTCCGGCCAATTTCACTTCTGGAATTTCACGGGAAGCTCTTCGAGAAGATCCTCAACAAAAGACCTGTGTCTCAACTGGAGGAAAACACACTCTATAACCCACACCAATTCGGGTTTAGGAGAAAGTGAAGTACGGAGATGGCGATTAACGTCATCACGGAAAAGTTAGCCGAAGCAAAACGGGAAAAGAGTTACGTGGACATTGTTTGTCGAGATGTATCAAAGGCGTTTGATAAGCTGTGGCAACGGGAAATGCAGTACAAGATCTTACGACTGGGCCTAAGTGAAAACTTAGAAAGAACTCTCTGGGACTATGTCATGTAGAGGGCGGCGTACATCAGTTTAGGGTGCACGGACGGACCAAAGTTTCCGCTCACTGCGAGCCTCCCGCAGGGGGCGGGGGTGCCTGTCCGCCACTCTCTACTTGATTTACACCGTGGATGTCCCAGCATCTGTAAGCCCCACTTGCCTCAACATTCAATTCGCCAATGATTTCACCCAGATAATCACTTGTCCATGGAGGAATGCGCCTTGGCAAGCTCGAATGACAGCAGCAGAAATTGAAAACCTCAACAACTACGAGGCCCGGTGGAAAATCAGGACCAACCAGGAGAGGTTCAAAGTAATCCACATAGGCAGGAGACTACTTGATGACGTCAGGGTGGGGGATAGACGATATCCCTACACGACTGAATGCAATGTACTCGGAATGAAGATAACCTCATCCGGGTACAAAAAGCACGTCCGAGAACGAATCACCAAGGCCACTGCTGCAGTCAAGTCTCTATATAGGTTAAGAAATCTTCGTCAAAGCAACAAGAAAAAGATCTACACTGCACTAGTATGATCGACGTTGCTATACCCCGCTTCCGCCCTTTCATGTGTCTCAAAAACACAGAAGAGGAGACTACAGGTGGTGCAAAATAAATGCGCGTACCTAATTACAGATACACGCAGAATGGAAAGAAGAAGACAAGAAGAGCGCCACCGGGAGGCGCGGTTGACTCCCATTAACGTTGTCATAGAAGAGCGGACAAGGAACATGCTGGAAAAGGTCAACCGTGCATTGGACAATCGTCCAAATGATTGACCAAAATAGAAGAGCTATAATTCGCGCTAGATTTCCAAGCTCCGCCGGGGTTTTAGCTGGCGGAGCAGAAGTGCCGTTCTACGCACGATGTGACGTTTTTTACATAAATCAAGACAAAGCTAACCAAATTATGAAACCTCACCGATTTTGACAAAACTCTCCGATATTGACAAAACTCACTGATGGAGACACAAACTTACCGAAGAAGAAAAAATCTACCAATTAAGACTGAAACTCACCGTACAAGACATCCACGAAGAAACAAAATGCACAAACTACACACATTACAAATATACGAAAAAACAGACACTAAGCAAACATAGAAAGTAATAATTAACGCAATTTCCAAAACAACAGCAACCGCGCACAGCATAACCAAATACATTAACTAATTTGAAGAAAAATGGCTTTAACGCCATATTATATATATATATATATATATATATATATATATATATATATATATATATATATATATATATACATATACATATATATATATATATATATATATATATATATATATATATATATATATATATATATATATATATTATATATAAACAAAATGCTAGACAACAATGGAACTACAAAACAAAAATTTTTAAAGCAATAGGCCTGATCATCAGGCTCTAGCATCACTTTGCACCCTACCACACTTCTTTCTCTTTTCACCATTGGTCTACTTTCTGCTGTCTATCCACATACTCTTACACCATGTCCTTATTCGGGGTTGGGGCTTGTGGGCGCGCTTGCCCACAAACCCTCAAGGTATGCTTTTGCAAAATTTAAAAGGTTTACCACCGATGATTCACTTCTTGTTGAGTTTTACCACTGATGATAAAGTCATCAAAGAATTTCTATCCCTGATAATACGGTAATTATCGAGTGTTTACCACTGGTGATAACCATCATATAGTTTTATCACTGACAATACAGTAATCATATAGTTTTTCACCACTGTAGATGCATTCGAGGTATTTTTACCTTTGCTGATAGTCATCATTGAAGTTTTGCCACTGATGCTTCAAGCAACGTTTATTTTTATTCGTGTTTCCGTTATCGTTGTAGTTTTTATCACTGATTTAATCATCGTTCATTTACTAACATTGGGTCATTTAAAATAATCATTTTTCTCCTTTTGTCTGTTATCCCCCCACCTCGCCATTTGCTTTTTCTAGACAATAGCGAAGACCCCTTATAGATCAGGATTCTTCGAGACGGGTCTTATTATAGGCAACAACGGGGCCTTCCATTTTAGGGATGCCGAATAAAGATTGAAAGGATCAAGTTACCTCTTAATAGAATTTCCCATTTTGACCTTGAGGCCCATAAATTTGTACTTGTGGTATTTGTCCCTTCATCCGGAGGCAGCCAGATGAAGCTCCGCCTGCTCGTATAACCGAATGCTAGACTTTATGCTGGAATTCAGTGGATATATAGGTAAGTGTGTTCCTGGTGAAAATGTCATGGTAATTTATTGTGGTATGTAGATGTAACCACCTTCAGTTCAGTTATGTCATTTTACCAATCATTTACAGGTTGTCTCTTAGCTATCTCTTCATTGGATTGCATATTGCATTTAAAGGTGTAGTGATTAATAATTTAGCTATACTAATTCATGAGTTTGGTCAAAACCGACTGTTCATATCACAGTAAGGTCTTTCCTATTATGTTATGAACCTTTCAAACAGTTTCATTTTACTTAACTTCACTACATCCTCTACACACCTAATGTTGTTTATTAAATATAAATAAGAAAAATGGAAACCACACCCTACCAACTCACTGCAACAAAATCCTCTGAGGAATTTCTAGAAACCTGCTTTCATGCAAATAACGAGGAGATATCGCTAGACGAGTGGATAACTCAGTGGATTCTAACGGGGGGTGGGGGCGTGAGAGCGACCAAGAAATCATTTTTAGAATACTTAAATTGCTAAAAAATAAGCATTTCCAACATTTATAAAAAGTTAACCACATTTGAAAGCATTTTGAAGCTCGCTTCTCTGCATTGTGCGACATAAAAACAATAAAAGGAGAAAGATGGCGCACAGTGAATGAAGAAATGAGAATTGTCTTGTCAACTCTACATCCCAATATTAAATAATTATGTTATACTCATCAAGCTCAAATTTCCCATTAAATGTTTCAAGTTAAAAAAATATTTATTTTTTAAATTTGATTTCTTATTTCGATTAAATTATGTTAAATATCAATCGTGTTTAATTTTGAAGTGCTCTCCACGTAATTAAGTATTTATACCTAAATTATTTTATATTGGGGCGCCACGGCTGCTTCCAGATAGCAATTAGGGTGCCATTATCCCAAAAAGGTTGAAAACTACTGGGATCAGGTGTTTAATACCCACGCTTGGGGACAGGATTCGAGTTCCGGCGAAAGGAGGCACAAACAAATTAGGTGTTTGCTGGAGGCAGCCGCCACTGAGACCGTGCTTCGAGTCTGGTCAGATGCGCAAACGGCTTCATCTACACACACCATCACACAAAAACCCAATTACAGCACCGCTCTTCCCATCCCCCTCCTATCTTTGCACATACAATACCTCACTTTTCCGGTTCGGACCCTGCAGAAGGGGTTTCGATTTCCAATATAGCCTGAGGTGCAACGGATAGCTCTCTCTCGGGGCACAAAAGGTTTCTTTCTCTCTGGGGAGTAACAATACCCATTGCAACGTTCTATTTGCACCCGCCCCTACAACTAAGGCCTGCAACAAGGGCTTACCAGCGATTGTCATTTTGATTTTTATGTTTATTTTATTATCGGGTCGAGGGACTTTGCTACTATTGAAAAGGGACAGTTGGCTTAATTTACTAACTTCCAAATAGCTAAAAAAATTAAGAGCATGTTTCGTTTCCATCTTTAGTATCTTCACTTAACTACTAGAGGGACGGAACCAGAGATGCTAACCTAAATCTATGTATAAACATACACCTCTTCCTTATTTGACTAGTTTTAGAATTAAATGACTACAAAGTGGCTAATTTATCATCATGGTTTTGTATATAATTAGAAAGAAAATATATTACATACTTATATGCACACTTTTGTCCGAAGAATATCAGTTAGTAAAAAAACACAAAAAACTAATTTTAGTGGTAAACAGTCCATATATCGTGTTTATTATACGCATAACGTTAAATAAATCAACCGAATTTCAGTAGATAGAGACCACCATAGTCTACGCATAACTATAAATATAATCAACCGAATTTCAGGAGCCATAGAGAACGCATAGCCTACCCATAGCTTTAAATATAACACTGGGTAACAAGTTTTCACAAAGTTTTGTTTCTCTTCTTTTTTTGAGTGTCTTTAATACTGAATTTTGCGCTGATTCCAAATATGACCTTATTTTCTTTCTACCATCGACTGTTCGTAAGATATAACAAATTATACTAATATAAAGAAATGTATGGGGTACGGGTAAAGCACACTTACATTTGTCGCTAATTTATTTATTTTCTTTTACAGTTTTATTTGATAAATATTGACTTTCTTGATTATGGCTACAAAAGGATGCACAAATTCACCAGATTCGTTCTGTTTTGTGTGTGGTTTCTATGTTGGACCTAAGCATGTATCCCATAAAATTATGAAAGGTACAAAGTACTGGATTGCTTATAGACTAGTTTGGAATGTGTATGGGTGAGCAAGAAAAAACATGGCCACCTCATGTGATATGCGGAAGTTGTCGATCAAATTTAGATGCATGGCTGAGAGGTGCTAGAAAAGCAATGCCATTTGTTGTGCCGAGAGTTTGGCGAGAGCCAAAAAATCATCATGATGATTGCTATATTTGCATGATTGACATATCAAAGTACAGAAAAGTTAAGGGAAGAAAATCCCTTCAATATCCTAACATTTCATCCTGTATTGCACCTGTGCCACATGATGATACCTTATTGGTAAGTTTTATATACAAAATTCCAATATCTCCAAAAATAGCCCAAAATAGCTCAAATTGCACCTGTGTCACATGATGATACCTTATTGGTTAGTTTTATATACAAAATTCCAATATCTCCAAAAATAGCCCCAAAATAGCCCTAAATATAATCATCCGAATTTCAGGAGCATAGACCACATAGCTTACTCATTGCTTTAAATATAATCATCCGAATTTCAGGAGCATAGACCGCATAGGCTACCCATAGCTTTAATTATAATCATCCGAATTTCAGGAGCATAGACCACATAGCCTACCCATAACTTTGAATATAATCAACCAAATTTCAGGAGCAATAGAGACCGCATAGCCTATTCATAGCTTTAACTATAAACAACCGAATTTCACTAGACAAAATTGTTAAACAATGCTGTTTTTATACGGAAAGCAATTTATTTTCTCTTATTTTGCTGATGGCTGCTCAAAATTCCATTTACTAATTATAAATAGTGGACATATAATTATTTTTATTATATCTAACTTCTCCATTTTCTTGGTGAACCTCTTCAAAAATGTTTGGTGTGTTCTGTCATGCCCTCGTTTGTTTTCACTTTAATTTTAATGAAACAGCTGAGAACTAAACCCTTTTTATCTTTCCGTCAATTAGTCAAGTACTACACTAACTATCTACTTCTCAGGTCCGCCGGGTAGCGCGCAGAAGAACACTATAGTCATATGAGTGACTCGGATAATCCTTGAAAGGCCCTGTTTGTTTTATCATGTCAAAATTCCTTATGGCAAGAAAAGCGAACCCATTGCTATTGGGTTCGCTATATTCTAGACGTGATATAAAATATGTTATGGTATGTTAACAAAGCATAACAACACTTTTATGGATGACAAAAACCACCAGGGACAATCAAGAATCATCTGTGAAATTTACAATTCTTGTGTCACCTCTTGCTAGCACAAGAACACTTAAGTTTCTAGCATAGAGAACCGACATTGCTTGCATAGCAAATAACTTTAGTTCAATCTCGAATACGTTAGCTCATTCGCTTGTCAGCTGTAGTCCAGGTAACATGACTAGGAAAACGTTCACGCCAGTCCTTCCACGAGCTGATCGAAAAGCTGCGCCACAAAAATAGTCCCTCATTTGAAGTCATTGCAGAGACTGTCAAGTAATCTAGAAGTTTATTCCATAATATTATGTCAATGAATAACAAAACAGGTTTATGTAAGTCTGGTAAATCAACAAGTAGGGCAAGGAAGACCGAGCCATTACCCATCAATATCTCTTGTTAGCTGGAGAAAGACAATCTTCACTCCCACGCAGTCAGGCTAACCATTTATCTGGCCGAAGAATAAGTCGTATTGCTTTCGCAACTGAGTACATTATATTGACGGATGACCAATGAAGCCAAGTCCACTTTAGTGACGAATCTAAGTTCAATTTGTTTGGATCCAATGGCAGGAGGTTCGTTCGCCACAGACGAGACGAAATATTTTCTGTCAAGTTCACCAAAGCGAGTATGAAGTTTGGCGTGGGAAGTGTCACTGTCTGGGGCGTGATTTTTTTAGAAAGCCTTTGGCCACTTGTGCGCCTACAAAATACAGTGAATGCACAAATGTACAAGGTATTGCTGCAACACTCTGCGAACTTCTGAAGCCTGCCCTTAAATTTTTATACAGGGAAACATGCCCTACTATACGGGTAAGAGCTCGGACCTGAATCCCATTGAAACTGTTTGGAAGACAGTTGAAGAGAGGTCTAAAACGAGGACTCCCAAAATAGTTGAAGAGCTCTAAGAAATCTTTCAAGATGAATCGAGCAAAATTATGGTCAAGAGTGTTAACAGTTGGTTCGTTCCTGTTGGAAGAGATATCAAAGCATCATTTAGAATAAAGACCTTCATACTGAATACTAATTCCTTATAACTTGTGAAAATATTTCCACTGATAATATAATCGTTATATTCCAATAGAGAATTTTGCCCGCTATCATTTGAATCATTTTACACATCTTAATTTTTCTATTAAATTTCTTATCTGATGATAGCTTTCGATTTCTTCATCCAAATTTACATACATTTAGGTTATCCTATACTAATTTTGCAAACTATGAATTTTCTATGGCAAAAGTTATAACTACGGAACTACAGAAACAAGGACCAGCAAAGAATCTAGGATCCGTTTAAGGCCATTCCGCTTTCCACTGACGGTGTTAATCTACCACTTACATATCCCGGACAAGATGACTTATCTACTGTTAGTATAACATGCTTTTTTTCTTCTTTTTTAACATTTATTTTCCTCTTTGCTTACTATTATGTAACTATGTTACACACTTATCTACATGTGTACCGTTTGACATATAGGTTCTGTTTTGCCTCAAAGGTACGCCCACACTCCCACAAGCTTCGCCTGCTCTCGCTGAAAATAATAAACGTATAGGACAGACAGAAAAAGATAAAGGGAAAGCTCATTCTTTCCCAAGCGATGCAGAGGGACGTCACTGATCGAAATCAGGCGTTCTAATCTTTTTGGACGGTACAATAACTGCAAGTTATCTAACCGGCATTATGGTCAGATGGCACGAAATTGTAGGCTAAAGATGAGTACTAAAGAGTTAATATGCATTGATTCAGGGAATAAGACACATTTCCGTCTAAATATAAATCAGCTTTCAGAAGAGGAATGTGCAAAATTGGATTTCTCGTTCTAGATCGCGAGTCAAAAAATATTTGTAACTCGATCAGAAAACTCGTCCGGAATTTACAAGTAGACATGCAATCATTCCAGGGGGATCAGGCTCTCTCGTTAAATTTTACGGAGATTATGTTATCGAGTTCATTTTCCTTTCATCTAATAAAAAAAAAGTTCGTCGCGGATGAGGAGGGGGCAGGGGTAATCTGAAAAAGGAAAAGTCTGTATGCGAGTGTAAGAAAAGAAAAAGATGTAGAAAGAAAAAAATATGACATCAAAAGGGATTAATGCTTTAAATGCACATAAAACTTAAACATGAAATTTAATGGTTAGTTAATGTTATTTACTTATAACGGAAGATAAAACGAAAAAAAACCCATCATCTTCAACAGTAAGATTGTGTGGAGAAATGGCCGAGTTGTGAGAAGTGAAATAGTGGAAAAAGATTCATACTTCCATAGAGTATTATTCTAGACGGGTGACTGGTTATGGCCCTTTTGGGGGCTGCAATAGACAATTTGGTATACGCAACCTAAATGGGGAACGAGGCATATAAATTTGAATGACGTATTATGTGGTGGTAACAATCAAGCCCGAAAAAAATATGGAGTGTGTAAGTTGACGGTTTATCCAATCACGTCATTTTCAGAAATCGGGCATAAACAAACCAAAACTACCATATGAAACTGACTACCTTGCAAGTCGAACAACCTTCATAACCGAAATTGGACTCATTAAACACCGGAGAGTCCATTGAAGGAACTACAGATCAAAGACCTTCAATGGCAAATATGGACTCAAATGGGACCTCAGAGTCCATATATATAGCAATGGCAAAATGTTTTAGGACTAATAAATATTTATATTATTTCGCTACTTTTAAAATTACGTGAAAGGAATAATTATTCTGTAATTTAAATCATTGCAGGTTTAGGAAAAAGTCAGAATTGAAAAAAACAAGGTCTGCTGACCAAAAGATTGCGTGCTCTCACTTATTCTGATTTATGACCTTACGACCTTCAAAAATTTCAATAATTCCTTGACTAACCTTCAGTGGACATTGACGATTCTATCATTCGAAAGAGAATGCAAAACAACATAAGGTTTTTAAATTTCGTTAGAATCGATTGAATAGTTATGATGTTATTACAAAAACAAAAAAAGCAAAAACGGGGACCGACTGACCGATCGACATAATGAGATGTAGAGTCGCTCGCGACTAGACTTGCACGCGACTAATAATAGGAAAAAACTGCATTTCTTCGATGAGTCCAAAATCGTGCTCTGCTCCTTGAGCTTTGCTATTTGATCAAAAGGGTAAAATGATGACAAATATCGATTAAATAAATGTTGTGTAATTATATTATATTTTGTAATAATTTTTAAATGCTTGAATCTTTTACAATTCCAGAAATGGTTCTTTCTAAGGCAAAGCATGAAACCATTGTTGCTCTGCACCAAAATGGTCTCAAAAGCGAGATAGTTGCATGAAGGGATACCATCTTTTGGATCATTAACGAGTTAAAAATCACTGGTTATAGTACTGTGAAGAAGACTTCTGAACGCTCAAGAGCTTTAAATGAACACCAAGATCACCTCCTGCTAAGATCCCAGTTCAAGGATTGGGTAACTCTAAATGTCAAGCTTCCTCAAGATTGAAAAACACCTGATGCGAACGATTCAGCGCGCACAGTGGATCGCAGACTCTTCGATAAAAGTGTCAAATCGAGAAAAGCAGCAAAGAAGCCTCACCTCACCAAAAAGAACTATACAGATATGCTCCACTTTTGTAGGATATATAAAGAATGAACTTGTGAAGATTATGACAAAGTGATATTCTCTGAGGAAACTAATTTCCACTTCTCTCAACTTTTGGAAATGGAAAACTAACAATTTTGCACAAGAACACTGCCATGAACTTAAAATTGTATGAACACGTGCTTAATCAGCACCTTTACCACAGAGTTCAGAACAAAATTGGGAATGATAACTGTATTTTTCATCGGGATGGCGCACTTTGTCACAAAGAACAAGCAATACCAAAGTTCTTGGCTAAAAATAACATCGAATTTTGAGACCTAAGCCTGGGAATTCACCAGATTTAAACCCATTAGAGAATTTGTGAGCGGTAATCAAACTGGCGTTTCATAAAGAGAAACCATCCAATTGTGCAACGAAAATGGAGCAATATCAGTTAAGATATCATCACAAATTTGATCTCTTTCATGCAAAACGAATTAAAGCAATTCTTAAGAACAAGGGACATCGTTGTATATATTTATTGCGCTCATCAATTGACTGTATTTACTAATAAAGTGGATATGGGCTCTAATTTTTGGTATATTTCACCTTCAAATTGTGATACATATGATTAGTTATATTAATTTTCTTATATTAAAAAATATAGTTATCTCAAAACCTTCGTCCATGACTATATATATATATATATATATATATATATATATATATATATATATATATATATATATATATATATATATATATATATATATGCACAAAATTCCACAGGAAAATGAAAGGCGGATTCCAAGTACTTTCGAATTGATAATAAACTGAATAAGTTCGAAAGTATTTTGAATCCGCCTTTCATTTTCCTTTGGGATTCTTTGTATTTATCGTTCTACTCACGCGCTACTTCGTGAGTTTCTCATATCCATATATATATATATATATATATATATATATATATATATATATATATATATATATATATATATATATATATATATATATATATCCATTTTCGTTCTCTCCTGACATTCCATCTTTATCTCATCTCATTTTGATTTCATGTTGATTTCATTAATTGACTCTATTTATTAACATGATTAGCGGCTTCCCCACTCCTCTTTACCGGGGGAGCTTGCGCTTCGCAGGCAGACTTTTGGTCTGTGGCCTACGACCTATCCGGCTTTGGAAACTGCCTTTTGGTCTAAATTTCTTTAAAAGGGTTCCAGTAAAAATCTCATAATAATTTACTCTTTGTCTATTTTTCACAACTTTTAGCGGATTTTTTTTTTAATACGGTAAAAACAATTTTTTCAATCTAAAATTGCTCTAATATGTACTGCAAATTTTTTAAAACATTCTTGGACCAAAAGCCCGTTCCCAGACCCAGAGAGTCTGTAGGCCATAGATCTAAAATCTGCCTGCAAAGCGCAAATTCCTCCAGTAAGGAACTTTCTCCTGTAGACATACACATCTAAGAATATCAAAACAAAGAATCAACTCAAAACAAGCCCGAGGGTCCTGCATAGCCTAAATCTTCAAAGCTAGGATTTGACTCATAAGCTACCTTATTGTCTATAAATGGACGTATAGATCCTAGCTCATCAAAGCCAAGAGACCTTAGTGTCGTTAATTAGACCGAAAATTGAAAACCTTTAAAGCCGAAACCCAAAGGAATATTCACACGTTATCTCATAATCCATATATAAACCTCCCGATCAATGATCATCAAAATTATGGTTGGAGAGATAAGCCACTTGTGATCATAAATGGATTATGAGGCGCTACTCTCCAAAGACGTTAAAAATATATGGTCAAGATTGCTGCAGGTGACAGATTTATGGTTTGCCATGCCCAAGGACAATGTACAAGCCGCTTCATGTCAGTATGTGAAACTCCACTTGTTGATGTCAGGAGACAAAGCGCAAGATAGGATATACAAGTACGTCTATTTGTGAATCCTAAATGCAATTAGGTTAGAATTCAGCTCCAAATACTTGGAGCTCATTCTAGACGCCATCGGCCACAATGAAAGCTACACCATACATATATTAGAATAAAAAGATCTCTACAGCCATCTACATAGAAAACTCGTTCATCTAACCAATACGTCCTTTAGGAAAAGTATGGATGAGTATTACTAGCAGAACAGGAGAAATAAATTCCAAATACCAACCCACACCTCACCACATTCAACAATACTGGAGGTTGAAAAATACATAAATCATACCTGTCATCTTAGGGGAAATGGGGTTAGTTAAAAATAACCTCACTGACTACCTACCATTTATTTCTTAGAATCCCAAGGCCTCAGAAATTTAACCTCAAGCAATACAGGGAACTAACCCTTGGCTAATTGTATAAAATACACAATGGAATCATTTCTATAATGTAGTCAGCCATTTGTGGTAAATTAATTCAATATATATATTTGTTTATTTTTAATTATTTTAATACTTAGTTGGATCCTCTTTTGCTTTATTAACAGCGATAATACTTCGTGGCATTGATTTCACCAAATTTTCACAAATTTATGACGCTTTTTCCACTCAGCTTGTAATTGTTCATACATTTCTGTTTTATTTGTAATTGTGGGAATTCTTATTGCCTTTCAAAGCACTTCACCAAGTGTTCTATTGGATTTAAGTCTGGGTTAAATGAGTGCCACTCCATAGGGGTGATTACATTTCTCCAAACCCCAATTCTTGCTATGGTTGTATTGATAGTATGGGGCATCGTTATGTTGAATATAACTTTATTTCTTGGTGCTGTGGGATGCAAGGTGTGGACAGATGGTATAAAACTTGCGAAAACATGGTGGTAAAAATTCTGGAGTTCGTTCTTCCTTAGCATAAAATAATCTCTCCATTGCCTGAAGCAAACATGCAAACCTATACTATAATAGAACCACCTCTTTGATTCACATTTTGTACCACACAAATAGGGTCAAATGCCTTTACAACTTTTATTATCTCATGGGTAGCCACATAAAAATGACCAGCATTAATTTTAAACATACCTGAATTAACAGGCCCTCGTGTTAACTCATTTTGGTAATTATTTCTTTCGTATGTCGAGGTAAACAATTTCAGAGGAATAAATGACCTCATTTGAGTTGTCGTCACGAGTTCTCCACCTTTTCATTTTTCATTATTTTCATCGTAGGAATTTGATAACAATTAATAGCCAGCCAGTTTCACTTTGCATCGGACAACGCCTGAGGAACGCTCTTCATCCAAGCCATCCATGGGACTGAATCCAACAGTCATATTGTTGTCCTAGATGAGGAGTGGCCCCTAGGCCTGCCCGATCAACTTTGAAGGTGGCCACTCATTACTATACTAACCACATTCCATCACTGCGTACATTGAAGTTTTTCTTACTAGTGTAAGTGTTTACAAATTTGTGAAAGTGCGGGGTCAGAGATTAAGCGTTGAGTTTTTTTAACCTGTGCAAATGAGGTTTTCACTGTAGATGACGAAAAGTAAACACCAAAGGGGATCAAATTGTTACTTGAAAAGGGAGTTCAAAAGGTAGAGGGTATGTGAAAGACAGCCTAGGATAGTGGATTATGACAAACCAAGCAATTTAAGGACTAGTAGTGTGCTCCTTCCTGCATTATGATGTGCGTCTGCCGCATATGAGGGGGCAGGGGAGAAACAGATTCTCAGATGCTCTATAGAGAAGCAAGTCGAGTTAAACACAGACAAAGGTGCTGGTAAACATCAAATAGTGGTAGGTAGATAGGTTTAAAATAGAGAAGCAGCGTATAAGTAGAGATAAAGGAACCTAAGCAATTTCAAAGTCGTCCGAAGATGATTTGCATAACTCACACACTTTCAATAATATTTAATCCGCTAACATGAGAGAAAAAGACAGACCAAGATATAGAGAGAGAGAAAAAGAGAGAGAAAGAGAGAGGGAGATAGAGAGAGAGAGAGAGAAAAAGAGAAAGAGAGAGAAAGAGAGAGGGAGATAGAGAGAGAGAGAGAGGAAGATAGGGGCTTAATATACATACTCATCAATTTTCGCTCTCTCTCATCAACAGGTGAGCGCGAAGTTGTTGCATTTGCTGCAGAGTTCATTCACCCGATTCACATGAATTCCCCGCTGAGTAAATACGCTCAGCGAGGTCATAATTCCCTGTTCTCAGACTCAGGCTTTTATGTTGCCTTGCTCGCACAAAAGGTTTTTAACCTCCCCCTTTGACGTGTTTCTCCGGGAGGGGTTCGAATATTCCCTCCCGATCACCCGCATGGTTGATCACTCATTCCAAATGATCTCCATTGATGATTCGCGAAGTTCGTTTGTTCGAGTTTGTTCTACGTTGTTCTTCTCATATCTTTTCCTCATCAATTCTAGTTCTATTTTACCATGGTTATTTTTGCCTTTTTTTTAGTTTATTATCTTCTTTTGACCCTTCCCTCTCACTAATGGCTAACGGAACGTCTCCACAATGGATTATACAAAAAATTCTCCTTTTGTAATTATTCAAAATATATATATTTTTAAACTATCGCGCTTTATTATTTTATTATTTTTAAGGATTATTATTCCTTTTAGTCGTTCATCAGTGGGAGTGTTTTCTTTCTTATTATTACTCTTTTAATTTACTGAATTCACTGTACGGACATTCTCATTTCAGTCAATAACAGAGAACTTACGTACATTATTGGTGTCACGAGCCATGATAAGTCCTTCATTTGATTTCGAAGTCTCCATCCCAGGTCCATTTGACCTGGGTTGAGTGAGTTCAACCATGATTTGTCTCTTCGTGTCGACTGCATCCTGTTTCTGCTAGAATAATGCCCCTTCATGAATATGATAATTATATTGATTCATTGCAATGAATAGATAGGACACTTATCCTTCCCTTATGGGGGTACGGGGAAGACTGACCTTAACCTCCGAGGCCGCGGTACGCCTTAAACAAAGACCGAACAAATAACAAGTGCTTCGGTTCCAAGACCTGACGATTCGCGAGAAATATGGAGAAAGAAAGAGTATTACGTGGCTGAAGCAAATGGAAATTTAATCGTAATGAGAACTGTTTTCGAAACTTGTACAGCTGAAATTGTACGAAAGAAGTGCATCTTTAACCTCAGAATGAATTAGTGTCGCAAAAATTCACCCCACCCGTCTATAAAAAAACAAGCATTTTTCAACCTTTGGTAAAATTATGATTTTAGTCAAATGAATTTTTATTTAAAAAATCCCATATTTGTCTATTGGTTAAATTCCTTAATGTAGGATCTAATCTCAAAGATCACACCAGTTTGCAGTTATTAGTCAACTTCGGTTAAATGGATTTTAATACTAAAGCCAGCTTGTTTGTCTTTGGTAAATTCTTTATCTTAAGATTCAGTCTTAAATACCGCCCCTATTGTATATCGAGCGTAAGCTGATCAGCGTTCCTAGTTAAGCTCTGCACTTTTAGACTGGCAAAAAGACTCTTTTCTAGCCGGCAAAGTACACACCGACACTCGCAAAATTCTATGGAGCACTCACTATAGTCCACCACGACTACAGCTAACATGACATAACCGGTGCCTTGCGATGATTTCGCTGCGAGCAAATTGGTCTGACCTTCCCCACATTCTTGGGGTACCGTGGATGACCCTTGGCCCCGGACAAATTCTTTCCCAATGACCGCGCCACACGCTTCCATACCCACATGCAGCAAGTTTCCACGTTCTATAATTCCACAACCTTGTATGCCTCCTACTATCCTGTTCACCTCTCATCATACACACACCACCGCATTATGACCACACAAGCTGAGAAGCGAACAAAAGATATGTCACTACGAACACACCACACAACCTCAATCTCCAAGACACCAACCTTACAGATCTAGACATCCACTGGAACACACTCATGAACACCTTAAATACAGAACGTAACATATACACTCCATGCAAGACACACACATTCATTAAACACCTCACATTTTCACATGGCACCATACAAAAAGCAAGACAAACACGGCAAAGAGAAGATGAGAGAAGGCATTCGACCAAGTTTAGCACAAGTGACTTCGTTGGAAACTAGCCAACAACACGGAGCTCTATTTTTGCATCGGAAAAAATTCTCTCCCCGTACCTTACCGACAGGAGGCGGAGTTACATAAAATAAAACAACAAAACATTACATCCATTTACACGACGCGCCGGCGTAACCCAGGGTAGCATTATGGCACCTACACCATTGATAATGTACACGAATGACACCCCACGTCCACCCGAAAACTGCACACTCACATACACACACATACTGTCCTACGCTGTCCTTCTCATCTCGGGCCAAGGTACAAACACAAACAAAACTCTACGGCCCCCAGAAGACTGAAGACACACAGACTGTCCTACGCTATTCTTCTCATCTTGGGCTAAGGTACAAACACAAACGATACTCTACGGCCCCCAGAAGACTGAAGACACACAGACTGTCCTACGCTATTCTTCTCATCTCGGGCCAAGGTACAAACACAAACTACACTCTACGGCCCCCAGAAGACTGAATACACACACACTGTCCTACGTTAATGAATAGAGTATTCTCATCTCCAGTAAAGACACTGAAAGAGGATTGCGCCCCGTGCAAATGTGATAATAAATGAGAAGACAGAATATAAGGACAAGTGGTTCATTGCAAAGAATCCTCTAAAGGCACATAGCACTGAGCGGGCATTATCCCTATATGTACAATTTTTAAATATACACACCCATCAGAATTAAATCACACAACCCCCACAAGACTCGCATAAAACCTCACACGAAGATACTCGGGGCCGCATTTGACAAACCTACCCTTCCACCTACCCCTAAACATAACACATACCAGAGAAAAACACAAAAAATATGCTGTGCAGGTAATACCCTGCCAGCCACAAACTACAGCTACACTTTACAAAACACTACCTCGTCCACTCCTTACATACGCATCCATCACACTTACAGCCGCGAATCACACGTGGAAGAGGAACGTCCAGCCTATTCAGAACTCAGGGCTAAAATGCGCTTGTCGCTTTCTTCGATACACACTCATGCATACGCTACATGAAAAAAAAACTCCTACCACTCAACACATACACGTACACTCGCTTAACAGGGTAGTTGGGGAAACTCACAAGAGACTCCACATCCACCCAAATACACGCCAGACAACATGCTTGGTTGTCGTTGGTATACCCAGTAGTTCTTAATCACCCACATCCAACGTCTCTCTACATATAAGGTAGCAGTACCATGAATATCACGTTCCTTTACCAGCGCCTCATCCTTCCATCCGCCAACCCCTGCCTCCCCAGTAAATACCACAGGCTCACACACAAAATAATACGTCGTAGCAGTGTCTAACCACCAACCTTTAATTCTTTATATCCCCTCTCAACTTTTTCTCGCACTATTTTCCTCTCTTACTACCATATCTCTGTGGATCATCAAACTATTCCTCTTGCTTTTCTTTTTAATCACGTCACGTCACATCAGCCTCTGTTTTTATCTAATAGTAACATTTTGGTAAATTGATGTTAATTTACACCCCACTCGTGTTTAACGCATTGGTGAAATTCTGCTAAATGTCACCCTGGGTACATTTATTGAAAATATTCTATAATTTATGAATAATACTCCCATTTTTCACTTAATTCTGTTAATAGAATTCAAGTTTAGAAACCAGGCCACTTCTACCTATTGGTAAAGTTTTGTATAAAGGATTTAAATAGTAGAAACTACTCTCATTGTTAATGTTAAAATTTTGTCGATTGAGTTTTAATTTTAAAGACTATTAAGTGAATTCTTATCAAAGAACAGCCGTGTTTACACCTTTTGGTAAAATTTTTGCTTCAGCCTCTTTTAATGATGCGTGGCTTTATGGTTGATTGTTTGCAAAAAAATGATATAGAGTAGATAGTTTTAATGGTGCTGATGCGCATCAATCCCCATCACGTGGATAAGTGGTTAAAGTTTAGGCTTTAAGGCAAACCAAACGCTCATGATGATTTAGCACAGTTCCTTTCCTCCTCTTCTCACCAATCTTTAGATCAGCGTTTAAAGATAGCCCATGGCAGTAATAAGCCCGCATAAAAATACATGATGTATAAACCCGTCCAATTCATAATTAATAACATCCTATTTATTCATAGCAAAGTAAATCTATTTTAAGAAAAGTCCACGAAATCTGTGTGTACCAAATCGACTTAATTATATAATGAATCAGTTTTGAGTATGTTTTCTTTTGCTAGTTTATTTGCAATTTTTGTGACGCCTCCACGCATTTGATACTTCAACTATTTCTTAGAGGAAATCAATTCTTCTAAGGGCTTCTTCATTATTAATGGCTATGTAGAAGAGTCCGGCTGTATGGGCAACGCCTTCAGACACAGATCTTCCATGCGTGACCCGATTTGGCTTTGGATGTGATGTAGGGGAAAAAAACCTTGATTTAGCCAGAGATAATCGTCATTCTGAGACCTTGGAATGCTAAGTGATGGGTTAGAACGTCTCTGACAAAAGTTTAGTAGGAGTTATAGTGTGTTCGAGATGTTTTGGTTTGTTCGGGATGTTCTGATTTGTTCGGGATGGTCTGGTTTGTTCAGGTAAACACATTAAAATAGAATTATTTTGAGTGTTTTCTTTAATCCTTAAATCGAAATGAGCTATTTTCTATTACATTGTCACATAATGAGAACATACTATGAGTTAAACCTGAAATTTCGAACTATTATACGAGGAAGGTTTCTCCAAGAAGGTCTCAGTCATCCCCCAGGCCCCCCAAAACAAGGCCATCACACCAAGTAAAACTTTATTTCTAAAAGTCATTATTATCTTTTTTACTCTGTCACCTCAATAAGATCCCCCCCCCCTATGCTTGACTCATTATTCCCAAATTGGGTGATCTTGCACATTTTTTAAAGTCGTTTTTCTCTCTTTATGATCTTAAGCTGGATCTTTTGTTTGGACGAGTTCGTAATAATCCTTTCAAAGACTATAACCCGACTCGTTGGTTAGGACAAATGCTTAGAAGATTTGTAGGCGTACTGAAAATCCCCAATTATCTCCTCCAAGCTTGTTCCATTGAAAGTGTCAGATAGATTTAGCAATTTCAAGATTACTATCAATTAAAATAAACGTAAAATTACATATAATTAGCAATTTACAAAATTAATTACATTTAAAATAAAATCACATCATCTAATTCTATGTAATAACGTTAATGGTGGCCCCCACTTCTAAGTAAGCAACCTCTTGTTTATTGTATGGGGTTTACCTCCGCGAGAGGGTGGATAGTGGAGCAGGGGCAATGCCCAATACCCATGCTACAATTGAAAACTGAAGCACTGGTATGTTCTCCTAACCCCACTGCCCTATGAGAAGCTTGTGCCCATTCTCGGGTCGTGTTTTGAACCGCCTTTAAAATCTCCCTTATTTCCACACCTGGATATACCCAACGGAGGGCGAAAGAGGGCGTTAAACTTTCTTTAAAAAAATGAGTTTCAGATTGCCTTTAATTAACATACTATTAGAATGAACAAACAAGGCTTAGATGAGAGGTGGGCTAAATCACTATAGGCTAGAGTTCCGCTTTAGTTAGGGACGTAAAGGAGAATTGAAAGTAATTTGGGGCAGAGGCATCTTTAATTTGCGAACATAAAAGCAAGAACCAAAGAGGACATCATATAAAGCAGAAAGGTTCGTAAGGAGTACTTAGGAGTACTGAATGGTATCAATTACCTGCTAAGAAAGGAGGGCTGCATAATTGTCATGAAGAGTGAAATTCATTAAGTAGTCTTGCAACCAATCTGTTTGATATTACAAACGAAATCAAACGTTACCAATATCGTTAAAAGCCTTCTGCCACTCACTGGCAGAACCCCCTATTCAGCGTATTGGCATATTCTCCGTATTGAATTGAATAGGCAATTCTGGCACTGATATATTACCACTAAGGAGTGGCAATAGCCGTTTAAACAATTGATTCATCATGCATCTTCATAGACGTCTGCAAAACAAGTTTATCTGTACATTGTCTGAATTTCTAAATTGCGTTCTGAAATAAGAGGCCAATGACTAAAAAAATAAGTGATTTTAAAATTTCCTAACGTTCGCCAGTGTATAATTAAAACGACCTCATTGACTTTAGGCAAGAATTGTTTACAATCTTCTTTTTATCTAAAACCTTATTTATTCTTTTCTCTAAATGAGAAAAGAATTAGAAGCAAATGGATAATTGATTGCTTACTCTAATCACCATGTCTGCAACATCTGTGATTTAGAGCTTTGAACATCTAATAGCGAAGTGGATGTATAGAGAGTAATTATGTCAGATTACGGAAATACTTGAGCTCTCGCAAACCTGGTGGATACGGAGTTGGATTTCTAGCCCCAAGACACGGGTACGATCACATTGAACAAGGGCACAACACTTTCAATGACGTCACGGGCTGGCTGCCCAATTGGCAGATACGCCGAAATTTACCACTGCCGAGGTAAGTAGCTCCATGTGCGTTACCACCCACATAACCAATCTCAAAACCGCTATCTTTCTTTATCTATCTTCACAACAAATCCCGCCAGTCTCTTCTGCTTTGAAGCCCTGCCGATGGAGTACCAGTATCTCTTATGGGGATATTCATACCCACATACCACCCACATGGGGTACTATTGTGCCCGATATCTGGCGCGTTGACAAGTATCAACTGATGGGTAAATAGTGCCTTACCCCGAGTCACAAATGGGTTTGACGATCGCTGATCGGTGTCAAACGACAATAACACCCGGTCACCTTCCCCTTTATCCCCTAACGAGGATCGAACCCAGGTGCCACCTGGGTCGACGGGTAGTCATTCTGATCTTTATGTGCATTTCAATACCTGATCGGGTTATCTCTTTAACGATGCGAGTGACAGAAGGAGCAGCTTCCTTACCCCTGCAGAAAATCCTATCTAGGATGCACGTACACAAATGCACTTTATGATTAATGAAATATTCAAAAGAAACAAGAGTCACTTATGGGTTTGCTAATAGCCAGAGTTGTGGCGAATGTTAGAAAGAACGCTGAGAATATTAATTAAAATGAGAATGAAACTGTGAATGAGAATGATAACGAAACTGTGAATGAGAATGAAACTGTAAATGAGAATGAGAATAAAACGGTAAATAAGAATGAAACTGTGACTGAGAATGTGAATGAAATTATGAATGAGATTGAGAATAAAAACGAGAAAGAGAAAAAAACACTATATACTTTTGTTTGTTTTTGTTTAAAGTAGAGCTCTGTAGCCTTGAGAGTTCTGTCCATTTCTAATGGCGAAATTAGGCCAATAATGATGTGGGAACGAATCCTGCATGACCTGCATTGTAGATCCAGCGGGAAAGGTCGCCGCGTTCGTCTCGTTCCAAATCCACTTTTTCCTTTTTTACCCCCCCCCCCTTTATTTCATCCACTAAAAATGATGCAAGGTGTGCGGGTGTGGGGGTGGGGGGTGGGGAGATTGACCCAGGCAGAAACGTAGAGGTGGAATTCTCCCTGCTCTAGTATAGAGAAGGCTGGACTTTGTCTTCTAAGCCTGAGTTTAATTCCAAAGACAACGGAGACAAAATATTTCGTCGTTCAACAAGCCCTTCGTCTGACACAATGACACAGTTCCCTTTACACACATGATCACACACAAACTTAATTACAACACCGTTGTCTCATCCTCCTTACAAACTTCGCACCTATAATACATATATTTTCTGTCCCGGAATCTCTCTAGGATTTTTTTATCCACACTCACCAAACTTGGTGCAGGAGACACTCCTTTGGGCCACAAAGGTTGTTTCATTGCTCATGAATAAGTGGCAAAATGAAGTACTGCCACTCATCCTGCACACACCCCTTCCAATGGGCAGCTTGCCAGTGAATGTCGTTGTTATCTTTATTCCATCTTCAGGTCAAGGAACCTCGCCCAGGATTGAAAAGGGACAGACGACCTAATTAACTAACAGTCTCAGAAAATGTACAGCTTTATGAGCAAACAAATAGATCGATATATTAATAACTGTAGATATATGTTTGTGTGTGTATGAGAGAGAAAGAAGGAAAACAACCTGGTTATTAGAGCGACTTGACTCAATGGCTGGAGGAGAATAAGAATATGAATGAAGACGAAACAATACAATGCAATTTATTGGCTCCTACAGAGTTTACAAAACTCGCAAATGGTAGGCTTTTTACAAACATACATTAATGTAAAATTTAATATAATTGAATAAAACCTTCATTGTGAATACTTTGAACGTGAAACCATTATTGAAAAAAGGGACCTTTTATCGTATGCCACGCTTCAAGACATCAGTAGTCAAAGCTCATTTAATTATCTTTTAGGTAACGAGATGCAGGCTTGGGCGAGGTGGCAGGCGAAAGATGGTATCCCCATCGCCTCCTATAATTCCACTTCTTGGGCTTCTTATTGTGTTTCCCCCGTCGCTGTTGTACCTGCAGAATGAAATAGATTTTCTGCAGTATCAGGCATATCTTGAAATAATTTATGTTCCTAATTGTTTTCACTGTTTTCTTTTTTACCCTAAGAGAAATAAATTTAATTTGTTTATATTCTCTTCGTCATTAAAATGCCTAGTCTCCCACCGCATTTTTTGCCTATCGGCGCTCTACTTGTTCTATTAGACCTATGTCAGGAGACCAGAAAGTGAGGCATAATTTAAGATAAACTTAAATATGTTGTTATTAATAAATCTCAAGTATCAGATGATCTCTGTGCCCCTCCAACCGCATAGAGATTAAGAAAGAAAACTTTGACCCTACGTAGTATGTCCTGTAAGCCGCGCCAACCTTACCAAAATAATTAACTGAGGCCCCGCGTTCTGTAAGACTGTCCTGACAAACCAGGTTAGAGTGTAAGAATAATAGAGTGTAAAGTTTCAACGTAGATCTGTAATTCTAGATTGTAGATACAATGACTATAAAATATGAATTTATTATTGATTTTGACGCCAAATCTAATATTCTTACTTTATTTTAGTTTACTGGCCTTGATAAAATACCTGGATATTTTGGTTCTAAAATATAAAATAATCTATTCCAAAACATTAGGTTGCAGGACAAAATTTTTGCACAATATGACCATCTTTAATTTTTATTTCATGGCCGGGATCATTCTCATCGGCCAATGAATTTGCTTCAAATAATTGAGCTTAACCCTAATACTTTCTACCATTAAAAAGGTACAGGTGGATTTAATTTAAAATTAAAGAAGAGGAGAGACCCTCAAAATATTGGATAGATAGAAAATTTAAAAGAATAAATAATGTCAATAAAACAAATAAAAAAAACGTATTCACTACTTAACGTTGTCAAGTTCTTATCCGAAAGTAGTGGGACTAAAAAAATCTGTACTTGAATCATTTAGGGAAGGTGATGTATCAAGAATTTGGCTGTCAAAAATTGTGTAGCAAGTACATTATTTGTTTCCTTTATTTATAAGTCCAGCCCGTCCCATTTCAATATCATGTTTATATTGTTTTGCTTTCCAGTTCGTTATTCTGAACTTTTGTATCTCGTTGTGTGTCGTTTATTCCATTTAATTAGGGTTCGTACTTTTTTCCAAGTTCTTAATTTTATTCGAGTTCGTACTTCTGATCAAGTTTTGTATTTTTTGGTGGAAGTTCCTTCTTTTATCCGAGTTCGTACTTTTATTCAAGTTCGTACTTTTTATTCAAGTTTGTACTTTTATTCAAGTTCGTAATTTCATCGAAGTTTGTACTATTATTCAAGCTCGTAGTTTTATTCAGGTTTGGAATTCTATTCATGTTTGTGCCTTTATTCGAATACTTACCTATATTCAAGTTAAAACATTTTAAGTCTGCACTTTTATTAAAATTCGCATTATAATCGAGTCGTACTTTATTCAAATTAGTACTTTTATTCAAGTTCATGATTTCATTCAAGTTCGTACTTTTATTCAAGTTAGTACTTCTATTTAAATTTGTACTTTTATTCAACTTCGTTCTTATATTCAAATTCATACTTTTCATCAACTTCATATGGTAATTAGAGTTCGTAATTTCTTTCAAGTTGGTAACTTCCTTCAAGTTCGTTCTAATTTTATTCGAGTTCGTTCTTTTATTAAAGTTCGTAATTTTATTCAAGTTCTTAATTTTATTCATGTTCCCACTTTTATTGTAGTTGATATTTTTATCCAATTTCGTACTTTTATTCAAGATCTTACTTTTATTCGAGCTCGTACTTTTATTCAAGTTGGTAATTTTATTAGAGTTCTTAAGTTTTATTCGAGTTCTTACTTTTATTCGATTTCTTACTTTTATTCAAGTTCGTACTTTGGTTTTCTACTTATTTTATTCATGTTCATACTTTTATTTTAACTTCACACCATTGTTCGAGTTTTTATTTTTATTAGAGTTCGTAATTTTTTATATTATTACTTCTATTCAAGTTCTGACTTTAATTCAAGGTCGTTTTTTATTTGTTTGTTTAAACTTTTATTCAAGTTTGTTCTTTTATTAAACATGGTACTTTTATTCAACTTCTTAATAGTATTCACTTGGCACTTCTATTAAAGTGCGAAATTTTATTCAATTAGCACTTTTATTAGTAGCCCAGGAACTTTAGGGTTTTGAGGTGCAATAATTAGATAAAATTGAAACTTGGCACATGTATAGGGATTTGTCACCTGAACAACATATCAAAAATCCCATGGACTCCCGCGCTTGCGTTAGCCGCCATATTGGAATTCCCTTAAAATTCAAATATCTCGTAAAATAATAGTTTTATCAAAGATCACCACTCAATAAAAGTTGTTTAGAAGTGATTGTTTTATAGCACTGACTAGGTTATTTTACAAATATAAGTAAATTTATTGGGTTGAGGAATAAGTTCTTGCGGTTTTATCAAATTTAGTCATTACCATTAACAATTTATGAAAAACTTCATTTTTAATTTATAACAATATGCAATTTAATCAATAATGTATTCTCCGTTGTTATTTACGACTTCTTCCCAACGTTCAACTAGTTTTTCAATGCCTCTGCAATAAAAATCTCGAAGAATTTGTCTAACCAGGTTCTTAATTCCACATCAGTATTGGACGAACAGATGGAAATCCATTTGAGCCAAGTCTGGTGAATATGGAGGATGCGGCAGGATTTCTCAATTAATTGTTTGGATGGCGCCTTTTGTCATATTGGTAATGTGAGGATGAGCATTGTCCTGTTGAAGAAAGATTCCATAACGTCGATGAGGTCACTTTTCACGAATAGCTTCGGCAAGTCGATATATTTGTTCAACGTAGAGGTCTGCATTAACAATCTCGTTGTTCGCAAGGAGCTGATAAAAAATGATGCCTTCACAATTTTGCCACATACACAGCATCTTCTTTCGTGGATGAAGTCCTTGCTTTAATCGCGGAAGTGTTTTTTTATTGGGGCTAAGTAGTTATTTTCGATGGTTCATGTTAACATAAACACACCACTTTTCGTCGCCAGTGATGATACGGTGAAGAAATCTGTCCTTATATCCACGAGTAGCCTTGTGGCGAGCAAGCAAACCTGCGGCAATCGTGGAGCGTCGAAGTTTGTTGCTTTCGCTCAAAGCGTGCGGAACCCATTACACACCTAATTCTCTAGTTGATTGACGAGGATTTTCATGAAGAAGGTCGTTCAATCGATCTTCATCTAACTTATTGGGGCGACCATAACGTTCTTCGTCATTAAGATTGAAATGACAATTTTGGAAACATGAAAACCACCATTGAGCTGTCCTTTCTGATAAAGCATTTTCTCCGTACACAACACAAATATCGCGACGAGCTTTGGCTGCGTTTGCATTGTTCCCGTCTCGATTGAAAATGAATAACAAAAGGGGCGAAAATGCGCCTTTCTTTCAACTTGACATTCCATTTTGAGGGTACAGAACAAAAATTAACTTAACACAACTTTGAAATAAACCGCAATGACTTATTACTCAACTTCAAGACGTAGCCTAAGCAAAAGCCTAATAGTTAAGAGACGTAGCCTAACCTTTGCAAATTTTGCTCTCATTATTTATTATTGTTTCTTAATATGTGCACAAATCATGTCAACAAAACTTAAATCAACACAACATTAAAAAAACGCAAGAACTTATTCCTCAACCTAATATATGGAAAAAAAATTAAAATATTGAAATTGAAGTAATAAGTTTATTTTCAAAGACAATTTCCACAGAATTGATGGCCTGTATGACAAAATGGTTCAAAACAAAGGTTGTAGAGCAAACTTTCTTCTTTTGAAATATACTCGTATGTATACAGGTTTATGCATATTTAAAAGATAAGGAAGTTACGAGGCATAAATGGATAAAAACGCAAGACACTGACCGATGTTTTTTTCTTCTAGGTACCAGAAGTGATGGATTGTCTGATATGTGGGCTTCCCTTGAAAGAATCTCCAAGTATAGAGGTGACTCGAGGAATGCAGCGTTAACACTGTTATTGACCTAGTAGCTACAGAGTCTAAGTATCATCGGAAGTGTTACAATGATTTCTGCAAAACTAGCTGTGATAGTGGTGCATCCTGTTATCATAAAACAGTTGGAAGACCATGC
Organism: Ceratothoa steindachneri; assembly: GCA_963969495.1. NCBI lineage: Eukaryota > Metazoa > Arthropoda > Malacostraca > Isopoda > Cymothoidae > Ceratothoa > Ceratothoa steindachneri. The sequence continues at coordinate 125,774,501 of OZ018319.1, read as the reverse complement.
CAGGCAGGTGCATCAGAAGCTTTCAATAGACTGTGTGGCATTATAGAGGACAACAATGAGTACCAGTACTCACTACAGGAATTTCACATGATGATGATGAAGGCTGCAGACACAACAGAGACTGTATACACAGTGAGGACAATAAAAGAAAAACTGCTAGACAGATATGAAGAAAGCATCACTGTCAGCAAAAGTAAAGGCAATGATATTTTTTCATTCAGTGAAGCAGTCAGTAGATCCTTAGCAGACTCATGGCATAAAAACAGAGAAAGCAATATTCAAGATGAGGGATGTCAAATTGTACTAACAGTTTCCGCCATCATACGTGAAGATATACGTGCACGTGTGTATGACAATTCCGTGTATCCGGTATGTGAAGACATTAGTAATTCCTTAATAAAGCAGGTGCCAGACACTCTCCCTGACTTTGTTGACGAAGTAACAAAATCAAAGCGTAGGGATTAACATAAGGAAAACGAGCAAATGCGCTTAAGCATACAGTATGCAATCATATCTGCAGCACTATGTTTTCCTACATAGGCGCTTTGCTTCTTGCCAGCTAATTGATATTCTGGCGAAGGTAGGAGTAGCAGCGTCATATAAAGACTTTACGCTGCCTTAACTCAGTAGTTAGGACTGCATCTTTGAATATAAGAGAAGATGGTTTTCTCCAATATATATTTGATAATGCAGATTTCAACATTCACACTCTTGATGGATTGGGAACGTTTCACACAATGGGTGTGTAAGATTTGTGACTCCTACCAGTGCAGTATTAACCAGTAGTGCAGTTAAGAGAGTCGTGGATGTAAGTAGTTCAAGTAACGCTGGGAAAACAATTCCAATAAAGACATATAGAAAACCTACAAGCATGTTAGGTCTTCAAAATATCACAGCAAAGGCATCTATCTCATGCAATACATATCAACCAGTAACTGCAAAACATGCTCAACAATTAGATACCTTATGGATATGTGGAAGCTACTTAAGTACCAGCAAAACCCCAGGCTTAAATGGCTACATGCATGCAGCAATGAAAGGTGGTAACTTTGAAACTACTCATATGCTTGCTCTTCTATTCATCAACTTAGATCCAGGGAATCTATATACACACCACTCCTGCATGCTGTCAATGGTACTAAGTCCCAGAAACAGACTAATTGTGTGGTTACTTTTGACCAGCTCTTCTATATAAAAGCATTTGAACTAGTTGCTGCAGTTGGTGAAGAAAGTCCCTTGTCAAAAGTCGTTTTACGTTTGGGTGGTTTCCATCTCCTCATGTCCTTTAGGAAAGCAATAGGCATCATAATGCGTGGAAGGGGACTGGAAGAATTGTGGGCAACAATATATGCTGAAACTTCTGTGAGGCACATACTGTCTGGCCATGCATACTGCCGTGCCCTTCGAGCTCACTTTCTTACACAGGCTGCTCTTACAAGAAATGTTCTAGAAGATGATCTCAATATGAATGATGAAGAACGTAATACAATCTTGGAGATCTTTCACTCCTTCTTGACCCATGAAATTGATGTTGAAACGTTATAAACAATGAAATCCCAAAAGACATTAATGAGAATCTGATAAACATCATCAACCAAAAGAAGGACTTGAGTCGCACAGCACAACTTTGGTTGCAGTATCATGAACAAGTATCTCTAATTAAGTTCTTTGTGAGAGCTGAACGTACAGGACAGTGGAATTTGCACCTGTATTGTGTACGAGAGATGCTTCCACATTTCCATGCTGCGGGACATCTACATTATGCCAAAGCAGCACAGATCTATTTGCAGCAAATGAATGAACTTTCAAGTACAATGCCAGAGAAAGAATATAAACAACTGACCACACATGGAATCTTTACTGCAATCGTTACTGGTCAGGGACATGGAGTGATATGATAATTGAGCAGTATCTGATGAAAGTATTTAAATCTTCTGGAGGATTTACGCATGGCAGGGGCACTACTGAGAGCACTTTAGCCCAGTGGATAAAAGCGATGCCAGCAAGTACACAAGTTTGTGAAGCTGTGGAGACATTTAATGGTGTTTCCTCTGCAACAACTGTTGAATTGCGAGAATCACGCCAGTTTCATGATGAGAAGCACTTACATTTAAACCGGACGGGAGAAGGATAGCCAACAAGGCAACCCTGGGGGAACGGGCATAGGCCAGCTGAGCCCTAAAACGAGGTAGGCCTATTGCCATACCGACGAAATTTATAAGGCCTCGCAGCCTAGACCAAAAGGGGGAATGGGAAGGGACACAGGGAGCCCCTGAAAGGGCGGTGAAAGTTTTGGCGTGCATCTTCGGGGTGAGGCGGGTGAGGCTGGCGCGCAAGTCTATGTCCACGCCCAGGTAGACAAGATGGCGGGTAGGGGTGAGCACGGACTTCGCAATGTTGATTAAGATAGAGGAATCGCGGACAAGCTGAATAAATCTAAGAAGGGCAACGGGGCGGCCTTGGCCCAGGATGTCATCGAGATATGTGTACACGGTGATACCCGCTTGTCTGGCGAATTCGGCGGAGATGGGAGCCATGCAAGACTGCATAATGTAGGGGGACCCGGCGAAACCCATGGGGAGGCGCTTAAACTGGAAGCGCTCGCCCCCACAAAGCACGCCGAAACAAGGTCTAGCATTGGGGTGAAGTTTTACATGGTAAAACCCATGCTGCAGGTCAATTTTAATTCTCCCCGTGGCCTCTACTGCATCACGCAGAACTTTCCTAAAGACGGGAGCTGGAAAGGAGGGAGGGTATACAATCCGACACGCCCAAAGGGGACATTTCGTAAATGAGCATAAGCTTACTGCTTGTGGCAAAGTGTCGGTAAGCACCGAGGTAGACCTGTACCCCCTTTCCACCCGCAGCTTTTGCCACATTAAAGGGAAGGGGGACATGGCTACAGACATTTCCAGGGATAAAATCACAAATGTGACGTTGCAGGGGGTCGTTTCGGGTCCGCGCCAGCGGGTCAAACACGCTCCTAGCCTCACTCTCGGCGTCATCGTTGGCGTCGCCGTCGCCCTGGTCCGCACCCGACTCGACCCTGGCTACCGGATGCGCATCCTGAACAGGAGCCTTCTCAACCGGAGAAGCATGGAAGTCGTGCGCTCCCGAGGCCGGAACATTCTCGATGAAATCGATGGCCTCGCGCAGTTGGGGGTCATTGTCGATGAGCTCCTGGGTATGATCCTCCAAAGGAGCCACCATGTTAATGGCATCGAAAGTGGCAGCTAGTCCAGGGTCAGCTGCTAATAGACGTTCCTGAGAAGATAATTGGAAGTCGTCCAAGTCCCGATCATCGTCGTCGGGTAACAGTATAGCACCGAACTCCGGGAGAGAGTCCAAATTGTACCCATACTCTTCTTCACCCGCGCCGAGCCCCACGGCGAGGAAAAGGTCTTCCTCAACCCCAGGAAACTCATGACCCAAGGGAGAAAGGGAGGAAAAGGGAGAGAGGGAGCAAAATTGAAAATTTCATGCACCGCCCATACCTCATCTTCCCAAGAATCCGCGGGGGATCTATTTACGGCTATCCTTGGCCTTACTGCGGGCAAGCGGCCTACGGCGGGGGCGTGCGGGAGGGGCGGCCGCTTGGGGACGGGCAGGGATGGGGGAGGACGAGACCAGTTTTCACGGAGAACCCTGCAGTGATAAATGACTGGGTCTATCGGGATCCCTGCACCCTGGGTCGATTGGAGGCGGTAGTCCTCCAAAGCGTAACCCCAACCCACGTAAGAAACCAAATAATATAAACGAAGACGGGTGCGGAGGTGGGCAGACTTCTCTTCAAGGAGTTGGTCCCTAAGCCTATATATTATAAACAGAAGTTTCAGTTCCTCAATATCCCGTGTCGTGAAAATGAGAGGGGTGGGAGGGAAAGCAAGGCGGGCCCTAAGATAGGTGACCACCAACTGCCAGTCCGGGGTAACCCGTCGGGCCTTTATTACCTGAGGGACTCCTTGATTAGGCTGGAAGCCCAAAATCGGGTCATCAAAGCCTAAAACGTGACGAGTGTCTAGGGGGTTAGGTTCCCAAGGGGTCGAGTTGCTGGGAAGAGGCAGGACCTCCCGAGTGCCGATGGAGTCGAGCGCCTGGCGGCGTAGGGTCTCGAGCTCCTCAACACCAGATTCCGAAGAGGTCGTGGAAGTGGGGTCCTGACTTGGGTGGGGGCCGATGGGCCAGAGGCTCGTGTCTCGGAAGCCTGCGAGCCAGTCCTAGCTCGGGTAGTCGTGCCCTTAGTGGGCGTCTTCTTGGGAGGGGGCTTCTTAGGGCGCATGAAGGTGGTAGTCCTGATAAGAGGAGTCCCACAAAAATCCGTTTTAATGGTGATTAAGAACTTCAGCCCCTTTGCATAACACAAGGATAACATAAATGGACTTACCCACGCGGAGAATGCAGTTTGGTAAATTAATTAATTAAAAGATTAATAGGTGAAGCCCATTAATCCTAAAGGCAAGACTTTATTCACAAGAACATTTACAATTTGAGAAACATTTCAAGAAACATTTAGTGGTTTGGTATCCCTGGGCACAGGGATAATTGCTGATGATTTAGTGAACTGTGACACAGCAAAACAATTGGCTTAAAAGAAATGCATGATATAGATGGCAAAAAGTTCTCAGCTATACACCTGAAATGAAATAAACACAGTGCGGTCAATATCAGTAATGAGTAATGGACTGAAAGTTCGTGAAGACTTTGTTGCAGTGAACTCTCAACAGCTATTCAGCAGAATAACATGTGTTCTGAAAGATGATGACCAACTTGCCAATTATATGACCTATAAGCTGGTTCTAAACCTCCTTTACTCTTCAATGACATCTCAATGAGAAAAGGAAACAAAGCAGCATTAGCAACTAAGTTGGAATCTTATGGACCTTGGAAAGGACTAGTTTCAGATGAATACCAGTATGTTTTGGATGGTGGTCATCTTCTTCATAAAATTGTGTGGCCAAGGCCGGCTGTGTACCGGGATATCTTTCAAGCCTACACAGGTTATGTATTCAATCGTTATGGCAAAAATGCAACAGTTGTGTTTGACGTCTACCCAGTAACACCAACAAGCAAATATCAGGAATAAAATCGTAGGGCATCCAAACATTAATAATAATAATAATAATAATAAGTCTTTTGTAATGCGCTCTTGAAGGCCTAAGGCCTTACCAGAGCGCTCGTTGTGCTGAGATGAGAATGGAAATTCACTGGAAATTTAAGAGGGGGGAGAAGGCAATACTGATAAGATGCGTTTTCAGGAGACGCTTAAATGTGGTAAGAGAGGGAGAAGACCTGATTTCAGCAGGAAGAGCATTCCACAACTTAGGGGCACAGATTGAGAAGAAGCCGTCCCCCATTTAGCTAGGGATGAACGAGGAATATTCAAATGAGGTGCATGTGATGACCGAAGGTCACGAGGGACATGGCGTTGCGAGAGGAAAGAAGAGAGGTAAGACGGGGCCTTGTTGTTTAGGGCCTTAAATGTGAAGAGAAGTATCTTGAAGTGAGTACGGGAACTGACAGGGAGCCAGTGCAGTTCATGCAGCATAGGTTTCGAGGGAGAGAAGCGAGGGTGACAGAGGAGAAGCCAGGCGGCATAGTTCTGTACAAGTTGAAGGGGGCGGAGAGAGGAGGATGGTAGATTCACAAGCAGAGAGCTACAGTAGTCAAGGCGTGAGGTGATGAAGGCATGAACAGCAGTCTCAAGACTTTACTGATCAAAGTGAGAGCAAATGCGAGAGAAGTTACGAAGGAAGCATAGAGAGGATTTGCTGACATTGCGGATATGAGGCTTAAAAGAGAGATGCTCATAAAAAAAACACCCATATTCCTAACGCAGTCAGAGGAAATGATAGTATTACCGCCCAGAGTAAGTGAGAGAAAGAGAGATTTAGATTTTTTGACAAGAGCAAGGGTGCCGACGAGGAGGACCTCAGTTTTGGAGTGATTAAGCCTGAGGAAGTTGGTAGAGAGCCAGTCAGAAATGGAGGAGTAGGCAGCCAGGAGGTCAGTGATAGAGTAGGCAAGAGACGTTGGGGATGAGGAAATGAAAATTTGAGTGTCATCAGCATATAGGTGGAAGGATAGACTGAGATTACGGAGAAGGGAACTAAGAGGGAGAAGGTATATACGAAATTGTAGAGGACCAAAGACAGAGCCTTGTGGCACTCCAAAGCGAATAGGAGTAGAGTTGGATGAAACGTCTTCAATCACAAGGGATTGGGTACGAGACGATAGGTAAGAGCGGAACCAGTCAAGCACGGTGCCTGATATGCCGAGGAAAGAGTGGAGACGATCAAGTAGGACTGTATTGTCAATAGTATCGAAGACAGAGGAGAGGTCGAGTAGAACGAGGATGGAGGCACAACCCCTGTCCGCGGCTCTTCGTAAGCAATCGGACACATTGAGAAGGGCAGTTTCTGTGGAGTGACCTGACTTGAAACCAGATTGATAGGTTTCATCAATGTTACAGGCCACCATGTGACTGTTGATGCGTGAAGCAACCACTCTCTCCAGAACCTTAGAGAGGAAAGGAAGTTGCGAAATCAGGCGATAATTGGAAGGGTCAGTGGGGTTCAGTTGAGGCTTTTTAAGAATCGGACGGATGTGGGCACGTTTGAAGGAAGAGGGAACAAGACCAGTTGCAACTGAAGTGTTAAACAGGTGAAGAAGCGTTGGGAGGATAGCAGGCAGAATTTTACATAACAGTTTAGGCGGAAAAATTTCCTTTGGGGAGCCCAATTTCTTAGAACGCGAGAGCAGGGCTGTAAGCTCCAACGCGGTCACAGCGGGGAAAACGATAAGCGGCTGAGGCGGGAAGTCAGGGAGAATGGCAGGAGCCGGGACAGAAGGCTGAGGGAGGGAGGCACGGAGGTTAGTGACCTTACCTGCGAAGAAATTCGAGAGAGTAGCAGGGCTAATGGGTGGGGAGACCTGGGCTGGGGAAGTAAGACGGGAGTGCAGGCGAAAGACGGTACGGGGATCATTCCTGTTATCAGTAAGCAGATTAGGTGAGTAGGCTTCACGAGAAGATTTTAATTTCGCCACGTAGGAAGCTGTCGCAAGTCCGAACGCCAGCGAGAGAGGGATCGTGTCTTGCCCACGGGTGCGAGCCTTTCTAAGGACTCTTTCATGGCCACACATGGACTTCCTAGCACGGAGGAGTTCCATAGAGTACCAAGGGGCACGGTGACAACGGGAGTTCGAAGGGGTGACAAGGGGAGAGTGGGCATCAAGACAAGTGAGAAGGGGTTGCTCCAAAGAAGAGAGAATCTGGTCAGGAGAGGCAGAAGCATCAATGGGAGGAAGTTTGGAGGCCATATCATTAGATAGAAATTGCAGTTGAAGAAGAATGTTGCACAACCTTACCACAAACAGATTTCCTGTGTAATAATAGTAACAAGACACAGCTTATCAATAAGCTGAAGGAACACCTGCAGTTTGCTGGTATTACCGTTATAGTTGGCAAGGATGATGCAGATACGTCCATTGTCCAAACTGCTTGGTCATTACAAGATACTGGACATAATGTAGCAGTAGTGGGTGACGACACATACTTGCTTGTACTTCTTGTATCACTTTCTAAGTCATCCACGAAAATACTTTTTATTAAACCTGGTAAAGCCCACAATCCAAACAAGACCTATGATATTATCAGACTTCAAGCTAACATGGGACATCTTCGGCAACATCTGCTGTTCTTCCACGCAGCTACAGGTTGCGACACAACATCAGCTATATATGGGAAAGGGAAAAAAAGGTCATTTAATATCCTGAAGAATAGCCAAGACATGTGCGCCACAGTATCTGTATTTGATAACCCAGAAGCATCTAAAGATGAAGTGGTCAAAGCTCGTGAAGCTTTCTTCCTTTCTGTGTATAGAGCTGACAAAACTCAAACATTGGATGAGTATCGCTTTTATGCATAGAAGAGAACAGTAGCAAAGATATCACCTAAATCTGAGTTGCAGCTATCCATATTGCCACCAAGTGATGCAACTCGTTTGCACTCGTTTAGGGTGTTCTTCCAAGTGCAACATTGGCATGGTAACCATCTCTCTCCAGTCGAATGGGGATGGGAGAGTTGCGGAAGCGGACTGAAACCAATCCCTTCAATCAAACCTCCAGCTCCAGATGACCTGTTATATTTAGTCAGCTGTAACTGTCGCAAAGGTTGCCGCCATCAATGTGAATGTCAGAGGGCTGGTTTATCGTGCTCATCCATGTGCCGCGGTGATGGATGTGAAAATTCACTATTATTTGAGGAGGATGCTGAAGAAGACACTGTGATGAGAGAAAATTGATTTTAAAGCATGTGTGTGTGCTCTGAGTGTGTAGTGTTCAAACCTTAATTACTTTCATGAATACCCTTTATGACATACTTATTGCACAAACATTTGAAGTAAACCTGCTGCCATCTTTCTTGTGTTTGAGTTTTTATGTTTGCATTAATGAACAAATAATAATTTGTCACTTATCTCAGTTAAAAGATTTTTCCTTTTGCAGTTTATGTTTTTTTTTATGTAAGTATAACAAAACTGTATGTATTATAATTCATACACAAGATATTTGTCCCACAAAGCTCATTAATATAAAGCTCATGCTTTTTCAGGCATCCTGTTTGACTCTGAAGAAAAAAGGTTATTTGCAGGAATTCCTTTCACTGTCATTTCCAATTTCATTATTAAGAAAAGAAAAATGATGTTTATCAAGACACTACTATTCAGTAATTTACAGAATCTTCGCAAGTTAAGGCTATCTTTTTTATTTAAAAAAAAGTACTGTTTGATTTTGTATGTGTGACAATTTGCCATATTGGCTTTTTGTTTATTTTCCCTCATAACTTCCTTATCTTTTTAAAATATGCATACACTTGTATATATATTTCAAGAGAAGAAAGTTTGCTCTACAACATTTGTTTCAAAGCATTTCATCATACAGTCCACCAGTTCTGTGGAAATTGTCTTTGAAAATAAAGTTATTACTTCAATTTCATTATTTTTTTCATATAGATTTACTTATTTTATAAAATAGTCTAGTCACTGCTATGAAACAATCCGTTCTCAATAACCATTATTTTACGAGATATTTGAATTTTAAGGGAATTCCAATATTGCGGCTAACGCAAGCGCGGGAGTCCATGGGATTTTTTATATGTTGTTCAAGTCACAAATCCCTATACCTGTGCCAAGTTTCAGCTTTTATCTAATCATGGCACTAAAACCCTATATTTTTTTCTAACGCTCATAGGCTATAAAGTTCGTACTTTTATTCAAGTTCGTACACTTATTTGTATCTGACTTTTTTCAAGTTCCTTTTCTCTTTGGGTTCCTACATATATGCAACTTTGTAAAGTTATTTGAGTTCTTAATTTCATTCACTTTCGTACTTTTATTCAAATTTTTATTTTTTGAAAGCGTACTTATATTCAAGGTCGTAATTTTATTTTAGTTCGTACATTTTCAAGTTCTTACTTATATTGAGTTCCTTCTACATTTAAAGTTCTTACCTTTATCAAACTTATTAATTATTATTAGAGTGCGTACTCTTATTCAAATTGTTACTTTTTTAGAGTTCGTACTTCTATTCAGGTTTGGACTTTTATTTAGATTGGTAACTTTGTCCTAGTTCTTACTTTTATCCGAGTTCGTACTTTTATTCAAACAAAGTGGTTACTTTTATTCAAACTCGTACTTCTGTTCAGGTTTGTACTTTTATTCAGGTTCTTATTTGTATTCAAGTTTGTCATTTTATTCGAATCTGTATCTTTATTATAGTCCATACTTTTATTTAAGTTCGATACTTTTGCGAGTTCGAACTTTGATTCAAGTTAGGAAATTTATACATGTTTTTACTTTTATTACTTTTTACTTTTATTCAACTTCTTCTTTTATCCAAGTTCAGATTTTTATTCGATTTCGTAATATAATTAAGTTTCCCACTTTTTTGTGATATTCGAACTTTTATTCTAGTTCCTAGTTTTATTTATGTTCCTACTGTTATACAAGTTCATAATCGTTTGATTTCGTACTTTTATTCGAGTTCGTACTTTTCTTTGAGTTCCTACTTTTATTCATATTTGGACCTTTATTCAAGTTTGTATTTTTATTCGTATTAGTTCTTTTAATCGAGCTCTAATCTTTTCAAGTTTGAATTTTTATTCAATTCGTACTTTTATTCAACTTCTTACTTTTATTCGAGTTTGTACTTTTATTCAAGTTCGCAGATTTATTCGAGTTCGTAATTTTATCAGAGTTCATACTTATAATCTACTCCTAATTTTATTCAAGTTCTTAATCATATTTAAGTTAGCACCTTTATTTGAGTTTGTATTTTTATTAGAGTTCCTACCTTTATTTAAGCTCGTACTTTTATTCAAGTTCTTAACTTGATTATAATTTGCACATTTATTCGTGTTCGTACTTTTTATTCGAGTTTGTGCTTTTATTCAAGTTGTGCTTTTTCAGTTCGTACTTTCATTCGAATTCGTACTTTCATTGGAACTTTTATTCAATTTAGCCCCTTTTTCGAGTTCCTACATTTTAGAGTTCGTACTTTTATTAGATTTTGGTACTTTTATTTCATTTCGTACTTTCATTCAAGATCGCACTTTCATTCGAATCAATACTCTCATTAGTACTTTCATTTAAATTTGCGCTGCTATTCAAGTGCCTTCTTTTATTATAGTTCTTATTTTTATTGGATTCCAACTTTTATTCAAGTTCTTGCCTTTATTCAAGTCTTACTTTTATCCCAGCGAGGTTATTATAACATTTTCTCATCACACCATTTAACATTGAGTTTTATTAATATTAGTTTTTCATACCTAGAAATCTATTACATCTTTAGCCCTTGTTTTATGAACTGAGATGGACTGCAACATGGGGTTGTAGTTGGTGTAGTTTGAATTATTTTGTTATGGGTGAGGGGGTTGACATCTGATAGGCTATAGGAGCTTCTGCAATGTATATTATGTTATAGTTTATTCCATCAGTAATTGTGATGTAGGATTATGGGTTTCGGTGGATTCGTGCCCAACATCCTCCTCACTCGCCGCCAGAAAGAGGAAGGGTCACTGCAGCAAGCATCATCCGCTATGCGGGTCACCTCCCCCACCGGCGAGTCCCGTCCAGGTGCACGTAATATAGGATGCGGGCACGTAAGAGTGTGATGTTACGTTGGCGGGTTATCAGTCTTTGTTAATGTATGGAGTATGTGAAGTGTTTAATGCGTGTGTGTGTCTTCCCTGAAGTGTACATGTTACCTGTCGAATTTATGGTGTTCATGCACGGAATGTACTCGATGGTCGTTCTTAATCTTTAATTCAATAATCCTCGTTTTTAGGCAATATTCTTTCTTATCTTCTGTTTCATTTACTTAGTCTCTCTTCTTTATTGTTCGCAGTCTCTAACAATGCCATATTTAGGAAGTTTCCTTCCTATTACTTTCTCATATTGGTAAAGCAGAGAAGTGGGTCAATGAAATAGACTCTGGTTCCAGTTTAAAAAAATTCATTTGCGTCCGGACATTAAGTTGATTTTCTTAGAGAGGTCAGGAGGTAAATCTCCCTTGCGGAAAGAACATCGTAAGAAAGGTTTTGTTGATTTGGATTTGTGATTCGGAGACATAAAAAAAATATTAAGTGTCGATGATACATGAAATGAGAAAGATGCTAAATATGCGACAAAAATAATGAAGTAGGGGGGAGATATGAGAGGTGAAATTATCGATTAGAATGATAGAAAAGTAATGATCTAGCGATGAGAAATGCAACTTAAAGGTACGAACTAGCGCTAGGAGATGCGACATGAAGGTTATGAGCTAGCGATGAAACATGCAAGATGAAAGTTATGAACTAGCGATGAGACGTGACATAAAGATTATGAACTAGTGATGAAATATGCGATATGGAATTATGAACTAGCGATGAGACGTGACATTAAATTATGAAGTAGCGATGTGACATGAAAAATGAACTTTATTTTCTTGTGAGAGTGAGAAAACCTGCGTCATGAAGATGATGAACTAGCAATGAGACATGTTCTATGAATATTATAAACTAGCGATAAGACATGCGTCATAAAGTTTACAAACTAGCGATGTTCCATGAAACAAGAAGTTTATGATCTATCGATGAGAAAATGCGACATGATAATTATGAGTTAGCAATGAGATATGAACCAAGAAGCTTAGACCTAGCAAAGAGACATGCGAAATGAAAGTGATGAACTAGCACTATGACATGCAACATGAAAGTTATGAACTAACAATGGAAGATGAGATGTGAAGCTTATGAACTAGCGATGAGACATTGATATGAAGTTTGCAAACTCTCCAAGTCTTTGTAAATATGAAGTTTATGAACTAGCGATGAGACAAGCGACATAAGGTTATAAATTGGCCATGAGACATGAAGTTTAAATACTAGCGATGAGACATGCGTTATAAATATTATGAACTATCGATGAGACATGCATGTGAATATTATGAATTAGCGATGAGACATGCGAAAGAATATTATGAGCTAGCGATGACACATACCACATAAATTTTATAAACTAACGATGATGCATTAGACATGAAGTTTATGAACAAGCAATTAGTCTTGAAATAAGACGTTTAAGATTCAATGAGTAGACATACGCTATTTGGTTTATCAACTAGCGATGAGACATGCAATAAAAGGTGTAGAAACTAGCTTTGAGACATGCGACATTAAGGTCTGTAACTAGGAATGAGATTTGCGGCATGCAGGTTATGAACTAGAGCTAAGACATTTGATATGAAGGTTATTATTTAGCGATTTGAGATGTCAAATGAAGTTTATGAACTAACAATAAGAGATACCACATGAATTTTATGAACTAGCAATGAGATTTGCAACATGAACTTTAGCTAGCTGCGATGAAATATTAGTTATGAAGTTTATGAACTAGTATGAGAAGTGCAACAGGAAGTTATTGACCTAGCGAAAGACAAACAACATGAAATTTATAAACTAATGATTAAATATGGGCCAATAAGTTTATGAAATAGTGATAAGACCTGCGACATGAAGGTCATAATCTAGAGTTGAGACATGGAAATGCAACATGAAGGATATGAGTTAGCGATTAGAGACGCGATATGAAAGTTATAAAATAGCGATGAGAAATGCGAGATAAACTTATGATCTAGTGATGAGACTTTGTGGTTGAACGAATCTGAGTGTGTTTGTAGGGCCATTCTTCCACCCCTTTTCTAACGGACCTCTCCCTCCCTCTGTAAGAATGTGTGTGTGAATGAGATGTTTATATATATATATATATATATATATATATATATATATATATATATATATATATATATATATATATATATATATATATATATATATATATATATAAAATTTCATGTTTTGTTTAAAATGTTTTTATCTCTTTGCAGAAGCCACTATGATTTTGATGAGAACTCCAAAATTTAATCCTGCAATTTGTAAAGAGTGGCTGAGAGTGTAGGATTTGGAGTAATAACGTAATTATCTATAATTGAAATTCTTGTGGACGGAAGGGTTTTTATTGCCTCTAGACCGCGATATATCACATAATAACTAAGCTGGACTTGAAGGCGCCAGACTTTTAAAGGCGCACCCAATTTTGGTCACAAGAGCGACTGCCGGCAAGATTTTCCCCCGGGGGGACCTTAAATCGTAAAGCGAGGTATCACGTAAGCTAAAGGCCTCTTTTTGTTTCTTGTTTAAATTTGTTTGCTCATTCATCTCTTCTTTTGTTTAGTAAATATTTTGTTTGGTGATAGGCTTGATTGTTTTTGTATATAATAAGAACGCGATTGCATAGTAAGTTTATCTATCCATACTTTTTTGTTCATGTATATACATATAAGTAACGAAATCTTTAAAATATTTACCTAGATTTTTGTAAATAAAGGACTGTATATACAATCCGTTTCATTTCTCCCTCTATTTCTCACGTCCGACTTAATATAGGAAACAGGTTCAATAGATTGGGGCTAGAGTGTAGGTTAGGGATCTGCTACAACTTGACTTGAAATTATGAAGTAGCGATGTGACATGAAAAATGAATTTTATTAACTAGCGATAATATATGCGTCAGGAAGTTTATGAACTATTGTTGAGCCATAATACAAGAAGTTTATGAAATAACGATGAATCAATGCGACATGATGATTATTAACTATCGATGAGATATGAAACAAGATGTTTAGAACTAGCAACGAGACATAAGACATGAATGTCCTGAAATAGCAATGAGACATGCGACATGAAATGTCTGAACTAACGATGAGACATGAGATGTGAAGTTTATGAACTAGCGATGAGCTGAGACATACGAACATGCGACAGGATTTTAGGAACTAGTGATGAAACATGCAAGATTATTTTTTTTATCTAGTGGTGAGAGTTTTAACATGGATCTATGAACTAGTGATGTGACTTGAGAAATGAAGTGAATTAACTAGCAATGAGAGGCGTTGTAAAGATAATGAATTAGGGACGAGACAAGCGACAATAAAGTTATAATTTAGTTGAGGAACTGATGATGAGTCATTCTTCATGAAGATTATGAACTAGCGATGAGACATTAATAATATAAACTAGTGAATATACATGTGACATGAAATTTATGCACTAGCGATGAGACATGCAGCAAAAGTTTATGAACTATCGATAAAACATTAATTTTGTAAACTAGCAATTATACCTACGACATGAAGGATATTAATTAGCGATGAGACTTGCAGCATTATATTTATGAACTAGCGATGAGACTTGCGACATGAATATTATAAAAAATTGGTGAGACAAGTGACAGGAAGGTTCTGAACAAGCAATGAGCCATTCGACGGCAAGGTTATGAATTGCCATGAGACATATGACATGATGCTTATGAACCTAGTGATGAGACATGACGCATGAAGATTTTGAACTAGCAATAAGACATGCGACATAAATTATATAAACTAGCGATGAGACACGCGACATGAGCGTTATAACCTAACGATGAGACATGCAACATGAAGTTTATGAACTAATGATGAAACGTATGACATGAATTCTATGAAGTAGCGATAAGATTTGTGACATTAATTTTATGAACTATCGATGAGACATACCTAATCGAGTTTAGGAACTAGCAATCAGAAATGCGCCATAAAGTTTAGAAACTAGTGATAAGATATGCGGCATGAAGTGTAGAAGAAACTAACGATCAGGCATGCGACATGAAGTATAGAAACTATCGATGAGACATGCGCCAAGATCCTTAGGAACTAGCGATAAGACATGCCTCATGAAGCCTAGGAGCTCGGAATGAGACATGCGCAATGAATTTTAAGAACTAGCGATGAGACATGCGACATAAAGTGTAGAAACTAGTGATGAGACATGTGGCATGAAGTTTAGGAACTACCGGTAAACCGAGCGTCATGATGTTTAGGAACTAGCGATGAGACATGCAACATGAAGTTTAAGAACTATCGATTGAGCATGTCACATAATGTTTGGTAACTACGATGAGACATGATTTTTGACAAATATGAACTATCGATGAAGATGAAATAAAAATGAATTCGAGATTAGAATGCATGTCTGTCCTCGTTCATTTATTTTTTTAATCTTGCCTACAATGATAAACAAGATCTGCTGACCAAAAGTCGCGTGCTCTCACTTATTCTGATTTATGACCTTACGACCTTCAAAACTTTCAATAATTCCCGGACTAACCTTGGGATGACCTTGGCAATCATATCATTCGAAATAGAATGTAAAACAACGTAAGGATTTCAAATATCGTTAGAATCGGCCGAATAGTTATGATGTTATTGCCAAATAATTTCCTGGCTAACCTTGGAAGGACTTTGGCAATTATATCTTTTGGAAGAAAATGCAAAAGAAGAAAACTGTTTATAATTTCGTTAGAATCAGCTGAATAGTTACAATGTTATTATCAAAACAACAAAAAGCAAAGCGGGGACCGACCGACCTACTGAAGTATAGAGTCACCCGTGGCTAGATCACACGCGACTAAAAACCTTAGAGGGCAAAATAAAATGAATTTTGACCACTGAAAATAAAAAGTAATCCGATGATTATTGTCTATATTGTAAAGAGTATAAAGAAGTCTTTTTCGAGACTATTTTAGCCAAAATTAAATCGTAGTTCTCTTCCATGTCTTCACGGATGTTTTTGTTAGTTTTTAATCATCTTACCAAAAATGTAAATTACCAATAGAAAAAAATAAGGGTTCGGAATCTTATTTTCTTTTCCTATCGGCATTGTACATTCTTGCTCACACGCGATTAATGGGAGCTTCTTACCATTTTTCCTATTTTATTTAGCTCTCGCTTCTCGCATGCACTATGAAGTTACGTTGCACAGAAGGTAATTACCTCAGTGTAATTACTTTGTAAATTTTTGTTCTTGTGTTCATCGGATCGTGCTTATCATGAAACCAGAGCCTTGCATATGGCAGAAGGACCTATTATGTCTAGAGATTCATGTTTCTTAGAGCCCATTAAGTATTTGAGTATCCTTCTATTAGGTCTAATTAAATACTTGGGATCCCTTGTTAAAGCATATTTAGAGTATTGGATCCTATAAGTAATGCGCTATTTTTTCATGTTTATCTCTATTTTATGGATAGAAATAATCGAAAGCAGGTTTGTTTTTATGCGAACCTAGTCACTTAGCTCGAATCCTAGGTCCATGAATGTCTTAGCTTAACAAAAGCATATATTTCGACCTACCTTAATCGTTATATTAGTTATTAATATTCCATTATTATTGTTTATTTAATATGCCTTATCGTTAAATGATGAATATTATGGGTATCCAAAGACAACAATACTGAGTTAATAGCATTGAGTTTGAATCAAATATACGGTAAATAAGCGATTAGTGTGAGCCAGTGGCAAAGAAGGTTTCAGAATTTTCTCTTGAGAAACGTTAGTCAGAGATGAACCCCGTTCAGGACGATCAGGGAATTTTGATTAAGATCTTTAAATATCACAGTGGAAGAAATCTGATTTTATCTGATGAACGATTGGCTAAAAAAACACATTTAACTGCGCATCGTCATTTAACATAGATAAACAATGTTTTATGATTGGGGCCTTTGATTCCTCACGATTTGCAGAGGTACACTTACAACAAAGAAGAAAACCGCACCTTTGGTCATCTCTCCTTCCTCGACTAAAATGTGAACCATTTTTTAGTAGGATGGTTTCAAGGGACTTATCGTTTGATATGTATCATACCACACAGGCAACAATGACCTAAGTCATTTTGAAATTCTTACCTAAATCACTCAATCACCAGATTTTTAAAGTGTTAATTTGCTCAGTTTACATGCAGCACTTGAGGAAAAAAGGTCAACATTAATCAATTGAAGAAGAGTTCTCTTTCATCTTGACAACACGCAACATCCTATTGTAAGAGATACCATAGGGCATCGATTCCCAACATGGAGCGTACGCCGTACCGATAGAGCTAGGAAATTTTGGTGTGTCGTGGACGTGGGCGTGGGCGTGGGCTGCAAGAATATATATTTTTTTTACAATAAGCATCCATCTGTATTTTTTTTACTTTTGCTAAATATCAACTTGCCAACAAACAGTTATATAAAATGATATCGAAATTGGTTCATTGGCTCATTTAGCTCAGTCTCTTCAACTGGCTTGTCGTTGACATGTGAGGTAAATTTGAGTGATGCCATATTTTCGGTTTTAATTTTTAAGTATTTATGATCCATGCTTCGGGCCTATTATTAAGTATTTTGGATCGAGCTTTAGAGACTAGGCTATCAGATATTTGAGATCAGAGTATTAAAGCCTATATTATTTAGTATTTAAGCTCCATGACTATAAGAGCTTATTACATATTTCACACCGAGCCTTAGAGGACTGTTAAATAAATGATAACAATATGCTATGGCCTATTAAGTATTTAAACGACATATCTTATGGCCTATTAAGTATTGTGGCGGTAGCCTTGCAGGCTATTGCATATGTGAGATCAAACCTTTTGGTCCTATTAAGTATTTATGATCTCTCTACTAAAGCCAGGGCCTATTGCCGCACATTAGGGTGTCACACCCTCGCGGTCCGACTGTGTACCCACGCATGGGGGTGTCAGGTGTGGCAAAACAACCATGCTGCAGCTGACAGCTGGAGGATTACGTCCTTCCCGGTCCAAGGCCTGCAGTTGTTTTCCCTACTGGCCCAAACACCCGTTGATCTCTCTTTGCGAAACTGTATGGTGAGGATGCACTCTTTGATTCCCGTTTAAAAATAAAGGGCCTCTTAAATACGTGGGAGCCCCGTGTTTTTTTTCTCTGCTATTTCGAATTCCAACCAAGGACATTTGCCTCTATTGCCAAACAAGACTAGGTTTGGGAAAGTTGGGCACTCATGTTGCCCAAATATCCTAACGAATTTTCTCTTTTGACCTTCTGGTCAGTTCCTGTACCTATTTTCAGTTCCCCTAACTTTACCCCTTCCTGTATGATTCGTTATTTTTTAATTTTACCCTAAGGCCTGTGTCCGTTTTCCGCTCTTTTCTTAATAAATAAATAACTCTTTTTTATACTTCTTTGTTGGGAGAAATAAAGAAAATAATGCAGACGAGTAAACAACAATAAAGTAGATTGTGCTATTTAAACCTCTCCTATCATTATTTTTAAATTAATTAAAAAAAAACTTTTTTTTCTCTTCGAATTTCTTCCTAGATTTTTTTTTATTATTTTCCGTCTTTATTTATTTCCCTGGCCCAACGGCGTTTGCCATTCGACATAAACTTTAAAGGTTTGTTGGTTATTTAAACGGCTGTGTCCTTTAAGTTCAAACTTAGAGCGAAATCTTTTAAGTTTGGTCTTAATACAAGATATATTAAGTTCCAACTTAGTTATAAATATTTCAAGTTAGATCTTAATTAAAATCTATTAAGTTTGAACTCAGTGCGAAAACTTTTAAGTTAGATCTTAATGCAAGATATTTTAAGTTCGAATTTAGTGAATAATTTTTAAACTTTTAAATGCTAAATCTTTAAGTTATATCTTAATACATAGTATTGTAAGTTAGAACTTGATGCACGATCCTTTAAATTCGAACTTAGTCACCAAATTTTAAGTTATATCTTAATGTAAGATATTTTAGGTTCGAAATTTGTGAGAAATCTTTTAAGTTAGGTTTTGATTCAAGGTCCTTTAAGTTTGACCTTACTGCAAATTTGTTTAACTTCTAACATAGTACAAAGTCGTTTAAGTTCAAAATTAGTCAAAATCTTTTAAGTTAGCTCTTGATATAAGGTCTTTCAAATTCGACCTTAGCCCTAAATCTTGTAAGTAGAGTTTAAAGCAAATTCTTTTAGGTTATATTTTAATAAAAGGTCTTTTATGTTCAATCTTACTGCAAAATCCTTTTAAATTCTAACTTAGTGCAAGTTCTTTTAAATTTGAACTTATTTAAATAATTTCTCGATATTACTTAGTTCAAGTGTCTTATTTTTTCTCAGTGAGCCTAAATTAAACAAAGAATTTATGTCTTTATAGTATTCAATTTTGGCACCGCTTTGTGACACCTTGTGATTAGTTTCGGTGATTTTTCTTCTTAAATGTTGAATAAAAGAGAAAAACTAGAGAATAAATTTTTCTGTCAAAGATTCAGTAGGAGCGGACAAAAATGGCGCCAGGAAGTGTCTGTCCCGTGACCATGTGCCGGAAACTGTGTCTAAGTGACATGTAACGGGTGAATGATGGCAAGTGTCTTTGTGACACTTGTAATGCTGACGGCTGATAGCGTGAGGTTGTTTGTGCGCAAAAGTTTGATAAACAAGGACATCTCTAAGAAAACATGGTCTCCCTTTGTTGTATAGCTTTATATTAGTGTGTGTGTGTGTGTGTATGTGTGTGTGTGTGTGTGTCAGAGTGAATGGGCGTCTACTTTGTGTCACAGCATTTTTCTATGTTTTGTCTGTGCATTGTTGCATGCCTACTATAAACAGTTAGAAAATAGACAAGACGAAAAATAGAGTAAAATTAGGAAAAAAAACAATAAGCATGAAAATGTAGTTAAAATCGCATACAAAAATATTTTTAAAAAATCAACTTTCTTCATTTAAAATGCACTTAATGCATCTCGCTACCCTTATCAAAGTCCTCAAAGTTCGTAGGAAAGAGGAACTTAAAGTTACTGAATTACGCTCATATTCTATTTTTGAACGAACACCATTGCTGTTTCATTTATAAAAGGTAAATGCGATTGAAGAAGCAAATATTAATCTCGTAAATAAAGTACAACGTAACAAGTGTGTGTACTTAGCATTACTGCTGCCTAATTATATGCTCATGAGGCCTTCAACCAGATGTGCGTCAACTTGGGATGATTAAGTTACACACACACACACACACACACATATATATATATTATATATATATATATATATATATATATATATATATATATATATATATATATATATATATATATATATACATACATATATATAATATCAATCTTTCTAACTGTAGTTATGCAGTGCATTTCAGGTAAATGGATACAAAGTTGAAAATGTGCCTAAGAGCTAATTATCACACTAATGTAGGTTACTTAATCGTGACCAAGCTCAGTAAGAATTGAGCTATTAATGGGGTTAACATCATATGCGGTTTCTTCTGAGAATGCCAGCTAAAATAAAACAAGTTCTGCTGACTCAAAGTCGCATGCTCTCACTTATTCTAATTTATGAGCTTATGACCTTCAAAAAGATTCAATAATTCCCGGACTAACCTTGAGAGGACTTTGGCAATTATATCCTTCGAAAGAGAATGTAAAACAACATAGGGGGTTTCAACATTCGTTAGAATCATCTGAATAGTTATGATGTTATTGTAAAATAATTACACGGCTATCCTTGAGAGCACTTTGTCAATTATATATCACGAAAGAGAATGTAAAAAACATAAGGAGTTCAAATTTCATTAGAATCCGCCAAATAGTTACAATGTTATTACTCCCCTCCTCAAAAAAACAAACGGGATCCTACCGACGGACTTATGTAGTGATACGAGTATGTAGAGTCGCCCGCGACTAATAAGGACGAAGTGCCTAAGGTTATGTCCAGAAAATTTCCTGCCCCTTTGTTAGTTATGGGCAAGAGCAGAAATAAAGACCACGTTATGCCTCCTCACTTCTTTCCCCAGGGCATCTAGGTCGATGTGGACCTCTACATGGAGTTGCTCGAGATTTTACTCAAGCTTTGAATGAACCAAGTAGCCACGAGAAAGCCTTACATTTTAAAACAGGAATCTGCTCTCACACACAAGGCCAAGAAAACACAAGTGTGGTTGTTCAACAACGTCTCATACCCCATGGCATTCATCTATGGTATCTAGCTGCATTGAGCTTTATGTAGACAAACTGTTTTGGGTGGTACTGGGTTAGCAATATATAGGTTTGGCCTCTGTAACTGAATCTCTCCTTCCGTCAGTGGTATTGTAACAGAAATGCCAAGTACGCCATTTTGGTGACGTTGGCAAACTTTTTTGGAATGAAGTCACTGATTAGTTTGACGTTATGAAGAATTCACCCACAATCTCAGCTCATTTGCACACCCTCCGCGAAATATCTCGCTATTTACCCTCAGCAACGCAAACTTACGAACGAAGGGAGCTTAAAGCACCTGTCTTCATAGCCGAAGATCCACCTAACATCATACCTCATATGTAACCTACCCCTCCACCCCACAAATTTCTTTATTACGGTAGTATCTTGCAGGAGAAAGAATTATGGATCTTCTGTATAGTTCAAAAGGTTCTCTAAATATGCTGAACATTATTGAACATTGCTAAACAAAATTTAGAGAATATTATTTTCAGGATAAATATACTATACATAATTAAGTTTGCTACCGTTTTCCTTCACTAGTCTTGTTTTAAAGTGAAGATAAATTTCACTAGTGGGTATGTAATCGTGTATGCTACCAGATACATATTATTCAACCGGATTGAAGGCAGATGAGACATTGCTAAGCGGAGAGTAAGACTGATAATATTACTTTGTAAGATAGAATTTGGTTTAGCGGAACTGTAAAAATAAACGAGTTCTGTGATTCGTGATTTACAGTCGTTGATGATTTTTTGAGAACAGTGAAAAATATGAGTGTTTATACTATGATAAAAAATATTCATCCTCTTCATCATCTACTTTCAACTTTTTCTTCTCTTTATCTTCTTATTCATCCATTTTCGCTTATTCATTCCATCCAATTTCTCGGAATTCTTCCCATTATCAGTTTCCGATTTTAACTTTCTTCTAATATATCGTCTAGTATCTCTAGTAATATTTAGCCTTCTCCTTCCCACTTGATATTTTAAAGCTTGCTTTGCGGTCTTTCTATTTATAATATTCTGAGTGGTGCGGTGTTGAAACCGGCAGATGCCAGGTATTGCAAAAGTCCTGTTGCACTCATTGCGACGCTATCAACAAAGGACACAATGATATTTTTGATGCTGTGAGACACTTTTTTATTGTTATAACATAAATATGCTTAGCTTGTAATATTAATTAATGTTGTCGACCTCGGCGACGAGCACACGCTCAAGGCGAGTCCTTTCGGCCGCCCAAACGTTGCCGATGAAGTTCTACCTCATGCTGCCCACACGCGGTTGATGGGGGACTTTAGCTCACCGACGTTGTTGTGGCGCGCTTTGATGGCCTTGCTCTCGACAGGGGCCCACACACTGTAGTTGAGGGAATAGAGGTCGGGTGATTGCGGCGTCCAAAGTCAGTTGATTAAAAGTTGATGTTCCACCCCACCCACTCATGCACGGTTTCGGCCGTGTGGGCCAAAACAGCGTCCTGCTGAAAGACGTAGTCCGCCTTCATCGTGACCTTTTTCACCCAGGGCATGACTTTTGTGGCCATGATATTCCTGTAATCGGTTTCAGTGAGCTTGTACAGACCGTGAACCACACCCTTTTTATCTCCTTTTCGTCCCAAGCCACAATGTCGAGCATTATCACGGAGGCCGTGTGGTTGGTTGTCGACACGAAGTGGAGCTCGGAAAAGTCCAGTCCGAAGCTTAGGACGTGCTTTTTGTGTTTGTTGATGACAGGATCAACCCTGAAGGTTTTTTCATCAGATAAAAGTGAGAATTCGATTGCTTGAATCTTCAAATCAATGATAAGACGACACTGGACCCGACGTTGTTCTCGCATAAGATCAGTGAGGGGAGCTTTTCCGCGTAGATCAAGCTCTCTATTGCCACCCGCCTCCTTGAATACCCTTGACACCGTGGCCACCGCGATGTTCTTCTTCCTTGCCATTTTGAGCTTTGGAGCACTGTTGAACGCCTTTCTAGCAGCCAAACGTTTGATAATTTTAGATTTACCTGAACGATGTCGATGTTTCATGTGTCCCCCCGTTATTAAGCCTCTCCATGACTCTGTGGACGGTCATCCAGCTGACGTTGAGCCACCTGGCGATGTCGGGCTTGTTGTGGCCCCCACACACGAGAGAAGAAATCTAGATCATTTCACTTCCATCACTCCACACCTGAACAGGATGGAAAAAACATTTTAAACTGCTGGAAAAGTAGAACTTTAATTTTGTTTGACAGAACTTTTTCAAAGCCTAGTATGTCTTTCATTCCTAAATACTGAGCACCACTGTCTAGATATTGTGCCGCACCTCGGAATAAGATGGAGAATAGGGGGGGCCTGGCCATGCCCTGTCTGATCTCCAAACTCGAGAAATATACTTGGTCCATTCAACAGTTGTTATTAAATATCTGCTCAGCAGATGAAGTTTTATTATCGACTCCCAACAACGAATGGAAATATTTCACCTTCAATCGTTCTTATCAAGATATACATTTTTCTATACTCTACAGAGCTTAGCTTCATATAGCGTGGGTTATCAAAATTTCACTAAATGAACCATCATTGATAGGAAGGTGTATATTTCGCAGTAGCCGTGACTGCGTAGTCTATAAAATTGGGGTAAATGTAGCATGATCTCTGATTAGAGATAAGATCATAAAAATCCATGATAAACGGTATACAATAAGTTTAATTTTGGAATATCATCTATGATAGATCTTTTTATTACACTGAAAAATTCGTCCGACATGTGAAGTAATTGATTTTCTTTCCTTTTCACATCGGGCATTGAGCGAGAAGTGAGCATTACTACATATTCATTAAACATTGTCAGTTGCGTTTAGGATAGAGAGAAATAATAAATGGTGAGAGGATAATTTTTGCCTTATTTTCAAATTCGTTTTCTTTATGATTTTTTGAAATATTTTGGCAATATCCTAAGCCTATATACATATGCAATCATAAACATAGTCAATATATAATTTTTTGTTTACTTTTCTCTTGTCATTATAGTATTTGTTGCATAATTATTCATTTCTATCATCTTATGATATGCTATCTATAGGTTTCGTAATATTGTAGATATATCCTGTAAAATGAAACTCACACAGCTCTACTTCATACTGACTACGGTCTGATATAATGAATTTATGAAATTAAACTCCATAGACAAAATATGGTGTTTTGCGAGTAAAGCTGTAAAGCTCTGGCATATCTTGAAAGGAGAATAGTACAATGCTCCATTATAGATGATTTAAAGAGTTTTTGATATAAAATAGTAAATGCTAGGTATTAAAACACAGGGGGTCCTACACTATTATAAAAATATATGACCTTTCGCTTCTGCTTCTCCTCGATAATTCCAATAAATTAACGTACTCCTTATTATAAAATTGCTTTCAGAAGTCCCTGCATATCACTTTAGTCATTATCTTGCTATTTCCTTCACGCCTTCGTTGTATATTTATTCCTGCCACGTATTTTGAGGTGATTTTAAATATTTCATCTTCAAATGCTCATATCATTTGTTTATCAAAACCATGACTACTTCTACTCATGGATTAAATGGTTAAACTAATACTTAGGCTTCAATTAAAACACAAAATATTTTAATTTTTGCCACGCTGCAGATATTCTTGCAATTTTAAAGTCCCTATGGCAACGAAAATTCAGTTGATTCATTCAATGCTTTGTGTAGGCTGTGTAATCTCTATGGAAACAGAAATTCGGTTGATTTATAATAAATGTATCCTTCCTTATTACCTGTTTTTCCCTTTACGGCAAGATGACATTAAGATCCAGAAAGGGGGGTTGGCCCGTTACAACCTTTTATTTTGACACAAATCACGTCTATCTTAAATGCAGCTTTATTTACGAGGCAAGAGCTACTGATGCACCTTGAAGAGGCTCCATGAAACGGAGAAGCATTCATGATAATAGGAAATTCAGCTAACATTTCATTAGTATCTGATTTAATATAAAATCTAGCTATTATTAATAGAAACTTTTATTTCTACTACAAGCCAACAAATCATGAATCCATCTCAGCACAAATTTTGAATTATAACCGTTAAAAACGTTGTTAATTATTTATTTGATGCTTGATCAAAATCTAGGACATTAAATTTCTTGAGTTAAAAGGGGTGGAATATACTTCTGTGATGTCAGTTTGATGTCGTCGAACACGAGTAAAGATAATTGCTCTCATGGATTAAATGGGATGAAATACTTGACTTGTAATTGTTTTCTTGCATAATATGCCCAGGAATGCGTCAGATTACCCTGGATTTGGGCTACTATCTCGTAGGCCCAAATGTGTGTGTACGCCCACGCACATGAAATAAAAATATCTAAAATTTTGACGATCCAATTTGAGAAATCTTATTTTCCCATCATTCTTCTTAACCTTAATAAACTTCTTTCTAATATCCACCCGTTTCCTTTTCTCCTTTTAATGATGCTTTTCTCGTCTGTTTTGTACTCTGCCCGCGCGATGCCCATGCTATTCAGAGGTGTCATAAATCCCAGGTCAGGGTATGACCCGATCTAAGCCTCTGCGTGACCTCACTTATCAAGGAAAGGTCAGAGAAACGCTTTGTCATTTGGCCCATGACCCAGAAGAGAGTTGATGGCAATGACGAAGGGAAGGCCTGTGCTGATCCTGTTGCCTCGCCCAGAGATGGCAGATGGCGCTATTCATTGTTATGCAGCCGCGGTTATCGTGCGTTTGGGGTAACGGGAAAACCGATTGTTGGAAAGAAATGAGAAGATTTTAACGATTATTACTGACTCCTACATGTTCTCCAGTGAGAGATTATGTGTAGTGATTAGACGTATCGAAACATTACCAGTATATTGAGAGTGACGATGAGTAAAAGTACTTGAAATAGCATTGCTTTCTATAACAGGTAAGTAGTATTTAGAGAATGCCCTAAAATACGGCTTGAGAAAAAGAATAGTCCTGTTGAAGGCTCACGTTTCAAGAGAAAGAAAGGTGCAGACAGAGAACGAAAGAGAGAAAGAGAGGGAGACATAGCAGATCGACAAAGGTAGAAAAAGAAATACGAAGAGACTAAGACAGACAAATATATAGAGACTGTAGTCTCAGATAGTCTCAGAAACAGTAAAAGAGAGACAAACAGACAGTCTCACAGGCAGAATAGCAGATAGTTAAAGGGAGAAATAGACAAAAAATAAGAAATACAGATAGATGGAGACATGCCAATGTATAGAGAGGCTCACCAATAGTCGAGATACAAGAAGAGAGGGAGAGAGAGAGAGAGAGAGAGAGAGAGAGAGAGAGAGAAAAAAAAAAAGTGAGCGTGAAAATTCCCAAAGAAATTGACAACGAGCCATATCTCTGGAGGGGGTTGGGGGAACTAAACGTTTCAATCTAGCCACCTCTACATCTTTCGCCTTCGGCCATTCCTCCGCTCCTATCACCTACGTCATTCAGCTTATGACGTGCACTCCCCCAAAGTTTCTCTCGCCGTTGACTGGTGGAGTTAATATGAACTAACATATGCAACATCCCCCAACATATTTAACATACTCGACATATCTCAGCCTAAGCTCATTTGGCTCGTCACTCTCAAATGACCCTGACCTCTGCAGCTTTTATGCAATATATTGCAACGCTCAGATCTGCTGTGCCTCCTGCCTCTCTGTGATTAATTGCCTCTCCGTTGAGATAAATCCTACGATCGCGCGCACACAAATAATAATCACACACAGTCAGTCATATGCGAGGAAACGACCACCGGAAATGCTGCAACGGGTTCGCTAAGATCATAATAATTATTTGTCTTGGTCATTACTGAAAGAGGAAGGAATGGATGAGCGTTCGGCGTTTTAAATTTTACACACACAAATGCACATAAATGGATCAAGATCGATGTAAGTGTAGCAACAAACATTCACTTTTATTAAGCTCGAGTGGTTATGAATCCCTTAATTCCTATGGCTACGAAAAACAAAGATTGCCTTCAGAAAACTTCAGACATACCTTATGCGTGCGTTTGTGTATGTGTATGATAAGTGAAGGATAAGCTGAAAGAAAGTCAATAATTTTGGGAAATTTTTTTAGTGCTACTACCATTCGTATTTTTGTGTTAAGGCAAGAATGTGTTGCTTGATGACAGGTGGATTGAAATGTTTTATCAGTAGTTCTAGTCAATAAAAAAGCTTCATAATACTAATAAGAGAACATAAAGAATATATATTTATATAAGCGGCGAACTCATTGATGGACTCAAACTTCAGGCGAAGTATAAAGATGATGAACAGGACAGAACCGAAAACGCTTCTTAACATTTATTGCAAACGTTTCAGGATTGTCACTATTATCAGCATCATCATCAGGATTATCCTGAAACGTTTGCAATAAATGTTAAGAAGCGTCTTCGGCTCTATCCTGGTCATCCTCTTCATATATTAATATATATATATATATATATATATATATATATATATATATATATATATATATATTGCTTTGCAAAAGAGGCAAGTTAAATGAAGGCGAGCTATGATGCAATGTGGCCGATATATAATGGGTGTTCCAATAACTTGGACCGATTTTAAATGTGAGTTAAGTTTAAGCGTCTAAAGATTTCTTTCTTTTTCTTCCAGATTTAACAACTTTGGTCTTTGGCAATTTCAATCATTTAAAGATTAAGAATCAAACAATGTGTTAAAGTTATCGAAGCGTCTTATGAAAATGGACGTTCAAACAGAAACGCATTTCAGGCATTTCGCAAATTTTTGGTCAACATAATCGATCAACGAGAGTGCAATTTCGAAAATTGTTCGTAAATTCAAACAAACGGCCGCGGTGGCAGATATGAAAACGCCATTGCGTGCTCGTTTACGCCGTTCAGCTGAAAACATTGCTGCAGTGCGCGAGAATGTGGCCGAAGATCCAGACACCTCTATTCGTCATCGCGCGCAGGAATGGAACCTCTCCACAACAACGTTACATCGAATTT
This sequence comes from Ceratothoa steindachneri, assembly GCA_963969495.1. Classification (NCBI taxonomy): domain Eukaryota; kingdom Metazoa; phylum Arthropoda; class Malacostraca; order Isopoda; family Cymothoidae; genus Ceratothoa; species Ceratothoa steindachneri. The sequence continues at coordinate 125,746,123 of OZ018319.1, read as the reverse complement.
TGACAAAAGATTTGTCTTTACACGCTTACAAAATTCAATTAACACAAGAACTGAAGACTGCTGACCATTTGAAGCGCCGTAGATTCGTCAATTGGGTGTACGAGCAAAGACAAGATGATGATGATTTTTCGCAAAAAATCATCTTTAGTGATGAAGCCCATTTTCATCTTGGTGGATTCGTTAATAAACAGAATTGTCGCATTTGAGTTGATGAAAATCCCAGGAAGATTGTTGAAAAGCCACTGCATCCACAAAAGGTCACTGTTTGGTGTGCATCTTTTGCTAGCGGAATCATTGGGCCGTATTTCTTTGAAAATGATGCCGGGAATTCTGTTACGGTGACAGGCGAGCGATACCATGCCCTGATAACCAACTTTTTATGGCCTGAATTAAATCATATGGATGTCTAAGATTTGTGGTTTCAACAGGACGGCGCCACATGCCACACAGCCAATACAACAATGACTTTATTGAATGAGAAATTCCCAGGTCGCATCATCTCTCGAAACAGCGAGGTCAATTGGCCACCACGATCGTGTGACTTGACACCTCTAGATTTCTTCCTTTGGGGTCATCTTAAAAGTAAGGTCTATGCCAACAAGCTAACAACAATCCAACAGCTGAAAGATGAGATAATAAGGCATATTGGTGAAATCAAGGAGCAACTATGCAGAGACGTCATCAAAATTTTCACCATCGAGTGGAGATGTGCCGCCGAAGCCTTGGCGGACATTTAGACTATATTATTTTTTACACATAATTGCCATGATTCAAATAACATGATCCAATAGTGAAATCAATAAATCTTTACCAATAACACTTTTATTTACTGCTAACTTCGATCCGTCTTAATGGAACAGCCTTTATATATATCCCAGGTGGTTAAAAGTAAAATATTTGATACGTTAAGAAACAGGGCTCGCGCAACTATCCTAAACATAAAGATTCACTCTAGGAGTTCAACAGGAGTAAATTTTATTACAAAAAAATAAAATAAAAACTGCCTTTAATATAGTTACAACGGTAAGGAGAGAGCTGGGAGTTAAAAATAAAAGAAAAATGTATTACGAGTAAAACCTTTACAAACTAAAAAAAAATCGGAAAATGTAATATTGTTTACGATTATTTTGTACGACCAAACTAGGGAATAAGAACCTACAGGAAAACTAGCAACTGATAAGTATATGAAGCGTGGCTCTACGATTTTTACAGTCCTAGTGGCACTAGAAATTGTGTCAAAAAGCTATATACGAAAATTTAATTATCACAAAACTCTGACGAGTTTTCATAACCGAGAAAAAGTAATAGTTCAAATTTCCTTCAACATCTTCTAAATGTTATTAAATTCCACGTCTTGAACTCAATTATGCTACAAAGAGTGTCAATTTGGCTCGGTAAACAGTCACAAAAAATGTAATTTAACTTAACCGGAAAATTATTATCTGTATTTTCCTTTTAAAGGAGGGATTCCGCTTCCCTGCTCTTGTATGCAAGCTGCCCTTCTGCTGTCCTCATTCAAACAGCCAACGGAAGCCTTATTTGACCCTTTCCCCTCCTTTCGCTTCCTTACCACCAGTCGATAGACAGGAAACGTTATGGACCGGAGCCGGATAAAGCGGATGGGTCCACCACACAGAGCTCACTGACATTACAATTGAAACTATAAAAGTTTTAAAGGAAAAAAATGAAACATTCTGAATATTCAAAATTTTATTATAATATTGTCTAGTCGCTATTCCTAACCTCAAAAGATAGCTACTATAACTACTACTAAACAAGAGCAAATACTACTTCTACTCATGCAGCTAATGCCACAACTACTATTATACCATATTGCTAGAGGATAAAAGTATGTATCAAGTTTCTTTGCCCTTTTGACTTCACATCTACTTTTATTTCTCGGTTAGAGAGGGACTAGGTGATAAAAAAGGAAGAAGGAAACGCAAATCTATAAAAAAACTTGAGCTCAAACAATTCAAGAAATTCCCCCAGGAAGCCCCAGGGGAATTTCTGATCCTTCGTTTGAAAGCGAGTGCCACGTGAAAATTTCAAGTCGTCAAACATTCTTTCAAAAAATGCGTTCAACATGTGTTAAACATGTTGCCAACGAAACAAGGGCCTCCCAAGGATAGAAGCATTATGTTAGCGAACGAGCTTATGTTGACTATAAACAAACATTCAGAAATAATCAGCGGAAACCAACACAATTTTACTTTTTTGCTTCTTTTAGGATAGATAAAAAAATGTCGAAAAAAAATGGCCCCCAAAAGAAAGCTTTACTCCAGTTATACAAAGGTATTTGGAGTTAGTACTCATTTGTGTACTCGTTTGTAACTCTGTAAGTGTTACGCATTTCTCAATTCCTGCGCCGTTTTGGGTTTTGCTTATGGTAAAGTTTAGCTTCGGTTTTACCTCCTTTCTCGTTCTTATTTTTATTATATATAATCCCCATTGCTCACAATAATTACAATTAATTAAAAATCAAACATATATTTTCCTCACACGGACCTATATTCTAAAGCAAGAACAGGATCTCACAATGCAAATTTTAGTCATTTATGGAGGACATCGAATTAATTATTTCATTTACTAAGTATTTGTACTTACGTAACCTTTGTTCAATAAGCATTAAAGACTTTAACCTTCTCTAGTGATTTAGTAGTAGTAAGGTGGGATATTATTATATGAAATACAAGTATTTGTTATTAGATTTTTAATATCCAGATGTAAAGAAGAGATTTTGAATTACTGGACACATTTAAGAGGAGTAAGTACCTGCATTAGAGCAAAGATTTGAGGAGATAGGGAATCTTCTCAGGGATTATTGGAAAAATGTCGATAATCATCGATTCATGGGGGACTTCCACAGAACCAAATCAAAATTATGCCGTAAAATAAATTCATTTGATTTAAAAATGAGTCATCTTGCCATTCAGTCCCTCCGACTTGTCATTCAGACTTCGGATAAAGCAAGCATACTCGGAAGACATTTTTCGCCGATAAAGGAGCTTGCCTATAAACGTGAATTTTTATTCACTTTTCGCTATGGGGATTTCAAGAAGGAGAATTATAGAGCACTGATTATTCGACATAATTTGAACTAATCTCCCCCCGCACCCCCTTCATCCGGGTAAGGGAGTTGAACTGAACTGAACTGCCATTCATCTAGCCTCTTCCCAACTATGCCGTTCTCTATGATAGGCATAATTGGGGGCGCCGACGAAAGCAGTTTTGAGAAGTAGCCCAATGTAGAACTTGGCGTCAGAAGCATCCGAACAAGGGGCAGGACTGCAACTTCCAAGGTTAGGGCCGCTCCCTCTACCTCGGGAGCCCAGCGACGACCATAGAGGGAAGTAACACCTGTCTCTATGTATGCAGGCTGCATTTCTGATACTCAAACCCTCGAGGGGCGGCACCCCCGGTTATCGATGGTTTATCCTGCGTTAACCAACCCCATAGTTCGCCATACAATCACACCTCGTGAGCCCCCCCTTCCCTCCGAGTTCATCCATCATCATTGCATCGCTCCATCTGGCACTTCACGCTCATGAAAGCTCGCTTACAACGGTTAGGGAGTTGCCCCCCTCAAGCGCTCTATTGTCAAAGGAAAAATTTTGGACCCACATAACAGGATACAATGATTTGGTATCCAGCTAAACACCACGAAAAAAGAGCGACCTTACAGTGGTTAACCGCCCCTCGGGGCCCCCCTTGGTTAAGATGGCTTAAGCTGGGACCACCCGTGTTCCGCTGCGCATCATCAGTGGTCACTCGAAACCGGGCAGAGACAAAGTCTTTGAAATCGTCTGTGGGCGACTTAAAATAGCCATGATCAGGCTACTAGAGGCCTCCACGGTCTATGGCGCTATATGCGAAAAGGAAAAAGATGTGGAGGCCATGACGAAGGAAGCAAGGGTCGAGGTCCTTTACGAGCTCGGCCTGAAGGCAGCACTTCCTCCCCAGATCCACACGCACAGGAGAGTGATCTGCAGGAGAGTAGACCCCTGGATTGGGAGCATTCTAAAGATGAGATCAAAGAAGAGATTATGAAGAACCATCAATGGGCGAAGGTCACTGAGATTATCAAATTCAAGAATGAAAGTGACAACTCGGACTATACCCACGTTTTTAAGATCATCTTTGGAGACATCCATGGCCAAGAAAGTGAAGGAGTCTGGGCTCCTGCTTTTTAACGCCAGGATCAGCGGGGACCAGATCAAGAGGGAGGAGTTCCACCTTATCCAATTCTGCTTCCATTGCTACAAAATGGAGGCACACACTACGCGAGAATACCAGGCGCCCCAAGAGGTATGCTCTAAGTGTAGTGAACCTGGTCACAACTGGAAGAACTGCGAGAGCCCTCACGAGAAGTGCGCGAGCTTCCGGCAAGGCCGCCGCTCTATGGCATTGGCCTGCCCTATGAAAAAAGAATTAATAAGGAGAATCAAACAGCAAAGTAAAGAAGCAGCAACCCCAAAAAGCCAATACAACTTACGCTCAGGTCGCAAAGGCAGATTACTCCGAGACAGAGAGTAAGAAAACTTACCTCGAAATACAAAACAAAGAATCTACAAAAGTTTGACGTGCATCTTGCATGCCTACGTCGAAAATCTAACACAGCCAGACACATTTGCAAAGGAATTAAACCGGATGATCGCCAAAAACGGCATGAACCAGATGCAGTTCCCGGACGATCCCCCATCAGGGGATGTCCTTCAACTAAAAATGGTCCTAAAACAAATGTCAGAACAGACTCAAGTAAAGAAAAAAAAGGAAAAACCAAAGGAGCAGAATAAAAGACATGATCTGAAAATAGACGCAAGAAAGTAAAGGAAGGCTTCGGCCAGATCGCTAAACACGCCCAAATCAAAGAATAAGAACCAAAAGAAGAAGGAAGAAATGTAAACTTCAGATTTGACAGACACCTCGAACTCTTTGGACTCAGAGGTCATGCCCAAAGGTGGACACTGAGAAAAAGAAAACGGGAACCTAAAAGACCTCTAGACGCTGCCGAGATTAACTTCTCAATTTATGCATCAGAGCGGTTCCCCTTCCCAAAGGACAGAGATGCCAACAAAATATTCCTCGAGATCAAAAAGAAATACTATAAGTGGGAGTTCGATACACAGTGCGAAGAAGAAATAGTCGAGGAGGCCGTCTTCAATCATAATGTTAAACTCTACAGAGAAAAAATTGAAGAACTTACCACGACAGAGTTCAAGAAGAAAAGGAACGGAAAAGGCGTCCCACCACCAGGAAACAATAGGAAACAGAAAAAAAAGGAAAACCCGAACAGCAGATTTAAAATTGTGATGCTCAACGTAAATATATGTGAGGAAAAGCAACCGCGTATGGAAACATATTCCACGTGCTCGAACCCGACATCATCTTAATTACGGAGCATGGTATCGACACAACATCTTGTCGAATAAAAATACCAGGATACAGAGTTGTGACAAAGAATCATTCTCAAGAGAGGTTTGACGGTGCTGCCGTTGTAATCAAAAGGAATCTTTCATTCAGGCACTTTCCAGAACTGAACGAGTCGTTCGTGGCGATAGAACTGACCACATTAGTGGCAACCTCGTGGTAGCGGCGGCATATTAACCTCCTCTAAAAGCGTATCTGCCCCTCTACAACTTCTACACCAGTTCGGCCACGGCAGTAAGGCATTCATGGAAGGCGACCTCAAAGCCAGATGCTGAACGGCTGTCTATGGTAACACGAACAACAGAGGTAATAACTTGGAAATGATTATGCGACGGAAGAACATCCAACGGATAGGACCGGATTTCCCGACCTATATCACGTTCCAGGCAACAACAAAGCCCGACACAATCATGACAAGTGACGGCTTCCCATTCAACTACAATAGCGAGTCAGGCTTAAAAATTCCCGACTATATAGCAATCTTGATCACCATCTCATTCGCTCCGATCCTGCTTCCGGTCCCTCTACGCAAATGCTACGCTTCGACCAAGTGGGAACGCTACAGAGAAATCCGTGGCGGCTTTGAACCAGCTAACCTAAGCGAAGCAACTTTAGAGGAGATCGATGGGGAGCTGGAGAGGATAAGAGTCCTCATCACCGAGACTGGACACGAGTGTGTACCTATGACAGGGTACAAAACTCCTCCATAACCAAGATGGACCGAGGAGATGAAAGAGATTGATAGAAAGCACAGGGAGGTAGGTGTATGGAAAAATCAGAAGAGCAGGTACGAAACAGGAACGAAGCTCACTGCTGCGACACTTGCATGATAAGCTAAAGCTGGCTATTAACCAACAACAAGCTGAAATCTGGGACAGCCTAATAGCCAGGGTAGACAGTGAGGTGATCCCCGATAGATTCTAGCGACTAGTAAGGAAATTAAAAGGCCTTCCAAGTAAAGGAAAGACCAGCATTATTGAGGGCGATGACTACTTTGAGGATCCGGAAGTCCTGGAGAAAAGGTTCCGCACTTTCTGGAAGGAAATCTTCCCAATAACACCTGAGGACGATGCGGAATTCAACCAGAAATTCGAAGACCATCTGATTGAAGATCTTAATCAGATTATAGATCAAACATATCCCCGAGCCTACGTAAACGAAGCGAGGGAGATGGCGGACCATGGCCGACTAATTACAACTAAAGATGTCATGGCAGTCGAAAAAACCTTTAAACAAAAGGCACCATGCTGGACGGGCATCACTAAAAACAATTTGATGCATTCCCCCCGGCAGATCATTCAGGGAATCATTAACATCTATAATGCTTCCCTGAATACGGGCTAAAATCATTTTTATCCCTAAAGGGAGAAGCCCATCGATCAACTGGTGGACTACAGGCCAATATCCTTCGTTGAGTTTGTAGGCAAAATGTTCAAAAGGCCTTTGATAAAGTTTGGCTGAGATGTCTACAATTCAAGATCTTAGGCCTCCAGCTAAACCCGAACCTGAAAAGGGTCCTCTGTGATTACATCATGGATAGAAAAGCCCAAATCTTAATCTAAGGCTACAGAAGACTCGAGTTCGAACTTGAGGCGGGTGTTCTCCAAGGTAGCTGTCTGAGTCCACTGTTGTACCTTGTGTACACATTGTACTTACCTGCTCCAGTCGGGGATGATGTGATGTACCTGCAGTTTGCAGACGACGTCACTCAGATCATCCCTACTTTCTATAGGAACATTGGAGATCAAGCAAGGGAGACAGCTGCCGAAATCTAAATCATCAATCGATTCGAAAAAAGGGGGAAAATTAAGACCAACCGCCGAAAGTTCCAGATCCTTCCAGGGAACCGCCGAAAACGCGATAACGTCATAGGCGAAGATGAACTCTACCCGTACTCCGACGAGGGTAAAGTCTTGGGTCTGTGCATCACTTCAACAGGATATGAGACGCACATCAACAACTGAATCTCCCTAGCCAAAGGCGAACTTGGAAAACTGTACAGGTTTAAAAGCCTCAGCGCCAACAATATTAAAAAGCTGTACACCGCCCTTGGGCGCTCAACACTGGTGGTCTCGGTGATGGTGAAGCAGACAGCTAGTTTAACCTTACTCAGACAAATGCATAGAGTCCAAAACAAAGCTACCTTACTGATAGCCGGCGCACTCAGAAAGGACCGTATTCGCCAGACGGAACTGCACGCCAGAGCAGGACTAAAGACACTGAATACGGTCCTCCAAAGGGTAGGGAAAAAGACCTGGTAAAAGGTAGGCGACGAAATACTCCCACTTATTGGTACGAATCTAGATATACCACAACCCCTATTGGACGTGTGACCAGGAGAGCCTTATTCCCAAGTGGAAGATTGTGCTTCCGGGAAGACCATGCCTAGATATATACCTGAACAAAACTAAATGCTCATTCTACCAAGAAAAATTACCGAAACGACTCTATGACACGAGCCACCAACTACAAAGAGAGACAAGAAAAACAAAATAGACGAAGTGCTCAAAGGAAAATAAATACAAGCAAATAGATAAATTAAAAGAGGCGAAAGGCCCAAACAAACATCAAACGAAAACAAAAAAAACAAAATAATTAAAAAGAGGCAAAGTGGCAATCTAATCAAGACAAATTAAATAAAATAATAAGCAAATAATAAGATAGCAAAAAGAGGCAAAGTGCTCACACACAGGCGAAACAAGAATGAAAACTAAAACCGAATTAAAAAGAAAAATGAAAGCTAACGAGTTAGCAGATATATAATTAATTGAAAGGCCTGAATGCCTAATGATGGAGGAGATAGTATATTTATATATGTATATTTATAAGGAAAAAAGAGAAAAAAATGAGAGATGAAAATAAATAAATAAATAAAAGTAAGGAAAAATATATGTGAAAATACGAAGGAAACAAAAGGTCACCAGAGTGACCATCCCAGAAATCAGCAACAACACTGACACCATCTATACCTACAACACATTTCTTCACTTATTACATCATCATCATCATCATCATCATCATCAGTACGTCTGCTGCTTTCGAGTTTATTTCTGGAAAGCAAATTTGTGCGACTATTGATCACACTCAAGTGATAAATTAATGGAATATAAATTAGTTCACTGATGAAGATATTTTACACGCATTTAGAGATTAATCAACTAAACTTAGAATTTATTTGCATGTACTCGTATAAGCTAAATTTATTATCTAGAAAAACTCACCAAAAGCAAATTTGTGACGTGGAATGATCAAGTCACAAATTGACTGACCTTTCTTTTTCTTTAGCGGTTACAAAACCTGTGTATTCAGAAGCACCAAGTCATTATTTCTTCATTGTCTAAGATTACCACAATAATTTCTAGTTGGATCGATAGATTGGTCATGGAGAGTCTCACCCTTGATCAGTGGTGCTCCCATTTAAGCTCATTAGAGAATTTTTCCCGAAATTTTATCAACTTTTAAGGTTACAATTAAGGGACTTGTAGCTCTAACAAACACTGATATGTACTAGTATGTACCTATATATAGAAATAATTAATTTCTGATGCAATTTTTTAATTGTAGTTTTCGTTTATATACGATTGTTTACCAGGCAAACCGAAGATAATAAGTTTTCAGTGTTCAAAAGTCATATGTGCAAGGACTAGCCTACGCAGTGTCATAAATAAACCGAATTTCGTAGAAACCACATAGCCTACGCATAGCGTTATATAAATTAAGCGAAAAATAAATTGGAAAGGATTTCATCACCGCTCTGCACTCATTAATATGACCATTATTTATCGGTGGGGACCTATTGATTAACGACGTATTCGAACTATGGGTATCTACATCATATGAGAGATCCCGTGAAGTTGACCCGAATCGGGTATCTATCTGGCGACTAGTCATACCTGATGTGGTTTAGCCTTGCCAAAATTAACGTGGTGTCTCCGCTTGGCAAAGCCGTAATCGAATATCGTGTTTATTCAGCCTAAAAATTAGACAATCCTGTGTATATATTCAACACTATACCGTAATATATCATAATCATTTTGAAATCATATTATTCTGAAAAATACTTACATATGTACATGCAGACGTATGTACATACATGTATACATACTTTATGGATACACGTTGTAATAATTTTGTCTAAACCTTTTTGGGGGATTCCAATACACATGTTTATGTTAGAGAGTTAAGTTTTACTGTGCCGTTTTTGTTTTTTTTGTATAACAGGAATTTCTATTTAGTATATTTTACTCATTTTTTTGTTTTTTTTAATCAGTTCAGGATAGAGTTGCACCCACTGTCCATATCCTCATTTCTTTTTAAGTTATTTTATTGAATGCAATCGAAATCGTAGGAAAATTTCATTTGAAACCAGAACAGTTATTAGTGTTTATTTTACAAAATTTCCAAATTCTATTTCAGTTTTCGATTGACTACACGATAATTGCGATAGTAAACACCTTATTAGCTAATCCATAAAGAACTTTTGTCAATACTTGCCTTTTTTTGCCCTCGACAACTGACATTAGTATAGAGACCTTAGGAAACTAATATATTTTGTGTTATTTTTGGTCGAAAACACAAGATGCTGTTAAATATTTACCTAAAATTATTCATAGAAAGTCGCAAAAGAAGGAAATATAGAATTATAGTGGCGTTTATCAAACCCTTTTTATAGGAATATACGACATAATTTCAAGCAAAAAGATGTTTCAACACTTAGGTTTGAGTTGCGAGATTTTAAAATCTTGTTTCTATGGATTGAAAATTATAGATAAGTCTGTAAGGATGTTCAACTTCGTAGTTCTTTCCTTGTAGTTTCCAAATTGAAGATATTTTTATAAGTTCAGTATGTTCTATAAGTTGTAGTCTGCACTCTGAGTTTTCAAAATCTTGTGCCTGTGTCTCTGTAGTTTCAAACTCGCAGTTCTTTCTTTGTAGTTTCCAAATTGAAGATATTTCTATAAGTTCCGTGTTCTATAAGTTGTAGTCGTGCATTATGTGTTTTCAAAATATTGTGCCCATGTCTCTGTAGTTTTTAAATTATAGATCTGTCTGTAAGGATGTTCAAACTCGTGGTTATGAATTCCCAATATAAACAATAGTTTAACGTGGAATAATATCTGTAAGTATGTTAGATATCCTTAATGATATTTTTGCAAGAAATCTTGTCCAATATTTCGAAAACTCCATCCAGAGAAAAGTTGTTACGGACAAACTAGAATTATTTTACAGTGAAAAAGAATGAAAGTGCCAAAAGTGTCGGCAACCATGATGGCTTCTCTATCTATTTGTAGAAACTCAACTTAGTAAATAGATAACCAGTAAATATGTTTAATAAATCTTTTAAAACTTCAGATATCTCGACCTTTAATAAAATAGAGAATAGTTCATGTAATCTTTAGGTAAATTCAAATATCGCTGCATAGACTTCTCATTAACCTGACAATCCGAGCTTGTAACAATAATTTTGGAAATAAAAAAAATTGCGATGGTAGATAAAGATTTTAAGATTGTGAAAAGTATGGACAATGTTAGAAAAGATAAATAATTTCAGTGAGACTTCATAACAAAACTTAAAGACATAAATTGTTAACCGTGTAAATTTTCTTGTCATAATAGTTAATAGCTCTTTTGTGGATAGAATCAAGAATCCGTTGGATGACGCTCTTAGATGGTTAAATAATACTTTAAAAGAACTTAACTATGAATTTCTGCATATTTTTATTTTTTTATACTCTATAAACTTATACTTTCCAAAAAGATATTTTAGATATAAAAGAGTTACAAAATATTCGAAAAATTTACGTTTTAATTTAAGTCAAAGAAACCGAGTTTGGTGAATTGCTTTATTAATATTTTGGTGGACGTAATTTGTAGGGATAAATCTTTTTTTATTCCAATATCACTTAATATTCACATGGAGGATCTTGAGATGCGATCATATTCTTGAAACGAAATAATTGGGGACATAACAAAATTACCTTTATTGCAAAGTCTCAAAATGAGCCAAACATTCAAGGCTAAATCATTTACGATATAGGTAGAGTGAAGTAGGTGTCCGCCCACTAAAAAGAGATTGCGTGCTGGTGGACTCATAGCTTAGAAAGGTGGTGGAAGTTAAAAAACAAGTAAAGTACATAGATGAAAAGGTAAATCTAGAAGGTAAGCAATCGATAACGTGAGGTGCTTCGGGTGCCTGGGAAAGAAGACTAACCGTCGATTGTGCAGTGAGTGAGTGAGAGAGTGAGAGAGAAAGAGACAGAGAGTGCTTATCGTGGAATGATCACAGATAGAGTGGGGAAAACAATGCTTGCTGAACAGGATGAAGTGGACGGCCGGTGATGAAATCTCAGAATTCTGATGCGTTTATATTTTTATTTTTTTGGGGGTGGTATTGATCAATTCTTTTAAGAAAGGTGTAGGAATTGGGAAACTTTCGTTGAAATATGTCGAATTTAACTTAATTCTACGTTTTAACTTAAGGTTAGGTTAAATAATTGATTTCTGGAGATATTTGATGGTATAATGTACAGAATAGTGAAGTTAAAACCAGCTTAAAAGAAATTTCGTAGAAGTTAATTCTAATTTTCTGGAAACGCAAAGGTTAGTTGGTGCGTATATTATACATTAATAATACATATACAAGGGAATTATTACCCATCATTGAAAGCAAAGATATAGCAATTGATGCTCAGAAAGAAAACAAAATTCAACATAATTTGAAGATGTTATTCATATAAAAAATATAATAAAGGCTATTTAAAGCTACATGGAGTTAGTTCGTGCACCTAACCTCACGTCTTTTTAGCTAAGAACTGGTTGATGATTTCAAATTACACGCCTCTCATCCCAGCCACTAAAACTCAATGAGATCCCATATATATGAAATTTGGAGTGGGTAGTTGGTAGGGGTGGTACTGTTTTTTATATCATTTTTTTGTCTTCCACTTTATGATTCTGTTGCCAAGCCATATACATGTCATGGTAGATTCTTATCTTTTTATGAAGGGAAGACAATGAAATTAAATTTAAATGGTGTACGCTTTATTCAAGGACACAATTGCTGTGTAGGGGAAATTCACCGGAAGGACAAATTGACATTTTTGCTTTGTTATCAGCTACTTCCCGGAGAAACTCTCGTAAATTACCAGATTTGGACACCGAAAGGAGGAAGAGACAAAAGTGCCTTCTTATTGAAGGATTTTTAACTTTAAGGACTGAATGCTACCCAGAAAAATGGTGAGCATATAATTTTGGACCATTTTTAGGACAAATTGGGAGACTACAGTTTAGCGTAGGACCCGAACCATTAAGACTTATATGATAAGTACTGAAAATATAAATCAAACTAGAAATCCATCCACCAACTAACCACATTAGATGTGTCTAAACTTTGAATCCACTCGACTAATTCATCATTATTGCTTAATGAAAATGTAATTAATATAATTAAATAGTCTTAAATAAACATAAATTTATTATTTACGATGTTTTATTAATTGGTATTATTGTGATTGTGTTAATCATTGGAATTAGAAATCGGTATATTTGCTTTTGTGTTTTGTGACTATTTTGTGTGAGATTTTATTTTTTGATAGGGAAATAAAAAATTGGCTTATCGAGCAGATAGATAGAGAAGGGAGGTAGATAGAGAGAAGGATAAAAAGCGAAAATAAAAAGGAAGAAGAGAATTAATCTAATAACAATATCTGCTGACCCAGAAGTCACGTGCTCTCACTTATTCTGATTTATTACCTTATGACCTTCACACTTTCAATAATTCAAGAACTAAACTAACCTTAGGAGCACCTTACAAGTTATATCATTCGAAAGAGAATGTAAAATAAAATAAATGTTTAAAATTTTATCAGAATCGGAGGAATAGGTATCATGTTATTGCCAAAACAAATTATTCATAGGTTAAACTTGAGAGGACTTTGGCAATTATATCATTTGAAAGTGAATTTAAAACAAAATTAGTGTTTCAAATTTCGTTAGAATTGGCCGAATAGTTACAGTTATTACAAAAAAATAAAGCAAAGCGGTGCCGCAGTTCACATGACCAAGTCCGGGCAAGAGTGGTTAGGGTCGAACTTAAACTTCTGGGGTTTTAGCTGCAGCAGTTACTTGGCCTCAATCCCCTCGACTACAGGGTGTTGGCGCATGTCGTGGAAAAAGACAGCAAGGTCCGCAACAGCAACGTAGACGAGCTAAACTCTTCCCTCAAACCCGTGTTGGCCTGCATGAGGAAGGAGTTTGTCCGTAACGTGTGTGTGACCTTCAGGTCTTACCTAGAGCGTGTGTTTACAGCCAAGGACGGCACATTGATTAATATTATAATTTAAACACCTATTTATATGTTGCAACAATAAAAAAGTTCTAACTGCATCAAAACTATCATTGTGTAATTTGAGAGGGTTGTCATTACAAGGGTAACAGGACTTGTACCATACCAGGTAGGTGATTTTGGACATAGACAACGTGGCTATCCTAAGGTTAATCGCCACCACAACTGGGCACATCGCTATCTGCGAAAGGAAGAAAAACGTGGAAACCACCACCATGGAGAAGGGCCTTGTAACTTTCAAGGCAATTATCCTACAATCAAGTGTCCCACCCCAAATTCAGGTGAGTATAAGTGTAATTTGCCGCAGGGTGACACTTGGATCAGCCAGCACAGCGAAAACGAGATCGCGGCTAAGATCACCCGCAATCAGAGCTCGACAAAAGTGACCGGGGTCATTAAATTAAAAAAACAGCACGGACAACGTTAAATAACGTGTTTTAAAGTTCATCTTTACATACTGAAATAGCCCAGTAGTCCAAGAAAAAGGGGCTACTCCTATTCCACTTCCACGCCAAAATAACCGGAGATCCGTTCGAGCTCCAAGAGGTTACGCCGATCCAAATATGCCTCTGCTGCTACAAAATAGAACAGTACACCACAAAGGAATGTCGAGAGAAAGAGGAAACTTGTTCCTTCTGCAGTGTTAAAGGGCAAGACTGGAAGGGCTGCACCAATACCGAGAAATGTTCCATTACCACCAGGGTCATAAGACATTGGTCATGGCCTGGGAGTAAAAAGAGACATCCTTATAAAGAAGCAGACTACAAAGAGAGTTTAAGAGCAGAGGAGCATGTCAACCTCCTACGCCCGAGCGGTTAGAACGAATCCAGCCACGGACGAATCTACTAGATTTTCCCAGTAAATTGAAAACAAGGGCTCCGCTAAGATCCTTACTTGCATCTTGTATGTACATGTGTGTCCGGCCCTACGGTATCCTACATCACCACCTTCCTCGCACCTATAAATCTTCCGATTCCTTATATGAGATGCTTTGCAAGGGAAAACTTGGAACTGTACAACACATGCTCAACAGCTATGAACCAGTCAACCTAAGTAAGGCAATCTTCAAATAAATAGACAAGAAAGCAATTAGAATTAACCACCTACTTAGGAAGGCAGACGAAGACGGCATAACTTACATCGCTTACAAGATCCTTCTGCAATAAAGGTAAACAGAGGGCTTGAGAGATATCTCTTCAGAACACAGGAGTGTATACGAAGAATTAAGCCTAACCGGCCCCTACCCTGATCGAATAAAAAAGTTACGCCAGCTTAGTGAAGGACTAAAAACCATAATAAACGAACAACAGGAGGCAATATGGGAAGAAATTATCGGAATGCTGACCTCGGAGCAAAACATTCCGAAATTCTGGAGAAACATCAAGAAGCTGATCAGTTTGCTATCCAAACAAGGTTTGCAGAACAAAAAGTCACGTGTTTTCACTTATTCCAATTTATAACCTTAAGACCTTCACGACTTTGAAAAATTCCCTGGGAATTTAATTTAAAAAAAAATATATCATTTTTATTCCGAAGGGAAACTAGCAACCGGACCAGCCAATGAACTACAGGCCCATCAATCTTTTGTAGTTAAGCGGCAAAATTCTGGGAAATATCTGAGCTAACAGGCTACATACCCAACTCAAAGAGTAAGAGACACACGACTCACAGCGCCTTGGGCTCAGGAAGAGAAGTAGAATCAATATCGCAGTCGCACTTATGACCGAAAAGATCGCCCAATGCCGAGCTAATGAGAAGTACATCCACATCCTGCTCAGAGACGTCCAAAAAGGCCTTCGATAAGGTATGACTAAGGGGCCTACCGCGCAAAATCTTAGGAGAGGAAACTATGTGACTTCATTATGAGAAGGAAAGCCAGTATCATCATTGAAGGTTACGGAGAACCAGAATAACATCTCGATGCAGGTGTTCCTCAGGGCAGTTGCCTACACCCATTCTTTACCTAATTAATATAAAGATTTACCAACTCCAATAAAGGAGGACACCTTATACCTGCTGATTGTGGATGATGTAACGCAGGTTATTCTTTGTACTTACAAGAATTCAAGTGCTTGGTCCCTTGAAACGATGTGACAATAGGGCTAAAAATATTTGATTACTGCAAGGGAGGAAAGGTCCAAGGCTGCACGTCACCACTAGCGGGTATCTGCAACACACCACCTGGCGTGAAATTCGGGTAAAGCAAGAACTCTACAGATTCAGAAATTAGAGCTGGGATAGGATGAAGAAACTCTATATCATTTACTATATCGGCTTGTACAATGAAGAAAGACCTGATGACGCAAATAGACAGATAGAAGACAAGAAAGAGCAATAACTCCTACGCCTAAGTATCAAAGGTGGACTAAACAGAAACGGAAACAAAAGACCCATCAAACTGACGCAGCTGGGAACATTCGCCACTGAGCTCAACCAGATGTTAGCAACTAATGGTATGAGCGATGTGTGATTCCCGGACAACCTTTGATTTTGGGATGTGTTGTAACTGCAGATAGTCGTCAACCAGCATGAGAAAGCAGGGAGTCGGAACTCAGAATAGAATTAAATAAACAAATAGAGGAAAAAAAGACCGTATCGCATGATACAAGTAAATAAAGAACGAGAAGGCGCAGCCAACAAGTTCTTGGAATAAAAAAGGAAACTAAAAAAATGGCAGAAAAGGCATTTATAATTTTTTTTATTGAGCTCAATTCCCCATAGCTTAATGTGGATTAGCAAAAGTTATACTAAATGAACAATTATTGAAAGTATGGTGCATAATTCTCAGCAGCCTCGAGTGCGTCCCGCCGTCTAACTGGTATACTACAAGGTTAAAGTAAATGTAACATGGTCTTGGATGATATATAAGATCGGAGACATCTATATTAATGCTATATGTAGAGGGATCAGCTAAAATAGTAGTATTTCCTCGCCTCCTGGGATATTACTTGGGGAGAAAAAGCAAAAAGCGAGCCGTTACTTCCCCCCCCTCCCCTTCCGATTTCACCCTTTTTGGACTTGCCGCCAGGTCACTGAGAAATTCATACCGAGGCATGACGCTGAAATTGAAGGCTACCTCCCCACCGTCTCACCCCCCCCCCCTTCCCCCGGGGCGAGGGATTACTCATCTATTTTGTAGGTTTGCCTTGAACAACTTTTATGTCTCCAGCCGCTGGTCGTTCCATCTGACCCGCTGATTCCGGCCTCTTACATTTCCACAAGGCCACGCTCGGTTGTCCCGGCCGATAATGAGGAGGCCTCTCTTTCTCTCTCCCTGTTTTGGAGAACTCCTGGTAGATATGCACCCTCCCAAGGATTACTCACAGATTCGGTTAGACGATGCTTCCCCGAAAAGAGTACGATTTAACGACGCTCTCTCCCGAGAAGTGTTTATTGACGGTTGCAGGCTACGGAAGAGCTGGACATCACACTCGTTTTTTCGCGTCAGGAAGAAGAGTCTCTTGAGGTAACGTCAGCCTTTCTCAACTGCCTTCGGATCAAGGATGGAGAAGCCGTCCCCCGAAGCTCTGCTGGTGACCTCTTGAAGACAAGAGGCCTAATAGCTCGCTCAATCAGAATTTGGAGAAGTCATCCCCCCCCCCTTTCGAAGTTCGACCGGTGACCTCTTGAGGACAAGAGGCCCGATAGGTCGCTCGATCCGAGTTTGGAGAAGTCACCTCACCCCTTCGAAGTTCTTCTGGTGACCTCTTGAGGACAATAGGCCCGCATCGCGCTCGATCTGAGTTGGAGAAAGTAGCACCACCCCTTTCGGGTTCTCGGCTACCCCCGTGAGTAATCAAGGTCACCAACACCTCACCTCAAGTTCGCCCCACTTTACTCTCCAGGTTCAAAGGAACTAAATCGCTCACTACCCTAAATCTCCCATTATAACTATTTAATACCCTTGGTGATTCAATTAGTATTCGGAACCTAATTCCGTCTTATTCATTACCTTATATATCCATATTTATTTTGTGCCTTTTATTTAGTGTGTATTAAAATCTATTTTTGTTGTTGTGTTTGGAATATTCTTTGGTCACGCAGCTGCAGCTAACTATTCAAATCGCACTCTTAGAACAATAACAGTTGTTGCCTTGCCTAGCCTACCTTAGAACCTGTGTGCGTATATTTCCGTACACTCGGCCATACTTCGACACTATACAAGGGTCTAATTTGGGAATATTTCTCTGATAGATCGTTTCATTACAATGGAAAATACTTCCGACAGACGAAATAATAGATTTTCGTTCCTTTTCTCATTGAGTATTGAACGTGAAGTAAATATTAATACATATTCATTGGACATTGTCCATCAGTTTTGGTCAGATTGAAAAAATAAATCGTCCGATGATAAGTTCTGTCTCATTTTCAAATTCCTTTTTTTTATGAATGCGTTTTCATTGTTGTAGTATCCTGCATCTATTCATATCTCATCATAAGCATAGTCCATTCCTTTTATTTTTGTTTCCTTTCTTCTTCTCAATATAGTATAGGATGCATAATTATTCACTTCTGTAAACTGAAACTCACAGAGCCCTACTTAATACTAACTATGGTTTGTTATTCTAGTTTCATGGAATTAAACTCTACACTCAGACATAGTGTTTTAAGGACAACCATACTGGCAGGATAAGTGAGATAAGAACTCTGTAATTCCATCTTCACAACTGGTAAAACCATACTCATTTTCTAACATTATATATAGTTTCATGGAGGAGTAGGGTAGTGGTGGATGGTTCTTACCACATGTCTTGATGTAGGATTTAAACGACTTAGGCTACTCTTTCCATTGTACCAATAAGCTTGTTTTTTTCCATGCATTTTAACTTTAACTATCCTCTCCCTTCTATATGTATTTCTTACGGGAATCAAACTATATTTTATGTAGCTCTTCTTCATATCCCCACCACCCTTTTTCATATCCCCCTGTCTCTCTTTTCTAAATTCTTAGAAACGCGTGAGATCCGAACATAATCGTCTAACTTATATAAAAACCACTTTTTTACCTCTAGTTTTCTGACTGGATAGCAACAGCATGCATGAGTTTGAACGGTGTGTTCCAAATGATTCCTTTTCTAGAATAATTATAAGCGTTTGCCAAATCACCCAGCTAGTAAAATATCTGAAAAGTCATTATTTACTTTAAACTCGCCTTCATCCTATTTCTTCCATGAGATGTATGGTTTTTGTCACTAATTGATCTGTCTTCTCTTTTAAAGTAATTAACCATAGATATCTAGAATATAAGTCAATTACAAACATTATATAGCGTACACCATAAAAAATTGGAAACTTCTGCATTACAGGGAGATCAATCAACCAAATCTCATTTCTATTTTGTGCTTGTAAATGTTTTATTTTGAATCTTTTTCGAGCGGGTTTGTGAAGAGTATAACTATTTACTTATGGACGAAAGCTTTCCAAATGTGATCTTTTAGCAATCCTTAATACACATTGAAGTTGTCTGTTTACCCCACCAAAGGTTGTTAGCAGACTTGTGGATGTATACAACCGTAACAATCGGTGCTTCATTTTGAGGTGAACAACTGATACGTTTACAATCTTATAAGACTATTAAAAAAATATATATGTTAAAAACTTATGTTCGTATCCTGTCTAACATACAAAATTTGAATTCGAATTTTATCGATATTTGCAGCCTTATTACTTTGTCCACATTTACTGATTCTCTGAATCAAAGGAGTCCGGTTAATTCGGTTAGGGGAACGGTATTCGTTATGCAACGGGCAAAAATTATCAATGTGTATTTTTAATCAGACTTTATTGTTTTGAAATGAATATCAGAAAGGTTTTTATATGATCTAAGATTTGAATAAACGCATATGTTGATGAATATTGCTCTAATAAAAAAATATTTTTATCTTGGGTGAACTTAAACTTTCTTTTTGCATGTCTTGATAACGCAAGCTGATAGTACTCCATCCTCTGACCATCTATGGTGAGACTGATTGATAAATAGATATTCTATTAAATTTTCCTTACACGTAATTGTGACGTCGTATAGATCTCCGAAGACAAATTCTGTCACAAGTTTGATAGTGTTCTTTCTCATGTTCAGAATACAATAAAACATATTTTATTTACGCAGCTACGGCAAATGTAGGGTAAAGTTTTCGGCATTCATCGAATCCATAGTTGAATGCAAGATAACAAGAATGATTTACATTTGCAAAGACTTCATCTTAATCTCCTTCATCTCCTTTAAGTTTTAGAAAAGTATTGACTTCATATTCTTTGTGCAATGTGTTTTTAATTCATGTAGGAATGAACATTTGGTCCCTTTACCAATAAATACCGAAATGTACACTGGGAAATAGACTGTTATGGTTTGGTCTCACTACACAGTTAAGTTGTTGGCACCGTAGTTCTTCACCAGTCGCTCTAAATGGCGGAAATTTTCCTCTTTTAGCTCGTGTATTACCTAAAACCCCCACAAAATCCCCTCCTCAAATAAGGAATAGTTTATCATTATAGCGAGATATTCTGTAGCCATTTTTAAAGATCACTCTACGTAACCGGGTTTTGTTTTAGTAATCTTAAAAATACTGAACATATGATTTTATATTCTAATTGTATTATCTGCTTCACCTGGAATCGAGACACATCTTCTTACGAGTGAGTTTTCAAGTAAATCTGAGCAGACAATAAGAGAGAACGTCCTAAATGTATAGGGAGTCTTTGCCGCGAATTGAATATTCCTGTTTCTTTCGTATTGGCATACCGGCAGAGGTGCCACTTCTTTCTTTACAAATCTTTAATTTGTCCGTCTAGTTGCCATATTTCATCGGTGAAATTGAATAAACATTCAACGGCTTTTTAGTTTTTGCTGTAGGATATTGAGAAGTACATACAGCATGTGTTTTTGCAAATCACTGATTTCGATGTAGATAAAATTGGTGTGTAAGTAAATGTTTCTAATTAATTCCGATGTTGCGACCTCTTTATAATGTTGACTTTGGAACTCTTCTACCATCAATGGTAATTACCCCATTGTTATCCCAACTGAATCCTTATGTATTTTTTAGTGTCTGATAAATTGATCTACCTCTTTCACGAGCACTAGCCTCTAGTGTTCCCAGTATTTCATTTGTGTACTCGTTTATTTGATCCTTGTTAAACTTAATGGTAGGGATGCATAACCTTATCTTACTGTTTCAAGTAGTATTTCAATATCATCTGATAAAATATAATATGTCTATCTGGTGGGATGTGGGGATTATTTAGTATTGTAGTCAATTCTCTCTTTAAATTTAAAAGTCTATCTTTTGATGGGATTAGGTTTGAGGTTGCTTTTCTCTCTTCTTCGGGATAAACAATAAATTTGGCCATGTTATGTAGAAGGTTGGAAAAGATTAGTGTTAAAACAGTGAATTACATTGCTAGAAAAGATCTTTTGCGTTGATTTATTACTTTTTCTTTAGGCGTATATGATCTAACTTCAGAGCTAACATACGTATCAACCGTGTGAATCCTGTTATCTTTTGTTTCTATGATGTTGCCCTCGGAAAATTACCTATTATTATATTAAGACATGATTCACTATGTATTTAACTGAATCATTATCCATACTTTGGATGATGGAATTTTTCATCTTTTTAGAAAAAGTGGGAAACGCATGGAATAGATGCGGATACCTTTTCATTTTATAGCTTATTCTAAAGGATATACGGGTTTGACCTATTTTGAAAATATTCTCATTCGCAAGGTAAATCGTAAAGTGTTTCTAGGACGGAGGTCGCAGGGTAAAGTATCCATAGGATCTTGAGACTGCTTCTTTATATACGTTGATGAAGCTTTTGCGTTCTCAAGCCATTATTTCTCTGGGAGATTTCTCTCTTATGCTTAAATAGGACTAGATTGTGGCAGTCTACATAAGGTAATATCGCGAATGAGATAGTTTTTATAAATTAGATTTTGGGCCTTTAGGAATATGGAGATATCTCTGTCATAGGAGGACACTGAACACCTCTGATATATTTGCATCTATCGTCTGTATTAACTCATCCCAAATAAATAGAGTGTAAATTCTTCCGTCCAAAGATGACACATCAAAACATCCTCAAGAAACTTGAGTTCAATTTTAATTTTTTAATAGTTGCCTGCCATGCACTTTAAAACCCAGGTGATTTTATCAACGCGTTGAGTAAACATTTATTTCCATAACGCATTATTTATAAGAGAAAGTGCGTTTTTCTGCTAGACTTTGGCCCAATAGAGAAG
Organism: Ceratothoa steindachneri; assembly: GCA_963969495.1. NCBI lineage: Eukaryota > Metazoa > Arthropoda > Malacostraca > Isopoda > Cymothoidae > Ceratothoa > Ceratothoa steindachneri. The sequence goes on along the minus strand of OZ018319.1, from coordinate 125,724,108 downwards.
GAATTACATGGGGGAGGCAAACATAACTTTTTCATTCTTCCTTCTCTCACGCTTTTCTTTTGCATAATGAATGAAGCGATTTCTTGCAGATTATTATATACATTATATTTTTCTGTCCTTTAAAATCACTAGATAATTAAATGAATTTTACTTCCCTTGCGAAAAGGAAGCGGATCTACCTAAACAACCCAACCTCTTCCTCTTTATCCAATCATTCATTGAGCAAAGGTATCGATTCCCTTCCCACGCGGAAGAGAATCCTTTTACATCAAAGAGAAAATTATTTTCCTGGGTAAATATTAAACTTGATAAAAAATAGGCAACGGAAATCTTCTCGTCAATTAATACCGTGTGATCGTGGAGAAGCCGAATGAAGCTGGCCTAGGCAGAGTAGTCCGTGAGCTTTCATTGTATATATTGAGTCTGCACTGGCTTCACGAGAGTGATTATCTTGTACATTTAAGTTTTGAAATTCCGAAAACTACCAGTGATACGATCTATTTACATAAAGATAAATTTACACATTCCATTTGTCCAGTCTCAAGAATCAACAATTTTAGATTATATCATGGGTCAAATCGAATCAACATTTCATTTTGCCGAAACAATTGAATTTGGAACCTTCAATCTCAGCGTTCGTATATAAAGGATTCCTGCGGCCATGTGATAATACCATCTAATGTTCGATTTGATCTTTATGGACGCTATAGAGGGCAGATGGATTCTACAGAATGCGCCTTTGTTTCTTCAGTTCTCGCGAAAAAAATGAAGGAAAATATTCTTTCAATAAAACTTTGGCTTCCATCAACAATATAAGAAGGCCTGGAGTTGGCAAGAAAGTGTAATCTTTGTATGAAGATTCGATCAATGTAGATCGATTCTCGTTGATATAACGCGAGCAGAGATGCGGGATCATCTTATTTACCAAATTGACCAATATATCTTAAAAAATCAGCCCCGCTCCTCTTCATTGTTCTTGAAGGTGAGACCTAATATCCAATTCGAAACATCAATGATACGTATATTAAAAAGAACACAGGGTCTTTTAATCACAGTATGTGTTTTTCTTGTTATATGTTCAATGACAACATTACAGCCCATCTAAATAATTGTGAATGAGTGTGCAGTCAGTGTCTCGGGCAGCATGTAATGAGTGCAATCAACCATTTGACAAAGATTCATGTTTTAACATCCACAGGGAGTTTCATTCATCTACAAAGATTCGGATGTGTGGTAGATGTAGTCATATAATCATTCATTGTGCAAATGGACTGAGGCGACACGAGCGTGAGAAGTTGGTTTGTTCTGAATGCTATATATATATATTAAGAAGCAGAATGGACAGAACATATTTGCTGGATGACGAGTTCAAATAAGTCGATCGTTAAGAAATACTGTAGAACGAGGTATATTATGACATTGAAACGTATAAAAAAGTGGAATCATTCATACATTTGCTTATGTATTTGTTATTCAGCTTATCGGAGAACTTTGCTTTAATAAAGATGATTCAACATATAACAAATGCACGAACTGTGGTCCACGAACAAAGATGTTTGAAAGAGATAGTGAGAAGAATCTTTGTAAAATATCTATCAAAGTGTTGTTAGGAATAAGGGGATCGAGAGAAAATGTGATAAAGTATGTAATGGTATATAATAAAACCAAATTCGATGGGCAATTCAACTATGAGGAATTACTTTGATTTAATTCTAATCTCTTCACTTCGAATCCAATGAAGCTGGGACGAAAAGGTTTCCTTAAAATTGACCTCGTTCAAATCATTAGCTTTAAGAATACACTCTTATTCATGCTCTAATCGCTGAAAAACTGCAAAAAACAATGTGAATCCTCGAGATGAAAAAAATGGTTATTTTCCTTACAAGTAGCGTTGCGAGGAAACCTTGAACTATGTCGGTGCGATTCCTGGAAAAAGACATTATAACTATCAGTAAAATTACAATGAGGAAAAAATATACTTTGAAAATCATTTTTTGGCGAAGTTCTAAGAAGAAGACTACAACATTCGCCTAGAGTGCATTATCTATTGCATTCAAGATGTGTATATTCTTCGATTGTGTTATGAGAAGTTTGAAGTGTTCATTTATTATAAGATTTAACATTAATCCCATGTAGTCTTGCATCACAATAGCCTCGCTGTGTTACATGGTGCATAAGAACGTGTTCTTGCAAGAAAATTTGATCGCAGTTATCGATAGAAAGAAACCAAAAGCTTTTTCTTATAAGTCTCTACCAGAGGATACCAATCTTTTCGTTTGTATGTACTTACCCATTGGCATAGTTATAAATTCCTGTGTAACCTAAAAGTTGAGGATGAAAAAGAAAATAATGAAATTGAAATTTTTATATTTTATTAGGAAATCTGTTTGAGTAAACTAACTGTATATATATATATTTATGATTATCCATAACATCAATAAATGAAGCTCACGAGCCTCACATAATTCATAAAATATGATGCATCACATGCATATCTTTCTTATAATTACTCATAACAACAGTGAATTAAACTCAGGTAATTTATAAAATAGTTTGATCCTTCCTAAATATTTTTTTATAATTATTCATAATGATCATTACTAAATAAAAATACACAAAACTATACAAAACTATGTACCGATAACCAAACCTAAGCAATACAAATGAGATGGATGGGCTTGTTTTTCGCAAAAAGCTCATTTATTCAAGAGGAAACATTAGCAAGAGCACAACAAATATCCACCTCAGGATTTTCAAGTTTTGATCAGTATTTTGATTTGTTTCCTAACAGCACTAAAAATGTTGAGTCACAAATCCATATTGATGGAAATAACAATAGGGCTCGAATAGCATGTTTAGCAATCTCTCTGTATGAATTTCGCATTGACAACCAAAAATCACACAAATTTTCTGAGAGTACACACCATGTGCATAATCATCTTGTTGGAGTTCTACCAGTTCCTTTTGCATACCTGTCCCAGCCTGCAGCACCTGAGCATTTGCGGTAAAAGGATTCCTATGAAAAGTGTAATCTTTCGGAAGGGAGGAGATGTAGAACGATACCCTTTTTTACACCTTCTTTGCAATGCTTAGGACGTTGCTGGAAGCCACGTGGTTAGCCAGACCCCACGCTGCCGAGAGTCACATGGCGAAGCAAGCCCAAATGCCCCTTCCCATCGTACGATCCAAGTAAAGTGTGGAGAAAATCCCCTTCGCGGTCATTAGTTTCCCCGGTGGAGATAGAGAGAGGGGGGTAAAAGAACTGTTCATCGCCGACAGTTTGGTGCCTCAGCTGCCTCCTGGGAATTCCCTAAAGTGGAGGTTATTTCCCATTCCCCGCATGCGGAGATTCCATATTTAAGCTCCTTAGCCGCTTTGGAACAGTAGTAAAGATCAAGGCTCGCTCGCAAGAAGACACCCCTCGTCCCAAGTCGCGGTTTTTGTGAGTACACAACCGAAGGCTGGACACTCTATCTCCGGTAAGACATCCACAGTCAAACGGAAGCCTCTGCCCCCGCCATCTCCTAAAGCAGCTGCGCCGGATTACTTCTTCGTGTTCTCGAAGCATCCAACCCCGTCTAAGTTACTCTTAGGTAGCCATACATCTCCCGAGAATCACCAGGAGCTAATTGACGTTGTCTCCAATTTAAACGGCTTAGTTCGAGCTCTTGTTGTCTGATCCTCTCGTGTTATTCCATTTCGAGTCGTTCTCTTTCTATTTCTTTCTGCTTTTCTTTCTTCTATCTCTGTTCTGCTCTTTCCATCCCTCGTTGTTATTTTTCTAATGCTTTTCTTTCCTCTCTCTCATTTCTCTCTGCTTCCTGTATATAAGATAAGAGGTCCTTTCCAGTGAGGCCTACCAACTCACCTTGGCTTTTGAATCGTTCAAACGAAGACATCATGTTCAGGGATTAGCTGGTAAAATGTGGCACGCAGGCGAGTTAGTCTATGCGCGCGCGAAAAAAGGTCTCGGTAATATTCGTAGAGGCTAGCTTGTACACATCCATCCAAATAACTACACAAATAACTAGCTTGCAGTTCAATTTGGAATTAAAGTTCCTTCGTTGGAGGGGTTTAAAACCCTTAATCCATTTGGGGGATTAGCTTTGGATCCCCCCTCCCCCACACGCAGTTTAGCACTGCGGCGATAAACAGTTCTGTTACCCCCTCTCTCTATCTCCGCGTGGGGAACTGCTGGAATTTACGACGGCGTAGGGGATGTTATCTACACTCTACTTGGGTCGTACGATTGGGGAGGGGGGAAGTCATCTTGGCTTGCTTCGCCAAGTGAATCTTGGCTGTGTTGAGTCTGGTTAACCAGGTGGCTTCCAGCAACGTGCTAAGCATTGCAAAGAAGGGGTGGAAACGTGTATCATTCTACATATATGTATTATGTTGGTTTTCTGTAGATTGAGGTTATGCGATTTGTCTAAAGATATGTCTTTTGTACTCCTTTCAGATTATGTTTGTGTAGTCAAAAGAGGGTGGTGCAGGTATGAGTATAGGTGAGAATGATAGTAGGAGGTATAGGAGGATGTAATTTGCGACTACGCGTTAACCTGGGGCCTATGTGTGGGTCAAAACGTGTGGCGTGATCGTTGCGAAGGACTATTTCCCCGGGCATGGTCCCTCCGCAGTGATCATATAATGTAGTGAAGGCCAGATCTATTTGCTATCAGTGAAATCACTGCATGGCGCCGTTTAAAACACCTCTCTCCGCATCATTTGTGGTGTTTGAAAGCAGTGTATAGTGGTGTTCTTTTAGGTCGTCAACAAATAAGATTAGTGAGTTATCGTTGGATAGAGCCTGGAGAGAGACCTCTATGTGTAATTGTTATTGTCGTTAACAGTAGAATTACGCAAGTTTTGGTGTTTGCCTTGCACTCTAAAAAAGTTTTGTCTATAAGTGTGTGTTGGACGCGGCCTTAAGAAGTGATCACCGATCCCAGGTGGGACACCAGTGGGGTGATGTATGTGTGATAGTCTGCAATGTGCAGTTTATTGTTTGGAGAATGTAGACTGGTGGAATTCAGGCGTATAATGTCTGCTATTTGTGTGTTCAATGCCCTGTTTGGAAGATGATGTGACGAATACCGTACCAATTGCGTAGGTTTAATTGCAGAATACTGAGCCACCATATGATCGGGAAAGTACTGCGCGTGCAGGGGTGTTGGCCAACGTCGTTTCGCATTCTTAATCTCCAGGCACTTTACTAAGCGAGTGGAGGCCCACAAGGAGATCTTCACGCGTGTTTAATATAGTGGAAAAAGTTGAAAGAAAGAAGAGAAAGGTGTGGGGGTGTTTATGGGTTGAGACATAGCTATAGGAACTTGAGCGAAGGTGGGAGGATTACATCTGGACAAGAGGGGGCAGAGAGGGAGTGGAGTTATTGGAAGGAGGTTTGGAGACTGTGGGAATAGGGATGGGCGCAATGGAAGTAGGATGGGAAGAAGTCTGAGGTGTGCAAGGGAGAATAGAAGTGTTGCCTCCTTAATTCACCGAAGGCAGTTGCGTGCTTATTCTTAAGATACGGGCACCTTATTTTTAGGCGCTTGCCCGAAAAACGGGGAGAGTCGTACGATCCCAAGCGTATTACGATTTCCTGGTGAGAGCGAGAGAGACGAGTAAATCGGAGCTTGCAATCGGTGCAGCGGCAGATGCTGATAGGGGTCTGTAGATATCACCAGCTCCTCGCTGTATGAACTCCTGATCGGCTCTACTTCTTAGAGGAGGGAGATGCCTATTTATACTCGTTACCATGAGCGACTACATGACGAAATTCAACCGACTTTCAGTTCGTCCACCCCTGCTCCAGTGGCTATAACGTAAACAATGTAGTAGGTTATCGAACCACGCTTCCCAAGAGTTACGACGTAAGTTACAAATGGGTCGTAAAGCACGTGGTATTTATCCTTATAAAGTCATAGTTTAGTTTCTTTCTATAGAGTGTCTTAGTCGGCTATCTTAATGGTGGATTTTTGTCTATATTGTGATTTAATCTTTGTCATATCCGGAGGTAGTATTTTGGCTTTCTATTTAAATATCTTTCCCTATTATTACTCTATGGACCTTTGCCGTTATGCTTCTTGGGAACGGTCGATAGGTTCTCCCTCTAATGTCGCACACTATTCTTTCAATTTTATCGTTGATTCCTAATTGTAGTCTTTAGTACTAGAAGCCACACCGCCAAACTTTGTCCAAAGTTTTACTGAAGCCGATGTCTACCCTCATTTTCTCGTTCTTTGCCTAGACTAACTTTTCTATTATTAGACTAGTGTACTATGGTATCCAAATTAGACTGATTATAAAGATTGTTTTCCTCGAGGCGTTGATCGAGTCTACGATTTAAGATCCTTTCATATACACTCCAAATAGAATCCAGTTGTAAATTCGGTATATATTTTTCTAATCGCCAAAGTGATTTTCCAGCCTTTGGTATAAAAATTATTCTCGCTTCTGCGTAGTTCCTCTTTGTAAGTTGTGATGCCCCTGGTGCTTTCTGTCAAAAGCTGCTTATTGTTCTTATAAGCTATTCAATCGTTATGCTGGAATCAATTCCTTCGTTGGTGTTCCTACTTATGTATCCAAAGTGGTCGGGGTGGGTTCTGTCTATTATTTTATTAAGTTCTATAAGCCCATTTTCAAATTTAATGTCGAGGTTTTCGTTTTCCTCTTCAGTGATCGCAAAACGTTCTTCTAGTTTTCTCTAAATACTCTTTCAACATCGGCTTCTCCTTCTAGCTCATTTCCTCTCCCATCTTTAATTCTCATCTTTTCCTTAGTTGGCTTTTTTTCATAGTGTTAAATCATTTCCAAAACTCTTTTGACGATCTTTCTTCGTCTATCTTTTGGCTTAGTCCGTACTGCTGTTCATCTCTACGTTTCTATTCTGAAGTTACTCTTATTTATACCTTCTTTTCTATCATTTCAGGTCACCATCTGAAGTTTTAGATGATTCTGTGAGTTTTTTTCTGATTGTTTTGTCAATTTCTTCTAGTGTCGTTTCGCTGAGTGCCTTCGGTTCAGAATCTCTTAGTATCTCTTTATATTTTGTCCTGTCTATCTGACGATAGGGTTTACATCCCTTTGGTATTTTCTGTACGGGTAGCAGGTTAACTGATACTAGAATTGTTATGTAGTTCCTAATTGAAATGTCCATGGGTTTTAGGTGGTAATTAAATAGGAGGTTGAAGTTCGACAGGCAGATATCTGTTTTTGATACTCCATAGTTTTTGATGTAGGTTGGGAATTGCAGCTCCACTCTTTGTATCATCCACTTATTTAGCATCTTATTCAGGTGTCCCTACACCTTTTGTGTTAATATATCCATATACTGTGCAGAGGGCGTTTATCTCTATAAAGATGACTTTCTTTCTATTATTGGATAGTGTTGTAAAGTTAGAAATCTGGAGGCCGTCTCTCCTTGGAGGTTCGTATCACGTTGCTATGATAACACTGGTGAGTTAGATTTGTATTTATCTTGCAGCGCATGGTTCTATTAGTCTTTCTTGCTTCGTGTAGTCAAGCCCTTTTTTTACCGTAATGGTGGTTTCATCAGCTCTCTCTCTCTCTCTATCTGTCTCTTGAACGGTTAGTTGTTACGATTTTTTAGTTCAATATCTTCATTGTTTTAAGATAACATAATTTTACGGATGAAAAAAGCCCTAAAGGTCTATAAAAGGTCATTCGCATCTGTCAAGACCCAGCCACACAATGAATCCATAGGATTGTGTCAGATCGGGCATCTACAATATACAATTAGAACCATCCACATAAATGTGTCAAAAACAAAAAGCATCATCATCAAGACTCGTCAAAAACCAAATCAATCATAATATAAAATAATAAAAAACTGCATACACAGGAATGAGTCCAAAATACCCCAACCCCTTAAGTTAACCCTCCCTCCCCATATAATCATCTAATCTGCATTTGGAAACTTTCAAGTTTAGACTGTCTACTGTCTCAGATGGCAAACTATTCCACTAATCTACCACTCTATTGGTGAAAAAATATTATATAATATCCAACCTACACCTCTGTTTTTTAATTTTTAAGTGGTAACCCCTAGTCCTATTACTACCTTACAACTCAAATAACTTACTAAAATCCAACTTATCCATCCCAGAACAGATTTTAAAAAGCTCAATCATATCTCCCCTCACATATCTTCGTATTCAAGGTGCTTCAGGGAGGGATATTAATTTTTCGCTTTCCTTTCTACTGCCTCTAGCATGTTAATGTCATGATTAAAATGTGGTGACCATGCTTGTATACAGTAATATAAATGTGGCCTAACATAGGAGTTGTAGAATTTAAGGATAACCTCTTGTAGCTAAAATTTCTCTTAATGTATCCTAGCACCCTATTTGCTCTATTTTTTTGCCTCAATACACTGCTTCGAAAACTTTAGTGACCTATCTACTACTACGCCTAAGGCCTTCTCATCCTCAACTGAATTCAGCCAATGCCCATCCATTTCATAGCCAAATTCCTTATTATTCCTTCCCATGTTAAGAACTTTGCATTTTTTAAGGTTAAAAGTTATCTGCCATTTCTTTCGCCCAAGTTAATAACTTATTTAGGTCACTCTGCACTTTAAAGCCACCCTCAACTTCATTGACTGCAGCTGCCAATTTAGTGTCATCAGCAAAAATTCACACTTTGCTATTTATAGCCTCCCAAGATCCTTTATATAAACTGTGAATAATAAAGTGCCTAGAACGGATCCTTGAGGTACGCCACTGATAACCTCCCTCCCCTGTGACCTCACCCCATTCAGCACAACTCTCTGTTTCCTGTCTTTCAGCCATTCAGTTATCTAATTCAAAAACCTTCCCACATATCCCATGTATTTTCAATTTGTAAACCAGTCTCCCATGTGGAACCCTAACATGAACCCTGCCAAAATCCAAGCAAACCACATCAACACTCTCTCCCCCATCCAATTGTTCAGCTACACAATCCATAAAATCCAGTAAATTTTTTAAACACGATCTACCCATTCTAAACCCATGCTGAGCATCACTTATTAACCCACTACTCTCCAGATGATCAGAAATCTCCTCCTTAACTATCTTCTCAAGAATTTTACAAACGATAGAAGTTAAACTTACCGGTCTAAAGTTATTCACGTCCTCTTTACTTCCTTTTTTTTAAAAAATTGGTACTACATTAGCTAATTTCCAATCATTAGGTATTTCTCCGAACTCTAGTGATCTAGTATATATCTTCTCAAGAGCTACTGCAATACTATCCACACTTTTGAGTAACCTAAAATGAATGTTGTCTGGGCCATATGACTTACTAGTATTTAACTCCAATATAAGCCCTTTAATTATTTCCGTGTTCACATTACTGGTATTCAACACTACTTCCCTTGACCTAGAATTATCATCAATTAATCGATCTCGATTCTCTTGTGTAAATACTGAAGTAAAATGATCATTAAAAATCTCTACTCTTTCCTCGTCAGATTCTTTCCAAACCCCTTCATATCTAATAGGCCCTATTTTATCACTGTTAGATTTGTTATTAATTCTATAATAGCTAAAGAATTTTCTTGGATCTTTATTATTATTTTGAGCTGAATTAATTTCTGCCGTCCTTTTGCTCTTCTTAATAATCTTATTTAGCTCATTTTTGGTCGACCTATAATGATTTGAATTGTCAAAAGTACTTTCTGTAATCTCTGGTATGCCCATTTCTTCTCAGAAATTTTCCTAGCTATCTCCTGATTCCACCACAACGGCTTCCTACATTTCTTCCTAATAGACTTCATTGGAATGCACTGCTCCTGGACTATGTTTAGTATAGTCTTAAAAGTTTCCCACATCTCATAATTATTCTTTCCCTTGAATTATATATCCAACCTAATCTGATTTAGCAAGTTTCGTAATTTATCGTAATCTCCCATATAAAAATTGGGAGTTTTTGTGGAGTTTGTTGACGTTCTACTTTTCACTATTCCTAAGTTAAAATTAACCATATGATGATCACTATTTCCCAATGCTTCCCAGACAGTCAATTCTTGAACCAAGTCATCATCATTTGAAAAAAACAGATCTAATATATTGGCACCCCTTGATGGCTTATTAACAAATTGAGTCAAAAAATATCCTCAAAGCATTCTATAAACTTGCAACTTGCTCTATCCCTTCCTATCATATTTTCTCAGTTCACAGAAGTTCAATTAAAGTTACTAAGAATAACTGTATCTACTTCACATCCTTTCCCAATTTTCCTGATCATTAGCTCATCAATATAGTCAGTCTATCCAGGTGGTCTGTATTATACTATTTTTACTGATCCTAATATCTATCCATAGTGACTCAACTTCTTCTTGCTTTATATAATTATTTAGATTTGAAGAAATGCTATTTCTGATATAAATAATCAACCCACCACCAGTCCTATCTCTCCTTTGACTAATGTACATATCATAACCCTGTAGTTCAAATTTACTCCCATTGTTATTAAATTTATTTTCATTAACCCATGATTCTATTAGAGATTCTATTTCAAAGACTACGAGCATTGGTATAAAGATAACTCTGCCCTCCTATCCCTGAAGCACCTCTTTTATAATGTATACCTTCTGTTCTATCTCCTCTGCATCTCTTTCCTTTCCCTGCCCACCCTGTATTTTTATATTTCCCTGTCCAATATCACTAACTAGTTTCCCGCCTGCAAAGACCCAATGACACTATCTAACTCCTGCCTCAACTCGTCAACCCCAGCCTGGCTTAGATGGAGTCCATCCAATGCACACAATGCCTTATTCCCATAAAACCCATTCCAAACATCTACAAACACTAATCCCAACTCCTCACACAGGCCTTTCACATACTTATTTAGTCCAATTGCACGAGACAACCATTCCATTCCCACATCCAATCTCGGAAGCACACCTGAAACAACGCCTTCACACATCCTTTCAACTAACCTTTTGTACCTCTCTCGTAACTCACATGAGCTTAACCTACCTTCTTTCCATCATTTACTCCCACATGCGTATCCACAACTGCATCTCTCTCACACCCAGGCACCAGATAAAAAACAGATAAAGTAAATTCAGTGTCCTGATATTAGTATTATATCAGGGTCTAATTTTCTAAAAATATTTCCATAAATGTATTCTTTATCTTTCCATTCGTTTGTATTTAATTGTAAGATTTCTAATTTCCGTCTGTCCATAACGAAAGTTTCGTTAGTTTCATGTTTCTGGTGATCTCACGTGGTGGATTTAGCGTTTTTACTTTCATTATTTTTGTCCTCGTCTACATTTATATTCTGCCTTTCCCTTTCGGGAAGTTAAGGTAGACGGGGCCAGTGTTTGTTCCCTTAGGAAAGTGCTCCTTTTTATTTTAATTCCCTAGTTTTCTGCGTTTTTCTTCTTGTTACACTGGTTTACTGAGCGGATTTCTCGGTGTTGGTTTCTGAATCGGTTTCATTTGTATTTGTTTCATCGTCTTCTAGGTCCTCGTTTTTTTTGTTTGCTCCAACAGTTTTTTTTGTAGTGTTCTCCGTTATGTTTATTTTAAAGATCGCCGAAGAGTCAACTTTTGGGGGAAATTTTATTGGTTCGAACCCATTTTCTTTGAGCTTCTTTTTGAGGCATCTAGCATAGCTTCCCGGGTTCGCTATATTCATGATGCGTATTTGAAGAATACACGTCATTATTTTTACATTTAATTTTCCATCTATATTTACCTTGCTTTCCATTCTTGGTTATAATGTGGTTGTTTTAGTTGCTGAGGCGTATCTGCTATTCGTTTGTCCGTTTGATCTTTCCTGGTTTCCTCTTTTTCTTCATTTTTAACGATGTCCCTTTTAGGAAAAGATATGGCTATATCTGGTGGAATCTTCTGCAGTGAATGCATTTTTGCGTTGCATTTTGGAAGTTTCTGTAGGAGTCACCTATAGAGCCGTATTCCCAGTACACCACGAGGTAATTTTGGTGGCATTGCGTGGTAATGTTGACCTCCATTGCATAGCAATGGAAGCAACTTTGAATGTAAATGAAGGCGTCTCTTCGAATGTTACCTTGGGGGAGGGGGGGTCCTCATACAAAATGCAATAAGTCCTTTCTTAATGATTTAGGAGGTCATTTCAGTATTTTCATACAAGATTTTAAATACGTGTTTGTGTTCTCTGAACTTAATCATTTCGTGGACCTTCAACCATGCTTGTCTTTGCTCTAGCTATTCTATTATTTCCTGCGGTGTGTGTGTTCATCCCATAGTTCAATTTTGGGGCATACCACACTCTAGTTGTCGGTTATTCAGGGTAGAGTTTTTGCTTCAAGGTCAAGCCTCTTGAGGATGATACTTCTTGCCGAGGATAAAAGTTGTTCCAGAAACCTAGTGAGGAGGATTTGAAGTCGGTGAAGATCCTGTGATTAATTTCTTGCGGTGACTTCTTCTTTCAATTTAACGTCAATCTCAGGGGTCTCTTCATAAATTCTGTTTTCATGGCCCGAGTGTGAGAGGCGGGGCTTTCCTTCCCTGAAAAAGGCTATAATCTAGAGGGCTATTCCCTATTCTGTGTGGTTGTAGTGGTTCCTTAATTACCTTCCTGCTAGCGAACTCCGCAACCCTCCAACCTTAAATGGCCTACACTATTAGACGCCTATCCAAGGTCTCCGGATCGTGTCCTTAAGGGATCCCCTTCTTCTCGCTTCCTAGCAGTGCTTCTTTCCAGGGATCAATATACCGTACTACCGAAGAGATCTGGGAGCAGTTAGGGTTGCGATATGAAAAAAATGTGGAAGTTAGATAGCGCGAAATGTGGATGATCACTGTTTGGGGGATAACCCCATTCTTAGCAACACTAGGTTTCTCCAATAAAACTAAGTACGCATGTAGCTCGGAATAATTTTTTAAAGCAAATTTGCTTCCCGTAAAAAATCACGTATTTCACCTATATTGTGCTTGACCTTTCCTCCTTTACCAGGTTGAAGAGCGCGAGAAAGCAAACTGACTGACTCTTTCTAAACCTCTGATGAGAAAAAAACCTGGCCTCGTCCTATTTATTTACCGGGGAAGTTTTGACCAAAATACTGTCCTTGTCTTGGACCTACAATATAAGTAAACGAACAAAATATTATGCAATGTTCAAAGAGCCTATTTTTAAAGGTACAACTAATTTAGTAGGTAGTGTTGACTTTGAATATAAAACTTAAAAATGGGGGTAATTTAACTCTAAGTCTCCTATTCAAAGCCAACACTACCTATTAACGTTCTAGTTGCAGCCTTAGCATTTCGCTGTGTGAGCAATGCGAATCAATGGAAAATCTTACCACATGTACAAACGAAAAACCATAGTTCTTCTGCCGTTTTATTTATACCAACTTAACTGGAACAAGTTTTGAACATGTTTCCGCTTCTTCGATCTTAGTACCTAGGACTGACCAGGCAGCCTTTATATTGGCTTCTTGCCAAAAAACTCACAAATGGGCATCCCTATCAGAAAGTTGGCAATGAGAGAAGTGTAAAGAAAAGGAACAAGATAAAGTGAAAATGAATGCAAGATATATAGCCAGGCATCCACATGCGTGCGATGGTACCTAGATGGCACACAATTGTCCAGATATATTTTGGTGATCGTAATTGACTAGAAACTCATTCATAGCCTCAATTTAACCAATCTTCTTCTCACATTTGCCTTTTATCTCCTTCTCTTTTATTTCTCTTTCTTATGCGGTTGAATCTCTTTGGTTTGGTTCAAATGTCTTTATTCTTCGCTTAACAAAGGATCTGACGCTGATAATTATGGACTTTTTTAACTGAAAGAAATTAAATTGTTTAATGAAAGGAAGGAAGTAGATATAATTCAATGGGAGAAGTTTACTGTGGAAAGAAAGTAAGAATTAGAGAGTTGTAAATAGATAAAAAAATAAAGAAGAAACAAATTTGCAAAGACTTTCAAACACTGCTGGAACTTTTGATACTTGGGGGAAGTTACAATTGAAAGGAAACTTTTGTAATCTACGAGGGTATTATTATTTTTCTTTTTAATTTTAGGACCCAATCTGGTGACTGCCTACTTGGGCATAAGTTGCCGTACTCAACGAGAGTATTTGGGCATTTTTAGTAAAGAAAGAATAAATAGAGACATGGAAGAAAATGATATATAGGGTGAATGAACATATTGGCGGTAAGTGTAGGTAACAAAGACGACTTTGTAACTTTGAATATTGGGACAAGAAGGGAGAAAACTCGTACAAGTTTGTAAAAGGGCTCACATACCCTGAAGTACGAACTATTACTTTCCCTCACCATTAATCCAATCAATCCTTTGATCACCCTGTTGGTGAGAGATTCTTCTTTTTTTTGATGTACAAATTGTAAATCAAAGTACTTGAATGAACTAAAGGTAATTTCATAGTGGAAATTAAAAGTGGTGAAATAAAGAGTAGGAGAGGAAGTTTTGCCTTCGTGATGAGGGCGTTGCTTTGCTATTAATTGAATTGTTTTTCTTATGTTTTTTAGGAAAATGTTATTGATTTATATAAACACTTGATGTTATGTATTTGTTGTTGTTGTTGTTGTTGTTGTTTTGGGCTTTTGGAGCTTTCAAGCCTTTGTCAGCAATTGGGTTCGTTCGGCAACTTGATGTTGTTTTATTCTGTTTGCCTGTCTTTTCTTTTCGCATTTCTTCCTTTCTTCTAGTTCTTTGATCTTTCGCTGTTTCGATAATTCTCGGTGTTGAAGTTATTTTTTTTGTTGCTTTTTATTTATTCCTTTTATTCTAGTTTGTTTTCCCTTCTTATTTTTGTTTCCATCAATTGTTTCTATTCTGTGATGAGCATCTGTTTGTAAAACCCTTCTTCATTCACATATTAACGACTAATGAATTTCCCCGTATTTACTCGGGAATTGAATGTCCGACTCTAGATAGTTTATCATAGTATACACTGCTATATCAATAGATAGATGTATTTGGAAATTTTTTCCCGAGGAATTACATGGTAACTAACTTTCTGACTTGAATTTAGTGATTTAAGCACCGTCCATTTCATCCCGAGTATATACGGGTAGATAAAAAAATTGATGCGTTTTACAAATATTCACGGATTTTTATACTATAATAATCGACTCCAGCATCACTAATTACTTAAAAAAAAGTAATATTTTGACAGTTTCGTTGATAATAAAATGTTTGATTCAATTATTTATGCTGGAATTCCTTATGGCAGAAACCATTTTAATATTTGAAAAATTCGTAAACTAGTTTCCTAAGTGCATCGACCTCTAACACTAAAACTAGCTTTGAAATAAAAGCTTCTAAAGGATATTAATATATATTTTACCCAATTATCTCTTCGCTTATTAGTTCTTAATTATCCTTATAGCAATTATGATACTCCAACCACGAATCATCGGGAGACCGTGACTTCTCAGTGGATCTAAATCCAAGAATCTCCGAGCTATCATTTGTCATGCTAGGATTCAATACAAAGATCATAAGATTAACACGGAATGAACGGATACCGTTTGATCGATCAGTCAGAATTTATCATCGATTCATTCGTTTCTATTTGGACGGACGATAGATTCCATCTGAACAAGTTTGGGTAATTATTTTAATAGCATAAAATACAAAGCATACAAACTTTGGAGACCATTCAAATATTTCTATCTAGCATCAGTGCTTTTCCAGAATTAAATTCTCTACAATAAAATTATACGAATAAAAGACGTAATAAACATTACATGGACACTAAGGTGTAGATAGTATTAAAAAAAACATATAGGTGCATCAAAATCTCTAAAAAAAGGTGCCAATATTCTTAACTAACGAGAGTAATGGGCCAAAAATGTGAATTACAAACTTCAAAATGCAGCAAGTTAAAAAATCAACCAGAAAATTCTCTCCCTTCGTTTTGGTATCCGGATTTTTAATGTATTACTTCGCAATATCAGGATATTTCAGGATACATTTCTTCTTTCAAAATATTGTTAGTCATCACTCTATCTACCATCAGGGATGAACCAAATATACGTGGTTACAGGCACCGATATTTATGATCTTCATCCAACAATACAATATGAAAAGTACCAACAATGAACTGAGATAATGGGGCATCGGCCAAGCGGAAAGCCTCACTTCTAAAGCGGATGGTTCTGAAGAAAAAACTAACATAATTCAACAGATGATAAAAGCCGCAATAGCTTATCAGAGGTCATCCGGGTCAATACCCGCTTTATATACTGCATCCACAAGATTTTGTCCAAAAATGCTTAAAAAAGGATAACCACCATGGCTCGTCAAAAACTTAATCATACTGCTACAATATATATATATATATATATATATATATATATATATATATATATATATATATATATATATATATATATATATATTAAGGTAAGAGAAAGGGACATTGGAAGAACACTAGGGCGGCACAATGAAGGCAATCCTTTACCAAGAAGACAGAAATAACGCCAGGGAAAAAAAGTTTTAAATTCCTGGCCGGAACTCGAAACCGGATCTGCTGATTGCCGGTCAGATGATCTACGGTTAAGCAATTAGGCACAGTGACTCTACTTCACCCAAAGCGTAACCCCATGAAACCCAGTGTCTCCCTAAGCTAGGAACCTCAAAGGGATTTTTATACCATATTTTCTTACCCGCTCACAATTTAAAGGCTCATTATCCATGTCACATACAAAGAAAGAGCAAATATAATACAATATTGAAATTACCAGCAATGACCTTAAATAATGAGACATCGGCCAAGTGCAGACCCTAACATAATTCAGCAGATGATAAAAGCCGCAAGAGTCTATCGTAGGTCATCCGGATCAATACCCACTTTACATACTGCATCCACAAGATTTTGTCCAAAAATGCTTAAGAAAGTATATATATATATATATATATATATATATATATATATATATATATATATATATATATATATATATATATATATATATATATATATATATATATATATATATATATATATATATATATATATATATATATATATATATATATATATAATAGATGTATTTAAAGGCCCAAAGAAATGAAAACTAGTAACACAACCCGGAAAAACGCTAAGGAAATTAATTACGTGGACCATCAAAGCTTAAGAAAGAGAATGGGAGAATTATAGAAACGGACAATAGGGCAAACTATTTTAACCATTATATGAAAATAAAGAAAGGAGATTGATTTGAACCTGTGTCATCAAGCGCTCTTAGCTAAAATGCCCTATTGTCCGTTTCTATAATTCCCCCATTTTCTTTCTTAAGCTTTAATGCTCCACGTAATTAATTTCCTTAGGGTTTTTCCTGGTTGTGTTAACAGTTTTCATTCTTTGGGATTTTATATATATATATATATATATATATATATATATATATATATATATATATATATATATATATAATTTTAAAAAACAACAAAAAACAAACAAACACTTCCAAAATCTGTAGCCACAGGAATCAGTTCAGCACATCACCTACAAAGCAATATCGATATTGCAAAATGTAATCTGCCCCAATACAACTCAACCTTTAAAACCCACCCTCTAGGTTGCAATACTTTCCACAGACGTAAATTAATATCCGAATTAGGCACGATGTTGTAGAGTGTAATTATTGATTTAATAAACCTTTGTGTACTTTGTAAACTTGGTTAACTAGGGTACTATTCTATTAATTTGTGTTTTGGAGTGAGCAAAATATGACAAACTGACCGACTGAAGATAATTCTACGCCAAAATGACTCTCACACAGACGAAAGCTAGACTTCAAGGACTTAGGTTGCGTGGAAATAATTGAGTTTAACGTGGTAAAATTCGTTTCGCAAAACCACCCCATGACATTTTTCACAGAACCTTTGTGGGAAAAATGAACGCGAATGCCATCATTTGCTTCGTCAATTATACCTCACGGGGGAGACAGCATAATAATGGAATAGGGGATCGATTATGAAAGCTGCACTGAACCATATCCCTCGTCACGAACTAATTTATCATTGTTTCCACAAATATGAACACAAATCCATAATCTAATGTAACTTGTTCGCTCATAGTGGCGTGTTCTGTATACATGCATCAGTATGCGTACGTATTTCGAACGAGAGTGCGCCTCTATACCAAACTAAGAGTATGGAAGTATGAGATTTGTGCCCTTTTCTTCTATCATTTTGCCTATTTCCACGGCTGAAAGGCAAAGGGGAGAAATTTATTACGCACATTTTCCACGTAGGGTTTGATTCATAGCCCCAGCCCCCTCCTCACCACGCATAGTCTTCCAGGTTAGTTAAACCATCCTTTCCTTATCAATCGTGGACGAGATCCCTCGAAAAGATAATGGAAGTCGTAAAAAGGTCAAAGTGCCATCCGCAGGCAAGACCAATGGCGGTAAGAGCCATTTCTTGTAGGCAAGTTCTATTTTTTTATATACTAGCCAGTGTGCAGAGAACTCTCGTGAACTAGGAGATCCCAATCATTCCACGTCAGGGCTTGTGGACAGGGACAATGCTTCTTGGGATTCCGAGATGAATGGTGAATTGTGTATACGAAGAGAAAGGGGAAGAAAGGACAGGGGTTAAGTGATTTTGATGTGCAAGATGAAGTGTGTAAGTAGTAAAATGGCCCCAAAGCAAATCTGCGCGCGACTGCCTGCGGGCAGCCAGTTTCCTTTGTGTCCGCTTTCGCTGGGATTGAACTCAATATTTATTCGTTTGAAGTCCAACGCCTTATCGACTCGGCAACGAAAGCTTCAGTAGCTGCTTATCCCCAGATATTTGGTCCTAGTAGATAATAACTGATGTAGTAAGAAGGAATATAAGGTATGCTAAAAAAACAAAACAAATATTGTTCCGAGTCCTTTTACAAAGGTGAAAACTAAGGAGGAAATTTACACTAGAAAGTTTTTACAAAAATATCTTTAAGACAGGGGTGAAGGTAATGGAAGAAATATGTCAGACAATGAATAGAGCAGGATAATGAAGGTAGATTCCCTTGCAGTACGAAAATGATGAAAAGGGTAGATTTATAACAAGACGGGTGAGGACAATGCATCACCAAAATATATCAGGACCAAACTTGCGTCAGACAAAGCTCTATAAGCCACCACGTGAAACTTGAAAGAGAAAGATAGAATCAGTGGGAGAGGAGTTTGGAAGAGAGGGTGGAAGGTAATAGTGAGAACATGAGGAAGTAGTAGTCATATATGTATGTTTGTGGGTGTCAGATGAACAGTCCATCTCCAATAGTTCATTTATTTTTGTTATTAAGGGTGTCCCAATGCGGAATCTTTTTATTATTTTCTGCCTGTTATTATCATACTATTTTGTCCCACTGCGGGATTGTTTTGATTTATTTTGTTGGGGTTTTGTAGTTCATTGTCTCTTATTATTTTGCAAATTTTCTCTTTTTTTTAGTTGTACTTTGCTACAGATTCTGTTGTCCTGGTGTTGGGGAGTTATCTTTTGTATCCACCTCTCTTTACCTCTGGGTCAAGAGCCGCTACAGTATCCATAAGGAGAATAGTCTAGTCTTGCCCAGATATCTCAACCTTTTTTATAGAGGTATGTGTTCAGTGGTTCAAGACCTGTTTTTCATGGAGGCTACTAGAGGTCCGATACCTATACCACTTAGCGTTGGTAATAAGCCCAAGCCTCGATTTTGCACTCTCTGGAGTCTCGACATATTTTTTCTTGACGCCTCGTTGAGCGGAATAGCGGGGTAAACCAGTTTTGTGCTGATTAAGCTGGTGTACAATTTCTTTTTATTCGTTGTGCTGAGGTTTCTGAATCGGATGAGTTTGTTAAGTAAGTTCAGTGTTAGCGTGTCTAATACTGGAGCTGACGTGTCTATTCATTCCAGTACTGGCAAGTTTGTAGCCGAAGACTGATACGTGCGGTGAGTAGTCAATTTCGGAGTCTTCTAGATTGAGAGGGAAGAAACAATGTCTCTCTATTGCGGTTGCTGAGAATTTTAATATGTTGGTCTTTATTTTCCAGCCTTTCTCGAACCTGGAGATTTTTTCCGGCTTCTGCTATAGTGGCTCTGGCCATCATACTCGCCGAATTTATTGTCCGAACCACAACTTGGGTGATATCGTCCGCATATTGGATGTTGAGAGTTCTTCCATCGGTAAGGTTAGGGATGTCTCTCGTAAAAATGGTGTAGAGAGTGGGGCTGTGGCATCATCCCTGATGGACCCCGGAAAAGAGATCGAAGCTTCCTCCGTATACTTCTCGAAGGCGATGACAGCGAGACTCTTAGTCAAGTAGCTACAGAGTATCTTTTCAAAGTGGGGGTGAGTCTCAGTCGAGAGATTTTGTACTTCAGGCCCTCGATCCAAACTTTATCGAAGACCTTCTTTACGTCTCTACAAAGGACGTCGATCCAACACCATCCTAGCCCGCCCTGCCGCTTCGTGTTAAAGCATGTGGGCTATGGCTGTTTCCATGCCTCGGTGTCTTCTGAATCCATGCTGTTCCTCTTTTAACAGAGAGTGCTCTGACAGGTGTTTTGATTGTCAGCTGTTGAGTATTTTCTCAAAAACCTCCCAAACGGTCTCCAGCAATGAGATAGGTTTGAAATTCATGACCTGGTTTGCTATCTTCCCAAACTTAGGGATGAAAATCATTTTCGAGGTTTTCAGGCCATCTGGGAAATATCCCATTGTCATAGACGAATTGAGCAGGTTAAAACAGCCTAGTCCGAAATCTTTGTGGTGACTCCTTTAGGTGCCTGATGGCGATTTGGCTGAGGTCTGGGGCTTTAGGTTTGAATGATGCGATTACCTCCCACAATTTCGAACTAGTGAAGACAGTGGAGGTACTAGGTTCCATAAGGGTATCTTTTATTGATAGCAAAAGCTATCAACAAGGAGTACACCACCAAAAACCTACCAACAAAGAATAAACAACATGCACTTATTTCAGACGCGAATTCATCACCAAAACTTATCAGCTTCAAATGCACAAAAATTTCCTATCAACCACGCATGCACCTTGACAACCTGTCACCAAAGAATGCTACATAAATAGTTATTAGCATAGAATAATGCACTAGCAGAATCTTTCGGCCCCTAATAGACCACCAAACCTATTGATCACGAATACTCCTTAAAAATCTATAACCCTCGAATGTACCTCTAAAATGAGTTTCGAATGCATTTCAAAAACATATCAGGACGGACTCTAACACCAAAGATACTATCAGACCAGAATGCACCACAAAATTTCGCCCAGTGTTCCCTACCCTAACCTCTGTAACCTCAAATAATCCAAGTCCGATGATCTAAAATGCATAATTATAACGTATATGCTTCGAAGCAAAAACAAAATCGAATATTAACACCAAATGCACAACCAAATTCATCAATCCAAGATACCCAAAATACACCAATCATGTCTGAATTTATACACCTCATCCTCCTAAAAATAAACCCAAACATTCCCAAATGCATCAGTTAAAACTATCAGCTGCGAATGTCATACAAATATGTTTCATCGCTGAATATACTCCCCAAAAGTTTAGGCCTCGAACTTATAACCAAAACATATATTGGCTTGAGTGAACAACCAAAACTTATTTTCATTAAATTCACCACAACTACATATAAGCCTCAAATGAACTACAAAAATCTATCCGTACGGAATTCATAATCAAAACCTATCAGTTCGAATATTTCATCAAGTTAGATAAGCCCTAAAGGCACCACCAAAGCAACTCAAAAATCTATTAGTTTCGAATGTACCAACCAAACGTATCAAACACGAATGCACCAATATAGCCTCTCGGGCCTCATTGTACCACCAAATTCGCTAAAACTTTTGTGCACCATAGAATCTATTACCCACGAAAGCAGCACCAAATAACCTATCATTCAAAATGGTCCACAAGAATATAGCCTCGAATGCATATGTCTAGAATTCACAATAAAACCTATAATCCTCGAATCAACCACCACTTATTTTCAGCTCTGAATGAATTAAAACATCAAAACATATGCTTAGAACACACCGGTAAAACGTATGAAACCAGAATGCACCACCAAAACATGTCTCGAATACACCAGCAAAACCTATGAGATAAGAATGCATGACAAATACCTATCAGCCTAAATACATTACCTAAACATATGTCTCTACTTCAACACCAAAATCTATAAACCCCCAATGGACCACAAAACTCTATTAGCCCCGAATACACAAAAAAATACCCCTCAGCATCTAATGTATCACCAAAACTTATAAGCTTCGAATTCATTATAAAAACCTATGACACAAAATTGCACAACAATAAGCTAGTAGCCCAGAATGTACGCCCAAATCTCTATAAGGCCCGAATACTTCAAGTTCGATGATCCTAAATGCACACAAAACCTATAAGCCTCGGTAAGGCCACTAAAATCTATTATTAGCCACAAATGCACCACAAAAACCTACCAGACCATATGCACTGCAAAAAACCTACCACCTTCGAATGAATCACAAGTACCTCTCAGGCCGAAATGCACTACCAAATCTACCATCTTAGAATACATACTCAAAACCGATCAGCACAGAACTCAGAGAGGTAGAATCGCATCAAAGAACACACGGATTTTGATTGTTACCTGTTGCATAAGAGGAACGTGCTCTATTAAAATCAAATCATGCATGGCCATTCTTTCGAAGTTAAGCAAAACACATTTTCTAATGTATGCAGTCAATTTATGCGTTCAGTCAACATTTACAATGATGTCTCTTGAGTCGAGTTGTGAATAGATAAACAGTAGGGTGAGGCGGGGGAATACCGACCGAATGCTCTATTACGATAACTATTTTAAATTGCTCGCCGTCACTCACCACCAACACAGCACCCATCCTCAGTGAACAATACGCGAGCAACAGGTTTTCACCATCACGACGTCTGTGCTTACCAGGTAAGAAAATTGATTTTTCGGATGTCTTTTTTTATTTTTCACGGTTCTAATATAGTGTCTCACATCGGTGAATATAGCGTGATTGTTTTGAATTAAGTTTCATTACGATATTTAGCCATATTGACATGTTATCGAGTGAAATGAAGCGCGTCCTTTCGAAGTGGCCACCATAGCATTGTTGTAAAAAAATGGTGGTGCGGGAGAACATCGACCGCCAACATGTGGGGGAACAACGATGCGTGAGATTTTTGTAAATTTGATATACTTTGAAATACTTGGAAAAACATAACAAAAATAAATGGTGATGGTGACCTAGTGCATTTAAATGAAATGGAACAGTGTTCTTTTGTGTGTAAAGTTGAAGGTGATTTTTAGTGAATTATGATGCGATATCAGTATCATTATGCTATAAGCACATAAAATCACTATTATATAAGTGACTTAAGTTATTAGAATGACTCTAGGATTAATATCTAATTTTCAAAAAAGATTTTAATCCACCGGATGTATTTGAGTCATGGCGGTTGGTGTACCCCCACCCCACATCACTACGATTTTTGAAAGGAATATTTAGAATACTAATAAGAGTTTAAATACTGTAAAAAATACTGTAATATATTGCTAATTGCTAATGTGAAATACACAAGACTAATAATTCTTAAACTAAAAACAGAAAATCTGTTTTTTGGAGTTCCAACTTTATCTATTCATATGTCTAATGTCATTTACTCTATCATATCTAGCCTACTGCCTTCTTGGAAGCCTGATCATCATGCCTCGCAAGTATGTCAGGAAAAATGACAAGCTGCTCGACCGCACCAACCTGGAGGTTGCAGTCAAGCACCGGGTTGCAACCAATTGTAGCATCAAAGCGGCCGCTGATGAATTCGGGGTCAAGAAAACAACTCTTTTGGTAGGTTTAAAAATTGATTCATCCCATTTAGACTACATCAAAGGTCTGGAATTAATTTACTCAGTCTGTGTTTCCAGACTCATTTAACATTTCCTCTTTTAAGAGACAAGTCTGCCATCATTTTTGAAGCCATATTTCATTTTTTTACTTTATTTTGTAGCCTAGATTTATATATTTTATTTTTTCATTTTTTTAGCAATGGCCTTATAAGTCCTAATTCATTTCTTTTGTTACAGGATGCATTCAATCGGTCCAAGAAGTTGTCTGACGGGGTCACTTATGTGCCTGTGCAGCCCCATACTAATAAGGTTTTCACCCCACAACAGGAGCTGCACATGGTGGAATATACTATCCAAGCTGCCAAGATGTTCAATGGTATGCCCATGAACGAGGTGCGAAAGATGGTATATCAATATGCCAAAGCTTGTGGGAGCTAGACCATCCTTGATGCTGCCTCGGAGAAGGACATAATGGCAACGCGAGACTAGTACTACTCGTTCATGGACCTTCATCCAAACCTTGTGTTGAAGGATCTGGAAGGCATGTCAATTGACAGGATTGTGGCATTCAACAAAGTTAATGTCGATACCTTCTTTAAGGCTTACACATAAAAATTCAAAAAATGATTTTCGTCTGCCAGAGTTAATTTTGTTTTGTCAAATAAATTTTGATTTTTTATGGGCTGATCTTTTATTTCATGACTTAATAATGATGGGGTGGGGGGGCTAGGCTTATCATATATGTTGATTTCAGGCCCAATAAACAAAATTTTTTTTTGTTTTATGAGCTTCAAAAATAAGGGTCGATGTTCCAACACACCCCGGTCGGTGTTCCCCTGCGGTAGGGGAACACTGACCGAAGTCCCCCAAAATTTTGAAGTGCCAAAAGTGACACTTATTTTCTGAGTTAAGGATTTATGAGTATACCATACATAGGTGGGCCATGGTGGGAAGTTTGTTTTGGGCACAGTTTGCACTCTTTCAGCTACAAAATGGAATTTCTATGAAGGTTTTTCTACTAATAAGTCGGTGTTTCCCCACACCACTTATAGGGATGACTGTGGTAGTCCACATAGATCGTATAGTAGAGGAAGAGAAGTTTTTGAAAAAAATCGAGTGAAGAGAAAAATTGAAAGGTCGGTGGCTAGACTATGATGCGTGGTATTGTTGTGCGTTTAGGGTAGAGATATTGAGTACGATTGGGGTGGCGAGAGGATAGGGGTGGGACTAGAGGCGCGTGTTGCGAAAACGCGTTGTTCATGTTGCTGTTATCTTAGGTCTGGGTATGTGTTTGCTGACGGTAGTGGAGGGCAGTGAGGTATCTTACTGCCATCGCAGGGTATTATTATTAGTCTCAAAAAAAGACTCATTCAGCGAAGATTTTAAAACGACCAATGTCACTTCTAGGAACGATACACAAGTGACACTGCACTCTACCGTCTATTTCTTTAAACTCTTTGACTCCTCCTTGGAAGACACCACCGAAGAGCTGGATGACCAAGGAGTTATCAAGTAGTACGTGTGTTGAGAAAACATGGGTAGTGCGATCAGACAGTCTCTGGATTCGGTGTGTGATAGTTACTATCACTATCGCTTCAAGGCATTCGTGCCACTGCCATGGATGGACTACTACTACTACCGCTACGGCTACAGATGCACAGTCAGGTCTAACCGAAGTCTGCGTGAATTCATCTAAGACCATATACCATACCATCAGTCCTTAACGTGTACAGTCAAATGTGGAAATTGTGGAGAGTCACACAGTGCTTCCTCCATGCAATCTGGCACATATCTCTTAGAGAAAGGAGGTTATGAGCTTTCAGGCTGCGCCGAGCACGATCTGACACGACCTAAGCATTAATGGTAAGAAGGGACTATCTGCTCCCTGATCCTCCAGGCATGTGAGCAGGGTCATCAGCGTGTCCATCCCGCACCCTTCTGTGGATTCCCCCCCCCCTACTTGGCATTCAACTGTTAGAGGGAGTGAGCTTAAAGGGCTCACGCCCAGCATCGTCTAAAACTAGGGCTCACCCCTTCTCTCCGCGTGATCATTTCCCATGAGGCGAAATGGCCGCGTGCCTTCACCCAATCTCTAAAATCACAAGGGGCAAACACAACGAAGGTGGTCGTGAGACCGTCCCTGGATACTTTTAAGGCTGTTCCCTGAGAGTAGGGCCCCAGTAAAGAAGCTTCGGCTCCCACGTCTATTTCCAAGGTTCGATCGGGCAATTCGGAGAAGCAGGCTCTCCAAGAGTGGGAGTCACGACTACGAAGCCGCGCCACCCACCAAAGTTTTCGAGGCGAAGAAGGAAAATCCTCGTATGGTGAGACCGACCTCTCCAAATATGGCGGAGTCTTTCGCAACAACTTTCTCCATATTTTCTCGCATGGATGCTTCTCCGCCACTATTTGATGCACGTGGTCATGTTCGTTAATCCCGCAGACTGAACTTTACCTCCGGATGTAGAGAACCCTTCAGAGAAGTTTACGTTGAGTGAATTGCGTTCCACTCTCGCTTCATGAGCGAACGCTACCCTGGTCCGGAAGATGTCCCATCTACCATGCTTCACCTAGGTTAGCGAGGTATGTTTTTTAACAAGATCGTAAGAGAGGGTATCCCCCAGATAACTGGCAAATGGCTACTATGCTCACTTTTGGAAAACCGGGGAGAACTCACTATATGCCGTTAGCTTTCCGTTCAATTTCTCTAACTCCTGCGTGCGCATGTTGATGGGGAAATTGATAAATGTTAGATAAGCCTGTTTCTTGGAAAGCAGTGGTCACCTGTCTTCTGTATTATGAGGCTTCCGCAAGTCCAATCCACGTCGGAAGCTTTGCTCCGCTGGGAAAATGCTTTCTTCGCAGCTTTCTTCATAAACATCAGTATACTATTTTTTTCTACCTGAAGAAAGCTTATTATATCGCAGGGCGTTAAGGTATCATGTAGATCATCCACATGGTGGGTGCGAGGGGAGTCCTCCCAATTTTCAAATTTGAATTCCTATGAGATCTTAGATTCTGAGTACGGGGAAAGGGAAACCCATTAATTCTTTGATGTAATTTTGCCCATTAATTCTCTGATGTAATTTTGCCCATCAATTTTCTCATTTTTATGTAAATAAAATTTTATTTACCTTGAGCTTTGCCATTGCCAAAATTTTATCTGACCTCGTTGCACTCTTTCTCGTTGTTCGGTCCGACGAAACTCGTGGAGTTCCGTCCCCCTTGTCGGTTCGCCTTTAAGTTATTGGTCCCTCCCCCATAGATATAATATGGTATTGATATAATATAATGTCATACCACGACAGTTACCTTCTTCACATCGCCTATTAAGAGCCTGCCTGACAATGCTGTGGAGATGCCACTTGTTCTGCACAGTGTAAGAGCTATTATGTGCTTTCATCGCATTCGCAACCGAGAAACGCTAGTTTTACCCTACACCGTTCGGGTCTAGGGCAGTAAAATTTCCGCTAGTGTTCCTTGTAGATCAAGGGTCAGTGAAAATTTTTTTCTCCCTAGGATGATACCCTTGATGCTACAAGCTTTCCCTATTTATCACCCAACCTCTTTCCCCAAAGCTTCCACAGTGCCTGAAGTATTGCGTATCTTTGAAGTTCTCAGAGGTCTTCATGGCCGAACTGGTTACAATACACCACTCGGTACGGGAGCTAAGGCGTTCTACTCGGTTAGAAGACAGGATAGTGATCTTGTAGCGATCAATTACAAGGTAAAGTAGAGCCAATAATGAAGCTCTCAAATTGAGCACCCCGTTGGCCCTATTTAATCTTGTAATTGAGGACACAAATCGAACATTGAAATAATATGCCATCTTTTAATAATTAATTAATTTATAACAGATAAAATATTTGTAAATAATGTTAAATTGAAATTTAAAAATCTATGTATTAATGGAAATCAGAATATTTTGTAATAATACAAGTGAAATCGTTGTGTTCTCACGTGAATATACAAACATACAGACATTAGGAAACAGGGGCAAGCTTACGGTCCGACTGCAGAAAGAACAAAGGGATTGGAAACAGTGCTGCATACATGGAACGTAATCTGATAGAAGAGGAGCCTGAACCACCAGCCTTGACGTGAACCCGTGAAAGACGAAATCAATCTTGCTACGAATTTCGGCTTGATAAAGCCTGGTCAGGTTTCCAAATCCAAATACTCTTTTGATGCACACGTACATCACTGAACATGCACACACCCACTGATCGAGTAAGATCCTCCCAGGGTCGGATCAGAGAACACACGCACATAATCTCTGATCAAATAAGCTCCGCCCCGCGCTCAGGAAAAGCGGAGACACGCCTCTAAATTTGCGGTAAAATATATAGACCTACAAATCATTCAACGGAATAAGTAGTCAGTATTATTATCATTATAATTAAGTCAATCACCAAGAGTCATACAGAACCTCAAACCACTCTCCGTCTGCCCACAGTCCCACAGTTATTTCACTTGCCCGAACTGAGATAGCCCTAAACAAAGATTAAAAGCCTATAAAACCGCCATTTTTTTTCGATTCCCTCCTTCTACCAAGTAGTCTATCTGGTTACCATAACCAAGCCGCCACTAGATAACAAAACGGATATTTGGAGTCAGATTAAATTCTACAGTACAGCCGCCATAGCCTTGCTTACCAATAATATGGATCAACCCGTTTACCTATAAACAGGTCACACCATTACCCCCGTAATCTATAACCACCTACAAAGCGCTCTGACTTCTCTTGGGGCATTGGAAGTTAAGCACCTCTTGATTGGGCGTATCCGTGACTCCACGGTTGACGCCTGCTCGCGGATGTCAAGAATATATTCTGCTAGATTTCTGGACATGTACGAACTGCGCAATAATTAGGTCGCCAAAGAGTCCCTGACGACTGGTTGACCAGACCAGCGTTACACTATTTATTAAAAACTGCATGTCATGAATCAGCTCAGCCCTCAGAGTTGCCTGAGAAAGAAGATAGTCGATGGCTAATGGGAATTTATATTTGCGCGCCATCGTGACGGAACCGTTTTTTGGACCTAGACCCCCCATCCATCCCAATGCCTCGTCGGACTCAGGTCTCTTTATGTATGTTGTCTTTTAATGTTGAACACTAGCAACATGTATTGCCATTTGAAGGAACGTTCCCCTGTACCTGATATATTGGCAGTAGAGCAACTGACCGGTAATCGAAAGACTTGGGTTTGATTCCTGTCCAGGATATTTAAAGTTTTTTCCCTTGGCGTTATTCCTGTTTAATCAGTATGGATTGCTTTCAATGAATTGTCCATTGTTATCCTTGATCTTTGACTTGCAATGTGACCTTTTCTTGTCTTTAAAAAACAAACAAACTCCGGCTTCTTGTCTCATGAGCTCGTTTACATCCAATTATTTTCTTTTATTTATTTATATATATCCTAAGGCGAGGAAAATAGCTGGCCTCATCCTTATCCCTTTTAGTCACAGGCGACGCTACATCCCACTATGTCGTTCGGTCGGTCCAGGTTTTGCTTTTTATTTCTTTTCGTAATAACATTGCAACTATTCGGCCGATTCTAAGGAAGTTTGAGAAATTTATGTTGTTTTACATTCTCTTTCGAATGATACAATTGCCAAAGTCCTCCCACGGATAGCCAAGGAATTAATTTATTTTGGCGATAAAATCATAACTATTTGGCCAATTCTAACGAAATTTTAAACCCTATAATGTTTTACATTCTCTTTCGAATGATATAATTGACAAGGCATTTCTAAGGTTAGTCCGAGAATTATTGATATTTTTGAAGAGCGTAAGGTCATAAATAAGATAAGTGAGAGCACGCGACTTTTGTTAGCAGACCTTGTTTCTTACCTGCGACGTTTCGACCACAATACCTTTATCTTATTAGGCCTACGAAACAAATAAACGAACAAAATATTGAGAGAGCACAATTTTGAAGATACAACTAGAACTTTGATAGCTAGTTATACCTTTGAATAACAGACTTAGCGTTAAATAATTCTTTTACAAATGGGGCTTATTATTAAAGTAAAAAATTACTGGGAAGATTTTAAAATATTTAAATTAATTAGAGCGTGTAAAATTGCTATAATCTGATGAGTTAGGAGCTCTTTGATTTCTTAATGTAATATTTATATCAAACTTTGTTTGAATTAATATTAAACGGAGAATTAAAGCACAATTTTCCCAAACTCACTGTACAAAATCACAAGCTTAGCCAACGCACGGGTTACATAATGCTTGATTGAGGTTTATCCGACAAACACCAAACGACGCAAGGTAAACCCATATCCTAAACGATTCAGATAAGTAGGAGGGGAGCCGAGGACAAATCACTATTTAAATTTGGGGTGAGTTATTTAATGAATAGCGTTTCTATTTCTAAGTTTCAAAGCGTAATCGGGCGAATTTATAATTTGAAAATCTGTCTTTGAGATATCGCTTTTACATTTTATTTCTTTATCTCTTATCACTTGGCTGTGGTGTATTTGTGCATCATGCTCTTTCTCAATTATAAAGTAGACCTGAAAATAGATGTTTCATAGGTGCCATTCGTTTTGGGGCTGTGCTCTGTTATCTTGGTTGGTTTGCCTTTCAAACCCAGGGGAAGGGGGGAAGGATTTTCTCCGTTCAATGGCAGGGAAAAATGTGGAAAAAATCACTTAAAGGAGAGGCAAAATTAAATTTTCCCTTAGGACGTGTGTAAGAGGGAAGAAACAAAGAAGCGAGTCTAAAATGCGCCTGTGGAAGGAGATAAAGAACGGAGAACTTTTTTCGCCCTATGGGAATTAGCATGAAACAAAGCCTATGCGTATGTTTTGTCAAAGAAAATGACGTTGAATGTACTTATGCTCATTTTACTGAATTGTATTCGTAATTCTCAGTTTCCCTCTTTCAAGATCTTTATACTACAAGGATTAAGGCGAATAATGACATTAGCTGGATCTATCTTTATTCTCCTGGTTATTCCAGGGGAAAAGGAAGGTGGTGTAATCCAATGTCGTTCTGTTTATTAACGGAACATTAGTTTACGGAGCCCAAGATGCTCAATTCTACGAACATCTGTATGAAATTAATCTTTATTTTCAATTACTTTCTTATATTTTTATACTGCCATTTCTATTTGAGTTCATAGTAAGGCTTAAAGTGGTAAGGGGCTGTTGAAAAGCAGTTTACATTGAAGTCCGTTAAAATTAATTCTTTCGTTTTATTCCTCGTCTGATTCTTTTACTTTCAATCTAACATTTTTTGCGACGAGGATGGTCAACACTACTTCCTTGACTTACAAAGGTCAACTAAAATTGACCTGTGGACCTCTCTTTTGAACAGTTCAATGAAATCGATCCAGTGGCAGAGGGTAAATTGAAAAATCAATGAACACCGATTAAAATTCTTCTATTCGCTCATACACATCTACACTTTTCCTAATTGACGAATCGCAAAAAGCTGAAATAAGTTGGGAGTTTGAAACTGCCGCATGTATGAAAGTAATCAAGCCTTAAAAGATGAAAGTAATAAAATATAATAAAAAAATAGAAAGAGGTAATTTTCATGTCTACATATAGACAAAACTTACCATTACATATATTCGTGATTTCAAAACAAAACACTCCTCTGCAAAACAAGGCCAACAGACCTAAGTCGGGTGCTCTCCATTATTCTGACTTATGACCTTACGACCTTCAAAACTTTCAACAAGGGGGGGGGGAGCATTTCGACCCATAGTTAGTTTTCTTTTAATAATTCCCGGACTAACTTTGGGAGGACTTTTCCAACTACATCATTCGAAAGAGAGTGTAAAAAAACATAAGGGTTACAAATTTCGTTAGAATCGCGAATAGTTACGATGTGATTGCCAAAAAGGCCATTGAAAAGAAAAATGGTTACCATCCAACCGACTGACCGACCTACGAACCGACATAGTAATTTAGATAGGCGTGTGCACGCGACTAATAAAGAAAGATTTCCAAACTTCTTGTCAATAACAAAGACTTAAAACCCTGTTGTATATCTTAAAGGAGAAATGATATATAAAATAGATGGTGAACATAAAATAAAAGATGATACCTGTGCGACAGATATATTCCAATCTGTTTAGGTTTAAATATTGCTTCATCTAAGATTGGTAGAATTTAATTGGACGCGAGCTCTATGTCCATATTTTATTATGGATCGACTTAGCTGAAACATGGAAACAAAAGAACTTTCAAAATCGTGTTTCTGATTTCCTTTGCGCTTATGCAAGTCTTGGTTTTGTGCAAGTTTCTAATGAATCTTGGCCTCCTTGTATCTAGAGTTTGCAAGATCTGAAATACAACGATGGCATTACATAGATAATAGGTATTGGGTCGGTGTAGTCGGCAGAGGGTAGATTCGATTACCCGTAGATTTAAAAAGCTCCGTAAGAGGATTTGTTCTTTAACCCACCGGGTATTTGCCGACTTTGACAAATACGAGTAATTGCGCTGAATAAGTTCAGGGATTATTGTCCCTTTTATTACCCTGTAATTTTCTTTAATTGTTATTTTTCTTATTCTCTCACATTCTTTAATTATTCTTCATTTCTACTTTATTGATCCTATCTCATTCATTTCAGCCGTTTTTAATTCATTCCTCTTTATTCTTTCGTATTTCTTTAATACTCTGCTACGTCTTTGATTTACATTCAATTTTCATTTTTCCTAATTTTTCTAAGATATTTTAAAAAAAGATTTTTTCATTATTTGTTATCATGTTTTCTGTTTCTCATTCTTTTCCTCATTTCTATCCTTTTTTTGTCGATGATTCATTTGTTTCATCTCTCCTGTGCGGCATAACCTAATAGTGATGATGTTGAGCTCTGGGTCAAATCCTGATTTTAGTCAACTTTACACTGTTTGACCTATGGTTACAATCAAACGGGGAACTGGAGATCGCCACAGGGATACGAACTGTTGGCGGTATAATAATAAACAAAACTTAGGCCCAAATCCCCACTTGACTCATTGTCTCACATCTAGATCTTTAAACCCTTCAAACAAATAATTTGTTCAATTATATTTGATATACATATAACCAAATTCTGGGGAATTTTAAATATTGTTACCTTATTGATATTTTATAGTCACTATTTTAATGTTTTTAGTAATACTAGTAGTAGTTAAGGAGTAATAGTAATAGTTGTAGCAGCAACAGCAACAATGAGCCATTCGTGATGTCTTTAGAAGAGTAGCAGGGCTAGAAACTTGGTATTTTCTTGGCCAGAAAAGGAAGCTGGTGAAAACCGGTACCTTCCGATTTGTGAAGCATTCTGATAGTACAAGTCTCGTATTATCCTTCAAATGATTTATTACGACCGTTGGACGCGTCTGTCTCACACCCAAACCGCCAAAATCAATCGTTCTCCAATCCCTGTTTAATCCTTCTTACCACAGAGAAACCTTGCACCAATCCAGGATCTTCAAAGGTTTCTTGATCTAGGCCTACCACGCTTTTGGCGAGGCCTATTTCCTAATTGGATGGGATCTAAAGCGAATTGATGACATCTACATGGAGATCAGTGAGTTTATTAATTTTGCTAACATTGGCGCGATTTAATTCATTTTGTAGTTCAAAAGTCACGACAAAGGACAGGTCTTGAAATCCTAGAGGTTTATTTCATATAGGTAAGTTATTAGTCTGCCTCGAACAGCATAAAAGTATATGATTATTGAGGATTAATTGCCAGCTCATCAACTAGAGTTTTAAATCAAACCTCCTCATAGAATTCATAGTCTAAACTCTTTGGAGTACTTCAAGGAAAGTAGCTACTTGAAAATTTCAAGCTTGTGAATCACCAAATATTCTCAAGGAGAGCGACATTTGAATTCGATAAAATGTACATCCACGAGGACTCTTAAGAAAGCCAAATTCAGGTCTCCAGATGGTCGACCTCACATCCGCAACCAATATCTCGAGAACTGGCACATAAATCCACTCAATTGTGGTGTTGTTCAAGTGAATTGGTACATATAAACTGTTTCATAGTTACAGAATACTCTTACTCATGCTAATAATATCATTAATAATAATGAGGTAAATTATTTTATAGTAGTATAATAGAAAAAATACTTAATATTAAGTTAAAAGAGAAAATAAAATGGGTAACTTTGTAACATTGGAGAAAATGAACGAAAAACAAGTGAAAAAGCGGAAAACGAACGACTAATCACGCAAGGAATTTATAGTCCTGCAAAGAGGAGCAGAACAGCGCTCCTTTCTCCTTCTTCCGCCTTCTATTTTCCCCTTACTGGCGCCTGCCTCATATGAGGCCCTTCCGTGCCTGCCTGGCTCGTCTATCGGATCTCATTAGCAACGTCGGGCCTTAGATGAAAAGGAGGCAACGGCGAGATCTCGAGATGCCATTGGCAGATGAGTGTTGGGCCGCTGTAGAAGCAGCTCTTCTTGCCTTTGCTGCTGTAGAAGAAGCTGCGCTTGCCTTCTTCAGCCCTTGTCTACTGAGACGCGCGAATGAATTAGACGTTTATGAGCGGCGTCCGTGCTTCGCCCTTCAAAAACACTTTTTGGTAGTGGGAAGAAGTATTAGGGAAAAAGCTAGATGGGGGCAACTTCTAATGGATTTGGGTTCCGCGGCGGAGTGTAAACGAAGGGGGAAGATAGAAGAGCGTAAACTGGTTGATCAACGTAGGATTAGAAATGTCCTCGGAGGTAAAGAGTGGGAAAAGTTTTGAAGGGTAACGATACATGACTTCTTCCAACACATAAGTGGTATACTTCTGGAGCCCAACCATCGGTAGAAGGAAGAATGAAAGAAAAGAATAAGAAAAAAAGAAAATGAGTGATTTCTAAATCAATAATATGTTACAAAAATTTAAAAAAAATCTAAGAAAACAAACAAACAAAGAGTACTATAGCAAATTCTAGCAAAGACTTCGAGCAGGTTTTAACAACTCCTATGGCAATTAATAGGAAAGATAAACCGAAAGTAACCCATAAAACAACTGTAAAAAGACTTCTAGAGCAAGCAGTATAAAAAATTATAGAGTAAGCTTTAATGAAGTGACCTGAAACAAGCTCTACCAGAGGTTTCGAAAGCACACTTTTCCAGTGACGTATAGATCAAACTCTGGTAGACTCCCTGTAGTAGCTTGAATAAAGAGACATACGGCAAGGGAGCGACTTCAAACAAACAATCGTAAGCAAGCAAAAATAAATTATCCTGGAGTAAACTCCACATATTCTCCAGAACCTCCTCAACCTTACCAAGTACCATAGGTTCCTGTGAGAGTGTTGGGGCCAGAGGTGTAAACTATATATTTTTATAAATATATAAAAATATATAAATATAAATATATATATATATATATATATATATATATATATATATATATATATATATATATATATATATATAATATAAGGAGAAGGAAGAAAAACCCAATAAATTGAAATATAAAAGTACAATCAGTAAGTCTTTTAATAAATTAAACAAAAACCATTGAGGGCAATGAACAAAACTGCAAAAATGATTAGTAAAGAAAGTGGTACAGTTGATGGAAGTGAAACTATGTAGGGAATGAATAGAGTAGCTAAGGTAAGAAACACCCCTTCTTATTACCTCGAAGTTAAGTCACATCGGCCGAGATTAGTCGTCGGATGGAGGCCGGCTTCGGGCTGCCATCACGGCCGCTGCCATACCCTGGAGATACCCGTTAAATAATAGGTCTCCCCTACCTCCAACCCAACCCCCACCCCGATGAATAAAAAATCAAAACGAGGTCAGATTGGGCGTATTTTTACCCCTCAAAATATAAGGCGAAAACCAACAAGAGCATCTCCCGCTGAAAGGTTGTCAAGAACAGATTTGTAAAGAAAGTGCGGCTCCATGGTCATATGCAAAGAGGTGCCTTTGGATGATGTGCTGATTACCAACCATATTTGACTTCATTTACTCTATGACTGATTATCGAGCTTTCGTTGGATTAACGAACTTGTGTGTGATTGCTCAATTTTCACCCCACTGATTACCAGCTTGCGTAGGATTACGCAAAATGAAATATATTTTTCCAAAGAATACCACCTCTACGTTGGATTACATGAATTTTGATTTTGTTTTCCCCACTGATTCGTGACCCTGCGTTGAATTATATATAGAAAAAATCAGTTCCTTTCTTGTTAATTACCTAACTTTCGTTGGATTACTCAAGTTTCCATTTATATCCTCACAGATGACCAAATCTGCGTCGAATTACCCCAATTTAAATTTATTCCCCGCTGATTACCCAAACATGTGTCGGATTACTCCAAATTTTCGTTCTTTCCCGCTGATTACCTTAATCTATGTTGAATTACCACAATTTTCATTTCTTTCCCGCTGATTACCTGAGCCTGTGCCGGATTACTTCAATAGTTTTTTTTTTACAAATAAATCTTTCGTTTATGTGTGATTTTGAACAAGTCTCTAATGATACTTTCAAGGTACAGGGTTCGAATTTCAGCTATGACCCCATTAATGGGCTCGAATGGGCCCCCTCAATGGGGCTTTTGGACGTTCGTCGTGCCCCCCCCCCCATAAGAGGTTTAACACCTCTCCCCATGAGTCTGTTATTGCGAATCTTTATATTTTCATACCCCTCATAAATTGGGGCAGTCAGTGTCGAAACTGTTGCGCCCCCCGGGTCGTGCGGCTCCTTGATAATATGCAAAGAGATGCCTTTGGATGATGTGCTTTAAAAGTGTTATGGGAAATAATATGTGCTTTTGGTGGTGTGGTTTGTTGTATTTCTTCGTATAAGCAGCTCGACGAGGAGAGTTGCGCCCCCTTGTAACGCCTAAAGCTTTGTCCTCTTCTATTCGATCCTCATGCTACGTACCTTTCACGCATTTCACTTATCCTAACTTTACCACTGGATTATAAAACCTTTTGAAAAAAGGAAGAGAGCGAGAGAAAGGGAGTAGAGGGTCAGAGGGAAAGAGGAGAAATATGGAAAAAAGACGGAAAAGGAGAAATAAAGGGGGAATAAATAAAATTAATTACCGATAATTTGTAATTGTTTTCGCAATATTACCACCACTATTGACAGTATCTTGATCTCGGAGAACCAGGTAAGAATGAGTGGTTCCAATTACAGATACAGACACTCTCGTGTCGCTTTACGAGATCTCTCCCTTTTGTGTTCATCAACAATTTCTTCCTCGAAGTTCGAGAAGCGTCGCCTAAATAATATCGCTCATTAATTGCAGAGATCGCGTAAACCCGTTAAATTTGTTTGTGTGCAAGTTATATCTATCTAAACGGCTGGTAATTCAACCCAAGTAATTTAAAATTCGTAA
Source organism: Ceratothoa steindachneri (assembly GCA_963969495.1). Taxonomy (NCBI): domain Eukaryota; kingdom Metazoa; phylum Arthropoda; class Malacostraca; order Isopoda; family Cymothoidae; genus Ceratothoa; species Ceratothoa steindachneri. The sequence continues at coordinate 125,686,971 of OZ018319.1, read as the reverse complement.
GAGCAAGAGAGAATTAACGAGACTGAATTTCTATTACCGGGCTCCATTAACAGCCACAGTGACTGTTGAATAAGGATACGAAACAGATCAATAAATGGAGGGGGGTGAATGATCTACAAGATTGAAGAGATGCAATTAACTTATTAGGTGAACGATTAGCCGAGTACCCGTGGTTCGGATCCGACGTTAAACTGTCCGTCTCACACTAAGAAATATACGGCGTCTTAAATGAGGGCAGATCAGAGGGAAATCCCCTACCATTATTTTTTGCTTAGTGTTCAGTAGTGTTCAAAGGGGTTTACTTAGAGCGTAAGAAAAAAAAATGAAGAAATATAATATTATGGGGCTGAGAATTGGATTGTAGAGCTTGTAAATGTTTGTAGTAGGATGGAACTGTTAGCACTAAATTGCATGGAAGTAGGACCTATTTGCTTTTGTTTTGATTTACCTCCGGAAAAGAAAGAGAAGATTGACTGTGAGGGTGAATTTGGAGGACGTTAAATGTATCAAATTTACCCTGAATGTTTGCAAGAAAATAATTAATTTAACGATATTAATTGGTTGTGCGAAATATTAGGTAACAAATAAAATATGGAATTATTAGCTTCAAGAAGAATTGCTATGAAATTTAATTTGGTATTATTACACTGAATATTGCTTCACTTTAGGGACTGCGAAAACATTATAATTATATAAGAATTTATAACGATGCTTTCATCGTATGATTAAATGAGTGATAAATAAGGAGTGAATTAAATGTTCTTTGAGCTCGGTGAAATTATACGAGAAACGAGAATGGAACATCTCAGGCAATGGAGCCGTAGGCTCGAAGAGTGTTGTTCGTCAACATGGATAGAACAGAGAGTACCAATGAACTTTGACCTTTGACCAGCGAGAGTGTGAGTGAAAGCCGTTGCCATGTATATCACGGAAGATGGAAGCGTCTCAAGTTAAACAGGTGTTACTTTGGTTCTCTTTGGCGTAGGGAGAAAATGGAAGAACTCGCACTGACTGATCTGAACGGAACTCTCGACCAGCTGGGTTTATTTCGCATAAATTGAGGTAGGTTGTTAGGATCCCAGCTAGAAGGAAAATGTGCTTTCAAGGACAAGTTGTTTCCACCTGAAAAGGAAAGGAAAGAGGAGAAATCTTTCATGCGTAGATAAGACTCGTTTCTTTTAATCTCGCTAAACAGAGACAGACGGAAAATTGGCCGGAAGTTTCCCTAGTAGCACGGGCAAGCCCGTATCAGCTTATCCATTTTGTGTAAGAAAAGCTGGTAGCGTGCGTCGTCCACAAATAATTGCTGTGATAAGGTTTTACCACCGATTGACTTTCTATTTTGTATAGTGTAATGTGCATCTATAGTGAAAAGGGGGATACGAACATCGGACCATCCCATTAAATAAAGGAAGTAACATTAAAGGAAAACAAAGCCAGTAATTATTAAGGATTTGGGGACTTTCAAAATGTACCTTTATAGTCGTTTTGAGCAATGGGTTGATGAGCTTCAGTGAATGGGTCCCCATCGATCAATCCTTTTTGAACTACGAACATTCATTCTCCAATTAAACGTGGTCTTTCTTTTCTCCGTTTAGTATCTTCCCGTAGAGTGTGTCGAGTGCAGCGAGGACAATTAAGCTGAAACGGGATATTAATACTTGATTGCAGAGTTTAAGCAGTCTCCCGCGCCAAGTAGTCCCCTCTTTAAACTGATCGGGCTTTATACTTTCCAAACTTTGTAAGTTATAGGTAAATAATAATAATACGAATAATAATAGCTTAGACACATTTTCATATCATTCAACTCACGGTTTTTGTGGTAGAAATGCTCATTTTGGTTTGTTTTTTATTATAAAAATACAATATATTTGTCTCACAAAGGCTGATGACTACCCATGCGCACACAAGCGCGCACACAAACGCCTACAACTATGTACACATATGTACATAATCAGAGATGAATGTTTTATAAAATGATAAAATGGAGCAACCAGCAAAAAGCATCTCAGGGAAAGTGTTTTATAGGAAGTTGGTGAAAAAGGTGAAATTGTGGGAAGTGAAATATGTGACATGTACATCGATAAAGTAGCCCTATGAGGATAATACTTGTGGAAGAAGAGATAAAATGGGCGCACAACTCTCCTTAAATTGACCCAGTTCGCAGTAAAGCGTCCCCTTGATGTAAATATGCGAGGGGGGGGGGGTGAATAGCCTTTGACAATGTATGTATAAATGACGCTCATATATTCACATAGAGTTCCTATGTGCAAATATAGATCGCCGACCATGAGTTCAATGCGGGCATTCCCATGACTTCAATGGTGGAGGCCATTAAGCTTAATTGCCATCATTTCATTGTCTAAAATCCAACTTTTACTTTTTACACAACTTTGCACTTGGTAAAAATTGGTATCTCAGTAATGACCTTTTTAATGGTTACTTTTATTAGTTACTTGTGCTAACCATGAGCTTTCTCATTAACCATTTCCCACTAAGCCCCCCCCTCCCTCCAAGGAGTTAAGAGATTGTGGTTTGGAATCGATGCTTCCTTTGAAGAGGCTTTTCAAGTACGTTCTCCAGATCTCTAAAAGCTTTTGCGCGTAAAGTTTTGCTAGGGGATGTTCTTAGGGTTAGATGCTTGTTATATGACTCGTAAATGGAAAGGCGGTTGCTAGAAGGCTCCTTTGGGGAGAGATGATTCTTAAAAGGCAATTTGGGGGAAGATGCTTACAAGAGGACCGAATTGGGATAGTTGCTCCCATTTGGGAAGTTAAGTTCTTCAGCGGCCTTGATAGTATGCAGTCTAATTAAGACTGCATACCGAGTAAATATATTTTTAGCAGAAACGGTATTGCTAAAATCTGAAATAAAAACAGTAGGAAAGAAAGAGTCTGCAAAAAGCTAATCAAAGCAGCACCTCTTTCCATTACCAAGTTCAGTCCGACCTAGCATCCTCATCAATAAATCTATCCTGCCTGCGTATTCTAAAAAATCCCCAAGGAGGACGCTTCTATGTCATGGTTAGTGAGTCTATTCTATTCTTCAACCAATCCATTTGTGAACCAATTTTTACCAATATCTTTCTTAACCCTAAACTTGTCCAGCTTAAACTCATTTCTAAGTGTCGTATCCTTTTCATTTTAAATAAGAGACTTACCTATGACTCCCTTATTATAACTTTTTAACATAATATAACAATTTCACGGACGAGAAAAGCCACAAGGGCCTATCAAAGTTCATCCGCATCTGTCGAAACCCACCCATAAAATGCATCCATAGGATTGTGTCAGATCATGCATCTACAATATACAATTTAACCAATCCATAGGATTGTGTCAGATCATGCATCTACAATATACAATTTAACCAATCCATAGGATTGTGCCAGATCATGCATCCACAATATACAATTTAGGCAATCCATAGGATTGTGCCAAATCATGCATCTACAATATACAATTTAAGCAATCCATAGGATTGTGTCAGATCATGCATCAACAATATAGAATTTGAACAATCCACAGGAATGTTTAAAAACAAAATCATCATCATCAAGACTCGTCCAAATCCAAATCAATCGTAATATATAATAATAAAAAACTGCATCCACAGGAATGAGTCCAGAATACCCCCCAAAGTTAACCTTCCATCCCCATATAATTATCTTATCTGCGTTTGAAAACATTCAAGTTTAGACTGTCTACTGTCTCAGATGGAAAACTATTCCAGTAATCTACCACTCTATTGGTGAAAAAATATTTTCTAACATCCAACCCCCACCTTTGTTATTTATTTTTTAAGTGGTGATCCCTAGTCCTATTACTACCTTCCAACTCAAATAACTTGCTAAAATCCAACTTATCCATCCCATGACAGATTTTTAAATGCTCAATCATATCTCCCCTCACACAACTCTTCTCAAATGAGAACATATTTAGTACCCTAAGTCTATCTTCATATTTAAAGTGCATCAGGGAAAGTATTATTTTTGTTACTCTCCTTTGTACTGAATCTAGCAGGTTGATATCATGTCTAAAATATGCTGACCATACTTATATACAGTACTCTAAATGTGGCCTTACATACAAGTTGTAGAGCTCAAGGACAACCTCTTTACCCTTGTAGCTAACATTCCTCTTAATGTTTCTTAGCACCCTATTTGCTCTATTTTTTGCCTCAATACACTGCTTTGAGAATTTCAGTGACCTATCTACTACTACTACTAACTCCCTCTCACCCTCAACTGAATTCAGCCAACGCTCATCCATTTCATAGCTAAACTCTCCATTATCCTTCCCTATGTTAAGAACTTTGCATTTTTTAAGGTTAAAAGTTATCTGCCATTTCTTTCGCCCAAGTTAATAACTTATTTAGGTCACTCTGCACTTTAAAGCCACCCTCAACTTCATTGACTGCAGCTGCCAATTTAGTGTCATCAGCAAAAATTCACACTTTGCTATTTATAGCCTCCCAAGATCCTTTATATAAACTGTGAATAATAAAGTGCCTAGAACGGATCCTTGAGGTACGCCACTGATAACCTCCCTCCCCTGTGACCTCACCCCATTCAGCACAACTCTCTGTTTCCTGTCTTTCAGCCATTCAGTTATCTAATTCAAAAACCTTCCCACATATCCCATGTATTTTCAATTTGTAAACCAGTCTCCCATGTGGAACCCTAACATGAACCCTGCCAAAATCCAAGCAAACCACATCAACACTCTCTCCCCCATCCAATTGTTCAGCTACACAATCCATAAAATCCAGTAAATTTTTTAAACACGATCTACCCATTCTAAACCCATGCTGAGCATCACTTATTAACCCACTACTCTCCAGATGATCAGAAATCTCCTCCTTAACTATCTTCTCAAGAATTTTACAAACGATAGAAGTTAAACTTACCGGTCTAAAGTTATTCACGTCCTCTTTACTTCCCTTTTTAAAAGTTTGCACTACATTCGCTAATTTCTAATCATTAGGTATTTTTCTGAACTCTAGTGATCTAGTATATATCTTCTTAAGAGCTACTGCAATACTATCCACACCTTTGAGTAACTTAGAATGAATGTTGTCTGGGCCAGATGACTTACTAGTATTTAACTCCAATATAAACCCTTTAATTATTGTCCTGTTCACATTAATGTTATTCAACACTACTTCCCTTGACCTAGAATTATCATCAATTAATCGATCTGGATTCTTTTCTGTAAATGCTGAAGTAAAATGATCATCAAGAACCTCTTCTATTTCCTCATCAAAACCCCTTCTTTTTTACGAGTAATAGGCTCTATTTTATCACTGTTAGATTTGTTATTAATTTTCTAATAACTAAAGAATTTTCCTGGATCCTTATTATTATTTTGAGCTAAATTTATTTCTGCTGAACCTTTTACTATTCTTAGTAATCATCTTAGTCAACCTTCTTTGCACACACTGAAGCCGAGCAATTAATATCCATCCTAACTAATGTCAGGTACAATTTCAGAATGACATCGGTACTCTTATTACTAAAACCCCTCTCGCATGAAGACTTCAATCAAGTCTTCTTCGACTCGTCTTTCTTACATATATAGATTTAGTCTCCTAAGCCTTTCATCATAAAGTAAGCTCTTCAACTCATATATTTCCTTAGCCATCTTTCTTTGCACAAACAAAAGCAAACTAATATTCATACGGTGACAATAATTGCAGCGAATAGTCATGATGAGGCCTGACTAATGTCAGGTACAGTTTTGGAATGACATCAGCACTCCTATTTCTCACACTAGCCCCAAATAAACTCTAATGCCCTATTAGCTTTATTCTTAGCATTTAAGAACAATTTTCTAGGTTGGAGTTCAAAACTTACACAGAAACCTAAGTCTATTTCTCATTCTGACCTTCCTCCAAACTTTGCCATTGAATTTGTAATTAGTCACTTGATTACACCAACTTGAAATGGAACGGACACTATCCCAATTAATTACATGATCGAATGTGGACATACATAGAAACAAGGCGCTCTGTGTATAATAAATGCGTACATTAGTTAGATATTGTTTAACGCGTACCGTTTCACGTAATATTTTGGAATGTGTTTGAATGAATTTCATTGGTATCTTTAACATATGCCCGGGTTTATTGGCTTTAGATCCAATCCTTATGTATTTACCTAAATTCCCAAACGAAAATATATTTACTTAACGTTCCTTTGCCCCGCCCAGCAGGCTTGTAATAGGATAACAAATTCCCCTCTTACGTATCTGTTCTCATTCTCACAATCTTTCTTTGATAATAAAGAAAAAAATGCTTGAAATACTTTTTTCATTTTCCTTAGTAGGTCTTCGTGTCAGATATATAGAGCACGGTGGGTAATTTGTCGCGGTGGGCAACCTTAAATTCCGGAAAATGCATGTTGTCTCTCATCTGTTCTGTCTTCTTCATATCATAGTAAAATCATTTGTGCATCATCTGTAAAGAAGCAATACGATGGTTGAAAAGCCAACCAGTGTTGCCTGGGATTCACGCCAGGAGCTCCAATAAGAAGAGCTTCGTGTGTTTCGGTGCCAATCTGAGGACGGTGCAGATGATGGGGTAGGAGTCGGATGAGTGAATCGGTAAATACGAGGGTACGGCGGGCTAGAAATCCTCACTCTACGAGTTCTGATAAGAAAAGAAGCCCATAATGTGTCCCGGCGATCCCGGCCATCATTGCAAACGATCTCAGAAAATCAATGAGTTACATGCCCAGGAAAAGGTGGAAAGAGAGTAATGCGAAACTGGTGAACAAAGTGAAACACTCCTTCAAGACTGGCATAAGTGGATCTTTTCTCACACGAGAAGAATTTCTGCCAGGGCCATTTATTGGACTCTCCAAACAACTGCTGAGTTCCATAGAGATGTAGGGAGAATCATGAAGAGCAAATTCCATTTCCACATGATGGTGTTTGGGGTAGTCAGTAGTGAAGGCCACGTTATGCCCCTTTTCATCTTCTTGCAGGCTACATCAACTAACTGCCTGGTGGAGTTGAAATTGCCCTGGGTCTATGATGAACGATGTATGTGTGGCAGTAGGACTCGACACCATGCCAGACAACAAAGAACTCAGTCTTAGCTGTCAGACAATTTCTTTGTCCATGTCACTCCCAATATCTGACATCACAGGACCATCCCAGTTTTCACCCAGTTAAACAGGGGGATGGTCGAAAAGTCCTGTAGCAGGTTCAAGCGCCACCTGGAGGCCATCTTTAACATTTAACTTTGGTAAATATCTCTCTCTCTCTCTCTCTCTCTATATATATATATATATATATATATATATATATATATATATATATATATAAACTGTTATTTTCCTTTATATTGAAATTAGACAACAAATTATCCACCGCACTATATATATATATATATATATATATATATATATATATATATATATATATATATATATATATGTGTGAAAATTAACCCACAGGAAAATGAAAAGTGAAAAGAATGAATCCAAGCACTTTCTAACTCAAACTATATTTGCAAGTTCATTCGTGTGTTAGTTTTCATATTAATGCTTTCCTCACGTGCCCCTTTGTGAGTTTTGTTTCCTTATATATATATATATATATATATATATATATATATATATATATATTTATAGCAATCTTTTGTATACAGTCACTTGTTTGGGGTGGAAGAGGAGCGTCCTCCAGACATGCCCAATGCCGTGTTTTAGTAGCTACTCACTTCAATCCTAATCGCATACTATACCTACGTACGTTGCATTTCTCCTATTGTAAAATGTCGTTTACCTCCACGGATGTGTGAAAAACATCTGAGGCAAATAGGCTCAAATTTTAAAAAAATTCTCCCTTGAAAATCTTTTAAGCTTTCAGATGAATTCTATTATGGTTTTTGCCTCATTCACGTTGCCAAAACAAATTGTTATGTTTCCTTTGAAACTTTCACAATATTGACAGGGAATAAGGATATATTTTAGCGCAAACACAGGATGGGCTGTTAATGAGAACACATTTTTTTGCTAGGCACTTAAGTTATTTTCCTATCAACTAAACCTTGATGATTCCTTTGTGAAAATTGGTAATTGTCTCACAAAATCTTAATCGTGTGGCAGCTTTCTGTCCTAGGCTACACCAATATTAAGTCAGGAAACAAATCACAGATGGGAGAGAGATTGAAATCATAAGAAAAAGATGCACGTACCTTAAGCCTCCAATCGATGAGAGAAAAAACATACAAAGAAAAGCAAAAATAACTCAAGTCGAACAGAAAAAAACCCGATCAGGAACTGGGATAATGATTAAAAGAATGCAAATGGATAAATGCTAAATGAAATCCAGAATAAAATATAATAGGCAATAAATATACTTGAAATTCTCGTTTCTTCTTCCCAGGGAGCTATTTTTACCCTGACTGAATCCCCAACACGCCAGTTTGTCTGGCTCAAAGATACATCTTTATAACCCGAATTCCATCTCTAATGCGTTATCTGAAAACAAAATTCCCTATCACCTTGACCGAGACAAACTTGTGTCTGAACGAATGAGATTTCAAAAATGCATTTACTTTCGTTGTAAAATTATTCCGAGAATAGGAAATGTCTTTGGTATTTAGCCAATGGAAAATTGATCCCCAATCAAATTAAGATTAGTGCTGTAAATACTGTAAATATTTACAGTTCAATGTTCAAATGAGAATAATTATTCAAGAAATCTATTTTACGTTCAAATGGCAATCGTAAAAATACGTGATAACAGCTAAATTGGGGAAATTTAGGCGCTACCTAACTAGTTTGAGCACATAGAAATCACTACAAAAAGTACAGCTAGATGCAGTAAAATGCAAAAAATAATGATGGGGAGGTGGCCGAGGGGCTGCTAGGGAATTTAAATTCGTTCATGTGTATATTTGGGCTGTTGATTTCCCAAAAAGAAGTAGTTATGCTTCATCTCGGTCCCAATGCTTGCGTGAGAACAAATGGCTATATATCTTCCCCTTGTTTTTATTCGTCTATCTTCCCTACCTTCCATACAGATCGCTTCCTTCTAACTTTCTGGGTGATACGGCTTCTTTGCTATTGCGTTTTAAATTTCAGGAAAAAATCTTCAATTGATTTCGTAAAAAAATCGACTGAACTAGGATTTTAAAACCTAAATATTGCATAGAAAGAAGCACAGATAATAATGTTTACTGAACTCGGAAGAATGGTAAAAAAGATTTTTTGTATTTGGGTAGCAACTGTTATTTTGTATTTGCTTTTGTCTAGAATAGCTGAAAAAACAGTTATTTATTTCAAACTTTGGTGTGTGTCCAGGATAATGATATTTATATGAAATTTACCTATTCCCTCTGGAAGGAAGTGGCGAATTTGAAGTTTCATTTGCATAAAGTAAAAACACAACATGATACAAAAATAGCATATATTTATTCTAGAATTACATAAGTAAGACAAATAGAATATTATAAATGAGTAGTTTTCCTTGATTTACGCTTATACTGTAAATTACTTTCACGAATAAGCTCCCTAATATAATCTCCCATCAGATTTTCATTATATGATCCTTGCAGTACGCTCCCATGTTCTCCTTAAATTTATCAAGATGAGCCTCAAGAATATGGACTTTCAGGGACATCCTGCAAGCTTTACATAGATTTCGGCTTTTTGATTACTTAGGAAGTCCAGAACCACTGCGACAAAGCTGTCCACACGCTGCTTTATCCGTCCTAGTGAGCTTCTCGGGAACTCCTTGCATTCCATGATCATTTTATTTGTGGACCGACGAAGACCCAGGCTTCCATCTTTGCCGCAGATAGCTTAGGAAAGAAATCTTGAAGATACTTGAAAGCTGCACTCTCTTTATCTAGAGCTCTGCGAGTTGTTTCATAAGGCCCAATTTTAAGTGCAGAGGAGGAAACAGTACTTTTCGGGGGTTCAACAAAGGCTCCCATTTGACGTTGTTTCTCCACACACTAAACTCGGTCCGATGCGGCCAATCCCCATGATGGTAGTGTGCCACGGTGTCCCCGCTGTCCCTAAGCAAAGATAACAAGGAAACTTGGTAAAGCTGCCTTGGAGACCCATCAAGAAGGCCACCAATTTGAAGTCTCCAATAACCTCCCAACCGTACTCTCCATATTTCAATGCATCAAGCAAGATCTTGACACTGCTGTATTCCTCTTTGAGCTGGACCGAGTGAGAAGGGTAAAGAAATGTATACATGTTCCTGTTTTGAAGCAGAACTGCTTTCAGGCTCCTGGACGAGCTGTCAATGAAGAGGCGCCACTCGTTGTGGTTACAGGCGATTCCGATTGCCTTAAACAGACCACTCACTTTGTGACAAAAGCAAAGCTCATCTTGGCGTGTAAAAAAGCTCGAAAAACACTGGGGACCCTTTCTCTGACCTCATATTTTGCACACTGTCATCTAACAAATCCCACTGCTTGAGTCTCGAAGTTAAAAGTTTGGTATTGGTCTTTGTGAGGCCAAGATCTCTCACAAGGTCATTGAGATCTTTTTTCGTTGGAGTAGTATAGGTTTCCCTCCTCAGTTGCACCATGTAATCTGGATCAATGACTTCATCCACTTCTTAACTGGTTTTCATTTCTAAAAAATGCTGCTCTCTTTTTGGAGGAGTGGGTACGGGGTGCTCAGAATTGTGTTGCTCTGGCACAATAGATGATAAAAATGCGCATATTTGCCTGTTTGACGTTTGGAAGGGTTCACCATGCAGAAGAAACAATTGCTTGAGTGGTCAGTTGATTCCCTCCAAATTCGTGGGATTACAAAATTCATAGCTCTCTTTTCTCCTTTGTATCATCCTGTAAAAAACAAACAAAATGAAAACATAAGTATAAATATACAAATACTTTTCACTCAGTGTTATTAGAAATGTAAAAAAAATACAGTATCAAAATAAACAAAACATATCATATATATTTATATATATATATATATATATATATATACTACATTCTAGAATTCTTTTGCATCTCTCTACAGAGTGCATACGTTTTCACTCTTGTCTTAATAAATTTGCCGCAGAAATTGCAAAATGCGTCTGTCGGATGCTTACAACCTCTTGATGCCATGTGGGACGAAGACTTCTATCAATGACGAGTGACGATTTATGCGCTGTGAAGGCTAAAGTTAAACTGATCTGTTGATCATTCATTCATTATGTATATAGAAAGGACAGAGAGGGATCGCTGTATATGATACAGGCGATCAGGTAGTCAGAGAGGAGGGTTGCGGAAAACATTTAAGAAAAGATAGCAAGAGTTGATAGGTCGGTGGCTATACACCGATGCGTAGTGTTGTTGTGGCAGCGTTAATCTCGTGGTTTGAACTGGATGAGGGTTAGAGGCAGGTCAGGAGGGCGAGGCTGTCTGCTCAGTTGGAAACGCGTTATTTATGATGCCTACTGGTTATGCGAAGAATGGTACGGGTGGCGGGTGTTCGTGGGCTGCGGGATATCGCGGCGCCATTGCGTACCTTCTTACGTGTATCGCAGTATATAGTGGGTCTCTGGTGAGTTTTCCGAGTTGTTTTGTGAGTCTGGTGTGAGCGTAAGTGTTGAGGGGAGCTAAATTTTTGTTGTTGTGTAGTCCGGCAATCTCAAGTACAACGGGGAACGGCAAGCGCGCTTCAGAGCAGAGTTCTGAATGCGCTGAGCCTTCCGCTTCCACGTGTCGCTCGCGGCTACGAGCGACAGTGGGGCGTACGCGAGAATAGGTCGCACGAGTGCTTTGTAGAGGTGTAGTTTTAGTCTTTTGCTCGCAGAGTAGAACCTACCCAGCGATACGTTTGTTCATGAGGCTCTTGCTTGTATTATGTTTTGGTGTATATTGAACCTGAGGGTCTTGTCAAAAGTTACCCGAAGGATTTTGGTACGTTGAGTGCATTCGAGTCTTGTGGGGTTTAGGTGGTTCATGTCTGATGTATGTGAGTAGATTTGTAAGTTGTGCATAAAGTGATCTCTAGCGCCGTAGAGTGTCATCTGTGTCTTCTGAGGATTCTTGGCAATCAGCAATTTATCTTCGTAATCTGTCTTGTCGTCTAGTATTGTTTGTGCGTGGAGCGTGATTTCTTCTGGGCCTCGGCTGCTGACGAGAATGGTCTCGTCATCGGCGTAGGCCACTGTGTATGTGTGACAGCAGTTTTCTGGTGGGCGTGGGATGTCGTTTGTGAACATAATTTATAGTATGGTTGCCAGTACGCTTCCTTGGGGTACGCCTGAGCGTGGTGTGAAGGGTTGTGAGATGGTATTATTATATTTTATGTGGCATCTCCGTTCAGTGAGGTAGTGCTAGGGAAGCCTTCCGGTGCAGATAGGTATTGTTGGCGAGTTTCGAACGGAGTCCCTCGTGCCACACTTTATCGAAGGTCTTCTCCTTGCTGATGGAGAGAGTCTTTTGATGTACCTGGCGTTTTTTGGTATTCTGTCGTGAACGATTATCGTGGCCGCCTGAGTGAACTGGCCTCTCCTGAACCCGTATTGATGGGGGGAGAACCAGTCTCTCTCTCTTCCAGGAACTCCCGTATTTTGCCTAGGTGCTCTAATAGAGCAATAGGCTTGTAGTTTTGGATGTATTTTGGGTCTTTGTTCTGTTTGTGTAGGAGTATGTTGTGAGAGACTTTGAATATTTTGGGGAAGTGGCCTGAGGCTAGTGAGGCGTTGAATAGGTGTGTAAGTGTGGGGTATATGTTTGCGTGGAGGTTGTGTATAAGTGTGGCTGGTAGCCCGGAGGGGCCGGGGGCGCGTTTTGGTGTTGTTTTAATGTAGTGTTTTGTTTCCTCGACGGTGATCGGAGTGGTTAATGTGGATGTGTAGTCGAGCAGCCATATTCGTATCAGGGGGGCAGGCCTTAGCTCGTGAGCGTGGGCCCGACACCACTCCTGGATTTCCTGGAAGTGCTCCTGCCCGTGTGGTTTGGGTGGGTTGTGTGTGTGTATCGTGTCCCAGTGGGACCTAAATGCATCGAAGATGATGTTAGTGTCTGTGAGTGTTTAGTTCTTTACTTGGAGGGTGATGGGTTTGCATGGATCAGTGCCCAACATCTTTTTTACGTGCCGCCAGAAGAAGGAAGGGTCCGGGAACGGGTGTCGTCCGCGATGCGGACGACCTCTCACCATTGCCGGTTCCTATCTAGCTGCACGCACTGTAGGATGCGGGCACGTGAGTGATTTATGTTTAGATGTCGTAGGCGGCTGGTGTAGTGATTATTGTATTGTGTGATGAGTCTCTGAGTGTGTATGGAGAATGTGAAATATTTTATGCAGGTGTAGTTTTTTTGTGGTAAGTGTAGGTTGCGTGCAGTGGTTATGGTGTTTAGAATTGAGCACCAGTGGTCGTCTATTAGGTCTGGATTGGTGTCCTCCAGGTTGAGGTTTTGCCGTGTATTTTCTGTTATGTGTCTCCTGAGTTCTTCCCAGTTTGTGTTTTTGTAATCGTAGAGAGGTGGTGTAGATATGAGTATGGGAGATGTGGATATGATAAGGCATATCGGTATGTGGTCAGATAGTACGTGGGGACCGGGTGATATGTGTGTGTGGAAGCTTGTGGCATGGTCATTGCGGAAGACAACGTCCGGGGACGTGGTACCTCCACGAGGACTGAAGAATGTGGAAAGGCGGGGCCGATGTGCTCGCAGCGGTAGCGCCACAAGGCACCGGCCAAGTACCTACCCGCGTCATTCGTGTTGTTCGAAAGGAGTGTCGGGTGAAAGGCGTTAAGGTCCCCCGCGAAGAAGATAGGGAGGTTATAGTTTGATAGGGCCTGGAGTGGGGCTTCTAAGTTTAATTGTAGGTGTGGTGGTCTGTAGTGTGTGGCCACTAGAATGGGGCCAGAGCTTGTTTCTATCTTGCAGGCTAGAAAGGAGTCATCATGTGTTTTGATGAAAGGGTGGTGTATGGAGCGCTTTACTAGAATTGCTGATCCTAGGTGCCGCGCCTGTGGAGATAGGTACGTGTGGTAGCCTGCGATGCGGAGTCTGTTGCTGGGAGGAAGTAGGCTGGTTGAGTTCAGGAGTACTATGTCGGGTCTTTGTGTGTTGAGCACCCAGTTGGCGACCGTATGACGAATACCGTGCCAACTGCGTACGTTTATTTGTGTCACGTTGAGGCGACCTATTGTCGTGGGGGGAGTGCGCGGGAGGCTGATTTGCCCGGTACCGTTCCCCTCTCCTTGGTATTGCCCAGGAGGCGTGAGGATCAAGTACCTTTACCCGTTTCGCTGTTGTTTGTGTGGGTTGTCAGGGGTGTTATTGGGTGGGTAGACAGTGGTGGAGGGAGGTGTCAAGGTAGTAGGCTTGGAGAGGGTAGAATCATGGAGGGATGAGTTAGTAGCAGAGGTGGATGGAGAAGAGCTAGGAGACGAGGGGCTAGAGATAGTAGGAGAAGTGCAGATTATGAGAGGTGGGGTGTCGGCGGAGAGAGGAGGTTGGGTCGGAGGATGAGTGGAAGGGGAAGGAGGGGGAACAGCAGGAGGGGGGATGCTTTGTTTTGCCCGTGTTTGTGTGTGCGGGGCAGTAGTTTTTTTTTGGTTTGGCACGGGGTGTTGTAGTCTGAGGGGAGGTGGGGATTGGGGTGTCAGTGGGAGTTGGGTTGGAGGCTGTGTAAGGGGGGCCGGTGATGGTTGTAAGGGGGTTGGTGGCAATGGAGGAAGGAGTGAAGATTGCTGAAGGGGGGAGTTGGAGGTAGGAGGGGGTTTTGGTAAAGAGGTGGAAGGAGTACGGACAGGAGAGGGGATTGGGAGAGAGGCGGGAGCAGTAGGCGGAGGGGTAGGTAAGGAAGGTGCCGGGACAGGAGGGCGGGAGGCGGTGGTAGCGTGGTGTGAGTGGGGGCCAGTGGGTCCGGATGGGGAGGTGTGCGTGCTCACCAGACTGGAGAGGAGTGCGGGTCTTCTATTAATGTGCTCGTCTATTAGAGCGAACACCTCCTCAAGGAAGGTGATCTGCTCTATGCCGTTGGAGGTGAATAATGTGTTTAATATGTTTGCGTATAGACCGGGGTCGCCCCTCGACATGTCTTTTGCCACCGCTGAGAGCAAGGTGGCCAGGTGTGATTTCGTGTTTGTGGTTTCGTTAGTTGTGTGATGTTGGGTGGAGGTGGGTGTGTGGTGTGGGGTGGGGGTGGCTGTGTGGTGTGTGGGTGTCGGTAGTAGTGGGGGTATCTGAGTGTAAAGTGCTAGGGAGGGGGGATACGGGATGTGTTGATGAGGTGTAGGTGCTGATGGGGGGGTTGTCGGGGGGGGGGGCATGAGGAGCAGACAACGTCGCGCCGAAGAAGAAGGAGCACGACAGGATATTATATGAGTTCCCCATCAAACCACGTCGACTGCAGTTCATGTATAAATGAAGTGAGTAATTTTTATATTAAAACTATATTTCTGTCCTATTGTTAAATTATCAGTGAACATATAAAACTGCGGTGTGCATTACGTCTCTTAGCTAAATTCTGTCTGGTTCCACCTATAACCACCTTGAATTATATACTATTGGTTAATACTAAGGTAGGAGTATCCCCAATCTTCAAAATGTATTCGCATTGGCTCAGTCGTAATAAATTTCCGGCCCCATTAACCATATGATAAAGTTAACTGTATAGTTATTGTAAAAACCATCACACTGTTTTAAATGTTCTATGTAACCATTGGCTCAATTGTAAAAATCAAAACAAATTTAGTAACTAAATTAAATATAACTGGACCATTATTATAAAAACCCTCCTACTATGTTTACTATTTTATGTAAACACAACCACTGAAATGAGCATGTAAATAATTATAAAAATTCTTGTGAAAGGCAAGAGACTCTCAGAGATAAATCCACCACCTTGAAGTTGTCTCATTACATCCTTCTGTCTCGTGTAAGTTGACATAACCGATTCATATCTTCAAGCGACTGGTAGTTTCCTCCTCCGTTGAGCATCGTGCCTTCTCCAGTCGTAAAAGAGGACGTTACCAGCCGTAAAGTGGGTAATCTTCCTCCAGTCGAATAAGATGACCATACCAGGCATAAACTGGCGAAATATTCCTCTCCAGTCGTAACATATATATATATATATATATATATATATATATATATATATATATATATATATATATATAACGAAAAAACTCACAAAGTGACACATGAGGAAAGCAATAATATGAAAATTATCCCACAGGTAAATGAAAAGATGAATCCAAGCACATTTGAACTATATTTGCTAAAAAATTTAAATTTCAAATGAATGATAAATTTTACCTTTCAAAAATTCGGCCTTTCGATGGGGGGTTGTATATCTCCCACCCTCTCTAATTTATATATGGAATTCTTTGAAACGTTATTCTTGCCCCAAATCCTCGATTTTCCTATTGTATGGTACCGTTACATTGATGATATTATATGTCTTTGGCCTTCCTCAAAAGATATTCACAATTTTCTATGTAATCTTAATTCTCCTATCCTTTCTATTAAATTTACCCTTGAAATTAAGGAATATGGGACTCTTCCCTTTCTTGACCTTTTGATACATAGGTAGGACGCCGTCAGGCTTTAAATACTCTGTTTATCGCAAACAGTCTAACTCCAGTTCATATATTCACTTTTATTCTTATCATAGTGTTAAAAGTAAACGGTCTGTATTCACTTCTATGTTTCTGCGTGCATTACGCCTTGTTAGTGCAGAATTTTTGGATAAGGAATTGTCCAATATCTTTGAAATAGGTAAGAAACTTTGTTACCCTCCTCAATTTTTGCACACTTCATTAAACTTTGCAAAGAGAACTTTTTATGGAACTGATAACTCACCGGTTTTCAATTAGAAAAATTGTCTTATCTCGCATTACTTTAAACCATTTTTTCTCTCACCCGTATTTTTAAGTAACTTAATATCTCTGTAAATTTTAGATATGAATCCACTTTATATAAAATGTTAGTCCACAATAATACAAGGAAAAAAGGTGGAGCATATTCTATGGAATGTTCTATTTGCAATTTACCTTACATCGGGCCAACTGGTAAATCTTTATCCACTAGAATTTACCAACATAAGTATAATATTAAAAGAAGTGAACTAAACAGCGCTTTATTTTTACATTTATCTGAAAATAACCACCCCGTTGATTGGAATTCTGCAAAATTAATTTGTCATTCCACTGATTTCACAAAAAGAAATATTTTTCGAGTGTTCCTTAATTGGCATCTTACCCGATATAAACATTTCATCTGGCTTATTTAAACTCGACCCTGTTTTAAAAAAAACATGTACTAAATGAAATAACTTCATAATGCAGCCTGTTGTCAGTCTTTATTAGTGTAATATCATTCACATTGCCTACCCCACCACGTGTCTTTGTTGTGCCTGTGGATTAATTTTTAGCCCTAAATGTTTTTGATCTAATGAAAATCCTTTAAAATATTTTTTTCAGCCAACCATATTTTATAAATATACATGGCGTTGTTGTTTGTATATCGTTTTAGGGATGCACATGTCTGTTATTAGTTGCCTATTGTTCTTTTTCCTGGTATTTTTGTCTTGTTTTTGTGTTTTTTCCATTGGTCTGTACTATGTGATGGGCGCTCACTACTTATATTTGTACCCTATATAAGGTTGTCTTTTCTATTTTCATGCTATTCCTTGAAAATGAACTTGTAAATATAGTTCAAAAGTGCTTGTATTCATCTTTTCATTTTCTTGTGGGCTAATTTTCATATATACAGGGCGGGCAGAGAGGACGGGCGTTTTTAAAAAATTCACAAAATCATTAATTTTAGCTTCAAACAAATTTTATTGACATCAATGTGTTCGTATTGAATTAGCATATATATATGCAGGAAAGAAACCAGGTTTCGAAAGGGACATCCGTCATCTTAAGTAGCTGACAAAGTAATAAATACATTTAAACAACACTAACTCCACCATTACATTAAACGTTGAATGGGAACTAAACAACTCACTGCGCTTTCTTGATTTCAAAATATCTAAAGTAATCAATAAAGCATATTGTTCTCTTTACCGGAAACCAAGCAACTCTAATATCTATATTCATTATTTACGTTGCCATGACGAATCTGCTAAAAGGTCCGTAATGTCTTCCCTTTCCCTGATAACATAGTGCATATGTGATCCTTGTTTCCTGCAGAATGAAATTAACACATCATCCAAACATTCATGAGCTGCAATATATTCCTATATTTCCTAGAAAAATGTCATTAGAGAGCCAGAAACAATTTTTATTGACCGTCTAATCCTAAGAAAAAAAGCGGGTAATAATAATTATATTATATTTCCATATTTGCGCCAATTAATTATTTTTAAAAAGCTAGAAGAGGCCAACAACATTAATGTTGTATTCATTACTTTGTCAGAGAGTGAAGATGACGTCTGTCTCCGTTGAAGATCCTGGGTTCACAATAATTTGGTCCCAAAATACTGTGGTTTCGCTCCTACATTTATATGTACGTTACCTTTCTCCCCCCTCTCTCTTCCCCTCTCTATCCCCCTTCTCTCTTGTTAATTCCTTTCTAAATCTAATTCAGATTTACTATTTTAACTAGTCAAGATACTTTTTAGCTGGTAAAAAGTCTTTTTATCTCTTTCTGTATTGTGAGTGATGAATCTGGATCAAGTGGAAGATCTTAAAGTACATGATCTTAGAACATCTTATGACATAACGACTTTAACGGAACTGAGATATCAAAGGAAGCGGCGGTATCCAATGTGAATATAAGTCTACATAAAGCTAATTAACAAATCTAAAATAACTTAATCATGTTAACAAAACAAGATTTGCTTTATAAGGATAATTATCTCGTCTTCTGCTATCAGTAAATTTCAGAAGTCTTCTGGAAATAATAAACTTCTTATGTTGAAAATATAAAGCTGATTATAGATATTCAGCATTGCTTTAGGTAACAAAGGCCGTGTTCCAAAATCTTGTTAATATTTTTGCCCCAAATGGCACCCATTTATGACTTACATAAAGCTTTCAATATAATTTCCTACTACCATCATAACCACTTTGTCCCATCTTACAGCTGGACAAAGGCGCCCCCAAGATGTATGAACTTATCACGGTCTAACGCCCAAATTTACATAGTTTACCATAACCTTTGTGCCAAATTATGATTGCTAATAAAAATTAAATGTTTATAGTATAAGATGAAAGCTTTTAAAATGAATCGAGTGGTTGTCAAAAAGAAGAATGGCTTATTTTGGATACTAGACATTCTGAATAATTGATCACTTGGTTCTAATAGTGTCCAAAAGGGGTTTGTTCAGGGACCAGTATTGTTTATGTCCTATGTTGATGATTTCACTATGTGTTATTATTCATGTATGTCTCTTTAATATCAATTAAACTTACCTCACAGAATCAAAGGCTATGCCTATCAGTAGATCTAGGTGCAAAGAACTATTGAATTGTCGTGTAGAAGTTTGTGACACAGCTCATGTATGTACATACAAATTGGAATCTTTGATGATTTCAATTTTCCTGATAGTCGGTGGAAACCGGTCAAAGACCATACAGGGTCTATCATTTTGATAGTCAAATTCTAAATAAAATCTTAAGATATTTTAATTCTGCATCAAAAAAGTTTATGTGACCCTTTTCAAATATGAACATTCAGCATTGGTCAGATTTCCTCTCTGATTTTAGAAATTTCCTACATAATAATGAACATTTGGAGAGAAGTATGTAGAAGCGTACTCAGTACAATTTTTAAATAACAACTACAAAGTACTCACAGAGCGCAGATCCCGGCCAAATGTCGGAAAATGCTCTATCACACAATAATAAAGAATGAGAAAAAGTGAGTTAGAATCCACATCCTGATGTAGATTCATCCTCAAATCTAATTGACTCTTACTTGGCCTAAGACTCACACATCCACGAAATTTCATCGGAACGCGTCAATGAATTTTTCTACATGAGCAAACAAAAATAAACCTACACAGATGTTCACGTATAACTCCACCAAACCTTTGGAAGAAATAAATAAAAGTGATGTGAAAAGTGTATTTTTATGCCGAGTACTGGTTTAGTTTCAAAGCTTCTCACCTTAGCTTTCATCTATACACATGAAGAAACCTAGAAGCGGCCTTAAACAGGGCGCAAAAAGCGAGTCGACTGCGAATATTAAGTAGCCTTCTCGTGTCATCATATTTTAGTGTTCAGTTGATAGATGAGGAGAGAAGGTTGAAAGTAGTTCTCTACTAGAAATAATAATCTTGAGTATTCGTATTGATTCTATCGGTAACTTGGAGACGTCTTTTTTTCTATAGAAACTCCTTGGTTTCACTGTCAAAATGTTTGAAACTTTCCGGGGTTAAACTAGATATTAGGGTGTAGCAAGTGGGATATCGGTTTCTAAAAGAAGAACAAACATGACGAGCATATAGCGAAGTATTTTTTAAAAATCTAAATAGGACGGATTATTTTCAATTATGTTCCCGAGATTTTAAATAATAAGTCTTCTTTTAAATGGTTATTTAAATGAATTAGTTTTCATCTTTATTTATAATGGTTTTACTCTTCTTTCAAGAAAACAACATTACATGTGAGTCACCATAATAGATCAACTATTACTTTTCGAACATGCTTAGGAGGGATCAGCACAACAGCTATTTAAACTAACATTACATAGCTTGTGTTACTAAAATATTAGAAGCTCTCTATTTACATACAAAAAACTATGGCCTAAAATAATCTCTGAGGTAATGTTATAGATTAGTTCATTTAATACATTTAAAAATAACTAGAAATTTTATCTAGCTGTTACTTTCAATGCGAACACAGGGTAACGTATTTTTTAAAGTTGTACATAACACATAAGTGAATTAGACGAGTATTTCTATGCAGCATAGTTAAAATGAATGGCAGAACATTGCCATTAAACAAAAGGAAAAATGCTCTAAGATAGGATGTGCATTAGATAAATGATGTTTTAAATCAATTACTTGCTCTCTACTTGACCACAAATCATTCTAAGAGATCTAAAAGGCCCATCTGCATGCTCTAAGTGATGATGAGAAGCATCCAGCAAGAGAAAGATTATTACTCTTTCTATGAGCAAATGTTGCAAAAGCACATTCACCCGCAACAGTAAAGGAGAGCCCGAATCTTCGGCTCTTAGTGGTTGAGATAGGTTCAGTAGGAATGGTGGATAGAAAGGTGGGGCAGGGTTTAAGATTTCATGTCTAAATGGTATCTTAACGGTGGTTCTGGATCAAATGGATGGTAGCCATTGGAAGCATAGGTAGGTTCCAGCAAAAATAGTTACTGTAGTCAAGGGAACCGACAAGGCACCAAGGTTAAAGAAAGGAGCAGCAGTTTTACAGTGAGTCTCTTTAGAAGTAGTACTTATCAGAAACATTTAGTAATGAAATCGTTTCGTAGGTGGATAGATATCTAAGAGTTTCGACAATATAGGTTATGGAGAGGGAGATTTTCTGCCATCAACATGCCAATAAGAATGAAGAGACTAAAAAGAGAGATACAAATAAGTAGTTGAACAAGAACCAAGCCTTGTGGAACAAGAAAACACCTTTGTGGAGTGAACATTTTGAGATGATATTTTGTATACCGAACCAGTCAAGGGCAGTTGAATACATTCTGGAATTCCTGAAAACGATGAAAAAGAACACTTTGTTCGATAGTAAAGAAAATTGCTGAGAAACTGAGAATTTCCAGAATGGAAACGTTGACCAGTATCAACGGTTCGACGTAGTCAGTCACCCGGACAGCTGATTCAGTGCTGTATCCAGCTTTGAGCCCAAACTGAAGATCTCATAGATATTGGAGAATGATATGCGATCGAGTGAGAGACCTTAAAGCTGTGATAGAATCTATTCCTTTTAGACTCGTGGGTGGTCTAGTGGTTAAAGTACCTCGTCCCTCTGAATCTTAGCAACAGGAGGAATCAAAAATTCACATGTCGCCACCGTTCCGGCCATTGGCTTTTATTTTCTTGGCTACAGGTCTCCCTCCATATGTGGTGCCAGTCAATATGTATTCGATTATTTTTTCCAGAGTTATGAGTGGGAAACTTTGCTTTGCGAAGTTATACTCAGGGGATGAATGGAGACTCGAATTGATTTGAGAGAGCTTGATTCTTCTGCAGCCGATTGTGGTCCCTGTAGTGCTTGGACTAAATTGTTGCATTCTTAATATGAAACGAAAAGGTAGAGCGGATTATGTTACTAGAGTCAACTGCGTGTGTGCAAAAACTGGTAATGTTGGTAAAGGTGAATTTTAGAGGTAGTGTGGTATAGTTACAGCCGTCAAGTTCAAGTTGGGTCATAGTTGCAGGGGTGATCCCTTTTGTGTGGGTGAGCTGGTACTACCTTTGGTCATTTAGGGCTGCAAGAAGTAGAAAGCGAAGTTTGGAGACTAAGAAAATGAATATTTTGTGGAAAGGAGATTGATGTTTCATTCATTGGTGATATTACGGGGACCTTTGCATGGTAGGAAAGGTTCGTTATCTGTTGGTATCGCGGAATGGCGGCAATAAGGTCATTAATAGTTTCATAAGGGGCTGGGGAATCAAACTCTCTAGTTTAGCGATTATTTGAGAGGCTAAATAGGCTGATAGGGATGGTAATGCTTGAAAAAGTGTTAATTGTTTAGGGAGGTTGGGGAGTGTGGTGGGATCGGAGGGCGCATGTGTGGAGAAGCTCTTGCGGTTGCCTTCACTTTCACCGAATTTATGCACAAAGTATAAATCACATAATTTAATTATTTAGATATTATGTACTTTCCTATATATTTTGAGCTTATATAAAACGAGTAAGTATCTATTTATTTCAGTTTCTCTGAAGATGTCAAATAGTGCTTGACAAAACTTCAGAATGAATTGTATGACACACCTAAAAGCATCTTGCCATTTTCTCTCCCAAATAATTTGGAAGAAATTGAATTTTAACGCGAAAAATATTTTTCGTATATTAGAAATGAAATCTTAAAATTATAATAAAATCAAAGCTGATATTAGTTTTAGGAAATTATTAAAATAGTAACAATAATAATCAATATATTACTTGTTATTTTTCATGAAATATCAGAAACTCAATCAGAATCTAGGAAACCACCTACAAGTTAAAACTCCACAATGGCATTTAACGAGGAGATGAGTGAGCTCCGTGGTCGCACAGTTGATATCTCAGAAGCTTCACGTACTGTCTAATGGTAGGTGTCAACTAGGTCATCTACTAAATCTGTCACTGAAACCTTCCTGGTTTGATACCCTTCTGATATTATCAGCGCTTCCCAACTTCCCAGAAGCAAAGAAGCTTTCCATTATTTCCTTAATCTTCAGAATTTAATTGAAAATGCAGCGAGGCCCAAGGTTCAAGACCTTACATATAATTCCATTTTAGCAGATGGCTATGTTCTTTCATTAAACTAAGTAAGAAGCATCGTTTTCTGATGAAAAGCAATGGAAGAGCAAGTAACCTTGAAGGAAAAAGAAGATCATTTGTGCAGAAATTAGTCAGCCTGTTCAATATAGGAGTTCCAAATGTAATCCAGGAAATACAGAACAGCATAGTGTAATCCAGATAAAAGAATGATGAGGATATGTGGCTCTACGAAAACCAGAAGACTGAGAGGAAAGGTTAAATGTCTGGTCATGATAAGATATTTGAGACAAGACCTCTGCAACAAGCAACTGGGGATAAAAGACTGTAGCATAGACAAGAAGAAGGTAAAACTAATTACTTTGAACGTTACAGAGAGTTTTAAGTTCTACTCCATTTCAATGTTTAGTATGTACTTAGAATTACCATGTACTATTTAACTGCTACAGAAAAACAAGAGGTAGTTGTTCATGTCGATCAAACCTGGGGTGACACAACTACAATGATGCCAACAAAGAAGACATGGATTTCCATCAGCTTTATCCTGGATGTTCTCACCATCATTACAGTATAACTAGTATGACTTCGACGTCTCCAAGGAAAGTCAGATAATGTGATGTCATTTGCAATAGAGCTGATGGTCTTGGTTTATCAGACAATTAAGTTACTGCCATGATTTTTGCCACCTTGACAACTGTAGGGGCAGATCTTGTTAACTTCCTTCTCTCAACCTCAGCCAGAGTCAAATCTCTAAGTTTTGTGATCCCCACTCCACGCTGTACGCTACCTTATACTTGGATGGAAAGTTGCTTAAATTTATCTTGGACATAACCTGGAAGTGCCTTAGATACTTAAAATGTGCTAGTGTCTGGTCCACCTTTATACACTGAAGGAGAGTCATTTTGGAGTACCTATCATCGACAACTCTTATATCGCAACTCAAGCTGAGGCTTCAATGAATTTTCTGGAGCCATCTGAAATTATGGTAATGTTACTGCCCTTATATTTGACACTGCATTCAGTAACAGTGTAGTCCACGGAGGAGCTGCTAGTGTACTAGAGAAAACGCTAAGCGAAAATGTATTTTATCTGGCTTATCGACATCACATCTTGGAAATCCTAGTAAAAGCATTTTAGGAAAAGCTGTTTGGGAACGTAAAGGACCAAATAATCCGTTGTTTGATCATATGAGGGTTGTTCGGAAGGACTTGTCCAAGGAAAACCCATACTAGATATTAACAGTAAAAGCGTTCTCATTTCAAGATTCTTCTCTTCACTTTCAAGGTCCTTCACCAAAAGGCCCCAACCTACCTTTCCTCTGCCCTTTCCCAACGTCTCGCCCCTCAGGCCCTTCGGTCATCTCATGCTCCTCTCCTGAATACTCCTCGCTCGTTCCTCTGCTCAATGGACGACCGCTCCTTCTCAGTTTGTGCCCCCAAGCTTTGGAATGCTCTTCCAGCCGAAAATAGATCTGCTGCCTCACTTACCTCTTTCAAGCGACTCCGGAAAACGCATCTGTTCAGGATTGCCTACTCACCTTTCTGATCTTAGCCCACAGCCGAACGTGCGCTCTGTGAAGGCCTTTGGCCTTGAAGAGCGTATTATAAGAAATGTATTATTATTTATTATAAATGGCTAAAGGAAAAAAAGAACCATGAATAAATAATCCAAGACATTCGAACAGCACAAAGGGTTCCAAGAGCCGATTACAAGGAAAGGGCTGGTCTGGCAGTTATTGTTATTGGAGGAATGACACATCGAAGTATTCACTGGAGTCAATCAGACGCCATTTATCAGGCAAGATGGATGGCAAGAAACCTGTACTCCCTAAAAATGCTAGAAAGACTCAAAACATCCTTGCGCTGTTTAACACTCCTGTGTGGATGATATAAATATCTGCCTAGATGCTCCCTGGAATGATCTAATCTAATCCAAGACATGTTGAAGTACAAGAAAACTGACCCAAAGCTTGCTGATGCAGTAATTAATAAGATGGAAACCAATAAATTGTAACTGCCAAGGAAAAACGTGCCATTTACCCTTTTGAGCAGTAGATTGAGTGACACATTGAAGCACCACATAGGTCCCCAGTTACATAGCACTGAGAAGCCAGGCA
The DNA here is from genome assembly GCA_963969495.1 of Ceratothoa steindachneri. Classification (NCBI taxonomy): domain Eukaryota; kingdom Metazoa; phylum Arthropoda; class Malacostraca; order Isopoda; family Cymothoidae; genus Ceratothoa; species Ceratothoa steindachneri. Next base: position 125,661,517 of record OZ018319.1, on the reverse strand, counting down.
GCTTCAGATCACGAAAGCCTCTATTCCAGAGAGTTACAGCTAAGATCCCCTTGATTGATATCATTAGCTCAGAATCACTTTTGCTGCTTGATAAACTGAACATTGGATCCGCACAGCTTTTAAAACATGTCTTGTCTTGTTCACGGAATGAGGACTAAAAAAAAGCATTAAACTACTATATGTTAAGAATGTGAACGCGGTGAATAAATGTCAACAACTGAGGGTACGAATGTCATTATGAAATTAATCATCCTCTAATGCTTTCACTTCTTGATCGATTGGACATGTGAATAAATATTAATCTCAAATTTTTCTCATGAATAAGGTGCCGCCTTGTCTGCCTTGAGCGTGAAAAAACGAACTTTGTGATATTTTTTAAATCTCTGTGAGTACAAATGTATCATTTTTTGTTCCAAGACAATTATATTTGTACGAATTAGAAAGATGAATAATGCTACATTAATTTGGCCTCTATTTTGTTGCGGTATCTTGTTTAGATAAAAATTAGAGTTCAAAACATGATTCAAGAGACCCAGGAACTGGTGTTCTTGCCCGATTTCAAGGGAGAAACTTTAAACTCCACGGGGCAATGTTTCCCAACATCCTATATCAAAATATTTGTGATTTTTTGCTTCTGTAGGTCGAAAAGGCTTAAAAAATGTACATACATAAATTTATGAAAATAAGAAAGAGTTGTTTTAAGAACAGGCATAATTTTAGACCCGTATACATGGAAGTAGGTCGTATGCGAAGAGCCGAGGGGGTCGTGCGATTTACCTATATGTACCATAACTGCATTCAAATGAGCATTTATTTAGAAGATAACACCACACGTATAGGGTTTATTGCTTACAAAAATTCCCGCCCTTAACAAGAGTAAAGTGTTCTAATCTACGTTCAGATCCGACTTTCCTCAGCGTGCGAATAAAAACATAACGTTTATTTCATCTACTAAGCGACGCGTTGAGACTGATAAATTTAAGCGTTCTCTTTAAAGATTTCATTCTCGGTCGCATTGGAGCACAAGTTATATCGCTTCTCGTAATAAGCTTCTGGTTTTATCGCTCAAGACAGAGCGTTATCGCTTAGTCCTGGATGCTCATAGGTCCAGTCTCTCGCATAGGCTTTGGGTGGCAGGGTAGACATGCCTAACTGCGATGTTATGCACTTCCTAATTCCCTTATTAAGGTTTCTTCCGGTAGCGGCGTGCCCAATTTCACTTAGATAAAAACAGATGTTCATGGAAATGTTAAAGACGAATAAGATGAAGAATTTTGTTTGCTTAAAACTAAAAGCGTGAAAACCAACGAGCGCATTTAAGAAAGTGTTTGCAACATATCCTCCATCGTCGCCACTTCTCTTTACATGTAAAAAAGATGGTGATAATGAAGGAAATGAAAATGTGGGGAAGATATATAGTGGCAGATCTACCTGAGGGCTCTTCATCCTCCAGATGATAGCTAAAGGAGTAAAAGGAAAAAGAAAAAGAAAATAAATAAGAACTATAGAACTGAAACCAGGGAATAACCAAGGACCCACTTAAGAAAGACAAAGAATGAATAATAAAAGAATTAAATAGACCAGGTTTTGACAAAGATAAAGAAACATGATTGGTATTCAAAATGAAGAAATGAAGAAGAAAACAAACCAAGTTCTCGCGAAAAAGGTGAAACATACCAGTTACTGCCGAAGTAAAAGAAGAACCAGGCAAGATAATCGAGAGTAGGAAGGGAAGGATGAGAGAACAGGCCAGGTATTCATGAAGTAGAGATACTCTCGCCAGTATAGTGGGATCGGCGTGTGATTTCTGACGTCGACGGTGGGTTTAATACAGCTGGGGTCGACACAAAACTTTCAGTGACGTCATGAGTTGGGGGCCTATTTGACGGTTACACTGATACGGATCCCTGTGAGAGTTAATAGCTCCATATGTACTCGTATCATTATGCAATCAAGCTAATTAAAACGCCGCTATCATTTTCTTTCCTGTCTTCACAGCGCGACATATCCCCTCACTTATCTGTTCCATAAACCTGCTAATGGGGTACTTGTTTCCTATATAGGGGTACTCATATCCACTTAGCTCGGGACGATGGGAAGGTGTCCCACTTAGTGTTACGTAAAAGTTTACTATGCTTCGTTGGTGTAAAGATACAGAATGATCCTTGATGCTTTTTAGGGCTAACCAGTGATTGTGGTTCCGGTCATGATGTACTTTTCTGGTCAGGAAACTCGTTCACGATGCAAAGAAAGAATAGTGCTAGCTATATACCTACTCACGGAGACGTAGATGAAACAGACCAGGTATTCAAGAAGAAAACGTAGGAGAAAATACAGACCAAGTACACAGAAAGAAGGAGAAGAAAAATACAGACTTGGTAATCAAGAAGAGAAAGGAGGAGCAAAATACATACTAGGTAATCAAGAAGTAGCAGAAGAAAATTTAGATCAGATACTGAAGAAAAATAAAGAGAAAAAATACATACCGTGTACGAAATATGAAGAATGAGGAGAAAAATACAGACCAGCTACTCAAGAAGAAGGAGAAGGAGAATAAATATAGACCAGGTACTCTAGAAGGAGGAGAAAAAAATACATACTATGTACTGGAGAAGAATAATGAGGAGAAAAAACACACCAAGTACACACGTTGAAGAAAAATACGAAGCAGCTCCTGAAGAGGAAGGAGGAGACAAATATAGAGCCGTTACTCAAAAAAGTAGGAAAAAAATACAGACCAGATCCTCAATAAGAAGAAGGAGGGTACAAAAACAGACAAGGTATTCAAGAATGATAAAAAATATAGAACAGGTATTCAAAAACAAGAAAAAGGAAAAACAGGGCATATACATTGGAAGAAGATGAAGGAGGAGAAAAATACAGACCCGGTATTTAAGAACAAAGGGATGAAAAATAAAGAAGAGATTCTTCAGGAGAAGAAGGAGGAGAAAATTACAGAATAGGTACTGAAGAAGAAGAAGAATGAGAAGAGAAATACAGATTAGATACTCAAGAAGATGAAGTAGAGGAGAAATATAGAGCAGCTACTCAAGAAGAATTGGGAGAGAAAAAAGGGTAAAGTAACCGAGAAGAATAAGAAGGAGAAAAATAAAGCCCCACTACTCAAAATGAAGAAGGAAAATAAAATAAGACCAACCAATCAAAAAGAACAAGGAGGAAAAAATATAGACCAGGTAATCAAGAAGAAGAAGAAAAATACGACCAGGTACTGAAAATATGGAGAAAAATACAGACCAGCTACACGAGAAGAAGAAGGAGAAGAAAAAAACAAAACGGCATTCAAGAAGAAGAGAGGATGAATACAGAAAGGTACTCAAGAAGAAGGAGAGGTTAAATACAGATCAGTAGACAAGAAGAAGGAAAGGGTAAATACAGATTGGTACTAAGAAGAGGGAGAGGATATATACAGAGCGGTAGTGAAGAAGAAATAGAGGATAAATAGAGATCGTTACTCAATAATAAGGATAGGATAAATACATCTCGGTACAAAAGACGAGGAGAGGATAAATACAGCTGTGTACTGACGAAGAAGAAGATGATAAATACAGATACGTATTGAAAGATTAGGAGAGGAAAAATAGAGATCGGTACTGAAGAAACGGAGAGGAAGAATACAGATCGGTACCGAAGAAGAAGGGGGGGATTAATCCCAGTAGGTACTCATGAAGAAGGAGAGGATGAATACAGATCGGTAATGGAGAAGAAGGAGACAATAAATACAAATCGGTACTGAAGAAGAAGGAGGAGATAAATACACAACGGTACAGGGAAGAAGAAGAGGATAAAAACAGATGAGTACTCAAGAAGAAGAAAAATATAAATAGAGCCAGGTACTGAAGAATTAGGAGATAATAAAGAAAGATCGCTAGGGAAGAAAAAAGGAGGGGATGAATACAGATCGGTAGTGAAGAAAAAGGAGAGGATAAATACAGATCGGTGCTAAGGAAGAAGGAGAGGATAAAAACAGATGAGTACTCAACAAGAAGAAAAGGATAAATACAGCTAGGTACTGAAGAATTAGGAGAGAATAAAGACAGATTGCTAGTGGGAAAGAAGGAGATGATAAATACAGATCGTTACTTAAGAATAAGAAGAGTATCAATTTCAGATCTGTGCTAAAGAAAAAAGAGGGGATAAATAAAGCTGGGTACTCAAAAAGAAAGAAAGGATAAAAACACCTCGGTAATAAAGAAGAAGGGGAGGATGAATACAGATCGGTACTGAAGAATAAGGAGAGGATAAACACACATCGGTGCAAGAGATGAAGAAGAGGATAAATACGGATCGGTACCTGAGAAGAAGATGTGAATAAATACAGATCAGAACTGAAGATAAAAGGAAGGATAAATATATATCGGTACTGAAGAAGAAGGACAGTAGAAATACAGATCGGTCCGAAAAAAGAAATAGTGGATAAAAAGGGATGGGTTTCAAGAAGAAAGAGAGGATAAACACAGCGCGGTAATGAAGAAGAAGCAATGGATGGATACAGACCGGGACGCAAGAAAAATGAGTGCATAAATACATATCGGTAGTGAAGAAGAAGGAAAGGATAAATAGAAATCTGTTTTCAAGAAGGAGAAGAAGATAAATATATATCTGGCTGAAGAAGAAGTAGAGGATAAATACAGATCAGTACTCAAGAGGAAGAAGAGGATAAAGACAGATCGAGACTCAAAAAGAAGGAGTTGATATATACAGAGCGGTGCGGAAAAAGAAGCTGGTGATAAATAGAGTTTGGGACTCAAGAAGAAAGAGAGGATAAATGCAGAGCGGTAGTGAAGAAGAAGGAGAGGATAAATATAGATTGGTAGTGAAGAAGAAGGAGAGGGAAAATAGAGAGAGGTAGTGAAGATGAAGGAGAGGATAAATAGAGATGGGATCAGAAGAAGAAGGAGAGGATGAATACAGATCGGTAGTGAAGAAGAAGGAGAAGATAATTACATATCGGTACTGAAGAAAAATGAGAGGATGAACACAGATCAGAACAAAAGATGAAGGAGAGGATAAGTACAAATCGGTACTCAAGGAGAAGTAGAGAATAAATACAGATCGGTACTGAAAAAAAAGCAGAGGAATAATATATATCGGTACTGAAGAAGAAGGAGAGGATAAATACAGATCGGTACTAAAGAAGAATAAGAGCATAAATACAGATCGAAAGTGAAGAAGAAGGATATTATGAATACAGATTGGTATTCAATATGGAGGAGATGATAAATACAGATCGGTAGTAATGAAGAAGGAGAGGATAAATACAGCTCACTGCTCAATAAGAATTAGAAGATAAATATTTATGGCTACTCAAAGATCTGTACACAAAAAGAAGGAGAAGATAAATACAGATCCGTTACTCAAGAAGATGAAGGTGAAGAGAAATACAGAACCTGCTACTTAAGTAGAATAGTGAGAGAAAGAATACATGTAAAGTATCAAAAAAGAATAAGAAGACTTATTTGTTAAAAAAAGAAGAAAAAAAGACCAACCAAACAAAAAGAACAATGAGGAAAAAATACAGACCAGGTACTTAAGAAGAAAAAGAAAAATACAAATTAGGTAATGCAAAAGAAGACGGAGAAAAATAAAACCATCTACACACTAAGAAGAAGGAAAAGAAAAATATAGATCGGTAATCAAGGAGAAGGAGAGGCTAAATACAGAATAAAACGCAAGAACAAGACCAAGAAAAATACAGATCGGTACTCAAGAAGAGGAAGAGAATAAATAAAGATCGCTAGTAACGAAGAAACAGGGGATAAATAGAGATCTCTAGTGAAGAAGAAGGAGTGGATAAATACAGAGCGGTACTGAAGAAGAAGGAGAGTATAAATACAGATCGGCACTAAGGAAGAAGGACGGGTTAAATACAGATGGGTGCTCAAGAAGAAAGAGAGGATAATACACCTTGGTAATGAAGAAGAAGTATAGGATAAATACAGAGGGGTACTGAAGAAGAAGAAGAGATAAACAGAGATCGGTACAAAATATGAGGGAGAGGATAAGTACAGATCGGTACTCAAGAAGAGGGAGGGGATAAATACAGATCGTTACTGAAGAAAGAGGAGAGAATTAATATATATCGGTACTGAAGAAGAAGGTAATGATGAATACAGATCGGTACTGAAGAAGGAGAAAATGATTACAGACCAGTACTCAAAAAGAATAAGAAAATAAATACAGATCGGTAGTGAAGAACAAGGAGAATATAAATTAATAATGGTACCCAAGAAGGAGGAAAGGATAAATACAGACAGATCTGTACTGAAGAAGAAGGAGAGGATAAATCCTGATCGATACTCAATAAGGAGAGGATAAATACAGATCGTCCTCTAGAAGACGGAGAGGATATATACAGAGTGGTACTGAAAAGAAGAAGAGGGTAAATACAGATCGGTACTGAATAAGAAGGAGAAGATAAATATATCGGTACTAAAGAAGAAGGATAGGATAAATACAGATCGGTACAGAAGAAGAAGGAAAGGATAAATAAAGACCCATACTAAAGAGGAATGAGAGCATGAATACAGAATGGAGGTGAAGAAGTAGAAGAGGATAACTAAAGATTGGTACTTAAGAAGGAAGAGAGAATAAATACACATCTGAGTGAAGCAAAGGAGAGGATAAATAGAGATCGGTACTCAAGAAGAATAATTAGACAGAGCGGTACTGCAAAAGAAACAGATGATGAATACAGATCAGTAGTGAAGAAGAAGGAGAGGATAAATACAGATCACAGTGAAGAAGAATGAGAGGATAAATCCAGATGGATAGTGAAGTAGAAGGAGATGATACATACAGACAGTTAGTGAAGAGGAAGTAGATGATAAATACAGATCTGTAATGAAGAAGATGGAGAGGATAAATACAGATCTGTGGTGAGGAAGAAGGAGAACATAAATACAGATCGGTACTAAAGAAGAAGGAGAGCATAAATACAGATCGCTACGCATTAACAATTAGAGGATAAATACAGATCAAAACTCAAAGTTCTCTACTCCAGAAGAGGGAGAAGAAAAATGCAGATCGGGACTAAAGAAGAAGGAGAGTATAAATATCAAATCGGTAGTAAGAAGAAGAAGAGGATAAATAGAGATGTGTAGGGAAGAAGAAGGAGAGGATTAATACAGATCGCTCCTCAAGAAGAAAGATGGGATAAATAAAGATCGGTACTTAAGAAGAAGGAGAAGTTAAAAAACGATCGGTACTGAAGACGAGGAGAGAATAAATATAGACCGAGACTGGTGAAAAGGAGATAAAAATACAGATGGGTATTGTAAAATAGGGAGAGGAAAATTACAGATTTGTACTTAAGCCGAAGTAGAGGACAAATACAGATCGGTACTGAAGAAGAAGGATGTGATAAATCCCAATCAGTACTCATGAAGGAGAGGATATATTCAAAGTGGTACTGAAGCTAAAGGAGAGGATGAATACACATGGGTACTGGAGACAAAGACGAGGATAAAAACTGATGGGTACTGAGAAAGAAGAAGAGGATAAAATCAGAGGGATACTCAAGAAGAAGGAGAGGATAGAGACAGCTAGGTACTAAAGAAGGAGAGAATACAGATAGATCGGTAGTGAAGAAGAGGAGGGGATGAATACAGATCGCTACTCATGAAGAAAGATAGGATGAATATAGATCGGTACTCAAGAAGAAGGAGAGGATAAATAGAGAACGGGGACTCAAGAAGAACCAGAGGATATATACAAAACGCTACTGAAAATGAACATGATGATGAATACAGATGGGTACTCAAGAGGAACCTGAGGATAAATACAGTCTGTAGTAAGGAAGAAGGAGAGTATTAATAAAGAACGGTAGTGAAGAAGAAGTAGAGGATAAATATAGATCTCTAGTGAAGAAGAAGGAGAAGATGAATACAGATAGCTAATGAAGGAGTAGAGGATAAATACAGATCGGTTTTGAAGAAGAAGGAGAGGATAAATACAGATCTGTACTGAAGAAGAAGGGGAAGAAAAAATCAATTGGTATTCAAGAAGAAGGAGAGGATGAATAGAGATCGCTATTCAAGATGAATTAGAGGACAAATACAGATCTGTACTCGTATATATGTACTCAAGAACAGGAGAAGTAACAAGGAGTAACAAGGAAAGAAAGTACCCTAGGAGACCTTACGCTCCATTCAAAGAGGGTACCTTTGGACTAGCAATCGAGCGGGCACATGGCTGCTCAATTGTTTTGCGTTTCTAAACGGACATTTTTCAAGACTTTGTCTAGTCTTGACTTGAACTGGTCAACAGATTCACTGTTGACAACTTTCACTGGAAGTGCGTTCCACTTACCACAGATACTGTAAGTGAAAAAATTTCCACACAGATTGCGGTTGTAACGCTTCAGTTCAAGTTTGAAGCTGTGATTGCGCGTTCTCTTCTCACTGAGTGTGAAAATATCCCGGTAGTCCACATTGTCGAACCCTCGAAGTATTTTGAAAACTTCGATGAGCTGACCACGCAGTCTACGGGTTTCCAGCGAGAACAGATCTAATTCCCTTATTCTATCCTCATGACTTTTATGTCGGATAAAGGGAATCAGCTTGGTTGCCCTGGCTTTTACGCGTTCCAATCTTGCGATGTCTTTTCGAAACGAAGGACTCCAAAATTGTACGGCATACTCCAGTTGCGGCCGAACGAGGGAATTGTACAGACAAAGTACTATCTCCTTGTTATACGGTACCCCACCTGGCGCTTTATGTAGCCTAACTTCCTTTGGGCTTTCTTCTCTGCCTCGAGGCACTCTTTCGAGAACTTGAGGTCGCTAGTGATAGTTACACCCAAGTCCTTCTCAGTGTCACTCGATTCAAGAGCAGTACCCTTAAGGATGAACTGAGATTTGGGGTTTCGGTGGCCGATATGCATTACTTTGCATTTCCCCACGTTGAAAGGCATTTGCTACGTGTTCGACCACTCTCCAATTCTTTGGAGGTCCTCTTGGGGGCGGGCAGTGTTCCCCTCCTTTGCCACATTGATACCAAGCTTGGTTTCGTCGGCAAATTTAGAGATTTTGGCAATCATGTCACCGTCCATGTCGTTGACATGGATAATAAACAGTAGTGGTCCCAGGACGGAACCTTGAGGGACACCCCTAGATACGGGCGCCCATTCAGAGGCCTGTCCATTCACCACTACTCGTTGCCGTCTGTCACTTAGCCAGCTCTCTATCCAACCTGCTACCTTGCCGTCTATGCACTGCGCAGGCATTTTCCGAAAAAAGTGGCGGTGTGGTACCTTGTCAAAGGCCTTTTGAAAGTCAAGGTACACAACATCCACCGCTTTATATCGATCATGCTCACTGAACACAAAGTGGAAGAATTCTACAAGGTTCGTCAGACATGACCGTTGCCTTCGGAAGCCGTGCTGGGAACTCTTCAGTACCAGGTTTGACTCTAAATAAGACGTTATCTTGTCCACTATCATGCTATCCATGAGTTTACCGACTATCGAAGTCAAACTGATGGGTCGGTAGTTTGACGAAAGGCTGGGGTTTCCAATCTTGAAGAACCGGAGTCACCTCCGCCTCACGCCAATCTCTAGGAACGCATCCGGTCCGGTTGACATTTTAAATGTAGCGCACAGATGTCGTGATACTTCATCGCACACTTCCTCCAATACCTTGGATAGAAACCCGTCTGGTTTAGGGACTTATTCCTCTTTAGGTCAGCGATCTTTTTCTTTATTTCTCCTTTGGTGAAGTCCATTGCCTCCAGCTTTTTCCCCGAGTAGGAATCCGTGGGCTGGGGGATGGGACCACATTCTTCAGTAAACAGTGAAGAGAAGTAGTCATTGAACAGGTTAGCATTTTTTGCATCTGAGTGAGTTAATGCACCCTCCTCGTCCACTAAGGGCCCAATTTTACTATGGATTGGTTTACGGCTATTTACAAAGCCGAAGAACTCCTTGGGATTCTTCTTGCAGAGTCTCACCACTTGGAGTTCCTCAGTACGCTTAGCCGCCCTTATGCTAGACTTCACTCTTCTGGCTAGCATCCAGGACTCGTCAAAGGCACCCGAGATCTTCGATCACCGGGAGGCATTTCTCTTCTCCCTAAGCAGTTGGCCGATCTCTCGATTAAACCACTTTGGTTGAACAAAAGACCGACGGAGGCATTTCAGAGGAATGCAACTTGATTGGAGACTCATGAACTTATTTTTGAAATTGTTCCACGAATCCTCAACATCTTCGCATACCACTAGCCTTACATCAGTCAGCCCAACACAAAGGATTGCAAAGTCTGCTCTTCTCAAGTCAAGTTTCCTTGATTGACTGGCAACAGACCTTATCTTCGCGATCTTGACGGTAAATCTAACCAGCTGGTGATCACTGCCACCGAGCTCTTCACCTACAGAGAGATCCTCAACGATATCATCCTCAGAGGTGAAGACTAAGTCGAGGATATTGTCTCCTCACGTCAGTTCTCTGACCCATTGAGTGGGGAAGTCGTTGATGGCAAACTCCAGGAGTAGCGCGTTCTCGCCCCAGGTTGCTCTGGTTTCCTAGTCAACTTGGCTGTTGAAGTCGCCCATAACGATGCACACTCTGCCTTGAACACGCTCACCCAGAAGCTTTTACAGTTTCCTGAACTTCTCAACGGGTTGGAGAGAGGGTCTGTAAAGCAGCAGGGTCCTGTATCTGACAGGACCTATCTCTAGGTCAACGCCTCAGAGCTCGTGATCGGATATAATGTTAGAGTTCGTAGATTCCATTGTATCCTTGACATACAAAATTACACTGCCACTCTCTCTATCTGGCCTATTTTTGTAAGAGTTGGTAGCCAGGAACCGTGAATTCGCCTTCAAAGTCTCGGTTTGAGGTTTTTATCCACGATTCTGTTATGGCTACCATTTCGGATTCTTCCGTCGCTACGAGGCCACGGAGCTCAGGAAACCTGTTCCTGATTGACCTCGCATTGAACAGAAGAACTTTCAGGGAGTCACCTAATGTAGGACCCCCTATACTCTTCCGTTTCCCGGCTTCTTGGTTTTCGTGGTATCGCACTATTTTTGACAACCTCCGAAAAGGTTGTTTGGGGAGTGGCTCAGGCGTACTGGCGTATGTCTGCCTTCCCATTGGGCCGGAAAATCCTTTGGGTGCGCTCCTCGACATCTTGGATGAGGTTAGCTAGGAAAGCCTTGCCCTTAAAGGAGAGATGCACCCCATCCCTTTGCTAGAGGTCTTTTCTACCATATAATACGGCGTAGGGGTCGACAAAAAAGACACCAACCGCCTTACAGAGGTCTGCAAGGCGCCGGTTTAGCGATATGTTCCTCAAGTGGGAAGTCCGGCTTTCACCCCACCTCGGGAGCATCTCCACCACGACGCGTCTGCGGGTTTTCAATCCACAGTCGTCGACCGCGCCCATAACTGTCTTCATAATTTCGCCTGTAGGGCCTACCCTACCTCCTCTGAGGTAGAGGTCGTTGCCACTTACCATAGGGGCAACGACTGAAGTCTCAGAAATCTGAGACTTCTCGGCCTCAGCTCTTACCTACTTATTCTCACAGCCTGGGAGGCAGCTCACCTTAACGCTTGTGCGAAGGCAGGCCACTAGCAGGGGCTGCAGGCCCCGTGCCTGGGAATCACCCACAAGGCTGACCGTGGCAAATTTGCCTGCTGAGCTCGGAGTCTTTGTTTTCTGAGGCAAGCTCTCCAATTCCTCTCTCTTCCCCGTCACGGTCTTCTCAGTCTTTTTCTTCTTCTTCTTCTTCTTCTTCTTCTTCTTATTTTTCTTCTTCTTCCTCTTCTTCTCTATCATCTTTACCCCCTTTTCTTCCTTTTCAATAACTTCTTTTACCTTTTCTTCTTCTATTTCTTTCTCTTCTTCTTTCTTCTTTCCCTTTTTAGTCTTTTTTATTTTTCTTTTTTCCTTTTGGCATTTCTGCCACATTAGGGCCCGGCCTCTCTGCAGAGGTGGTGTTTGCCACAGGACTTAAGAGCTCGTTTAACTTCTCTTCGAGCCTGCGGATCTGGTCGGCGTGCTCCTCCTCCGGCCTCTCTATTTTCTTTTCGAAGTCTGCAGTCCTCTCCTTGTAGTAGGCCAGTACTTATTCCACTTCCTTCTTTAAGATGCAAGTGGTGCATACACTGCCTGGGTGGCATTTCGCATAACAGCCCTTCGGGAAGTCAACGCAACACTTGTCCTTATTACATGTGGCACACGTGAATTTTAGCGCTGCTGGACCTTTCTTGCTTGCTATTTTGAAAACTCTATATTTCTTAAGTTTGTGACCAATCAATATATAAAAAGAGGGGTTTGGTTAATTCTTCCCGCGTAAGTCGCTAACGCTTATTGATCGGAGTCGTTTCGGAGTCTTCCAGAAGGCACGCTCCATGTGCTGCTATTCGTCCGACCGAGCCGTCAAGCCTCGGCATGCCGTGGCTCCCAACCAAGCAGAACAGACGGTCCCAGAAGGGGCCATCGATTTGTCACCAGGTGAACAACAACGAAGCACGTCCCTTACTAAACTCCTACTAGTTCCATTCACAACGGCTAGGATCTCATAGTAGCGTTCAATGGAAATCCCGCAACACCAAGAAACACGAGCTAAGGCTTTTTGTTGGCCTGGCAACCAACATGGAAACAAAGGGCCGTCACCTCGGAGCAATGCTACCAAAAGCACCGGTCAACGGTCACTGGAAATGGTCAGTAATTAAGCGCCAGGGAATGGATTAAAGGGGCAGTACCCTCATCCTATTTATCGTGCCTCAACGCCTAAGACCCCTCAAGTCCTAGTCTCTCGCAACCAGTGGGCGTCGATTGGCGTTGTTTATAGAGGTTCCGAAGCCTCTCTTCTGACGCATGAGGTAGCTGCTAGGTCCTTACATGTGGATAGATGAAAGAAAGGGCAAGAGTGACATCATAGGAATAGGGGTTTTTTTTCTTCTTTTTTTGTTTAAGTAGAAGAAATAGGATTAAAGTAAAAAAAAAAGGAAGGATAGAGTAGGATAAAGAAAGACGCACTTAGTCTGAAACCTCATTTCCGACCAAATCGACAAGGGAAACCCTGCCAGGGGTACCATAAGATAGGTACCCCCGCCGGCATAGCTCGAAAAGTCAAGGGTACGCACAAGCTCTCTTCCCGCGACAAGGGGTCGTCAGCTCACTAACTCTCTCTCTCTAAAAAAGAGAGAGAGTGAGAGAGAAGATGAAGTAGAAGAAAATACAGACCTACTACTCAAGAAGAATAGTGAGAGAAAAAATTCAGGTAAAGTAACCAGGAAGAATAAGGAGGAGAAAAATCACGACCCACTTCACAAAGAGAAGAAGGAGAAGAAAAAAGGACCAAGCAATAAAAAAGAACAAGGAGCAAAGTATACAGAGCAGGTACTCAAGAGGAAGAAGAAAAATACACATCGGTACTCAAAAAGAAGGAAAGAATAAATACAGAATGGTACTCAAGAAGAAGGAGAAGAAAAATACGGATCAGTACTCAAGAAGAAGGACAGGATTAATACAAATTGGTAGTAAAGAAGAAGGAGAGTATAAATATAGATCGGTAGTGACGAAGAAGGAGAGGATAAATACAGGTCGGTAGTGAAGAAGACAGAGAGGATAAATAGAGATCGTTAATCAAGAAGAAGGAGATGATAAATACAGATTGGTATTAAAGGATTAGGAGAGGAAAAATACAGATCAGTACTAAAGAAAACGGAGAAGAGGAATACAGATCGGTACTGAAGAAGAAGGAGGGGATAAACCACAATCTGTACTCATAAAAAAGGAGAGAATAAATACAGATTGGTAATGAAGAAGAAGGAGACGATAAATACAAATCGGAACTGAAGAAGAAGGAGACGCTAAATACAGATCAGTACTAAGATAGAAGGAGAGACTAAAAACAGATATGAGTACTCAAGAAGAAGAAGAGGATAAATACAGCTAGGTACTGAATAATTAGGAGAGAATAGAGACAGATCGCTAGTGAAGAAGAAGGAGGGGATAAATACAGATCGGCGAGTATAAATACAGGTCTGTACTGAAGAAGAAAGAGAGGATGAATACAGCTGGGTACTCAAGAAGAAAGAGAGGGTAGATACACCTCCGTACTGAAGAAGAACGAGAGAAAAAATACAGAGCGGTACTGAAGAAGAAGCAGAGGATAAACGCAAATCGGTACAAAAGATGAAGAAGAGGGTGAATACAGATCGGTACCTAAGAAGAAGCAGGGGATGAATACAAATCGGTACTGAAGATGAAGGGAAGGATAAATATATATCGGTACTGAAGAAAAAGGAGAGTATAAATACACATCGATACTGAAGAGAAGAACGGGGATAAATGCAGCTGGGTATTCAAGAAGAAAGAGAGGATGAAAACAGCCCGGTACTGAAGAAGAAGCAGTGGATAAATACAGACCGGGACGCAAGAAGAATGAGAGCATAAATACAGATCGGTAGTGAAGAAGAAGGAAATGATAAATACAAATCGGTTTTCAAGAAGGGGAAGAATATAAATAGATATCTGGCTGAAGAAGAAGTAGAGGATAAATACAGATCGTTACTCAAGAAGAAGGAGAGGATAAAGACAGATCGATACTCAAGAAGAAGAAGCTGATATATAGAGAGCGGTACGAAAAAAGATGCTAGTGATAAATATAGATCGGAACTCAAGAAGAAAGAGAGGATCAATGAGGATCGGTAGTGAAGAAGAAGAGGAGGATGAATACAGATTGATAGTGAAGAAGAAGGAGAGGATAAATTCAGATGGTACTGAAGAAGAAGGGGAAGAAAACACAGATCGGTACTCAAGAAGAAGAAGAGGATAAATAGAGATCGCTAATCAAGAAGAATTAGAGGATAAATACAGATAGGTACTCGGATAACTGTACTCAAGAAGAAAAAAAAGATAAATATAGATCAGGTACTCAAAAAAAAGGAGAAGACAAAAACAGACCTGCCACTCAAGAAGAATACTGAGAGAAAACATTCAGGTCAAGTACGCAAGAAGAATAAGAAGGAGAAAAATAAAGACTTACTTCTCAAAGAGAAGAAGGATAAGAAACTAAGACCAAGCAATCAGAAAAACAAGGAGCAAAAAGTACACACGAGGTATTCGAGAGGAAGAAGAAAAATATAAACCAGGTACTGAAAAAGAAGGAGAAAAATACAGACCATCTACAGCAGAAGAAGAAAGAGAAGAAAAATACAGATCGGTACTCAAGAAGGAGGAGAGGATAAATACAGAATGGTACTCAAGAAGAAGGAGAAGGAAAATACAGATCGGTACTCAGGAGGAAGAAGGACAGGATTAATACAGATCGGTAGTGAAGAAAAAGGAGAAGATAAATACAAAAGGCTACTTAAGAAGGAGGAGAGGATAAATTCACATCTGACTGAAGAAAATGCAGAGGATATATAGAGATCGGTACTCAAGAAGAAGAAGAGGATAAATACAGATCGGTATTCAAGAAGAGGAGAGGATATATAAAGAGCGGTACTGCAAAAGAAGCAGATGATTAAAAGAGATCGGTAGTAAAGAGGAAGGAAAGAATAAATAGAGATCAGTAGTGAAGAAGAAAGAGAGGATAAATACAGATCGATAGTGAAGAAGAGGTAGATGATAAATACAAATCGGTGGTGAACAAGAAGGAGAGGATGAATACAGATCGGTAGTGAGGAAGAAGCAGAGCATAAATACTGATCGTTAATGAAGATGAAGGAGAGGATAAATATAGAACAGTACTGAAGAAGAAGTAGAGGATAAATACAGATCGGTAGTGTAAAAGAAGGAGAAGAAAAATACAGATCACTACTGAAGAATAGGATGAGGATAAATACAGATCGCTACTCAATAATAATTAGAGTATAAATACAGATCGGTGTCTAAAGATATCTACTCAAGAAGGATGAAAAAAAAATACAGATTGATACAAAAGAAGAAGGACAGTATAAATCCAGATCAATAATGAGAAGAAGGAGAGCATAAAACATATGGATACTCAAGAAGAAGTAGAGTATAAATAGAGATCGCTAGTGAAAATGATGGATTGGAAAAATACAGATCGGTACTCTTGGAGAAGTAGAAGATAAATACAGATTGAAATGAAAGAAGAAGGAGAGGATAAATACAGATCAGTACTCAAGATGAAAGAGAAGATAAATACACCTCGGTACTGATGAAAAAGTAGAGGATAAATAAAGATCGGTATTGAACAAGAATGAGAGGATAAACACAGACCGGTACAAGAGTTTAAGGAGAGGATTCATATAAATCACGAATCAAGGAGAAACAGGGAAAAATACAGATCAGTACTGAATATAATGGGGAGGATAAATATATATCGGTCTTTTGCAGTCTCCTTTTTTTCTTATGTTCTTATGTTCTTATAAATTTGGCCCCCTACTAAAGCGGAACGAGAGCATAAATACAGAATGGAGGGGAACAAGTAGGAGAGGATAAATACAGATCGATACTTAAGAAGTAGAAGAGGAAAAATACACATCTGAGTGAAGCAAAGGAGAGGATACATACAGAACGTTAGTCAAGAAGAAAAAGAGGAAATAGACAGAGCAGTACTGCAAACTAAGTAGATGATAAATATAGATCAGTAGTGAAGAAAAAGATGAGGATAAATACAGATCAGTAGTGAAGATGAAGGAGAGGAAAAATACAGATCGATAGTGAATAAGAATAAGATGGTACATACATATAGGAAGTGAAATAGAAGGAGATGATAAATACAGATCTGTAATGAAGATGAGGTATAGAATAAATGCAGATCGCTACTAAAGATGAAGGAGAGCATAAATACCGATTGGTATATTAAAAGAAGGAAGAGAATAATACAGATCACTACTGAAAAATATAGCGACGAAAAAATACAGATCGTTACTCAAGAAGAATTAGAGAATAAATACAGTTGGAAACACAAAGATATCTACTAAAGCAGAAGGAGAAGAAAAATACAGATCAAAACTAAACAAGAAGGAGATAGTCAGAAGAAGCAGAGGATAAATAGCGATCGATAAGGAAGAAGAAGGATTGGATAAATACAGATCGCTTCTAAAGGTGAAAGATAGGATAAATAAAGATCGGCACTCAAGAAGAAAAAGAAGATAAATACAGATCGGTACTCAAGACGAGGAGAGGATAAATACAGAGCGGCACTGGCGAAGAAGGAGATGATAAATACAGATGGGTATTGAAAAAAATGGAGAGGAAAAATACAGATTGTTACTGAAGACGAAGGATAGGCTAAATACAGATAGGTAGTGAAGAAGAAGGAGAATATAAATACAGATCAATACTGAAGAAGAAGGAGAGGATAAATACAGATCGGTATTGAGGAAGAAGGACGGGTTAAATACAGATGGGTACTCAAGAAGAAAGAGAGGATAAATACATCTCGGTACAGAAGAAGGAGAGGATAAATACAGATCGGAACTCAATAAGAAGGAGATGGTGAACACAGATCGTTCCAATAATGAAGAAGAGGATAAATACAGATCGGTACTCAAGAAAAAGGAGGGGATAAATACAGATTGGTAATGAAAAAAAGAAGAGTATAAATATATATTGGTACTCAAGAAGAGGGAGAGGATAAATACAGTTCAGTACTTAAGAAGGAGAGAATAAATACAAAACGGATCTGAATAAGAAGTAGAATAAATTACAGATCAATATTTAATAACAAGGAGAGAATAAATTTATATGGCTACTCAAGGAATTAAAGGATAAATACAGATCGGTACTGGACGATCTGTACTCAAGAAGAAGCACAAGATGAATACACATCAGGGACTCAAGGAGATGAATTAGAAGACACAAATAGACCTGCTTCTTCAGAAGAATACTGGGGGAAAAATACAGGTCAAGTACCTAAGAAGAATAAAAAAGGGAAGAATAAATACCAACATCTCAAAAAGAAGACGGAAAAGAAAATATGAAGGAGCAATAAAAAAGAACTAGGAGGTAAAAACCAGACAAGGTACTAAATAAGAAGAAAGACACAAACTAGGTCCTGAAAATTGGAAGGAGATAAATATTGACCATCTACACAAGAAAAAGAAGAAGAAGAAAAATACAGATAGGGACTCAAGAAGAAGGAGAGGTTTAAATACATAATATTAATCAAGAAGAAGGAGAAGAAAAATATATTTCGTTAGTGAAAAAGAAGGAGAGGATAAATACAGATCGGTAGTGAATCAAAAGTTGAGGATAAATACAGAACGGTAGTTAAGAAGAAGGGGAGGAAAGACAGATTGGTACTCAACAACAAGCAGATGATAAATACAGATCGGTACTGACAAAGAATTAGATGATAAATACAGATGGGTATTGAAGAATATGGAGACGAGAAATACAGATCTGTACTGAAGAAGAAGGAGGGGATAAACCCTAATCGGTACTCGTGAAGAAGGAGAGGAAAAATACTGAGTGGTACTGAAGAAGAAGGAGAGGATAAAGAGAGATCGTTTCTGAAGAAGAAGGATAGGATGAATACAGATCGATACTAAGATAGAAGGAGAGGATAAAAACAGATGGGTACTCAAGAAAATGGATAGAATAAAGAGACCTAGGTAGTGAATAAGAAGGAGTTGATAAATACAGAACGGTACTGAAAAAGATAGAGTAGATAAATACAGATCGGTACTCAAGAAGAAGGAAGTGATAAATACCGAATGGTCCTACAGAAATAGTAGAGGATAAATATATATCAGCACTGAAGAAGAAGGATAGCATAAATACAGATCGCTACTGAAGTATAATGAGAGGATAAATACAGATCGGTACTCAAGAAGAAGGAGAGGATAAATACATATCAGGTTCTCAAGAATATGAACTAAAAGACAAATATAGACCTGCTACCTAATAAGAATAGTGAGAGAAAAAATACACGTTAAGTGCCCAAGAAGAATAAGAAGCAGAAAAATAAAGACCTACGTCTCAAAAAGAAGAGAAAAAGTAAAAATGCCAAACCATGAAAAAGAACAAGGAGGAAAAAAAATACAGACCACCTACTCAAGATGAAGAAAATTACAAACCAGGTACTGAAAAAGTGGAGGGAGATAATAAAGACCACATATACAAGAAGAATCAAGAGAAGAAAAATACAGATCGGAACTCAAGAAGAAGAAGAGGATAAATAAAGATCGGTAGTGAAGAAGAAGGAGAAGAAAAATACAGATTGTTACTGAAGAATAAGGAAACGATAAAGACAGATAGCTACTCAAGAATAATTAGAAGATAAATACAGATAGGTACCCAAAGATCTCTACTCAAAAAGAAGGAGTAGATATATTCAGATCAGTTACTCAATGAGATAAATAAGAAGAAAATACAAACCTGTTATTCAAGGAGAATAGTGAGAGAAAATATACAGGTCAAGTACCGAAGAAGAAAAGGAAGGAGAAAAATAAATACCCACTTCTCAAAAAGAAGAATGCCTAGAAAATAAGTCAAAGTAATCAAAATAACAAATGGAAAGAATACAGAGCAGGTACTCAAGGAGATGAAGAAAATACAAACCAGGTACTGAAAAAGAAGAAAGGGAAAAATACAGATCATCGACACTAGAAAAAGAAGGAGAAAAAAAATACTGATCAGAAATCAAGAAGAAGGATAGAATAAATACAGAACGGTACTCAAGAAGAAGTATTAAATATACGGATCGGTACTAAAGAAGAAGGAGAAGAAAAATGCGGATCGGTACAGTAGAAGAAGAAGAAAATAAACATAGATTGCTACTCAAGAAGAATTAGAGGATAAATACAGATCGGTACTCAAAGATTTGTACTCAAAAAGAAGGAGAAGATACATACAGATGAGTTACTAAGGTAGATGAAGTAGTAGACAAATACTGACTTGCTACTAAAGTAGAAATGTGAGAGAAAGAATATGGGTCAAGTACCCAAGAAGTATAAGAAGGAGAATAATAAAGACCCATTTCTTAAAAAGAAGAAGGAAAAAGAGACCAAACAAAGAAAAAGAAAAAGGAGAAAAATTATACACCAGGTACTCAAGAAGAAGAAGAAAGATACAAAACCGTTAATGAAAAAGAAGAACGAGAAAATACAGACCATCTACACAATAAGAAGTAGGAGAAGAAAAATATAGATCGGTACTCAATAAGAAGAAGAGGATAAATACACAATGGTACCCCAAAAAAGGCAGAAGAAAGTACAGATCTGTACTCAAGAAGAAGGAGAGGATAAATACAGATCGCTAGTGACAAAAAAGGAGAGGATAAATGCAGATCGGTACTAAAGAAGAAGGATAGGATGAATACAGATCAATACTTAGGAAGAAGGACGGGTTAAATGAAGATAGGTACTCAAGAAGAAAGAGAGGTTAAATACACCCAGGTACTGAAGAAGAAGGAGAGGATAAATACAGATCGGTACTAAAAAAGAAGGATAGGACGAACACTGATATAATTAAGGAGAAAATAAATACAGATCGCTGCTACTCAAGAAGCACTTTAAGATGAATACAGATTGGTTCTGAAGAAAAAGGAGAGTATAAATATATATTAGTATTGAAGAAGAAGGATAGGATAAATACATATCGGTACTGAAGAATAAAGAGAAGGTGAATAAAGATCGGTACTCAAGAAAAACGAGAGGATAAATACAGATCGGATCTGAATAAGAAGGAGAAGAAAAATACAGATCAGTATTCAATAACAAGGAGAGAATCAAACATTTCGCTACTCAAGAAGAATTATAGGATAAAGTCAGATCAGTACTGAATGATCTGTACTCAATAAGAAGGAGAAGATAAATACATATGAGGTACTCAAGAAGATGAACTATAAGACACATATAGACCTGCTACTTAAGAAGAATAGTGCGTAAAAAAATACAGGTCAAGTACCGAAAAAGAATAAGAAGGATAAAAATAAAGACCAACGTTTCAAAACGAAGAAGGAAAAGAAAATAAGAACAAGCACTTAAAAAGAACAAGGATGAAAACACCAGACCAGGTAATCAAGAAGAAGAAAAATACAAACTAGGTCTTGAAAAAGTGAAAGGAGATAAATACAGACCATCCACACACAAGAAGAAGGAGAAGAAAAATACAGATCGGGACTCAGAAACAAGGAGAGGATAAATACAGAATGTTACGCAAGAAGAAGGAGAAGAAAAATACATTTCGTTAGTGAAGAAGAATGAGAGGATAAATACAGATCGGTAGTGAATCGGAAGGAGAGGATAAATACAGATCGGTAGTCAAGAAGAAAGAGAGGATAAAGACAGATCGGTACTCAATAACAAGCAGAGGATAAATACAGATCGGTCGTGAAAAAGAAGTTAGGATAAATACAGTCCGGTACTGACGAAGAAGGAGATGATAAATACAGATGGATATTGAAAAATAAGGAGAGGAAAAATACAGAACTCTACTAAAGAAGAAGGAGGGGATAAACCCTAATCGGTACTCATTAAGAAGGAGAGGAAAAATATTGATCGGTACTGAAGAAGAATGAGAGGATAAAGAGGGATCAGTTCTGAAGAAGAAGGATAAGATGAATACGGATCGGTACTGAGGAAGAAGGAGAGGATAAAAACAGTTGGGTACTCAAGAAGAAGGAAAGGATAAATAGAGTTAGTTACTGAATAAGAAAGAGTTGATAAATACAGAACGGTAGTGAAGAAGAAGGAGAACATAAATACCGATCGGTACTCATGAGGAAGAAGAGTATAAATACAGATCGATACCTAAGAAGAAGGAGAGTATAAAACAGATCGGTGCTGAATAAGATAGAAGGGATAAATACAGAAGGATACTCGAGAACAAGGAGTGGATAAATACAGCTCATTACTGAAGAAGATGGATAGGATAAATACAGATTTGTACTGAAGACTAAGGAGAGGATAAACACAGATCGGTACTAAAGATGAAGTAGGGGATAAATACAGATCGGTCCTGAAGATATGTGAGGGGATAAATACAGATCGGTCCTGAAGAAATAGGAGAGGATAAATATATATCGGTCCTGAAGAAGCAGGATAGGATAAATACAGATCGGTATTGAAGAATAAGGAGAGAAGATAAACAGATAAGTACTCAAGAAGAAGGAGTGGATAAATACATATCAGGTACTCAAGAAGATGAACTAGAAGACAAATATAGACCTGTTACTTAAGAAGAATAATTTGAGAAAAATACAGGTCAAGTATCCAAGGTGAATAAGAAGCAGAAAAATAAAGACTAACGTCTCAAAGAGAAGAATGAAAAGAAAATAAGTCCTGTCAATCAAAAAGAACAAGGAGTAAAATAATACAGACCAGGTACTCAAGAAGCAGAAAAATACAAACTAGGTACTGAAAAAGTGGAAGGAGAAAAACATAGACCATCTACCCAAGAAGTAGAATAAGAAAAATACAGATCGGTACTCAAGAACAAGGAGAGGATAAATACAGAATGTTACTCAAGAAGTAGGAGAAGAAAAATGGATTTCGTTAGTAAAGATGAAGGAGAGTATAAATACCGATCGGTAGTGAATCGGAATGAGAGGATAAATACAGATCGGTAGTGAAGAAGAAAGAGAGGATAAAGAGAGATCGGTACTCACTAACAAGCAGAGGATAAATACAGATCGCTACTGAAGAATAGAGTGCGATAAATATAGATCGGTACTAACGAAGAAGAAGATAATAAATACAGATGGCTATTGAAAAAATAAGGAGAGGAAAAATACAGATTGGTACTGAAGAAGAAGGAGAGGATAACCTTAATCGGTACTCATAAAAAGGAGAGGAAAAATACAGATTGATACTGACGAAGAAGGCGAGGATCAAGAGAGATCGGTACTGAAGAAGAATGAGAGGATGAATACGGATTGGTACTGATAAATAAGGAGAGGATATAAACAGATGTGTACTCAATAAGAATGAGAGGATAAATACAGCCTGCTACTGAAGAAGGAGGAGGCAATAAATACAGATGGGTACTCAAGAAGAAGGAGTGGATAATTACAGCTCGTTATTTAAGAAGCTGGAGAGGATAAATACAGATCGGTAGTGAAGAAAGAGGGGATAAACACAGATTGGTTCTAAAGAAGAAGGAGAAGATGAATACAGATCGTTACTCAAGAAGTAGGATGGGATAAATACAGTTCGGTACTGAAGAAATAGGTGAGGCTAAATATATATATATATATATATATATATATATATATATATATATATAATATATCGGTACTGAAGATCCTGTTTTACTTTATTTCTTTTTAGACATCTTCAGCCATTATTTTAGAGCTTGTGGGTTGCTGATTAGAAACGAAAAATATGACGTTTCAAATGATATATATAATATAGATGTCGAGATTAAAATTACGGATGTGTAATGTATCCAGGTAACTATAAAGAGATTACCAAACTGGTTATAATTTTTTCTGATAAGTAAAATCTTTAACACAAAGTTCTGTTTTCATAGCACCTGACAAATAGACAAGAGTGTGTTTTTTCTACAGAATTCCTTCAATGGCTGAATTGATTAAGATTTGATTAAATTGGAACGTTTGAATATTGCAGCAATGGCAGGGAAGGAACGTCTAACGCTTGTCTCTCTTTACTTCTCTCTCGCTCTGTTTACCTTTCTCTTTGAAAATCTTTTATCTTTTACTTATTTATTGAATCCATGAAGACATATTCAGTAATTAAACACCCTTAGTTGACATATTAATTTATACTGTATATTATACCACTAAAAGAGAGAATGAAGTTATATTTCAACATAATATACCTGTTAGATATTTGCAAATAACTGATTGCTCTGTATATGATAAATAAATAAATCCTGATGTACAGACCGGAAAAGTAATTTATAAATTAATCCAAACTTATTTTAGTTGTTATAATATTCAAATAACGAAATTTGCATACGTTTCTTTTATGTGGTAGCAAAATTTTACCAATATTTTTCGAATACACCAGCGAAATTTTCGAACGAATATCTAAATTCCTGTGATTAGGAGTTCCAATGGGAATAACTTTAGAATATAGCGCAATTATGAATTTTGATAGAGGCAGAGGGTTGACTAAGTCAATCAATCATGACTTTTGTACACTTCTTAGAAAGCCGTTCATGAGTTTTCAAAGCACTTTACTCTCATCATAATCTTCTAGAAATTTCTGAACTCTCTTTAACTTTTCTTTAATTGCCCGTGAATTAATCTAATTTGGAATCATGCGACAAATAAAATTTATTAATATTTGTGATAGTTTTAAGATAACATTCATATTTGCTCACTATATCTAAAGTGAATCTCAGATAAGGCAGTAATGACTGACAAGATTTTTTTTGTTTTAGTTTCGATTTAATGAGAGGCGATTTTATTATATATGTCTATCGTGAATAACATGACTTTATTGAGGACAGCGAAATCTTACCCAGGTGCAAAGGTCGTAAATGGTAAATGTGAAAGTTTCGAAGGAACAACCCAGAACATTTCTTTCAACATTGATGCGAAAAGACACCCTTTGTTTTTGGTCCTACGAACTAGTTAACTAGTTACCTAATATCAGTCGCTGATGAGTTAATAAATAGGGTAGAGATACTCTTTATCCAGTCTTAACCCTTTATCCCTACCTCCCTCTCCTGGCTAAGCACTAAGTAGTTCTCGCATCCCTGTTGCCACTGTCATAATAATATAATGGTATCAATAACTATAGTTCCATTACGCTTCTATCCTTTATGTATATATTTACATATTCGTATTTAAAAAACTCTTTCATTAAAGTTAATAGACAAATACAATTCCCTACCAGGAGGGCATTTAGTTATGTGCAATATGGCCAGCTACCCAGGGCGGCATGGATTCCCGAGGGAAATTACATTCTCTTGTAAATATGTGGATTATTCTATTGGTAAAATAAGGTTGTGCAATTAAGCTCATTGAATCACTATTTGCTTTATATTTATATACTATTTATATCCATCTTTCCTTTTTTTATTTATGGTAATTATTGTATATACTTTGTGTACCTATTTATGAAAAAAGGTTAATTTTTACACCTATAAACAATGATAATTTGTGTTATTGTTTCAAATAGATGAATAATAGTAATAATAAAATAATATTTGCTCCAAACTGTTTTGGGGGTAGGATGAAAAAGTTTAAAGTTGGCATCAAATGGATGGTTCCCCAGGGCGCCGTACCTGCCAAAACCGCCTCTGTTCTCTACGCCACCCAAAGATCAACCATATTTAAATGCAACATCGAATAACCCCTATCAGGCATCTTTCGCACCCCTAAGGGCTGCTAGCACCACCGGTAAGAACCCACGTCAGGAAGTAGTGGATATTTCCATTTTTGGAACGAATTCCATAGACCAAATATATAGGAAAGAGCTGTGCTTCGTCTAAAACGGATTCGTTCCCTCCTGACCTCAACACCCGCAGTTTCTTCTCGCTTCCCCAATACCAGCCGGAGAATCTTCAGTTATATAGTAAGAAGTTAAGAGGAGAAGGTAACACCTGGGAAAGAAACAGAAGAAAGCCAAGAGGAAGAGACCAGTACTAACGACTCGCAATCTGATTTAGAAGAGGAAAGCGAGGCAAAACACAACACCATATCGCGAAGGGCCTCCAAAAGCAGATCCAAAACCCCCAGCCCCATCAAAAAAGGAAAAACAAGAATAAACGTATGGAACCAATCAAGGAAGAAAATCCTAACCATCCACCGACGAAGACAGTGCCTAATAAGGGCCCTAATGAGGACGCTAGACTAAAAGAAGATAAAATAACACCTCACCATGCATAGAGACAACCTAAGAATCATAAACATTAACACCAATGGATGGATAACAAAAAGAGTACAGTACGGAAAACATTTTTAGAACAATTGATGTCGCTATAATCCTAATTTCGGAACATGGACTCAACACAAATGGTTAAACCATGAGAATATGGAATTACGAAGTGTTAGCTATAAACTAACTACTTTCAAGAACGTTACGACGGAGCAGCCATTGCGATAAAAAAAGGTATCAAGTACAAGCAACTCAGAAACCTAGAAGAGGCTTACCTCGCAATTGAGGTAGACATTAGCCTGGGGAAAAGGGTCATTGCCACGGGATATCAAGCCCCGAGGTGCGACTATTTACCCAACCATACTATCACGAGTATATTAGTATATTCGGGTGAAGGGTCCGAACCATTCTAATGGGGGATCTGAATGCACGGTGTGAAGATTCCAGGTATACTCGCACAAATGGAATAGGTGAATGCTTGGACAGGTTCTTGGACAGGAACTTCGTTCAGAGACTTGGTCCCGACTTTCCAACTTACATCACGGAAAGATCAGCCACTAAGCTTGAAATCTCCTCGGCCAATTTCCTCCTCCCTTGAATTATCTCATGTTTCCTGAGATAATTCCTTGTATCGACCATATAGGGATTAACCTACAAATTAATATTAACCCTATAGCAATTCCAGCCCGCGCAAGGAAAGACTATAACAAGGCGAATTGGGATGATTACGAGCGTTAGCTCAGGAACTACATCCCTGCCTACTTGGTTGAAGTAACGCTCGAAGAGATTGACGAGGAAAATGGAAAGGCTAAAGTACCATTTAATAGAGGCGGAAAGACAGTCCATTCCCAAAACCATGAACCGAATAAAATCTGCGTACAAATGAACCGCTCACATGAAAGGTGTTACACCCTGAACTGAAAAAATTATATCAAAGAAGCATTACTACGTGAACATCACGTGAAATAATGTACCGTAGAAGAGAAATCAAAGCAGAACTTAAGATACTAATCTGCAAACGACAGGAATAAAGGTGAAACGAGCCTATCGAGGAATTAGATAGTGAAGTTACTCCAAAGGAATTTTGGACTAAGATCAAAAGACTCAAAGAAATTTCCCAAAAAGAAAAAATGGAGCTTGAAGATACCAACGGTGTACTAAAAGTGGAAGACTACGTAATAGAGGAAATTCTCAGAGAACACTGGCAACAGATCTTCAAAATCAGTGAAGAAGAAAATGAAGACTTTGACATTGATTTTGAAAATCAAATAATAGACGAGCTTAATTAGATCATAGATACGACGCATCTGACCCACCAGGCGATCATGGGAGAAGAAGATGAAGTAAATAAAGTGACGCTAGAAGAACTAGAAAGCGCACTTTACCCTTTTAAACAAAGACCACCAGGTCGATCGGATCTTACGAAGCTCAACTTTGTTAAACCGCCGAGATGCGTCCCGGAAGGATTGCTAAACCTCTTCAATGCCTGCTAAATGTAGGCTACTTTCCCGACGCTTGCAAAACTGCTAAAATGATCTCTATAGCCAAACCTGGAAAAGCCCCGACGAGAAAGGAGAGTTATTGCCCAATATCCCTTCTGGAAATTGGGGGAAAACTCTTCGAGAAAATCCTAGACAGAAGACTCGGCGATCACTTGGAAGAAAACTCGCTGTATAACAACCAGCAGTATGGTTTTTTGCACAAGCAAAAAAGGATCGGTGCTATATTGACATCGTATGCAGAGATGTATCCAAGGTATTTGATAAAGTCTGGATAAGGAGTATACAGTATAAAATCTTGCAACTGGATTTAAACCCCAGGCTCGAGAAGATCCTTTGCGACTACGTCATGGAGGGATCAACATATATCAGTATAGGTAACACAAAAGGGCCCCATTTCCGCTGCACGCAGGATTGCCCCAAGGCAGGTGCCTTTCTCCGACCCTGTATTCGATATATACAGCCGACATCCACGAACCCGTCAACCCCTAGAATCTAAACATTCAATTCGCTGAGGATATCAGTCAAATCATCGTTCCCGGATATCGCAATGCACCTATGCAAGCTCGCATGACTGCCGAAGAAATTAGAAACGTTAACGAATACGAAAACAGGTGGAAGATACGAATCAACCGGGAAAAGTTTAAGATTGTCCTGTTGGGAAGGAAAACCTTAGCAGTTCTAAGAGTGGGGGATAAACGTTAACCCTACACCAATGAGTGCAATGTACTCGGAATGAAAATCACTTCTACCGGGTACAGGAAGCACGTCTCAGATCCGATACTGAAAGCGAAGACGGCAGTCAGAACCCTCTACACTTTTAGAAACCTGAGCATGAAAAAAAAGAGGAAAATATACATGGCACTAATAAGATTAACTCTAATATACCCTTCAGCAACTCTCTAAAGAGTCGCAAAATCGGAACTACAAATGTTGCTAAAAATCAGAACAAATGCGTGTATTTCATCACAAACACAAGAAGAAGTGAAATGAAGAGAGCAAAAGACTTAAATAGAGCGGTGTAGATCTATCCGCTCAACTCTACTAAAAAAGAGAGCAGAAGCCATGAAACAAAAAAATACATCTAATACCACCAACGAGATCAGAGGACTCTTAGATGAAAATCAAAGGAATCTATGCCAAGCAAGATTCCCAAGCAGCGCTAGCGAGCTTGGGAACGAAGTTGTCCCGTTTTATACATAAGAATACGAAACAAATTTCGACCAAAATTACAACCGACACTGAAAATAACTAACCAAATTTAACTTAAAACCTGAACAAGAAAATCTCAACCCAAGAAGACTTTAAAAATAAACAAGAGAAAACAAGAAGAAAAAACAACAAGAAGATAGTACGAAAGTACGAAGAAAACAACGAACAAACAAAAGAAAAATAACAAACAACTATATCAACCCAGGCAGTAAGATTAAAACATAACTAACAAGCTACTCAAAAACATAGAAACGTAAGAAAAACAGTTTAAAAATAAACAAACACAACCAAGAATACGTCACGAACATAAAGGAGAAAACAAATAAAAGAATTCAAAGGCTTGTATATGTGTACATGTAAAATATATGAAGCTACATTAAGACAACAAATAAAACAACAATTACAAAAACATGAAAAAGATTAGTCTGATCTCCAGGCAACTTTGCAATATTTACAACTCTTCTACTTCCTTACTTTTCACCTCTATCATTCTTGTACACCACTATCTCCCACACCCACATTTTCACCACTTCTCCCAAAATATAATACAATATATATCTTCCGCAGAGTTTTCATTTCGCCCAATTTCATCACTTTCTTTATAGATCTCTCTTTACTAACATTATGCCAGTTATGCCCTCGTTGGTTTTTTATTTACATTTAACATAGAAATAATCTAAACAAAGAACATCAAGAAGGGACAAAGAGATGAGTTACTTATTCGGGTACCAAATGATGCAAAGGCTACGATTAAAGATTTCCCCCAAAATTGAGACTTTAAACTCTACAAAAGAGGATTAAATTATTTTCAAGTATCGGTGTAGCATTTTTTACCCCATTCGTACTTAACGTACGAGGGGTGGTCAATAAGTTTTGTAATTCGGATATAAGGAAACGAGATATGAGGAAAAGTGGTTTATTATTTTTCAATATAACTACCCTCGACTTCAATGCACTTCGCCAATTGTCCCTGAGGCTTCGAATTCCATACAACCATAAATCTCCCGACTGCTGTTCAATCCACTCCTGGACGGCGAGCTGGACATCTTCATCGTCCCCAAACCGGCGTCCACGCAGTGCAGCCTCGAGCTGGCGGAATGAAAGTAGTTGCTAGGGGCCAGATTTGGACTGTGGGGAGGATGGTTGAGCTCCTCGAATCCGCACTCGGGAAGGGCAGCTTGTGTAACTCTGGCCTTGTTGGCTTTGACGACGTTGAAGTCGATCATGGGGCGTGAGGTTTCGTCAGGTTTCTAGGGACCCAACGGGCAGGTACCTTGGTCATCGCAAAATTGTCGTGGATGATGTTGATAACACTATCATGTGACATTCCAAGTTCTCGCTCGATTTCTCCGACCTTCACCCGTCGATTTTCGAGGATGATCCTCTCCACACGGGCCACATTGTCCTCGTTGGTCACATCTGACGGGCGTCCTAAACGGGGTTAATCTTCAAAGGACTCACGACCATGGCGGAACTCCCTATTCCAGCGAGCAATGGTTGCATAGGAAGGGGCGGTGTCGGTATACACTGCAACCATGCGTTCATGGATCTCTTTTGCATTCTTGCCTTCCTTGGTCAAAAATTTGATCACTGCGCGGTGCTCAACCTTCTCCATTATTGAAAAATTTGTGACTGACGATCTGCGATCAGCTACTGATTCTTAAATAGACGAGGCAGGAGCGTGCGGCTGCAGTTCCTGACTTGTCATAACTTTTCCTAACACCCCCACAAACAGCCATCCCCCTTCCTCTGTTTTGCCCTACCGATTCGCAAAACATATTCACCGCCCCTAATATCTCACAACGCAATAAGACTCAATCATTTACAACTACCCATGTACCCTATGCGGCCCAAGTTGGGGTCAATGACTTAAATTAGATTACCTAACCTTCTATACTTTAATGTCGAAATTTGTTTTGATTTATTTAATATAACTACTAGTTTCAGAACATAAGAAAAGAAGGAGTCTTCAAAAGTCTAATCAATAGCTCAAACGAGGCGCTCTTGTTCCCATCAATTAATTCTTAAAACTCCAAAGAGAAGAGTTTTACTCACTCGTAGACCTCAATCAAGTCCCCTCAAACTCATCCCCGTTCTAAAGTACGTAGATTTAGTCTCCTAAGCCTTTCACATATGGTAATGAATCAATTTAGTCATCATCTTTACAGGGGCTCAAGCAAACCAATATCCATCTTATAATACAGTGACCAAAGTTACACAGGATAGTTAAGATGAGATCTAACTAATGCTAGGTATAGATTCCGAATGACTTCAACACTCCTATTTCTCACGATCCTCCAATTAAAACCTAATATCCGATTACTTTTATTGCTAGTACTTAAGCACTGCTTTCTCGGCCGGAGGTTGGAACTTACCTAAGTCTCTTTCACATTCTGACTTTTCTAAAACTCTCTTAATCAATTTATAACTATTCAGCGAAGTACACCTAAATATAGATACTAATTACACTAAACTTGTTTAGGTTAAATTCCGTTTGTCATTTCATCAACTATTGTAATATTTTAGTCAATTCGTTCGTCTTGGAATACCTCAACATCAGAGCAAACCGAAATTCTCGTAATCCTACCCAACTTAGTGCAATCAGCAAACTTGCTAAGGTCGCTACTAATGCCTATGTCGAGATCATTAATATAAATCAAGCATAAGAACGGTCCCAACACTCACCCGTGAGGAACCCCACTGTTAACATTCCCCCAGTCAGATCTCATCTATACTATCTCTTTGGTGTCTGTCACGAAGCCACGACTGAATCCACCTAAATATCCTTCCATCGATACCATGAGCTTTAATTTTATTCAAAGTTGTAGGTGGAGCACCCTGTCGAAAACCTTACTGAAATGCAAATAAATAATTCTAATCTCTATCGACACCATCTTACACAATTTTATAAAAAGACAGTAAATTAGCCACACATAATTTGGATCTACAAAAACCGGGTTGAGATTCCTTAATCAACTTTATCTAAGTTATCCCTAATATGAAGATTTCGCTTTAACAGATTCCATCATTTTCCCTACCTCCGAGGTCAAACTCACTGATGTACTGTCCTCACACCCTTAACACCGCCAGGCCGAATTCTATCAGGAACAAGAGATGCCTCCCTAGCTACCCATTTCATTCCTCCATTTTCCATCCTCCACTCTATACTATCTCCATTAGCCCCATTCTTAGCTAACTTAAATGGACTAAACCTTACGATCTCCAGAACTCTCCTTGGATCTCGTGCTATTCTTCTTAAGCTCGTTGACTAACTGTTACAAACTAGCTATCCTTTCTAAATCCTGCGGTCTCTTTATTTTCACTGCATCCTCTCCCAATCCATATAAAAAGAAAAGTGTCCCTATCATTTAACATACAGTACGAAAACTTCAAGATTGAACTTTACTTTCACCTCCTACACTCACTCTCAATCATCCAGCTTTCTCTCACCTCGTTGCACGCAGCCATTTGTAACTAAATACACTCACGAGAGCGAAAGAGCAGTAAACTAATTAACTCATTAAAAAGCTGAAAAGCAACACACTAATTCATTACATGAATTAACTTGGGCATTAAACAAGGCGAGCGCTGATCATAAAAGACTGCACAATAAGAGGGGCTTTCTTTGTGGTGAACAATATTTTTCTTTTTTTTGTGCAGCTCCAGAAGTCTTAGGTTGGGGGGGAAGTCTTTGCAACGGAAAAAAACATTCAATATACACGATTGTATACAGAGATTTTCCGCTCAATAAATGGAAATATTCTTGTGATTATGAACTCCGTTTAAATTAAGGTTGTGCTTGAGTGGGCTATGTGGTCTCTTTAGCGGCAGGACTTAGTTTGATTTAGAAAACGCAGTAGATAGGCTATGTGCTCTATATGGCGACGCAAATAAGGTTAGTTTATATAGCACTAGCTTAGGTTATGCGGTCTCGATGGCTACGAAAATTCGTTTGATTTATCAAACGCTGTGCGTATGCTCTGCGGGCTCTATAGTGACGAAAATTCGGTTTATTTATATGACGCTAATTTAGGCTATGCGCATTCAATGGCTAAGGAAATTTAGTTGAGTTATAAAACACTGCAGAGGCTATGGGGTCTCTATGGCAACCAAAATTCATTTGATTTATTATCTTCTGCGTAGCCTAAGCCTTGCATATATGACCGACCTACCACCGAAGATTAATCATGCAAATTTTGTTGAATAAAACTTATTTCTTTGTCAAAATTTTGTATGTGATCTTCTTTTAAGATGCACATGGGAATGTCAAGGTCTCTTGCTTTCATAACGGGATTAATATTAGTTTCTGTAAAGTTACTCTATCTCTCAAGGTCACCAAGTAGGTTTCTCTTTCCGCTACATTATCCATATACCTTACACACATTTATTTTCATTTTCTCTAACTTCACCATTTATGAAATGTTAAGTTATATGTGGCGGAGAAAGATCTGTTGGTATTCGTTTGTTTAAAAAGGAGTTAAAGAAAGAAAGGATAAATAAGAGAAGACAATGAGAGAAAATCTAAGATACCTATGGAAAGCTAAAGTCTCCGTCAAAAATACAGAGGTTGCATTATTTTTTTCAAGTCAGGTTTTAACACATCATGTTAACGGTGGTATGTTTTATGCTTGCTAAATATTCCACTTTACCAATAAATTTTGAATATATTCTTACACAACGATCAAGAAAAAAATAGGTATTTATTAAAACAGTCTAGATTTATAAAAATATTCTAGACACCAATTTACAAATTACAAATTAGGTTAAAGTGATGAAATTGTGTGGTAGATATATAAAGGTGTGAAGATGTTTTCTAGTTTGCCCTGGTGTTAGGGCATCACTAGCATTCTTCTTATTTGTGTTTTTAATATAAAAAAATTCCACCGTCATTTAAGTAGCTGACTGTCTTTGACAGCCAGTTTCCTCCGTTATAATATATATATATATATATATATATATATATATATATATATATATATATATATATATATATATATATATATATACATATATATATATATATATATATATATATATATATATATATATATATATACATATATATATATATATATATATATATATATATATATATATATATATATATATATATATATATATATATATATATATATGCTGAATCTCAAGTTTTAAGTCTTAGTATGCCTCTTTTATTTGGGCACTTCACCTCTTTTTATCGTTTATTTATAGTTGACATGATTTAATTTTCAAATGGGAATTGGGAATTGGGCACTTCGCCTCTTTTTATTCTGATATGTTATTTATTTTTTGATCAATTGGTTTGGGCACTTCGCCTCTTTTATATTTAAAATTAATTAAATTTTTACTTTATACTATGTTTATCTTGGGGGGAGGATCTTTAGTGTGGGCACTTAGCCTCTTTTGCAATTATTGTCTATAGTTGTTGATTTTTTGAAGTCATAATACATCGGAGTAGTGGACTACTACTACGTATACATAGGTAGTACCACTTCTCTCGCGCATGTTCTACTACTAAGGAACAGAGCAGTTCTACCTATAGTGCGTCTACGGTTCACACGTATATTTAAGTTAAGGTTCATATTCGGGAGTATCACTTGGTCGATCTTGTCCCAAGTCTTTCTCCCTAGCCTTTGGATCTCCGTATTGATCGGCTTTAGACCAATTCTTTGGTGTAGAACCGATTGCCGAATACGGTCGATCCTTCGCGTGCCAGTGATCAGCCGAGTGGCACTATTTTGCACCCTCTGCATCATTCTGAAAGATGTGCAGCTTGCCATCTGCGTGATCACGGCCGGGTACACTAGGACTGAGCGTACCAAGGCCATATACAGCTTATTGATATTTAGCACGCTGAGGCCTCGGAAACGGTAAAGTTTCCTCAGCTCTCTTTTGGCTAGGGAGACTCTGGTTTTGATGTGCGTCTTGTATTCCGCCTTTAAGAGTTGTAAGCCCAGGACTTTACCCTCATTGGAGTACGGATAGATTTCGTTGTTGACGATGACGTCGTCTACTTTCCGGCGGTTCATAGGAATGATAGTGAACTTCTGGCGGTTGGTTTTAATTTTCCACTTCTCATATCTGTTGATATTTTCAATTTCGACAGCTGTCGCCCTCGCCTGACTTCCAGAGTCCCTGAATGAACTCAGGACGATTTGGGTGATGTCATTTGCGTATTGCAGATACATCGAATCATACCTCACTGGAGCAGGCAGGTCGATCGTGTACACTAGGAAAAGCAGAGGGCTAAGACAGCTGCATTGTGGAACTCCCGCCTCGAGTTCGAATTCTGGTCCTTTGCAGCCTTCGATTGCAATTCAGGCTCTCCTATCGGAGACATAGTTGCAAAGGACCCTTTCCAGGAGTAGGTTAAGCTAAAGGTTGAGGATCTTGAACTGTAATCCTCTCAGCCAAACCTTATCGAAAGCTTTCTTTACATCTCACAGCACCACGTCTACGTACCTCCTCTCAGCTTCACTGCAAGCGAGTTTTTCCGCAAGGAGGGCGAGGGCTGTTTCCGTTCCTCGTCCCTTGCGGAACCCGTGCTGCTGAGGGTTGTGGGCTCCCAGCTCGGCTAGTTGTTCTTGAAGACTGCCAGCTAGGAGTCTCTCGTAGACTTTCGCAACGATCTCCAGCAGGGCGATTGGCCTGTAATTTACCAGTTGATCAGGGGGTTTTCCTCCCTTGGGTATGAAGATTACCTTAGCAATCTTGAAACCTTCCGGGAAGTAGCCCGTGTTCAGGGAAGCGTTGTAGATGTTAACGATTCCCTAAATGATCTGCTGTGGGGCGTTAACCAAGTTGTTTCTGGTGACACCCGTCCAGCCTAGTGCCTTTTGTCGAAAGGCTTTTACAGTGGTCATGACCTCCTCTGATGTTATGGGACGTCCGTGGCCCGCCATCTCCCTGCCTTCGTTGACTTGATGTAGTGGGTGCGTGTGATGCATTTCCTGATTTAGTTCTTCAATCAGTTGGCCTTTGAATTCCTGGTCGAACTCGTCGTTTTCCTCAGGGGTAATCCTGAAAACGTTTTTCCAGCAGTTCCTGAACATGTCTTCGAGAACCACCGGGTTCTCTATGTAGATTCCGTTCTCCTTTATCCGAGCCTCTGGTCTAGGTGCAAGTCCCTTTAAGTTCTTGACTTGGTGCCAGAATTTTCCCGGGCTAAGCTCGCTGTCGACTTTGGCTATCAAACTGTTCCATATCTCCTCCTGTTGGAGGTTGATGGCCTCTCTAAGCTCTGAGCTTAGGCGTTGAAGGAGCGAGCTTCTTTCCCGGTTGGGACCGTCTCGTCCTACTTCTTCGTACACTTCCCTGTGAACGCGAGCGATATCTCTCATCTCCTCTGTCCATCTGGGCTGAGGAGGTGTTTTATATCCTGTTATGGGTATGCTCTCGCGGTCCGGATTTAGTATGGACGTTGTAATCCTTTCCAGCTCCCTGTCTATCTCCTCTAACGACGCCGTGCTGAAGTCAGCTGGCGCATATTCACTGAGTCGTTGCTTGTAACGATCCCAGTTTGCCAGGGCGTAGTTTTTCCGGAGAGGGGCTGGGAGCTGGATTGGCGCGAAAGATACCGTGGTGAGAATCGCTATGTGATCACTAGGGACTGTTGGGCCTAGCTCACTATAGTAGTTGAAAGGGAACCTTCACTTGTTAGGATTATGTCAGGCACCAATTTATTCTCTAAATGCAAGTAAATATTCCAGATATAGTAACAAATCAAGAGTGTATACACTACATGATACTTCATGGTGAAGTAAATAATAGGTAATATCAGAATAAAGAAAAAGAATAAGTTTATCATTTTTTTAAATTTCGTGACTTAATTAGGATAACATTTTTAAAGATTGAAAACATTACAAATCGATTTATTTCAATCTGGTTTGATTTTTTGCATCTATCAACTTTGGGCCTGACCTATAAAGATGATTTCATTCAGATATCGTCAAATTTGTTTAACTATCTTTCATTGATGTAATCTCATACAAAAATAATTATTTATATGATTTTTAGCTCGATGGTTAATTTAATCTTATAAAAATTGGACATTTTATTCAGGAAGCCTTAATTATTAAACTAAAAAAAAAACGTAAAAGACAAAGAAGTTGAATGGAGTTAGAAAACCTGATTATTAAACTAAAAAACCCGTAAGAGCAAAAGAGCTTGAATGGAGTTAAGAAACCTAATTATTAAACTAAAAGAAACCCGGAAAAGCCAAGGAGATTTAATGGAGTTAGGAAACCGAATTATTAAACGAAGGAAACCCATAAATGCCAAAGAGGTTGAATGGAGTTAGGAAACTTAATAAATCAAAAAGAACCCATAAAAGCCAAAGAGGTAGAATGGAGTCAGGAAACCTAATTATTAAACTAAATGAACTAACTAAAAGCCAAAGAGGCTGATGAAGTTAGAAAACTAATAAAACTAAAAGAAACCCGTAAAAGCCAAAGAGGTTGAATGAAGATAGGAAAACTAATTATTAAACAAAAAGAAACCCATAAAAGTCTAAGAAGTTTAATGGAGTTAGGAAACCTAATTATTAAACTAAAATAAACCCATAAAAGCCAAACAGGTTAAATGGAGTTAGGAAACATAATTATTAAGCTAAAAAAAAACCGTAAAAGAAAAAAAAGGTTGAATGGAGACAGGAAACCTGTTTATTAAGCCATAAAAAAGAAACCCATTAAAAATGAAGACGTTGAATGGAGTTAGGAAACCTAATTATTAAGCTAAGAGAAACCCATAAAGCCAAAGAGTTCAATGGAATTCGGAAACCTAATTATTAAACTCAATAAAACGTAGAATCAAAAGAGGTTGAATTGAGTTAGGAAATCTATTAAAGTAAAAGAAACACGCAAAAGCCAAAGAGGTAGAATGGAGTCAGAAAACCTAATTATTAAACTAAAAGAAACAACTAAAAGCGAAAGAGGTTGAATGGAGTTAGGAAAACTAATGAAACTAAGAGAAACCCGTAAAAGCCAAAGAGCTTGAATGGAGTTAGGACACCTAATTATTAAACTAAAAGAAACCCATAAAAGCCAAAGAGGATAAATGGAGTTACGAAACCTAATTATTAAGCTAAAAGAAAGCCATAAAACCAAAGAGGTTGAATGGAATTAGGAAACCTAATTATTAAACTGAAAGAAACAACTAAAAGCCAAAGAGGTTAAATCGAGTTAGAAAATTTAATAAATCTAACAGAAACCTGTAAAAGCAAAAGAGGTTGATTAGAGTTAGGAAACCCAAATATTAAACTAAAAGAGTAACGAAACCTAATCATTAAACTAAAATGAACGTAAAAGCCAACGAGGTTGAATGCAGTTTGGAAACCTAATTAGTAAGCTAAAAAAACCGTAGAAGCAAAAGAAGTTGATTTGTGTTAGGAAACCTAATTAAAAAACTAAAAAAAAAACAATAAAAGCAAGAGGTTTAATGGAGTTATGAAACCTTATTATTAAGCTAAAAGAAACCAGTAAAAGCCAAGGACGATGAATAAATAGAGTTATGAAACCTAATTATTAAACTAAACAAAACCCATAAAAGCCAAAGAGGTTTGATGGAGTTAGGAAACCTAGTTATTTAAACTAAAAGAAATCATAAAATCCAAAGAGGTTGTTTGGAGTTAATAAACCTAATTATTAAACTAAAAGAGGTAAAAACATAATTATTAAGCTAAAAAAACGTAAAAGCTAAAGAGGTTGAATAGTGTCCGGAAATCTAATTATTAAGCTAAAAAAAGCCTTAAAAGCCAAAGAGTTTGAATTGAGTTAGAAAACCTAATTATTAAGCTAAAAACCCGTAAAAGCAAAAGAAGTTGATTGGAGTTAGGAAACCCAATTATTAAACAAAAAAAAACTCATAAAAGCCAAAGAGGTTAAATGTAGTTAGGAAACCTAACTATTAATCTGAATGAAAACCGTAAAAGCCAAGGAGGTTAATTGGAGTTATGATACCTAATTATTAAACCAAAAGAGTTAAAAATCCTAATTATTAAGCGGAATAAACCCGTAAAATCCAAAGAGGATGAATGGAGTTAATGAACCTAATAACAAGCTTAAAAAAAACCGTAAAAGACAAAGAAGTTGAATGTAGTTAGGAACCTTAATTATTAAGCTCAAAAACCGAAAAAGCAAAAAAGGCTGATTAGAGTTAGGAAACCAAATTATTAAACTAAAAGAAACCCATAAAAGCCAAAGACGTTGAATGGAGTTAGGAAACCTAATTATTAAGCTAAGAGAAACCCATAAAGCCAAAGAGTTCGATGGAATTCGGAAACCTAATTATTTAACTAAAAAAAACACAACTAAAAGCGAAAGAGGTTGAATGGAGTTAGGGAAACTAATAAGACTAAGAGAAACCCGTAAAAGCCAAAGAGCTTGAATGGAGTTAGGACACCTAATTATTAAACTAAAAGAAACCCATAAAAGCCAAAGAGGTTGAATGGATTTACGAAACCTAATTATTAAGCTAAAAGAAAGCCTTAAAACCAAAGAGGTTGAATGGAATTAGGAAACCAAATTATTAAACTGAAAGAAACAACTAAAAGCCAAAGAGGTTGAATCGAGTTAGAAAATCTAATAAATCTAACAGAAACCTGTAAAAGCCAAAGAGGTTGATTAGAGTTAGGAAACCCAAATATTAAACTAAAAGAGTAACGAAACCTAATCATTAAACTAAAATGAACGTAAAAGCCAACGAGGTTGAATGCAGTTTGAAAACCTAATTAGTAAGCTAAAAAAACCGTAGAAGCAAAAGAGGTTGATTTGTGTTAGGAAACCTAATTATTAAACTAAAAAACCAATAAAAGCAAAGAGGTTTTAAAGAGTTAGAAAACCTAATTATTAAGCTAAAAGAAACCAGTAAAAGCCAAGGACGATGAATAGAGTTATGAAACCTAATTATTAAACTAAAAGAAAACCGTAAAAGGTAAAGAGGTTGATGGGTGTTAGGAAACCTAATCATTAAACTAAAAGAAACCCCTAAAAGCCTAAGAAGTTGAATAGAGTTAGGAAACCTAATTATTAAACTAAAAAAAACGATAAAAGCAAAGAGGTTTAATAGAGTTAAGAAACCTAATTATTAAGCTAAAAGAAACCAGTAAAAGCCAAAGACGATGAATAGAGTTATGAAACCTAATTATTAAACTAAAAAAAAGCCTTGAAAGCCAAAGAGGTCGATGGCTGTTAGGAAACCTAATTTTTAAACTAAAAGAAACCCCTAAAAGACTAAGAAGTTGAATGGAGTTAGGAAACATAATTATTAAACTAAAATAAACTAATAAAAGCCAAAGAGGTTGAATGGAGTTAGGAAACATAATTATTGACATAAAAGAAACCCGTAAAAGCGACAGAGATTAATTGTAGGTATGAAACCTAATTATTAAACTAAAAGAGTTAAGCATCGTAATTATTAAGCGGAAAAAAAGCGTTAAAACCAAAGAAGTTGAATGGAGTTAGGAAACCTAGTAATAAGCTAAAAAAAACGTAAAAGACAACGAGGTTGAATGGAGTTAGGAACCTTAATTATTAATCTAAAAAACCCTAAAAGCAAAAAGGTTGATTAGAATTAGGAAACTTTATTATTAAACTAAACGAAACCCATGAAATCCAAAGAGGTTGAATGGAGTTAGGAAACCTAATTATTAAGCTAAGAGAAACCCATAAAGCCAAAGAGGTTCAATGGAATTAGGAAACCTAATTATTAAACTAAAAGAAACCTGGAAAAGCCAGAGGTTGATTAGAGTCAGGAAACCCAAATATTAAACTAAAAGAGTAACGAAACCTTAATCATTAAACTAAAATGAACGTAAAAGCCAACGAGGTTGAATGCAGTTTGAAAACCTAATTAGTAAGCTAACAAAACATATAAGCAAAAGAGGTTTATTTGTGTTAGGAAACCTAATTATTAAACTAAAAAAAACGATAAAATCAAAGAGGTTTAATGGAGTTAGGAAACCTAATTATTAAGCTAAAAGAAACCAGTAAAAGCCAAAGACGATGAATAGAGTTATGAAACCTAATTATTAAACTAAACAAAACCCATAAAAGCCAAAGAGGTTTGATGGAGTTAGAAAACCTATTTATTAAACTAAAAGAAAACTGTAAAAGCCAAAGAGGTAGATGGGTGTTGGGAAACCTAATTATTAAACTGAAAGAAACAACTGAAACCAAAGAGGTTGAATGGAGTTAGGAAAACTAATATAACGAAAAGAAACCCGTAAAAGCCAAAGAGATTGAATAGAGTTAGGAAATCTAACTAATAAAGTAAAAGAAATCCGTAAAAGCCAAAGAGGTTGAAAGGAGTTATCAAACCTAATTATTAAACTAAAAGAAACCCGTAAAACTCAAAGACGATGAATAGAGTTACGAAACCTAATTATTAAACTAAATGAAAACAGTAAATGCCAAAGAGGTAGAATGGAGTCAAGAAACCTAATTATTAAACTAAAAGAAACAACTAAAATCCAAACAGGTTGATTGGAGTTACGAAACTAATTATTAAACTAAAAGAAACATATTAAAGCCTAAGACGTTGAATGTAGTTTGGAAACCTAGTTAGTAAACTAAAAGAAACCCATAAAAGCCAAAGCGGTCGAATGGAGTTAGGAAACCTAATTATTAAACTAAAAGAAATCATAAAATCCAAAGAGGTTAATTAGAGTTAATAAACCTAATTATTAAACTAAAAGAGTTAAGAAACCTAATTATTAAGCTAAAAAAACGTAAAAGCTTAAGAGGTTGAATAGAGTCAAGAAACCTAATTATTAGGCTAAAAAAAACCTTAAAAGCCAAAGAGTTTAAATTGAGTTAGGAAACCTAATTATTAAGCTAAAAACCCGTAAAAGCAAAAGAGTTTGATAGGAGTTAGGAAACCTAATTATTTAACTAAAAGAAACCCATAAATGCCAATCAGGTTGAATGGAGTTTGGAAACCTAATTATTAAACTAAAAGAGTTACGAAACCTAATTCTTAAGCTTAAAAAAACCGTAAAAGCCAAGGGGGTTGATTGGAGTTAGGAAACCTAATTATTAAACTAAATGAAACCCATAAAGCCAAAGAGGTTGAATGGAATTAGGAAACCAAATTATTAAACTGAAAGAAACAACTAAAAGCCAAAGAGGTTGAATCGAGTTAGAAAATCTAATAAATCTAACAGAAACCTGTAAAAGCCAAAGAGGTTGATTAGAGTTAGGAAACCCAAATATTAAACTAAAAGAGTAACGAAACCTAATCATTAAACTAAAATGAATGTAAAAGCCAACGAGGTTGAATGCAGTTTGAAAACCTAATTAGTAAGCTAAAAAAACCGTAGAAGCAAAAGAGGTTGATTTGTGTTAGGAAATCTAATTATTAAACTAAAAAACCAATAAAAGCAAAGAGGTTTTAAGGAGTTAGAAAACCTAATTATTAAGCTAAAAGAAACCAGTAAAAGCCAAGGACGATGAATAGAGTTATGAAACCTAATTATTAAACTAAAAGAAAACCGTAAAAGGTAAAGAGGTTGATGGGTGTTAGGAAACCTAATCATTAAACTAAAAGAAACCCCTAAAAGCCTAAGAAGTTGAATAGAGTTAGGAAACCTAATTATTAAACTAAAAAAAACGATAAAAGCAAAGAGGTTTAATAGAGTTAAGAAACCTAATTATTAAGCTAAAAGAAACCAGTAAAAGCCAAAGACGATGAATAGAGTTATGAAACCTAATTATTAAACTAAAAAAAAGCCTTGAAAGCCAAAGAGGTCGATGGCTGTTAGGAAACCTAATTTTTAAACTAAAAGAAACCCCTAAAAGACTAAGAAGTTGAATGGAGTTAGGAAACATAATTATTAAACTAAAATAAACTAATAAAAGCCAAAGAGGTTGAATGGAGTTAGGAAACATAATTATTGACATAAAAGAAACCCGTAAAAGCGACAGAGATTAATTGGAGGTATGAAACCTAATTATTAAACTAAAAGAGTTAAGCATCGTAATTATTAAGCGGAAAAAAAGCGTTAAAACCAAAGAAGTTGAATGGAGTTAGGAAACCTAGTAATAAGCTAAAAAAAACGTAAAAGACAACGAGGTTGAATGGAGTTAGGAACCTTAATTATTAATCTAAAAAACCCTAAAAGCAAAAAGGTTGATTAGAATTAGGAAACTTTATTATTAAACTAAACGAAACCCATGAAATCCAAAGAGGTTGAATGGAGTTAGGAAACCTAATTATTAAGCTAAGAGAAACCCATAAAGCCAAAGAGGTTCAATGGAATTAGGAAACCTAATTATTAAACTAAAAGAAACCTGGAAAAGCCAGAGGTTGATTAGAGTCAGGAAACCCAAATATTAAACTAAAAGAGTAACGAAACCTTAATCATTAAACTAAAATGAACGTAAAAGCCAACGAGGTTGAATGCAGTTTGAAAACCTAATTAGTAAGCTAACAAAACATATAAGCAAAAGAGGTTTATTTGTGTTAGGAAACCTAATTATTAAACTAAAAAAAACGATAAAATCAAAGAGGTTTAATGGAGTTAGGAAACCTAATTATTAAGCTAAAAGAAACCAGTAAAAGCCAAAGACGATGAATAGAGTTATGAAACCTAATTATTAAACTAAACAAAACCCATAAAAGCCAAAGAGGTTTGATGGAGTTAGAAAACCTATTTATTAAACTAAAAGAAAACTGTAAAAGCCAAAGAGGTAGATGGGTGTTGGGAAACCTAATTATTAAACTGAAAGAAACAACTGAAACCAAAGAGGTTGAATGGAGTTAGGAAAACTAATATAACGAAAAGAAACCCGTAAAAGCCAAAGAGATTGAATAGAGTTAGGAAATCTAACTAATAAAGTAAAAGAAATCCGTAAAAGCCAA
This sequence comes from Ceratothoa steindachneri, assembly GCA_963969495.1. NCBI lineage: Eukaryota > Metazoa > Arthropoda > Malacostraca > Isopoda > Cymothoidae > Ceratothoa > Ceratothoa steindachneri. The sequence continues at coordinate 125,618,213 of OZ018319.1, read as the reverse complement.
AGAGGTTGAAAGGAGTTATCAAACCTAATTATTAAACTAAAAGAAACCCGTAAAACTCAAAGACGATGAATAGAGTTACGAAACCTAATTATTAAACTAAATGAAAACAGTAAATGCCAAAGAGGTAGAATGGAGTCAAGAAACCTAATTATTAAACTAAAAGAAACAACTAAAATCCAAACAGGTTGATTGGAGTTACGAAACTAATTATTAAACTAAAAGAAACATATTAAAGCCTAAGACGTTGAATGTAGTTTGGAAACCTAGTTAGTAAACTAAAAGAAACCCATAAAAGCCAAAGCGGTCGAATGGAGTTAGGAAACCTAATTATTAAACTAAAAGAAATCATAAAATCCAAAGAGGTTAATTAGAGTTAATAAACCTAATTATTAAACTAAAAGAGTTAAGAAACCTAATTATTAAGCTAAAAAAACGTAAAAGCTTAAGAGGTTGAATAGAGTCAAGAAACCTAATTATTAGGCTAAAAAAAACCTTAAAAGCCAAAGAGTTTAAATTGAGTTAGGAAACCTAATTATTAAGCTAAAAACCCGTAAAAGCAAAAGAGTTTGATAGGAGTTAGGAAACCTAATTATTTAACTAAAAGAAACCCATAAATGCCAATCAGGTTGAATGGAGTTTGGAAACCTAATTATTAAACTAAAAGAGTTACGAAACCTAATTCTTAAGCTTAAAAAAACCGTAAAAGCCAAGGGGGTTGATTGGAGTTAGGAAACCTAATTATTAAACTAAATGAAACCCATAAAGCCAAAGAGGTTGAATGGAATTAGGAAACCAAATTATTAAACTGAAAGAAACAACTAAAAGCCAAAGAGGTTGAATCGAGTTAGAAAATCTAATAAATCTAACAGAAACCTGTAAAAGCCAAAGAGGTTGATTAGAGTTAGGAAACCCAAATATTAAACTAAAAGAGTAACGAAACCTAATCATTAAACTAAAATGAATGTAAAAGCCAACGAGGTTGAATGCAGTTTGAAAACCTAATTAGTAAGCTAAAAAAACCGTAGAAGCAAAAGAGGTTGATTTGTGTTAGGAAATCTAATTATTAAACTAAAAAACCAATAAAAGCAAAGAGGTTTTAAGGAGTTAGAAAACCTAATTATTAAGCTAAAAGAAACCAGTAAAAGCCAAGGACGATGAATAGAGTTATGAAACCTAATTATTAAACTAAAAGAAAACCGTAAAAGGTAAAGAGGTTGATGGGTGTTAGGAAACCTAATCATTGCACTAAAAGAAACCCCTAAAAGCCTAAGAAGTTGAATAGAGTTAGGAAACCTAATTATTAAACTAAAAAAAACTATAAAAGCAAAGAGGTTTAATAGAGTTAAGAAACCTAATTATTAAGCTAAAAGAAACCAGTAAAAGCCAAAGACGATGAATAGAGTTTATCAAACCTAATTATTAAACTAAAAAAAACCTTGAAAGCCAAAGAGGTCGATGGCTGTTAGGAAACCTAATTTTTAAACTAAAAGAAACCCCTAAAAGACTAAGAAGTTGAATGGAGTTAGGAAACCTAATTATTAAACTAAAATAAACTAATAAAAGCCAAAGAGGTTGAATGGAGTTAGGAAACATAATTATTGACATTAAAAGAAACCCGTAAAAGCGACAGAGATTAATTGGAGGTATGAAACCTAATTATTAAACTAAAAGAGTTAAGCATCGTAATTATTAAGCGGAAAAAAGCGTAAAAACCAAAGAAGTTGAATGGAGTTAGGAAACCTAGTAATAAGCTAAAAAAAACGTAAAAAACAACGAGGTTGAATGGAGTTAGGAACCTTAATTATTAATCTAAAAAACCCTAAAAGCAAAAAGGTTGATTAGAATTAGGAAACTTTATTATTAAACTAAACGAAACCCATGAAATCCAAAGAGGTTGAATGGAGTTAGGAAACCTAATTATTAAGCTAAGAGAAACCCATAAAGCCAAAGAGGTTCAATGGAATTAGGAAACCTAATTATTAAACTAAAAGAAACCTTGAAAAGCCAGAGGTTGATTAGAGTTAGGAAACCCAAATATTAAACTAAAAGAGTAACGAAACCTTAATCATTTAACTAAAATGAACGTAAAAGCCAACGAGGTTGAATGCAGTTTGAAAACCTAATTAGTAAGCTAAAAAAAACGTATAAGCAAAAGAGGTTTATTTGTGTTAGGAAACCTAATTATTAAACTAAAAAAAACGATAAAAGCAAAGAGGTTTAATGGAGTTAGGAAACCTAATTATTAAGCTAAAAGAAACCAGTAAAAGCCAAAGACGATGAATAGAGTTATGAAACCTAATTATTAAACTAAACAAAACCCATAAAAGCCAAAGAGGTTTGATGGAGTTAGGAAACCTATTTATTAAACTAAAAGAAAACTGTAAAAGCCAAAGAGGTAGATGGGTGTTAGGAAACCTAATTATTAAACTGAAAGAAACAACTAAAACCAAAGAGGTTGAATGGAGTTAGGAAAACTAATAAAACGAAAAGAAACCCGTAAAAGCCAAAGAGATTGAATAGAGTTAGGAAATCTAACTAATAAAGTAAAAGAAATCCGTAAAAGCCAAAGAGGTTGAAAGGAGTTATCAAACCTAATTATTAAACTAAAAGAAACCCGTAAAACTCAAAGACGATGAATAGAGTTACGAAACCTAATTATTAAACTAAATGAAAACAGTAAATGCCAAAGAGGTAGAATGGAGTCAAGAAACCTAATTATTAAACTAAAAGAAACAACTAAAATCCAAACAGGTTGATTGGAGTTACGAAACTAATTATGAAACTAAAAGAAACATATTAAAGCCTAAGACGTTGAATGTAGTTTGGAAACCTAGTTAGTAAACTAAAAGAAACCTATAAAAGCCAAAGCGGTCGAATGGAGTTAGGAAACCTAATTATTAAACTAAAAGAAATCATAAAATCCAAAGAGGTTGATTAGAGTTAATAAACCTAATTATTAAACTAAAAGAGTTAAGAAACCTAATTATTAAGCTAAACAAACGTAAAAGCTTAAGAGGTTGAATAGAGTCAAGAAACATAATTATTTGGCTAAAAAAAACCTTAAAAGCCAAAGAGTTTGAATTGAGTTAGGAAACCTAATTATTAAGCTAAAAACCCGTAGAAGCAAAAGAGTCTGATAGGAGTTAGGAAACCTAATTATTTAACTAAAAGAAACCCATAAATGCCAATCAGGTTGAATGGAGTTTGGAAACCTAATTATTAAACTAAAAGAGTTACGAAACCTAATTCTTAAGCTTAAAAAAACCGTAAAAGCCAAAGAGGTTGATTGGAGTTAGGAAACCTAATTATTAAACTAAATGAAACCCATAAAGCCAAAGAGGTTGAATGGAGTTAGCAAACCTAATTATTAAGCTAAAAGAAACCCATAAAGCCAAAGAGGTTGAATGGAATTAGGAAACCTAATTATTAAACTAAAAGAAACTCATTAAATCCAAAAAGGTCGAATGGAGTTAGGAAACTTGAAAGCAAAAAAAGAGGGATGATGCATAAAACTTTTAAATAAGTATAAGAAATCGTAACATCATTGTTTGTCCGAATTGGCTTAGTATTTTAGCAAGAAATACGATAAATATCAAGTGTAGGAAAATGCAATATAGAACCATGAAAATAAAGCCTAAACCTTGGCATAATCTGGTACTGTTGTTGATGGTGTTATTATTGTTAATAGTTCCCAATATGCAAAAGACCTCTACTCTTTCCGAAATTAATGGATATCAAGGTAGAAATATTTGATCTTACAGGATGTGTTGTAGGTCTCCACAACCTTACCACATCCTAAACAAGTATTCTTTATTACTCAACTAAAACCTACATACATTTCATAAAAATAGTACATGTACTACAAAGTAAGTTCATAATCCCCGTATCAGGGGACGAATGATGAAATATATCATCCTGCGAGTTTGAAGAGCTGACATATACTTAATCATGTTGAACCTAAATTACGGAGCACAAATTTAAATCGGTTTATTTCTTAATTCGACAAACAATTAAGAAATGAAGCCTATTGAAATTTGGAGCCCGTTTTGGGTGGGTCGCCCTGTATACTAAATTCGAATATTATGGTTTTCTATGGAGAAACTGAATGTCACGCACGTGCCTTGAATACCCAAATCGCGATTGACCTTTCTGAAGAGCGGCGCATTTCTCAAACTCAGCATAATCAAAAATTGGTAGATAATAATTGTAATAATATAACTAATTCAGTTGAAATTAAAATCCAGCCTGATATCTCGAAATCCAGAATGTGGCGCTAGAGTGATATACGATTAAATGAGGCAGACTGATGGGGCCTTTCTTTTTGTATGGATGCTCTAGTTAAATTCTTAATAGAATAAGCGGACTTTAACGCAAAGGAACGAGGTTTGCTGCCCCAAAAGTCGCGTGCTCTCACTTGTTCTGATTTATGATCTTTCGACCTTTCAAACTTTCAACAATAATTCCAGGACTAACCTTTGGAGGACCTTGGCAATGATATGATCGAAACAACATAAGTGTTTCGAATTTCGTTAGAATTGCCACAATAGTTATGATGTTAAGGCCAAAACAGTCTTTCCTGGGCTAACCTTGGGAGGACTTTTGCAAGTATATCAATCGAAAGAAAATGTAAAACAATTTATGTGCTTCAAATTTCGTTAGAATCTGCCGAATAGTTACAATGTTATTACAAACCCAAAAAGCAAAACGGGGACAGACCGACCGACATAGTGAGATGAAGAGTCGCTCGCGAGTAGACTTGCACGCGACTAAAAAACAGGAGTTTTGGGAGGAATCGGTAGATAGAAAAATTTTATAGCTTGCCCTTTTCCAGCCCCATTTTTTTTTATTTTGTAATAAGAAGAAATCAACCTAACCTAGCTAAAAATATCGAAGCCCGCATCGAAAACACAATTAAAATAGCTTCAATAGTGTGAATTTTGAGCAATTTCTATAGGAATAGGCTAGGAAATGGCGACATAGCGGTCGAAACTAAAGGAACTAAGCCTAAGGTGTCCAAAAATTAAAGAACTAAACCGAAACTACATCCTAATATTGAAGCCCGCATTGAAACCCCAATTAAGATAGATTAAATTGGGTGAAATTCGCGATATTCCTATAGAAATAGGCTAAAATGCGACGCCATGACGTTTAAACATAAGAGGAATAGACCGCATTTGGAGAAAAGTACAATAAATAAACCTAAATTACCTACAAATATCGAAGGCCGCATCGAAAACACAATTAAAATACCTTAATCATGTGCACCTAGAGCAATTCCTATATAAATAGGCTAAAAGAAAAAAACCAGATTGTCGGCCATATTTTTTGTTCATTTCTGTGAGTATGTAAGTGTCCCTCCCCCCCTCCCCTTGCGTTTGGGCAGTTAAAACGAGGGTTATGTACGAAATTATTTTGAAATGACTATGAGCGGCTATTGTTATTTTATAAGGTTAGTTCATATATTTTGCTTAGTCACGTCGGTGTTTTTTTTATTTATTTGGGTATTTAATCGTTTTCCCGCTGGATTTGAGATGTTAAAATAATTTCAGAGATTTGTAGACTAATGTTCAAAATTATTTGGCAATCGCTATGAGCGGCGATTAATTTATTATAGGTTCTTTCCTTTTTTTCGCTTAGTCACGCTTGCAGTATTTTTAGTTAGTTGGGTACTTAATCGTTTTCCACCTGGGTTTTGGGCTAGTCAAATAAATCCATGGATTTGAAACTAATGTAAAAAATTATTTGGGCACGGCGAGGAGAGGCTTTTAATTTTGTTAGAGATCATTCCCTCTTTTGTACTTAGTTACGTTTGTTTACATTGCGATGGGCGGCCCCTTTTCCCTTTCGTGACGCATTTTTGGGCTAGTTCCCCGTTTTTCCCAGGGTTTTCGCTAATGAATTAGATGCATAGACGTTTCAGTTGATTTATTTGAGTGATATTCCGTACCTCGGACCGGCTATCAAAGAAAACAAGAGATTTTGCAGAAATCGGTAGCTAAAAGAATTTTATAGCTTGCCCTTTTCCAGCCCCGTTTTTTTCTTGGGTTCCATTTTCTTTGAAGGCTCTGATGTGAGGTCAAGACCTTGAAACGTGGAAGCAATATACCCACTTGGCGAAACGTAGGAAGACTTTGGCAATTATATCATTCAAAAGAGAATGCAAAACAAAATAAGAATTTCAAATTTCATTAGAATCGGCCGAATAGTTACAATGTTATTACAAAAAGAAAAAAAGAGTGTCTAGACTCGCACGCGACTCAAAACAGGTAATTTCAATAATCATTTTGTATTGCGAAAGAGACGTCTTGGATAGTAGATTCATATTATTATCAAAATATTAGTATTAGCATAAAAAAGTCCCATTCATGTGGCACATGAATGGTTTTTATGATAAAATAATGGCGAATAAAAATGATCATATGCCTCTCTTTACACATCTAATAATAAGTTGTATTTCCAAATAGAAAAATATTGCTATACGTGCCCTTTTTGCGAAAGGCAAGAACTGATGCTACTTATGCCATCCACTAAATAGCAGCACATTGAATAATTGACAGGTATAATAGCAAAGAAAATTGATTTAGAAAGAAATGGCAGATTATAAAAATACCTCTCCTTCATGTCTGAAAATCCAGAGGTAATTTAAAGATAATGCAATTCCTAAATCTTTCCAAAGATCAAATTTCAAATATCTACTGAGTCCTGATAGTGCGCGAAAAAAGGCTTATTTCTTAGCTTGGCATTTAAAGACTAATTTATATTGCATTGAGAAAATGAGGCTAACTAAAGTCTAGAATATCAGAATAATGAAAGGATCCTAGAAAGATTTTTCTGCTAGAGGAAGGATTATAGATTGTATATGAAATGAAAGGAACCTTATAGGATATTATTGAAATAAAGGATCTGAGATAGTTTATGTTGATAAAGGAAAGATTCTAAACAGATTATGTTGGTAAAGGAAGAGTAATAGTTGTTATTGATAAGTAAAGGATCATATTTAGCTTTAAAGAATCTTAGATTGTGTTTAAAAATGGAGTATCAGAGAGGAATTGTGTTGACAAATGTGAGATTTGTCATAGATTGAGTTATGAAAGGAAATATACAAGATAGACTGTGTTTATAGTGGAAGAATTCTAGAAAACGTATTGATAAAAGCAGAAACCGAGCAAGAATGTGTTGATAAAATGCTTGATCCCTTATGGACTTGAAACATAAAAAAAATCTAAGATAAACTTGGTTGATAGGTAAAGATACTAAATAGATTATGCCATCAAAAGAAGGATTTAGACTTAATTTCATCTCTATCTTTTCTACCTTTATTATATGATGCCACTGTCTAAGTATTTTCAATTTAATTCTGAATACCTCCATTTGCGTGCTTGACTCTCAAACAAAGAAAACGAAATATATGACGTTTGGCGCTAGTTCTCCTTATTAGCAGCAAATAAGAAGCGGCGATTCGGCTGATGGCTGTGTTGTGCCGCCTTGGCATACGATAACCACCGCTGGATTCTGGCGGGGCAGGACTTTGAACTTGCAGCTCCAGGCTGTGTTGTCTGCAGCAACGGAAAGTCTCTGTAATTCTCTCTCTCTCTCTCTCTCTCTCTCTCTCTCTCTCGCACACACACGCACACACAAACATTGTAACGTTTTATGTGTGTGTATATATGGCTCCATTAAAGTATTTTTTCGTCCTTTTCTTCCCTTTGTCTGTATAACTATGAATGGATATTGTGATATTAGTTAATCTCGCTAATATTTATTTTTCATTTCTTTACTCTAGTATTCTTTATTTCTTTTTTTTTGTAAGTATAGTTGTCCATGTGTCTATCTGTTGGTGGTTATCTAATAGTTTGTGTATATATATATGTAGATATTGTCTTATTAGCGGGCATTTTATGTCTTTCTGTGCGTCTATTATGAATATTGATGGATACAGGGGAGGACGCTCTTTCGCTTTTCGTTTCCATTGTTTTTAGGCTGTCTATTTATCTGTCCTTATGTGCTATGTCTGTCTCTTTTCTGGTTGTTTACTAACATGTTCTTCATAGCATTATGTCAGATATTTAATCTTAGTTTGGCTTTTTCAGTCTGTTTATGTATCTGTTTTACCTAGTAAGTGGTGTTGTGGTTGGTTTATAAGTCAATCTGTCAATTTTGGTCTTTTTGGGTCTTCTTGCTATTCTAGGTCGCTATTTGGGTCTCTTCGGGTCGCCTTTCTATTTTGGGTCCCTATGTTTCTAGTAGCCTTTCTATTCTTTATTTGTACCTACTTAATTTTCCGGATTAGAACAAACGATTAACGTTCAGGTATATTGTAACATTTTCTATAATTTCTTATTCTTTTTTATCAGAATAGTGTGAGAGGGTGGATAGTTTAGTGTTGGTGATGCAAGCAGATCCTCTTTTGTAGGAAAGTGGTTGAAGCCTTGAACTATCCGTGTGTCTTTGTTATGCTTTTAAATTCTCTTTTATCCCCTTTTTTCTTAATATTTCTTGTTGTCTCTCGCTCTCTCTCTCTTATTTCTTTTTTTAATTTTCTTTCTACATCTCTATTATGCTTTTCTCTCTTTCTATCTCTCTATTGCTTTCCTTCTCTCTTTTCATATTTACTGTTTTTCTCGAGGTGTAATTCTATTCTTGTGACTCATTCTTATCATTCGACTTGTTGCCTCTCTTTGTCAGTATTTCTTTGTTTACCCTTTTCTTTTTTCTTCTTTGTCTCAATATGATTCTCTCTCTATCCACCTCATTATGCCTCGATTATTAGGAATCACTCTTTATCGATAAAATTGCTCTCGATTTAACCACAAGGTACCAGAAGCATAATAATAAGGACACTGATACATTCTAGACCTGCCATGGAAAATATTAGTTGAATACCCACCAAAGTAGCCTTTGTTAACACAACACTAGCCATTTACCCACTTGTGGAATCATGCCTTGTCGATTCGCATCACTTTACCTGGATATAAATGGTCATGCACGATGTTTGTAACCAGGACCATTACATACATATTTTAACTCCGTTTTAAAACAAATCGACGTGGAAATTATTTTTCGTATAAAATTCTGAACGTTTGGAAGCAGCTGACAAAAAGGGTAACATCCATTAATGCAAGAGATCTTTCAAGAAAAAAATAGACAAGATTCTATGTAAATATAGTCAGCTTTTAATTTTTTATTAATCTACAAACAATAATCCCATAATCATCGGCTAAGAAACCGAGGTAGCGCCTAATATAAGTATTAATGGGGCAAAAAGTGATAGTAGTTTTAATTGCCTTTAAAGTAATTATTTAAATTAGTAAAATTACATGCATCATTTACACTTCGGAAGGTACATTTATTCGTCCATATTATTTTGACATGCTTTATAGGTACAATAAAACTATTTATCTCACCTATATACTGCAAATGATGCGTATCAATATATATAGTATGTATAAATGTAAAATGGCATGGTTCTACAGGGTGTCCACAAAGTTTGGGTACATAGTGGATAAATACATACCTTTAGAATATTAAAATATTAAATATTAGAATATTAAAATATTGTAGTATTGATTTATATTCCTTTTCAGAATCCTAGCCTCATCGTCGTCGCTAGAAACAAGAGGGTTTGCGAAGAGTTTCTAACGTAACGTAACATCAAAACAGAACAATGATATTTAGTGTAAGTGAATAAAAGATGAATAATTTTCATTCAGTTAGGATACAATATGGAGATTATTTGCTGTTTGATTTATATTTAAATTAGGTTTTAATTTTAGAATGAATGGTGATTCTAATATTCATAGTTTCTTGCAATATGAAGTATTGATGAGTATTTTAATATTTTCTAAAGTAATTTCAGATTTACATATTTTTATGTGATCTCACTTCGACGGAGTGTGAGGTTTTGTTTGTTAAGAACAATCTTCGCGCCGGTTGACCTCTCCCAATGCTACTCGATGCCACAATGGCGTGACCTAATGGTCTAGCCACTATACAATTAATCGCAAGATTCACGACTATACCTATTAATTCGAGATGAGGGAATGGAAGTAGATTCATATAGATAAATTAGGGTACAATACTTATTATTTAATACGAGGTCGAGATATGGTTAGAATATATTTGGAGTCTTCATGAGGTCGATGAACGAGTCACTCGATTTCCTAATCAGAGTATGGGTGACTAATGAAAATATTACATATGATCAAGGAAAGGCGATTAGCCATACTCAGGCAAAATTTTTGCCTTTAAAATCAATCGTTGGCTATAGAAACAATGCCTGCAACGCACAAACGAACCAACTTCATAATTTTATTACATGGTCAAGGAAATGTATTAATGTAATATATCATTGCCTTTAGTGAGTAGCAAATTTCTAAAGCTGATTCGTTTGTGCATTACAGCCAATATGTTTAAGCCAACAATTGTTTTTCAAGAATAAAATATGGCGTTAGTATGGGTAATCCTCTTTCCACGACCTATGCAATATGTTCATTGAAAAATTTGAGAAACACTTCCATCCCCCGCACCCACCACTCTATTTCACCTTATCCCATAATATGGTTTCGCTATTTAGTTGCTATAATATGTGATTCCTGGACTATTAATTATAACACATATTTAGTAATTCTTTTGAACAATTAAACAACTTCTACCACACGGTTAAATTTAAAGTTGACTGGGAACTAAATAACTCATTGCCTTTTCTTGATGTCAAAATAACTAAATTAAACTATAACAAATATTGTTCTGTTTGCTGCAACCAACCAATTATAATCCCGATATTCATTATTTTTCGCATTAAAAGGTTTATAATTTCCTACCTTTTCCTAAGATCTTATCGCATATTTGATCTTGGTTTACCTCTGGATGAAATTAATACACACCCGAACATTTATTAAAGTACACTATATTTCCGCCTTGAGGGAGACAAGGCGGGCTGATGAGGGACAACTAAATGAATAGAAGCGTAGTTACACTTTCTATTATAATGGAAAACCAAAAGAAGATCAACGGATTTATGGCGTTGGCTTTGCTGTCAAAAACAGGATCATGGACTTCCTGACTGGTCCACCAATTGGACACTCTCCGACTGAACTATCGAAAAATCGCCATGCCATCTTCATTAGTGCATATGATCCGACCTTAGAAGCCGAAGCTGAAGTCAAAAAGAGTTTCTATGGTGACCTTGATTGTATCTTTATAAGAGTCCTAAGAGATGAAAGGCTGATTCTGTGGGGGATTTTAATGCCAGGGTCGGTAAGGACTATAGAGTCTGGCAACTCACGAATGGAAGACGTGGCGTTGAGAACTAAAACACAAATGGACTGCTGTCCTTAACAATATGCACAGAACAGAGATTGGTGATCACAAATAGTATATTCCAGCAAAGAGACAGACGAAAGACAGCCTGGCTGCACCCTCGATCTAAACACTGGCACTTGATGGACTACTTCTTTGTCAGATCACGTGATCAGTGTGATGTCAACATCACCCGTGCCATGATCGGCACAGAGAAGTACTGGGCAGACCACCGGCTTTTCGATCATAATGAGGTCTCACTACTGCGCATACAGAGGAAAGGCCTCAAGACTGCCAACAAGAGAATCAACACCGCGGTACTCAAAGATCCGGAGAGACAAAATGCTTTCCAGAGATTACTCACCACCTCGCTCCTGCGATTTCCCGACACAGATAATGTAAAGGATGCATGGGGAAACATCAAGAACATCAACGCAACCAGCAGAAGCAGCAGATATACCAACAGATTAAGACTGATGCTTAGCGCAAGATCAGCGTGATGAAGAACAATTGGTGGGAGATAAAAGCTTGTGAAATTCAGGGCTTCGCTAACAAAAATGACATGCGAAGTTTTTACAATGCAGCGCTGACAATCATTGGACCAATACAACAGATCCGCGACCCACTAAGATCAGCTGATGGGGAGAGACCCCTTTAGGATGATGAGGCCATCAATACGGATAACGATATCGATGAAACCATTTATGCAGACATCCCCAACATCGTGTGAGAGACGAGCTCGAAAGAATACCCACGAACGTGGAGGTAGCAAGCGCGATTCAGAAAACCAAATCAAACAAAGCTGGCAGTCCCGATGGCACCTCAGCTCAGGTATTCAAGCACCATGGTTTACTACTAATTACAAGGCTCCATCAACTAATTATAAGATCTGGGTGAATGAAGAATACCACCGAACCTTAGAAACGCTTTGATTATCACCATCATTAAGAATGGGGACAGATCGGTATGTGGAAGATACCGCGGGATCTCACTCCTGTCGACTACTAGAAAGATTCTGGCGCGCATCTTAGCAGACCGTTTATCCCCAATGGCAAAATAACATCTCCCAGGGTCACAATATGGCCTTGGGGCGGCACGTGGAACAACGGACATGGTATTCACTGCCCGTCAGATCCAGGAAAAATGACGCGAGCAAGACCGCTACCTATTTATAATCTTTATAGACCTTACAAAAGCATTTCATTCGCTAAACCTTGAGGATCTATTTGGATGGGTGCCAAATCCAAATACGTTAGTATCTTGAGACTCCTCCATGATGACATGGCAGCGTCAGTAGCATACAACGGCAATTAGACTGAACCTTTTAATATTCGAACAGGGGTTAAGCAAGGCTGTGTGATCGCACCAAACTTGTTTAACATATATATGGCTGCGGCTGTCCACCTAGCTCAAAGAGACTTACTATCTACGGTGGAGCTATGCATGAACAAAGGATGGAGAACTAGGCGTATCTTAACTCCAGTATGCCAACGACTGCACCATCATCGCAGCGAAGAGAGCGCAGGCATACGGAAGCTGCTAACCCAGCGCTGCGGCAACAAATTTCCCCCGGCACGATCTGCAGGACGTGTGAGAAAAATTGCTGGTCGCGCCTGGGCCTCCTCAGCCACCTGACGACCGACGGGTCCAATGGCAACCCGGAGGACGTCATCCTCGCTCGCGAGTGAGAGCAGACTACTACTACTACTGCATTATCATATATGTTTCACAGAAAAGTGTCATTATAAAGCAGAACCAACTTTTACTCACCATCTAATTGTAAGAAAAAGCGCTTAAAATTTATATTAACTTCCCATATTCTCTTTAATTTATCAATTTTTGAAAGCTAGCAGGGCTAAAACTACGAAAATACCATACAACTTTTATTCCCCCCAAAAATCTACTGATAAAGAACAGAGTGTGTATCATATACCCTAAAAAATTGTGATAGAATATGCTTTGACAAAAGCAGTAGATTCTGTACGAGGGTGAATGAACACAAATGCGGTATGCATCGGAGCAGCCTATGTATATTCTAGTTTGTTTTCACAATGTCTAAGCTGTCCATGCAATTGAATTTGAAAATGAAAAAATAACCCAGGGAAATGATTAAAACAAAATTTCTGTTGAGTTCGATTTTTCACTTGATTTAAACTAAAATTAGCATTCAAAACTACTGTCAGTTTTCCTTCATCACGTTAAATTTTTATGCAGAGCTTACTCACTGAATAGGCACAAACGTATTGTTTGTCCGTAAATATTATGACTGGTCAGCTGATTGTTTTATTGTTTCATTATTTATTTATTGCTACTCATCAATATTGGAAGGAAAAGAAAGCTAAATTAGATATTTTATTGAATAATTTTATAAACACTTTGACTGAGACTCGTAGAAGAGGGACTATTAGCGAACGGCGACAGCTTGAAATTTGTCTATTCAGTTAAACATGAGGCAGAGCGGTAAGAGTTTATATACCGCTCTACTTAAGTTTTACTCTCATATTCTGCCAATATACGTAAAAAGAGTAAATAAGAGGTTATCAGAATTTATGTAAGCTTCTTTTTTTGTTCATCTAGACTTGTGAAGTGAAAGTAGCTTTGTGTAATGACATAACATACAGGATTTACTGGAGAAATTGGGAATTCCGATCTACAACTCAAATGAATTGCGACAGTTTATCGATATCACAGAAAGTCGCTTAAATTGTGTCCTCCTCGAAAATGAAAATTTATATGGTGCAGTCCTAGTTACACATTCAGTTAGTTTTCTTGAAGAACTTAGAGACATAAGAGAGCCAATGAGTTTCGAAATATCACAAACACAACTTGATAATCTGTGTTTACCTTAAAATGGTATGCTTGCGCTTGCTTTTTGGCCAGCAACTCGGCTACACGAAGTATCCCTACTTTCTGAGCATGTGGGAGCGCCAAAGCTCGAGAAAATAATTGAGTAGAGAGAAATTGTCCTCCAAGATCTGACCTACAACATGGTGATCCCAACATTCTACATGAACCAACTGTTGACAAATAAACTTATATTCCCACATATGCACATCAAACTGGCTCTCATTAAACAATTTGTTAAAGCATTGACAAGTAAAGGCGATTGTTTCAAGCACCTCCTTTTGGCATTTCCAGGTCTGCCAATTGAAAAGCAATCGAGGCTGGCGTGTTTTAGGGTCAGAATTAAAAAAGAATGATTTATTTTCATTTAAAAACCTTGTGCACAGAACTTTCGTTGAAATACATGAGCAAACATTAACACCGAAATTGTTGCAAAATTATTGGAGAGCTAAAAAACGATCGGTTGCAACATGAGCATCAAGTTTCATTTTCTGCATAGATATCTTTGTAACTTCCCGAAAAACCTTGGTTAAAAATTCACTGAACAAGGTGGACGATTCTACCAAGATTTAAAGATCATGGAAGAACTGTATCATATAGATGGGATGTAAATATTTTGATTGAGTATTGTTGGAGTATGAAGCGAAATTGTTCACATATTGAACACTTCAGGAAATTATAATATATATATATATATATATATATATATATATATATATATGCAAAAAATCCCACAGGAAATGAAAAGGGGATTCCAAGTAGTTTCGAACTTAATTGTTCATTTCATTCTTAAGGAATCCGCCTTTCATTTTCCTGTGGGATTTTGGCATTTATTGCTCTACTCACGATCTACTTTGTGAGTTTCTCATATATATATATATATATATATATATATATATATATGAATATGTACCACGGAAGGAAACTGAATAAAAGACGGATTGGAGTTAGTACTTTCGTCTATTCGACATTTTCAAACTTACAATGGTAAGAAAAAATAAGACACACAGTATTTATACTAAGCACGTTTCCATATGAGGTCAACATTTTAATGCTATCAGATAAGTCGGATTTTAGAAAAAGTGATAAAATTGGATCTAGCGAAAACAGCCCTGGGCTAATGTTGAGATTACTCTCCTTTGTGTGGGAGATTATAAAATGATTCCAGGATATTTCTCTTTATAAAATCATTACTATGGTTTACTGTATCAGTTTTTGACCAGTTAATTCCGTGTCCCATCTTGGAATTGTGGACAGCTAAGGCATTATTCAGATATCCCTTAATTACCGCATTTTTGTGTTGTTGGGTCATTATGGAAACATTTTTGGAGGTTTGGCCTACATAGAATAAATTACAATCTAAACATGGAATTCGGTAAATTACATTATTATCATTATTGAGGCTATGCTTTATTAAGAGATTTTTTAATGTATGATTGTATTTAAAGGCTATCTTAATATTAAGTTGCTTTAGAATGGGCACTACAGACATAAAATTATCATGATAGGGAAAAATTAATAGGTTTTTACGAAGTTCTATTGTCTCTAATTTACAATTATAAAATGTGTTTTGGGCTATATTCATACATTTCTTTAGAAAGTACGTTGGGTAGCATAAATTTAGTAATATCTTCAATTTTTGTGTATCCTTTATCTATATAGTCGGGACTACATATCCGAAGAGCCCTAAGATACATGGAGGAAAAAACAGCAGATTTTATATTTTTGGCATGACTTGAATAAAAAGGGATATAAGATAAATTACTTGTCGGTTTCTTATAAACAGTAAATTTAAATCTATGTGGTTCTCTAATTATTAGGATATCCAAAAATGGAAGGCTCTTATTTACTTCCTTTTCTACGGTGAATTTAATTGACGGAACCAATGAGTTGATAATTAAAAGAAAACTATCGATGTCAAAACTGTTGTTTAAAATTACCAGGATGTCGTCAACATACCGGACAGAGGCTCCTGCAATTCGAGCTCTAACAATTTGCTCTTGGTCGAAATCAGTGAGGTCATGCATCTTAGCATATATACCACGATCTGAAATAGAATTACAAATAATGATTAGAGTTTATAAATTAAACTATATATATATATATATATATATATATATATATATATATATATATATATATATATATTATGCGATATGGCAATTAAAATTATGCGTTCAAATGGCAAAGTTGCATTTAACTAAACTTTAGATCTAGCCTTCGAAAACGCTCTTCGCAAATGCAACGTTTCTTACGTAATCTTATGAATTGCTATCTCGTACATGGACAAGAAGTGACATACCTTGATGGAGAGGTATTTTAGCTGCATCATTGCCATTCTAACTGCAGAAATAATATTTTAGAAAAAACTCGGCCAAGCAAACTTAAAGTTCTCCTTTTCCAGCACGTGTCATTAAATCGTCTTTTCATTGTGTTCAGTTTTGTGGAGATAAAATTGAAAAGAATTGAGATCTCTGCTCCCATGGGTGCGGGCCACACTAAATCCGACAGGGCCAGGTGGAAGAAAGTCAGCCAGATGATTGTGCACATAGTCACGGGAAGGCTCAAGAATGGGGAACACTTCAACCTCGTATAAGAAGACCAGAGGTTGTTAACTATTTGGGTGTGAGAGAGGCCTTCAAAAGCTATCTGAAACTTTAAATAACTGCGCTCATGAAGAAGAAGAAGAACATCTCAGTGGACACGGTCTCCAGGGCCGCCAAGGAGAAGAGTGGCAAGAGCTTGAAGTGCGTGGAAATGCCTCCGCTCACTGAACGTAAGCAAAAAACAGCGTCGCGAGCGCTGTCCTCGCCTTCTCAACGACTTGAAGAGTCATGGATAAAGAATTTTTTTTTTTTTTTCTGATGAGAAAAATTTTAAGGTCAACCCAGTTATCAAAAAGCATAACAACTGCGTGGTAAGCTTAGGCCAGTACGATTCCGAGCTCAGCTACGTGTCCATGACCAAGAGCCCGGCCTGTGTGATAATGTTCGGTGTTGTGGCTTTGAATGGCGAGAAGATGACGCCGGTGTCATTTTATGCCGCCTACAAACACACTGCTGCCGATTGCATGGATTTCTTTGTCACGTAAGTCTTGTCCTGGGTGAGAAACATCACGAAGTAGGTGGAATAATTCTTTCAGAAGGACGATACCACGGCTTACACAGCCAAAACCCTGCCAGAGTGGTTTGGGTCACACATAAACTTCTGATCGAAAGAAATTTGGCTGCCACATTCGTCTGACCTTAGTCCCCTCGACTACAATATTTGAGCGGATGTTGAGGACAAAGCCTGAAACGTCCTCCACAGCATCGTTCACGAGCTAAGGTTCTCCGTCAACCACCTGTGGGTCAGCATGAGGAAGGATTTCTTTCGCAACGTGTGCTGCGTGGCAATTAGGTCTCGCCTGGAGCTCGTGATTAATATTACAACATAAATACTTAATTATATGCTAAAACGATAAAAAAACGTGTCTAACTGCATCAAACTATTATTGTGTTTGCTGTTGAGAATGTCGTAACGAGTGTAGCAGGACTTTTACAATGCCCAGTATCCAAAGTGCACCGACTAAATCTGACGGTTTGCATAACGGAAAACTCCCCGCAATATCTCATCTAAAAATAAATGTATGTTCAAAATTACAAAATATCAACTAGATTATGGCTGGTAGAAAACAGTTTACTCAAAGTAACCACCCTTTGCTCTCTCCTTAGCCTCAAGACTGCTCAGAATCTTGTCTCATACGTTTTCACTGTGTATCTGGGAAGACTTCGAACGCCTCCTTGATCTTAGCCATTAGCTCGTTCTAGATGCTGCACAAACAGCGGTTGGTTGTTTTTTCAACCGCGCCCCACACATAGTAATCTGGGGGATGAGAAATCGGAGAATTAAGAGGCCAGAAAGGGGCGCTGGAGAATTCTCCAACAACCACTTCTGGTTCTTTCTGGAGGTATGGCCTTCCAGTTGCAATCCTCTCCAGCAAGGGGTTGACCAAAATCTTCAGCAGGACGTCCACATTGCCATATGAATTAAGCCTAAGCTCCAGCTCAAAGATGTGGGGCAGCATGGCGTCACCCTAACTGGAGCGCAGTTGCATGGGTGGCACTTATTATGAGGGCTGAGGAACTCCAGGAGGCATTTCAATTTCTTACTATTACCCTTATCTATATATATATATATATATATATATATATATATATATATATATATATATATATATATATATATATATATATATATATATATATATATATATATATATATATATATATATATATATATATATATATATATATATATATATATATTCACATAGTAGGTTTAAAATTAAAGGCTTTACTATCAAAGTTCCTATCTGGGTTCTTTATGCCAACTAACTTAAGTATCTTTACAATTTTCCGTGCATGATTTGGCGGGTAGGAAACAGGAGCGGAGAGTCTTCATCTTTACTCTTCATTTTTCTCATAAAAAATACAGTTATTTGGGTTGCTACAAAAGCACCTCGTTTTAGATCGCAGTTTCTTTCCATATAACTCTCTCTTTTCGTTATTCGCCTCTATCTGTTTGCATGCCACCACCCCTCTCTTTCTCTCCGTTCTCTTAATCTAATTACCGATTCGCGGCGCGTCTCACTCAACGGCCATTCCACTCTCGATTCTCTCCAAGACTGGGCGAGACTTCTCTGTCTTCGTCCCACATTTTTGTCTCCCTCAAGACAAGACGAGAGGCACCGTGTCTCGCATATATCATCCACGCCTCCTCGCAGCCATCAGAATAGACCCACCCGACCAGCAATAAATTCCACTTCTCTGCGCACAGATTAATATAAAGCTACATGAGCAAATTTATCCGTAAATAATCCATTTTTTATCATATATCAAATAGGTCACTCTTTTGGTCGAGAACGAATGATTGCCTTTGAAATACACACAAGGATGAGTGCATTAACATGGAAAGGTACCCATGATGGGTAACATACGAGTACATATATGAAAAAGAAATGTGCTAGACTGACTTTGTCTTCATTAAATTTCTCGTCATGTATTCAATGATTTCCCAAGAGAGTTTGTTTATTCTTATTTCATTTGCTGACTTAGCACTCGATACTAAAGATATTTACCTACCCAAATTTTCTTTTATTTTAACGAACCTTTTTTTCCTTTGCCCTCGTATTTTTTGCGTTTCCACTTCCTATTTTTTGTCCATTAGTGTATGGGTTCCTATGATCAAGCGGTTGTGTATATTTTCCCCTCTATTAACCAGATCCTACTATAAATGAGTAACAAAAATAAAAAACCTGCTCTTCTCGCACCAAATTTTTCTCTTGCTTCAATAATACCCACCTTACTTATTTGTTGAAGAAAAATAAATATGAAAAAAGAAAAAATGAATTATATAATGGTTAAAAGTAAATAAACAATGACTACATAAATAAACAAAGAGGAGCTTTAATAAGCTAAGAGGATTTCAAATTTATACCGGGTATTGCAAAAGTCCTGTTACACTCGTTTCCACGCTCTCATCAAAGAAAACAGTCTAGTTTTAAAGCAATTAGACACGTTTTTATTGTTTCAACATATTGCAATATTAATTTATCAATGTGGCCACCCTTGGCGGTGAGCACACGCTCTCCAGGCGAGACTTGAAGGCCGCGCATACGTTGCAGACGAAGTTTTTCCTCGTACTAGCCTACACATGGGTGACAGAGGATTTCAGCTCGTCGACGTTGCTATTGTAGACCTTACAGGTCCTGCCCTCAACATGCACCCACATGATGTAGTCGAGGGTTTTGAAGTCAAGCGACTGCGGCAGCCAAAGATCCTTCGACCAGACCCAACAGTTTTTGCACGGTCTTGGTCATCTGGGCCGGGGCTCCATGATGGATTCGGCTGCGGTGATCCTGTAACCGGCTGCTGAATGCAACTACCAGCCGTACATCACTATTCGACTCACACGCCAAGCATCTTCACGGAGGCCGGGTGTATCGACCGTGATGGTTTTTTAATGAAAAAATGAGAATTCTTTTGCCATGCCTCATCAAGTCGTTCTAAAGGCGAGGACAGCACTCCCGAAGTTTTCTTCTATAGGGGATGTGTGTGACTTGGCTAGAGGTTATCGGCTGCGGTTAGATATGCCGTAGAATTCTATCTAACTCCAATTAAAAGATCAAAATGACCACTGGTTATCCACTTATAGACTGAGCTAAGGGTAACCGACTTATTACTTGGAGAAGGTAAGGAAAGTATAAAAATGGCGGTTTGGGAGTTTTTTTCTTGGTCTTATGGCCGCCTTTTGTTTTCGAGGTGGTAAAATCGCTCAGTTACTGGTTTCTAGTATGTTCACGTCCTTGTATCTGGCTATCGGTGTTAATAGTCTCAATGGCCTTGTATTCTCTCTCTGTCTGACTGTGTATATGTGTCTTTTACAAGCCCTTTTATCATAACCAAAGATTAGAGGCGTGGCTCCGTTTTCCAATCAGACAGCTGGGCGGAGCCTATTTACCTAGAGTTTATGTGCGTATATTTAGTGTAGGTGCGAGTATACCAAGAGAGTGTTCGAATTTTTAAATCTGACTGATATCTATCAGGCTGATATTCGTAGCAACATAAAATTTTGTCTTTCGCGGGTCCATGTCAAAGCTGGTGGGTCATACTTGCTCTGTAGCAGATTCATTACTTGTATGAACAGCTGTTTCAATTGTCTTTCTTATCATCGCGGCCAAAACAACGGCGTTGGCTCACACCTGTTTTCTAATGTGTGTGAGCGTTATCGTGAGAGCCCAACGCTTTCATTGTCTAGCGGTTTTGCATTATTTGCAAGTATACATTTTGCTTTGCTTTGATACATAATTATTGACAAGAGTTTAATATTATTTACAAGTATACAGTTTGCTTTTCATTAATTAATTATTAACAAATAGCATATTATTTTGGTGTTTGGTTTGTGTGACCATTTCAAGATTCCATAGGGCCAACGTGGTGCTCAATTTGTAAGGTTCCTTTTTGGCTCTACTTAACTTTGTAATTTGACATTACAAGCACTCTCCCGAGAAAAAGGAGTTTTACAAATGCTATTCTTTAATTTTAATATACTTTTTGAGAATCAGCATTTTGTCATTTAAATAATTATTGCGATTTTTTTTACTCAACTTAAATATTTGGTTTTAATATATATTTTTTAATATAATTTAAAGTACTCTTTCGCACCTTTTAGTTAATTTCTATAACGTAATAAATAGTGTGCGATTCAGTCTACAGGGAAAAGTCCACTAAACTTACATAGGCATATGTACAAAATTATTGGGGCGTATGAACAATCTGCCTGCTTTTATAATAAGTATGCCGTGGCAACGGAATGAAAATGTACATTTAATAATTTGAGATCAACCTACTTTTATATAATGAACATGAACTCTTAAAAATAAAAGAATGGTTGATCTTTTGCAAACGAGACCCGTCTCCCTGATTGCGTATAAAGGTGGCTCTTTGTCACTGTTTCTGGTGCCTGGGGAGGTTTTTCTTCCATTATCCTTGATACTGCTCCTTGTTCAGTCTCCTTCTTCTCGACAGGAAGTGTCAAAGGTCTTTCTCCCATGTCTTGCGTGATCCTTGAATCTTGGTGATCATTAAATGAGGGTGGGACTTTTACCAGTTTCAGACTGTCCACTGAGACAGTATCATGTTGCCATTGGAGATTTCCAGCTTTAAAACTTTGTTGTGGCGCTCGACCACCGGAAAATTGACAGTATATATCGTTTCTAGTGGCTTGCGAACTCGATCGACTCGGACCCATACATGTGTCGTCTATCAAAGAGCTTCGGCTACGAAAGGTTTGGACACCGAGTGCAGGTGTCCTTCGGATGTCTGTGTGAAATCTACCTGTGACATTATTATGGCTAATTTCTTAATGAATTTTGAGTCAGTTTTTTACGATAAGGATGAAACCACAGGCTTTGGACAAAGTAGTGTAGTTCATGTAACTGTTGTGAAAGGCGAAAAACCTGAGTCATTATGTAAGGAGCGAATGCCCCAAAAGGACTATCAGAAGGGCCATTAGTCATCCCTGTCGACGAGCCATTCCCGAAACTCTTCAGGGTGCTGTGTGCTCTTTCCCTCATCCCCCTCCTTCTGAGGTGGTACACCGTGGTTAGGAGACGATGAAAACCAATAAGGGCTGATAATTTTTTGAGCAACTCTCAACTCGAATTGGGCTCCTTTGTCGGTTACCACGTATAATGGGAGTTCAAATCTGGAAATCCATCCGTCTAAGAAGGTCAGAGCAACCATTGCAGCACTTATTTCTGGACTCTGTAATCCTTTAATTCATCTTGTAGCCTGGCCAATGCATGATCAAAGAAACCGGTTATGCGACGGGTAGGATTGCACGATAGTAATGGTCCGATGATGTCAATGCGCACGGTCTCGAACCTTGACGAGGGTATATAAATGGGCAGGACTGGGGACTTCGTTTGGCGATAGATCTTGAAAAACTGACATTAAAGACACTCCCGTGCCCAGGAGCGAATTTCCATATCTATATTAGGCCCCAAACATCTTGACTTAATTAGACGGAGGGATGCCTTAATTCCAGCGTGGAAAAGTGTGCAATTGTTTGAAGATTATCATCCTGCATGCCTTAAGGACGAACGGTCGTGGGTATCTTTATGTCATTTCACACCATAGTTGAGCTTCTCCCGCAAAACTGGACAGATTTTATTCGCTACTGTTTCTTTATCGTTTTTCTGTGCTGCAGCTAGAGCGCGGGGGTTAAATGAGCCAATTTGGACCTAATTGACGTTCCATGATAGAAAGTCAGCAATGACGTTTTCTTGAGCACGCACAAATGTGCTGTCGCTGATCTCCATTATCGACGTCCAGTTGCGTTGTTGCCTGTCCGTTTTGGCACACAAGGGTGGAGAGAAAGCCGACAGCAGCAGCTTGTGGTCCGAGCACAAAGTAACATGGCGACCCTCATTCATGTGCCAGGAGTGTATCACAGCAGGATACGCCGCCGGGAGTTCCCTGTCGTATGTGAAGTATGCTTTCTGTGCCTTGCTTAATTTGTCTGAGAAAAAGGCCACTGGTTGCGGGCATCCATTCACCATCTGGTGAAGGGCAGCACCTACCAAGTATTGGAAGATGTCCGTTACCAGTTGATAGGGTGAGGCGTTATGCAGTGGGTGACAGAGATTGACTGATTTTATTAGAGCTACCTTTGTGTTATTATATGCCTCTCGCAGAGCATCATTCAACACGAGTTCACGAGTTTTGGGTCGAAGACGTGCGAGCCTTGTCAGCGGAGCTTCAATCGCAATAGAATTCGGAATAATTCTCCTATAGTAGCATAACATGCCCAAGTATCGGCGCAGTTTCTTATAGTCTTTTGACAATGGCATGTCTCTAATTTCTTTAACTTTCTTAGCTGGTGGGAAAATTCCCGTAGCCGAAATATGATGTTCTAGAAAGTAAATTGCTTCTCTCGCGAACTCGCATTTCTCCAGGAATAATCGTAGATTGTTCCCGATCAGAATTGTTAACTTCTGGTCTAAATAATCCAAATAGTCGTCAAAATTGTCTGAAAATATCAGGATGTCGTCTATATATACAAAAACGAACTATAATCCACGAAACAAGTTATCCACGTGACGTTGGAAAGTGCAACTTGCATTCCTGAGGTCAAATGGTAATATTATATACTTACATAACCCAAACGGAATCAACACTACAGTTTTTTCTATGTCCGCCAGGTTCATTGGGTTCTGATGGTAAGCACGAGCCAGATATATCTAAGAGAATTTTTTTTCCATGGAGGTGGTTTGTTACACTCTTTATTCGTTGTAAGGGATATATGTCGGGCTTCGTGATGCAAAGTGCGCGACAATCGCCCACCACTCTATAATAGTCGTGCGACTTATTCGGGACCAAGTAAATCAGTGAAGCTCACGGTGATTTAGACGGGCATACAACCCCCTCCTTCAATATTGGTTAGAACGTTGTTCTGGCAACTTGTAGTTTCTCCACTTGTAGTTTAAAGAGGCCTCAGTCGCGCGAAGGTTGGTGGTGAACTGACCGTCTCGATTGTATGTGCCACGGAGTTAGAGGGTGGTGGGGCTGGATTACTAGCCCTTGTGCTGTACAAGGATTCATATTTCTCTAATACAGCCTTTCAACAGTGCGGTAGATCCCGGAGGTCATTTATAATTAGTGCTATTGCACTTTCCCAGGATTGTTATACTTTTGGCATGAGCCTAGTTTGATTATCGATAAGGACGCCGCGCGCACAATCCACCAAAAGATTAAAATGCCCCAGAAAGTCAATCTCTAATAATACTGATGTGGTATCCGCGACCACAAATGAGCGCCGTAGGCAAGGAATAACTACATCCGCGTGTACTTCATCGTGCACTTTTATTTTACCACCATTAGCCGTTGCAATGCTTATACTTGAATTATTCACTTCACACGCTTCCCCAAATTAATCGTAATTATGGATACACTTCCTTCCGTATCGATTAGAAATTCCCACTTCATCTTATCTAATTTCGTGGGGACTGTATGCCGGCAGCCGCACTTGTAACGACATTTCATGCGAGTTTTCCAAATGGACGAAGATTATAAAAATATATGATGTCAGAGCCAACAAAGAACGTGTGGTCCACTTCTGGGCCAGCTCTCTTTCAAACCACGCCAATGCATTTAAAGTGTGCATCTAAGCGTTCTTAAAAATGTTTATGCTTGTTGATTTAACAACGATCTCCGGCAACTCGTTCCACGAGGGAACTACCTTTTTTGAGAAAAAATTCTTTGCTATATTTGTTTCAAATTTTCGTTTCTTAGGTTTGTATCAGTGGCTTCGAGTTCTTGAGGAAGCGTCCAACTCGAAAATGGTTTCAATTTTTACTTTATCAAAGTGTTTAAGATCTTAAAGACTTGTATGAGTTCTCCTCTTAATCTTCTCATCTCAAGTGATTGCAGGTTGAGAGTTTTAAGTATGTCTTCTTAGGACTTTTGACGTAGTCTAGGTATCATTTTTGTAGCACGATGTTGCACTCTCCAACATTTCTATATCTTTCCGAAAGTATAGATTCCAAAACTGAACTGCGTATTCTAAATGAGGTTGAACCAAAGATTTGTACAGGGGAATTACTATATTTTCTGATTTGTAGGCAAAATTTCTATATATGAAACCGAGCAGTCTGTTTGCTTTCTTGCATGCCTCAGCGCACTGTCCTCCAACTTTCAAATCGGTGCAGACTATAACACCAATATCTTTTTCTTCGAATTACTTTTTATTTGGCAGGCCTTTTATTGTAGAGTTAAATTCTTTGTTTCTTGCTTCAATTTGTAGTACCTTGCATTTATCAATGTTGAGTTTCATCTGACTATTCCACAATGCTGTTTAAGCCTCTCTGGAATAAATGTGGATCAGTAAGTGTTATTGATTTACCACCCAGCTTTGTATCGTCGGCAAATTTTGAGAATAGGCTCGCTATGCCTTCATCTAAGTCGTTTACATATATTAGAAAAACTAATATACCCAGCATGGACCCCTGGGGCACTCCGCTTGTTACGTCTCGCCATCTTAAACGTTGACCATTTATGACTGTACGTTGTTTCCTTCCGTTGAGCCAGTCTTCGATCCACTTCAATACGTTTCCACCGATTCCATGAGCGGCAATTTTCTTAAGTAGACGCTTGTTGGAGACCATATCGAAAGCTGAAAAAATCGTTATTTCATGCCAGTTCCTATGACCTGATTAATGTAGAATGGAGCACTGCATCCCCCTGCATGTGACACCTTTGCTTCCTGCAGCAAGGTTTAAACAACCGTTTCATTTCGATCGACACCATCAATAGTGAGCGTTACACAGCTTCGTCTTGAACCGACAGGATCAATGAGCGTGAGGAAATACCAAGGGATATATTTCTTCCGGCTAACCTAAAACATGGTCTCTGGTGAAGCTGAATGTCTCTAGTCACGTCCTTCATGTCGTACTTACCACTTTAGAAAGGGAAGCCAAAACTGTGGGATCAGGATTAAGCCTTGCCTCAAACGGAGTGGGCTTATTACAAGCCGTTTGCCTAACATCATGAGTTCTATTTTCACTATATAATAACAAGAGTTATATGATCGGTCATTTTTGTACAAAAATAAAATAAAATGAGAAAAAGAAAATAAAGCCTAAAAAATCCACATAATAAAATCCTATAATAATAACGCTTAGAAAATTTCATGGGAAAAATGCCTACATACGTATGTATTGGAAAAAGCGCACAGTGCACGTGAGTGGAAGTTATGCCGATACACCCGCAAAGGGAAAGTAAAAAACGATTCCGAGCGCTTTCGTCTTTATTCTTAAAGACCTTTCTTTGCAAGGAATGAAAATGTCTTTAAGAATAAAGACGAAAGCGCTCGGAATCGTTTTTCACTTTTCCTTTGTGGATGCATCTGCATATGTATTGGATCGTTCGGGAATTCATTTTAGTTTTTATCCAATATTTTTTGTCTATTAAATGAAATTGATTCCCGTAAAACAATAATTTAAATGATACTGAATTCTCTTTAAAGGAGTGTATCAGATGAACAATGTAAGGACGTCTGAATAAGCTCTCGGGGCCTAGTAGATAAGGCACTGTGGTACCACGCCTGGGTACTTTGGTTCGATTCCCAGTGAGAGAGGACATAAAAGATTTCGGTGTTGGTAGAGAATTCCAGTTAATCACGGTGAGGTTTGGTGTCTGAAATGCGGGCAAGCAATTCACTTCACATAATTCATTACGTACAGTCATGATACCACTGCCTCCTTCACTTCTTTCCTCTTCAACACTCTTTGGTCTGCAGAAACCATCGAAAGTGCTTTTAATCCACACTCACCGGCAATGAACGCCTGGCTCTCGTTCCAAAGGATTGCGAATTGGAGGCAAAAATTCAGTTCGTCCCTTCTTCCTGCATCTTCCTCGGCAATGACCTTCACCTCTGGTGTTTTCGGGCTTGGTACTAATAATTAAGCAATATATTGCATGAAACAAGGAACACAGAAACTTACACCATGATGTTTTTTAAAGGGCTTGTAATATGTGACCGATATTTTGGTAAAATAATATTTAGAAAACACCATTTTTGCTTCGGAAACATTTGCATTGCCCATTTGAGAAGTATAATAAACAATAGTTAGAGGAAACAATTTAATCAATTTTATTAGGCAGTTATGATTGTTCATACCTTAGAACCTTTGCCAATAGACAATAATTTATAATAAGAAAATAAAGGAAACGTGCGTCTCCAAGGAGAGCATTTCCCTAAGGGTATATAAATATTAATGAACTTTAAATAATTACCGATGAAAAAAATAAAAATAGATAAATAGAAATAACAAAATACGTAGGAACAAGTTCTGAAAAGAATAAAGTAAAACTGCCATTTTAGACAAAATCAGATAGAGGAGAGAATACGAGTGTTTTTTCTTGTTTATCGCTCTGGTAAATTATGTCTAATAACGAACGAGTAAAGCTCAGATATCAATTAGTCACTTTATTGTACAGGACAGGAGAAAGGCTGGGTTTAGGCACTGGGAGAAGCAGGAGGCGGAATGAGCTCGATAGAAAGTATGTGGGAGAGAGGGGGTGATTGAGAGAGAAAGAGTGGAAGAAAGGGTGCCAATGTGAGAGAAAGAGTGTGAGAAAGGGTGTGAGAGGGAGAGAAAGAGTGTGTATGAGAGAGAGAGAGCTCGTTAGTGAGCTAGAAAAAGAGTGTGAAATAAAGCTAGAGGAAGAGGGAGTGTGCAAGAGAGAGATAGATTATGTATCTGTAAAAGAGAAAGACCATGTGCTTGTGAGTGTGTAAGTGAGTGTATGTAAGGGAGAGTATGTTCCTTGATCTATGTGAATTAAATCTTTGTTGTTGTTTTCTTTTCAGATCGATTATTTTGTTTGAAATTTGAATCCCTACGAACATAGCTGGAGGTCTTACCCTACATGAGCGTGCCCAGCTAGAGGCAAGTTACAAAGTTTGGAGATCCATCCGTTGTTCAAGTGCAAAGATAGCGGACGAGGACCATTAAAGGAAGACATGATCAAGTCGACGCTAAAATGATCAAGAAGTGTCATGCAAAACTCATGGCTACAGGATCTGTAACTGATACTCGAAGAAGTGGTCGGTCTTCCAATACCAGTGACTCGGAGGTAGTACGAGTTGTTCATGAAATGTTTACTCATAGTCCGAAAAAGTCCATTCGATAAGAAGCA
Organism: Ceratothoa steindachneri; assembly: GCA_963969495.1. Classification (NCBI taxonomy): domain Eukaryota; kingdom Metazoa; phylum Arthropoda; class Malacostraca; order Isopoda; family Cymothoidae; genus Ceratothoa; species Ceratothoa steindachneri. The sequence continues at coordinate 125,589,828 of OZ018319.1, read as the reverse complement.
AGGGAAAGTGGGTTCTTCTTTCACTGCGTACGAACTGTGCTCCAAAAGGAGCTTAAATGGCTCGCTTGGAAGCCGCACTACTGTCAAGTACTCTCTGCTGAAGACTGCAACATTCTTATGGAGTTTGGGCAGGTGATGTTGGCTTGGTATGAAAATTGGTCTGATCTCTTAAAAAAATATCCTTTGGAGTGATCAAGCGGTATTCCACATGGGTGGATTTGTGAACCATCACAACTGCTACTACTGGTTGGGAAAAGATCCTCGTATTAACTCTGGAAAAATGCAGAATCAGCCCAAGGTAATGGTATGGTGTGGAATGACCTTAGACAGGATTGTAGGTCCTTTCATTCTTCGCGATACCATGAATGCCCAAAATGAATTCTGGCCAGTTATCAGTAGTTGAAAAAATATTAAAGATTTGACTTTCACGCAATATGGCGCTCCCCTACAATTTGCTAGTGTTGCTCGTGATTGACTGAATGCAAAATTCCCTGGGAGATGGATAGGTCGTCGTGGTCCGCATGAGTAGCCAGCTAGAAGTCCTGACTTAACACCCTGCGACTTTTATATCTACGGTTGGTTAAGGAGCAAATCTACTCTACCAAACCAGCAACTTTGGAGGAACTAGAAGGGCGAATAAGGGAAGTTATGTCTTCCATCCCATCAGAGTTCCTTGTTAAATCAGTTGATGCGGTTCCCGGCTGGCTCGAGAAGCTGGTGGCGAATGCTGGCGCCCATATTGAATTTTAAATAAAACTCCATGCCATACACTTTCTTCTTATATTAATTTCTTGTAAGAATTATAGCTTAAAAATATTTAAATTACAAGAGTTTTAAAATAGGGATTCACATTTCAATCACCTTATATATATATATATATATATATATATATATATATATATATATATATATGAGAGACACCAAAACTAATCTCACAACACCAAATGAGTCTTCGTTGGAACTTATTCCGTGAATATTATAAGCGCACGTAATGAACATAGCGAAACCAAGAACTTTTTCTGATACCGTCAATATATTCTCACTCAAAATGTAATGAAAAGGATGCGGTTGCCTGAGAACCCGCCCTTCCCAGAAATATTAAACGGAAAGTGACGGAAAGATGTTACCCACCATATAACCGAGGTCTAATAACTAAAATTTTATATTTAATATCAAAAGAACCGAAAGTTTCATCTAATCCTGTGAATGTAGGATTTCGGAAAACTGTGATAGTAATGCATTTTTGAGTTTTATGAATGACTAACTGTAAATTTGGACAGATAATATCTGTTTTTATTTCTATTATGTCGGTAAAGTTTAGATACAAGTTATTTGAGAGTCAGAAAGAAGCTTAAGCCTAAGCCTCATTTTTAAAAACCGCAAAAGGGGTCATCTATCAAGCATCTGTAGAACCGGAAAGGAGAGTCAGATGGAGATTGTGAAATATTTTGGATTCGAGATGTGTCGAGATGTTTCAGCGAACCCATAGCAACCCCAGATATCTGTTTATAAAATTTATTTGTTAAATTTAAAGTATATATGATATCTCTGAAGATTAAGTTTAATAAATCTTTAATTCTAGTCCTTGTAAACCAAGTAAAAGTGTCGCAAGATGTATAAATCATCTCATGTCAGGTTCTTTAAACATGTCGTTCTTGCTCAGTTCTATTTCTTTACTTCAAACTATACAGTAGGCCACTATAACACTCCGAAATTAATAGTACCTCTTTGACTTATCTACTAAACATCGAAATCAACTGTAGGTCTAAATTTAGAGAACAGTTATCAACAGAGATTATAGCATTACGCTTCTCTTTAAAACTTAAATTAACTTACATATATTTTCCTTTATTTTCAAACTTTGTATAAGACAATCTCCAGGAATTTCGTTCTAAGAAGACAAAGATTCATGATTAGAAACTAAAATCCCAAATTCTATAAACCAGAGAGCGTCATTTCGAATCTATCGGATTATAATCTATTTCCACGAGAAAAGTTTCTCCTTGCTCTTGGCTTTCAATTCAAAATACCCATTTTCAACTTTACCAAACGCTCATTTGTCCTTACCTTACCTTACCGAAGTGCTTGTCATGTGGCGTTACTAGTAGCTACCATGGAGCGCTATTCTTTTCTATTTTCTGCCTTCCTGACTAGATCTGTCACAGTCCATCTTCTGTTCATGTTTTCCATTGGGGTCTCCATGAACTTTTTCCTTTGTCGTCCTCTGGCTCTTCATCCTTCAAATATCCTGTCATTTGAAAAAAAAATATATATGTACTGAATCATTAACTCTTCTCTGCTTTGGTAAATTTAATTAGTTCAAGTTAAAATTCTCGAACATAACCTATGGAATTTTTAATTTTCTGTAAATATGAGTTCTCACATTTGCCTAAATTATTGCGTAATTAAAATATTATTGTAATCGGGCCAGATAAAGGAAATGAGGTAATAATTATGCATCATAATATCTATTTGTACAAGATGGGGTGCATTCTAGCAGATTCGTCTAAACTCATTGAGGTTTGTGAACCTATCCATATACTAGTTCTAAACTTGAAGATCAAATATCCCGCCTTTTATTACATGTAAAAATGGATTACATATTAACAGAAGCCTAATACTCAAAATTATACATTAGTGGCAACTATCGTTTAATTGTTTATGGAAAGTTCACAAGCCCCAAATCCCTCTCCCTTCAATTTTGAATTAGTACAATCTACCCTTTTACAAATTGAATAAACATTTTTCGCTCAACATTTTCTATTAATTAATTTTCTATTTCAAATTTCAATCATTTCCCAAAAGAAGTCATAAAACAGAATTTCAGCTTTCATATGCTTTTCATTTAGTTCTGAAATTAACTCTCTCTCCACAAATATTCCTCTTCAAGAAAGCACAGAAATAATTTTAGACGAATTACGAGTATATATCATGCCACCCTTTTACTGGGTTTAAAAGAACTATGATACATTTATATCATTATTGAAATTAATATTCAAATGTAAATTCCATTTGAGAACAAAACTTACAACCAAGAGCTATGGAATTCTATGGGAACGCTAATTAGCTCCCTATAGGCAAATTTCTTCATGGGTCATCTTGAATTCCAAATTTTGACGAGTCTCTAGCTGACTGATGTCATTTGTTCAACAAACCTTTCGTAGACAAATCTTTAGGAGTCTTTTAAAATTGAGTTCAAACTAAAGCTTATTTTTCGATTCTTAAGTACCATGCATCTAAACATCATATACACAATGGATACAAAAACAGATGCTACCTGCCATTTTTCAACTTAGCTATAAATAAAACTCAAAATTCTATTACTGCTACAGTTTTTCGAAAGTCTACATTCATTGGAATAGGAATGGACCTTTCTGTTCTTGTGATCTTAAATATAAAATTTTCGTCATTATCACTTTTTCATATCAGGTATACCATCTCAACACCAATTATGACTTAATGTATGAATAATTCAGCAAAATTGTTTAACTTCATTAATAATATTTACCCGCAATTATATGTGGCTAAAATTATTAAAAGCTTTTGAAACAATATTTATTCATCCAAAATAGTTATACCTACTGACCTAAAACAAATCCATTATTTCATATTTCTTAAAATGGGGAATCTTGATAACTACATAGAAGAAATTTATCGATTCTCTTCAGGCTGATCTTATATAAACTGGAATGTAGGTTATTATTTATAAATTATAAATCAATAGAAAATAGATTACCTGAAAAAGAAGGGGTACCATTTTTATCGTGCAAGTGGTGTCGTATACCGAATTTTATGTCCAATATCTTCTTCGGCTTCATATGTATATTGGCAGCACTGTTTGATTTGGGAAGAGGCCGTTTCTCTTCCCATTAGAGAAATAGTCATAGAACAGGGTGTGTGCTCTCTTAATAAGAGGCCATTTCTCTCCCCATTAGAGAAATAGTCATAGAACAGGGTGTGTGCTCCCTTAAAAAGAGGCCGTTTCTCTTCCCATTAGAGAAATAGTCATATAACAGGGTGTGTGCTCTTTTAAAAAGAGGCCGTTTCTCTTCCCATTACAGAAATAGTCATATAACAGGGTGTGTGCTCTCTTAAAAAGAAGCCGTTTCTCTCCCCATTAGAGAAATAGTCATAGAACAGGGTGTGTGCTCTCTTAAAAAGAGGTTGTTTCTCTTTCCATTAGAGAAATAGTCATAGAACAGGTTGTGTGCTCTCTTAAAAAGAGGCCGTTTCTTTCCAACTAGAGAATTAGTCATAGAACAGGGTGTGTGCTCTCTTAAAAAGAGAATTCCGCTGTAAGAGATCATATGATGAAATGGCAGACTACAATAGCTCTTGAAACTTGTAAAATTTTACAATCAAATAATTATCTAAGCACAATCAAGTTTGCAGAAACTGTATATTAGATTACCCTAAACCGTTTATAAATTCCGATATTTCAACTGTACCTTCTTTGCTTGTTTAAAAATTACAACAATCCAAATTGTAACCAGTTTTTATTTGGTCGAAATTTATCGCTCATAATATTTGAGCGCGAGTGTTAAGGAGCGCAAAACAGGTTTTCTACAATACATATTCATTCATCATAACCGTTTTACTATTTTCTAAAGTATATAAAAGTATCCATGAAATTTGTTTTGCTTTCTATATTTTATTGACACTCATTTAAGGATTGTTGTATTCAGTGTAATTTTACAGTTTCATAAAACTCCTTTTACATTTCAAACATTCAAAATCATTCAAAATGTTAAATTTATTTTCATATTAGCTAATAAATTGTATGTTTATTTTGAATGACCACCAGGTGAGCGTAGAAGCTCGAAACATTGTTTTAAATAAAGTAATTTAAAGGAATGTTACAGTTAGTTTTCGTTATTGGCTCCCCGATGTATATATCTATATCTATATATATATATATATATATATATATATATATATATATATATATATATATATATATATATTTATCGGGAGCAATGGGTAATTTGTTGACTTTGGATACAAGTAATTCCGCGGATACGTGTTATCTGACGTTGGTCCTCCTTTCTTCCTTTCATAGTAGAATCAGTTGGGCATGGTCTTTGAAGGAAGCAATACTATAGCTGAAATCAATCTTCCCCTCCCTCCTCCCCAAAAAGGTGAGCTTCGCTGCTTGTGAGTCACGTCGGGAGCTCCAAGGTGAATATCTTATATCGCTTGGGTACCAATCTGAGAACAGTGCAGATGATTGGGAAAGAGTTAGATGAGTCTCAGGCTGTGATGACGAGGGTACAAAGGCGTCTATGGAAGGCTTTTGATAGGAAAATAACTCCGGATTTGTTGCGCAGATTCAAGCCTTCGTAGACACCGATCCAGGAAAATCAATGAGGACAATGAATAGGGACAATTAAGTGTCGAATTCTCTTATCAGTCATTTGGTACAGGAGAGCATCTGTTAATATTCATACAATATCAGAAAGGGCCACCTGCTCTCGCAGTAGATCAAGGACAACCGATAAGAACGTGTTGCGAAGCTTATGAGCAAACTTAAGTATCCCTTCAAGCTTTGGATTTTGTCAGACGAGAAACATCTCTGCCCGGACCAGTTTGTGAACTCGCAAAAACACCGCTATCCTGGTGCGTTCCCCGAAAGATGGACCCTGATTCCTGAATAGCAAGTTCCAGACATAATGGTGTTTGGGGTGGCCAGTGGCGAGGACGACGTTTTGCTTCCTACTTTCTTCCTGGAGAGCTACATGAAGTGCATAAAAGAGTGGGTATTGCCTTAAATTCAGGAAGTGGCCGTTGGGAGGCTGTACGTTTGGCAGGAGGACGTTGTACCAAGTTACACAAGCATAATTACACAGCTCTAGCTGTCACACAATTTATTCGACCACGTAACCCCGAATATCTGGCCTTCTAAATCCATATATTATAAACCTCTGGACTATATTGAGTGAGGCGTACTTTGAGAGAGAGACCAATAAGTCCCTGTTCACCACCAAGGTGGAGCTTATTTACAAGATCAACAGAGTTTTTACCCAGTTAAACTTGAGAGCCGTCGAGAAGGCCAGCATCGGGTTTCAATGCCGCCGGGAAGCCGTGGTTGAGGCCAACGGCGATTTCTTTAGAAAAAATAATAATTCTATTATATATATTTTATATATATTTCAAGGCATCCCAACTCTTATGCGGATTTTTTCTTGTTTACCCCTATTTTATGGCTCTAAGTAATCGGAAACAGTTTTGTTTTTCTACTACCCTCTTCTACTAAAGTCAAAGCCTAGGAACAGGTTAACAGAAGAAAGTTTGTGTCAAGAATAGGGGGAATTAACAGCAGAACCCCATTCAGGACGACGGGAGGATTTGCTTAATACTTTTAAAATTAAAAGTAGAAGAAAAACCGATTATACGAGGGGTGGTCAATAAGTTTTGCAATTCGGATATAAGGAAACGAGATATGAGGAAAAGTGATTTATTATTTTTCAATATAACTACACTCCACTTCAATGCACTTGCGCCACTTGTCGTGAGGCTTCGAATTCCCGACAACCAGAAATCTCCCGACTGCTGTTCAATCCACTCCTGCACGGTGAGCTGGACATCTTCATCGTCTCCAAACCGGCGTCCACGCAGTGCATCCTTGAGCTGGCGAATAAAAAGTAGTCGCTATGGGCCAGATCTGGAATGTAGGTGGGAAGGTTGAGCTCCTTGAATCCGCACTCGCGCAGGGCAGCTTGTGCAACTCTCGCCTTGTGGACTTTGACGACGTTGAAGTCGATCATGGGGCGTGACGTTTCTAGGGACCCAACAGGCAGAGACCTTGGTCATGGCCAAATTGTTGTGGATGATGTTGATAACACTTCCATGTGATATTCCAAGTTCTCACTCGATTTCTTCGAACTTCATCCGTCGAGTTTCGAGGATGATCCTCTCCACACAGGCCACATTGTCCTCGTTGGTCACGTCTGACGGGCGTCCTGGATGGGGGTCATCTTCAAGGGACTCGCGACCATGGTGGAACTCCCTATTCCAGCTACCAATTGTTGCATAGGAAGGGTCGGTGTTGGTGTACACTGCAACCATGCGTTCATGGATCTCTTTTGCATTCTTGCCTTCTATGGTCAAAAATTTGATCACTGCGCGGTGCTCAACCTTCTCCATTGTTGACAAATTTGTGACTGACGATCTGCGATCAGCTACTGCTTCTTAAATAGACGAGGCAGGAGCGAGTGGCTGCAGGTCCTGACTTTTCCTAACTTGTCCTAACACCCCCAACAAACAGCTATTCCCCTTCCTCTGTTTTGCCCTACCGATTCGCAAAACTTATTGACCGCCCCTCGTATCTCTCAAAATCTTGCTGAGAAACTGCATTTCACTCATTCCATTGCGTATTCTCATTTTAAGGAAGCCTGGTTTCGTGATGTGAGTAATCGAGTCTTCATGACAAAGCAGAGGTACCTTTGCAACAAAGAATGCCTAAACATTTGTTCTCCTCTCCGTTTCAGACTAAAAAATGAACTATTTTTGTGTAGGTTTGTTACAGGAGATGAAAAAAGGCGTTGCGCACAATAGTATTAAATTTCTAGACAATGGATTATTGCTGCAAAAAATATTACTCAAGTCGTAACAGGGTGCTGATCCACAGAGGGATATGAATGGCATGTTCCTTTATGTATGAAATTCTGAACCTAAATTATATTATTTCTAGAGAGGCTTAATATACACCTTCTAATAGATACTAGCACTATTCAATAGAAGTCCTCTTTATTCAAGACAATACAATGCCTCATAATGAAGTGGTCCTCTTCAAGAGCCGCATCATTTAAACACACCCAATTTAACTCGATCAGATTACTACTCTTTTTAGTAGTTTATCGCATATCTTGAAAAAAATGAAATTTCAACAACAGATGAGGTTGTTAAAAGGTATTAAAAGTTAATAAAAAATGGAGATGTCAAAACTGGAGGAAAATACATTTCCTATTAAATTAATCAATAAATAGTTATTCAAATATAACTTTATGCTGTTGTTTGGTATCTATCCATAAAATAATGCTAAACATTAAAAAATGCGGCATTACATAATCTGAATCTATTCAACATTCTTTTCCAACTTTGTAAACTTTTCGTATAAAAAATCACTCCTTGGAATAAAACATGTTTTCACCCTTTTCATCTCCTCAGATGATGAAAAATGAATGACGTTGATGGTTTTCTCTAAATTTGGAAACAATTCTAGCTGAAAGGAAGTTAAACAGTGCGGTAAAGTGAATGTGACAACAATTTTCATGGGAAAGTCTCGAAGTTTTAATCTTACAATTCTTTAACAATGAGCATTGTCGTGTAAATTTTGCAAAATCCTTTTATAATATCAACATTGATTCTACTCTAACTTTAAAGAGTTATAGTAACACGCCACAACACCTGAACCTCTCTTAATCCATAGATTGTTGTTAAGCTTAAGAATAATAATCGTATACTAATATTTCATCAACTCTAACATTTATTTGAAAAATTCAACACGATTAGTTAGCATCCTATTTATAGAAAATCTATAAATGGGTCCAGCTTTTACCCATGAGTGTACACAGAAAGGTAAGGAACACCATTCAGAAAATATGTAATAATATTAAAAACAAATAAATAAGTAAAGATGAGATATACGGCATCTTGAGAATCGGCATGTGCAAAATCCAAACGAAAAATATACATATAGACGAGTTTGTGGGTGAGCTACTCAAAATTTGTGACAAAGAATTTAATTAGTTGGAAGGACACATGCATAGATATCAATTACTAGATGACATGACGTGATATGACGTGAATGAAAGGAAAGTAGATGCATGACAGTGGGAACGCTAGGGATATACCATAAAAACACTTAACAGGGGATAAGGAGCGTTAAGTGGCGGCGGCTAGATACTGATGCGACGTGTTTTTTGTCATAGTGGAGTTGTGTTAGACTGGGGAAGCAGGGAAGGGCGGGTGGGAAGAAAGTAGGGCTAGTAAAGGAAAGCAATACTCTTGATGGAGTTAACTCATGTATAGATAGGTGTTTATTGTGCGTAGTCTTGGGCTGCTGGGTATTTAAAGCCAACGCAGCGTGTTGTCTGGCATGTAATTGGGTCTATGTGGGCTCTCTAGCGAGTTTCCCCAACTGTCGAGTTAGTGGGGTATGGGCGTTTGTATTTAGTCGTGTAGTGTGAGTTTTTGTATTAATGTAGTGTGAACATGAGTGTGCAACGAGAAGAGTGACATGCTCGTTGCAGAGAAGAGTTCTGTCTGAATGTGTGACTCGTGGCTATTAGTGTAATTGGAGCATATGTGAGGGGTGGACGAGCTAGTGTTTTGTATAAGTGTAATTATAGTTTGCGACTTGTTGTATAGAACCTGCTTACCATTTTGTTAATGTTATAGCTCATGCTTTTATTATGTTCTGGTGTATGTGGAAGCGTAAGTATTTGTCAAATGTGGCCCCAAGTATTTTTGAGTGAGGTTTATATGTAAGTCTTGTTTAGGCTGAGTAGTTAAGGTCTGTTGTTTGTGTATATATTTGAATGTTGTGCATGCAGTGTGGCTCCATAGGATTTGTGGCAATAAACCACTCTTCCTCATATTCTACCTTCTTCTCCACTTCCTTGCTGATTGCGGGGGGTATTGGTCGTGACTCTCGTGTTTTATGTTGTGAACTATGGTCACAACCGCCTTTTTGGTACGGCCTCTCCTGAAACCTTATTGGAGGGAGGATAACTGGCCACTTTCCTCCAGAAAATTCCAGAGACGACTGTTGACCATGCGCTCAAGTATTTTTCCTAGCTGCCCTAGTGGTACAATAGACCAATAATTGTTTGCTAAATTGGATGTTTTGTTTTCTTTATGTAATATTATGCTGTATGATTTTTTTATAAAAGTAGTTTGTATTTAGTGGGCAAGATTTTATTCTCAATAATTCTTTGAGGTAGAAAATAACAAATACTGGACACTATTTTGTAGTAATTTTGCTCTATTCACATTGCAGAATTTCCCACAGCTTTTGAACTGTTCATGAATTATGCCCTTCTTCGGACAGCCATGACCTGGAATCACATCTGCTTACATATATATATATATATATATATATATATATATATATATATATATATATATATATATATATATATATATATATATATATATATATATATGTATATATATATAGAAAGTGATTCCCTTTCCTCTGTTGTTCTGTTCTGAAGAAGCTGTAAAGGCGAAACGTAAATAAAGAGCTGAAAAGTGTTTCTAGATGTTTACTTCCTCCACCCATTTTCACCTATACATCGTGAAGTCCAACAATATATATATATATATATATATATATATATATATATATATATATATATATTTATGATGATGATGTAACAAGTGGAGAAATGTGTTGTAGGTATAAATAGTGGTGAAGAATATTTATAGTTTGCCCTGGTGTAGAGGGCATCTCAAGCTTCTTTTTTTCTGCTTCCTTTTTTTTCTTCCTCTTACGATCGTGTCAGTGTTTCAGATGATTGTTGCTGTTTTCCCTATTTATTTTATCTTGCCTTTATTTTTTTACTTATTTATTGTTATCTCCTTCTTCACCCTCTGATTTAACACTTTTTGGACATGCTGCCTGGTCACTGCAAAAATTTACACCGAGGCATGACGCTGAATTTGAAGCTACCTCCCTGCTTTCTCAATCTTCCCTTCCCCCCATCTCGGGTCGGGAGATTACTCATCGATTTTGTAGGTTCGCCGCAAACAGCTTTTATGGCTCCAGCCGCTGGTACTCCGTCTGGCCCGCTGATCCTTGTCTCTTGCACCCTCCCGCAAGAAGACGCTCGGTTGTCATGGCCGATAACGAGAGTTCGAGAAGGTCTCAATCTCGCTCCCGTTTTGGAGAACACCGGGTATATATGCACCCTCAGAAAGATTACAGATATATTTGGTTAGACAACACTTCCCCGAAAGGAGTTCGATTCAACAAAGCTCTCTTCCGAGAAGTATGAGTGACGGTCGCAAGCCACGGAAGAGCTGGACATCCCACCCTTATCTTCGGGTCAGGGGGAAGAATCTCGTGAGGCAACGTCAGCCTTTATCAACCGCCTTCGGATCAAAGGTTGGAGAAGCCGTCCTCCGAAGTTCTTCTAGTGACCTTTTGAGGACAAGAGGCCCAATAGCTCGCCCAAACCGAGTGTGAAGAAGTCCTCTCCCCCACTCCCTTCAAAGTTCGTCCGGTGACCACTTGAGGACAAGAGGCCCGCATCTCGCAAAACACAAGTTTCGAAAAGGAAGCCCCACCTGCCCCTGGTTTTCGGCTAACCTCGTGAGTAATCAAGGTCACCAAGACCTCCTCCAAAGTTAGCCCCGCTTTACTCTCGAGGTTCAAAGGAACTAAATCACTCACTTCCCTAAATCTCCCATTATAATCATTCAATAACCCTGGTTATCCAATTAGTATTCGAAACCTAATTCCGTCTTATTCTTGGTTCTTATATATATTCATATTTATTCTTGTACCTTTTATTTAGTGTGTATTAAAATCTATTTTTTACCGTTATGTTTGGAATATTCCTTGGTCACGCAGCTGCAACTATCTATTCAACTCGCACTCTTAAAAGAATATCAGTTGTTGCCTTGTTTAGCCTACCTTAGAGCCTGTGTGCGCATATTCCTTTACACTTGGCCATACTTCGACACCAACATAAGAAAATTTTTTAACCACAAAAAACATATTAGAAGCCATAAACAAAGAATAGGACACAATCCACCGATATTTCCTTTTAAAAAACCTACGTAACACAAACACATTCACCGAAACGACCAAAATAGCCCACCAGTTTGCTCTGAAACGGGCAAATCAGGTTCTTTTACAACCTGACACACTCAAAATACATGCCAATATAAAATTGTGTCCAGCAAGGTGGCGTTCTCTTCCCCTATCGCTTCATTCTTTTCACACACGCTATATCCACCCTTGCACTCTTCTCAGTGTAATAAAATCCTATGCTGATCACCTGACAATAACCCGCAACCACATAAAAATAAATTGCCAGAGCTTCGCCTTGGAAACTAATATTTAAGAAGTAGCCTGCCCATGTCAGTAGTAAGTTTACTAATGGTTACCAAGAACAATGCCAAACGGACAGATCCGGCCGCAACGATTGCAATGGAATGTGTGTCCTAGTTTTGGCATTATATTGAAAATTCCTTTCTTCATCTGCCTTTCTCCTCAACAAACGCTCTGATTACCTTGTTAAAGGAACAGACAACCTGAAAATTTTTGGCTCCAAATTTAGGATCAGAAGCTAGGTCAGACAACTGGTGATAGTCAATAAGACAAGCACCATGGGTTTTGTTCCAGAAGTCCTTGTACATTTTCTTTTGTGTTTCTCTGTCATGGTATCTAGCAATAAATTCTCTATATAGCACAACTTTCTGTAGGCAATGATCTTTCCACTAGTTGACATACCCTGACGAACGTAGCTGCGGCCTGACCAACAAAGCTCTGATGCCTATCTCTTCTTGTTTGGAGACTTCAAAGATGTTAACCCAATCTTTCCAGTAAATGTTGAGGATGATGCAGCCGAAGCGCTAGTAAAAGGGCTATCAGAGTGGAATAAGGTGACGATGGGATATCCAAGACTGTGCCGTACAGGAGAATAGAAAATATACGTCTCTGTTTATCCTGACGTTTGTGATCCTTCAGATGATTTTTGTTATTAACTCTTCTTTTAATCTACCGGATTGCTAATCTCTTTTGACCTTAGTGTCTAAAGAGATGATGCACCCAGGTTAGCTAAGCTGTTTATTTGTTTTTAGCTTTAATTGACTGATAGTGAAGATACCTGAAGGAGTGTAATCGTCATGGTGGCTAGTTTGTGCAAAACTTCTGTCTTCTGCAAGCTACTTCCAGTTCGAAGAATTCAGCATCCTCTGCCAAGAAGAGTATTGAATAAGGCATACTGTCATGGAATGGGAAAAAAAGGAAAGCGCTATTGGCAAAAATTAGGTTCAGGATGAGTTGCCCCATTTCTTGCTGTGGATGTGTAGTCACATAAGGTCGAACAGGCTTATATCAATGTGGCATCGGATGTTGACGCCGTCTAGGTCATTGTGACGGGCGTTGTTGCAAAGACGCAACCTTTCTTTACAACATTGCTTATTGGAAATGGCTCTTAAAGATTATTGGTTTGTTTGACTTGGCCACGTTAGTCTTTATACAGCTGAATGTTTATATTGAGAAACTTTTAAAGACACCCTGGACTTTTCATCATTTGAAACAGGTATTTGCTGTTCACAGTGACGAAAACTTTGCTAAGTTTGAAAAGCATTTAGCACATATACTTTTTTGTGTTCCAAACATTTCTTTTGGTTCTTCCCGAGAACCATACCATGTAAATGATGCCCTTGTTGGCTTTAAAGACACACTAGCTCTCTGAGGCGTTTTTTTCATTCGTGAAAACTGTTCTGTGTCCGTCAAACGCTCTTTCCACCTCTTTGGCTGTTTGCTATTATGTCAGTTTTCTTCTTCTCTATTTCCGTATTTCTCGGTATAGTTTTGAAGATCCTTTGAGGTACGCTTTATCTTTGTAACCAGATGTAACTTCTATTTATCTTTCGCGCTCTCTCTCTCTCTCTCTCTTTCTCTCTCTCTCTCTCTCGCTAACTCCCCTTCAAATCAGTGACTATAGTCGCTTCTCGTGTCCCCGAAGGAACTTAATCATAAGTTGAATTCAGCGACTTTGAATTCTAACAAGGTCTGGTTCGCTCGTCTTCTTCGAGGCGTTTGAAGTTGCTCTTCCAAGCGCTATCGTCACTGCCAATGACGGAAGCGAATCAGATTTTTCTGCCAATATGGCGAGACTACGAATCGATCCATCGACGCCAGGATTAGAGTTTCCCCGAGGGGACCATACGAAACCGAAATTATTTCCCCAGAGAAAAGGCGGGGACAAAACAGATCGACATCATCGGAAGCAAATAAAGAAGAGGAAACGCAAACAAAGAAACAAATCGATGAAACACAAACCTGGAGAGAGAAAAAGGCGAAGACCTAGAGGACATAGGTAGAGTAGCGAGGCAAAGAGAAAATTTCAGAAGGATAAGAGTAAAGGAAATCATGTATATTGAAAAAAAGTTACCAGACAAAGACATCGGTTGTGAAACATCGAAAGGAATAGAAGAAGTAGTGAGGAGTAAACAAAGCGAAAAACAAATAAAAATTCAGATCGAACAGACTTGACGAGACAAAGACATGAATAGTGAAAAAACATAGGGACAGGTGAAGGAGTGGGTAGAGAAACAAAACAAGTGGAGGAAACAAAGTAATAAATGGAAACAATGCAACGAAATCAAAGGTGGAACTGAAAAAAACAGTGATCTAAATAATAAATGGAAATTAAGATAGCACAAGGAAAATAAGAAATATGTAAAAAGCAAAGTAAGAGATAGAAAATATAGAAGGAAAACACAAATAAATAAATAACTACAAGATAAAGCACATTAAAGGGCAAATAAGCCCAGAAACAAAGAGAAGTACGAAGAAGAAATCAGTCAAAAGAACAAAGACAAATCAAAGCTGATCAGATTATGAATTGAACCACCATTTTGGATATATCGAATGAACCAAAGATTTAGACTCCAAACTAAGACCAGTATTCGGCGAGGACATAGAAACGGGACTTCCACAGTACTGGATCTATACCTGAACCCTTAGAAGGGCAATACTAAACCGATTAGAAAAACCCCTATGCTGAGAGAAGTTAAGCCACATAGCTTATGTAGGATGGGTGGATGTGATACCTATTTGGTTCACTTCTCGATGGCTGCCATGTTTAATTACACTGAGATATGCATCATACAATGCGGAAGTAAATGATGAAAAAATAAACAACAATCCGATCAATCGGAAAAAAAGGTAATAAAAAATGTTTTCATAATTAAGGAAAATAAAATTAAAAAGGGGATATAAAGAAAAAAAAAACAACCCTTTTAGAAGAACAAATCAAAATTCACAAGAATCCAATATTTAACAGAGAAAAAAGAGAAAAATGCTTAGAAAAAAGATTAAAAAAAAATAAACACCTAAGATTATAGACAAGGTAAAAAAAACTAATTATAAACTGAAAGGAAAGAAAGGTTAATTTTAAAAATTGATTCAACAGGATGAAAGTTGTGAAGGACAATGAAAGAAACTAATTAGCAAAGGTCATAGGATTGTGTGTAGAGGTGGGGGAGAATTGCCAACTCATAAACAAGACAAAAGATTCGTAATTAAACAAGTTCATTAAAAAGATAAGATTACGTGCATACAGAATTATTGCCCTGCGCAAGAGTTTATGCCAGCAATCAAGAAGGTAAAGGCGGCTCCAATGAATTGACAGATGGATAAATGCATAGATACGTTACGGAGATACATAGATAGGTAAGGGAGTAGATATTAGGCCGTAGATAAATAAACATACATAAGCGGTTCGATAGGTATATTGATAGATACATAAATGTTTGGATGGGTAGATTGATAGATAGAGGGATAGAGGAATGTATCGAAAGATAGATAAACGTATGTCAGGATAGATCGGTAAATGGATAGATAGATAATTGCATTGGTGGATAGATAGCTGGGTGGATAGCAGGATAGGGAGCGGGTTTCTTTTATTCTCTATCGGTTGATGCACGTTCGTGTTCGCGGCGAAGTGGCCGTTTCTGTCGCTGTCTGACCGCTGTAATTTATTTATTTAAAAACGAGGACCATTGACAGCATCCCTTCCGGAAACCTTGTAATTGATGAATTTGGAACGATAGAAGGTGTGTGAAAGGTAAAAGAGCAGACAACTTGGCAAACTAAGGACCGAATAGGTCGGGCAACTCTTCCGAACCCTTCCTTTATTGCACAAAACTAAGAACTCTCATCCATCCGCAAACTGCGACTGAAATGGAGGATGAAAACTGCAGGAACAATTCCGTACGAAGAGGAGACGAACTCAAAACTAGAACTTTTAGTCCCCCCCAGGAACTACATAAATCACCAGTATATGTGTATTACTGCAGTTCTGCGTATCTGTGTATTACTGTGCATCTCAGTATTTACATATGTCTACCTCCTTTGTCTTCTCCTGTCTGTCTGTCTCTGTACTCGTGTGGATATGTCTTGTTCGCTTGTATATCTGAGTTTTCTTGTATGTCTCTCTGTGTACTCTTGTGTTTATCTTTGAGTACTCTTTATGTCTCCAAGTACTACTCTGTGTCTGTCTGTGTACTCTTCTGTTTCTCTTTGTATATATTGTATGTTCAGAAGTAATCCTGTGTGTCTGATGTATACTCGTGTGTTTCTCTTTGTGTATCCTGTATGTCTCAAAGTACTATTGTTTGCCTGCATGAGCACTCTTATTTCTCTTTGTATATCCTGTATTGCTCTAAGTATTCCTGTGTTTCTGTCTACGTACTTAAGGGTTTCCTTTTGTGTATTTTGTATGCATTCAAGTACTATTGTGTTTCTATCTGTGTACTCTTGTGTTTCTCTTAATGTTTACTTTTGTGCAAAAGTACTCCTGTGTATTTCGTTGTTCAGTGCCTTGATTTTGAGTGGTCCAATGTTGCGGCAGGTGACATGCTCAGTTTTCTGTTTGTGCACTCATCAGTATCAGTCTGTGTATTACTGCGCAACTCTTTGTTTATTTTGTGTTTCTGTATGATTACTCCTGTGTGTCTTTTTTTATGGCCCGATTATCTGTTTTTCGGCCTCTGGAGTGGTGTGTATCAGTTTGTGACTTAGGGTGTATCCAAGCCAGGGCAACCAAACTGATTCCCTCTATCAGACATAACAGTTATGAAGATAGATTAAGGAAATTAGATCTGTTCTCGTTGGAAACCTGGAGACTGCGTGGTCAGCTCATCGAAGTGTTTAAAATACTTCGAGGCTTCGATAATGTAGACTACAGGGATATTTTCCAATTTAGTGAGGGCAGAACGAGAAATCACGGCTACAAACTTGAACTGAAGCGTTACAACCATGATCTGTGTGGTAAATTTTTCACATACAGCTCTGCGGTAGCTGGAACGCACTTCCAGCGGAAGTTATCAACGGCAATTCTGTTGATCAGTTCAAGTCAAGGCTGGACAAAGTCTTGAAAAGTGGCCGTTTGGGCACGTAAACCGTTGAGCAGAGCTGTGCCTGCTTGACTAATAGCCCAAAGGTACACTCTCTGAATGGACCTTAAGGTCTTTTAGGGTACTTTTTATCCTTATAACTCCTTGTAGCTCATTTTACCCTGTATTAGTTTATCGACTCTATATTGCCCTGTATCTGTGTATTTTTTGTATATGTACGAGTGCGTGTCCGTTAGTGTATTGCCGTCTCATTTTGTGTACATCTATGAGCTCATCTATATATCCATCTGATTATATGTGTACTCTTGTGTATCCAACTGTATTTACCAATTAATCCATTTGTATACTCCCGTGTAGACTTTCGACTATCTTCGTTTCGTCTTTCTCCTTCCACTCACATCGTGACGACTTCGTCAGCGACTCCGTCTGCGACATTTGCCGATACCCCTCCATTTATCCATCTCTTCCCCTTGTTCTTATAATTCACCTCGATCCCCTCCCAAACACTCATTTCCCAGCCATCCCCTCATCTTTATGGCAAGATCAGATTATAGACTTTTGCTTCACCCTGTACATTTACATACTAAGTTACAAAATAGCTGATTAGAAACATTTTCCTGTGTTAATCGATGTTAAGCCACATCGTAAAGTGTTAAACACTGGGAGGGACTTATGAGTTGGTACGAATATGTGGCGGTTGTTATATGTTGTAGCGGCTCACATATCAGAATCGAAGTTAAAATGTATGCCGCCATTAAGATCTCATACGGCCGGCTTTGTGATCGAAACTAAATTAAACTACAAGTTTACATCCAGAGGGGTTGGTAATAAAAACTTTTTTTAATATCTTTTATCTTTTCCTGTTTATACTCAGAGCTTAGCGCCATTGTCTCGGTGTTATTCCAGTTGTTTTTGAGTCTCATTTTCACTTTATCTGTTTTACAATAAATAAAATGCCATTAATTTCCAGCTTGCGTGTCGGTTATTTTTTTTGTTTCTGCTTGTTTGCTATAGAAATTTTTTTAAAAGATTACTAGAAAGCTATAATGATATCTTTTTGATCGTAGAATAAAATACAGACTACTACTACGAATAATAATAATAATAATGCTGAAAATAATAATCAAGCAATTTTATCGCGCACTTGAAAGTCCTGAGCCCTCACAGAACATTACATATTCTAGCATCTAGAGAAGGTTTGACGGAAGAGATGTGCTCTCATGGCCCTCATGAAGGCAACAAGAGAGAGTTACAAAGAAATAAGTGACCCCAAATATGTTACGGCTCACCTCGAGCAGGTTACTGCAATTTGATTACATTTTTAAAAACTATGTCATTAGGATTTTCATTGAACATTGTATTAAAATGGATACTAGTAATTTTAAAATTTTATGGCAGTCGACTTCACGCATTCAGTGTAGCCTCCGTGGCCGGCAGCTAATTGCGCGTCTTATGGGCGCAGATTGAAAAGGTATGTCCATGCATGCAACACAAAAGACCACGAGATACCTACAATAAAGTGGTAAAGCTGAGAAGAAACGAATGTCCGGCATACGGATGTTCAGTGGAGAAGAGGTGTAAGATAGAGAAAGTAGAATAAATAAGAGTAGGTGTGAAGAAATTCTTTAAAAATAGCGGGATGTGGAGGCAAGGCAATTCTAGGAAGAACAGTTTGGCCCCAAAATAACGTTCTATGTCGGAGAAACAGAAAGGCTGTGTCGTAGTATTAAATACGTTGAGGGGTTTGAGAATTTAAGCAGGGAAACAACCTTAGGCGCAATTAGCCTAAGGTAATCTTAGACCGGTGATATAGTGATCCTATGCCGGATCACGAAGTCGAGCTAAACTGTGGCTCAACTCGGAGTTCTTCTTCCTCGAAGTGACTGTCCGATTATTCGGCGCCTGGAGTGGGTAGCCAAAACCGATTACCTAGCTACGTCTAGAATAATCCTCAGAGGGAGGTCCTGTGCAACCTATTACTCTGAATTTGTGGGGGGGGGGGGGCTGCGAGAAGTTTGGCACCTACAAGTTCCGTGATGGCAACACAAAAAATTCCCGAAGTTTCTTTCTTACAACGGGCGAACTGTTTCCTTTGTGGAACGAGCTCCACATACTCGACGTAGGTACAAGGTTTTCTGCCTGACTCCAGGAAGAACTTTCCCTTTTATTTCCCTCACGAGCAGAAATCGAGAAAAAGCACCGAATTCTCATAAAATCCGTATCGCTGTGTGAACGACCTTTACATCTGCTGCCAGACAAAGTAAATCTTTCACATCTTCGCTCCACGTCGCAGTTTACGACGGCGCTAAAACTTGGACCTTCGTTGGCTAGCAGGTGTCCTTGGAGGCAGACATTTTCCCCTGCGATCTGCCGCGAATTTGGTTTTCTCAAAGGGGCGAAAAGGGCGGAGGTAATTCGAGGCGAAAGGCGAATTTGGAATACGGGAGGGATACGCAGCTTGTGTCGGAGTATTTCTGCGTACACTAATGTACGTGGTATTTAGACTTCTACATCCGTGAAGAATCATCTTTGGAATCAGATAATTCATTCATCTTCCACTGATAAACTGGTAACCAACCCGCCTTAAACTGGTTAAATTGGTAACTCACCGCTATAAACTGGTTACTTCGCTATAAATTAGTAAGATTATACCCCCATAAGCTATTGTTTCGAGTTGTCTGAAAATAAACCTTCCAACATACAGTAATTCTCATATTTTTTTGGTATATGTAGCGCCAACTATTTCCATATTATTAATTACTTGACATATTTATATTCTAACCATTCTCATTTTAAGGTAAGGTTGGCCACCCTAATTCTTTATATTTTAATGTGGCGAGAGGTGATGTCGTGCGGAGCCTCTTCAGACTTTTATCATTATCTATTCTAAATTCTATGCCCTTTGTCACTTTAAATCTGGCTCTCGTTTTTAGTCCCTGTGCTTTTCTAAACTCATTCAAATGTGAAGGTCTGCGTAGAGATTAAAGGACATCTTTGCCCTTTGAGTATAAAGGTCTAAAATACTGTTCACTTGGGAACTCATTGCATATTTAGTATATTATTTTTAAATACTTAGGAATTAGATGTGAGTAAATGTATATACTTTAACACATGTAAATCTATTATTTCCTACTTTCCACTGTTTTGAAGTGGGGTAAAGATTATTCGCTTTCAGAGGAAGATTTTCACACCTGACATGTGGAGAGAATTTTTTTCTTGAGACTTCCTTTCAGTAAAAAAAACAATACACGACTTTCACTTCTTGGCATTTGGTGATGTCATTGTCGCTCAAGAGCTTCACGTGGTCCTTTACGGTATGGCAGATATTTTCTAATCTGATGTGGGATTCAAAAAGCCTTACCAACGCCATGTTTAAAGTCTTGTTGGTGGTCTCCTTGAGTCTTTCCATGATGGGAATGCTGTTTCCTATTAGGACCCTCTGGGAAGGACGCTTCCATCTTTCTCTCTTCATATTAGTATCAATCTCTTTATGTTGCTCTTCCCTTTGCAGGGAAAGAATATCTCTTTAATAGTCCCATGGGGATGTAATATGGAAGAGATTTGACTGATTTACTGATCAGAAGCTCAAAAAGAGAACCTCCGTATACGATGAAGTCTCAAACGCGAATCCAAAAAAGAAAATAGGCAAGCAAATTTCTCATGTACCAGCCTGAAGCTAGTTTCAGTAATCAAGGTAATTGCGGAGATTTTCGTGAACCATCTCGTTGATAGTAATCTCTAAAATTATAAGATCAAACTTGCAATGTATATGGCAAAGTTTGCCTTGAGCAAAGAGCAGAGAGTAGCTCAAGTAACATGAGCTTTGAGTGGCAGACGACTATCGCAGGTGATACCACAATTCAGAGCAATAGCAATAACTTTAAAGAGAGCAATGTTAAACATGGTAGCATTTAACAAATTCTCAGTTTTATTGATGTTTGTTGCTCACACCCTAAAAAAAAGCCCCTATATTTGACTGTTGGTTGTAACCAGTTTGTGTTGAACCCCTCAAAGGATAATTTCCTAACTCATACCCGTCCATTTTCTGAAAATTGACCAGACTAGGATTCTTTATTATTTTGTGTCAGCCCACTCATTCCTCTTCTTAATATCTGTCATAAATAAAAGAGGATTCCTCTTGGATACAAATGCATAACATCCAAGCGAGGTCAGGTACATTCCTCCTTCTAAGTGGTTGATTTGGAATCTCTCTGCCACTTCAGAAGCTTTCAACCTATGGTTGTTCTTAATGGATCTTCGAACAGCAAGGAGACATTTTCTTGGAATGACCAGAACGATCAGATCATGGCGCAGGAGATGTTTTACCCGTTTCTTTAAGTTGAACCCTATATAATTCTGTTAGCAAGAAAGAGTATTCATAAATTACTAGCAATGTGCCTATGGCACAGTCCACACTCATATTGAGCAACAATCAGTCGTCTTTAAAAACCTAAACCTTCTTTGGAATTTTTCATTCTAGGCATGTTAAATAATTACAATATTTAACACTAAAAAGATGGAAACAAATACCAGTCATGAGATTGGCAAACAAATCGAAATAAAAATATTTTATCCTAAAACTGTGCGAGTCTTTACTTTTTTCATGTCTGTAGATTAGGAAATCATTTGTTTGACGTCGAGGGATCAGTGTTAGTGAAGCATGTGATTGGGGAACAGGAAACAACTGGGTGAAAGATTTTGCTGTGTACGCGGGTGGAAAAGGAGGCGTGTTCGGTGAGGATGTATAGTTCAAATAACTCAAACAACCTGTGAAAGAAAGATGTATAGTAGGAGATATTGAAGTGACCTAGGATAAGAATCGAAGAGGCTCGATTTAGGCCTTCACCTAAGTCGCGGAAAAAGTTATCTGATAGCGAATAATAAAAATCGATTATTATTACCGGTTACTTTCCATATATCAGTGAACCTTTTTTTAGCTACCAAGTCTTTCTTTGAATTCCTACAACCCCTCCATCACTGCGTGTGTGGGTGTATATGTGTGTGTGTGTGTGTGTGAACACGCCTTTTCCTCTCACCGGGTTGCGCTACGCCGAAAAAGTAATAGGATGAGAGCAAAAGTGGAAATCAAGCTATGAACTTAAAAACTCGAGATGTCAGTGACTTTTATGGTTCACAAAAGCATCGGAGCAAAAGGTTAAGTGGAATTAATTCTCGGTGAAAAAGGCAGAAAATAGACTCCAAACCTCTCCTGATTGTTAGTGACACACAAAAGAACCAGAGCGGATACGCACATGCTCTCACACTCACGAGGGGATAACGCATAAGCCAGCTTTCATAAGGTAAGCCCCTCAAATTTGCCTATCAATCAGCTATTTTAATTGAAATCCCGGCTTTTGAGCGGAGAATGGAAAAGTTACCTATATCTATTCTAGCTCGGCCTTATAAATCGAGAATTATATTCATTTGCGCAATCATAATTATGCAGTTATGAAGGCAATGTTGTGTCTAACTAAGCTCTTCATCAAGCCCTCGGAAGGAGCTCTCCTCACAGTCACAAGAGAATAACGCTTAAGCCAGACTTTCTAAGCCAAACCAAACAATTTGCCTATCATTCAGCCATTTTAATTGCCATCCCTGCTTTCGAAGAGAATGGAAAATTATATTCATCAATTCTAGCTCGGCCTTATAAATCGAGAATTTTTTGCAATTGCGAGATCATAATTATGCGGTTAAGAAGGCAATGTTGTAGCTAACTAAGCTATTCATTAAAACCTCGGAAGGATTAAGGCAAAGATTTTTACCTATTTCAAAGATCTTGGAAATCTCAAGATCCAAGAATTCTGGGCTGGTGACCCAAGATCCCCGGAGAAACATTGAAATAAAGTCAAACGGTCTGTATTTATTTCAATGTTTCTCCGGGGGTTGCGGGTCGACAGCCCGGAATTCTTGGATCTTGAGATTTCCAAGATCTTTGAAATAGGTAATAATCTTTGTTCCCCTCAAAAATTTCTTGCAGGATGCATAGATTTGGCATAAAATCCTTTTACAGAACTCAAATCCCTCCCGCATATAATTTTAAGAACTCCCTTGTTTTACCGTTTTCTGAGTTCTTTTCCTTGCTTCCTCGCCTCTTGAGTAAGTTAAATATTTGTCACATTCAAGTATCAGTCTACTATGTGCAAAATGCTGATTCATAATAATAACAATAGTAGAGGGGGGGAGTTATTCTGTTGATTGTTCAGTTTCCCCTAAGCAATACTTTGGGCAAACGGGTAAATCATTAAGTGTACGCTTGACGCAACATAAATACAATATTAGGAGGGGAAAGAGCAGTAGTGCTTTCTTTGTCCATTTATATGAAAACTGTCATCCTATTAACTGGAATTCAGCTAAATTTATTTACAAATCTGATACCTTTATTCAAAGAAATATTGTTGAATGCTCATTCAATAATTCATCCCCTAATTTAGAATATTTCCCCCGGCTTCTTTAAAGTGGCCCCTGTTATTAAAAGGCTTATTTATAACGAAATTGTGAGTTTTTTAAATCTTAGCCCTTTGATTTATTAATTTGGTTATGTTTCTCCCGTTTATTTTGATGTATTCACAATTATGTATGTATTTATTTATCTTATTGACCTAAATGTCTACATTCTGTGCTCATAGTTGAAATTTCCGGAAGTAGACCTCATCTATTTGGTTTTATACTTCATATCCGTCTTTGAAAATATTTCTCTCATATATATACCATCTTTGCAAAATTTTCGTTATTTCTTGATAATTAACTGAACAAGTTTGAAAGTACTTGGAATCCGCCTTTCATTTTCTGTGGAATTTTTTGCATATATATATATATATATATATATATATATATATATATATATATATATATTTATATAGATATGTAAATATTGGTTAGGGCTTTTCCTATGGAGCTTCAATTTAATTTGAAGAATGAACGAAAGGACGTATAAAGGGAAATTCATTTCATTTTCTTGGTACAACGTTTCGGGTGAACTTTTCACTCATCTTCGGGTACTGGAAATACAATTCGTGGAAAACAATTTAAGTTAGAGTTAAACAGATAATCAAAATGATGAATTCATGGAAAGTATTTAATGTTTATTAAAAGGGGGGGGGATAGCGAGAAATTTACAGGTAATTGATATTTTTGGGATTATTATGTTGCGAGTTAAAAATTAACAATTGGGGAAACACTGGAAACACATCAAGATAAACCAACCTTAAACAATCAGCCGTTAGAGGATAACTGGGGACAAAGGGTGAGGAGCGTAAGAAGAAAGAAAAGGTTAGGAGGTTGTTAATATTTTTGTATAGAGTAGAAGTAGTGGGTGAGAAGAAGAATCGGAATTTAAGGAAGGAGAAAGGTATTTAATATACATAGATTCAAGAATCTTTAGTGATATGGGATCAGGGGTTGTTTTTAAGATTTTAAAATCGTCCGTTGTGATTTTAGTTTTACAATTAATAGAGTGAAGCCTAACAGGTGAGAATTCTTTTGTAAAGAGAACCTTTCCTGTCCTGTGGCTAACACCCAAATGGGAACAGTACCTCGCCCTCAGTCAGAGACTGAAATCCTACTCCGGATTTCACCAAGAAGTCGTATTTCTGACTAACTATTTCAAACCAAAGGGTTTTCCTGTGTCTCTGACTGAAAAAATTACAGCCCAATTTTTAAACAATATTTACCATCCCAAATTTAAATTCCCTACTGTTTGTAAAGACATCCGTTACATAATCTTTCCGGATCTGGGTTTTTTAAATAAAAATTTTCAAAAGAAATTACATCTCTATTAAATAAATTATTTTTTCATACCAATTTTAAGTTAATTTTCACAAATAGACACCACATAGGATTATATTTCAATTGTAAGGACAAAATCCCGCCTGAAGCGAAGTGCCTCGTTATTTACGAGTTTACTTGCCCCAATTGTAAACATAGGCAGTACAGTGCCTATGATCTGTTCCCATTTGGGCGTTAGCCACAGGACAGGGAAATGTCTCTCTACGAAAGAATTCTCACCTGTTAGGCTTCACTTTATTAATTGTAAAACTGAAGTCACAACGGACGATTTTAAAATCTTGAAAACCACCCCTGATCCCATATCACTAAGGATTCTTGAATCTATGTATATTAAATACCTTTCTCCTTCCTTAAATTCCGATTCTTCTTCTCACCCACTACTTCTACTCTATACAAAAATATTAACAACCTCCTAACCTTTTCTTTCTTCTTACGCTCCTCACCCTTTGTCCCCAGTTATCCTCTAACGGCTGATTGTTTAAGGTTGGTTTATCCTGATGTGTTTCCAGTGTTTCCCCAATTGTTAATTTTTAACTCGCAACATAATAATCCAAAAATATCAATTACCTGTAAATTTCTCGCTATCCTCCCCTTAATAAACATTAAATACTTTCCATAAATTTATCATTTTGATTATCTGTTTAACTCTAACTTAAATTGTTTCGACGAATTGTATTTCCAGTACCCGAAGATGGGTGAAAAGTTCACCCGAAACGTATCAAGAAAATGAAATGAATTTCCCTTTATACGTCCTTTCGTTCATCCTTCAAATTATATATATATATATATATATATATATATATATATATATATATATATATATATATATATATATATTTTTTTTTCACGAAAACCCACTAAAGAAAATTAAAAGTGATTCCGAGGGCTTTCGTCCTTATTATCAACGACCTCCTCTGTGAATAATGTGACTAAGAACAGAGACATTTGGAGGGATTTATAAGTTAGAGAGGGGATTTGCTTATCTGATTTTATGCCTTTAGGGCGGGACTAAGAAACATTATGTCAATAAAATTTGTTTTTGTATTGCCATTAAATACATGGCAATAGGATTTAAAGCGAAAAGGCTGCCATTTATGTTAAAATTGTCCTTCCAAATTTGTATACAGAGATTTTTGAAGTTAATTACTTGCCTTTAATTCCCGACACCCCTTTACTTTGGTTTATGTATATGGATGATGTGGTTTGCTTGTGGCCTAATCATCTAAGTGTAAATAAGTTTTAACATGCTTAAACATCCTCGTCCTTTCAGTAAACTTCACCGTCGAGAAAGAAAACGACTGCACCTTTCCGTTTTTAGTTGTACTGATTCATTGGTTAGAAAATTGCTATTGTCTAGTTAATAATAATCTATCATCCTATTAAAATTTAATCTACCTTCCATATCCCTTTCAAACAACCTTTTTTACATCTCTCACGTAGAGCTCTTGCTAGACTTGTGGATACGGCGTTGTTAGTTTTCCTTCACAGCACAACACATGCACTTTCTGTTCCAAGAAATTCTGCCGATGAGTATCTATATCCACATACCTCTGACATGGAACAAATCTTCCTGACCCTGGGTGAAGAAGGTTCGTACCTCTACGCTGCTTTGCTCGGGCTCACACGCGATTGTCATACTAACATTTATGTCAATATCATTATCGGGTCGGGATCCTGCCATGGACAAAGCAAGATGGCAAACTATTACTAAATATCACAAGTGCTTCCAATTTGTATTTCATCCAGGTAGGAAACTCTCCTTCCAAATTAGGCGTTGATTATTCCATAAAATGTAGTGATTGCCCGAAGGTATAAGACAGTCAGATCAAGAATTACATTTACACGTTAAACAACACTTAACCAATGTAAGTGTTATAACACGCAACGCACCCATTTTGTACACATACCCACATTCGATTCATGTAATTAATTGGTATTGGTTACATTTCAATTTGTATCAATAAGGCTTAACGTAAGGAGGCCCCAATAATACACCACACCCTAGAACGCCTAGACTTCACCTAACTTAATTACCCCCACTGACCTTAGAAGAACATATGCCGCTACTGCCGGTGCCTCTAGGGCAACCCAACCCACTACAGTGGCACATGTACATACACCTACACCCTACCCAACACCAATCAACACTATTGGCAACACCAAAACACAACTGCCCACCGTACTTTTCACGGGGAATGACCCCTGATTATACGTCAGCGTCCTAAACTTATTCTAGGCCGTAAATGGACTAGGGAAAATCGTCTTTCCCGACTCGGTGTTCGCCCTAATCCATGAACATAAAAACACTTCTCTCAATACCAGAGTGCACGAGCACACTCCTACCTATTCCATCGTTCCCCAGCCCTTCGTCCTTCACCACTCGCTTTGTCTTCTCTCCTGCCCCCCCACTCTATCCCTTTGACACCAGCCTCGGTCCGTAACCATCCTATGATCCATTCCTCCTTCCACCGCCACGCACCTCCACTATACCCTTCTTCTACTGTCCCATTCTTCCTTACACTGCACCGACCCCTCTTCTTACTGTTCTAAAAAAAGACTCCACTGTTCTAACCCTTCCTTGCACTATCCCCATTCCTCCTTCCAGTGTCCCCACCCTCACTTTAACCCCTTCACCCATCGCCGCTTAGGCACCTTTGGCCACTCCCTCCCAACTCACTCAAACACCCAAGCAGTAACATATAAGTTCGCAGAGCTCATTATACCCACGCCCTCCTCTTCTTCCTTCGCATATCCACCACCAACACGCGTGGAGGAGAAAATGTATCGCCCTCCCCCAAATCTCTTGATGCAATGGCGAGGAGATTAAGAAGTGAAAAAAAGCTCAGTCTAACACCGCCGCACTCGATTTTCGTTCCCGTTCACAGGCCGGCCGGCTTAGTGTGACAGCTAAACGTACGAATTTAGCAGTGTTTGCTAAACTGTCTCTACTGGCTACTTAACTCTTACATAACTGGTGTCTTACTCTTGAACTTCACCAGCATTTTCCCCTCTAACATTATATTTCACATTGCAAGCTACCACGCTGCCAAACCTATCAACCCCCCCCCCCATTGGTACTGAACCTAGGATCAGTGATCTTAGTTAGGCGCTGCATACACCACACTCTTAAACAAATACGAGGACTCCTGTCTATCCTGCAAGGCACGCACTGACACTGGTCCAATTATAGTGACCACACACTGCATTCTACCATGACAGCAACTACACATAGACGTCCCACTCCGAGGTCTATCTAACTACAACTTTTGACTCTTTTTTATAGAGAAACTAAGCAGAGAGCATCCCACGCTTCTTTCAAACACCACAAATGATGCGGGTAGGTATCTGAACGGCGTCTTGCAGAAATTCAGCTGCCCACAAATCACCCAGACCTTCCCTTCATTGTTCTATCATCACGAAGCGAATACCTCCACAGACTTAATCCTCTGTAATGAACAGACCCTACGTTTCCACACACACATATTTTCAGTTCTTCATGTACTATCTGACCACATCCTAAGATGCTTATTACTACCATCTTCGACTATTATACTACCACACCACAACTCTACGACTACACTAACACAAACTGGGAGGAGCTCAATAGACACGTAACTACTAATACACCACAACTTAATCTCTAGAAAACAAACCCTTCACACTTAGACAACCACTGGAGCAAAATAGTGAACACCATAAAGATTGAACGCAACATGTATACACTATACAAGACATACACATCCAATAAACCTTTCCCATTACCCATTAGCACACAGAGATTCATTACACTGTACAATAGCCACTAAGACAGAGACCCATAACAACACAACATCACACTTCACCTGCCCGCATCCTCCAATCCGTAGAGATGGTTCGGAACAGCAAGTGGTTCGAGGTAACCCGCATCGCGGTTGACGCTCGATGAACTGATCCTTCCTTATACGGGCGGCGCGTAAAGAGGATGCTAGGCACGGATCCACCAAAGCTATTTACCATATTACATAATAATCACACATTTTATGATACTATTGCCATCCTCAACACATTCTAGTCTCACTGGGGCATAGTGCATAAGCACAATGCACCCAAACTACACTCGCAAGAGCTCTTCGAGGAGGTTCGGGAATAGTGTCGGTCGTCTTCATGCTGGTGAGCTTGGGTCTGTTCTTCTGATACGAATCGAGTTCCTGGATAACTCTTAAATACATTAAACACTTTAATCAACGCTGAGGAAATAAAACTACATAAAAGTACCCCAAAACGCGTCCCGGGCCCTTCCGGCCTTTCAGCCACAATAATTCATTACTTCCCCCAAAATATCTCCCCACACCTACACACCTATTCAACACTTCACATGCCTCTGTACATTTCTCACAACTTTTTAAAACATCACATAACATACTATTATACAAACAAACAAAAAATCTAAAACATAGAATTAATTATGGCTCTACTACGCTTCTAGAGCACGTAGGTAAAATACTTGAAAATACGGTCAGTATCCATCTCCGGAATTTTCTAAAGAGTGACTTGTTCTCCCTTTGCAAATATGGTTTCAGGAGAGGCCGGTCCACTAAAGCGATTGTGACCATCGTTGACGACATAATACAAAACGTATGACAGTTACGACAAAAAAAAACACTATTCGTCAGCAAGGATGTCGCGAAGGCCTTCAATATGGTGTAGCCTGTGGGACTTCGTTGGAAACTAGCCAACAACACACGGGGCTCTGCGCCATTACCTTACCAACCAGATGTGTCAAATCAAATACAATAACACAATATCACATCCATTTACACCACGCGCAGGCGTACCCCATGGTAGCATTTCGTCCCCCACACTACTCATAATGTACCCCAGTGACACCCTACATTTACCCGAAAACTACACACACATACACACTGTTCTATGCTCACGACGAGATTATTCTCGTTTCTGGCCACGGCCGTCATAGGATCGTGTACGTACACAAATGATATTGAAAGAGAAGACAGAATATAATGACACGTTGCTCATTGCCACAAATCTTTTGAATACACAGGTGACAGTCTACGGCGCGCGTGATCACTACATGTACAACATTCACATATACATACACACCAAACCTTAATTAGACATCCCCCGCATGACTTACATATGAGCCTCACACGAAAGTACAGGGCACCTCATTTGATAAATGCATATGCTTACAAGTATACCAAAATATCATTAAAGCATTAGTTAAAAAGACACAAAATGCCTTGAAGGTTTTATCCTATCAACACCAAACTACACTTACATATAAAAAACACTGCATCGTTCACTACCTACATACGCACCAATTACATTAACTTTGCTCTGAAACACACGTGTCTCTCTCCTCATTTCACACTCATGGCCACGCTACACGAAAACTAAACCTCATACCCCCCACAACTCAACACATAACCCATACTCGCCTAACATGATCGCTGGGAAAACTTAATAGAGAACCCACTGTAGCAGCTAACATCTTTGCTAGCTCCTACAAAAGTTCCTTAAAATGCAGTTGGCATTCCACATCTAAGAAATTATACATCTCGCCCCGTAAAATTCACTTGTAAGATATTCCGATACTATTTACCCCATACGACCACCATATTAGATGTACGGTTCCCTCCAACCAATCTCAACCCTTGTCTGACGCATTTCAAACCAACGAATCAGTGTAGACCTCCTCGTTCATGCCTCACCCGCCCTTTCAATCTTCCACTCATATTCATTCTCGTTGTATCAAAAAATTTCTTTAACTATTCGAATAATTAATTCATTTAGCATCATTTATAATTAATTTACTCCAACTGTGTTTTTCTATTTTAACCCTTACTCTTTGTTATCCTGATGTTCTTTCATTAAGATTTAGAAATGAACCTTGTTAAAAATTACAGTCAGATTATTGAAATTACCTTGTTACTTTAGTTACGCCGTTACCTCGTTTTCTCTGCTATTTGTTCTAACGCGTTCTCAACTATTCCTTTATTTAAAGCAAGGTTAATGACTGCTATCTAGGCTAGCTTAGTCATTAACCAAACCCCATCTTATGCTTTACAACATACACCCAAATACCTGCGGACAACACGTTCTTTGATGTTAGGGTACCCATCAGCCTTAGACCAGCCAAAACTACCCCTAATTTATACATGCGTTCGCAGTATCATGAGTATCGTGTTCCTTTAGGAGCTCTTCTCCCTACTCCTCTCCCTAATCCTCTTCCACTCCCTGCTCCTCCCCCCCGGTATAACACAACACCATTATCGCAAAACACTCAAAAACACGCCGCATCGCTGTCTAACAACCATCTTTAGCTCTTCTTATCCCTTCGCAAGTTTTTTTTCATAACATGTTCACCTCTCATTACTCGATCTCTGAGTTTCAGTACAGTCATCTCTCTACTTTTCTTTCTATTTCAATTCATGTCAGTAATGTGAAACACTAAGAAATGACAAATAGAATAGGCACTTATTAATGCGGAGATACGATTTAAGCGGAGTAGCAATACAATTTCTCATCATAAGAGAAGTGGGTCACATCGGGTTTGGTTAGTTACGTAATGAGGCCCCTATTTGCGTTGGTTCGTTATTGAGCCTGCCATATATCGTAGCGAGCCGAAAGATTGCAACAGGTGTAGCATGGTCGACCATGATGCAATTAACATCCGGAGAATTGCAATTCCTACCGGCCGCAACCGGTGCTTTTGTTTCCTCTAGGGTCCAACACACATTTTAAATATACATATAACTACATCAGTTTCTTTACACTTCTCTTCTAACAAACTTGTTGCGGCAATGCTTTCGTCGATTTTAGCTTCAAATTTAATAAAAAAAAAAAATCTCCATTGATAGAGGCATCCGAGTGTTTATCGGTATTATAATCTTACAGAAATGAAGTTATTCTTATTAACCATTAGCTACTTAAAACTAAAAAGTAAAGGGCAATTTTGTGAGTGGAAGTTCTTCATGAAAAAGGTGAAGCTATAGCAAAGTTAGAAAGTCTGGAAGGCGTTTATATACCGATTACTCTAAAAACAAAATTATGTGGAGAGTACACAGCCCTGGAGGCGACACTCTCCAGAAGTTGCCCAACCTTGAGAATCGTCTCTTTTTGGGTGTTGGGACCTGGAAGACCACAAACTTCCAGATATGACCTCCAGTATGGTTGCCCATTTTACTCCAAACACCTTTCTGTAACTTCCTCCTTAACAAGGAGGTTAGCATCAATTAATGTGAAGTTCTTTAAAATGGCCCAACCTTTCTCTTCATGGGGCATGTGCATAAGAACTTGTACTGGCGTAACTAATGAACCTTTTACAAACTTATAAATATGTATTTCCTCAAACTAAGTAACTCTAATTAAATTATCATAATTCAATAAAGGTAACTAACCTGATATTTCTCGCAGTTGTAATTACAAAGACTTTAAAGAAACTAGAGAATATAAGGTTCTAAATTTAATTACATCTTTTTACATGCATTTTAATAAGAGGGCTAGTTCTGCTTCACTTTGCAAAGCTCAGATATATCAGATGAGACTGATGATGAAGTAATTCTGAGTTGTTTCACAAGACCTTGTTTTACAAGAACGGAGCACGAAAGGTATTCTTGGCTTACTGTTTCTTTTTTATCAGTTTCTAAGTAACTTTTTCAGCGCGTCGCGGGCGGGTTCAAATTTGAGTGCGAGCGAGATGTTCCCCACCCTTTTCATAGAGGAAGTATAGAAGACCATCGACTTAGTTAAGGATCCGATTGAGAGGTTCCATAACTGAAGCTCATTGTCCAATCTTCCTCTTTTACTTTGACTAGAGGTGAAATTATTAGAACTAATGGTCTTTGAAATTGAGTTGGTATGAGGTTGTTTCCCTTGATATCCATCCAAGATGCATTCAGGTTTCATGTCATGAAATTATTTCCCTACCCACCTACGTACCTTAGCTACAACGTGTTTCAGAAGTCTACCTCATGGGAAAGAGTAGAACACCATCGACTTAATTAGGCTTCCCATGAAGTGTCCCGTAAGGACTAGTCTCTTCCCTCAAATCCAACACAAAGTTTATCGCTTGATTTTGAGTTCCACGAGTGCCAGACATGTTGTGAAAGTGTGTTAAAATGCAAGTAGCTCTTGCTTCGGGCCGTCAATGAGGCTGTGCATCAAGACCATCGCAAATGCAGCCACATCATCATCAGACTCAAAACCGTACAAAACACCTCTGCCTTCTCTATCATTTATTTCGCCCACAAAAAACATCCCTTTTTCGTCTACAGACCTCGCCCAAAGAGTGTTTATCCACACTCCTCAGACGTTAAACGAGTGTCTCTGGCTTTGTCCACTAAGATTTCTTTGCTCACTGTGTGGTATCAAGAAAGAGTGATACCACTGTTCCTGTAATTCCCCACGTTTTTTTATTCTAACCTTCATGTAAATTTTATTAACCGGTCGTGGGGTCTCGTTCACAATTGCAAAAGACCAGAGGTAAAATTAATTGATTATTTAGTTTAACCACTTGTAAGTATCTATGATTTTATTATTTAATTATTACTTAATCTTTGATTTAAAATATTGCAAGAAACTCAGTCTAGTTCAGAGACGCTTCCTTCTAGAGGCACCGCCAACTTACGAAAGAGTGTCTAGAAACCTCCTCCCTTTCCCCTAGGTTGCGAACTACTACAGTTTGGAGACGCTTTCTTCTAGAGACAACCCCAACTTACGAAGGACTGTCTAGAATCCTCCCCCCCTTCCCCCTAGGTTGCGAATTACTACAGTTAAGAAACGCTTCCTTCTAAAGACAACCCCAACTTTCGAAAGACTCTCTAGAAACCTCCTCTCCTTTCCCCTAGGTTGCGAATTACTACAGCTAAGAAACGCTTCCCTCTAGAGGCAACCCCAACTTATGAATAACTGTCTAGAAACCTTCCTCCCTTCCCCCTAGGTTGCGAATTACTACAGTCCAGAGACGCTTCCTTCTAGAGGCAACCCAAACTTACGAAAGAAGGTCTAGAATCCTCCCCCCTTCCCCTTAGGTTGCGAACTACTACAGTTCGGAGACGCTTCCTTCTAGAGGCAACCCCAACTTACGAAATACTGTCTAGAAGCCTCCCCCTTCCCCCTAAGTTGCAAACTACTACAGTTCAAAGACGCTTCCTTCTAGAGGCAACCCCTATTTACCAAATACTGTCTAGAAACCTTTCCCCTTCCCCCTAAGTTGCGAATTATTACAGTTCAGAGACGCTTCCTTCTAGAGACAATCTCAACTTACGAAAAACTGTCTAGAAACCTCTCCCTTTCCCCCTAGGTTGCGAATTAATACAGTTCAGAGACGCTTACTTCTAGAGACAATCTCAACTTACAAAAAACTGTCTAGAAACCTCCCCCTTTCCCCCTAGGTTGCGAATTAATACAGTTCAGAGACGCTTCCTTTAGAGGCAACCTCATCTTACGAAAGACTGTCTAGAACCCCCCTTTTCCCCTAGTTTCCAAACTACTACCAGTGTTCATGTGGTAGTCGATGTGACTACATATTCACAGGAATAGTGATGACAAGGACCACAAAAAAACTGGTTAATCCCACGTACTTTAGACGAGAGAGTATTTTGGTCAAGAGATGAGTCAAGCAATAAATGAATACAATAACGGAAAAGAAAAGCCAGGATAAAGGAAAGGATAAAAAAGAAGTGGAGAGAGAAAATTGAAAGCGAAGAAAGATGAGGAAAAGAGTTGAGAAGAGAAGATGGGAAGAATAGTAAAGAAGGGAAAATAAAAGAAAGACATGGAATAAGAGAAATGGTAACAGACACACGCAAAGAAAATTTAGCAGAATAAAACTACAAAAAAAGCAAAATGAAAGCGAAATAATAGAAACAAAGGAGCACAGAAGTTTTCAACTTTGAATATCCTGAGCACATGACAGTAAACAAACAAACACGCAAACACATATATCCTTGAATTCTTCTCAACACCCATACATTCGTAATCTTACGCAAATCACAGATGAAGACTACCCGCAAACAATACTCATATATCCAAGTATTCTTCAAAGTAAACGTACGTATGCACACACATACAATCTCTCTCCACGAATTATATCATTTTCCATAGCATACACACATACTCATAGATCCATCCACATAAAAAGACATATGCGTGCACAAATCCTTTTTAATCGGGTATCCTAAGGAGCCGTAAATCCGAGAGGACACAACTCACATTTCAGCGTTCAATTCTCGCAAGGTGACACAAGAGGCGTAACCCACCTTCCGATTCGCTCGTCTATTGGTTTCGAGAAGCAAGAATGCGAACAATGCAGTTATCGCTTAATAAGCATCTGATATAATCTCGCGTAACATTAAATAAATAAATCGAGATATAAATAGGGGAAGGAGTTATAATTATAGATATTTGAGTTCGCCAGATTCTTTATGGGTGTGATTAAAATTTCTACTTCATGAGGGACTAAAGTTTGTGCAAGTTAATGAGACCAAGTCCAAGGGTGAGTGAGGTAGAAAAATGGAGGCCATCAGAAGGAAAGAAATTGCATGATAAATAAAGGATGGGTAAAAATGTAATAGGGCCTTATCAATCCTCAATTGTGGCTTAGGAGTATTTTAATTTTGTATAATCAAGTTCGCGTACGGTGTCAAGAGGTTCATAAGTACGAATTGACTCACTTCTGAGTAGGGCTAACTCTATACATTTTAAATATGTCCATTTTTTAAAATGGAAACATCTTAAGAACCTGCCACGGGTTCCCCCACTAAGCAAATAAATTGATTTAGGCAACGATCAATTCTTTCTGAGACGGGAGTAAACGAGGGTGAAATAATTGCATATATAAACAAGATGAAACGATCCACGACACCGGAGGTTTACCGGGTTCACCAAACTCGCCTCAGGGCGTTAAAGAATGAATTAGTGAAACAGCTGTGTATAATGTTTAACTCGTCAGTTAAGGGCGGAATAGTCCCGACAGAAGTGAAAAGATTAGGTGGCACGCCATTTTCTTTTTCTAAATAGGAGAGAAATCGATTCGAGTAACTATCGTCCGATTAGTTAAACCGTATTTATCGATAAACTCTTAAAAGAGATAATTTAGAGATAAGATAGGGCCATGCCTAGTCATGTATTCTAACTAAAGACAAATCATTGATTTCGGCAAAGACATTTATGTTTAACTAATCTCTTGTAAAATTTTCACAAAATAATTGATGCGATGAGAAAAATGCAGTTGATATTGTTTACTTAGACTTTTAAAAAGCAAATCATAGGGTTTGTTTCTCAGCTACAGAATGATATTTATCACCCTTCATTCTACTCTCTCCAATGTGACGATAACCTTTTGCAGATGAGACACCTGAACTGAGCTGCATATTCACCGTGTGAATGCACGACTGATTTAAACAATAATTCTACGACTTCTCTACTCTTATAATGTAAATGCTCGCAATATAACCGATATGGATGCAGTGTTTCTAAAATCTAAAGTCGCTTTAAATTATTACACAAAGATTACGTTCTTCTGACAGATTCTCTAATCGATATCTGCCTAAAGTGCAATCAATGTTTCCATTTCAATAGCAGATATACATTAATTTGCACTTATTGAGATTAAATTTTACCTGCCATATATGTAACCCAACCAATTAAATATCTCAAGTCTTTCTGTATTTCCAATCGATCTAAGTCGTGTTCCACTATATGTCCAAGTATCGTATCATCCGCGTACTTAGCAATCTTGCTAATAGTCTTGAATCTAAGTCGTTTACGAAGATAACAAGGAATAAAGGCCCCAGAAATAGTACCTGAGGTGCGACGCTGGACCTTTTCCCTGTCACACGATTCTCCACTTAACCACTTCTTCTTTACGGTATGTATGCCAATTATCAATGAATCGCAATAGGTTAACTCTTAACCCGTGCGCTCTAAGCTTCTCAAAAAGTCTTCTATGAGGAACCGAAACAAACTGCCTTTTTAAAATCAAGATAAATAATGTCTAAGCTTAATTAATGACGATTATATTTCAACATCATATCGCGAAAGATTCTTACAAATTCGATAAACATGAGCGACATCTTCTAAATCCGTGTTGGCTATCTTTAATTAAATTAGGTTTATCTAAGTAATCCAAGCGTTTGTCTCTTACAGTTGACTCAAAACGTTAATCCACAACCAAAGTTTAGCTCATAGGTCTATAATTTGTGGGATCTCTAGGACCGTCCTTTTTAAAAATTATCGTAATATTTGATCTTTTAAAGTTTTCAGGAATAATAGGGTTTTTTTGAAAAAAAAATTTCGTCATATCTTATTTCTAAACTCCTTAATATGGCTTTTTGAAGAAACTTAACCATTCATTAATTGGATCAAACAAAATGTACCAATGTGAGGTTTGATTAATTCAAACTAAACATTGCATTTGTTTAACTTCTTTATTTCCACGATATTTACAATGGGTTCGCCTTTGTTGATATTCCAAATTTGGGTTTGTTATTCTTTACATGGAAAAATTGGAACCACTATTCTTAGCATAATCCCTCCTTCTACTAAAACTTGATTGAAAGAAATTGAAATTGACGCACAAGCAATACGAGATTTTTATAATCATATGAACTTGACTCTTAACAAGTGATGCTGAGCTTATTTAACACGGCTTCGATTACTCACACAGGGTTAAGAGTAAAATATTCGTATATCAAATTCTTCGAATGTCGCCCTTAAATTTTAACAATCAAGGGCGACGCCATACAACACAATAAGGGGGAAGTATCTGAAACATAGTTTGACATAATATATGTTTGACTTCTAGTATTCTTATCCATATTTTCTTGACTTAAAATTGATTATTGTGAAGTAGTCACTTAAAGGATCTTCGAGTTCACTGTTAGAATCTTTATCAACTTTTGCCGGTTGGTAGAAGGATGGACTTAAGTTGGCAGTAAATTGCGAGGAATGAACAGTAGAGAAGGTACTGCGGCAAATAAACCAGGAGGTAATTCCTTCGGGTGTGTTGACACAAATAAAAGTTTAACGCCTGAACGTAATTGGTCAGTTAATATTATAGAGGAATGGAAGTTTATAGCTGAACCAGTTTATAGGGTGAAGGGGAATTAAGTATCTGACTCTAAAGATGATTTCTTCACTGTGTTCTTATTTCGGCTGGGCTTACCGATGGTTTCAGGGTAAATCGAAGTAAAGAAAGAAGTGGCGAAAATATACTTTATTCTAATATTTGCCTATTAACGGGACAAGCGGCACGTCACGAAGTTAGTTTATGGGTGATTAGTAATATATATATATATATCTCTCTCTCTCTCTCTCTCTCTCTCTCTCTCTCTCTCTCTCTCTTTCTATATATATATATATATATATATATATATATATATATATATATATATATATATATATATATATATATATATATATATATATATATATATATATATATATATATATATATATATATATATATATATATATATTCAACGCGAAGTATTAAATTCTGGAGCGACAAGACTTGGTGAATTAAAAAGGGGGAACGTGAACGAGATAATCTTCTTAACGACAGTAATTTAATAATCTTAATAATTCAATAATTTAACTTAGATGTTCCTAATATGTATATATGTATGCTTATTTTCAAGAGGTCGTGGCCTAGGATCGTCCATGGGATGAGCTTCAATTGTCGAGATCATTGTTTTACAGCGATGAGGGGGAGCTACCGAAAGCTCTGTACGTCGAATTACTTACAATCCCAAATTTTATCGATATAACAGGATAAGCTTGTCGCAGCTTTGTGATACAATTCCTTTCGGTCAATAGGTGTATTTATCCAGGTGCTTCGTAGACTTCCGTCTTTTGCTAAATCTATTCTGAGAGGTGAATTATTTGTTTATGCGTTGTTTTATTGATAGAGGTGTCTCTGACCTTTCACGCGTTTTTACATTCTTGTGTCCCGCACGCACTTCCAACGGCTGCTTGCCTTATATATATATATATATATATATATATATATATATATATATATATATATATATATATATATATATATATATACATTCCTTATTTGTTGTATTCAAATTCCTAAATGCAAATTAACATATGGATTCTCATTTACTTATTCCAATTCCAATTTTAGCCATATTATTTTATATATGTGGAGTCTGCTCGGATTTAATAGGCCCACCGTGCTTCCATTTGTGGGAGTTTTCGCTGGGCCTATTGAATCCTGCATTTTGGTGCCAGTAGCCTACCTATTACATAATCCACTCACCACAGTACTCCCCTGACAGTAATGGAGTTATTGAGAAAATAGCGTATAACATTACATAAGTAGATACATATGAAATACTTATATTTGACATACTTAATATCTGACAGCATTTACAACATACGCAAATGGCATCGATACTTACATAAGTGCCTGCCTGTATAAAACGCGTCTATTTATGCC
Organism: Ceratothoa steindachneri; assembly: GCA_963969495.1. Taxonomy (NCBI): domain Eukaryota; kingdom Metazoa; phylum Arthropoda; class Malacostraca; order Isopoda; family Cymothoidae; genus Ceratothoa; species Ceratothoa steindachneri. The sequence continues at coordinate 125,550,488 of OZ018319.1, read as the reverse complement.
ATGTTCTGCCTTATAATACAATAATAATATCTAATACATTTATATATGATTTATCCACAGTTTTGTCCTATCTTTCTTTAGATAAATAAATTATAATTACGACCTCTACCTAACCAACACATAATAAGGCCTGTAATAAAGCTATAGAGGCAGCGAGGCGTGTATATATTTATGCCTCTTGCTCTTTTATTAGATGTGTCTCTACAATATTGCCTACACAAGGATTAAGAATACATAAACTACAGATTCCTGGCAAACATGACTCGCCTCCCAGAGCGCGTGAAATCGTCCGTCTTGCCCTTCCTCTTTCCGGTTCCTGTAGAGGTGACCGGTTGACTTCTTTTGGCGTCGTTCTCTTCCGTGCCATGCACTCTACTAGGTGAAGTGCCCCCGGTCCTCTTTCTGTGTTCTGCCTGAATCCATGGGCGTTGCTGATCGCCCGGCACATTACCATTATGTGAGGGATGTAATCTCGCAGATCTTAATCTCTACTGAGATAGTGTTACTTCCGTCACGGAATTAAAAAATGCAAACTTTATTGTTGCGCTCGATTAACAGTGAAGGGCCAGCATATGGCCCTTCTAGTGGTTTGCGCACTTGGTCTATTCGGACCCACACATGAATTGCTTCGCGAAGATTTGGGGGCACGAAAGGCTTGGGCACCGAGTGCATATGGATGCCTGCGTGAATTCGACTTGTGCCATGGTTGATGCCAGTTCTTTAATAAATTTGGAATCGGCCTTCGTTGACGATGACGATGAGGAAACTAAACGTTTTGGTCACAAGAGCGTAGTTCCCGTAACTGCCGTAAAAGGTGAAAATCCCGAGTCATTGGGCAAAGAGCGAATACCTAAAAGGACAATTGGGAGTGCCACCAGCCAGCCTTGTCGAAGGGCCATTATGGAGCACTTCAAAGTCATGTGTGCCCTTTCCACCATCCCGTTCATGGACATGCGGTACGCCGTGGTGTGAAGACGCTGAAAACCAACGAGGGCAGACAGTTTCTTGAATAGTTCTGATTCGAATTGGTCGCCTCTGTCAATTACTACGTTAAGCGGAGGTCAAAAGACTCAATTTGGACCTAATTGACCTTCTTTGAAAGGCAGCCAGCGACTCCTTTGTCCTACCCACGCACGTAAGCGATATTACTTATGTACTCTGAAATGGCTGTCCAATAGCGTTGATGCATGTCTGTTTAGCACTTAATGGTGATGCAATAGCTGCCACTAAAGGTTTGTGAATAGTGCACAAGGTAACGTAGCAACATTCAATATCGGCTGCCTGGAATGAATGACAGCAAGAGACGCCGCTAGGAGCTCTCTGTCGTAGGTAGAGTATGCTTGCTGCGTCTGCCTTAGCTTGCTCGAAAAGAATGCCACTGTTTTTGCAGATTTTTTAACCAATTGGTGCAGGACAGCACCTGCTGCGCATTGGGAGCATTCCATCACCAGCTGGTATTTGCACATGCTCCCTGTGACACATCATTCCATTCGAGCTCCCGAGCCTTTGTTCTCAGGCGTACAAGCTCGGTCAACGGGGCTGCAATCGCGGCAAGTTTAGAAATCATTCTGCGGTAGTATCCTAACATGCACAAATATCTTTGAATTTCCTTGAAGTCCTTTGGTAATGGTATATCTCCAACTTCTGACGTTGCAAAAATATACTTTATTCTAATAATGGCTTATTAACGGGGCAAACGGCAAGTCACGAAGTTACTTTGCGGGTGACTAGCAGTCCATATATATTCAACGCGAGGTATTAAATTCTGGAGCGACAAGACTTGGTGAATTTAAAAAGGGAGAACGTGAACGAGATAATTTTCTTAAAAAGAGTAATCTAATAATCTTAATAATGCAATAATCTAACTGAGCTGCTCCGACTATATATGGGCTTATTTTTAAGAGAGCGTAGCCTAGAATCGTCTGTGGGATGAGCTTCAGTTGTTAAGTTCATTGTTCTCTACCCCTAAGGCAGAGAACCGAAATCTGTGTATATCGAATTATTTACATATCCCAAGTTTTATCTATATAACAAGATACCCTTGTCGCAGCTTTGTGATAAATTCCTTTTGTTCAACGGGTGTACTTACACAGGTGCTTCGTAGAATTCCATCTTTTGCAAATCTATTCTGAGACGCGAATTGTTTGTTTATGCGTTGTCTTAACGACACAGGTGTCTCTGATCTTTCGCACGTTCGTACATTCGTACATTCGTGTTCCCCGCATGCACTTCCAACGGCCGCGTGCTTTCTAAATATATATATATATATATATATATATATATATATATATATATATATATATATATATATATATATATATATATATAAGGTTGAATGGGAAAAGGACAATTATCTTCCTTTCCTTGACTTTAAAGTCCTAAGAATTTATGATAAATTGTCTTTTACTGTATTTCGCAAACCCACCAATTCTAATTCCTATATACATTTCTTTTCATGTCATGATCTTAATATGAAAAAAAGCTATTGCAATATCTATGTGTTTAAGAGCTCTCTGAATTTGTGACCCCTGTTTCTTACAAGATGAGATCACCTTTATTGCATGCTTGTTCATTGAATTAAAATACCCCTTCTACCATATAGATGAAAGCCTATCTAAAGCTAGGGCAATATTATACCGTTCTCTAAAGAAAAATCCTATATGTAAAAAGAATTGCTTAGCTCTTCTATATTCCCCCCTACTCAAAGGATTAAACCCCATAGTATCTTCCAACTTAACCACCTTCAAATATCCCTCAACTATTAAAAATCATTTCGGTCCACTAAACCTGAATCGCCTAATATAGATACATGCATTTACCTGATACCATGCAAAACTCCAAATTGCCCTTCCTTCTATGTGGGAGACACTTGGAGGTCATTAAATAAACGTATTTATGATCATAAGAGTGATATTCGTAGAGTAATCGAGGCTTCTAGTATTTTCACCCATGTAAAAAACACCAAACACATAATTAATTTCCCTAGTGCCCAAATATTTTACCAATGTAACGATTTTAATAAGAGAAAAATGATCGAATCTATATTAATCAAAGAAATCCCAAACTTTAATCTGTCAGAAGGTCAACATAAATGTAGCCGCTATGTATCTGACCTCATTTTTAAAAAAATATTGTTAATCACATAAAACTAACGCCTCCTGATTGATGTCAGTTGCCGGTTTTTATATATTTTAGTATTTCTGTTTTCTTTGTCAATTTCTCTCAGTTAACGGCTGAAGATGGTATGGAAAACTTTATACCGAAACTAGTTCCGGTTCAATAAACTTTGTGTTCACAAAGTGGTTTCATTGTACAATAATTTACTCGCTATTGAGGAAAACAGTGTCTTCATATATATATATATATATATATATATATATATATATATATATATATATATATATATATATATATATATATATATATATATATATATATATATATACATTAACAAATATATTTATTCCTTATTTTTTGTATTCAAATTCATAAATGCAAATAAATCCATACATTCTCATTTCTTTATTCAAATTTTAGACATATTATTTTATATGTGTGGAGTATACTGGTATTTAATAAGACCACCGCCCGTTCATTTTGTGGGAGATTTCGCTAGGCCTATTGAATCCTGCAATTTGGTACCAGTAGCCTACTTATTAGATAATCCGATTGCTACAATATAAACACACGCCTTACTACTATAGTCTCAACCACAATTTACATGATTGTCTCATATATATACATTTCCGAATCTTTTTTAATTCTATAGATCTGCCCAACTCATTTTAATTTGGATCTTGCGATAAGATAATACCAAACCTCAATTTCGTATGTTACAATAATAATTTTATGCAAGAGATGACTAACTAACAACCGGTTTGGTCAATTCTAACGGAATGAACCCAACAAAATGACCTTCTGATGGCCTTCATTAGATGTAATCTTGATTTAATTAGGATACATAACATACTTAAACGATATTCAACACAACTATTGTTGAGTGGCCTGCTTCATAGGTTCATCTCTGCCTTGTACAAAATACTCTGGAACATGAATTGACACTTATCTGTGTACATCGGGCATACTTTGCCTGATTCACACTTGCTTCAACTTTTATTTGTGCCGAAACACGGTGTATTCGTGTACTCAAAGGTTTTGCGTGATTGTAGAAAGAATGTTATAAGCGGAGATTATAAGATGATTTCCAATTGGGAAAGATATCGTATCTTGACAGTTTTAAAAATGATGATCAAACATTCTTGAATCATTGTCACGAATGAATTTTATGTACACATAGAACCACCAAGCCCCGCACTTACCAACCACAACATTAAGATTGACGAAAGCTGTTGTTACAACTCAGTAATAATTGGATATTTCTTTATTCTCGCCCGGTGTCTTCGTGGAATTATATATATACACTTTCTCTCTCTTTTGCGGCGGAAACTTTCTTTTTCACTTTTCTCAATTATTCTCGTAGAATTCTCGAGTACTGTTATGTGAATTAACACCCGATGTAATGGAGGATTGTGCTTTGCATTATTCTACACTTTTTCAAAGCTGCCTGTCTATATTGCAATTTTGTGATATTTTGACGTGTCTTTTTCGCCAAATATGCCATGCTTCGTTCTAAAGTGCTCTTAGTGCTTAATTAGTTATATGTTATCAAGATCAAATGGTAATGTTAGATGATACTTTGCTTAACGAAATTTATTATTGTTTCTTCACGCAATTCTAGGATTTGAAAACAGAAAATGTCTCCTTTATGAGATTTAGTTTTGGAAAAAAAATCATTAGTGTTTTATTACTACTTGTCGTAGTTCAGGTAGCTTTCACTGACCTTCGCTTGCCCGGCCAAGATGTGGGGGAGAGGGAGTCCCTTTTAAGTATGGGGAATAGTCGAGTGCGTTTATACCGTAGGCTCATTTAAAAAATAGATCAAAGGCTTTTTATGTGATTCTGGGATTTAAACAAGAGAAAAAAAATAATCTCTACTATTATACAATCAAATAACAGAATTTAACAATAATTTATACACTATGGGAAAACTAATCGTTCAGCAAAGGAAATAATTTACAATGAAATTCTTCGGCACGAGCTATGAGTAGCACAATATTTACCCGAGCGAAAACGGGAGGAGATTAGAGGGTGAAGCTTCGTAGTCACCAAGCCTCACGCCTCTTCGACGGTGATTGAGAAAACGGCAATAGGCTTGCGATTTTCCAAGAAGGTGAGAGGGGCCTCGAGTGCTAGTTCGAGGGAGTATCATTGCAGGGCAAGGAGCGAAGCGCGTATTCCAGAATAAGTCCTTACGTCCTTGACTGTCGTAGTTTTGAACAACTGGTTTCTTGCCTGCGAGTCCTTAGAGTAACAGAAAGTTGCGTATGAAGGAGCACGGTGTGTCCTTAGGCTGGTTCCAAGGAATCCTCGTGATTACCGCTTGGATACCGCGTGAGCAGTGCCTACCCCTTGGTTGTTTACTAAATTGCTCGTTTCCGCGATGGGAAATAAATAAGACTTCGCCAGAAGCGATTTTGTTTGCTGTCGGAACTGGGTCCCACTCCGATTCAAGACAGACACGGCGCGTAAAGGCTTAGCGCCCTCTCACTGATTTGGGTTCCGAGCTCCAGCTAGACTCATCCTGCTTCATTATTACCCTGGAACTTTACCGAAAGATGCCGGTTGAAGATTCGCTCATCCGTGAGATACTCCCCTTTATTCTTCTTAGTCTGCGTGAATATATATATATATATATATATATATATATATATATATATATATATATATTTTCCTCTCTAACACTACTAAAGGATGAATGTGAGAATTATTGGTCGATAAATAATGATTTTAAGAAATTTATAACAGGTCACTAAAAAAATTGACAAATTCATTGAAGCGCTCTCGCTCTCTCTCTCTCTCTCTCTCTCTCTCTCTCTCTCTCTCTCCCTCTCTCTCTTTCTCTCTTTTTCTCTCTCTCTCTCTCTCTCTCTCTCTCTCTCTCTCTCTCTTTCTCTCTCTACCAAACAAAACAAAAGCTGCTTTATCTTTTCACGCACAAAGAAATGGCGTCTAATAGCCATAAAAGCTCAAAGGAGGTATCCAACACCTCCTGCCACACTTGTGTGAGACAGAATTCCGTTCGTAACTGGGAATTTTACCTCCTGCTGTGAAATTCCCCAGGGCTTCGGATAAAATTTCAGACCTTTCGGGGCAAGAATGATAGACACGGATTTGGTATTTATTTCCCACTGACTGAACAAACTGATTTCAGAGGAGATAAATTAGGTGTGCCTAAACTCGCCTGACTTAGAGATGAACGGTGCGGACGAGATCGCATACCAACCGATTTGTTCGGCGATAAACCTTGAGGATGAGATCGCATAGCACCCGATCTGTTCCGCTATTAATCTTGTGCGAGTGGATGAGATGCTACAGCAGCTAGCGTTCCGTCGCCATAAAGGGTAAATTCGGCGTGGAATAAGTGAAGGTGGTTTTTGTGTTCGATTGTTTATCGTGGAGGGGGTAATTTTAGGAGCGCGGATACATACAGTTTGAGTTAAAGCCTGGGGAAGTTGTGTTGCACACTGCTCAGTTATCTTTAACATGCTCATTCTTTATGGAAACTCTCTTTAAACAGGGTATATATTAGCTAGTAAAAGATAAAGGACCGCCTCTAAGACAAGAAATCACCAATGAGGAAGTAAGAGAAAGATGGGTAAATTCACATTAAGATTTAGCTATAACAGGTATAACAGGCAAGGTCAAACCGAGAGGCAAGAAAGAGTCAAGAACAGAGCCAAAAGAGTTAGAACGATTAACGGATAAACCGATAGTCTACAGAGGGAGATTAGGAGAGACACGAAAAATAAATTGAAACCAAGCGGAGTGGGACAAGGAAAGAGGAAGAGAAATAGAATAAAGTAAATACAAAATCAACGCAATAATTAAATTGACACATCGGGTTCCCATAAAAATGAAAATTGCCCCCCAAAAATTAGGAATATAAGTCAGAGCTAATTTCTTTAAAAATGAGTTTGTTCATAACAGCATCAATTTTATAAAGGGCAGGGGAAAAGTTAAAGTTATTAAATTGACTTATACATGAACATTCAACAAGATTTCTTTTAATCGAGTCATTCGAGCCAAAAATAAATTTTGCTGAATTCCAATTAATTAAGTGGTTATTTTCAGACATATGCACAAAAAACGCATTATTATTTATAGCTCTCCTAACATTGTATTTATGCTGATTAATACGGACTGATAATTGCTTTCTTGTCTGTCCAAAATATTTACTTGGACAAACAGAACATGGGCTAATTAATCAAATTTAATAACCATACCCATGTGTTTAAAATCACGTACTAAATCACCAAAATGGCACAGAAAACCAAAAGAGATGGGCTCCTAGCTTTTAACATGGGGATCCCTTCCAAGAACATCGAACAGGAGAAATTGCACAATATACAAATGTATTTTTCCTTTTTGAAGCTGGAAAGTTATACGAGCCACTCGTGCCACAACAAGGACAAGAAGCTATGTTTTGAATACGAGCAGGAGAGTCATAGGTTTAAAGACTGTGCCTCAGCGACCAAAATTTGCTTAAATTGCAACGGTGACCACCGAACTTTGGCACTAAATTGCTCCAGAAGAAAAGAGGTAATAAAGAAGAAGAAGCTCGAGCACGTAGTGCCAAGAGCTACGCGGCTGCAACATCATGACCCAACCAAACCTCAACCATAAACCAACCTACGATGCAACTCAACTCCGAAGGGAGCTCGAAGATCCTCACATGCATCTTTCACGCCCACATCGCTAATATGGGAAACCCAGCAAGTTATGAGAGTGAACTCAATTCACTACTACAGGCAAACAATCTACCTACAATTAAAGTACCCAAATCTCCGGATTCATTAAAAATACTCAATATTAGTACAGCCTCATCTAAACCACAACAAAAAGAAGAAGTAAAGCAGGTAACATAGGAGGAAGATTCAGATGAAACCCAAGAAGAGTCTTCAAGTGACTCGCAACCTAAAGAAGAAGAAAAGGAGACAGAACCAAGAGCAAGATCCCAGAGGGCCTCCAGGAGTAAATCGAAGACTCCCAGTCCCTCTTCCCCAGAAAAAAAATATCAAAGAGGAACAAAGGCATGTAAGTTATCCATAAAAAAACTTCTGAAAATCCATCCCCTGCTTCCCAAAAGGTCCCTAACAGGGACCCCAGACTGAAGAAACGGTAGATTATTCCTTATAATGCAAAGAGAGCTTAAGAATCTTAAGTATCAACACCGATGGATGGACCACGAAACATTTTTCTAAAAAATCGATGCTGACACAATACTCATTTCGGAACACAGATTAACACGGATAGCGACATAATCGAAATATGGAACTATAACGTGCTGACAGTGAACTATTCCCTAGAACGATACGACAGAGCAGCCATTACGATTTAGAAGGGAATAAAATTCAAGAAACTCAGGAACTTGGAAGAATCATACCTCGCCATAGAGATAAAAATGAGCCTGGGGAAGATAGTCGTTGCCAGTGGATATCAACCACCGAGATGCGACTATTTGCCAAATCACACCATCACGAGTATACTCGGGCGAAGGGTCCCTACGATATTAATGAGGGGCCTGAATACACGATGTGACGAGTCCGGATATACTCGAACCAACGGTATAGGCAGATACTTGAATACTCTCCTGGATAGGAACATTGTCGAGGAAAGAGATAAAAGCCACGCGAATATGTATATATACAGTAACATACACATATATCCTCTAATGTACATACGCGTCCTTCGCTACGTACAAGTACGTTGACTTCGTAAAAGTAATCCCTTGATTACGAGGTATAAAAGTGCGATTTTAATACAGGGGCCGATAGCGTTTAATGAGTTTACCAAGTTGCAGTTCAAGGATATATTTAATCAGTGAAAAGCATAAATATAATATTTAATAAGTCACTAGTTAACATATATATATATATATATATATATATATATATATATATATATATATATATAAATATATATATATATATATATATAAATATATATATATATATATATATATATATATATATATATATATATATATATATATATATATATATATATATATACTGGAAATATAGGAAATGTAAATAAGGATAATACTGACAGACTATAGAAAATTAGCAATTGGGGAACGTTAATTACTTGTTAATTAGCTTTTAAATGGGATACTATAAATCAGTTATACAGAAGGAAAATTTAAAAGTTGGAAAGCGGGTCGATTAACGGGGGATGAAATCGTTTTACCTTCAAGGGAGTCCTCGAGGAAGGGGACTCCTTTAGCAAGTCGGCGCGGGGGAATAGAGACGGAAACTGGTCGTGATTCTAGGCCGAATATTCTGATGGTGACGAGGATAGATGAAAGGCGGGGGGCGGACGAGGAGGGGGGCGTAGCAGAAGACAAGTTCACCAAGGCACTTCCGCTCCAGAGAAGTGCGACCTCCAAATATCGAGACTTTGACGCGGCTTGGCGCGAAATCTCACACGGGAAACTGGAGATCCTTAAAGGGGGGGTTCCGATGAGACGAGAAGAATCCCGGACATTCCTTCGGGAACAAAACAATTCGAGGCTTTGCTGTAAACAGAGTAAGCCTTCGCAAAAGAGATGGATCTCCCTGGTGAGATCCAACCTCGATGGTATACGCGAATACCAGGGACCTGGGGAAACAGATACACGATCTGAACCGAAGGCAACGAGATCTCAAATTCAATCTGCCGATCTTTGAAACCTCAGGGTATTTATATGACGGCCATTTTTATGGTGCTCAATTGCTGGAAGGTACAGACGTCTAAAATACAGCTTCCGGCGCCGAGAGGGATAGATTTTGTCGTCCGACACCGGTCTTAATCGTCTCTAACGATGTGGTTGGGAACTTTCGGTTATCCTTTTCCCAACCACGGAGATTAGCATTTCATCTGCTAGGTGAAAGCATTTAGCGCCCAGCTTAAGAGATATTCAAATCCTTTCTTCTTTTATTTTTTCTCCTTGAATACAGAGCTTTCTACTCCACGTGGAGTTATAGTTAGAAGAGATAGGGAGGGAAGGAATTCAACAAACAAAAGAAGGGTGTATTCTTCTTGGCTTTCCCTTTTTCCTTACATGCTTCCCTTCCAAGGATGGCGCTTTTCCCGACACGAAGGGGGAGGAAAAAGGGCATCTCGATCAGGAGCCATCGATATTAAAATTTCAGCCGACACGACGGCCATCAAGGTACAGACAAGATTTGCTCCGTTTGATCCCTGACGACGGATAAAACTTACACATACAAGGTTAATGGGTAATAAATTACATAATTAAAATATATATAGTTTCATGTAAAAGCAATACCACAATTTAGAATAAGGAATCAATCAAGCGGAGGGACAATCCAGGAAATAATAAAAAAAATCCATAATGACAACACATATACAAGCAATACACTAAAATACGTGCGTTCGCACACACGCACCGAAAAATTTTTTTACCAGGGGGAGCATCGAGTTTGAATATATACATGAACATATAAGATGTATGGAGTTCTACCTCGGAGGAGGAGGTTCATCTACTGGATTCTTTCCAAGCCTGTCTGCTACACAGTTTTCACTACCTTTTAAACACAAAATTCGGAATTGATATTCCATTAATAACAGACTCCAACGCATAAGCCTTCCGTTTTGTCTTTTACAATTTCTTAAGTCGCCAAAGGACGGTGATCCGTTTCGATCACGAACTCCTGGCCTATCAGATACATTTTAAATTTCCGGACACTAAATCTATTGCCAGAGCCTCAAATTCTATTACTGCATAGTTTCTTTCGCGTGGCAATAGTTTCCGGCTTTCATAAGCGATAGGATAGCTATTCCCATCTTCTTTGCACTGCAGCACCATGCAACCGATGCCATCGTTGCTGGCATCCGTACGGATTCCAAACAATTTGTTCTGGTTCAAGAACCGCAATATGGAGGCAGATTTCAGCCACTTCATCTGCCGGAAGTGGGGAATTTCCTTGAGGCTACAAACGAGGGAATCTGGGGAGTTTTTCTTAAGGAGGGAATTCGGGGGGAACGCTAAGGTGACAAAGTTGGGGACGAAACGCCGGTAGAAGGATGTTGACTAGGTTAAAAGGTTCGGCGGATAAGAGCCTTCTAATCCGCAAATCTTGAAAAAATCCTTTGTGATTATGTCATGGAGAGGTCGGCCTACATCAGTATAGGGTGCACGGACGGTCTCACCTTTAATCTAGAGGAAAGATTGCCTTAAGGCGGGTGCCTCAGTCCAACCTTATCCTCGATATATAGAGCAGACATCCCAGAGCCAAGCTACCCCCACTATCCGAAACATCCAGTTCGCCGATGACATAAGTAAACTCATAGTTAGGGTATATAGAAACGCGCCTTTGCAAGCTCGAATGACTGCCGAGGAAATAAGAAAAGTCATCGAATATGAATCAAAATGGAAAATCCGAACTAATAGCGACAAATTCAAGATCGTCCCATTAGGAAGAAGAAAACATCAGATGTGAGAGTGGGAGATACGCGCTGTCCCTACACGAACGAGTGCAATGTACTCGGGATGAAGGTCACTTCAAACGGGTACAAGAAGCACGTCACAGAACGGATCCAGAAATCATAATTGGCATTCAGAACCCTCTATTGCTTCAGAAACCTCAGCCAAAGGAATAAAAGGAAACTTTATCTGGCGCTAGTCAGATCCACCCTCATCCTTCCCTCAGCATCTCTGTTCAGTTTCTCAAAAGCAGCAAAAGAAGAAATGCAGAGGATACGAAACAAGTGTATGTATATCATCACCAATACATGAAGGAGGGAGAGGAGGAAGCAAGTGGACCTGCATAGAGCGGTGGACATCAAGCTGCTCAATATGATCTTAAAGGAAAGAGCATCAGATATGAAAGAGAAAATTACAACGAATAGTATCGAGGAATCTAGAGCACTCATTGCAGAAAACAAACGAGGTCCAAGTCACGCAAGATTCCCAAGCAGCGCCAGTTTGGAAATGCAATTGTCCCATTTTTTGCACAGGAAAAAACTATCGACCAAAACTGACGATGAAAATAACAAAAACATTTAAAAAAAATCAAATAAGACACACGTAAGAAACGATGCAGAAACAAAAAACACAAAGAAACCTAAACAACCACCCACACGTCAAGATAACATTAAAAGCCGAATTAGTACACGAATCCAAAGGTTGGAACACCTTTTAGTAATATACGAGTATATGTATTATGCATACATACTTGTGTATATATATATATATATATATATATATATATATATATATATATATATATATATATATATAAACAACATTAATAAAACAAACAAAAAGAACAAAAAAAGAGATTAGCCTTGATCTCCAGGCACCTTTGCAAATCTTGCAACCCTAAGACTTCCTTATTTTCACCACTATTCCCAAACCTCACTATTATTGTGCGCCACTATCTCTCGCACTTACATACTCACCACTTCTCCACAATATAAAAAAACTCTTCCCACCGACGGCTGAGCATTCGACTTGAACGCATTGCTATACTAAACGGATAAAGCACTTTTTTTTAATTCTGCTTTGCTTAGGAAAGGACGTTGAGCAACGCTGACAGAAAACAGCCTATTCTTAAAGTCTTTTTAGTGAATCTCGTTTCACCCTCCAAAAAGAGATTTTATACCTTTTGCGACTTCGGAGATATAATTTAATCAGGGCTTAAGCACCTCAATGATCCCGTCCATCGTCTTGCGTGGGAACTTGCCTCGGATGTCTGCTATTTATTAATTTCGTCTTCACTATGTCGGCCACTTGGACTGACATAACTAAGGACTTATGAGAAAGGTGGTTTGAGGACTAACTCATAGTGAAAGCACAAGTCAAAAATTTTGTCAAACCAGGGGCTAAATTGCAAGTCCTGGATGGAGGAGAGATCCTAATCGCCTGCAGGACCCGGTCAGAATCATAGAGGGAAGTAAAACCCGTCTTTCTGTAGTAGAAAGCGGTTTTGGCGTAAGTACCTAGAAGTGGGAGGCAAAACTTTAGAGCCCGTTGATTCGGACGCTACTGTCATCAAGTTTAACATGAGTCATTCCTTCTGTGCTTCTCACTTGAGAACCATACCATCCATCATCACTCATCATCCTGGCGGATTCTGAGAGGGGGACCAACTGGAAGATGGACGGGAGTGCTCAAATCACGTTTGCGATCCCGCATACCTGAACCAATACCCCCTTTTTCAACTCACTAGTTCATTTTCTCACCTCACACCCAAGACACCATAATTACACTTTTTTTGGCAGACGAAAGAAGAATTAACCAAGAAAGAAGAGGATAAAGACACTAGGAAGTTATGGAGACCCTCACTAAGAGGGTCCCCATGATGACCATCGAAGGAGCAAAGGCACCGGACAAAAGTAAGTTGCGTGAAACTCTCTTCATCAACGTCAGAGTTGCCTTCGTGAAATTGAAGGAAGTCTTCCCAGGATTCATAGCACTTTACGCTTATACTAAGGACGTCGACCGTCTCCTCTTTGAAGAGGGAGCCAAGGTATTAAAGGTTGTCGGACTCGAGGCAGCGCACCTCCCACAAGTGGCAGCGAATCGTAGCGTCATCTGCCGCAAAGTAGAATACTGTGTTAGCGAACACTTACCCGGGCAACTGAAAGAGGAAATTAAGAGGAGTAATCAGGCTAAAATTAGCGAAACAGTCAAGTTCCGGGAATATACCCATGTTTTTAAGATCACGTTTACGACCGCGGACGGAATCCTTGTATTCAATTTGAGAATACGAGGCAGCAACATAAAACAAGAAAAATTCAATAGCATTCAAATGTGTTTTGTTTGCTACAAACTAGAAACCCTTACCACTGCAAATTGCCCCAAAAAGGAAAAACTATGGTGTAGTGTGTCTAGGGACGAAGGTGTGTGACCAAAAAGTCGCACAAAAAACACGACACAGAATATAAGCTCTCCGGAAGTTTTTTTTTAGACATTCTAGTAAGTTTTTCCCGCAAAAAAAAGAAATGCACACCAAAAAAATGAAATATGAAACACAAAGGCGAAAATTTAATCTTTATCGGATTAAGGATTACCACCAAAAAAAAGGTAACTTATTGACTCGCGAGCACACCATTAAATAGTTTACAAAAATAAGTTGATAATTAGTTCCACAATCTCTGAATAACTGAGCGAACTTAGGCAAACTCGATAAGAATAATTAAATAGGGAAAATTGAAATTTAACGGGTTCTTAAGTAAAAAAAATAAATAAATACAACTAAAACTAACCCATGTATACCTGAAACCAGTTTTTAATATGATGATAAATAATAATAATAATAATAATAATAATTATATATATATATATATATATATATATATATATGTGTGTGTGTGTGTGTGTGTGTGAAAAACTCACAAAGTATCGCGTGAGTAAGCAATAAATGAAACAAAGCCCACAGGGAAAATTAATATGAGGATTCCAAGTACTTTCGAACTTTATTTCGAGTTCTTTATCGAGGAATAACAGAAGTATTGAAAATTGTAATATTTATTAGGGTGATACAAAGGAGAGGGAATACCCACAAAAAGCAAAAAAACCAATCAACAAAATGAATTAATATGAAATGGAAACCATAGGAGGAGCGAAGTCCACGAGCGTAAGGATTTAAGAGTGTACTTCGCTCGACGAGGAGTGAATCCGGCTAATCAAGTCCATAGCCACTCTAAATAAGGGTTCAGAAATAATGGGGGTCCTTTGAAGTGGAGCAGGTGCCATCCGTCCTTTTGCCTTGGTGTTTTGGCAAATATCACAGGATCGACAAAATCCTGCAATCTCTTTTGCAGCGCCGGGCCAAAAGAAATATAGAAAGATTCTCTGAGCCGTTTTATTGTGGCTAAAATGGCCAGCCAATAACCAATCATGAGCAAGGCGAAGAACCTTGGAAATGCAAGAACTGGGGATGCAAAGGGAGCAAATCTTAGCACCGTCCTCGATTGAGGTAGAACGGTAAAGGAGGTCCTCTTTAACGAGATATATAACCTTCCTTGGGCGATAATAAGAAACTTGATTGCCCTGCTGGGCTTTTACCCACAGGAGCTTGAGAGAAGAGCACTTCTTCTGATCAATTGCGAACTCCTTGTTATGAGAGGATGCAAATTCGGGGGCATAAAGAGTTTCTAAAGGCACTGGGGTTGCAATCTCTTTTAAGGCCTGAGCCCTCTTAAGGACGGGCTGGGCGACTGTATTAGGGGAGATATGGGGGTTCTGGCCGACCAACACGGCGCAGAACTTAATAGAGGCTGCAACAGCCTTCCCCTATCCGGTGAAGTATTTGCATTCTAGATAGCAGAAAACCACGGGGAACCGGTTGGTGCACCCCAAGTAGTCGTGGACTACTGCATACCTATCGTTGTCGGGACATACTGGAGGAAGCAATTTTTCAGACACTACGACGCAGGTGCACCCGATGGCTCTCACAAGTTTTGACACCCGGTACCAGTTCACAGTTCCTTCTTCAAATTCAAGCCCACTGGGGGAGCTTTTATTAAATAAATTCGACGTGATGTCCTGGGAAACGGTTAGCCAGGGAAGAACCTGGAGTTATTGGGCTAGCAGGTGGTTGATGGACTTGTTGGATGGGAGAAGAGCGAAGGTGAGAGTTTTGGGGGCACGCCGCACGTAAAACACACGATGGGCTGCCGGGAGTAATTGAACGGTGGGGGATTATTTAGGAGGGGCTTAATGTCCCTCAGTTCTTGCGAGGGAGGGAATCTAGGTTTGGCGGGACCAGCCACTTTGAAAAAATGGGGCGAATTTTTATGGGATGAATTTGAGAAATTACTCCTATTCTTGGGTGATGGGGGATGCGATTTCTTGGGGTCTTTCGGATACAGATTATGGCTGGACGCGTGTACATCCACCTCTTCCATTTATTCCTTAATGGTAGATACTCGTTTATCTTTTACAAATGCACGGATCTTGGATGGTAGCACAGCCATTAACTGATCACGTAAGACGAAATCGAACAGAGACTCGTATTTGCGTCCTACTTGAGCCGAGTCCAGCCAGAATTGTAGGCTTCTCTGAAAGATGAAGCCAACCTGGCTGTAAGTTTGGCCAGGTAATATTCTTGCCTGGCGAAACTTAGCCCGATAGAAATCGGAATTCATATTGATTTCAGATTATGACTGTTGAACAAGGAAAATATGCGTGCGACTCCCTTCTCCTCGATCTCCCACGAATTCACTTCGAAAATCTTTTCGAAGTGGATGAGGTGGGCACTGAAGTCTTCGCCATCCTTGAATACGGATAACTTAACCAAAAGAGTTTGAGGGCCTCATTCCTTAAACTAACGAAAAGGATTTCTTCGTTATTCCGACTTAGCTTTCGCTCATGCTGATGGTTTATTTCGCTTTATTCTGCTTCTCTTTGCTCTCTTTCTCTTCTTTCTTCTGCATCTCTTTGCGCTCTTCTTTCTTTCGTTTCTCTTTGTTGTCTTTCTCTTCTTTCTTCTCTTTCATTTCTTTCTGGATATAGGCAATTAAGTCCTTGCCTGTTAATCCTAAGATTTTACCTTATTTGTGGACTCTATCAAAGGACGATATCCTTGACAGGTGTGCATCTAACAGCTCGAGCGTACGCGGAACATACGACACAGAATATGAATTCTCATGGAAGTATGTTTTTTTTAATTCTACTAAGATTCACCTACAAAAAGGAAATTCACACACAAAAAAAAACGAAATATGAAACACAACAGCGAACATTTAATCCCTATCGGATTAGAATTTTACGTCCTCTTAATCCAGCTCGGGATTTAGTCGAAGGTTACCACCAAAAAAAGGACTTGCGAGCACACCATAAAATAGTTTAAAATAATAAATTGATAATTAGTTCCACAATCTTTGAATAACTTTGAGCGAACTTAGGCAAACTAGGTAAGAATAATTACATGGGGGGAATAACGGGTACTTAAGTAAAAAAAATAAATAAATAAAAATAAAAATACCTCAACTATACCTGACACCAGTTTTTAATATAATGATATATAATAATATAATATATATATATATATATATATATATATATATATATATATATATATATATATTGAGGGGCGTAGGTGTTTGACCAAAAAGTCTCTAAAGGTACACACTACTGTTAGCAAGACAGCCACTATCGGAGCTGTGCTCGGGTACACTTGAATTGGAAAAAAGGTAAGAACCTTCTACTTAGAGGTGTGATATTATAGCTTGGCTTGTAGATAGTCTTGTGTAGGAAAGAGGGCAAAGAAAAATAAATAAAAAAGTAGCGAAACGAGTTTTGAACGCGCTTCCCACGTCGTGGGACACCCGTTAGCGAGAGTCCTAAACCACTAGGCCATCCTGAGTCCCCAAAAAGACTTATTCAAGCAGAGCATTTAAGCCACTCGCCTGAATTTCTTGCACGCTACACATGCCCCCTTCTAGAAGCGGAGCGTATTTTGAGGATTAAGGAGAACGGCGTCTGGAAATGTTATTCGAGGACTAAAGTTCTCGTTCCCCGGCCTCCGGGGTTTTCGGCACCATTGTAGATAGCTTAAAGTAGGAAAGGGGCGTAAAGAAAAATAAATAAATAAAAGTAGCGAAATGAGTTTCGAAAGCGCTTTCCGCGCCGCAGGACAGCCGTTAGCGAGAGTCCTAAACCACTCGGCCATCCTGAGTCCCCTCATAAGACTCATTCAAGCAAAGCATTTAAGCCACTCGCCTGAACTTCTCGCACGCTACACAAGCCATCTCCTAGCCGCTGAGCATATTTTGAGGATTGAGGAGAACGGCGTCAGGAAATTTATTTCGAGAACTAAAGTTCTCCCTCCCTGTCCTCCCAGGTCTGCCGCTCCATTGTAGCTAGTCTTGTGTAGGAAATGGGGCAGAGAAAAAATAAATAAAGAAACGTAGCGAAACGAGTTTAGAACATGCTTCTCGCGTGGCAGGACAGCCGTTAGCGATAGTCCTACACCACTCGGCCATCCTGAATCCCAAAAAGCAGAGCATTTAAGCCGCTCGACTGAACTTCTCGCACGCTACAGGCTCTTTAAAAGGGAATACGTTTGCCAGGTTCTAAACAAGGGTTATTCGAAAGATAAACACCTCTACAAAAATATACTTTAATACATTTAATAAGAACAATGGCACAGATAAATATGAAAATCAAAATAATAATCAATACGACCAAAGAATATTATGACAGGCAAAAATTAAGGAAACTAAGTCCGGGAAAACATATAAAGGGTCTTTCAACAAGACGCTCAAGCTTTGTCAGGCGATAGTGGCCATGTTATTAAAGCGACATCTGGTAACCTCACTGTGAACTGTTCAGTTGTACTTGACAGCGTTGAACAGCGTGTGCAAATCAGCGTGTGCATATTATAAAATCAGTGCTCCATTCGACAAACGTTCCGCGCATTACGTGATTTCTATCATCTTCAGCGATGAGGCCCATTTTTGGATGAATGGATTTGTGAACAGGCAAAATGGTCGGATTTGAGACGAAAACAATTCACATGAGATACAGCAGCACCAAGTGAAGCGCAACAAAGTCACTGTTTGGTGTGGAATTTCGTCTAACGGAATCATCGGTCCGTATTTTTTTGAGAACGAAGATGGGATTGCCATAACCATCAACGGCGAGACCTATGGATGGGGGGGGGAGGCTCTTTATTATAACTTTATTTATTTTATCCATATATTTCTTGCTTTTTTCTCTTTATCGAATCTATTTACTTCTTTTTTGACTAAAATTCCTTTTTTCTTTAAGTTGCCCCTTCAAACATTTGTCTTCCATTTATCTTGACTTAGGTATTCTTGTTGGCTGGGGTGCCCCCCCCCCCATATCCTTATTATCAGTTTATGTATTTATCTATATTATTCTTGCTTTACTTGATTTTCTCGATGCAGGTTTGTACTCCTAGAATTTTCTTCTTCTTGCTTTTTTCATTTGATTATGTCGATGCAGCTTTCTCGAATTTTCTTTAAGTTGGCCCTTCCAACGTTTGTCTTCCCATTATCTTGACTTCCGTATTCTTGTTGGCTGGGTTGGTTCTTAATCTTCGTTTTCTTTCTTGATGTATCTTCATTTTCGTCCAATTATCTTGAGTTGATGATTTCTTTGTCCTTCTTGATTCTCGGTATTCTTGTTGGCTGGGGTGCCCCCCCCCCATATCCTTATTATCAGTTTATGTATTTATCTATATTATTCTTGCTTTACTTGATTTTCTCGATGCAGGTTTGTACTCCTAGAATTTTCTTCTTCTTGCTTCTTTCATTTGATTATGTCGATGCAGCTTCCTCGAATTTTCTTTAAGTTGGCCCTTCCAACGTTTGTCTTCCCATTATCTTGACTTCCGTATCCTTGTTGGCTGGGTTGGTTCTTAATCTTCGTTTTCTTTCTTGATGTATCTTCATTTTCGTCCAATTATCTTGAGTTGATGATTTCTTTGTTCTTCTTGATTCTAGTTGAGTTGGTCCTTCAAGCGTTTTCCTTGACTTCCGTTTTCTTCTTGAGATTTCTTTATAAAAGGTTTTGGACTGTTGGGTTTCGAACGCGGTACCATTGGATTTAAACTCCACCACTCTAGCCACACGCCTAGGCTGTAGTCCGTCCTGAGTTGGTAATTTAATCGCTTATTTATATTATCGAGTTAAAAGGAATTTTTCTCTGATACATTTTCACACCCCTACAGACCTACAGATCGACGATAAGCAACTTCTTGTGGCCTTAACTGGATTATATGCCTGATATGGATACTGACGACATGTGGTTCCAACAGGACAGCGCTACGTGCCACACTGCGCATGTTACGATAGATATTTTGCACCAGGGATTTCAGAGCAGGGTCAACTCGCGCGGCGGCGACGTCAACTGTCCACCGAGATCATGCGATTTAACGCCATTAGACTACTTTCTTTGGAGCTACCTTAAATCGCAGGTGTATGCGAATAATCTGCAAATAGCTGATGTCCTCAAAGTCAACATAACGAACACCATCTAACAAATTCAGCCAGATTTATGCGACAAAGTCATCGAAAATTGGGCGCTCTAAATACGTTCCCCTAAGCGAAGCCGCGGCGTATATATAAACGACGTCATATTCCACATTTAATGCCCTAAAATGTACTTTCAAATTTAAAATAAATTGAGTGCATATATCACACACAACTTGTTTTATTTACGTTTAAAAATTGAGCGACCTCATTGAAAGACCTTTTATAAGTGATCCAATAAGTTGGATTGAATGAAAGATTTAGCAAGTCTATTGGCGTTACACCAAATGGGGACTTCTTCTTAGGACTGGGAACAAAGAGGTGGGACTTAGGAGGAAAGGACTCTTAGTTACTTCTGGAGGATCAACTGGGGATGTGGAAGACCAATTACCAGGTCTTTATCGATGGAGTCTCGATGCGAAGGCGTCCAGAGAGACTCCGATGAGGGAGGAGATTACCTCGCTCCAGGGAGAAATAATCACGAAATCGAGATTTATCTGCGGACGGCAGGAAGTCTTAATCAATGTAGTGAGAGGAGAGAAACCCAGGACAATCTTCCGGGGTATAAACGGGTTTCTGTATTCTTCCTATGATCAGGGCGGATTACACAAAGATGATCTACTGACGAGATCACGAGGGTGAGGGGATCACTTCACGGGAGCCATATACTAAGGTCGTGACGGCAATAAGCTCGGGTTCTCTCTATCTTCTGAGGATTTGACGACATCACTATAAATAGGAGCCACAACCATGGTCGAGAGAAGGCTTCGCGCACGATGGCCTCACAAGGGGATACCGGACTTAGCTCAAGCAAACATGAACTTTGATAATCTTGGACATCGACGAGGCGAAGGGAATTAAGAGAGATTCCCTTCTACCCCAAAAGTGCAAAGATAGACACGGCTGCCACCTCGAAGTGGGACAGCGTTATCAAACTGGGGTGGGGGAGAAGGTTATAAAGCACCCCAGCGAAATTTTGTGTGATAACGGCGTATTGAGTTTCATGCTTCCACACTCTAAATGCGCCAATGAAGGCCACAGGAACGCCAAATGTGAAAGCCCCAGAAAGAGATGCTTAAATTGCAAGGGGGAGGATAGGACCATGGCCCTAAACTGTGTCAAGCGTAAAAAAATAACCAAGAGGAAAGAAGAAGAACAGACAAAGGCAAAAGAAATAACTTGCGCCAACGCTGCCAAGAACCAACGAGAGCATCACCGACTGAACTCATTCTCGCAAGCGACCTAGGCGCAGATATTTTCAACTGCATTACACACGCAAATATCGCTAACGCAGTGAAATCTGGCTGCTACCCTAAGTAAAAATGCCGGCGAGCCGGAATATTCAAGGATGTTCAGGGAAACAGTGGTCAGAGGTAACAACCAAGTGAAAAGTCTGGGCTCGTAGCAATTGTCGAAGCCCCCTCATCGGAGAAATCCGAGGAGGAAGAAGACGGAGTTGACACCACCTCTTTGGAGAGTGATGAGGGCCCATGCGCTCGTATACAGGCTACGAAGAGCCGATTGAAAACACCAAGTCCTCTACCACAGAAAGAAAAGCCTGGGCATACTAAGAGCGCGCCTCAGGCCAAGAAGAAGAAAAGGAATAAGAGAAAACACCGATAATTACACTTCATCATGCACTTGAACGCACTAAGAGTAATGGAAATTAACACCAATGGCTCGACGACAAAAAGAAATCTTTACGAGAACGTATTCAGAAAAATTGATGCAGATATCATCATAATTTCTGAGCACCGAATCGACATAAGAAGATCTGGAATTACGATGTGTTGATCACAAATCATACACAGGAGCGCGTTGACGGAGCGGCTATTGCGATTACGAAAGGGATCAAATACAAGCCCATTAGAAACCTAGAAGAATCCTATATTGCGATTGAGGTTGAACTTGACATTGGGAAACTGGTCGTTGCCACCAGATACCAGCCGCCAAGAAGAGGATATTTGCCCATTTATTCTCTATCTAGCCTATTTGGCAGAAGAACCCCAACTATATTAATGGGAGAGCTGAACGCCAGATGTCAGGAATCCGGTTACAGGACCTAGAATGGGAACAGAAAGTGCCTAGAATTCCTGCTGGAAAGGGATATAGTCCAACGTATAGGCCCCGACTTCCCCATCTATGTAAGAGAAGGGAGTGCCACAAAACCAGACATATGTCTGGATAACCAACAGCTACCGTTTAATTACAACATGGAACCAGTCCAGGTATCATGTAGTGATCAAATAGGGATCTTGCTTACCGTCAACAGGAACCTTATACAAGTCCCAGCTGCAGTCAGGAAGGACTACAGAAGAGCAGACGGGGAACAGTAAGCGCGCTTCCACGAGGCCTATCATCCGCCCAACGTGGATAAAACCATTCTTGAGGAGATCGAAGATGCACTCTCAACGTATAGATGGAGTGAATACTTGAGGGATTTGTACCTTGAATTTAAATTATTGTATGAAATTAACATCAGAAGTGCATCAATCTAGTCAATACTACGTAGTAAAGAGATCAAGGAAGAGCTCAAACAGTTGAATCTTGAACAATAGTGAAGGCGTTGGGACGATGTGATCGAGAGCTTCGATTAGGATGCATCACCCAAGGACTTCTGGAGTAAGATCGACGTCTCAAAGGATCAAATACAAAATGAAGACGGAACCATCGAGGCAGGAGAAAGAAGAAAAGAAGTATTCCGACGTTATTGGGAAAGAATCTTCATCATAACCGAAGAAGAGAACGAGGATTATGACATAAAGTTTTAAATCAACATCATAGACAAGTTTAACACTCAAATACATAGAACGCACCCTCACCACCAAGTGGATAGACAGCGCGACGAAGATGCCGAAATCACCGAATAGGAACTACTTAGCGCACTCCACTCATTCTATCAGAGAGCCTCGGAACAATCGGGGCTGACGAAGCTAAACTTCGAGAAGGCATCAGCAAACGTCATTAAAGGAGTGAGAAGCATGTTAAACGCGTGTCTAAACACGGGATACTTCCCAGATCCATGTAAAACGGCGAAAATGATTTTTCTACCCAAGTACGGGAAGGACCCGACGTTAGGAGAGAGCTACTGGCCAATTTCAATCCTAGAATTTGGTGGGAAGCTCTTTGAGAAGATCTCCAATAGAAGAATGGTGTCTCACCTGGAAGTGAACTTCCTCTACAATCCATATCAATTCGGGTTTAGAAGAAGGCGAAGTACGGAGATGACGATAAATGTCATCACGGAAAAGCTAGCCCAGGCAAAACGAGAAAGGAGTTACGTGGACATTGTTTGTCGCGATGTCTCAAAGGCGTTTGATAATGTGTGGCAACGGGAAATTCAGTCAAAGATCTTACGGCTGGACCTAAGTGCAAACTTAGAGAGAATTTCCTGTGACAATGGCATAGAGAGGGGGGCGTATGCCAGTATGGGGTGCACAGACGGACCGAAGTTTTTTCTCATTGCGGGCCTCCCGCAGGAGAGGTGTCTGTCCCCTGCTCTCTACTCGATATACACTACGGACGTCCCAGCATCTGTGAACCTCAATTGCCTCGACATTCCATTCGCTGATGACTTCAGCCAGATAATAACATGTCCTTGGAAGAATGCGCCTATGCAAGCTCAAATGACAGCAGCAAAAATTGAAAATCTAAACATCTACGAGGCCCAATGTAAAATTAGAACCAACCAGGAGAAATTCAAGGTAGTTCCCATCGGCAGGAGGCTACTTTCTGATATCAGGTTGAGGGATAGGCGCTATCCCTACACCACAGAGTGCAATGTACTTGGAATGAAAATAACTTCAACCAGGTACAGGAGGCATGTCACAGAACGAATTTTTAGGCCTCACCTGCAGTCCGAACTCTATTCATTTTTAAAAACCTCTGAGAAAACAACAAGAAAAAGATCTACAATGCATTTGTACGATCTACTTGTTTTATCCAGCTTCCGCTCCTTCTTGTGTCTCGAAGACACAAAAGAGGAGACTACAAACTGTGCCTCATAAATGCATGTCCCTAATTACAGGGTCACGTAGGATGGAAAGAAGAAGACAAGAAGAGCTGCGCAGGGAAGCGGGAATAACTCCCACTAACCAAGTCATAGAAGAACCGACACGGAATATGCAGGAACTGGTTAGTCCAGAACTGAATGAAGAAATCACTCAGATAATTAACCAGAACAGAAGAACTATATGTCGAGCCAGATTTCCAAGCTCCGACAACCTGATGGCTGGTCAAGCCAAAGTGCCGTTCTACGCATGAAGGAAGCGTAATCTTAACACCGGATGCTACAAAACCATTCAAGACTCAATATAACTCTGAATTACGAACACTCACCGAACTTTGACCAACTACAATCGATCAATACTCATCAACCAAATGAGACGAGAAGAGAGAAGAATAGAAGAAACAAATGACACTAATTCTACACACGAAAAAAAAACAACAACAATAAATCTAAGCACGAAATTAAAGTAATTTATTACATAAACAACAGCAATGCACATGGCATACAAAAGAACATTAATATTCTAAAGACAAATGACTTAAACGCCATGAAAAAATGTAAACTACACAACGAAAAAATAGTGAAAGCGACAGGCCTGACCACTAGGTGCCACACTTCTTTCTCTTTTCACCACTTGTCTTTTTTCAGCTATCTATCCACACACCCTTTTTTGTCCTCTACACACACCTACTAACCTACATCAATTTGAATTCGAACTCTCTCCGTCCGAGTTAGAACTTAAAGCGAGCGTTCCCCAGGGAAGTTGCTTGAGCTTATTGCTCTACTTAGTCTTTACCATCGGCCTTCCAACTCCAGTGCACAGTGACACGATTTATCTGCAATTCGGAGATGACATGACTCAAATTGTCACGTGCACGGAGTGGAAATCAAGGGCACAGGCGACTGGCGCGATAGCAAAAATCCTTAACATCAACCAGTACGAGACGAGAGACGATGGAAGATCCGAAGCAACAAGGACAAATTTAAGATCTTCCCAATAAGCCGCAAGTCGACGTGGCCTGATGTAGAAGTTCTCCTTACATCCATGCATTAGTGCATACATAAATACACCGATACAGCTACGTGTCCCACCTTCCCTTATTCGAAATTCGCCTTTTCGCATCGAATCTCCTTCCCCCATTTCTCGCTGTCATAAACCCTCGGTTGGAGACGAGAAAAGCTCGGATGGCGGCGAGGCGTAAATATTTCGCATGTACTGGCAGCAGACAAAAGGTCTTTTGAGCGATGATACGGATTTTATGAGAATCCGGTGCTCTCTCTCGACTTTAGCTCTTGAGGGAAATAAAAGGGAAAATTCTCCCTGGAGTCAGTCAAAAGATCTTGGACCTACGTTGTGTATGGAGCTAGTCTCACAAAGAAAACAGTTCACCCGTTGCAAGGAAGAAACCTCGGGGAATTGGTTGTTGTCGTCACGGTACTTGTAGGTGCCAAACTTATCGCAGACCCCCCCCCCCCTCCCCTTGAGAGTCAGAGGTTACACAGCACCTCTCTTGCGGATTCCCCTAGACGCAGCTAGGTAATCATTTTGGCTACCCAATCCAGGTGCCAATAATCGGAACGGACACTTCGAGGAGAAGAATTCCGATTTGAGTCATCGTTTGGCTCGCCTTCGCGATCCGGCCTAGGATCATTACATCAGGACACCGGTCTAGGATTACCCACACATTCGGTAATCTCGGAATACCGGGCTAAGTGCGAACATCGTCAGAAGAAGAAGACATTTACCGTCATCCTCCAAATACTTACGAACTGCGAGGGATCGTTAAAGTGAATTATCCCCTCCCCTAATTTCACCAGTTTAACCGTTAACTAGAATTTCCATCCTGAGCTCATAACCTCGATTATTACAAGTGATTAATTCAGTGCTTAATTCCATAATATTATTCAATTCATTCTGTCGGGTGAAATTAAGACGCAAGCATCCTAGTACGTAGATTGCAAGTGTAATCACCACGACATTATATAGACTTACCTATTTAGTACAAAGACTAATCATATTTCTAATTCATGTCTATTCAAAATTATTTTTGTTTCTATGTGTTTCCCTATTTTGGAAGATCCTTTGGCAATTTAAAAGCAATCCACTCGGCTTAATTCTTATTATTACATAAGTCCACCCATGACTGGCTTTTACTGAGTGAGAACACACTCAAGGGATCATTATCCTAACTTTGACTAAAAGGGAAGCACCGTGGTTATTCTTATTTACCGGAAGTGGCTACGGTAGGTGTATTGGCTACACTTCACCCCCACTTTAACTTAGCGCGGGATTATAATATATGCCAAGGAAGTCGGACTGGGATTACCCACTCACTAACCCTCGACACCCATCATCATTGAAGGGAGGAGATACGGCTACTCCGTCAAAGGTCCTGTTATGGGCCTAAAAATCTCTGACCACGGATACTCAAGACACTACACGGAGAGGCGGAACCTAGAAAAGTCAAAAATTGCTAAACTATGCAGGTTCAGAGATCTTAGCTCCGTCAACATTAGGAAAATATACCTAATGTTTAACCGGTCTAAGCTCATCTACACCGCAGTAGTGACTCAAGCTGCAAACAAGACCTTAAGGAGAAAGCTTCAACGTGTGCAGAATTCCGCATCTCTAATCAAAAATAGAACCAGAAGTCGAGATTATCTTCGACAAAGGGATCTACACAGGATAAGTGCTAGGAGCACATCAATGTCGTCCCTCCCAAACCTGGGAAGAAAGGTCTGGTCTACACTGACGAATGTTGTTATTCCAGAAATACAGGAACAGGTGGCAGATTAAACATAACTGTGAGGCTGCAGAACAAAGTTTCCCGTCGTCAGTTCCCAAGCACCAAGCTATGCTATCAGGAAAACATAACATCAATATATACATAGTGGAGACACTAAAAACTAACACAGTAAATAGTACAAAACAGAACAAACAAGAAGAGAAGATATAACATCATACTAAATAATAACACGAGATAAATTGCTGGAATAAACGCTAATAAAGGCTTGAAAGTTCAAGAATTAGACCAAAAATAAGTACACCAAAAATATGATCACATAAACAATAAGAAGAACAAGTTAAATATACAATAAGAGACACAAGCATAAGAAATACAGATAAACAAAGAATAACACAAAAAGCAATTTTAACGATATAACGCTAAGCGATGCCCTCCCTACTAGGGCAAAATCCCTCCCTCTTTCAATTTTCACCCACTATCATCTACCACTATCGAAACCATCTACCAATAATATAATGAGTACATCGGCTCTCCCGCAACTGATCGCTCCCGCCCAGCACGCAAGATCTCTTTAGAGCTCGCGATTCTCTGCCAACACGCAATGACTCTTTAGAGCTCGCGATTCTCTGCCAGCACGCAATGACTCTTTAGAGCTCGCGATTCTTTGCCAGCACGCACTTAACAATTACGAAGGAAGTTTATTTATCAAGAAGAAATTTGCATATAGAAGAATAGATGAAATCTTCTCGCACAAGAAACCCACTCACTGGGACTCATCATTTGAAATCAACGCACAGTTGAGCCAACTAACTCATCCTTACTTCCTTTCTGCCTCCTTTCACTTCTACTCGCTCTCTTTCATCTCACTCATTACTCACCCCCAAAAGAGAGAATAATACATTTAATATGGCTCTCATATTTTAATATCTCTGGCTAGCTCAAACTATGCCCTGCGCTGTGCAAAGACATAATTTTAGGCTCTGGGGAAAGCAAGTTTGAGGCTTAACCCACTCTGGAACTCGGAGTCATAGGTATCATGGTCAATGGGACAACAATGCAATCCACGGGATGTTCCAAAACAACCACAGGGGGTGCCGTGCCAAAATAATAGAGGAAGTTGAAATCTCTATGTAAGTTGAACGCAGGGTAGAATATCCAAAACCCCAAGGAGGCGGCACCCCGGATGGTGTGAGTTGATTCAACCATCATCCACCAAAAAGTCCGCTATGATTCACCCCTCGGAGGATCCCCCCAGGCTCATTCATTTATTCACCCCATTATCTCATCTAAGACAGCAACTCTAATCCGGACACATAAAACCCCAGGGGAAATTCTTCACTCATATAAAAGTAAAATTAATAATAATTTTATCCTAGGAAAATTGAAAATACAGATAAAGACAACAACAAAAACATCCATCTATAAGAAGGAGAACCTCTAAACTGAAGGATAGGCTCCTCTGGTGCCTAATGGATAACTCAGAAGGAGCAAGGAGGGTCCCGTTCAGGGTCTTTGAAGGACACTCAAAACCAGATCGGAAAAAAACCCTCCAGACCGTATTTGCAGAACTCGGAGTCATTTTACTAAGAATAAAAGACCAATATAATGGCTACGTAGCTCTCTTTGATACGGAGAAAGATCTGGCCAACGTCCTAAGCGATAATGCTGCGAAAAAAACTGAAATAAATGGCTCGTTGTAGGATACCACCTGCCGTCATAACCACAAGATCTGTAATATGCAGGAGCCTAGACCCATGGGTTAGAAAACACTACGCAGAAGAGATTAAGAGTGAAGTTGAAAAAAATCAATAATGGACCAGACTCGAATTAGTCATAAAATTAAAAAACAGAGCGACGAGGAACAAACTCACTTGTTCAAACTATATTTAAGGAGACCAAGATGGCATCAAAAGCTACGGAAAAGGGACTATTAGTATTTTACACACACGATAGAGAGGAGAGCTTTCATCTATGTACACATCTGTTTCAAGTTCTATGCCCGTGACGACCACCCAACGAGAGACTGCACATACTAGAGTATAAAATGTTCCGAGTGCTCCAGCACAGAACACAGATTGGAAGAATGCAAAAGCTCTAGAAAAAAGTGTTAACTCTCGGAATGCACACCAGACTCTCTTAATTGCCTGCTCTAAGAAAAAATAAAAAAATAAAAAAACCAACATGATAGAAGAGAAGTAAAGAAGAAGAACCACTAGATATGCGGTGGCTACAACAACAAAACCGATGCAAGAACAAAAAACTATCGTAAATATTGAAGTAAATATTAGGCCAGACCCTATATTATGCATTCTACACGCACACTTGGTGAACATGGCAAAGCCCACATCATATTCAGAAGAACTGAACAAGATGCTAACCAAAAACCGTTTGAAACCAATATGATTCCCTGAGAACCCACCATCAAATGATCTGTACCGCATTTCAATTGCTCCCAAACAAGAATCAACAGAAGAACAACAAATCGACAGGGACACAGCAATCACTCAAGAAGACATAGAGGTCATGTAGCAAATTATGCTCATGAAACAAAAACTAGAAAAAGCTAAAGAAAAGGAAATGACAAAGAGTAATAACACAGAAAAATACAACATAAAGATCTATGGAACACACTCCTCACCAGTACCATCGGTCAGCAAACAGAAAGACATTGTCGAAGGTCTTATCAAGGGGAAATATAAATGAGATTACGATTCCGATTACGTTGAAACCGAGAAGAATAATGATTTTAAACAAGGACACATAGAGATATCGGTAAACTGATGCAATAACCTGTCTGCAGACCAATTCAACAAAAAACAGCTAGGCCACGTCAGATCACCTGCGAATTTGGACAAGAGCAAGGTCGAAAAGTGCACAAAACGCTAAGATGTATCAGAACGTACAATACTTAAAAAGTCTTAATATCTTTACCTTAAATTCGACGGGCGGAGAGATAAAAAGCTCATATATTGCAATGCCGAAAAAAGAGAGATCGAGTAAGATTTTGTTTAAAGGAGTTGTGTGAAACGAGAGTTATCGGGAGAGAAATTCCCTACGCCCGTCGGCAAACTTCCGGCGAGATTAGCTGCGAATTTCTTCAGTTAAGTTGCACCACAAAAACTCCGTCACTGAGCTTTTAAACGCCAAGGCGGTGAGGCAGGGCTTAATTGTTTCCGTTAGCAAATAAAGGAGTTCCAGCAAACGCCTATATATACCCCGTCACAAAATTAATCGAGGAAGTATTCCATCAAAATCCGCCCAAGGAAGAGTCCCGAAGACGTACCCCCGTCCCCTTGGAGAAGACCTCATGTCGTATGGGTAAGCTCTTTCTACGTTGCTCCCGAGTGAGACAAGCCCGGAAAATACACAAGGTATTCGGCGGCCTCTGTGAGACGTCTGTGGAATCATCCACTGATGGCGCATATCATTGAGCGATAGAACACGGTGTCATACAGGTCGGCAGCTAGGATCCTATTTGGAACGGCGGCATCAGGATCGAAAGACCCGTCCAGAAGAAGCGCACAGTCTCAGACCCACAGGAGTTTTTCCCTTCGACCGTCTAATTGGAAAATCCTTTCCTTTTGAGCGTCTACTTGGAGAATCTTCCCAGAGCGTCTACTTGTGGTAACCCCCAAAATAGTAAGATATTTACACCATTCCTTTCCAGGTCGAGGCGATGCGACGCCCTTCGACTAAGACTCGTCAAGTAGTCACCTGCTGAGTCATCTCGGATAACTAAAGTGAATTATTGTGCCCCTAAGGCTAGGATTCCAATCGTAGTTTCTTCCTAAAGCCTATCGGGTTAGTACTCGATTTATTGAGCCTTTGCGGCATGAGTAATTATTGGTAATTATTGCTAATTTTCCCATTGCTGAATTAATTAATAACTAGAGAGTGTAATTATTTGTATTATATGTTTTGGTGTGTAATTAAAGATTATTTTTGTATTTCTTGTTTAAGTCCTCCATCCACCAAAGCCTAATTAAATAAGACCAATCCCGGCCAACCATATTTAAATTATTCGAATAACAAAAACCCCGCGCACTCAACGAAATTCAATTCCATTTATTATTTTGGGCAGTCGCAGTCCTCCTCCTAATAAACGAAGGAATCTAGAATTGGCGATACCTGCTTAATTCTACTACATGCAATATTATCAGAAATATTGATCCAGACATCGTGATAATAAAGTAATATGGCAAAAACTTACGCAACGAATATATCAAAATTGGAATTATACAGTTCTGGGCACAAACCCTACCCAAACTCGCAATGAGTGGACGACCATAGGGATCACGAAAGGTTTTTCATTCATGGATATTAAGGATCTGGAGGAGTCATATTTAGCCATCAAGTTAAAAATTACAACGGGAGATATAGTGATAACCGGGGCATACCAACCACCTGGACGCTCGTACCTTCTGACTTTTAACTTCATCCGGATCTTCTGCCAACCGTCAACAGTGATTATCTTAGAGGATCTGAACGCAAAGTGCTACGCTACGGAAAACACGACCGGTTTCACCGGAAGTGGAAAAACGCTGGAACTCCTCATGAGGCCGCAACTAGTGCGGAAGGAAGGCCCAGACTTTCAAACCTTCATTACAGAGCGGTCTTCAAACACCCCGGATCATATTGACAAATACGAACTTTGCCTCTCACAGCTCTACAATACCTTCTGACAACATCGGCTTTCTCACAAAGATCTCTATCTCGACCATACAAATAGAAATTTCCCAAAGGAAAGCACTATCTCAGACCAACTGATGCGCATATATAACCCATCTAGAAGAGTACAACTTTAATACCCTTGACGACAGTCCCTTAAAGGAAATAGATACACACTTAAGGAAAATGACCAGCCTCATTATAGAAACGGACACATTATACACCCTTAAAACTAGTTACAAAACAATCCTAGCCACTCACCGGACCGAAGAAATCAAAACAAAATTGGAATAAGTTTATAATACATTCGAAGAACTCCGTTGACATGGAAAAATAGGGAAAGGTTTGTACGCTTGAGAACCTTTCAAAAACAAGCAAATGATCTAATCAGAAGAAATGTAAACACAGCTTGGGACAAGCTAATTAGAAAAATGGATATAGATAGAGATCCTCAAATGTTCTGGAACCAATATAAAATGCTAAAAAGTTCCGTTCCTAAGGATAAAATGCACTTGAGGGAAGAAGCAGTGGCAATAAACGAGGATAGGAAAATTGAAGAACGCTTCAAAGATCACTGGTCTAGGATCTCCTCCATTACTCCAGAGGAGAACCAAAAACTACACCTGTGGCCCACTAACAAAATATAACGGAAGAACTCGAAGAAACGGAACTCGAACTCTGACCCTTCACACGAGTTAGCGAATCCCGTCAGCAAAGGAAAGAGGGAAGGCAACTTTCCCACCTAGAATTTAAATCAGCCCTTACATCATTTAAACAAAGAACCCCAGGCATTAGTGGAATCACTAGAAACCACATTCTAAACGCGCCCGCCAATTTTCATCTATCATTACTCAAAGTCTTCAACGCATGCCTAAACACTGGGCACTTTCCATCCACTTTGATAACAGCTAGGATGATATTCCTTCCCAAACCTAAAGGCGACATTGAGAGTTATAGCCCGATCTCATTATTGTAATTCGTTTGAAAATTGCTGGAAAAATTGCTCAACGAAAGATTAAAGAACTTTCTAGAAGAAAACGAGATGCAAAACCACCAGCAACACGGATTTAGGAAGAAGCGAGGTACAGAGACAGCACTGGCACTCATTACCGAAAAGATTGCAGTCGATCTGGCAAGAGGCAACAAAGTGGACTTAACACTCTGCGATGTTGCCAAAGCCTTTGATAAGGTATGTGTTCCAGGGCTAAAGATAAAAATAGCACAGCTCGGTCTCGAGATGAACCTGACCCGAATCGTCTGTAGCTATCTGGAAGGAAGGAAGGCACAAATATCAATAAACAACTTCGCTGCCAATTTTTTCATCCTTAATGCAAGGTCCCGCAAGCGGGATGTCTCAGTCCTACGCTATACATATTGTATACAAGAGACCGACCCCAACCCATGAAAGAAAGTGCCTTATACATCCAACTAGCGGACGATGTCTAACAAATCATCTCTATTGAGAGGGAAAAATCCGAGAGACATCTCATAGTGTACTGCCAGAGAAATCACAAATATTAACGATTTCGAAAGAACCCCCTAAATTAAAAATGAACAAAAACAAGTTTTAAACCATGTAAATGAACAAATGGAAGACACATTGTGTCACTGCAAACAACATCGATTATGCATACAGCAATGGAGGCAGAGTCCTTGGCCTAAAAATACAAAGAAGGGCTGCTGACTAAAATGTCGCGTACCCTCACTTATTCTGATTAATAAACTTACGACCTTCAAAATTTCAATAATTCCCGGACAAATTTTGGGAGGACTTGACAATTATATCATCCGAAAGAGAATGTAAAACAACATAATGGTTTCAAATTTCGTTAGAATGGGCCGAATAGTTATGATGTTATTGCAAAAACAAAATAATTCCCAGGCTAACCTAGGAGGACCTTGGCAATTACATCGATTGAAAGAGAATGTAAAACAACTTTAGGGATTTAAATTTCGTAAGAATGGGCAGAATAGTTATGATGTTATTGCAAAAAGAAATAATTTTCGGCTAACCTTGTGAGGACTTTGGCAATTATATTATTTGAAAGATAATGTAAAAGAACCGAACGGTTTCAAATTTCGTTAGAATCGTCAGAATAGTTATAATGTTATTGCCAAAACCAAATAATTATCGGGATAACCTTGGGAGGAATTTGGCAATCATATCATTCGAAATAAAATATAAAACAACAAAAGGGTTTCAAATTTCGTTAGAATGGGCCGAATAACTATGATGTTATTGAAAAAAAAAATAATTTCCTGCCTAATCTTGGGAGGACTTTGCAATTATATCGATTGAAAGATAATGTAAAACAACATAATGGTATAAAATTTCGTTAGAATTTGCAAAATAGTTATCCCCTACTCTCCATCCATATCATTGACATCACTCATCCTCCTTTTTACACAATAATTTCTACATATTCTCTCTTATACTCCTACATATTAACTACTTTTTGATATCCCTAACGCTATCCCTACTCTCCCCCGACGGAGGGCAGATATTGAAATTTCTTTCTACTGAAGATTTTCACGCAAGTAATCCTCACCTTTAAATTGTTTGTAGCGAGTTTCAACGATTTTCTTTCTGAAAAAAAAAATCCTGAAGAGACAACGACTGTCAGGCAGGACTTTGACTGACACAGTACAAAGACGAATCTTGCCTTCCTATCCACCCTATTTAGGGTGAGTCGGCTAAACAAGATCCTTATCTGAACCGGGTGGCTAACTCAGCGCAGGCTGACGCTTAGCCAGAGACGAGTTAGACCGGTGTGGGCGGCGGCCTCGAGCTAGGTGGGATCAAAAACTGCTAGGACTAGGTGATAGGTCGGCAGGCAGGGCTACTGACTTGCCAGCTGATAAGCCGGGTATATAACCGGATATAGCATTATCCTTAATCACTTCATCTACCTCTAACCTCTCTCAGTTTAGAGCACAACTGATGCAGCCAACGCAAAACATAATATGAGTCAAGCAGCGCAAATCTTTAACATCCTAGCATGTACATTGGTTAAACCTCGCTAACCTAGGATCAAACTTAAAGAAGTTAAACCTCATGCTTAAGGATAACGGCCTCGAACAGATGTGTTTCCCTAAGAACCGTCCATCGACGGATATTTTGAATGTAAGATACAAGCTTGGGCCAACCAACCAAGCACAGCCATAGTAAAATTCTACGAGCAAGTCTGAAACACAGATTCCCAACACAGCAGAATTAAGAGCTCCCAGGCTCAGGTGAAAAAGTGAAACAGAGCACAGAAGAAGTTATGGAGACCGAGGTAACCCCAAGGGAGAGCAACCGTGAAGAGGTTATTACAGCAGTCCAAGCTGAGACCCAAACAACAGTGAGCGGGGTACCCACCATCGAGACTCCCGAGGAAGACAGAGAGGAGCAACAAGCGTTTCAATTTGAGGTTTCTTACATCGGAAGAAAGACTTTTCCCGGAAACCAATAACGAATTTAATCAAGAAATAAAGGGAGGGTCACATAATAACCAGAGAGGAATTCATGAAGAAACGCAGCGGGAGAGCAAAGTCCCCTATTAAACGGATATCCAACAAAGCTGAAAGAAGATCGAGTCTGGAAGAAAAATTATAAAAATAATGTCCCAACTAAAAAGACTGAAGATAGTCAGCGGCAATGTGGCAGGCTGGAATAATAATAGGCATTCCCTAAGCAACGCGTATTTGAAAGAAGATCCCGAGATAATTATCCTAAACGAGATCAACAAAAAACCCCGAAATGAACAAAATCAAGCTTTTCAACTACACCATTATTACAAAGAATACCAACGACATCAACTTCGACGGAGTTACAATTGCGGTAAAAAACTACGTCAGATTTATCATGCTCAAGAAATTGGACGAGGCCTAGTTGGCGATCAGCGTGAGGACCACCACCACGGGAAACCTGATAATCATTAGTGTGTATCAACCGCAGAGGAGGGAATTCTTGCCTTTCATGGATTTCTTCGGGCGACCAGATCAGGTAATATTTCTGGGTGATGCAAATGGCCGCAGTTAAGCTTCGGGCTATACAAACAACTTTAACAGCGCAGATAAAAACATGGATACCTTAGTTGAAAGGAAAATAGTCGTTCGAATTGGGCCAGAATTTTCAACATACTTTGGACCGAGTAGAGCCTCAAAGCCAGATATGGTACTCATAACACCGGATTTACAGTTTAATTATCTCATAAAGAAAGGACCCAAACAACCAGTGATCAAGAAATGGTCGTTCTGACCTTATAACTGGACCCGATACAAGTAAGCTGCCCTCCAAGAAAACATTATAAGAATACACACTGGGACGCTTATGAGGAGGAGCTAAGCGGGCCCTAACAGGAGGACCTCTGTGAAGAAATTCTCGAGGAGATCGACTTGGGATTTGATAATTTAATGGATACACTAGTCAAGGAGGATAAGAAACATGACCCAATAACAACTTCCAGAACCCTTCTGCATCCACTCAGGGGCGCTCAAATCGAATTGAGAGATGCTATCGAACAAGATGCCCCCCAAAGAGGCGATAGGGCCCGACTACGACGGACTAAATAAGATCTATTCATCGCTACGGCAGTAGAGAGAAACGCCAGATGGGATCAGTTTTTGGAGGCAATGAATTCCTAGCTGAACCCGACTAGAATCTGGGGCAAGATCAATTTTGCAAGAGGTAAAATGTGTCCAAGGACCGAGTTTGAGATTTCACACAATGGAGTAGCTCTTAAAGAACCCCATGAAATTGAAGCTGTGTTGCTTGAGCACTGGGGGATGGAGGGCAATCTTGCCGGGCGAAAATGAAGAATTCGACAGGGAACACGAGTTAAGGATCGTCTAAGAACTGGAACAACATCGCCTTGATATAGTCCCCAACAATTGTGCATCCCCAACTATATTAGAGGAGCAAGGCATTGAACCGGTGACTCTCCAAGAGGTTAAAAGTACTCTCATCACATCAAGCAGAGGGCACCTGGAAAGTCCGGAATCACCAGGGCGAATTTATCCGTGCGCCAGACTCTTTTCTTGATAAAATAGTTCATCTATTTAACGCTACAATCAGCGCAGGATATTTCCCAGATTTATTGAAAAAGGGGAAAATAATATTTCTACCGAAGCCAGGGAAGCCTCCTAATAGACCGGGAAATTTTAGACCGATAACACTGCTGGACACGCTGGCAAAGATACTAGAAAGAGCGATAAATAGTAGGCTTTTGAGACATTTAGAGGGAAAGTCCTTGATTCCGCAACATCAACCTGGTTTCCGGAAATGCAGGAGCACCGAAAATCTCTGGCAATTCTAGTCCATAAAATCGCAAAGGCAAAATACGAGAAACATTAGACCGATATCGTGATAAGTGACGTCCAGAAAGCCTTTGACAAGGTTTGGGAGATCGGCCTTAAATTCAAGATTAGGAGGTTAGGACTTCCCCCAACCTCTCATGAAATACCTTTGCAACTATATCACGGATCGGAAAGCATATATTTCGGTGGGAGGCTACAAAAAATCGATCTTCGAAATCTCATAGTGGAGCCGCATAAGTCTCACGCGGTACAGCGTATATACTATGGACCTACCACGACCCATCCACGACTGCAAAAGATTACATACAATTTGCGGACGATATCACCATAGGGGCGAGCATCGATTACAAGCACGCCTGGACCATGGCAAGGATCACGGCAGCAGAGATTGAAAATATCAACTACTATGAACGTAAATGGAAGATCCGCACAAGGGCGGATAAGTTCTCTATCATACCTATAGGCAGGTGCAAAACTTCCAGACTTGAAGTAGAAGGAAATAAGTATCGATATGAAAATGAAGGGAAGAGTCTTCGGACCTAAGATCACCCAGCACGGGTATGCCAAACACATAAAGGAGCGAACCAACCTAGTGAGGGCGAGTCTCGCTAAATTGTTCCAACTCAGAGGCCTGAATAGACAAAATAAAATCAAGATTTAAAACGTTCTCTGCAGGGTCATTCTGCTCTACCCAGCAACTCATCTAAATAGACTCCACAAGTCTAACGCAATAAAACTCCAAAGAGAGTTCAGAACTCTGCAGTATACGTAATCACGGATACGAGGAGGAGAAAGAACAGAAGAATACGGGACCTACATCAGGAAATCGATGTTCCAGCCACTAATATATCCCTACACAACGGGGCATGGAAAGTGTAGGATAAGCTAAATAACTTTCTAAGCGAAGATGATATAAGAACTAGGGAAATCCCGCAAAATCGCAGACTCAACAACAGAGGCAACTTTAGGAGCGGGAAACCCTACCCGAGAGGCGAACCAGCTCTTATCTACACTTACAACTCAGGTTGATATGCAATGCAAAGACCAACAAGGAAAATTAATCTTCACTAGAAAGGTAAAAAAAATGAAGAGCAAAAGAGGCGGGAGAGCCTCCAACTAACCGAGAATGAAGACTGAAGATTAAACGAAACAAGAAGAACTCAGGGAATGGCTAGTCGCCCAGAAACGACAATCAACTCAACCTTTTCCCTTTCCCTACTTTTCTCTACAATCTTTCTCCACTCAACTTCTACTATACACTTTATTCGTCTTACTTCTTCAAGATATTTGACTCTCCTGCAGAGTGATGTTTGTATTTTTATTTAACATTTCTCGGGTGAGGGTCATCAGATGCTTTGCAGTGTGGGGTTTGATGGCTCCGTCTTAGAGATGCGCTGTTAGTCGCTGAGACAGGGTTGTAGAAGTTATCCTAATGTTCAAGGAAGTGCGATGCTCATAGTCACCGACGTTGCATTTATATTCGTACAAGAGATTATACTCCTGCAAAAGGCCCGTCGCGGGAAGGCAACTATTTTTTTATGACAAGGCACGAGTTTTCTTTGGTCTGTAATAAATTACTAATTGAATTTGGCTTGTTTAGGACTATATCAAGGCGATGTTGTTCCAGTTCTTAGACGATCCTTAACTCGTGTTCCCTGTCGAATTCTTCATTTTCGCCCGGCAAGATTGCCTCCCCCCCCTCGTCAGTGCTCAAGGAACACAGTTTCAAATTCATGAGGTTCTTTACGAGCTACTCCATTGTGTGAAATCTCAAACTTGGTCCTTGGACACATTTTACCTCTTGCAAAATTGATCTTGCCCCAGATTCTAGTCGGGTTCAGCTAGGAATTCATTGCCTCCAAAAACTGATCCCATCTGGCGTTTCTCTCTACTGCCGTAGCGATGAATAGATCTTATTTAGTCCGTCGTAGTCAGAATCTATCGCCTCTTTGGGGGCCAGCTTGTTCGATGGAATCTTTCAATTCGATTTGAGTGCCCCTGAGTGGGTGCATAAGGGTTCTGGAAGTTGTTATGGCGTCATGTTTCTTATCCTCCTTGACTAGTGTATCCATTAAATTATCAAATCCCAAGTCGATCTCCTCGAGAGTTTCTTCACAGAGGTCCTCCTGTTAGGGCCCGCTTAGCTCCTCCTCATAAGCGTCCCAGTGTGTATTCTTATAATGTTTTCTTGGAGGGCAGCTTACTTGTATCGGGTCCAGGAATAAGGTCAGAACGACCATTTCTTGATCACTGGTTGTTTGGGTCCTTTCTTTATGAGATAATTAAACTGTAAATCCGGTGTTATGAGTACCATATCTGGCTTTGAGGCTCTACTCGGTCCAAAGTATGTTGAAAATTCTGGCCCAATTCGAACGACTATTTTCCTTTCAACAAAGGTATCCATGTTTTTATCTGCGCTGTTAAAGTTGTTTGTATAGCCCGAAGCTTAACTGCGGCCATTTGCATCACCCAGAAATATTACCTGATCTGGTCGCCCGAAGAAATCCATGAAAGGCAAGAATTCCCTCCTCTGCGGTTGATACACACTAATGATTATCAGGTTTCCCGTGGTGGTGGTCCTCACGCTGATCGCCAACTAGGCCTCGTCCAATTTCTTGAGCATGATAAATCTGACGTAGTTTTTTACCGCAATTGTAACTCCGTCGAAGTTGATGTGGTTGGTATTCTTTGTAATAACGGTGTAGTTGAAAAGCTTGATTTTGTTCATTTTGGGGTTTTTGTTGATCTCGTTTAGGATAATTATCTCGGGATCTTCTTTCAAATACGCGTTGCTTAGGGAATGCCTATTATTATTCTAGCCCGCCACATTGGGGCTGAATATCTTCAGTCTTTTTAGTTCGGAGATTATTTCTATAATTTTTCTCCCAGACTCGATCTTCTTTCAGGTTTGTTGGATATCCGTTCAATAGGGAACTTTGCTCTCCCGCTGCGTTTCTTCATAAATTCCTCTCTGGTTATTATGTGACCCTCCCTTTATTTCTTGAATAAATTCGCTATTGGTTTCCGGGAAAAGTCTTTCTTCCGATGTAAGAAACCTTAAATTGAACCCCTGTTGCTCCTCTCTGATATCCTCGAGAGTCTCAATGGTGGTTACCCCGCTCACCGTTTCTTGGGTCTCAGCTTGGACTGCTGTAATAACTTCTTCACGGTTGCTCTCCCCTAGGGGTTACCTCGGTCTCCATAACTTCTTCTGTGCTCTGTTTCACTTTTTCACCTGAGCCTGGGAGCTCTTAATTTTGCTGTGTTAGTAATCTGTGTATCAGACTTGCTCGTAGAATTTTACTATGGCTGTGTTTGTTTGGTTGGCCCAAGCTTGTATCTTACATTCAAAATATCCGTCGATGGACGGTTCTTAGGGAAACACATCTGTTCGAGGCCGTTATCCTTAAGCATGAGGTTTAACTTCTTTGAGTTTGATCCTGGGTTAGCGAGGTTTAACCAATGTACATGCTAGGATGTTAAAGATTCTCCCTGCTTGACTCATATTATGTTTTGCGTTGGCTGCATCAGTTGTGCTCTAAACTGAGAGAGGTTAGATGTAGATGAAGTGATTAAGGATACTGCTATATCCGGTTATATACCCGGCTTATCAGCTGGCAAGTCGGTAGCCCTGCCTGCCGACCTATCACCTAGTCCTAGCAGTTTTTGATCCCACCTAGCTCGAGGCCGCCGCCCACACCGGTCTAACTCGTCTCTGGCTAAGCGTCAGCCTGCGCTGAGTTAGCCACCCGGTTCAGATAAGGATCTTGTTTAGCCGACTCGCCCTAAATAGGGTGGATAGGAAGGCAAGATTCGTCTTTGTACTGTGTCAGTCAAAGTCCTGCCTGACAGTCGTTGTCTCTTCAGGATCTTCTTTTTCAGAAAGAAAATCGTTGAAACTCGCTACGAACAATTTAAAGGTGAGGATTACTTGCGTGAAAATCTTCAGTAGAAAGAAATTTTAATATCTGCCCTCCGTCGGGGGAGAGTAGAGATAGGGTTAGGGATATCAAAAAGTAGTTAATATGTAGCAGTATAAGAGAGAATATGTAGAAATTATTGTGTAAAAAGGAGGATGAGTGATGTCAATGATATGGATGAAGAGTAGGGGATAATGAACAATGATTCATAATTGTATAGTGGTACTATCTGTTCCTGTATAATCTTCCTACTACTTTGAAAATTCTGTTTAAAATTTAGTCTTCTGTTTTCTCGATCGGTAAGTCTAATTTAGTTTACTACATCGTCCGGGAGTTTTTCTTCTATTTGGTGTTATATTTGGGGGGCTCGTTTATGTAAGTATTGGTTAATTGGTTTTAGATTAGCTCTTTGGTGAAGTTCAGGAGAGA
Source organism: Ceratothoa steindachneri (assembly GCA_963969495.1). Classification (NCBI taxonomy): domain Eukaryota; kingdom Metazoa; phylum Arthropoda; class Malacostraca; order Isopoda; family Cymothoidae; genus Ceratothoa; species Ceratothoa steindachneri. The sequence continues at coordinate 125,509,344 of OZ018319.1, read as the reverse complement.
GGGTTCTTTCTAATCTGGAGGTTATTATAAATCAGGTCGCTTTATTTTTGACCCTTTAGATTTGTAGCATTTTCGTCTTAAGTAGAGTGTGAGTCGGTATAATGGGGTATGTCAGAATAGCGCGTAAAAGGGATAAATGCAGTTTCCTCTTATTGTTTTCGGAGAGGTTCTTGAATCTGTGCAGGGAGGAGAGGGTGATCTTTGCCCAGGTATATTTTTCGTTGACGTGTCAATTGAATCCATTTTTAGTCACGGGTGAATTTAGGCGCGGGCGACTCCACATCTCAATATATCGGTCCCCGTTTTGCTTCTTTTCTTTTGTAATAACAATGTCACGATTCGGCCGAATCTAACGAAATTTGAAACCCTTCTGTTGTATTATATTTTCTTTCGAATGATATAATTGCCAAAGTCCTCTCAAGATTAGCCCAGGAAATATTTTGTTTTGGCAATAACATCATAACTATTCGGACGATTCTAACTAAATTTGAAACCCTTTGATTTTTTTACATTATCTTTTAAATGATATAATTGCAGTCCTCTCAAGGTCAGCCCGGGAATTATTTTGTTTTGGCAATAACATCATAACTATTTTGCAAATTCTAACGAAATTTTATACCATTATGTTGTTTTACATTATCTTTCAAACGATATAATTGCAAAGTCCTCCCAAGATTAGGTAGGAAATTATTTGTTTTTTCAATAACATCATAGTTATTTGGCCCATTCTAACGAAATTTGAAACCCTTCTGTTGTTTTACATTTTATTTCGAATGATATAAATTGCTAAATTCCTCCCAAGGTTAGTCCGGTAATTATTTGGTTTTGGCAATAACATTATAACTATTCTGACGATTCTAACTAAATTTGAAACCCTTTGATTTTTTTACATTATCTTTTAAATGATATAATTGCAGTCCTCTCAAGGTTCGCCTGGGAATTATTTTGTTTTGGCAACAACATCATAACTATTTTGGAAATTCTAACGAAATTTAAAACCATTGTTATTTTACATTATCTTTTGAATAATATAATTGCCAAAGTCCTCCAAAGGTTAGCCGGGAATTATTTCTTTTCGCAATAACATCATAACTATTCTGCCCATTCTTACGAAATTTGAATCCCTAAAGTTGTTTTACATTCTCTTCCAAACGATGTAATTGCCAAGGTCCTCCCAGGTTAGCCTGGGAATTATTTTGTTTTTAGCAATAACATCATAACTATCCGGACCATTCTAACGAAATTTGAAACCATTATGTTGTTTTACATTCTCTTCCGGGTGATATAATTGTCAAATCCTCCCAAAATTTGTCCGAGAATTATTGAAATTTTGAAGGTCGTAAGTTTATTAATCAGAATAAGTGAGGGTACGCGACATTTTAGTCAGCAGCGTTTCTTTGTATTTTTAGGCCAAAGACTCTGCCTCCATTGCTGTATGCATAATCGATGTTGTTTGTAGTGATACAATGTGTCTTCCATCTGTTCATTTGGATGGTTTGAAACTTGTTTTTGTTTATTTTTAATTTGGAGGTTCTTTCGAAATCGTTAATATTTGTGATTTCTCTGGTAGTACACTATGAGATGTCTCTCGGATTTTTCCTTTCACTAAAGATGATTTGTTAGAAATCGTCTGCTAGTTGGATATATAAGGCACTTTCCTTCATGGGTTGGGGTCGGTCTCTTGTATACACTGTGTATAGCGTAGGCCTGAGACATCCCGCTTGCGAGACCTTGCATTAAGGATGAAAACATTGGCAGCGAAGTTGTTTATTGATATTTGTGCCTTCCTTCCTTCAAGATAGCTACAGACGATTCGGGTCAGGTTTGTCTCGAGACCGAGCTGTGCTATTTTTATTTTTAGCCCTCGAACTTATACCTTATAAAAGGCTTTGGCAACATCGCAGAGTGTTAAGTCCACTTTGTTGCCTCTTGCAAGATCGACTGCAATCTTATCGGTAATGAGTGCCAGTGCTGTCTCTGTACCTCGCTTCTTCCTAAATCCGTGTTGCTGGTGGTTTTGCATCTCGTTTTCTTCTAGGAAGTTCTTTAATCTTTCGTTGAGCAATTTTTCCAGCAATTTTCAAACGAATTACAATAAAGAGATCGGGCTATAACTCTCAATGTCGTCTTTAGGTTTGGGAAGGAATATCTTCCTAGCTGTTATCAAAGTGGATGGAAAGTGCCCAGTGTTTAGACATGTATTGAAGACTTCGAGTAATGATAGATGAATATTGGCGGGCGCGTTTAGAATGTGGTTTCTAGTGATTCCACTAATGCCTGGGGTTCTTTGTTTAAATGATGTAAGGGCTGATTTAAATTCTAGGTGGGAAAAGTGCCGTCCCTCTTTCCTTTGCTCACGGGATTCGCTAACTCGTGTGAAGGGTCAGAGTTCGAGTTCCGTTTCTTCTAGTTCTTCCATTATATTTTGTTAGTGGGCCACAGGTGTAGTTTTTGGTTCTCCTCTGGAGTAATGGAGAAGATCCTAGACCAGTGATCTTTGAAGCGTTCTTCAATTTTCCTATCCTCGTTTATTGCCACTGCTTCTTCCCTCAAGTGCAATTTATCCATAGGAACGGAACTTTTTAGCATTTTATATTGGTTCCAGAACATTTGAGGATCTCTATCTATATCCATTTTTCTAATTAGCTTGTCCCAAGCTGTGTTTACACTTCTTCTGATTAGATCATTTGCTTGTTTTTGAAAGGTTCTCAAGCGTACAAACCTTTCCCTATTTTTCCATGTCAACGGAGTTCTTCGAATGTATTATAAACTTATTCCAATTTTGTTTTGATTTCTTCGGTCCGGTAAGTGGCTAGGATTGTTTTGTAACTAGTTTTAAGGGTGTATAATGTGTCCGTTTCTATAATGAGGCTGGTCATTTTCCTTAAGTGTGTATCTATTTCCTTTAGGGGACTGTCGTCAAGGGTATTAAAGTTTTACTCCTCTAGATGGGTTTTATATGCGCCCCAGTTGGTCTGGGATAGTGCTTTCCTTTGGGAAATTTCTATTTGTATGGTCGAGATAGAGATCTTTGTGAGAAAGCCGATGTTGTCATAAGGTATTGTGGAGCTGTGAGAGGCAAAGTTCGTATTGTTCAATATGATCCGGGGTGTTTGAAGACCGCTCTGTAATGAAGGTTTGCCTTATGAGGAGTTCCAGCGTTTTTCCACTTCCGGTGAAACCGGTCGTGTATCCCGTAGCGTAGCATTGGTGTTCAGATTCCCTAAGATAATCACTGTTGACGGTTGGCGGAAGATCCGGATGAAGTTAGAAGTCAGAAGGTACGAGCGTCCGGGCGGTTCATATGCCCCGGTTATCAATATATCTCCTGTTGTAATTTTTAGCTTGATGGCTAAATATGACTCCTCCAGATCTTTAATATCCATGAATGTTAAGCCTTTCGTGATCCCCATGGTCGTCCCCTTATTGTGAGTTTGGGTAGGGTTTGTGCCCAGAACTGTATAATTTCCAATTTTGATATATGCGTTTTGTAAGTTCTTGCCATATTACGTTATTATCACGATGTCTGGATCACCATTTCTGATAATATTGCATGTCGTAGAATTAGGCAGGTATCGCCTGATTCTCGATTCCTTCGTTTATTAGGAGGAGGACTACGACAGCCCAAAATAATAAATTGAATTGAATTTCGTTGAGTGCGCGGGGTTTTGGTTATTCGAATAATTTAAATATGGTTGGCCGGGATTGGTCTTATTTAATTAGGCTTTGGTGGATGGAGGACTTAAACAAGAAATACAAAAATAATCTTTAATTACACACCAAAACATATAATACAAATAATTACACTCTCTAGTTATTAATTAATTCAGCAATGGGAAAATTAGCAATAATTACCAATAATTACTGAGGCGCAAAGGCTCAATACATCGAGTACTAACCTGATAGGCTTTAGGAAGAAACTACGTTTGGAATCCTAGCCTTAGGAGCACAATAATTTACTTTAGTTATCCGAGATGACTCAGCAGGAGACTACTTGACGAGTCTTAGTCGAAAGGCGTCGCATCGCCTCGACCTGGAAAGGAAAGGTGTAAATATCTTACTATTTTGGGGGTTACCACAAGTAGATGCTCTATGAAGATTCTCCAAGTAGACGCTCAAAAGGAAAAGATTTTCCAAGTAGACGCTCGAAGGAGAAAACTCCTGTGGGTCTGAGACTGTGCGCTTCTTCTGTACGGATCTTCCGATCATGATGCCGCCGTTCCAAAAAGGATCCTAGCTGCCGACCGGTATGACATCGTGTTCTATCGCTCGAGGATATGTGCAATCAGTGGATGATTCCACAGACGTCTTAAAAGAGGCCGCCGAATACCTTGTGTATTTTCCGGGCTTGTCTTACTGGGGAGCAACGTAGAGAGAGCTTACCACCACGACATGAGGTCTTCTCCAAGGACGGGGGGAGGGTATCTCTTCGGGACTCCTTCTTGGGCGGATTTTGATGGAATACCTTCTCGATTAATTTTGTGACGGGGAATATATAGGCGTTCGCTGGAACTCCTTTATTTGATAACGGAAACAATTAAGCCCTGCCTCACCGCCTCGGCGTTTATAGCTCAGTAACAGGTTTTTTGTGGTGCAACTTAACCGAAGAAATTCGCAGCTAATCTCGCCGGAAGTTTGCCGACGGGCGTAGGGCATTGCTCTCCCGATAACTCTCGTTTCACACAACTCCTTCAAACAAAATCTTACTCGATCTCTCTTTCTTCGACATTTCAATATATGAGCTTAAAAAGTGAGAACTAGGGAACAGTTCTTTTCTAGCCCCGGTTGTAAGTTCAAGAGTCACAATCTTAAACAGATCCAAAAAAACTGAGAGCAGGCCTAAAACATATCCCTTGGGAGAGGAGCGCTACAGGCCTAAGACACTTTCATTACAAAAGTGACAACGTCCTGATATCCTGAGGCACAAGTGTAAAGTTACTTTTTTTGCCGTGAATTTGGCTGCTCTGGTTTCAAAAACGAAACTCAAATTAATTTAATCTCCCTATGGAGATCAAGATCTCTGTGAAGCAACTACCTTTCATTAAAGTTCAGAGAGAAATGATTAATTTTTTTGGACCACATCAGGTTTGCTTTCGAGGTTAACTGATTAACTTGAGTAAAATAGACAAGCCAATAAGTAAAAGCATCAAAAAGGTGAAGGAAGAAGTGTTGCTTACTATAAGTAGGCCATTGTTTCAATGCCATCAAGTTAGGTAATTTTCTCTCCTGAAGAAAATGAAGAACAAATAACTGATGCTCAAGATGGAAAGGATTGAATTTATGAAATGACATTAAAAATACCACCACATCTTCAAATTCCATTAAAAAGCAACCCAGCAATTATTTTAGGGGGTCAATAACATCAAACCTATTCGGCTGATTAACTAACGAAATTTGGAAATCCTATATTTTTTTTATATTCTCTTTCAAATAATATAATTGCCAATTCCTCCCAAGTTTTTAACATGGGAATTATTTTGTTTTGACAATAACATCATAACTATTCGGCCGATTCTAACGAAATTTGAAACATTTAAGGTGTTTTCATTCTCTTTCGAATGATAGAATTGCCAAGGTCCTCCCAAGGTTACTCCGGGAATTATTGAAAGTTTTGAAGGTAGTAAGGTCATAAATCAGAACAAGTGTGGGTACGCGACCTTTTAGTCTGCAGACCTTGTTTAATATAATTCGGGTCCGGGATTTGAGCAGGCCACTTCATTACTTCAAAATCTTCTTGTTCGAAATAGTATTTTACTCGCTTTGCATTATGGTATGGCACGTTGTTCTGCATAAATACTGCTGGCTGATTGTTAAACCAGGTTTATGTACAGATTCGCGTTTACATCCCCCATATCATGACGCTGCTTCTTTCATGCTTGGCAGACTTTTTACCACATTTATTGCTAAGTTTTTCACCTCTTCGCGTCGAACAAAATGTCTGCCATCAGATCAAAGTAAATTAATTTTAATTTCGTCACTGAAGTGAATTCTCTCCCAATCTTCATCACTACAAACAACATGAGTTTCTGCTTATTCGAGTCTCACTTTAAGGTACTTCGTACTGATGATTGGTTTAGTTGCTGAAAAACGAGCTTTTAAACCAGATGAATTACGAAGACGGGACAATGCGAAACGATTCACTTCTTTGCCACTATTGGTCATGATTTTTCAAGAAATTCCTGTTGCAGTCTTGAAGAGATCCTTCTTAGAGAAGCATCTAATAGCTCTGTCTTCTCGGATGGTGGTTATGTAGGTTCGACCTACTTTTACAGGATTTATGGGTTTTTTTATTTCATTGTATAAATTAGAAACGCTCGAAATAAAACTCCACTCTTGGACTTTGCTACATCTTGAAATTGCAGAAAGAGTCTCCTCGAAGTCTTCAGGTGAATAATTCTCTGACGGAGCTCAGGAGTCACTTTCAAGTGTGGTAGCATCTCTTCAGAGTGAGTAAGACGACAATGGCGGTTATACTCTTCTTACCTCATCAGCAAAGTGTTGCCAGATGATTTCAAGAAACTTCAAGAATGTTCCTGAAAAAAAGTTTTCTTATTTTGCACGGGACAATATTTTATTTTGTTAGTTTATTTAGTATAATTTCTTGAATATAAGATCGTATCATATGAAATCTTCATAAAATATATTAAATGCACGCTTTTATGTACAATGGAAATTTCTTTTACCTACTCATCATATTTTTGAACATATTTTAATTAAGGAAAATCGTTCTCTTATTTTTCTCGTTAGTGTATGCCGGTAATCTTACCTTTAATTATTTTTTGCCTTTAGACCCATAGGACACAAATTGTCCCCATTAGACTTACCTTCAAGTATTTGGGAGAAATAAAACATCGAAGACACAAATACTCTCTTATTGGTGTCATTTTCACTTATTTTTAGGTGTAGTACCTCTAAGACACAAATTCTCGAAGATGGGCCTCATCTTCTATTATTTCTAGGCCTCGAGTATATGGAGAGGAGAGAAGGGAGGTTTGACCCCTACAGAACCTCATGCTACCATCGATTTCAGGAAAACTCTCATGATGGTAAGAAAATATCACCTGAAGTACTATTGAATTCCATTTCCTCATTTAAGTCAAAAGCCCCGGGGCTAAGCCAAATTACCATCAGGCATTTAAAAGAAGCTCCGGAAAGACTTAAGACCAGACTGTTGAACCTGTTCAATGCGTCTCTAGCAATGGGATACTTTACGGATGGCCTGAAGACATCCAAAATGGTCTTCATACCCAAGCCGGGAAAACCATCTAACCAGGTCATGAACTACAGACCCATCTCACTGCTGGAGACCATTGGGAAGGTTTTTGAAAAAATCCTCAACAGCAGACTGGCTAAACACCTAGCTGAAAAGAACCTCCTGAACAAAGAACAACATGGGTTCAGAGAACACCGAAGCACAGAAACAGCGATAGCCCATATGCTGCAACATGCGGCAGCATGGTGAGCTAGAGATGTTGGATTGATGTCGTATGCAGAGACGTAAAAAAGGCCTTCGAAAAGGTCTGGATCGAAGGCCTAAAATACATAATCTCTGGGATGAGACTCACTCCCCACTTGGAGAAAATCCTCTGCCTTCGAAGGACACATAGGTGAATCCTTTGACCTCGCCTCCGGTGTTCCTCAAGGAGGTTGCCTTATCCTCACTCTCTACACAGTCTACACAAGAGACATCCCTAAACCAGCCGACGGGAAAACACTCAATATACAGTACGCGGATGATGTCACCCAAGTTGTAGTGCAAAGGACGAAGTCGGCAAGACTGATGGCCATAGCCTCGGTGGCAAAAGCCGAGAAAATCTCCAGATTTGAAAGACGCTGGAAGATACAGACCAATGTGGCTAAGTTCTCTGCAACTGCAATAGGGAGACATAGCGACGTCCCCTTCAAAATAGGAAACTCGGATATTGAATACTCTCCTCGCGCGTCTATTCTCGGATTCGGACTCTCGAGTTCCGGAATGAGCAAACAGATGAGGACCAGAATTGGATACGCAAAAACCGAACTCGACAAACTCTACCGATTTAGAAACTTATCTACAGCCAACAGGAAAAAAATATACATCAGCTTGGTTAGATCCAAGCTGGTGTACCCCAGCCTATCACTCAATGTAGCATCCAACAGAAAAATGTCGATGCTACAAAGAGTACAAAACCTTGGACTCAAATTTATTACAGGCTCCAAGTGGTACGACTTCCGGACCTCAAGGAGCCTGCACGAACAAACGGGAATAGAACCAATAAATGTGTACCTCTACAAAAGAGGAAAAAGCCTCTGGGAGAAACTGGAAGGGTTTCTCCCCAACGAGACACTAGTCGCTCTTAATCCTGAGGGCAAAGGTTACATGAACTACCTCTCAAACACCAAAACAGAAGAACCTGAACCTAGATTCAAGTGAATAAACTGAAAAAAAAGTATATACATATATCTTCATATACGAAAATACGCAAAATAAAACGACATAAATGTTAATAAAAAAAAAGTTCAAACAACCCACTTAAGAATCAATAAATGGAGATGGCCCTTACACCAGGCAACTACACTGTTAACCTAATGCTTCTTTCATTTCCACATCTTTCACTCCCACCTCTTTACTCACTATCTACCCCCTCTTTTTCACAACTTTCTACAACAAGAACAAGAATAAGACCATTGACAAACAAGTAATCCCCAATGAGTATAAGCTTCATGTATTTTGGGGGCATAAAACTTCGAAGACGTAAATACTCCCTGGTGGGTCTTCTTAGCTTAATGTATTTTCATTCACAATAATTTGAATACACACATTCCTATTAGTTGGTTTTAGTTTTAAGTTATTATAAGCGTAAGACATTAAAGACAAAAATACTCCCCGGTATATTTTAACCTTAAATATTTGGGAACATAAACCTCCAAGACAAAAATGCTTCCTGATGGGTATAGCTTAAACTATTTTAAGGCGTTATACCTCGAAGACACAAATACTCGTGAATATCTCCTTGCTTCTCTTATTTTTAAGCTTAAGATCACTAACTAAGGCACAAATACTTCCTGATGATTTTATCTTCAATTCTGTGCCCTTCTCTTGTTTTGAATATTGCGCCCCTGTTTGGAGTTCGGCAGCCAACTTTTATCTTAATTTATTAGATAAAAATTTGAGAGCAATAAAATTTTTAATTCCTGACCTCAAAGTTGATCTGTGGCACAGGCGAGCAATAAGCTCCTTATGCATCCTATATAAAATTTTTAACAATGCAGATCATCCACTGCATCACGATCTGCCCAATTTATATGCTCCTCAACGAGTTACCAGAGGTGTACTAAATGCCAATAGTAGGGCCTTTACGCCTATGAGATTCAACACAACACAGTTTTCAAGAAGTTTCATTCCTAACACAACTAAACTGTGGAATGAACTTCCTAGTGTTGTTGTTGAGTCCTTGGAACTTCAGAAATTTAAAGTGGGTGCTAATACATTTTTAATTAACAGAAACTTATAACTTTAATATTTTATTCATTATCCACACATATATAATATTATAATATTTTTAACATTATAGCATTTAATTTTTTTTTTTTTTTTTTTAATTTTCTATTCATTTATTATGTTTTTCTTAATCTTTGTTTCGTTTTTTCCATACCAGGTTTCTTTCCCCGCTGGGGCCCTTGGGCTTATAGCTATTTGCTCTTCCAGTTGGGGTTGTGGCTTGGAACTTTAATAATAATAATAACTATTGCGCTTCTGGAAAGCACTGATTGTCTAGTTGTGGATTAATAATATATCTGAACCTAAATTCGTGTATTAGAATTTAATTATTCGTTACTAGTTAGAAAATTATATCAAGCGGGTTTTTTTTAATAATACTTAGTCATAGAGACACGTAGTGTTCCCCAAAATTTGGAAATACTACGTTCTACTGCATACACTATCAAGTGATTAAGTTTTAAAAATTGATTTGCTGGTCTTTCTTTAGCAAGGTAATTTACGTTTCAACTAACGATAATGATAATTGAATGTGGCGTGGTGGAGGGGTGGGGGGCAATAAATCATTTGAAGTACAAATTGCCAATGCGATGGCTGAAATGAGGAGAAGATTAGAGGAATTCTCCAAGCTTCTACATCTTCTTAAAAGACAATAAGAAACTTAGACATATATGGAAATTAGACATGCCTGTTGACGAATTGCGTGGAAGGATAGAGGCAAGCGGTTGAAACAAGAGCAGAAACCACAATGATAGGGAAATATTTAGTCGGATTGCAAGTAAGAGTTTACAAGTGGTTATAAAAAATAAAAATAAAATATTGGTCATATTCGAACCCTCATTATGAAGTTAGACCAATTCTAAACGGAGCTTGACCAAAAAAGCCAATGCACTTTAAGGTGAAGTGTCGTATTTCTTTCGAAAAAATTTATCCATTTTGAAACTGAAACGCTCCTGAACAAAAATTCATCAGTTAGAAATCAGGCTAAGGAATTTAAGTGGGGGATCCGAGAAAACGAAGGCTGATCTGTCTGCCAAGGGTAGAATAGTAAAAGCCACCATACATTCAATGGATAAAATGTATGTGCAGACTACAGCCCCTGCAATAGTAACACTTGTGGATGCAAACGAGATCCACATGTTCGATACAGCGACCAAAGACATTCTTCTTAGCTATCGAAAACTATTAGAATCCGTGATGGTAAAATCAACTAATCGTTTTAATACTCATGATTAATGCAAGTTTAAAGATGCAATGAATTGCTATTAACACGAACGAGTGCCTCAACCGACTGTGTCAAGTGATGTGGGCTAAAATTATTAAATTCTGGGAGTAATATAAGGATCCTAAATTATATTAAAACGACGGTATACGTTTAAATTAGCTTGGAAAGGCACGTCTTCGCTAATTATTAGATAAACCGTTTGGGAGTTATATTTTTCAGGGAAGGGAAACTTAAACAGAGTATGTAGCACCAGGCGAGGCGATAAATCTTAGGTCGCACAAAGCAGGAAATAATGGCAAAGCCTAAAACGGCCAAATCTATCGAGAAAGCGACAGCACTTAAGGAACAAATTTAATTACTTTGGCGTAAATGCACGCTGTATAAATAATAAATTAGCCAAATTTAACGTTCTTGTAAGGGAAAATGCTTGGGGTAGCTGTTTTCAAAATAGGGACGTACGAGATATGTATGCATTCAGAGTTACAGGGGGTTTCACTTACTGTAGATTTAGAAGTAGTTAAATACATACACAAAACATAGTAAATCAAAGAGAGATCCCTGGATGAGCATCTCAAAACAATCGCCCACTCCTAAAAATATAGATATGACAGATCTTCTTCTTGACTACACCTTCGCTGCTAGTGTTGATAGGAAAATAGTGAAAGGAAAGTCAGGAAAGAATACGGAAAACGCATTTCCATTCATGCAGGAGATTAAGCATTGGCATCATTATATTTATTTATTCTGCTTTTCCCCTCAACCCTACTTGGTCTTTCATAGGAAATTTATATATTCGAAACATTGATCAGCGAGTCGATTTTTTATGATATATACTAGCATGCTTTTACCATTCTGTTAAAATGGGAAATCGACATTTGCATGATTTTATAACTAAAGTAATTTTTGCCTATGGCCGTCGGGAAGCGATTGTTTACTAAATATATAATCCTTTGTGACGGAGTTTTCCCATCTCGAATAGTAGTTTCCATGACCGTATAATGGAAAATAATTCGTGTAGCTGTTTTCATAATGGGAACATACAAGATATGTTTGTATTCAGAGGTATAAGGAGTTGTACTTAATGTAGATTCCTACATAAATAGATGCGTACACAGTGAACGCAAGAAATCAAAGAGAGCCCACTGGATCAGCAGCCAAATTATAAGCTCAATTCATGAGCGTAATATACATTACCAAACATTAAAAAATAACGAAATGTAAGTAAATAGAGAAAAATATATATTATATTGTAGAGTAATTAAGCTTGGTGTAAGAAATGCGACGAAATTTTATGAGATCTAGCACTAAAATCCATACACGAGCAGAAGCGTTTCTATAGTTACGTATAATGAGGTAATCCCATAAGGGAGGTCAAAGGACCGATTAGGAATAGAGAATGGCAATCAAAGACAAGCCAAAAGAAATTGTTAAGATATTAAATGAGGCCATCATAAATGGGTTTGCAATTGAGGACTTATCACAGATACATATCTCCCCCTAGAGAAGGAATCGATTTTCTCCAATACGCTAGGAGAGAAGGGGAAAATGATTACATATATAAAGAAGATGAAACGATCGATGGCACCAAGAACTGACTAAAGGGGTTAAAGAAAAAATAAAAAATCCACTGTTTACGATCATTAACCGCCCTACTAAAGAAGCGGTAGTCTGAATCTTAAAAAAAGTAAATAAATCCGATCTTAGTAACATCCCTCCTCTTTAGTTATCTTGATTAATTGGTAAACTCTTAGAATCGTTAATTAGAGATGGTATGGTGCGTCATCTCTAAACAAATAACTTATTTTGAACACATCACGGACTATGAAGGACACGTTCGCGTTTAACTAAGCTCCGGGATTTTTTTTTATAAAATGATTTCCATCTAGGATGATAATAAAGCTGTAGATATATTTTACTTAAACAAAACAACCGTTGATATCCTTCCGGATGAGGCTCTGTCTGAGACTTAAAGGACATAGGATAAGAGGAAAATTCTTAATTGTATATAAACTTCTTCTCTAATCATTCTCAGCGAGTTGTTTTAAATGGGAAAAGCTCATACTAGGTCCCACTCTCGACTCTCAAGTCGATTGGATATTCTTTGCTCTTACTCCTTGAAGCATTTCAGTCATTTTGGGGGAATTTGTACTGGTTTTTCATTTCGAATGAGGGTAATTGGTTTCCTCTTTGTTGTGCGTTAACGAATTTTATACGAGCAGTGATACGTTCGGAGGGGGCTAATTTCTCTTTGACCGGCCTTGTTGGAGGAAAGTTGAAGGAAAGGAAGAAGCATCGCTCTACGCCATCTTGAGGTAAAATGGCTATTTGTTCATTGGACATCTTTTTCCACCTTCTTCACATACCACTCTCCCAGATTTTTCACAACTGATCCCTAAAATACATACACGCAGAGCTACACACACTTACAGACTCTGGTCTCCCAGATTCCCTCCCAAATTACGCCCTTGGGTGCAATGACGGAGAGATGAGGGAGACGCGGCGTATCGCCCTGAGGAGCTTGTCTGTTGGTTTCCTTTCGCCTCTTTGATTAACTCATGTTTTGTCCTTTCTGTGACTTTGATTTTGAAAATGGTTGATTAGTCGACCTCCTTGGGGAATTTCATCGGTTCGAGTCCATTTTCCTGTAGCATGCTGTTGACTGTTATTTCGTAACTGCCAGGGTTAGCTATGTTCATCACGTGGGCATGTAATATACATTTAAGTATTGTCACGTTGAGAGTTCCATCCAAATTTATTTGTGTTGTCACTCATTGTTGGTTACTTTTTTTGCATTGTTAAGTATAAGTTTCTTTTTGCATTAGCATTGTTTCTGTTTATTCCTCTTTCTTTTCTCTTTATAATTTCTTTTCTCCTGGGACAGATCATCGCCATAGATCTGTGCCCTCCTTGGCAGTTAATGTGGTTCCCGGAAAACTCTCCGTTAAACGAGGTTCTTCGAGTGTATCTTCACATAGAATGAGAAGAGCGGCCAAAAAGCTTCGGACACGAATAATGATCTTTCACGGAATCCTCGAGTGCAAGCTATGGCTGCCCGGTAGAAGGCACAAACTGACTCACAAACACCCATATCTACATCAACCACTGAATCACAAGTCGAGCGAATGGAGGCTGCTGCTGTGAGGCTTAAGAAGGTGGAGCATTCGCCCGCCTTAAAAAGGCCTCGCAGTCACGTCGACAGAGTAGGTCCTCGTCTTACAAGAATCGGGATCCCCGGTACATGTACTACTCAAGGATGATAAACCTCAGAGTATATGCTGCCGAAGGGAACCAGTTTCAGGACGACGCAGGCCCAGAAGATATTTTAGATGGCTTTAGGACCGGACAATACAAATGAAACTAGGAGGTTGACATACCTAAAAACCTTGTTAAGCAGGCTTTATTGCGTGACCTTGGGAAATTCTCTACTAATACTTATGTTGTTCTCACGGATGCAGAATTCTGTAAGAAGAGATCTGGCAATGGGAAGACTCATCCGACCTCCCATCAAGTTGATAGAGAATAACATTCCTAGCCATAACACCAACGTTTCATTGCAAGCTCAGTATCAAAAAGCTAGCCAAAAATTAAAGAAGACCTTACCCGAACGATAACTTAAAACCTAACATGTAATACTTTTACCTACCGATAATTACATCCCAATTACGAAAAAGTTTCACCAAATTTTGACCTACCGTAGTAACGAGTTGTTCTAGTTGCTACAAAGGCTTGAATGTCTACCAATCTATGACAAAAAACAAAACAAACAAACACGAGATTAACACTGTCAGAGCTACTCTTTAAACAGGGATCTTTACATCCCTTCTCTCACCGTACTATTTTTACTATACTGTCTACTGTTGCTGGGGATACCCTTCCTCCAGGGAACAAAAACCCCTTCAAACTTACACTAAACTTATCTTTTACTATCTTTTTCACCACTATACTCTCTTACTTTTGCTTTACTAATCTATACCTACTAACTTGTTATCCCCAATGTCCAATGACACGCCTTCAGACTATCTAACTATCTATCACATCATGGAAGATGTGGAGCGTCTAGTCTCTGGCGAGTCGAAGGTCCACCTACAGAAGATCCGGCTCGAGGCTTGTATTCCGCAAGAAATACTAGTTCAGAGAACGATCATCCTGCGTCGTCTTGACCGTCTCTTCACGGAGAACATGTGAGAGAAATCAAGGAGGAACTGAGCGTAAAACAGCCATGGGCCAAAGTAACCAAAGTGGAAAAATTCGGAAAAATGAATAGTATCGTGAAGATCATTTTCACCAGCACTCATTTGGCGAAGAAGGCAAAACAGGAAGGGCTGCTTGGGTTTTATCTAAGATTATCACTCGAGCAAATCTAAACCGAAGAATACATACCCGTTGATTGTTGCTACAGGTGCTACGCAGTCGAAAAGCACCAGACTAAAGAATGCACGGCAACTGAAGTGACCAGTTCTAGCTGTGCCAAATTTGGGGACGGCTGGAAGGAATGAAGAGAGCAAAAAAAAAAAATGTCTTAACTGTGTAGGGGACTACAGGGACTTGGCTTGAAGTGTCCCATCCGCAAGGAAGCCATTCGAGCCAAGCGGGAAAAAATCAAACAAGAAAAAAAAGCAAAAACCAGAACTAGCTACGCGGAAGCAGCGACCCCGAAGAACAGAAGCTGGTGATGACAAATAAGGGAAAAGAAATAATGGCTATGGTCATTTTCGCTCATTAGGCAAACCTGGCCAATTCTGGCTCTTTCTACGAAGAACTAAACCGTCTCCTGTAGGAGAGCGGGACAAAGAGAAAGGTTTGGTTCCCAGAAATCCCGCCCTCGGCGGAATTACTAAACAATCAGTTCGTCGACGCGTCTCAGGAGGAACCCCAAAAAAGAAAAAGCAAGAAGAAACTTCGGAAGGAGAAGAAACTAAGAAAGGAAAAAAGGAAAAAAGAAAAAGGGAGCGGATGAAAACAACGAACAAGTGGCCACGGATGAAGAGGAAGAACAGGAAACCAACTACATAGAGATCCTCCTCACCGACAGGAGAGAGGTAGACAAAAGAGAGTACTTCTTCGACGATGAGGACGTGGGCCTCAAGGAATTTGCTTCGCCCCTATGCCCGCCACAAAGGACGACCTAGAACTACTCCTTTATGACATCGCGGAAGGGGAGTACAAATAGACCTATAAGGGACCCTTTTTACCGGAGGAAGTGTCAGCGCTGCTTTTAAAAGGTACGATGTACATACCAGAATCGTATGTACAGACAGTGAACATGTCTACCTACAAGAGTATAAAAAGTGGTCAGAAGACATCCCAAATAAAATATTAAAGCGTAAAAGTGATAAAAATCGATATGAAGTTAAGTGACTAAAAGTTCAAATGAATAAAATAAAAATAACGAGCACAATAGTGACTAATTAAATAATCTAATCATCAATGTGCATATAACAAATAACCAAAATTTAATGTCAAATATTTAACGACTAGAGAATATAAGAAACCTAATTTAAATTAATTTTTAGAATATATTAAAAAACCTAGTGTATATAAACAATTTGTGAAATACGATGCGATTCAAATTGCCAATGATAGCAGGACTAACTAGCGTAAAAAATGTTACAGCAACAGAACAACAATTTAATATTTTAAATGCCAAATAACTGTTAAAAGAATTGTATTAATATTAAAATTACCAATAGCAAAGTAATTAAAATTGTATAATTAAGGAACAACGATATATCATTTTTGACTAATAAATGTATGTAAATATAGACCTTAAAATAATTAATTTTTTTTTTCTAACGCATTATGAATAAAAATGTAAACATAATTTAAGATTGTACAATGTTAACTAATTAAATTCCACGTCTCCGGAAACCTTTATCTTCCTACCTGTACTAATAAGTTTCTCTTCTCTGCTAATTTTTATTTTTACCACTATTATATATTTATTTTACATGAATGTAATGTCTCTAATGTAATTCATCTCCTAATAATCCGTTGACCATTTGATTGATTGATTGATATACAAAGAGTGAAAAAGTGTAGAAGATAAATATAGGTAAAAAGATAGTGAGTTTTTGCTGTGGTGTAGAGGGCATCTTTTAGGTACTTCTTTTTTCTTATATTATCTCATTTGCCTCTTCTTGTGGACCGTCAGTGGTTGTTTCTGGTGCTTGTTTGGCCGCATTGCGACCTTTTCTTTTGACTTTACCTCTCTCGTTTTTCTTTGGACTTTATTTATTATTTCTTTCTTTTTATTATTATTATCTTTTTTTTTAATAAATATAAATAAGCTATAGTTCCTCCGTCACAGCATTCTAGCCTTTTGTATCTTTTAATTTTTCGGATAATTTATTTCTGTATTAGCGGTATGTGGGCATTTCGCCTTTTTTGTTCATTTCTTTGTTGTTTGTTTTTGGATGTGGGCACTTCGCCTCTTTTCTTCTTATTAGGTTGTCATATTCATGTGAAGAGTCCAATTAGGTTCTCTCGGGAGCAGATTCGTCCATTTGGGAATAGGGCTCGCCTAGTGGCGCATCCCCTATCCGCTCTCGGAATGTCGAGATCAATTTCCGTATTTGGAATTATTACTTCCTCGATTTTGTCCCAGGTCTTACTCCCCAGCCTCTGGAGTTCCATATTCAATGGCTTCAGACCTGCTCTTGCGTGCAGATCTGTCTGCCGAATACACTCCGCCCTGCGCGCTCCCGCTATCAGCAGGGCTGCTTTGTTCTGCACTCTCTGCATTTGCCTGATAGTAGTGGAACTTGTAGCCTGCACGACCCTTAATGTCGAGCGTACCAGAGCAGTGTACAGCTTCTTGAGATTCTTGGAGCTGAGGCTTCGGAATCTATATAGTTTCCCAGCCTGTGTTTTGGGTAGGGAGATTCTGTTCTTTATGTGCGTTCTGAACCCTTTTGAGGTGATGCCCAGGCCTATGACTTTGCCCTCCTTGGTCTACGGGCACACTTCATCGTTCACTAAGAAATCGTCAAGTTTCCAGCGGTTTATTGGAAAGATTTGGAACTGTCGGCGGTTTGTCTTGATCTTCCACTTTCTTTCGTACTGATTGACGTGGTCGATTTCGATGGCTGTCTGCCATGCTTGAACTCCAGGATTTTTGTGGGTATTGATGATGATTTGGATAATGTCATGCAGATACAACACATCTTTCCCTAGTGGAGCAGGTAGGTATAATGTGTACACTATGTACAGCAGTAGACTCAGAGAGCTACCTTGTGGAACACCCGCCTTAAGTTTGAATTCTGGTCCATTGTAGCCCTCAATCGAGATTTTGGTTTTCCTTTCCATGACATAGTCACAGAGGACCCTGTCTAGGATCGGGTTTAGCTGGAGGCCTAAGATCTTAAATTGGAGACCTCTCAGCCAAACCTTGTCGAAGGCGTTTTGGACATCTCGCAACACCACGTCTACGTATTTCCCTTCAGTTTTACAGCGGGCGAGTTTCTCAGTGAAGAGAGCAAGGGCTGTATCAATCCTTATTCTCTTACGGAACCCGTGTTGCTGAGGATTGTGACCTTCTTGCTTTATTAGCTGGTCTTGTAACCTATTAGCCAGAAGCTTATTGTAGATTTTTCCTATGAACTTGAGGAGGGACATTGGCCTATAATCCACTAGTTGATCACGGAGCTTCTTCCCTTCAAGCAAAAAAATGATTTTTGTCCCTTTTAGACCGTCGGGTAAGTAAGCCGTATTCAGGGAAGCGTTATAGATATTCTCGATTCGTTTAACGATCTGTCGGGGGGCATGTACCAAGTTATTTTTAGTGATGCCTGTCTATCCTGTTGCCTTTCGTTAAAAGGTTTTCACAGTTCCCATAACCTCTTCTGTTGTAATTGGTCAGCCATGGTCTGCAATCACCCTCCCTTCGTCGTACGCCTGTGGGTGCGTTCGATGTATTCTTTGATTAAGATCTTCAATCAGGTAGCCTTCGAATTCCTGGTCGAATTCCACATCGTTTTCAGGTGTAATTGTTAAGAATTCCTTCTAGAGCTTGCGGAATCTCTCTTGCAAAACCTCCTGATCATCCAGGTAGCCATTGCTCGCCTTGAAGCGGGGCTTTTCTCTACTTGGTAGGGCTTTTATCTTTCTCACTAGTCGCCAGAAGTTGTCGGTTCTCACCTGGCTGTCTACTTGTTCAATCAAACTGTCCCAGATCACAGCCTGTTGCTGGTTTATGGCCTGCTTCAGCAAGCTTCTTTCTCGATTTGTACCTTCTCTTCTGGTTTATTCGTACACCTCTCTGTGCACCCTAGCGAGCTCACTTATTTCCTCGGTCCATCTGGGTTGTTGAAGAGTTTTATACCTTTTTATTGGTACATACTCGCGATCGGCCTTAATGATGTAGGCAGTTATTTTTTCTAGTTCCTCGTCGATCTCCTCTAGTATTGCTTCACTTAGGTCCACTGGTTTGTATCTGGCGAGGATTTCCATTTAGCAATCCCAGTTGGCAGAAGCGTAACTTTTGAGGAGGGGGATCGGAAGCTGGATCGGCGCGAGTGTGATGGTCGTCAATATCGCTATGTGGTCGCTGAGTACTGTTGGGCCCGACTCGTTATGGTAATTGAAGGAAAAGCCGTCACTTGCCACGATTATGTCGGGCTTTGTTGCTGCCAGAGAGGTGATATAGGTCGGAAAGTCCGTTCCTATCATCTGGATGTTTTTCCGACGCATAATCATTTCCAAGTTGTGGCCTCTGTTATTCGTGTTCCCATAGCCAGCGGTTCTGCATCTGGCATTGAGGTCGCCCCCAAGGAATGCCATTCTCTCATGGCCGAACAAGGTGTAGAAGTTTATGAGGGGCAGGTACGTTCATCAAAGTGGTTGGTGTGGCGCCGCGATTACGAGATTGCCAAATAGCGTGTGCAACTCTACCGCCACAGAGGACTCGTCCAGTTCTGGACTGTGTCTGAACGAGATATTCTTTGTGACGACAACGGCAGCACCGTCGAACCTCTCCTGAGAATGGTTTTTCGTAACTACTCTGTAGCCTGGTATCTTTAGTTGACGGGTATTAGTATCGATACCGTGATCCGTGATTAGTATGATATCGGGGTCAAGCACGCGGAATATGTTTCCGTATGACACGGTTTTTTCCTCCCATCCTTTCACGTTAAGCGTCAATATACTTAACCTTTTGTCCGGATTTCCCATTCACTCTCCTAGCTTTTTGTGTATCTTAGTGCTTGCGAGTACTTGATTTACGTTTCCCGTTCCTCTTCTTTTTGTACTCTGCTGGGGAGAGTTCTACAAATGTTGCCCGGTAGGATGTCACGTTTTGGTTGTATAGAGCCTCGTCACCCGATTCTTCGTCGCATTGAGCGTTAAAGTCCCATTTGTAGAATTTCTTTTTTATTCCCACGCAGATTATATTTGCGTCCCAGTCATTCGGGAAGGGGAATTGCTCGGTTACGTAGATATAGAGGTTGATTTGGTCAGCATCTAGCTTTTTATTTGTCCCTCTTTTGCCTTTTTTGCGCCGTTACTTCCTTGTTAGAGTTCTCTGAGTCCTAGGTGTCGGAATTGTTCGTGGTGTCAGAGGATTCTGTATCTTCTTTCTTCTCATTCTTTGGGTTGGTCGTGTGGGCTGCTTTTGAGGCTGCTGCCCTCTCTTTTTTAGCCTTAATCCTTGGGTAGGGACGTCTGTTTTCATTTTTGCCTTTCGTCTCGTTATCTAGCCTTTCTCCTGATATCTGTTTGGGATTCAGCTGCAATTGGAGTACGTTCCCTGATGGTGGGTTATCAAGGAACCACATTTCACTCATGACGTTCTTAGTGAGCATTTGGTTTAGCTCCTTTGAAAATATTTCTGGTTGTGTTAGGTTCCTGACAGGAGCATATAAGATGCAGGTCAAGATCTTCGTCTAGTTTTCGTTTTCGATTCTTACGTAAGTCTTTTTGGCTTCTGCCTCTGTAAGGAATGTTTTTACCGGCTGTGCATATGTTGTATTGCTTTTCCGTATTTGCTCTTCTTTCTTTTGA
The DNA here is from genome assembly GCA_963969495.1 of Ceratothoa steindachneri. Taxonomy (NCBI): domain Eukaryota; kingdom Metazoa; phylum Arthropoda; class Malacostraca; order Isopoda; family Cymothoidae; genus Ceratothoa; species Ceratothoa steindachneri. The sequence continues at coordinate 125,488,645 of OZ018319.1, read as the reverse complement.
TGCACCTTTTTTCTGATAAGCTCTTTTTTCGGTCGGCATGCCATGGCCATGGAAAGATGTCCTTGGCCGCAGTAGGCTCATTTCTCCCTGGGACTGTTGCAATTCTTTCAGTGGTGTCCTGGCTCGCTGCACCTTGAACAGTTTTCCTGCAGTTCAGTACATTCCTTTGTCGTGTGGGTCTCCATCTTTTAACATCGGAAGCAGAATTGTATGGAAAAAAATTCTTCTCTCTATCTGATCCCCACTGACTTTTTCATTAAAAAGCAGGAGTCCCTTTTCTTTTACCTTTTGTGCCATCGTAGTGTCGGAGAAGACAATCTTAAATACGCGTGTGTATTCAGAATTGTCTCTCTTGTTCCAAAACTTTATGCTTTCGGAAACCTTGTCTCACGGTTGGTTCTTCATGAGTTCATCTTTGATTTGCTCTTTTGTATGTTGTCCAATCCAGGGGTCCAGTCGCTGGTAGACGACGCTTCTGTGCTTTAGGATCTGCGGTGGAATTACCGGTTGAAGACCTATTTCGCGGAGCGTTTCCACTGCCTCTTCTTTAGTTATGCTTTCACGTCCTTCTCTTCCTCACAGATTGCCACATAACTTGTAGGTACTTAGCGATTTTTAATTTCCTATACACCACTTCCGAGACCTTATCTCGGCTGGGTCTGCTGCTTCCACTGATGGTGCGCAGCTGGATCCGAGTGGTCGCATTTTGCTCCATTTTCCCAAGGGGGTGGCCCCTCGAGCTGGCTTTCTGCTCGCTGTCTCTTCTGTGAGGCATCTGGTTGTTCGTCGATATGTTAATTTAATGTATTTCCCTTACTGTAGGGTCCGGTTCTTTTTGGTAGATCGCTTTGAGAACAGTCCCCTCCTCGTTGCAAGCAAGTTTCCGTGAACGTGAACTGCCGGATAGGATGGATAAATGATGATGGGTGAACCCGGGGAGGCCCCTCAGACGGGTGACATGTGGCGGACTAAATGATGAATGGTGATCGAATCAACTACCATCACCCGGGGGTGCTGCCCCGTCTGGGGTTTGGGACAAAAAGAGGCGAAGTGCCCAAATAAAAGAAACAAATTAAAACTCAGAACTTATGAGATTCAGCATAAGAGATACCTTTGAAAGGCTCGAATGATTCGACGGTACAATAAAACTAAATAAATGTATATATATATATATATATATATATATATATATATATATATATATATATATTATAATGGAGGAAACCGGCTGTCAACGACAGTCAGACCTTTAATGACGGAGGATCTTTTTAATATGAAGAAGAAGAAGAATTGAGAAGTATGCTAGTGATGCCCTACCACACAATTTCATCACTTTCACTTAATTGTAATTGTAATTTCCTAACACGGTGTGCGGCGACAAAACCGGACATCGTGTTGGCAAGTCCAGAATTCCCCTTCAATATAGCCAATGCCCCAGGACCTGTGGTCCCGAGCGATCATATCACAATTATCACCACCATTTCGCTTGCGCCTATGCTCAAGCCCGTCGCACTTAGGAAAAGTTACGCGAAAGCTAACTGATCCCTGTACAGAGAAATGCTCAGCACCTACCAACCAGCTGACCTGGGCGACGCCTATCTCGAGGAAATTGATGAGGAGATCGAAAAGATCACTAATCTCCTCATTCAAGCCGACGAAAGATGCGTACCCAGAATCTCGTACAAAATGCTCCCGCAACCTAGGTGGACGGACGAAATAAGGGATATCGCCAGGGAACACAGGAAGAATTATGAGGAAGTCAGCAGGACAGGCCCGAACAGGGAAAGGGCAGCCCGAATGAGACAGCTGAGCAAGGAAATGAAAAACATAATCCTCGAGAAACAGAAAGAAATCTGGGACGATATCATAGGCAAACTAGACCGGGAGAGAAATCCTGTAAGTTTTGGGAACAGCGTCCGAAGACTTAGGGGATTGCCTCCCAGGCCAGGAATAAAGAACAAGGATGGCGACATCATCATAGAAGATCCGAACAAAAAGTCTACTAAGGCAGCAATTCCTCAACACTCACCTACCATACACACCATGAGCAGTGAGACCACTCTCCACCTTACGAACATAGACAACAAAACATGCACACATCCAATATCGGAAACCCTCAAACTCTCCAACACACTCGACATCCCCATCACAAAGATCACAACCACCCCTACAGCTCACATTCTCATATTCAGGTCATCTGACGACGCTCTGAACTTTCAAACAAGCGCATAAAACACCCTGGCAGAAAAGCAACATCACACGCTACTGCCAGACGCAATTACTTGTCGACACCAGGTACGGATTCGCCGTAGCTCAAGTCAGAATACGGCACGGAAGTCATCCGCGAACTACATTAAAACTGCACCAAACAATGGGTGGTAATAACCATCGCATACAAATAAAATACATACAAAATAATCGACCAGGGCATTAAAGTCCTGGGTACACTCACACATCCATAAGCAATCGAGCAACAACATAACATACTCCCCCAACAATGTCTCCGCTGCTACAAAGTGGGGCACAAAACTAACACGCGTTTAGCAGAACAAATCTGCTCAAAATACTGTGAGAAAGGTCACTTTCACACTTCCTGTACCAACACAACGCACCTGTGCATCAACTGCGGTGGTAATCACACCGTAGTTAACCTGAAGTGTCCATATTTCGCCGAAAAGCCGGCTTTAGCCATTTAGAAGCTGCGCAGACCACAATTAACCTCCCACACACAAACCGTGCCTGCTCCCACTCCACCACCCCTCACAAGATCCTTCGCTGCCACTTGCGGAGCAAAGGATTGCTTGCACCCCTCTTCCCACAGTGCACGTACTACCCACGAACACGCACACCCTGAAGCGAATCACACACCATTGGAACACACACAACCCGAACTTACATATACCCCGCCCGTAGATACACACGTGCAAACATCACACATACCACCAAACAACACACACAACACTGACTTCATGGTAAACCGCGCCACTATGCTCTCACGGCTGGCACAAGATTGTGCTGGAGGTGACTTTTTCCTCTATGCCAATTTTCTGAACCAGCTCTTCCAGACTAATGGAATAGAACGCATTGTCATTCCAGAGTCAATATTTAACACCTACCAGTTCCGCCAAAACAGAAGGCCACCCCAACAAACATTCCAAGATTACGCATCAACACTGTACATGGCCACCCACATACAATCCTCTCCCCTACCCTCTTCCGGCATCCTCCACGATCCCTTCTAACGACCCCAGCCTCTTTGTCCGCACCCCTGCACCATCTTTTGTTCTCACCCCTTCACCACCCGCTCCGGCTTCCACTTCCTACTCCCCCCCCCACTCTACCTCCCTCTGCCTCCCTCTGTCCTTCTACCCCTGACCACTCCAACCCCTGTTCCATCTTCTGCCCTCACTCCTTCATCACCCGCTCCGGCTTCCACTTTATCCTCCTCTGCCACTACACTAACTCCTTCTTCCCCTATACCCCAAACCCCTTTAGCCCCTGCTCCCAGTGCAAAACTAATACTGGCACCTGCACCCACATCTATCCACACCTTCAACTAACCCCCCCCCCAACTTCTAGCCCTCCCAAACAAACACACCCTGCACCTATCCCCCCCCCCCGACCACCCCACCTACTAACCTTACTACGCTCACAAAACGTATATTCCCTCCACACACCAACCAAACAGAGAAAATACCAAGAGTGAAAGTCACTGCACCCCCCCCCACCCCTCATCACTCATAGAGTGTCAGGACTTAGGGAGCCACAAGATCGGTTCATGACACGTACGCTCTCGTACTGGAATAATTCGCTTGAGTGTAGTACAATTAAACGTACGCAGTTGGCGCGATGTACGCCACACTGTCTTTAACTGGATACTAAATACACAGCATCCAGACATTATAATCCTGAACTCTAACAGGCTTCATCCTCCTTAAACTATGCTTAAATATCACAGATATTTAACCGTGCAGGTGCTACAATTAGGCTCGGCGATCCTAATACAACGCCAAATACACCATATCCTAGTAGACACCACAGACGACCCCTTCATAGCATGCAAAATAGAAACAGACACTGGACCAATCCTAATTGCCACATACTACAGACCACCCCGTCTAGAGTTGCACATTGATTTCCTATTCCGGGCGTTATCAAACTATACTTTTCCACTCCTCTTCCCTGTGGACCTAAACGCACATCATCCCACATTTTTCTCCAACGCTACAAATTTAGCGAGAAGCTACCTGGTCCCTGCCTTGCAGCATTTTCGTTGTTAACACATTGGCCCGGCCTTTGCCACCTTCTTCGGTCAGCGCGGGGGAACCTCATCCCCGGACGTAGTCCTCCTTAACGACCACGCCACAAGACTCTACACACACATAGCCCTGGGTCCCCATGTATTATCCGACCACATCCCCATATGGCTTCTGATATTTAATTCTCTTATACTAATCCCAAAGCCAACATTATACCACTACAATAACACGAACTGGGTAGAGTTCCTTAACCATATAACCACACACACATCACATAACCTCAACCTCCAGGGCACCAGATCCTCACAATTAGACGACCACTGGAAGGCAAACATAAGCACCATAAAAAATTCCCGCCACACCTGCACGCCACGCAAAACATACAAACGCATAAAACACTTCACCTTCTCTATACACACAGAAAGACTCATCAAGATATACAACAACCACTATGGAAGAGGATTACGACAACGCAATATCACAATCCTTAGTTCCCACATCCTCCGCTGTGTGCTGCTGGACAGGAACCGTCAGTGGTGCGAGGTTCTTCGCACGGCAGAAGACGCTCGCTGCGCTGACCCCTCCTTCTTCTGGCGACGCATTAGGAGTATGATGGGAACGGATCCTCCAAAGTCCATAAAACTATAAGTAAATAATCAGATACTAACAAACACGAATGATATCCTCAATGCATTCAGGTTCCACTTTGACCAAGTACACTCACATAGCCAACCCATACCACACGCACAAGATCACTTCCAGCTTGTTTAGGAATGGTTCAGGCTGCATGTCAATGAGCTGGAGCCGGCTCCTTTGATCGAAATACAGGTGCTCGAAAACTCAACCACATTAACTACCCAAGTCACTATCGAGGAAACAAAACATTACATCAAAGCCACACGTAAATGTGCCCCCGGCCCTTCCGGCCTCCTAATCACAATCATTCATTACCTGCCAGAAAACATCTACCGGACATTAACACACTACTACAATTCATCTCTAACCTCTGGATATTTTCCGAAAATATTCAAGGTCTCACACAACATTCTACTCCATAAACAATACAAAGACTCAAAACAACCAAACAGTTACAGGCCTATTGCTCTTCTAGAGCAACTAGGCAAAATACTAGAACGCATAGTGAATAACCGTCTACGGAGCTTTCTGCAGGAAGGGAATTGATTCTACCCTGTCAGTATGGCTTCAAGAGGGGCCGGTCTACCAGCTTGGTGGTCATAATCATTTATGACATCATACAAAACGCACTACAATCACGAAAAAAAAAACACTCACTATCAGCAAGGATGTCGAGAAGGCCTTTGACAAAGTGTGGCACGCGGGGCTTCGTTGTAAACTAGCCCCGTTTGAAACTAGAAACTAACACGGAGCTGCCTCTCTGCACCAGAAGGCTCCTATCGCACTACCTTATGGATAGAGAATGTTACATACGTTACAACAACACACTATCACGCCCATTCCCCCCATGCGCTGGAATACCACAAGGCAACGTAATTGCACCCACACTTTTCATAATTTATACAAACGACACTCCACGCTCTGAAGTAAATTGCACACACACACACACACACACACACACACTGTCGTACGCAGAAGACGGGACGATTCTCGTCACCAGCGTGCGCCCTGACATAATGGTGCGCTGGGAACAAATAATACTAAACGAAAAAATAGAGTACGAGGATAGGTGGATCATAACCACCGATTCTCAGAAGACACATATGACACTGTATGGCGCGCAAGACCACTACATGTAAAACATCCAGATACACGATCAAATACCCGACCAACATTACCCAGCCCCCATAAGACTTACCTACAAACCCACAACAAATATACTAGGTGCAACATTTGACAAGTACTTACAATTTCACACACACCCAAACACCACACACGCCAAAGCCAAACGAATGAACAACATACTGAAGAGGTTTTACCCCAGCAGTATAAGTATGCAGCTACGCCTATACAAAACACTACTCAGATCAATATTTACATATGCAGCAATTACAGTAATGGCCTCTAGCCATACTTGGCAGAAGAGTGCACAGCGCATAGAGAACTTCGCTCCGAAGCGCACCTGACGCTCTCCTCTGTAAACGAGAATGTCGACACTTTACGACACAAACAAACTTACTCTTCTAAATACATACACCTTCACGAGACTAACTCAAAAACTGGGAAACTCGAGAGAGACCCCATTTACAACCACGTTCACCACATACGGTATGGTGCTGCTTGGAAACGCAAATTCCCAGCAGCAAGAAACTACCAGCTCTCAGAACCACTATACACCTAATTAACAGCATCGCAATGTGTTTTCCTTGATTCTAAAAGACACCGACGCGTCGAAGTGTCCTAGACACTAAGCCGCCATGTCTCGACGATCTAGGCAAGCCGCCGATCTAGCAAGACTTAGAACCTCCCGAACTGATCCTCCAATCTCGCCAGTCCAAACACCACACTATTACAATATATCGTCATATACTCCGCACCTGTGTATAGCCACCGGCCTTTAATCTCTTTCTATCCCCTCCTGGATATACACAGGAATCCATCGCCTTTTCTTTCTGTACTGCTTTGTCCTTTGTTGTGAAAAAGTGAGTTATCGGCAGTTAATTTTCTGTACATACTTGAAAACACTCCACGCTCCCGCCAAATAAATTTAGCCTTTGTGAATCCTGCTCAAAAATTTTCTTACACCTTTAATGGAAGCAACGATCACCTGATTACCTAGCCTCCGAAACGTCAAGAAGATCCTCTTTTCCATTTGGCTACTTAGACCCCACAGCTTCAAATGTAGATAAATGTATACTGTAGTTCTAAAAATAGTTAAAAGAATCAAGATTATGTTCACATTATGTTTTAGGCTATAATAATAATATAATAATAATAATAGGTATTTAGAATGTGCCCTTCAGGGCTGTTAGACCTCCCAGAGCGCAGGTTGTGTAGCGAGTGTAGAGAAAGTTTATAGGTGAGAGAAGGCAATTCTGAAGAGATGAGTCTTTAGGAGACATTTAAAAGTAGCAAGGGAGGGAGAGGATCGGACTTCGGCAAGAAGAGCATTCCAGAGTCTAGGAGCATAAACTTAACCTAGAAGGAACGGTCACCCATCGAGCAGATAACAGAAGGAGGAGTGTTCAGGAGGAAAGCGAATCAGACTGGAGTGCCCGAGGAGTTTGACGACGGGAGATGATAGGCAAGAGATAAGATGGAGCCTCGAGGTTTAGGGCCTTTAGGTGATGAGAAGAATTTTATAGTGGGTACAGAAGCGAATAGGTAACAAATGTAGCTCCTGTAACAGAGGCGTCGAAGGAGAGAACAGGGGGTCGCGAGGAACCAGCCAGCATAGTTTTGAACTAGTTGTAGGGGGCTAAGTGACGAAGAAGGGAGATTCACAAGAAGATAATTGCAGTTGTCTAAGCGTGAGGTGACGAAGGCATGAAGAGAAGTCTCAAGGCTTCGTCGATCAAAATGGGATCGAACACGTGAGAAGTTGCGAAGGAAACCGAGGGAAGACGTACAGATACGATGGGTGTGCGGTTTAAACGAGAGTTGCTCGTCGAAAAAAACACCAATATTACTGACGGTATCAGAGAAGGCGACATTGGTTTCCCTAAGTTTAAGGGAAGGGAAGAGAGCTTTAGATTTTTCCACCATTGAAGCAGGACCAACAAGGACAACTTCAGTTTTATCGTGGTTAATTTTGAGAAAGTTGGCAGACAGCCATTCGTTTATGGAGGTGTAGGCTGAAAGAAGTTTGGTAATTGATTGAGAGAATGACACAGGTGATGAGGAAAGGTATATCTGCGTGTCATCAACATAGAGGTGGAAGGACAGGCTCAAATCGTGAAGAGAGGAGCCAAGAGGAAGTCAGTTGATGCGAAAGAGGAGGGGATCAAGGACTGAGCCCTGAAGTACCCCAAAATGAATGGGCGTGGGCTCACAGGAGAGGTTATCGAGCTCGACCGACTGAGTGCGGGAGGAGAGGTATGAGCGGAACCAATCAAGTGCAGTGCCCGAGAGAGCAAGGGAAGTGTGAAGACGATCAAGGAGGACAGTGTGGTCGATGGTGTCTCTACGTAAACCATCTGAAGCATTAAGAAGAGCGGTTTCAGCAGAGTGATTCGGTTTGAACCCCGACTGCTACATTTCATCGATATTGCAGTTAGAAATATGGTCATTAAGGCGAGAGATAACCACTCTCTCGAGGACCTTAGAGAGGAATAGAAGCTGCGAGATATGGCGATAGCTAGATGGTTCAGAGGGGTTAAGGTGTGTTTTTTCAGGATAGGACGAATTGAGGTATATTTTAAGGACGAAGGAACCACCCCTGTGGCAAGTGAAGTGTTAATGAGATGAAGAATCAGTGGGAGGACAGCAAAGAGAACTTGGTGAAGGGGTTTGGGGGGAAAAGCGTCATTAGGGGATCCATATTTGTTAGAGCGTGAGATTAGGGAAGGTATCTCCTCAGAGGACGCCCTAGTGAGGACGTTAAGCGCAATGGAGTATGGCCAGAGAGAACAGCAGGGGTTTGATCAGACGACTGAGATAGTACGACCGAATGTTAATACCTTTATCAGAGAAAAATTTAGAAAGAGTGGAGAGGTTGAAGAGGGGAGAGGTTGAGGAAATGGGACTAGGCGAGGAAAGAGGAGATAGGAGACGAATGATAGTCCGAAAGTCATTCTTGCTCCCAGAGAAAAAGTTGCGTGAATTCGCCTCGCGCGCTGATTTAAATTTGGAAGAATAAGTCGAAGTAGCAAGGCAATAGTCAAGTAAGAGGGAGGTCGTGTCTTGCTCACGGGAGCGTACTTTACTAAGGGCTCGTTCATGAGCACCTAAGGACCTCCTTGGACGAACGAGTTCCATGGTGAACCAAGGGGCGTGGTGATGGCGGTTTGAAGGAGTGATAATGGGGGCGTGCGCGTCAAGGCAGGCGAATAATGATTGGTGCAGAGTTTAAGGTTTGGTCAGGTGAAGCAGTAGTATCAATAGGAGGTAGGGCAGAAACAACATCGTTAAATTTGATATAATATACATGGTTTCTTAGCTATTGAGCATAGTTTCAAGTACTATTTCTACGTGCAAAAACTATAATAATAACCAGGCAATGGCTTCGTCACTTCCCCCTATGGAGGGAGCTTGCGCTTCGCTAATAAGATTAAAGTTTAAAATCTAAAAAAAAGCACCCATGGTTAAATTTTTATAAATTTTCTGAACTTCACCAATTATAATAATTTTAAGAAGGAACTCTAAACTAAATTTCCCCCGTTTCAAAATATCAAGTTGCTAAAATATAGAGTTAGAGAAGAAGAAGATATATAAAAATAGATTTTATGAAGTTCACTTTCTGTACGGAGGATTGGCAAAGCCCTCCTCTTGTGTCTTAATTTTGAAAAATCCACAAAACACACCAAGTCATTTCCAAACTAAGAAAAACAAAGTATTTACTATTTTCCAAAAAATCCTGTTCTTGAAATATAGAGTTAGTGATGATGATGATAATAATAATAATTTTGGTTTTATATGGCTCTCTTCAAAACTTTGATACTTTTGCCGGGCACCCGTCCATCATCCAAGTAAAGGCCTGAAAGAAGAGGTGTATTTTCAGAGCCCAATTGAAAGCGTCAGGCGAGGAAGATCAGCGTATAATAGGGGCATGACCATTCTACAACTTAGAGGCGCATACAGAGAAGGCAGGAACACCTTTGCAGCAGAGACGAGTGCGAGGACTTGAGTGCAGGAAGGCACTTCCCGAGCGATGGACTTTGTTGTTTGCACACAGCCAATGTGGCGGACAGATAAGGGGGAGGTGGTTGTAGAGCTTAGAATTTTAAATGTGAGAGTAGGGACTTTAAAAGTAATTAAGAATCTAATGGGAAGCTATTATAGTTTACGGAGGAGGGATATGCTACGAGAGAACCTTCTTCAACGGAGGAGAACTCGAACCGCAAAGATCTGGACATTTTGAAGGGAATGAAGTGTAGGTATGGGTATTCTATCTAACAAAAACCTGGATTGCTATCTCGAAACTGTTTCGGTCAAAGAAGGACCAGATACGACTGAGATTACCGATAAAGCAGAGAAGCGATTCGCAGATATTAGCAACATGCGATTTGAAATCAAGTTGACTGTCAAAGGTAACGCCCAAGTTTCTAACGCTAGCAGCGAACGAAATTGGGAAGCCAACAAGATTGAGAGAGTGGGCTACATTTTTACACCTAGCGACATCTGCTGAGGTTCCCATTAAAAGAACCTGTTCTTTCATGGTTAAGTTTGAGGAAATTATCCGATAGCCATTCAGTAATCGTGTCATGTACAAATAAAAGATTAGTGAGGGTCACGGCGAACGAGTTTGGGGAGGAAGAGAAATATTTGCGTGTCATTAACATAGAAATGAAAGGATAGTCCTAGACAATGCAGAAGAAGGCCAAAAGGAAGTAAGTAGATGCTAAAGAGGGGCGGGACAAGGACTAAACCATGAAGAACACTGTAGGACATAGCAGCTGGCAGAGATACCTAACCCCTGATGTCAACAGAATGGGTATGAGAGACAGATAAGAGCGAAACCAGCTTAGAGAAACTTCAAAGACACTCAGAAAGTCACGAAGGCCGTGGAGAAGAACAGAGCGTTCAACCAGTGTCAAATGCTGCATAGACATCGAGAAGCACCAGAATTTAATGCTTCCAGCGTTGGTCGATCTCGAAGAGAAGCGGGTGAGTCACAAGTAATAAAATGTACAAAGATAAAAGGCAAATAAGGAGAATAAAATCGTAAAAATGGTACAAGGAGAATACCAAAAGAGGAGAATAAACGGACAGAATAAGCTTACAAAGAGAAGAGGCAAATGAGGAGAAGAAAAGCTGTAAAAGTACAAAGCGAAGAAGAAAATAGGGAGAATAAAAGAGAGATTAAACATACAAGTGGAAGAAGCTAATGAAGGGAGTAAAACAAATATAAGACAAGAGAGCTAAACGAAAAAAGCTACATATGGGTAAAAAAAGAACAATAAAATAAGGCATAAAGGTACATAGAGAAGAAGCAAATAAAAACAATAAAAAGAGGAATAAACTTACAAATAAAAAAGTCAGGAGAAGATACGATAATAGGAATTAAAGATCCAAATAAGGAAAAGTAGTGAAAAAAAGATAGGATAAAGGAATTTAATTTCATTATGAATGACAAGATTCTTTGAGGACAAATCCCCTCAGCGCTAAAGACTACAATGCAGGTTTCACAACGAATAACGCAGAAAAAAGAATGATTATAAAATAAATATGGAAAATGTCTTAAAATGAAAAAATAGATTTTAAATAAAATAAAAAACAAAAGAATGAATAAAATGATTTGACATTCAAAACTTCTGGATAAAAGCACAGGATTTATCACAGTAATAATATATATATATATATATATTTATGGACATAAGAAACTCACAAAGTAGCGCGTGAGTAGAGCAATAAATGCAAAAAATCACTCACACAGGAAAATGAAAGGTGGATTCCAAGTACTTTCGAACTTGTTTAGTTCATTATCAAGGAATAACGAAAATTAATTACAAAGGTGGTATATATATATATATATATATATATATATATATATATATATATATATATATATATATATATATGTGTGGGAAACAGAAGAGCAATACCCCACCCATGTACAACGAAAGGACCCCAAATAAAAAAATAATATCAAAGAAGTATAAAACCAAACAGATACGGTCTACTTCCGGAAAATTCCAAACTGTGGGCAAAGAATGTTGACATTTATGTGACTAAACTAAGTACATACTCGTACATACCCGATTGCGAATACATAAAAATAAACAAGAGAAACATAACTAAATTAATAAATCAAAGGGCTAAGATTTAAAATGGACAATTTTGTTATAGATAAGCCTTTTAATAACAGGCGCTAGTTTAAAAATGCCAGGGTATATATTAAAATTAGGCGAGGAATTAATGAATGAGCATTCGGCAATATTTCCTTGAACAAAGTCATCAGATTGGTAAATAAATTTGATAGGGTGACTGTTTTCAGATAGATGGACAAAGAAAGCACTACTGCTTTTCCCCTACTATGTAATATTGTATTTATGTTGCGTCAAGCGTACACTTAATGATTTACGGGTTGGCCCAAAGTATTGCTTAGGGCCAACCAAACAAAAATAGAGAACAAACATCGAAACTAACAAGGAAGAAGTTATTAGAGTAAGGGATGAAGTTGAGTTTTTCAATAAGGTCGTAACTTATTATTTTATATTCAAATATCAGTCTAGCATGTATAGAATGTTGATTCATAATAATAACAATAGTATAGGAAGGGCGGGGGGAGTATTCTGTTGATTTATATATAAGAGAGGTTGTGTTAAATTCGAATGAGGAAAATTCACCATTTAAAATTTGAAATGAAGTACGCCACAAGGCGCTCAACTGACACAATAGAGGAAGGAAAGCATTAGTTAATAATACATTGTATTCAGAAAATAATCCATGAGGTATTATTGAATTATTGCAGCCAAAAAATATTTTAAATCAAGCCCAACAAGAGTATTTGAAATTTGAAAGACCTAAACACTTGAAACTAAGACTCATCGTAGAGTATTTATGTGTTAGATGTCTTAGGCCTGAAATTACTTGAAGCTATAAGAAGTTGGTTGGAAAAAATAGTCAGTACTTGAGTGTTTGTATGGGTTAACAAAGTTAGGTGATTTGTAGCGGTAAAGAAGACAAATCATGATTGAGAGATGGATTGTAGACATTGGACATTGGATAAAATAAGAGATGAAATGTAGGTAGAATTAGAGAGAGAATAGTAAGAGAGTAAAGTGGTTAAAAGGTGAGTTTAAAGAATAGATGATGTGTAGGAGACAGAATAAAAAGAACCCTGGTGAAAGGGTAGCTCTGTCAATGTGTTAGATTTGTGTGTTTTGGGGTTGTTTTTTCATTATTTAATAAACTATAAATTATAAATTTATAGTTTATTTAATTAAATTAATCGTAGTTAATTTAATTATTATTTTCGATCTTATTGATCGATTGATCTTATGGCATTCAAGCCTTTATTTTTGGCGGGGTTTAATTCCCGCTGTGAGTTTTGAAAGGTTTTTGAAAAGTTTTTTATTATCATTTTTAAATGAATTTAAAAGTGAATTTATTTCTAGTTTGCGTTTTGCAAGTGGTTTTTAATTGTCTGTCTGTAACTTGCTACTTTTGAATGGTCTTATTTGTTGGTCTACTTCGATTTCTAAGTGTACGAAAAAATTCAGGGATCAATCGGGCGCCAATGGCTTTCTATATCCTCTTAGCTCTCTCGTGGAGCGCCACGTTGATCGGAGATAATCCAACCGAGTCGTGGAGCTCCCTCTGTCGTTTACGTTATCTTCTTCGGGTGTTTGTAATTAGCAGCACAGCTATATTCTGGATGACTTGTAGTTTCGCAATGTGGGTCTTGGCGCTCGCGTTCAACGGCACCGGGGGGTACAATAGTCTCGAGCGAATGTACGCATTGAATATCTTGAGTTTATTTGAGCGCGTTAGGTCACAGAACCTATAAAACTCCCTCAAATCTCTCTTGCTATTCGCGACTGTCCGCCCGATATGACTCTTGTATCCCCCTGTGGTGATTTTGAGCCCCAGAACCGTCCCTTCCGGGCAATAGGGGATTCTCTTCCCCTCTACCCGTATATCGTTGAAGGTCTTGCGAAACATGGGAATTATTTTGAATTTTGGGGCATTGGTTGATATCTTCCATTTCCTCTCGTAAGAGTTGATGTTAAATATCTCCCTAGCCGTATTTCTCGCCATAAATCCCCTGTGAACGTAAGCGGCGGTACAAATTTGCGATATATCGTCAGCGAACTGGACGTATATCGTACCTTCGGAGAGAGGTTGTGGTAAGTCACGTGTATAAATGTTGTATAAAAAGGGACTGAGACAGCCCCCTTGGGGGACCCCTGATTCGAGCTTGAATTCGGGGCCTTTGTGTTCTCTGATTTGTATATATGCTCTCCTCTCCATCATGTAATCGCATAGAATCCTCTCAATAATGGGGTCGAGGCCTACTTGCAGGATCTTAAATTGAAGGCCTCTCTTCCAAACCTTATCAAAAGCTTTTTTTAACATCACGGATCACCAGGTCAGCATGCCTTTTGCTTGCCTTGATGTTTGCAACTTTTTCCGTAATAACGGCTAGTGTCGTGTCAGTCCCTCTTTTCTTTCTGAAGCCGTGTTGCTGCTCGTTATGCAAGTTGGCTTCGTCGAGAAAAGAGTTGACCCTATTTGTCAATATCTTCTCGAAGACTTTGCCAGCAAATTCTGAAAGAGATATCAGCCGGAAGCTGGCAGGGCAGTCCGGGGGCTTTTCCGATTTGGGAATGAAGATCATCTTGGCTACTTTCCACTGATCGGGAAAGTAGCCCGTGTTCAGAGCGGCATTCATGATGTTAAGAAACCCAATCAGAACATTAGGCGGGGCCTTGATGAAATTCTCCCTGGTCAGCACCGTGGTACCCGGTGCTCTTTGACGAAAGGATTTTAGTGCAACGGAGAGCTCTTGGGCAGTTATTTTACTCCCATAGCCCTCCATGACTTTTTCATGCGACACACAATGATGAGGGGAGGTTTTATGTATTTTTGTGTTTAGCTGTTGGATAATGTCATTTTCGAAATCGATGTCATAATTGTCATTTTCTTCGGGGATAATTTTAAAGATTGAAGATCAGAAAATCCTAAACATTTCCTCAATCTCTTTAGTCTCGTCAATTTCTTTATCGTCATGTTTGAGTGTAATTTTCTTCTGTGGGGGTTGTCCTTTTAATCGTTTATAAGTCTGCCAAAATGTGCGTGAGTCTCTTTCTATGTCGAGTCCTTCAATCAGTCTGTCCCATATCTGTATTTGTTGGTCCGTAATTAGAGTCTGGAGTTCGTCTTTTATCTGTCTTATTCGTCTATGGGCATTGTGGTTGGGGCCTATCAGCGCTACTACATTGGACAGGTCCTTATATTCTTGGGTCAGGGCTTTCATGGGAAGGGTCCAAATAGGAGCTGGAAGGGTTTTATATTTGATACGGGGAATGCTATTTTCATCTGCTTTAATTAGGAGGTCGGGTAAAGGGTCTGGGATATAATTTAGAAGGTAATTTTTGTAGCTTTCCTAGTTCGCCTGCTTATAGCTTCTGCGTTCTGGGATTGCAACTTAAATTGGATTTACGCTAATTGTGATTTTAATAGCCTGGTGGTCGCTCGGAATAATGGGGCCTGGTTCAATGTAGTAGTTGTACGGAAACGTGATACTGGATAAAACAATATCAGGTTTTGTTGCTGCATTTCCTGTAATCTATGTCGGGAATTCTGGTCCGATTCTAGTCACGTATTTTCTGTTATGTATGACTTCGATGTTTCTACCTGCATTGTTGTAGGAGGTATACCCTGATGGTGCACATCTTGCATTAAGATCTCCAGCAAAGATTACTCTTTTCTTATGGCTGAAGATCTGTAGAAGGTTGTGCAAGGGTACATAGCCGCGTCCTGGGGGATGATACCCCGTGGCCAAGACCAGACCCCGCAGGGTAGTGCCTACCTCAATGGCAAGGTAAGATTCATCTAAGTCGGGTAGTTTTTTTGTATTTAAGTCCTTTTTTGGCGGCTATTGCGCAGCCGTCATACCGTTTCTGGCTATAATTTTTGCTAATGACGTCGTATTGAAATATTTTTAATTCTTTTTGTGTGGTCATTCCGTGTTCGTTTATAAGTATAATTTCAGGGTCGCTTTGTCGCAGAATGTTGCCATAGATGGAACCTCTACCGCCCACCCATCGACATTCATTTTTATGATCGTAAGTCTATTGGTCATTTTGAGTAATGTAGGTTCTTTTAGTGTGTGGGATTAAAGTAGACGCATATTCGCGATCTACTTTAGCCCCATGTGGTGTACTGGGCGGGGTGCGCTCCCTGCCGTTTCTTTTCTTTCGAAATTCGGTGTCGGTTATTGTGTGAAAACAGTCCGTGGTCAATTTTACCTTATTTTGTGCGAGGGCCTCCTCAACCTGTCGCTCCGGAACATAGTCTGAGCATTCCCACTTGTAACATCCAGTCCTAAGACCTTCCGATACTTCACGGGAGTCAATCTCAGCTGGGAACAGAGTCGATTCAGGGGCGTACAATTTTAGGTTGAAGCCTCTCGAATGGTATTTGAGCTGGTGTTCCCTCCCCTGTGATGAGCAGGTAGACGTGGGCCACGAGTTTTGGAGATTTTCCTCGACCTAGGAGACTTGATCTCCTTGGGTTGGACTGACTCCTTTGTTGGTGTGGGGGGGGGGTGTTTTTTTTTTACAGGTGTGGATTTTTTTGGAGTGAGTGGCGCTTGTTTTTGTCTTTGTGCTTCTTTTGGTTTGTTAAGTCAGAGGTCACGTGAGATGGCCTAGTTTGGGGTTGGCACTTGTCTTGGCACTGAGGAGCTACGGTTATACGCATAACCTCCTCTGAAGGAGGGTTATCGGGGAACCACATCCCCGCAAGCCCGTTCTTTACGAGTATGCAGTTGACTTCGGTAGCAAAGGTACCAGGGCTTGTAATGTTCGCAATGTGTGCATAATAAATGCAACACATTATCTTGGTGGAGTGCTCATTTTCAATGTGTAGATATGTATTCTGGCTGTTAGACTCGGCGATGGCGGCTTTGGCAACTTTAGCGTAGGTTGAATTTGCTTTCATCTCCTGTGTCTCACATTAGTATTTGCTTTGATTGCTAATCTCCTGCTTTTTGATTGGACATGCCCTAGACAAGATCCGGTGCGGGCCTTCGCAATTCAAGCAATTGGTGGTGGTATTCTTGCAATCGCGCCCAAAATTGTCGTGACCGGCGGAGATGGAGCATAACTTAAGGTCTTTGTTTTCAAGGCAGTTGGAAGTGGTATGTTTGTTGTATTTTCATCACCTAAAGCACATCTGCAAATCAAAAAACTACTCACGTTCCATCTGTTCTGGGCAAACTCTCACGTAAAAAAGAAGCAATCCGTTGTCCTTAGCCTTTTGAGCCATAGCCAAGGCTTCAAAAACAACCTTAAACACGTGCGTCTAAGTTTTAAATTTGATGACCTCAGCTACCTTTGCCCATTCGTGGTTCCTTTCGATTTCCTGTTTCATTGAGTCCGATGAGTGGCTCCCAACCCAGGGGTCGAGGCGCCTGCAGATTAAACTGCGGTGAGTCCTTATTTGTGGCGGTGTGGCTTAAGGCATTCAACAGCTTTCCCGAAGGTCAAGGCTTCGCAGTCGGCCTCTTTCGCGCAGATAGCTGAGTATCCATTATTAAGGTGAATGAGTCTAACAAGGGCAATGCGTAGGGTTCCATATACTTGTTCGAAAACTTTTTCACAGTCAGGTTTCGGGCCCTCCGGGAGGACCCGAAGAGTAATTCGCAAGGTTTCCCTCATCTCACCTGCATCATATGATGCGTTATGGTATGTATGTGTAGATGTGTGTTCACTTAAGGTTTTTTATAGAAGGAAAGGGGTGAGAGAGAAAAGGGGGGCAATTTCCAATAAAAAAATAATTTTACCTTAGAAAAAACTTCCTTCAGGCTAGCGTGTGGACCAGGGGAGGCTTCGGTCTCCGTTTCCACGAAGGAGTGAAGATTTCTCCCGTAGCCGTAAAAAATCTCCAGCCAGTGGTCCACTTTTCGAGTGCGTATCCCGCTTTTTCACTATCCCGAAATTAGTTCAAAACTCAAAGCGAGTATCACAATCACTTTCAAAATTTTGCTCTATAAATTCCGATGTGGTCACAGCGAGTACAGACTTGCTAAGGCAACCAGAGCAGTCGAGAGATGGATTGTGTTGCTTAATATAGCGATTTATATTCTTTCCCACTGCTAATAACCTTACTGTTTCGACTAATCCAACCACCCAAGTGCTCACTACTTATCCCAACCCACTTCACTTCTTGCCCATTCCTTCTGTCTATATTCAGTGTCGTCTCGTCTTGTATCTTCTGTGTTAGGTCAGGTGAGCCATTTTGTGGTGCCTCATTTCAAATTGTGATTTTTTTCTCATTCGCATTTAACCCATCTTCTCTTATTAACAATAATGTGTATTTTGCTAATATGTTTGAATATTTTATTAATATGATTAAATTATTTATTATTTTACTAAATGATGGGTAATTAATAAAACAGTTTTCTAAAATCACAATTTAACCGATATTTCTTTTGTGTCAGCTTATGTTTATAATTAGTGTGCATTCAATATCGTTCTAAATAGGTAAGATGACTAAAACTAAAGAAATTAAAAAATCACGGTGAACACAAATCCTACTTCTCTATACTTTCAAATCAGTATAAAACGATATCAAGAAACCAAAACATTTATAACAAAGGAGAGAAGTGTCTATAAACGTCTAACAACACCTAGAGAAGACATCTATCACTCAGACTTCACTACTAACTAACAGAAAATATCTTCTGAAGTTGTTGGAGAGATCAATGAAGTACACGTAAAGTTCAGGGGTTCAAAGGAATCAAAGCGAGAAAGAATTCTTGGCTATATCATGTCAAAAGAAAAAACCCAACCCATCTTCAGTGTGTAAAAGCTTACCAAAATTGGACTCGGAATACAATAGTATGTAAGAAAGACTATTATAATTTTAGTCGCGTGCACTCGAATTCATAAGTTACTATGTCGGTCAGAGGGTAACCACTTTACTTTTCAATGAGTTTTGGAAAGTTTTGAAGATTGTAAGGTCAGATGATATGTTTGTTAATTGCTAATACGTTTGTTATTTTTTTGTTTTCAAAATAATTGAAATAATTGAGAGCACGTGACCAAGGTCTGTTGACCTCGTGCTTCACATGTAATTTATGTAATTCCATTTTAATATATCTTGGAAGAAAATTATTTACAAATTTAACTTTTTTATAACAAATTTGCCACTTTTCACTACTTCTGTGGTTACCTTTATGAAAAGAAGAGTTGAAAAGGCATTTCATCCTGTTTGTCGGGTACTAACTGAGAAGTATGTGTGTGGTTCTATTATGGTATGGGGCTGCATTTCTCCATCAGGGCCATGGGAGGTGTTTTTATGCCAAGGTAGAATGAACTCTACAACTTATACAACCACTTAATCGGAAGTTTTAGAGTCATCTATCCAGAAAATGTATCCCACA
Source organism: Ceratothoa steindachneri (assembly GCA_963969495.1). Classification (NCBI taxonomy): domain Eukaryota; kingdom Metazoa; phylum Arthropoda; class Malacostraca; order Isopoda; family Cymothoidae; genus Ceratothoa; species Ceratothoa steindachneri. Next base: position 125,469,196 of record OZ018319.1, on the reverse strand, counting down.
ACTCCAAGAAATGAAGTTATATTTCAACAGGAAAATACCTATGCCACATATCCAACCACGCCAAGAATTTGTTTGGAGAAAGAGGCTTCTGAGAGATTTTGGTCATTAATTTCTCCAGGCGGACAGTATCGCTTCGGCTGGAAGGAGACAATCTCCACGCTTGGACACTGGGAGGATGCCCTTTATCAGTACGAAAAACAAGAAGACTTGTCTTGCATTTCCCTCTGAGCACGATACATTGATGGATGACTAACGGAGCCAAGTCGACTTCGGTGATGAATCTAATTTTAATTCATTCGGATCCATGGGTGAGAGGTTCATTCATCACAGAACAGGCGAAGGATTGTATGTCAATTGCACCAAAAGTGGCGAGAAGTTTTACAAAGGAAGTCTCATGGTTTGGGGCATGATGTACTTTCAAGACACTGGGCGACTTGTGCGGTTACGGTGCACAAAGATGCACTTGTTTTCAAGGAATTGCTGCGATAGTATTATTTTCCCCATTTGCGAGCAGCTGAAGCACAATCTGCTAATTTATAACTGTTATAAACTGTCTGGCATAGAGTTCTGAACTAAATCACATTGAAAGTGTTAGGAAGACACACGGAGAGATGTCTAAAGCAAAGAATCCTTAAGAAAAGTTCAAAAACTCTAGGAGATTCTTCACGATGAAAGGAGCAGGATTACTGAGAACGGGTTTCAGCAATAGGTTCGTTTCAGATGCAGGAATGTCAATGTATCATCAAGAATCAAGGCCTCCACACTAAATACTAATTCTTTATAATAAAATGTAAAAATGTTTGCCACTGACAATTTGATTTTTATATCCCCAAATGTTTTTTTCCGTTGAAATTCGGATCATTTTGACACTTTAATTGTTCTAGTAAATTGCGTATATTTGAAATACCTTTATTCTTTCCAATTTGCAAGACCTTTACTTATACTTTGCTGATACGTGAAGGTTATCGTACGCCAATTATTGAAACCTTGAATTTTCTCTGGCAAATGGCAAAGGTTATGGAAAATATTGTGCTTGAAATAGAGGCGTTCTGAATTTCTGCACGCAATTAAATATACAGGGTGCCCCCCTTTCCCAAGTTGAACCTTTTTTGAGAAGCAATATCTCAATAACCAATGCAGCTAGGGACATGAAGTAAAAACAAATGAAAGATGAATCCCTTATCTATTAATATGTACTTATGAATAATGTAAAAAAAACATGTTTTTTATTTTATGAGTTTTAACCTTCAAAAAATTTCAAAGTTTTAAAATATATTTAAATTTTAATGAATGGTTCAATATGGCCTCCTCTATGGTCAACCACAGCGTGCAATGTTGACACCAATGTTGCCGTTGCTCCTAAATTTTGCTCTTTCTTTCCTCTTCCTAGCGGATCAATAATAAAAAAAATTACATTATTTTTTAAATGATAATTGACTCATTAAATTACTTTGAGACGATTTTTACAGAGAATAATTAATTATAGAAAAAGGATTCATCTTTCATTTGCTTTTATTTCAAGTTCTTAGCTGCAATAGTGATTGAGATATTGCTTCTCAAAAAGATCCAATCTTTTTGGGAGGCCACCCTCTCTCTCTCTCCCTCCCTCTCTCTCTCTCACTCTCTCTTTCTACATATATATATGATAAAAATTAATGCAATATCACAAGAAAAGATGAGGAATTAAACCACATTCTCCGAAGACAATTTAATTCAGAACAGTTTCGGTGTATCTCACACCCTTTTTCAACTGACACTGGATAGAAAATATAAGAAAAGTGCATATACGCATAACACAAGGTCAGATGGTGAAAGATCCCCTTTTTTTCCCCAATTCCCTACTTGTGGCTAATCTGGGAAGGGGGGGGGGGTCTAAACATATTGAAGGGCTGACATTTTACTATTTTGTTTATATGCTTTCTTATTACAGGATTAAAAGAAAATTGACCCTCAGATAGATTTAAATTAGGAACTGACGATATCAAGCTCGATTCTACGATTCTTCTCTTAACATAGTTAGCCGTTTTAAATAACATTTTACTTCCATTGAAATCGATCGTATGATTCTTGTCTCTAACATGGCAAAATATTTCACTGCTTTCGCTGCCCACTCTAATATCTCTTTTGTGTTCATACAATCTCCTGTCTAGATTTCTCCCCGTTTTCCCTATATAAACTTTATGGCAATCGTTGCATGGTATTGCATATACTCCTATGTTATGATGTTCTTTGGGTTTCCTGGCCATCATCAATTGGTTTAAGGAATTATTATATTTAAAGGCTAGATTAATACCCGCTTTTCCAAATATGTCCTGTAAACTATTTAATTTATTATTAAATGGCAATGTTATACATTTGTTGAAGTCATTAGTGCGGGAAGGCTTATTACCATAGAATGTTTTCCTAGCTGCAAAATGGGCAGACGATATGAACCAATCGGGGTAATACAAATTAGAAAAAATGGTCCTGATAATGACAATTTCTTCATCTAAATAGGAAGGATGACATATTTTGTATGCTCTAAGGAAAAGGTTAGAAATTACCGATTTTTTAACAGTATTATCGTGAAACGAAAAATAATGTATATAGGCATTCAAGTGGGTTGGTTTCCTATACACGTCAAGTTTTAATTCATGGTGATCTTTATTAATGAGGACATCTAAAAAGGGTAGTCTATTATCATATTCCCATTCATATTTAAATTTGATGGAGACATGCAAATTATTCAAATTATTAAAAAAGGTATCAAAATCATGGCCATTAGGCCATACAGAAAATACATCGTCAATGTACCTTAACCATATAAAGTTAGGGGGAGAAATTGTGGGAAGGAGTTCAGTCTAAAAATAATCCATGAAGAGACATGCCAATATCGGGGATAAACTATTTCCCATGCTAAGGCCAAATATTCGTCTATAAAAGTCATTATTTACTCGAAACACATTGTCAGAGAGACATAATTCAACTAGATCGATAAATTTACTCGTAGAAATGGGAAGATCCAAATTAAGTCTAGGCATGATTTTCCGCAGAAGGCCCATGGTTTGGTCAACCGGAACTTTAGTAAACAAAGAGTTTACATCAAAGCTCACAAGTTTTCCATCCGGTAATTGTAGATGGTTGAGGCAATCAACGAAATCTTGAGTGTTCATGATGTGTGCAGATGAGATTCTTCCAACTGCTAGAGATAAATGCTTGGCAAGCCATTTGGAGAGCTTATAAGTGGGAGAATTAATATTGGAAATGATTGCATTCCTAGATTGAACAGTAGGCCACATACTCAATTTCATGAAAATTGATCGATATTTACTGGTCACTATATGGATCTTAACTTATTAGTCTGCTGGTAAATTAATTTTGGGGATAGAAATGAACAGTCTTTGCAAATACTAGTTTATTTGAAACAGATCTTGGTGTTGAAAAACAATCTTTTTAAAAATATTTATATTAAAGTGAAAAGAAAATAGTTAAATGGCAAATGATTTCTTTTTGACACAAATTATAACTAAAATTGCTGATTAAACATTGATCCTTTTGAGCATGAGGGAAAATTTCTGTGATGTTTTGCCACAAGTCTGAGAAGCAACTGTTTCTCTTCTTCATCTTTTTTTTAGACATGTATTATACGATTTGATAAGTGCAATACCTCTTTCTGCTGGATCGTTAACAACCATTAAGTTAATCGCTCGACGTTGAAATTCTTGAAATCACTTATTCTCTTCCCAAGAACTTGGGTTAGTCTTCAGGAATGTATCCTCTGCAAACTTGTATCCATCTTTCATTAAGAGAATGAAGATTAGCTTAGTTTTTTGAGTTACCAGTTCATGCAAGTGCAAATCTTCGATGTTTTTTGTAAGATTCAATCGGCGAACAACTTTGGTGTTTTCCTTACGTTGGAGATTGGAGACCATCTTCTGTTTGGTCTCAGCATTAATTCTATGATCGAAAATTGAAAGACCAACAAGATGTTCTACAAGATACCAAAGGTGTCTGTGAAAGGTTGTGGTTGCTTCTGTAGATATTGTCTGATTTGGGTACTTTTGCAAAGTTTTAAGAATCAGAATGTCATATAAAGGAGCATTAATTCCAAAATGGGCTTCATTCCAAAAACGTGAGTAGACCAAAGCAATAAAAAGAGAGCACTCTGTAATATTGGCTCTTTCACGTTCCGTTAGTATCAGTTGATGCTTAAACAAGTATAAAAATCAGGACTTATATAGCCTTAGCCATCCAGCGTGCATGATAAGTGGCTCCTGGGGCTCTTAATGTAACTTCTGTTTTATCAATGCCCCCAAGAAAGATGAGACTGAGTCGCAGCAATTCTTCATAATCGTCACGCAACTGACGAGATTTCAAAGCTTCCTGAAAATATGGGACCATTTCTCCTCGAAGATTATGCATTACTGGATTGACGAATAAACTGCCTTTCGCCTCTAAAAAAGAATCCTTTTTGAGTGACGACCATTGTTCTTAAAAACGTTCAAATAGACTCCTCTTTGGACCACTCGTAGGCTAAAGTAAAATATTTCAAGCACATGACAACATAGTTTCGAAAATATGATGACGGCACGCAATCCACACAAGCTCCCTTCCTAATACTTTCTCAATATTAGTACAGGCTCCTTTTTTTAGGCCTGCACTTGATGCGGTCGTGTCAAATACAAGGCCTTGAACTTCTTCACGAAGATTCCAGTCATTAATTGATGAAATACATGCCATAGCCTGTTCTTCTCCTGTTGCTCGTGATATTTTTGGAACACTAAGAAGTTTTTCCATTCCATTTACAGAAACTATTATTGCAATTCGTTCTACTGTTTCCTTTTCCCCATCAATAGCAGTAGTAGTTTTCAATCCAAGTGAAGAAGGATCGGTCTTTCAACAGACAACAAAGTTTGTCTTCATTGTATGTTGCCTCTCTTACTTGCTTTCCGGAACGTCGTATAGAACTCTTGAAGAGTGTCATAGCTGCAATATCCTGACCAAGGCTTGTGCTATTGATCCAGCAACCATTGTTGCTTTTATATCCGTAATATTTGCACGATCAAGAACAGCAGCCACACCTGAAGTTGTAAAGATATTTTTTTTAATTTGAAGGACTACATTGTGCATTCTTTTTTCTAGTTGAAGAAGGTGGACAAAACTCTTTGCCTGCCGCAATTAAACTTTTTCCTTCAGATGATGATGACTCGAAATCTGCATGAGCAGCAGCCTCTGCTTGATTTTTAGAAGTATATTCTTTTTCTTTGTGTTGTAAAGCCTTCTCATGTTGATATATTTTGCGGGATTCCTTGCCTGAAGTAATCTTATTACGGCAAGACATACTGCAGGAAAAAATGTTCTCTCTCTGCATCAACAGAAATTGGTGATCTTCTTCATTTTTTACCACATTTAAAGCATTTTTTGAGGCTATGTCAAAAGGTTTTGAAAGAGTAGATTCGAAACTACGCTCATTCATTCTACATGAGTACAGTTCTGTTTTGCGGTTCTTCTTCAAAAAAAGGTATTCTTCATACAACCTTGAGAGTTTCCTAACGCAAGAGTCTATTCGCTCTGTGGGAATTCGGGCTCTTTCCCATACTTTTAAGACTTTTTTGCAAGCGAGGTTGTAACTTTGTGTCAAAGTCATTGACTCCACTTGATGGTGGTACTGAACAACACGAAGCACATCACATCTCCACATCTCTCCTTTAAAGGGAAGGCCTTTCTCGACAACCTAATTCAAGATGTCGTGGAACGCACCCAAAGAAGCGTTCGAAACAGAGCGAAAGCGGACGTGCGCCAGCACGCCCGTGTCACTCCTGGAACGACCTTCTCGGAGGTCGTCAAAAAGGGTGTGACCACAAAAACAGAGAAGCCGGAAAACGGAAGAGCGTAGGGAGTCCTACACTAGGGGACTCCCTCAAAGTTCTTCTGTTCAATGCGAGGTCAATCAGGAATAAGTTTCTTGAGCTCCGTGGCCTCGTAGTAACAGAGGAACCTGAGATGGTGGCCATAACGGAGTCGTGGATAAAAACCTCAAGCCGAGATTTTGAAGTTTAATTCACGATTCCCGGTTACCAGCTCTTCCTGAAAGATAGGTCAGACAGAGAGGGTGGCGGTGTGATGTTGTATGTCAAGGATACTCTCAACTCTATGGATTGCAACATCGTATCCGACCATGAACTACTAGGTGTTGACCTAGAGATAGGTCCTGCCAAATACAGGACCCTGGTGCTTTATAGCCTTCCTCCCCAACTCGTGGAAAAGGACAGAGATCTGTACTAGCTACTAGGAGAACTTGTCGAAGACAGAGTGTGTATCGTCATGGGTAATTTCAACACACAAGTTGACTGGGAAACCAGAGAACCCTGTAGCGAGAACGCACTACTCCTGGAGTTCGTGAACAACGAGTTCCTGACTCAATGGGTGAGAGAGCCAACGAGAGGAAACAATATCCTCGACTGGGTTTTCACCTCTGAGGATGACATCGTTGAGGACCTCTCTGTTGGCAAAGAGCTCGGTGGCAGTGGCCAGCGACTAATTAGATTTGTAGTCAAAGTCCTGAAGGCAGGGCCTGCAACTAGTAAATCGAGGAAACTCGATTTGAAAGGAGAAGACTTTGCAGGTCTTCGTGCTGGACTGACTGACGCGAGGCTAGAAGTGTGCTATGTTGTTGAAGACTCGTGAAACAGTTTCAAAACCACATTCATGAGTCTTCAATCGCGTTTCATCCCTCTGAAATGTCCCCGTCGGTCTTCTGTTCAACCAAAGTGGTTTAATCGAGAAATCGGCCAACTTCTTAGGAAGAAGAGAACTGTGTACCGGCAATCGAAGATCTCGGGTGACTTTGACGAATACTGGAGGCTAGCCAGGAGAGTGAAGTCCAGCATAAGGGCGGCTAAGTGGTCTGAGGAACTCCGAGTGGCGAGACTCTGTAAAGAGAATCCCAAGGAGTTTTTTGGATATGTGAACAGCCGTAAACCAATCCGTCGAACGATTGGCCCTTTGAGAAATGAGGAAGGGGCATTAAAGCACTTAGATGCAGAAAATGTTAACCTCCTCAACGACTACTTCTCTTTAGTGTTTACTGAAGAGTGTGGTCCCATCCCCCAGCCAATTGATTCCTACTCGGGGGAAAAGCTGGAGGATATGGACTTCACCGAAGGGCAAATAAAAAAGTATATCAGTGACTTAATGACGAATAAGTCACCTGGCCCAGATGGGTTTCTACCTAAAGTGTTAAAAGAAGTGCGTGATCAAGTTTCACGACACGTGAGCGCAATCTTTAACATGTCAATCCGGACCGAATGCGTTCCTAGAGACTGGCGTAAAGCGGAGGTGACTCCTATCTTCAAGAAAGGAGACCGAAGCCAACCGTCAAACTACCGACCTATCAGTCTGACTTCGATAGTCGGTAAACTCATGGAAAGCATCATGGTGGACAAAATGACGTCGTATTTAGAGTCAAACCTGCTACTGAGGAGTTCCCAGCACGGCTTCCAAAGGCAACGGTCATGCCTGACGAACCTTGTGGAATTCTTCCACTTCGTGTTCAGTGAGCACGATCGGGACAAGGCAGTGGATGTGGTGTACTTAGACTTTCAGAAAGCCTTTGATAAGGTACCACACGCCGCCTTCTCCGGAAAGTGCGAGCGCGACGCATAGACGGAAAAGTAGCCGGCTGGATCGAGAACTGGCTAAGTGGCAGATGGCAACGGGTGGTGGTGAATGGACAGGCTTCTAAGTGGGTGCCCGTTACTAGCGGGGTGCCTCAAGTTTCTGTCCTGGGACCACTACTATTCATCATCTACGTCAACGACATGGACGGTGACATGGTTGCCAAGATTTCCGAATTTGCCGACGATACCAAGCTTGGTATGAACGTTGCAAAGGATGGAAATACTACTCGCCTACAGGAAGATCTTGTGAAGATTGGGGAGTGGTTGGACACGTGGCAAATGCCTTTTAACGTGAACAAATGCAAAGTGATGCATATCGGACACAGAAACCCCCAATCTCAGTATATCCTCAAGGGCACTGCTCTTGAATCGAGTGACACGGAAGAGGACTTGGGTGTAACTATCACTAGCGACCTCAAGTTCTCGAAACAGTGCATCGAGGCAGAGAAGAAAGCCCAAAGGATGTTAGGCTAAATAAAGCGCCAGTTTGGATACCGTAACAAAGAGATAGTACTTTGTCTGTACAACTCCCTCGTTTGGCCGCACCTGGAGTATGCCGTACAATTTTGGAGTCCTTCGTTTCGAAAGGACATCGCAAGGTTGGAGCGCGTACAAGCCACGGCAACCAAACTGATTCCCTCTATCCGACATAAAAGTTATGAGGATAGACTAAAGGAATTAGATGTGTTCTCGCTGGAAACCCGTAGACTGCGTGGTCAGCTCATCGAAGTTTTCAAAATACTTCGAGGATTCGACAATGTTGACTACCGGGATATTTTCACACTCAGTGAGAAGAGAACGCGCAATCACAGCTTCAAACTTGAACTGAAGCGTTACAACCGCAATCTGTGTGGAAATTTTTTCACCTACAGTATCTGCGGTAACTGGAACGCACTTCCAGTGGAAGTTGTCAACAGTGAATCTGTTGACCAGTTTAAGTCAAGACTAGACAAAGTCTTGAAAAGTGGCCGTTTAGGGACACAAAACAATTGAGCAGCCATGTGCTCGCTCGATTGCTAGTCCAAAGGTACCCTCTTTGAATGGACCGTAAGGTCTCCTAGGGTACCTTCTTTCCTTGTAACTCCTTGTAACTAGTAGGATGTTCTAAAAGCCAGACTGCCGCAGATGAACGAGTACTTCTAGCTATAATCTAAAACAACAGAAATAAAAAATTATTTTAACTGAGTGAGCTCATGGTTCCCCTCCATTTAGTTATACTTAGAAGATATTTTTTTATACTCTAAAATATCTAAATATTCAATATTCATGAAAGAATAAGCTTTCATTTGACATAAATAAATAGGTTCCTGTGTTTGTGAAAAATTACGGCAGTTATGTTTAATTAATATATATATATATATATATATATATATATATATATATATATATATATATATATATATATATATAATTATATATATATTGTAATTTAAAATATGAACATAAAGTGTGTTAACATATAATTCTAATATTCTTTAACTAAGTCTGATATTGATAAAAAACTGCAAATTATCTATGCACTGAATAAACAAAGGATATTACTTGCCTAAATAATTTTATATATATATATATATATATATATATATATGCTTGCATAAAGCAGTACTTGTATTCACTTGTATTACGTCAACTGTTAAACTTCAAACTACAAATGAACAATTAATCAATCCTCGCTGACTTATATAGGAAATGGTGCGATTGCATCACCATTTGAAACGAGGGGGCGTTATTGCGTCATCACTTTACAAATGGTCTCAGAAATCAAAAAGCTGTAACAACAATTATTATTGCATCATGCGCCGAGTATGTGAATGTCATTCCACCTTTCAGATAATGAAATATCTTGATGTTTTGCGAATTATTGTAATTCATAAGGAATGAGTTATCAATGACAAATATGTGATAGTGTATAAGTAACAACCAATAAAGCCTACTATTAAACAGTTCCAATATTTTGACTGAAATTTAAAAATATGGAGACACATACTCGTAGCGACCTCTAAATATTCACCAATTTAGTCAATATTTTGCATCAGCTTTTTTAACTCTTATAGCATAATTTTAGCCATGTGGAAAACATTTCCAACTAATTTCAATTTTTTGCATATATTTTGGGATCACCCTAATATATATATATATATATATATATATATATATATATATATATATATATATATATATATATATATATATATATATATATATATATATATATATATATATATATATATATATATATATATATCTATATATATATATATATATATCTATATATATATATATATATATATATATATATATATATATATATATATATATATATATATATATATATATATATATATATATATATATATATATATATATATATATATATATATATATATATATATATATATATATATATATATATATATATATATATATATATATATATATATATATATATATATATATATATATATATGCAGATACACACACAAAGGAAAAATGAAAAACGATTCTGAGGCTTTCGTCTCTATTCTTGAAGACCCTTTTGAAGGAATTAACTGGAGGCTGGACATACATTGCTTTAAATAATTGAAGGGGGGATTAGATTACCCACTTTTGAACCTTAATTAAGGGGTACAAAATCCTGAAACAACTTTATTTGAGATTTTATGTGTGTAGTGATAATGGGGTCTAGCATGAACAAACCAGGGCTAAGGTTGAAATTTGGAACGCGGTAATGGAGATACATTTTAATATATTTCCGAAATATAATTATTGCATTTTATGACTGGTTTAGCACTGTTCCAGTTATGGACAAACCGGGAAAGAACTAGATTTCCGGGTTAAGCAACATCAAGCTAATGTACGTAATCACAGTGAACAATCTGCGCTTTTTCTACATATGTACAATCTTAACCATATCATTAACTGGAACATCGCGAATAGCAAGAGAGATTTGAGGGAATTTTATAGGTTCTGTGACCTAAATTCCTCAAATAAACTCAAGTTATTCAATGCATGTATTCGCTCGAGACTCCTGTATCCCCTGGTGCCGCTGAACGCGAGCGCCAAGACCCACATTGCGAAACTACAAGTCATCCTGAATAAAGCGGTGCTTATCATCCCAAACACCCGAAGAAGAGAATACAAACGACAGAGGAAGCTCCGCGACTCGGTTCGATTATCTCTGATCAACGTGGCGCTACAGGAGAGAACTAAGATGATCTGGCCAGCCATTGGCACCCTCTTGACCCCTGAGTTCTCTCGTACACACCTAGACATTGAGGTCGACCGAGAAATATGACCATTTAAAACAGTAAGATACAGTCTGACGGCGACGTGACTCCAAAATACACATGAAAAAATCGACAGAACACAAAAAAAAACGACTAGTGTAATGCTCAGGTTTCTTTAGTAGAAATTCATAAACCATCACTAAGATTTACCCCCTTTTTTAAACTTTGCAAAAATTAAAAATGTAACTAAAAAAGCTTTTTCGAAAACCTACAGCGGGAACATAAAAACCCCGCCTCAAATAAAGGCTTGAATGCCATTTAAGACCTTTAAGATCATTAAGATCTTCAAAAATATAAGAATTAAATTAACAGGTTTAATTTAGTTAAGTAAACTATAATTTTTATAGTTTATTAAAAAAAAACATCCAAAAAAACAAAACATAAACAAACAGAACTACCCTTTCACCAGGGACCTATTTATTCTGTCTCCCACACATCCTCTATTCTTTAAACTCATCCTATTTCACCACTTTCCTCTCTTACTATCTCTCTATCTCTCTCTAACTGTACCTAAATCTCACCACTTTGTATGTCCAAGGTCCAAGGTGTCATCTTTATTTGCCGGAGATTAGATTCATGAGTGAGGCACAACTCAAGCGCTGATATTTCCCATGAAATCGAAAGAAATCACAAATGGGCGGAGGGCTCTGAGGTGATCAAATTCAGAGACTACACCAATGTATTTAAGGTGATATTTCAAGATTCGGGTATGGCAAAAAAAGCAAAAGAGCTCGGTCTCCTTCTCTTTCACGTAAACTCTGTGAGAGATTCTTTGGACATATAAAAGTACCCCTCGTCAATATTATCGACATCACAAATGGCTACGTGGTAACTGCAAGTAAGGAAAAAGAAGTAGAAAAATTAGTGTTCCAGGAAGGAATAGAGACACTACAGGAAATAGGACTAACGCCCAAAATCCCGCCCCAGATAACTGCAAACAGAAGTATCATATGCCGGAAAGTCGACGTTTGGGTGGGTTCCGATGACAAAGAGGAAATGAAAGTAGAAATAGAAAAAATCATGAAAGCATAAAAATAAATGAAATAATTAGATTTGGCCACCATACATGTAACAGAAGTTCACCAGAATTTATCAGGACGGTGCTAAATTACGAGGTATCCGCAAGGGGTTAAATAAATACACACAAAAAGTATTGACAGTATTATTTACAACAAAATTAAAATGAAATAAATTAACTGTTAACAAATTATAAGAAAAGTCACAAATGCTTATCACTATCGAACGACCACAAGTCGTTTTAACCAAAAGGATATTCGCGCATACAAAAATGGGTTCTATGGATAAATTGTTTAAAGTCGAAACGACACGCGCCATTGAAGATGAAATAGGCTTTGCTACTCTAGTGACAGGTGTTCCCGGAATAACCTCCCTGTCTTACGTCTCTTACCCGAACGCCCAAAGTTACATGAATAACACTTATTACACTTAATCAATTTAAAGGGGACGTAAGAAGAAAGAGATACTCCAAAATACCTGATACCAGAGCAGTGAAGCAATAACCCACGTCGGGAACCCAGGCGAAAGAGGATCGGCGATGATGAGGGAATTCGACCCAAGTCGACAGGGGTAAATGCGATGACGATCTTCGGCGAGGAGAAAGCCACAGATAGTGATATCGTAGCGAAAGGCGACGAAACCACGGGGCACGATGATTCGAAGGCACAACGATCCGAGAGAAGGAATTCGCGATGACAGAATTCCCCAAAGAGGAGATGGCGAGGTGACTGGGGAAGAGCTTTCACGTGCCCGGTGTGAACTGCTTCCCAAAGGAGAACACTTGCAAACGTAACTGGAAGAACACAATTCGATGCAGCCAACAGAAGGGCAGCGACATTGCTGGCAGGAATCAATGGCAGAAAATCCTCGCTGTACGAAGGAATCCAGTACGAGTCTCCAAATGAACGTTAAAGTAAGTGACGGACAATGATTCAGCGGAGCAAACAGGCAGAATTCTTGCAACAGAATAACTTAGTTGAAGTTGATGTAAGAAGTAGGAAAATGTGTAGTAGGTATATAAAGATAAAAAGAGTTTTAGGTTTGCCCTGGTGTAGAGGGCTCCTCTAGAGTTTTTATGGTTTTGTCTCTTATTTTTCTTCCCTTTGTTTGTTATTATTATTTCTATATATAAATTTATATATATATATATATATATATATATATATATATATATATATATATATATATATATATATATATATATATATATATATATATATATATATATATATATATATATATATATTTTTTAACTAACATAAAGTAAATAAATAAATATATTTGATCTTTCCTCCATCGTGGCTTTCAAGCCTTTCAAGTTTCTTACTTGCTATATATTTCTTCTTATTTTATATTTCTATCTTATTATTTAATATATCTTTTGCCGGGGTTTAGGTTTTAATTTTTGATTGTCTAGGTAGGTTTTATATTGGGCACTACGCCTCTTTAACTCTTCGTTATAGTTTCTTCACTCTTTGAATTTGATGATCTTACTTCGAGGGCCTAAGTATAAATAACGACTTGGTGTTCTCGGGAGCAGTTTCTTCCACTCAGGAAGAGGGATTTTCTGGTGACACGACCCCTGACTGCTCTAGGTATGTCGATGTTGTGGTTCGTATTCGGGAGTATTTCCTCTTCTATTTTGTCCCAGGTCTTTCTCCCTAGCCTTTGGAGTTCTATATTCAGAGAGGTTAGTCCTGCTCTTGCGTGCAGGACTGTCTGCTGAACTTAGTCTGTCCTTTTGGCTCCAGCTATAAGCAGGGCTGCTTTGTTCTGCACTCTCTGCATTCGTCTGAGAGAGGTGGAACTCGCAGCCTGCATGACCACTGCCGAGTACACTAATGTTAAGCGTACTAGAGCAGTGTATAGCTTTTTTAAATTCTTGGAGCTGAGGTTTTTAAACCTGTACAGTTTACCAAGCTGTATTTTGGCTAGAAAGATTCTGTCACTAATGTGAACTTTGTACTCTTTGGAGGTAAATTGTAGACCTATGACTTTTCCTTTGTTACCATATGGGTAAACATCGCCATTTACTGTGACATCCACACGTCTTCGACGGTTAATTGGAAGGATTTGGAACTTTCGACGGTTGGTCTTGATTTTCCACTTTCGTTCATATCGATTGATGTTGTCGATTTCGATGGCTGTCTGCCTTGCTTGATATCCGGCAAGCTTGTAGTAGCTTTTTTCGATTTGCGTGATGTCATCTTCAAACTGCAGGTACATCACTTCCTCCCCTACCGGATCAGGTAAGTCCAGTGTATACAGAAGGTACAGCAGCGGACTCAGACAACCACCTTGTGGAACACCCGCCTCAAGCTGAAACTCGGGTCCTCTGTAGCCCTCAATCGAAATTCGGGCTTTTCTGCGCATAATGTAATCGCAGAAGACCCTTTCCAGGATAGGGTTCAGCTGGAGGCCTAAGATCTTGTGTTGTAAGCCTCTTAGCCAAACCTTATCGAAGGCCTTTTGCACGTCTCGCATCACCACGTCTACGTATTTCTTCTCAGCTTTACACAGGGCAAGCTTTTCGGTGAGAAGGGCAAGGGCTCTGTCCACCCCCCTTCTCTTGCGCAACCCGTGTTGCTGAGGGCTGTGGGCTTCTAGCTCGGTCAGTTTATCTTGCAACCTGCTAGCCAGAAGCTTTTCGTAAACCTTGCCTATAATCTCCAGAAGGGATATTGGCCTGTATTCCACCAGTTGATCAGGCTTCCTCCCTTTGGGTATAAAGATGATTTTAGCAATCTTTGAACCGTCTGGGAAGTAGCCCGTATTCAGGGAAGCATTGTAGATGTTCGTGATTCCCTGAATGATCTGCCGGGGGCCATGCACCAAGTTATTTCTGGTGATGCCCGTCCAGCCTGGTGCCTTCTGTTTGAAGGTTTTCATGACTGCCATGACCTCTTCAGGTGTAGTTGGTTGGCCATGGTCTGCCAAATTCCCCCCTTCGTCGACATAGGCATGTGGGAGTGTTCGATGCACATTCTGATTCAGATCTTCAATCAGTTGGCCTTCGAATTCCTGGTTGAATTCCGCATTTTCTCCTGGTGTTATCCTGAAGACCTGAAGATATTTTTCCAGAACATGCGGAATCTTTCTTCCAAAACCGCCGGGTCTTCCAAGTAGTCATCACCCTCCTTAATGCGGGTCTTTTCTCTACTTGTAAGACCTTTCAACTTGTTCACAAGTTGCAAGAACACATCGGGTCGAACCTCGCTGTCAACCTTTTCAATCAGGTTGTCTCAGACTTCAGCCTGTTGCTGGTTGATAGCCTGCTTAAGTTGTTCACTCAGGCGTCTTAGCAGCGTTGTTCTTTCCCGATTTGTACCCTCTCTCCTAGTTTCCTCATACACCTCACTTCCTCGGTCCATCTGGGTTGGGGTAGAGTTTTGTACCTTTTCAACGGCACACTCTCACGATCTGCTTCGATGATGCGGGCAGTTATCGCTTCCAGCTCCTCATCGATCCTCTCCAGACTCGCCCCGTTCAGGCCCACTGGTTCATATCTAGCAAGGATTTCCTTGTAGCGTTCCCAGTTGGCCGAAGCGTAGCTTTTTCGAAGAGAAATTGGGAGCTGAATTGGCGCGTGAGAAATGGTCGTCAAGATCGATATGTGGTCGCTGGGGACTGTCGGGCCTGGCTCACTGCGATAATTAAAAGGGAAGCCATCACTTGTCATGATTATGTCAGGTTTCGTTGCGGACCTTACGGTGAAATAGGTCGGAAAATCCGGTCCTATACGCTGAATGTTTTTCCTTCTCATAATCATTTCCAAGTTATGACCTCTTTCGTTTGTGTTTCCGTAGCCAGCTGTTCGGCATCTGGCATTGAGGTCTCCCCCAAGGAATACCATTCTGCCGTGGCCAAACAGGGTGTAAAAGTTTGATAGAGGGAGATACTTGCGTTGAGGTGGTTGGTATGCCGCCGCTACTATGAGCTTGCCTACTAAAGTATGCAGCTCTACCGCCACGAAGGATTCGTCCATATCCGTAAGGCGTTTGAACGATAGGTTCCTTCTGACGGCAATGGCAGCACCGTCATACCTCTCCTGAGAATGTTTTTTTTTATATCACTTTGTAGCCTGGTATCTTCAACTGCTTATTGGTCGTATCGATATCATGCTCCGTAATCAGTATGATCTCGGGATCTAGCACACGGAATATGTTGCCGTACGCCGTGGCTTTCCCATCCCATCCATTACTGTTGAGCGTTAAGATCTTTAACCTGTTGTTTTGGTTTTCCATTCTCTGTTCTGGCTTGTGTGGATGTCCTAGTGTTTACGGGTAGTTGATTTCCTTTTCCCGTTTCTTCTCTTTTTGAATTCTGTTGGGGACAGTTCAACGAAGGTTTGACAGTGGGAGGCGATACTTTGGTTATGCAAAGCTTCCTCCACCGTTTCTTCGTCGCATTGGGCATCGAAGTCCCATTTGTAAAACTTCTTCTTGATCCCCACACAGATTTTGTTCTTGTCCCAGTCCTTCGGGAAGGGGAATTGTTACGAGGCGTATAATATAGGTTGATCCTGTCGGCGTGAATTTTCTTATTCTTCGCCTGCTTTACCTATTTGGACTTCGCTCCGCATACGGAGCCCTCTGAATCCAAGGAGTCCGTGGTGTCGTTTTCTCCGACTCTTTCGTTTTTTCCGCACACTGTGGTTTTGGTTGGAATGTCTTAGTGGCCGCCTCTCTCTCTTTTTTTGCTTCGATCCTGGCATCTAGCCATCTAACCTCCTTATTGTTCCGCTTCTTTGTCTCCTGGTTTCTGCTAACCATTTCTTTGGGGACCATTTGCAACTGGAGTACGTCTCCAGATGGTGGATTCTCGGGGAACCACATCTCACTCATACCGCAATCTGCCAGCATCTGGTTAAGCTCCTTTGCAAATGTTCTTGGGTTAGTTAGATTTCTGACATGCGCATATAATATGCATGTCAGTATTTTTGTGGAGTTCTCATTCTCCAGCTCAGGTAGGTTTTCTTTGCTTTGGTTTCTGTGAGGACTGCCTTCGCTACTTGTGCATACGTGGTGTTCTGCCTCCTGGTTTGCTCATCTTTCTTTTGCTGAACCTTTTTCTTGATTAGGTCTGTTTAAGAGGGCAAGCCATTGCCATAGAGCGATGTCCTAGGCAGCAGTTGGCGCACTTTTTCCTCGGGCTAAAAACTTAAAAGGGCTCGAGACCCCATTTATATATTTCAGACCGAAGGGGGAAAAGGGAAGTGGGACACTAAGGGAGGGGGGAGAATGAGTCGCTTTCCCTACGCAAATTAGACTGGTAGGTTGCAAAGGTTTAGGCCAAAAAATGGTAGCATCGAATCGGGTCAACCTGCGATAAACACCATAAACTATGATGGGAAAAGGAAAGCATGGGAATCCGAGGGCCTACCCTTTACAATATACATGTCTTTAAAATTGCGTGTGCAACAACAGATATGGAAGCAAAGATATTTCAACGAGGACTGCTCATATTTAACATGAGAATTCCACCAGAGAATATGGAGCGCGAGAAACATATTAATTTTCAAATGTGCTTCCGCTTATATAAGATGGAGGACCACTAGACGCTTGACTGCACTGAGAATGATACAGTATGTTCTGAATGCGGACAGAAGAACCACGAATGGAGACAGTGCATGGGAAGTACTAAGAAATGCGTGAACTGTCATGGGCCACATATGACTCTGGCAATAGCATGCCCCCAAAGACAGGACATAATAGAACGAAAGGAAAGAGAAGCGAGAAACTAAGAAGAAACTAGAAGAAATGGACCATACGCAGGAGTGGCTGAAGCAACTGTTAAGCAAATGCAAGAAGCACATACCCATCTAACTGTTCCACAAGGGGCATCAACAGAAGTGCTCACATGCATACTCTATGCCCTTGTGATGCATATTGGTAAACCGGGCACCTTCGCTACGACACTCAATACAATGCTAGAAAAAAATGGAATGAAGGAAGTTTTGTTCCCTGACAACCCCCCCTCATCTGATATCCTTAAACCAACGTTGCCTCAGCGTCGGCACTAACGAGCAATGAGGAACATACTACTGAAGAGAACGCAATTTTAAACATGTCAGTACAAAATAATGGAGAAGAAAAAATAGTATGCATGGAAGCACAGGAATTAAAACTTAAAGTCTACAGCGATAAATGCTCCCCCCCCCTCCCTCCCGAGAAGCAAGAAACAGGAAGACATCATTAAGACAGTTAAAGAAGGAAAATGCAAATGGGCATTCAAAGGAAAGACAGGAGAAGAAGACGAGGAAAAAGTAGAAAAACTCTTAATGGAGGATAAAATTCGAATCTACTCTGGCGATTGCGTTACTCTCTGCCATTCTATATTTCAAAGTATGAAGAATTGTAGGTTTAAAGGCAACGAAGCAGAACCCAGCAAGAGATCGACCCGCCAAAAGTCCAGAGACCTCTAGACGACCAACCTCAATAAACAATGGAACTACTAGAAAGGAGAAGAAAGTTCAGCATTCTGCAAATCAACACTCAAGGATGGATCGGTAAAACATCGACATTAGGAAATAACTTCAGAGAGATCGATTCAGACATAATATTAATATCAGAACACGGAGCAAATCCAGAAAAAAAAACAATGAAATTGTTCGATTACACCGTCATAAATGCGATCCATTCAGGCGAACGTCATGACGTGGCGGCCATAGCAATCAGAAGAGGGCTGAAGTTCAAAAAAGTTAATAATTTGGATGAGGCCTACATGGCCGTAAAAATTAAAACGAAATTAACGCAAATAATAGTAGCCACAGGAAATCAAGCACCAAGAAAAATTTCCTTCTCCTGCACAACCTATTTAAAATCTTTGGCACAGGTTTCCCAAACATCTTTAGGGAAGACCTCAATGCCAGGTGCAGTGCAAATGGATACCGCTCCAGAAACAACAGAGGAGCCAACTTAGAAATGATGTTGGAAAGAAACATTTTCAAGAGAATAGGGCCAGACTTTCCAACATATATTACAGGAAATGTAGCTACAAAACCAGACGTCGTGCTAAGTAGCTTCAATATGCCATACAACATCCACATGCATGTAGCGACCATGTTGGGACACATTTGTTCATGAATTAATACCCGATAAATGTACTGATACAGGCGAGGAAGGATTACAAGAGAGTAAACTGGGCAGGTTACAAACAAGATCTTAGTAGCTTCGTCTAAAGAATCTCACTGACGCCAACCTGTAAGATATTGATGAGGATAACTCAATATTAACAAGAACGATCATTGAGGCGGACGAAAGATATATACCAAAGACAAGATACCGTACTTTTCCACATTCTCGATGGACAGAGGAAATGAAGAGAAAGAATAGGCAACAAAGAGGATTACTAGACCAAATAATTCTCCATGGAGCAAATAGAGAGCAATACAAAGAAATCCTAAGACGGAGAGAAGAACTGACGCATCTCAGATAAGAACAGCATAGCCACATATGGGATAGCATAATAGAGAAAATAGACAAAGAAAGAAGACTAAAAGAGAACTGGAGACTAATAAATAGAATTAAAGGCAGACCCCCGAGAGAAAAAAATAACAATTAAGAATAAACTGGGAGAAAAGATCCAAGAACAGAGGACCACAGAAGAACTTTTTCATAGTCACTGGAAATCAGTGTTCTCCATAACCCAGAGGAGAACGAAGACTTCAATCTAGAGATAGACGAAATGGTTCACACAGTCTTGCGAGAAAACATAAACAAGATCACTACAGCACCAAGTGTAGAGAGAGAAAGGGAAGAAACTCTGGGTACAGGGGCTTACATAACAACAGAAGAGATCAAAGGCGTAATGCAATCATTCAAACAGAAAGCGCCAGGCCCCTCAAGAATAGCCAGAACTAATCTTACCAAGGCACCTAACATAATGATCAGAACATTAAATAATATTTTCAACGCGTGATTAAACACTGGTTACTTTCCTAATAGCTATAAACTAGCCGAAATGATATTCGTCCTAAAGCCAGCAAAACCACTAAACCACCTCAGCAGTTACCCGCCAATATCGCTATTGAACTTCGTGGGCAAAGTCTTCGAGAAAATCCTTAACAGAAGACTAAAAGAATATCTTGAAGAAAATTACCTCCATAATGATTAGCAGTTCGGATTCAGAAGAGGCAGAGACACTACAATGGCACTTGGCATAATAACGGAGAAAATAACAAAGGCCAAAGCCGAGAATAACTACATCTATCTGGTCCTGAGAAATGTAGAAAAAACATTCCACAAAGTTTGGGTCAGAGGAATGCAATATAAGATCTTAAATCTCCAGATGAATAGCAATCTGGAGAGAATTCTCTGCAATTATGTCACAGACAGAAGAGCATATGTGAAGATCAATGGTTATTCAGGACCCGAATTCGAATTGGAAGCTGGACTCCAGCAGGGGGGGTTATCTCAGCCCCACGCTGTATTCAATATACACAGCAGACCTGCCACCACCAATAATGCCTGGTTGCCTAAACATACAGTTCGCGGACGACATAAGCCAGCTCGTCTTCACTCCGTACAAGAACGTACGCTTTCAGGCAAGGACAACAGCTTGAGAAATCAGTAACATCAACAACTACGAAAGAGATTGGAAGATAATGGCGAACATGTGGAAATTTACAATAATCCCAATCTCCAGGAACAAAACAGCTGAAATTGTAGTTGAAGATCAGAATTATAGATATTATAGTGAGGGCAAAGTGCTAAGACTCAGAATAACAAAAGGATGCTATAAGCAACATATAACGGAGAGGAAGAACAAGGTGATTCCGATACTTAACCTAGTGTACAATCTAAAAGGGTTAGGCTTGAAAAATAAAAGAAAAATCTCTCTTGCACTAGGAAGAGAGGTATTACTATACCCGCCAACCCCTATCAACGGTGAAACAAAGACCAAAAAATTGGAACTCTAGAAAATACAAAATAAAGCTCTCTACCTAATCACCAACACCCGTAGGAGAGAGAGTAGAAGACTATAGGATCTGCACCAAGAAGCAGGATTAGAAACGCTCAACATTACCATTAGGAACAGAACGGAGAAAATATGGAGGAAGATAGACGATCTACCTCCGATATTTGCAGAGTATACGAACACCAAAGCTGAAGTCCCCTTTAACACTCGATTTTCCAGCAGCAGACAACAGCTAAGAATCGAGGAGGTACCCATGTTTACTTAAGTAGAAATTCAAAATGAGAGAAGGAACAAGCATAACTATAAAGATATTTGCCCGACTATATACAAACCCAACCAACGAAATAACCAACCAGAACACCATATTGATACCCTAATAAGACAACCGAATTTAAACAAGCTGAATAAGAAGAAACATCCGACTAAGAAGACAACACAGATCAAAAGTGTAAACATAAATAATGCGAACAAAATGAACTAAAATTGTAATAAGTGAACTATGTATATTAAAATATTTAACAAAAATGATAGTGAAGTGAAAGTTAATAGTAAAAGAAGTAAACAAAGTGAAACTAAAGTTAAATAGCCAAAAAGTGATAACGACAAGAGAAAGTGAAACAAATTAAGGAAAGTAAAAACAAGTAACATGACAATACATAAACAAAGCTCAGAGCTAAGATAACTCAAAACAGATTGAATAATACAATAAACACATGAATGAAAGATGAAGAGAATAAGGGAACAGAGATTAGGCGGTCTTCCCTCTTCTTTATGAGGAACATAGGTGCTAAAAGTGTGAGAGAGAAAGTAAGAATAATGATTAAATGCATGACGGTGGTTCGAAATCCACGTTAATCAGCAGGTCCTCCTTGTCCCTCGAGCAAGGGTATTCCACCCTTTCCACCTTTGGCTACCAAGGTTGCTCAATCTGCCTTCTCACCAATCTGTCCACGAGCCAGGGAAATAAAGGAATTTTTATTCAGGATGTGGAGGATCAGGGGGGGGGGGGGGGAGGGCTTACTGTATCTCGTAGTTGGCTCTCGATATTATATCGTCCACGGTATAACTTGTAGAAATCACTGTTCTCAGTGAGAGGCGTCGATGAAATTTCCTTTTGGCCTTGCCTCCTGTATTTGGAAGATAGCAGGGAAACGGAGCGAGATCGTTGAAAGAACAGGAGTCTGATGAGTTACCCAAAGCTACACCTGTCCGCCTTGATCTCAACGGTGACCCCCGATTATACTCAAAGATACTCAAAACACTGTCGGCCTCGCACGGCCTAGAGCAGATCACCTTCTCCGAGAAGGTGTTCTCTATAATCGACACACACACAGGAGACCCACACTCCTCCCCACCCCGATGGGCACGAACACCTACCCCCTGGACCCACCGCCCTCACCCTCACCACGATCCCGCCCTTCTGTTCCTGCCCCTCTCACCACTGTATTCTCCTCATTTGCCCCTCTTCCCACTGCTCCTACCTCTCTTCCAACCGCCTCCTCTCCTTCCTCCAATGCTACCACTCCTTCCTCCTCTATACCTAAACTCCCTCCTACCACCAGCACTCCTTCGGCATCAACTCTTCCCTATTGCCACCAACCCCACTGATACCACAACCGCCACCTCCTCCTCCTCAAGACCACAACACCCTGCGATAAACAAAAAAACTCCCCCACAACCCCTCCCACGCACTGACACGCGTAAAGCCGACCAACCCCCTCACTGCTGTTCCCTTCTCTCCTTCCACCCCTCCTCCCTCTCCCGGCACATCTCCTATCATCTCAAGCCCCCCCATCTACTAGCTCTACTCCCTCCTATTCTGCTCTTAATTCCCCCCTCCCAGACTCTACTCTCTCCAACCAACCTTCCTTCCACGACCACCAACCACTCTCCTACTCTCTCTAACACCCCCTTCCACAGAACACACTCTCCCCTCTACTACGGCCTGCCCACCCAATAACACCATAGGCAACCTCTCCACTCTCTCGAAACCACAGCCGACACGCATAAATGTACTCTCTCTTCACGCCTCCTGGGCAATAACTAAGGAGAGGGGAACGGTCCCGGCTAAATCAGCCTCACGCACTCCGCCTACGCCAATAGGACGCCTCAACAAAACAAAAACAAACCCTCTTCTAAAGCTTGTTCCGGACTTCCCATTAAGCACTTCACTATCGGTTCACTTGAACTCAGAGTCAGAAGTGTGGGAAGTTTCTCCAGGAGCAAGTCGTCCGCGTGCCTCCTCCTCCCCCCCCCACGATCGTGAGAGGGGTACAGAGGGGAGGAGTACCTGCGAGCCGTATCTGTTCTCCCCCTAAAAAAAGAAAAAAGTCTGACTCATCAGACTCCTGTTCTTCCAACGATCTCGCTCCGTTTCCCTGCTATCTTCCAAATACAGGAGGCAAGGCCAAAAGGAAATTTCATCGACGCCTCTCACTGAGAACAATGATTTCTACAAGTTATACCGTGGACGGTATAATATCGAGAGCCAACTACGAGATACAGTAAGTCCCCCCCCCCTGCTTCCCCACACCCTGAATAAAAATTCCTTTATTTCCCTGGCTCGTGATAGTGATATGACGTGCTCTATCAAACCACAACCTTCCTATCTTCTTTGCGGGGGACCTAACGAGTTCAAGAGACACATAACAGAAAAGACGCCACAAAACCTTGACCTGGACCACACCAATCCAGATATGTTAGACGACCACTGGTGCTCAATCTTAAACACTATAACCACAGCACGCAACCTACACACACCATACAAAACCTACACATGCATAAAACATTTCACAATTCCATACACACTCAGATACTCATCAAATAGTACAACAATCACTACACTAGAGGCCGACGATGACACAACATCAATCACCTACGCGCCCGCATCTTACAGTGCGTGCAACTAGACAGGAACCGGCAGTGGTGAGAGGTCGCCGCATCGCGGACGACACTCCTTGCACTAACCCCTCCCTCTTCTGGCTGCACGTAAAAATAATGCTAGGCACTGATCCACCTGAACCCATCACCCTCCAAGTAAATAACCAAACACTCACAGACACCAACTTCATCTTCGACGCACTTAGGTCCCACTGGAATACAGCACACACACACAAACAACCCACCCAAACCACACGCGCAAGAGCACTTCCAGGAAGTACAGGAGTGGTATCGGGCCCTCGCTCACGAGCTAAGGGCCGCCTCCCTGATACGAATGTAACTACTAGACTACACATCTACACTGACCACTCCCATCACCGTCGAGGAAACAAAACACAACATTAAAACCACACTAAAACGTGCACCCGGCCTCTCCGGCCCACCAGCCACACTAATACACAACCTCCGCGCAAACATATACCCTACACTTATACACCTATTCAAACCCTCACTAGCCTCAGGCTACTTCCCCAAAATATTCAAATTCTCTCATAACATACTTCTACACAAAGCGAACAAAGACCCCAAACACCCAAACAATTACAGGCCTATTGCCCTATTAGAGCATCTAGGCAAAATACTCGAACGTATGGTCAACTGCCGCTTATGGGACTACCTGGAAGAGAGGGACTGGTTCTGCCCTTACCATATGGGTTGAGGAGGGGCTGGTCCACTCAGGCGGCTGTGACCATCGTTCACGACAGAATACAGAAAAAAACGCCAGGTACATCAAAAAACACTCTCAATCAGAAAGGATGTGGAGAATGCCTTTGATAAGGTGTGGCACGAGGGACTTCGTTGGAAACTCGCCAACAATACCGAGTTACCTCTCTGCACCAGAAAGCTCCTGTCGCACTACCTCACTGAACTGAGATGTCACATAAAGTACAACAATACCCTATCACAACCCTTCACACCACGCTCAGGCCTTCCCCAAGGAAGCGTACTGGCACCCACACTTTACATCATGTACACAAAAACACACCCCACACCTACCCGAAAAATGTTGTCACACATACACAGTGTTCTACGCCGATGAAGAGCCCATTCTCGTCAGCGGCCGTGAACCAGACGAGATCGCGCTCCACGCACAAATAATACTAGACGCAAAGACAGAATACGAAGATAAATGGCTGATTGCAACGAATCCCCAGAAGATACAGATGACACTCTTCGGCTCAAGAGACCACTTCATGCATAACCTACAAATCTTCTCACACACACCGGACATGAACCATCTAATCCTAGCAAGGCTCGACTACACACAACATACAAAAATCCTTGGGGTAACTTTTGACAAGACCTTTAGATTCAATATACACCAGAACGTAACACAAGCAAGATCCGCACCTACAAACAGAATGCTGCACAGGTTCTACCCTGCGGGCAAGAAACTACAGTTACACCTATATTAAACACTCGTGCGACCTCTTCTCGCGTACGTCCCACTGTCACTCGTAGTTGCGAGTGCCACGTGGCAGCAGAAGGCTCAGCGCATTCAGAACTCTGCTCTGAACCGCGCTTGCCGCTCACCCTTGTACGCGAGAATGTCCACACTATACGACAACAGCAAATTATCACCTCTCAGCACAGACGCTCACACCAGATTCACAAAACGACTCGGAAAACTCGCCAGAAATCCCTTATACACGGCACTACACGCAAGACGGTATGTTGCTATGGCACTGCGATACCCTGCAGCCCATGATCAACAGCAACCCATACCGTTCTTCGCATAAGTTAAAAGCATCACGAATAACGCGTTTCCGACTAACCAGATACGCTCTCCTTCCTGACCACCCTCCAACCGCCGTCCAATCACGAACACCTCGAGACCCACCCAACTACAACACGCACCGGTGTCTAGCCACCGACCTATTAACTCTTCCTACACCTTCTCAAGTTATTTCTCCACCATTTTCCTCAACGACTGCCTGTTCGCCTGTGTTACACAGTGAGGTTTGAAAAGGTACTTCTTTTAACGGCGGTCAACTCAGAGACGCCGAAATGTCGGGAGTATGGTTTCCGGCTGAAGTTGCACGTTAATTGCCGGTTTCTTCATTTGAATAATGACAGCTTCGGCCATACGCAATCTTCTGAGGTTTTGGAGTCTCGGGATGATGGAGGTGTCCTGATTCAGTTTTTCACGGGTTAGGGTAGTGCCATGAGAGTGGTGTGTTTTGTAATCGCGCCATCTTGAAGGTGAGCTGTCAGTTAGGCGATAAACTCAAATCCAGCAGACATAGATGACTGATGCTCAGGTCATTTATGTAACTGATTGAGTGTTCCGAGGCCTTTAGCGCCATATTCCTGATAAACACACAAATCCCTTTATAAAATTCTTCATGAACCCTTGCCTTTGACGTAATTGAGCCTTTCTCCATTAATATACCCCAAAGGGCAAAGATAGGCTGCCTCCCTCAGTTACCGCTCCTTAATCTGTCTTACAAATCTATATCAATCTACAAATGGTAAATTGTAACCAAATTGTCAATATTATATAACCTTCTATAAAATTGTATGTAAAGTTGAACTTTTACTTCAAACTTAATCAAACAGACAGATCAGATCTTATTTCTCGTTTGCGTTCCCGTTACTGCTCTGTCTTTTTTCGCCCAACCGTTTGATCGAGCAAGGAGGAATTTCTCCGATTCAAAATGTAGTCACACTTAATAATTAATTATACCATCAACCTTGTCCCTTCTATCTGCCCAAGATCAATTGACTCAGTTATTCTCATCCAATCAGAGCCAGTAATCAAACCACAATGAAAATCAGTTGTCATCACTCGTTGAGGCAAAGAGGTTATTTTTATAATAAAGTATTCAAAACGTGGATCTTATCATCTTTTACCTAGGCGAAATCTGGGAATGAACTTGCCCAGAATTCTTTGCAAATAATGGACCTATCCCAGAGTCAAAAGATTTCAGGTGACTCTGTTGAAGTGGCAATACCTACCTCCATAACTTCATATTTACATACATAAAATAAACATTATAATAAAAACAATATTGATTTGAGTTTAAAAAAAATGGCATACAAAAAAGCACAAAATAATCTTCGAAAATTACACAAAACCATCGAATGGAAATGCTTACAAAGGAATGCCCCAAAATACAATTATTCAATAAATATGAATATAAGATGAAGCAATCTTACGGAAATGAATAGAAAAAACACAATTATGGTCAGAAATGGAAAAAGTACAAATAAATTAAATGTAAATGAGCGCAGAAGAATGACACAAATATAGACTTAAAAGAGAAATGGGAATAAACACTGAAACCAAGTATAGGAAGAAAAAAAAAATTGAAAAGAGCACAAACAGAACCTCACAAAGTAACACCGCATTTGTTAATGGAAGATCTCTGCCGAGACGAAAATTGAACACATCTTTTTTTTTTAATCATTTCCATCTCGGCGTCGTTATTTCTTCGCTCATCTATTTCTGTCTCTTTTTTACATGACACTGATGAAACGAAGCTCCTTTTAATCAGCTAAGAGAAAATTCAAGCTGTGAATTAGCTTGTCTTAGGACCTAATGATGCTAATTAATTTTTACCAATAGAAAAGTATTTGTAGTAAGAAAAATATACTGACAGAATTAATGAGTATAAGATCTTTAATTTTGATATATGATTTGCTATTGTTATGCCAGGCATATCCTAAAATAAAGGCATATACTAAGGACTAAAGAAACAAAAAGAAATATCACCTGAATATACTTGATAAGTTTATAAAATTTAAGCAGAATGTCTGTTTTTAATATGGTTTAGCAGAAGATATTAAACTTGCTAATTCTTCTTTAGATTCAAATAATTCGAGGGAATTAGAAACTTTAGGAATAGTTTTTGCATTTCTTTTTACTACCAGTAGTAATAATAAATCATAGTGTCTAATTTTTAATAATATTTACTCTATTTCCTATTTTAAAAAGAAATTTATTCGAATTTATTTTTCATATTTTAAAAAGAAATTGATTCGAATTTATTTAGTGAAATAGTGAGGAATATTTGATGGATTATGACGCTCGCTATGCAAATATCAATTTAATTATCATATGCAATAGCGTTGTTAAAGGTTGAGTTCGATTACGACAATAAATAAAAACAATTTCTGACCTCACCGGAAATCGTTAGAATATCTAAGCCAGCAATTCTGCACTCGTGTCTCTAATTTTGAAAAACGAAACAAACAAAGCGAAAGCAACTATACCACATTATTTCTTCACTTGGGTACTGCTTGCTCTTAGGCTTCATAGTTCAGTAATGTCGTGAAAGATTAGTAATTAATAATACCATGTTGCAGCTCCTGAGAATCTGTCTTGGTGAGCATATAGGGCGCGCCGCCTGAAGCAAGAATTCCACCGCGTGTGTTGAGGAAAGTGACTAACTAATGTATGGTGGGGAATTTCGGAAATCGCCTTTTATGCGTTCATAAGAGAGAAATAAAGAAATGACTCAGTTTGAAAGATGGTGAATATGCGTGGATGTAAACAACCAAAATAGGATAGGTTGGGTATTGGTTAAGAAGTAGAAAGTTGGGTTCGCCAATGAGGTCATATTGGGTTGGGTAGGAAAGTGAAGAAGAAAACTAAAGGAAACCATATTACTTTATATCCAGAGAAAGAAAGATGTAGAAAAGAAATAAAGAATAGAAAGAGAGAAGGGACACCAAGGAAAAATCAAGAAGTATCAAATGAAAAAAAGAGGCGAATAGAGAAAGAAAGGAAGGAAAGAAGAAAGAAAAATAAAGAAAAATATATCGAAAAAAGAAAGATAATAAAAGGAAACAGAGCATTCGTCGATGTTTTCCCACATCTATACATCTAATTATATTATCAGAGACATTTCGGCACGCACACATCTCTTATTGGCCGAACATTAAAAACATAACCACTAAAAATAAACATCAACTACCTATGGTCTTTTGAATATTACGAAATGATGTATTATTTCTGATGCGCCAGTCAAAATCACTTGAACAAAACCTCCGTTGATCAATAGCGGCATAATTTTCTCCACACCAACTACGTATAATACAAATGAGAAGGTCTACAGCATCATAATTCTGCAAAATTAAACGTTCCTTGAGTTGAATTTCCAAAAAATATGGTTACAATTTAGGAAACTATTCCCTACTTGGAATTTCTCTGTGGAGGATGATCTGATGCAACATTTCTCGTAACTGCAAGAACGCAGTAACATGTTTCTAAGAAGAGATGCATCATTTCCTTGGCTGGAGCTCCTGAACGGTGTATTGAAAGCCTCAATCAAACTTGAGACCTCCTTTATCTATCGTTTCACTTAACTATTTAAACCTATATTTATGCAATCAAGTTTGTTTTCTTGCATATAACTAAGTATAGGGATCAAGAATAGGTAATAAAATGATATTTGATACAATAAAATTGGGTAATAATGGTCAAGATGCATCTCATACAATAAAGTTAAGGATAAGAATTACATAACAGGGAAGCTCCACATAGAGTACATATAAGCCGCACTTGCGTCCCTTGGCAGGATTAAAATATACCATTTAAGCTCTTCAAGGCCTTGATACCAGTCTGCTTCGTCATTCATAGCTTCCCTGTACCCCTTTTATATCAAGGTATTCATTTATAATCTTCTCGCCAATAAATCAAGCGCCTCGCTTCCCGAGGCGCCTTCCAGTCTGTGTCCTCAGGCAACGGAGGAAAAGTCAGTTTCACACGTGGGTGAAATCCGTGTTTAAATTTAACTGCGTTGCGTCATTGGGCGAAGACACTGGAAATCATACCAGTGACGTCACTGATTACGTCATGCTAACGGCTTAAGAAATATGGCGTGGAAGTGGGAAATATTTGAGTCGTTTTTTGCGTTATCGGGGTTTTATTTATAGAAGAACTTGGCAAGAGGATTTCTGGTTGGCGTCCTACGTAGTATCAGTGTGAAGGGATGTTTAGGTAGTTAACCTGATTTTCATTATGTATTGTTCTTATTTTCGTATTGTTTGGTTAGCCGAGTTTGGATTTGTTCATTCTTAGGTTAGCATCGTTTGGGTTTAGTTATATTTTTGTTATCCATGTTTGTTCCCCTATCGTTTGGATTTGTTTATTGTTTGGTTCCTTCGCTTCGATTTGGCTAGTGATTGGTAGCCTTAATTGGATTTTTATTATTTGTTTAACCTTGTTTAGGTCAGTGTATGGTTTGCTAAGTTTAGTTTTAAGTTGCTTACTGAATGGTTAACCACATTTCGATTCAAGACAACATATTGCTTAGCAATATTTATTCCTCTAGTTATCCTTGGTGGAAACTGTGCATTGTTTAATAAATGCCTAGTTGGATTTGTTTGTTAGTTAGCCTACTCTATCGGATACCTTTATTAGCTCATCCGGGAAGATTATAAAACAAGAAATATTAACAAAAATGGAGCGAACAACGCAACTGCCCCTAATGACCGATACATGTGGACTAGGTTAGCCTAGTTAGGCTATTAACTAGTAGCCTACTCGGAAAGCCTAATTCGGTTATTAAGTAGAACTAGGCTAGCCTAATACCAGAAAAAAAATAAGCAAATATCGACAGGAACGAGCAGGGTAGAACTTTTTATACGGAGTAGTGAAAGCCTAACTCGGCTGACCTACTCCTCAATTATTTTGTAGCTATTTTTAAGAATTGTGTTTTGTTTGTTATTTTGAGCCATAAATGGCAAAAATTAAATAAAACAAAATGGTAACTATATAGCGGCACAAACTTTGCGGTTGGGCTAATAGTTTGTTTAATAAAGATTTATTTGCTCTTTAGTTGACCTTGTTTAAATTTTCATGTTGGTTGGTTTGGTTAGTCATGTTTAGTAGTAAATATGTGGATTAATTGTTATCCATGTTTGTATTTGTGAATTGTTCGGTCACCCTTATTGGGCATTGTGCCGTATTTGGTTTTATTTTGTAGTAAGCATTGTTACTTACCGTTAGTGTATTGTGTCGTTTGGGTTTATTTTCGTTACTTACCGTTAGTGTATTCAGTTGGTAGGCCATGAATTATTCGGTTAACTCTTTCTGCCTTGTGTCGTATTCAGTTTTATTTTGTAGTATGTATTGTTACTTACCGTGGGTATATCGGGTTGGTTAGTCAGTAATTGTTTGTCCAGCCTTGTTGTGCTTTGTGTCGTATTTGTTTTTACCTGTAGCGAAGCGCCAGGTCAAGGAGTCGCTTTTTTCAAAAGCAGTAAAGTTCAATTGTACCCATTTAGAGTCATGAAGTGACCCATATGACCATGGGACATAGGGTTTATTCGCCCTGGACACTTCAAATCTACCATCGGATTTGGGGCTGGGTGGCGCCATCTAGTGGCAGAAGCCTCATTTAGCCATTCAAAACGCCGCAGGTCATTGGAGGAACTCTTGTTATTTTGTAGTTAACATTGTTACTTAAATTTAGATTATTGGGTTAGTTAGCCATGAATTGTTCGGTTAACTTTTTCTATTTAGTGTCGTATTGGGTTTTATTTTGTATTTAGCATTGTTACTTCCCGTTAATGTATCGGGTGGGTTTGTAATGAATTTTCGGTCAGGTTTGCTGGGCTTGTGTCGTGTTTGGTTTATTTTGTAGTTTGCATTGTTACTTACCGTTAGTGTATTCGGTTGGTTATTTAAGAATTGTTATGTTTGAGTTTCTTTACTTTGTGCCTCGTTATTTTTTGTGTATTGTTTGGTTATGTTGTTTGGGATTTATTACATATTTAGTTTCCCTTGTTTTTGTTTTGTGGATAGCCAATTATGAATTGGTGCATTGTTTGTTTACACCATGTTGTATTTTTGTTGGATTTTTTTGGTTATCCTTATTTGATCATGTTTATTTTTATTTGGTCTTACCATTAAGTTTCTACCCTAACGTACTATGAAAAAAAGTCATGACTTGGCAACACAGCACAGCAAATCCTAGCGGTAGTCATCCAAAACTATTCGAGGATTTATATAACAAATAATAATACAGTTAAGTTAACTTTATTCGCAGCATTTTAAAATAATGTAACATGAAAAATTTAGGGCAAGTGTTTACATATATGTACACTTATTTGTATGTGACTACGACTTGGAAGCGTCGAATTTCTGCAATAATACACCATCAGGCACAAACCTAACCACATTTTACTTTTATTTTTGCATATAACTAACTATTTATATTATTGGATGAAAGTATCGAGTGATCTTATGAAAAAAAATGATAAGTGAGGAAAGAAATGGAATGTAAATTCGAAAACTGCCTCTCAAATACGTCTAAAAAAGTTTACTTTATATTTGATGATTAATTAGTTCTATTTTAGACCGATTATAATTATTATTATTAAGACAACGATCCAAAACATAGCAGTAAATCCACTCAAAAATATCTATCACAACACATTACTGTAGTTATTTTGCCTTTTCAAATACCAGTTTTGAAATCCATCGAACATCTGTGGAAGAATTGAAGAAACATGTTTGCAAGAGAGGTCCTTGCAACATCTTTTTGAATTGGACAATTTTGCTGAAAAGTGGAATATAATCCCTCCAGAAACGCCCTCGAATCTTTTACATTCCTAAAAGAAAGGTCAACGGCTATTATTTGTGACTTGGAGTTATATCACGACAATTGCCTTACCTGGGAGTAGCGGCTTCCCCAGGTCGACCTTTTCTCCCCGCTTTGTATTGTCTTTTAGAGTCTTTTTAATTTTTTTATCTTGTAAATTTAATCATTTTGTTTTTGTTGTTGTTATTGTTTTTACATTTTATTTTGTTTGTTGTTGTCATTTTTTACAGTCTATTGACCATAATTCTCGTGTAATTTTGCTGAGGGCGGGAGATACCCACGCAAACCTGGCCCCCTTGATGAGTATTGTAGAGTCCTTTATTCTAATATTAGAGGACTGAAATCTAATCTTCATGAGCTCTCGGTGGTTTCCACCGGGAAGGATATAGTTTTTTTTGCTCTGAGACCTTAGTTTCTGATTTTTAGCATCTGTCTGAACTTCTTATTTCAAATTTGAACAAACTTATACTTTTAAGATGCAATATTATTCCTAGGGCTCAGGGGATGTGTCTATATTCGCTCCTCATTTAGTGCTTCACAGAGGCCTGGATTTGAGTGTGACTGTCATGAGATGATCCTCATTCGTATCTGTGGCTGTTTTAATAATTATTATATACTTGCTTTATATAGGAACCCTGACCTGGATTATAGTATTTATGATTGCCTTTTAACTGCTATGGCTGGAATGCTGGAATCTGACTCAAAGGCCTCGTTTGTCTTTGTTGGTGATTTTAATGCTCC
Source organism: Ceratothoa steindachneri (assembly GCA_963969495.1). Classification (NCBI taxonomy): domain Eukaryota; kingdom Metazoa; phylum Arthropoda; class Malacostraca; order Isopoda; family Cymothoidae; genus Ceratothoa; species Ceratothoa steindachneri. The sequence goes on along the minus strand of OZ018319.1, from coordinate 125,436,082 downwards.
TCACCAGCAATGGCTAAATTCCATTTGTGCGACGAAACAGCATGGTCGGGCGCCTTAGACACATGCAATCTTGCTGGATGTGAGCAGCTGGTTCGTGATCCCATCCACATTTCTGGAAATTGCCTGGATCTCCTTTTTACGGATGTTGCCGCCGTTGTTATTCTACGGGTTGCTCCTCCCTTGGTAACCGCGATCACTATGGACTGAATCTTAAGATTCCAACCTAATTTTTACCACCGTATGGGTCTATTACTCGAGTGATCTATTTGAAATCCGATGCCAACTGGCCTGGCATTGATATTGATTTTAACAATATTTGTTGGGGCGATGTGTATAGATCCGAGTGCCCCGTAAATGCCCTTAACGTAAAACTATTGGGAGTTGTCGTACCGACAAGGCCTGTTCAATGACGACTGCCGATTGGCCCAGCGGAATAAGCAGGCTGCATTTTGCTAGTGGTCTCGTTTGCGATCCCAAGAATTTGGAACTTCTACGTGCAGCTCAGGTCACACGCACAGCGTACTTATAGTGAGGCTCGAAGAGCCTATAATGATCATCTCACAGTTACTTTAACTGGTACCTCAAAGCCGCACTCTTGCTGGTCTGCTTTTAAACAATCCCTGTGTGGGGTTGAATCTAGCCTTCCTACTTTGTAACATGCTCATGGTTCTCTATGCTATAACTCCATGGAGAAAGCTGATCTACTTGCCTCAATTTTTAATGAAAAGCAAACCTGTGAGGTAGTGTACTTACCTTCATCTTGCTTTCATCCTATTAAACTGCACTCCATGGCTCTTAAGTCATCAGAACTTCTTTTCTATTTGAATGACATGGATTCATTTAGCAGATGTGATCCTTTGGGCTTTTTGCCCATTTTTTTACTGTGCTAGGCGGTCTATCCTAGCAGACCATGTTTACCAACGGTCATTCGAGCGTTAGAGTAACTTAGTACGGTCTTAACCCTGGGTGTGGAGGAAATGCCCCCCTTGACCACACTTGAACACCCCGGTCACTGTCAGTAGGCGCATGAGTGTTCATGTTTAAGGGCTTTAGGTATCCCTGCTTTAGCTAAGGCTGAGGAGTAGTTCTACTACCAACGGCATCCTTGAAGTGGATTTACTGAATTATAGCCATAGTTGTGTGTCCAACATTCCTGAATTCAGCCACTTCCCTTCTACTGGATGACACAGCCCTGCGTCTCTTTTTTTCCTTACTTTCCTAAACTTTATTCTATCTTAATTTATTATATCAAAATATGACAGTACTACATTTAGCCATGACACCCAGTCCCCAACAGACCTTCAGTGGTCAGGGGATGCTAAGAATCTTTGGGCTGATAGTTAGTGGATGTTTGGCTCGTTGTTGTTCTTACTTTCTTTGATTCTCTGTCTATCAGTTTTGTCAGGCATTATTCTTATTTTGTCTGGCGACATTGAATCTAACCCTGGCCCTATCCGTCGTAAATTCTGAAATTTATTCTACTGCAACATCTGTAGTCTCTATGGCAACTTGAGAGAGCTTTCTGTTGCCTCAACTAAATATGATATTATTTGCTGCTCTGAGACTCTTGTATCAAATAGGAGACATACCTCAGAACTCCTTTGACTAAACTTTAATAAGCCTATGCAATTTTTGTGGAACTCTTTACCACGAGCGCAAGGCTTGTGTGTATATACTCGAGCGGGATTTAATGCTTCGCACTTTAGTAAGTATGAATGTGGATGTCATGAGATCATGATTATTAGAGTATGCATCCGTTTTAATATTTTTTAAATATTTTTAGCCTTTATAGAAACCCCGACTTGGATTAGATTATTTATGATTGCCTTTTAAACTCATATTAATATTCAGGAGGATGACAAGAAATCTTGCTTCATTTTTATTGGTGATCTAAATGCTCATCATAGAAACTGGCTGAATTCAGTTTCCCCAACCAATCTTGATATTTCTGATATTACTGGTTGTGAGCAGTTAGTTATTGGTGCAACTCACACATCCGGCAATCGCCTTGATCTTTTACTTACTGATGTGGGAGGGGTTGTTGAAGTTCAAACAACTAAACCAATTGGCTCCTCAGATCATCGAGGTTTGGCTTGTAAAATCCAGTTAGATTTCCCTATTCCAGACTTTAACATCCCCAGGGAGGTTCTTATCAAATCTAGAATTAACTGGGATGGGATTAACTGTACTTTTAATAGTATTGTCTGGAGGGATATCTATGATGCTCCTTGCCTCATTACCACATTGACTTTAAGGTTATTAGATGGTATATTCACTCTTTGGAAACATTTGGATAGTGGTAGATAATAAGTGGTGAAAGGGAAGGTAGGGTTGCCCTTGTTTAGTTATTTATTTTTCCTTTTGTTGTTGTTGTTTGTTGTTTGTCTTTGTATTCGTTCTTCTTTAGTGTTCTTCTCTGTATTTGTCTTTTTGTTTTAAACTCTAGTGTTGGCGCGATGTTGAGCATTCGAGCCTATATTAGTGCTCAAAGATAGTTCAATACTTCGTGTTTTTGTTCTGTTGTGTTTGCTTTACTTATTTACTTGTAGGTTTGGTGTCTGTCTCTTAGTTGTATGTCTTGTGTTTTGTGATTTTTATGTTTATGTTCATGTTTCTGGGTAGTGACATTAATGGGCTCCAGACGTTGTCTGCGGTGCAGTACACTTTGCTGAAGTTGCCCTCTTCGTCTGGTTTTATTTATGCAGAGGGATGCAGAGTTCTGCACTCGATGGAGCCTCCTCATAGTGGTCTTGTTAGCCGATTGAGTCACTACTGCAGGGTAGATGAGCTTAGCCCGGATGAACATCAGGTATAATTTCCTGATGTTCGCCGAGCTAAGATCACGGAACCTATATAACTTGGGGATTTCTCTCCTAGCCATAATCTGCCTCTCCTTGTAGTGACTCGAGTATCCTTGGTCGGAGATCTTTTGGCCCAGGATGGTGCCTTTGGCGGAGTAGCCGTATCTCCTCCCATCTATTATAATGGGCCACGTTGACTCTCGGCTCAGCGGAAGGATTTTAAATTTCTCCCTATTAGTCCGGATTTTCCACTTCTTCTCATATTGGTTGATGTTCCTGATCCCTTGCTTTCCTGACCCTACTAAGGACGATCTGCGTGACGTCGTCAGCGTATTGCAGATACATCGTGTCCCGGTGTATAGGAGTAGGGAGGTTGATGGTGAAGACCAGGTAAAGCAAAGGACTCAGGTAGCTCCCCTGGGGAACGCCCGCCTTGAGCTCGAATTATGGTCTTTTGTGCTCTTCTATCATGATACGCGCCCTTCTGTTCATGATGAAGTCACAATAGATCCTTTCCAGGACCTGGTTTAGCTGGAGACCTAGGATCTTGTACTGTAGTCCACTCAGCCAAACCTGTCGAAGGCCTTCTTCAGTCCCTCATCACGATGTCAACATACTGACCCTTTGCTCGGCAGTGCGCGATCTTTTCAGTTAAGAACGTCAGGGCCGTTTCCGTGACCCTTTTTGGTCTGAACCCATGTTGTTGTAGGTTGTGCACTCCTAACTCATATAGCTATTTTTGTAGCCTGTCGGCTATAATCTTCTCAAAGAGATTGGGCGATAGTTGGCCACCTGGTCTGGGGGCTTATTCCCCTTCGGGATAAATATGATTTTAGCCACTTTATACTTTATACCCGTCAGGGAAGTAGCCTGTATTCAGGGATGCATTCATGGTGTTCACCATGCCCAGAATAATTTGCCGTGGGGCATTCTCCAGGTTGTTCTTGGTATGCCCAGACCAGCCGGGTGCCCTTTGTTTGAAGGACCTAATGGTGTTCATAGTCTCTTCAACCGTGATAGGGCGCCCGTGGCCAACCATCTCTCTTTCTCTAGATACTTGCGGTTGTGTGTGGGTCCTATGTATCATCGTTCCGAGGTCGTCGAGCAGTCGGTCTTCAAAGTCCTGGTCGAAATCGACGTTCTCCTTAGGTGAAATTGCAAAGACCTCTTTCCACTGTCTCCTGAATCTATTTTCGAGAGTGTCCGGATCTTCTTTGAAGATGTCGCCTTCCTTTATTTTTATTCCTGGCCTGGGAGGCAATCCCCTAAGTCCTTGGACGCTGTTCCAAAAACTTACAGGATTTTGCTCCCTGTCTAGTCTGCCTATGATATCGTCCCAGATTTCTCTCTGTTTCTCGAGGATTATGTTTTTTAGTTCCTCGCTCAGCTGTCTCATTCGGGCTTGAGCATTGGCGCCAGCGAAATGGTGGTGATAATTGGGATATGATCGCTCGGAACCACAGGGCCTGGGGCATTGGCTATGTTGAAGAAGAATTCTGGACTTGCTAACACAATGTCCGGTTTTGTCGCTGAACACTGTGTTAGGTAAGTTGGAACGTCTGGTCCAACTCTCTGGGGCTTATTTCTCTCAAATAGTAGCTCCAGGTTTCGCCCCATTGGATCGACGCGCCTGTAGCCAGATGCACGGCAACAGGCGTTTAGATCCCCGCCTAGATCCCCTTTGTGCCCGAAGAAGGTGTAAAAGTTGTTGATCGGCAGGTATTGTCTTCTGGGCGGCTGGTAGGCTGCCGCCACCGTTAGACCTCCAACCAGGGTTGGGATTTCGACAGCCACGAATGATTCATCTAAGTCCGGAAGCGTTTTGAATTTGATGTTTTTCTTGATAGCGATGGTTCCGCCATCGTATCTTTTTTGTGTGTGATTTTTTTTTTGTATAACTGTGTAGTTGTGTATTTTTATAATGTCAGTGTTTGTGTTGATTCCATGTTCTGATATGAAAATGATGTCTGGGTCTTCTTTCCGGAAGATGTTGCCGTAAAGAATAAGCTTTCCCTTCCATCCATTCACATTCAGAGTGAGTATTTTTAGAACGTTGTTTCTCTTTTCCATGTTTTCTTCTACTTGTGTTCTAGTTTTTGTTGTGTCTTAGGTGTAGTGTTCTTTGCCCTTTTTTAACTTTCTTGAATTCTGCATCATTTAGGGTGATGCAGGAGTCTTTATGAAGTTTCACGGTGTTCTCCATCATTGCTTGCTCAATGTCTGTCTCTTTTTCTGATGCTGAGTAGGTCCACTTGAAAGTTCTTTGATGGATACCCTGAAATATCTCCTTGGGGAAAGCTTCTGTGGGTATGGGTTTAGCTCGCTCATCATTATCTTGAGGTCAATCTCCTCTCCGTCGTACTTATAAGTACGCTTCAAGGTCTTTGACCTACTTCTCGAGCTTACAGGGCTCTTGGTGGCCCTGTCTTCGACCTCCTCAGCGTCAGACTCCGAAGATGATTGGCTCGCTAGGTTGCCTTCTGCTTCCTTTATTCTTCTGGCTGCTCTTCTCTTCTTCTTCTCACGACGTTTCTGTGCCTCTAGACTTGGATCTGCCCTAGTAGTGTTTGATTTCACAGTCGTGGGTTTCGCTTCCTTTGCGGGCTCCGTTGTTCTATTTTCTTGGGGAAATGGAGTCGCTGGTGTCTTGGATGCTTCCTTTGCCATAAACTGCAGCTGCAGCAGGTCTCCCGATGGTGGATCGCCCGGAAACCACATCTCAGACATGCCGTTTTTCTTCAGCATGAGATTTAGTGTCTTCGCGAACGATACTGGATTCGTGAAATTATTCACGTACGCAAATAATATGCACATGAGTATCTTCGTCGAATTCTCATTCTCAAGTTTAAGATAATTTTTCGACGGCTGTTTTTCTGCAACTTTTGTTGGTGCTGTTCTAGGTGCTTGGGCATACGAGTTGGAGTTCCTCCTTGTTCTTCTGTCCTCTTTTTCCTTATAATATCTTTCTTTTGGGGGAAAAACATGGCCATCACCCCGTGGTTAAGTCCCGCTGCACCTGGAACACATGACAGTTTGTTCTTTGCAATCTTTCGTTGCGTGTTGCTCCATCTTGTAGCACCTGAAACACATTATTATGGGGGTGAACTATTCCCTTTCAATTTAGTCTGCACAGACCCTAGCGTTGAAGAATAGTAACCCCCTTTCTTTTGCTTTTTGGGCCATCTGTGTGTCGCTGAATATTATTTTTAATACGAGTTGGTATTCAGTGTTATCCCGCTTATTTCGGAATTTCACTATCTCCCCTACGTTAGCCCATGACTGGTTCCTGTTGATCTCTTCTTTAATTTCCTCTTTGGTGTGCTGTCTGATCCACGGATATAGCTGTCTGCACACCACGCTGCGGTGTGCCTGGATCTGAGGAGGGGTACTGGGTTGGAGGCCTATTTCATTTAGTACCCTTTGTCCTTCCTCGGTCGTGAGCATCTCCACATCTGCCTCTCTCGCAGATTGCGGAGATCCCCTCGCTCAGTTTTCCGTAGACCGTCGTAAACACCATGCTTCGGTCCGGTTTAGGGTGCCCACCTATAGTCCTTAACGGGACTCTTGTGGCTAGGTGGGACGCCATTGTGGTGCTTTTGCAGCCCCTCTGTCCGGGGGTGCAAATCTTCTTGGGTTGGCTCTACTTTTCCTTGGTTGTTTACACAGCTTTGGGTTTATATGTGTGTATGTGTGTATATATTTGCTTTTTGGTTTAGTTTTCCTTGGGGGAGAAGAGAGGCCTCGCCCCCCCCACGTTCACCGACTGTCTGGATGGAAATTAGAATTGCCTTTTAAATGGATGATGACGATGGATGAGATGAATCCGGGTGGGATCCTCTCAGGGGTGTGATTGTATGGCGGACTTATTGACAATGCCGCCCCCCGAGGGTGTTTTAATAGCTGCCGCATCCCAACATACCATAGAGACGGTTGTATGTCCCTCTATAGTCCTGGTAGGGACCCCCACTGTGGTCAGCAGCGGGAGTAGCAGTCCGTCCCGTATCCGGAAGAGTTTCTAACGTTGTTCTCCACCCTGGGCTATTCCTCAAACCAGTTTCCTCAATGCCCCCAATTATGGCCAAGCAACTGCCTGACATAGTTGGGACGAAACATGAATGGCAATCGCCCTTTTCATTTGACAGCGGTTCACGTAGGAGGGCAGGCCGAGGACTTAAGCAGTCATCTGCCTAAGTGGGGCCGCTGTAAAGTAAGATGAATTAGTGATGAGATATGATGATGATAATGAGTGAGATACCAGATTGATACTCTCTTTTTTAAAATATGATTCTAATTTTAGAACCCAGATTTTCGGAGGCGTAGGCAAAGATTTCCCAGAACTTTTCCTCCTTTACCAGATCAGGAGATGCGTATTACGAAGTATTTCTGCCAAGAATTCCTACCAGTCAAGGTTATTAGACTTGGTAAGTAGGTTTGTACCAATGGAAATCTTAAAGCGCAATCTCATGATAAAGCATGGCTTAATGACCAATGTCACCTGGCCTATCGTGATAAGCATTCTGACTATAATATTTGGTCTGATAACCGCTCTCAGTTGTGTTGGGGGAACTATGTTGACTGCTAAGATTTTTGTTACAATTCACGTTTCTCTCGGTATGTGACATTCGCAAAAGGAGGTAACCATTAACGTAAATTTACCAAACGCTTCCGAAGTTTTTTTCGATTATCAAAATCTTCATGTGTAAAACCTTCCTATCCGCCAATTACAAACAGTGAGTGTGATACATATTCAAAACCACTCAAAGTTCCACCTATAATCCTGGATTACCACAAGTTACCGGACACCGATTCTGCTCTTCAAAGGTAAAGTGCTAATTGAACCTTGGAAATTCTATCTGTTTCTGTATTCTGATTCTTCTACTTTTCTACACCTATGACTAAAATGATAGTGACGCAAAAATGACCAACGACGTACTCAGGATCAGCCTGAGAACTCCCGATCGGGGGGACGTCTTCTCCATAGTCTACGGGGAGCTAGAAGTAGGTTTCGTCAGACTTATTGACACCCCCTTTGGATACACTGCGATTTGCCAAAACGGAAAAAAATGCAGAGCTCCTGGCTTAATCCAAAGCCACTGCAGTATTTAAAACAATCAACCTAACACCCAAATTTCCGCCTCAAATTCAAGCACACCGTAGTGTGGTCTGCCGCAGGTTAGAGCCATGGGTGTGACACCACACATCCGAACAAATCTCTCGGAGGTCGAGAATAACCACAAGTGGGCTAAAATCTCGGAAATAATAAAATTCAAAGATACACCCACGTGTTCATGGTGGTTTTCCAAGACACTGCTATGGCACAAAAGGTCACAGAGTTAGGTCTCATCCTCTTTCACGTCAGGGTCTGCCCCGAAAAAATCGAAAGGGAGGACTTTACCAGGGTACAAACCTGCTTTATGTGCTACAAGCACAATGAGCACACCACCAAATCATGCCCACAGACGGAAAATGTCTGCTCCATATGCAGCAAATCTGGCCCCTTCTTGCGTGAATGGAAGAGTGGAGAGAGGAAATGCATAAATTGCAAAGGGAAACACGGGGCAATGGCGATGTCTTGCCCAACAAAAAAAGAAGCGATCAGGAAAGAGCAGCAGAGAAAGAAGGACGAAGAAGAAGCAAAAAATAACAGGTCGTATCCTAAAGTGGCAAAGGCGGCAGTAAGAGAGGCCTAAGCACAACCTACCTTCCTCAAGGTAGAGAATGAGTAGTCCACAAAAATCATGTGTTACATATATTATGCTCACATTGCCAACCTTACCAGACCAGGCTCATTCAAGAAGGAATTGAACCAAATGTTGGTAAAAATGGGATGGATGAGATGTGGTTCCCGGAGAACCCTGCATCTGAGGAAGTGCTGCGCATCCAAATACAGCCTCCCCAAACCCCCCAAACAAACACCCAAGAAGGAACTGTTTTCCCTCCAACAACTAACGCTCAAGAAAGAAATGTTCCCCCTCCAACAACCAACACCCTAAAAAATCCGAAACCCCAACTAACAAAACCCCCAATACGGAATTAGAGCCAAAACCAAAACACCGCCATGCTAGCCGCACCAAATGGTCACCCAACAGGCAGGGGATGAGGTCTGCCTCATCCTCGAGAGAAGGCAAGCATGCATATCATGGCAGGCGAATCCAACTCAAAATATACACCACATAAAGTACCCCATTCCAAGAAACCAAGACAGACAAGGATGTGAGTGACGGCGTGACAAGGGGCCGTTATAAGTGGGAATATAGCGAGGGCATTCCTGAGAAGGCGGTCGAATAGGCCCCCATTCTTGGAATGGTCCAGCTGAACCAGGAGGCCTTCGCAACACTGACGACCTTCGAGTTCAGCAAAAAGAGATCCGGTAGATCCCGATCTCCTCCACACATAAGAAACTCGATAAAAGGATCGAATAATTGACAGATATCATGTACGGACTGACAAAAGACCTGACAATACTACAAATGAACACAGATGGAGGGATTGACAAACAGATCACTTACGGCAACATCATCAGACAATGTGACCCTGATATCGTTCTGATATCAGAAAACGGACTTGACACAACGCAGAAAACCATGAAAATTTTTAATTACGCTGTTTTAACCAAGAACCATAGCCAGGAGCGTTTCGAGGGCGCTGCCATCGCAGTCAAAAAAGGTATCCTATTCAGGTCACTCCCAGATTAGACGAGTCTTATCTGGTCATTGAGATCCAGACTACCCTGGGTCACTGGTAGTGCCCACTGTGTACAAACCCCCATGACGAGACTATATCCCGATGCACAATTTTCTCCAACTATGTGCAAATAGGAGAACAGTCCTGTTCGGGGAAGATCTCAACGCCAGATGCCAGGAATCCGGATATACCGGAGTTTTAAATAAGAAAGGGAGGAACTTGAGGAACCTTATTGGTGGGGGTATTGTTGCCCGCATTGGGCCCGACCTTCCCACCTATATCACCGAAACCTGCGCAACAAAGCCGGATGTCATCCTGACCAACTCACAATTTCCCTACAATTATTTCATTCAGCCTGGCCCTCTAATCCCAAGCGATCATATATCTACACTAATTAAGATATCCTCAAGCCCCATTCAGATACCCGCCAGGAAGAGAAAGTGCTTTTCGAGAACGAACTAGAAAGAATACCGTACTCTTCTCGGTGAGTTCAGACCTCTACCACTCGAGGAAGCCACCCTGGAAGAAATCGACCAGGATCTGGCAAGGTTAACGAAGGTAATGGCGGAAGCGGACCGCGCAGCAGTACCCAGAAAATCGTACAAAACGCTACCAGCACCAAGGTGGACTCAGGAATTATACGACTTAACGAACGAATACAAGAGACTATTTGAAGATATCATAATGACTGGCACAGACGGAACCTAAAAACAGACGTCTAAGGATACTAAGGACCGAAATGAAAAGACATATAACTGTACAGCAAGAAGCACTTTGGAATAACCTCGTAGACAAGATGGACGAAGAAGTGGACCCCCGAAATTTTTGGAACACTCTTTCAAGACTAAAGGGTAAGCCACCTGACAAAGACATACTTCTCAAAAAAAGACGACGGAACAAATATGACCCCAATAGAAACGGAAGAAGTGTTCAAACCTTCTGGAAAAATGTGTTCTCCATTACACCAGAAGAAAATGAACACTTTGACCCGGACTTTGAAGAACAAATCAATGACCAGTTAAGACAAGTAGTATACAAGACGTACCCCTTTAATAATACAACTGCGGACAGAGAGTGACAGGAAATGGACGAAAGATAACAGAGGAAGAAATTTTATCTACGCTACGTGCCTTCAAACAGAGAGCACCAGGGAAAACAAAATTGACCAACCTGAACTGGTTGAACGCCCCCCATAACATCTTAGAGGGGCTGGTCAATATAATGAACGTGTGCCTAAAAGTTGGCTATTTTCCGGACGAATGGAAGATCGCCAAAATGATCTTCATTCCAAAAACCTGAAAACCGCCGGACGGTCCAGTGAATTTCAGACCCATTTCCCTTCTCGAAGCGGCAGGCAAGGTCTTTGAAAAGATCCTTGCTAATATAATCTAAGATTTTATGGAGGAGAACAACCTCCATAACCAATAACAACATGGATTCCGAAGAGGGATAGAGACTGATACGGCGCTGGCAGCGTTCTTGGGCCTTTGCCTTTTATATTATATACAATTGACATGTAGTTTAATATCATTAATTAAATTCTAGCATATGCTGATGACACCTCTCTCTATGCTCATGTTCCATCTCCTGCCATGAGACTGAATGTTGCAGACAGCCTCACTGATGATTTGAATAAAATTAATTCCTGGTGTCTTCACTGGGGTATGAAATTAAACCCTAGTAAATCTAAGGAAATGATTGTGAGTCGTTCTAGATCTCTCTTACCTGAACATCCCAATTTGTTAATGAATGGAGCTTTGATTAACAAGGCTGACCAGCGCAAGCTCTTGGCAGTAACTCAAGATTCGAAACTCACTTTTGAAACGCATCTAAGATACATGTCTCGGGATATCTCGCAGAAATTGAGCATTCTTCGCAAATCTAAGAAAATTTATGAGGATGATGATGTTCTTCGCAAGTGTTTCTTTGTTTTTATTCTACCTTATTTTGAGTATTGCTCTGTTTTATGGAGTTCTACTGCAGACTCTCATCTGAGATTGCTTGATCGTGCATATAATTCTGTAAAATCTTTAATATCAGATTTGGATTTAGACATTGGGCATCGTAGAGATGTTGGATCTCTTTGTATTTTATTTAAAGTAGTGAATGATGTGAATCATCCTCTGCATAAAATTCTGCCGAAATTTTATCACCCAGACAGAGTTACTAGGTATTCTGAGACTGTATAATATTCAATGGCATTCGAAATTGGTCATCATTCTACATCTCAGTTTTCTAATTACTTTCTACCGGGAATATGTAGATTGTGCTCCTACGCTTGATAAGTTTAAAAGATTGGCTAATGTCTTTTTGTTGCGTAACCGTGCGGCTGTTTAATTTTTTCTTTTCTTTCTTGCTGTGCTTTGACCTGCACTGATACCTCTAGGTGGTATAATTTCAAAATTTTCAGTGTGGCTCTTTGCATGGTCTATATAATAATAATAATAATAATAATAATAATAATAATAATAATAATAATAATAATAATAAAAAAATGCTTCTTCATTGGCTCCCAATTTGGCCGTTATTTTTAGATTACTTATTCGTCAGGGTTCTTTTCCTGAATACTGGCGTTCTGCGAATGTCACTCCGATCTCCAAAGGTTCTACACCGTCAATTCAACCCATTTCCATTACACCGGTTCTGTTTAAACTATTTGAGCGTTTGCTGGCCAAAAGCATGATTCATTTTCTGAATAATAATGCATTGCTGCCGGTAAAACAGTTTAGTTTTTGGAAGGGTCTTAGTACTTCTAATTCTCTTCTTTTTATCACCAATGACCTTCAAATTCTCTTGATGCTGGTCACGAATCCCGTCTTATACCTCTTGAATTTAACTCAGCCTTTGATCGTGTTAATTATAAGGCTGTTTTATTTAAAATTAGATCCCTTGGAATTGCTAATCATTTCCTATGCATACTATCGAGTTTTTGACTAAAGGGAAGCAGCGTGTGTCGGTTAATGGTAGTTTTGGCCCCTATAGCTTTGTTAAATCTCTTGTTCCCAGGGTAGTGTCCTGGACCCACCTCTCTTCATTATTTATACATCAGACATGTTTTCTGGGATTGAGTCGAATATGGTTGCTTATGCTGACGATACAACTTTGTATGCTGCAATTCTTTCCCTTTTGGACAGACAAAGAGTCACTGAAATGCTTACTCTTGTTATCAAGAAAATTTTATCCTGGTGTGATGTTTGGGGTATGAAACTTAATCCAAGCAAATTCTCTAGCTTTGTTATTGGTCGATCAAGGACCTAACAACCGTATCACTCTGACATCATTGTCAACTGCATTGCAGTTGCAAATTGTTCTTCACTGAAATTGCTTGGTGTTACCTTTGATCCCAAGCTGACCTTTGAGCTGAACTTGTGCATTTTGCGTCCTAAATTTCTCAAAAAGTTGGTTTGTTGCGTAAGTGCCGTCAGATTTACTCTACAAACAGAGTGGTTTCGAATTATTTTTATTTCTTCCTTTTGAATATTTTCATTCTGTCTTCCTTCTGCTTCGGAGACCAAATTGAAGCTCATTGACGGAGCTTTCAACCAAATTAGTTTTGTGCTACCCGATGTACATTTGAACCTTAGGCATCGTCGATTCGTTGGAGTCTTGACTCATTGCTTTAAAATTGTTTCTGATCCTGATTATCCAATTCACAGTCTGATACCCGCTCCTTCACGGCCGGTTCGTGATACGCACTACTCGTTAAAACAGATGACCGTGATATTGCGGTCGCTTGAGTGAATACGACGCAGTTCTTTCGATCTTTCTTTCTTACAGCCGTCGGTCTATGGAACACACTGCCTAATAATGTCGTTAATTCAGTTGATTGTGATGTATTTAAAAAGGAAGTGAATGTTTTTCTTTCTTGATTTTTATGTTTTCTACTTTTATCTATGTTGCGCCGCTCGTTAGGGCCCTGTAAGGTTTTGGGGTTCTGCCGTTTTGGTTATTGCCTTCGAACGGGTCGACTTCATTGACATTGATAATAGTAATAATAAGGGGGTCATACCAGATATCAACTTCATGTTGCCATTATTTATGGGATTCCTGTTTTCCGATAAATAAATCTTTGTCATTGTTACACCCGCTTTCATTTTGCCATTTTGTATTGATATGCAATCGCAATCGAGTAGGAAACTTATGTAATTCATATTCATTATGCAAGTGATGTCTAAGCCCGAAAATATTTTAGAATATGATTCATATTGGCATTGTTTATAATTATTCACGAAACTGTATCTATATTTTTAAACCTTATTAATCTTTCTATTTTCTCTCTCTAGCCAACCCTTTTACTTTCATGAATTATTCCCTCTGTCATCATCGATTGATGAGAATCACTCGTTGGCTAAAGATAGTTTCTTTTTTTTATTTATTTACCCGTTTTCTTTCCTCCTTTGGTTCATTTGTTTCAAATCATCAGTAATTGATGAAATCAATAAAGAAAAAGAAATGGATACGAAGGGGTGTGATAACGAAGAATTGGTTGAAGAGATATACGAAAAAGCCCTAGAGAATTCTGAGAGATAAATGTAGGTCATTAAGTCACAATTAATGATCCCTCAGAGAATTTAGTCTTCTTTAAGGAATTTTTGGAACATAAGAATTTGAATAGAAACGTCAGTCAAATTGACAGAAGGAGAGTTGCGGGCTTCTCATCACTAAAAGCCCAAGAAGTCTTCTCTTCAGGTTATTCAGTCTATGTATCTTACACACATTTTACCCGCAACTAATTGGAAAATTTATCTCTTTTGAAAATTTTCATGACGGATATTCCTATTTGGGATCGTTTTTTTTATTATTGAGAGGAAAATAAATTATAAAACGTATTTTTTTTTTAGAAAAAATCAATAGATTTTGACTTATCGTTTCGCTGCTCCAAATGCTTAAAGCATAAAGCCGTTAGGTGTGAGGATCATTACAAGAAGACGCTAAGGAAGGGATGTTAATCTTAACAAGGCAAATGAATGGGGGGGTGGGCTGAAATTTTTTAAATCGATGCGTGTGACTGCTAAAAGGTAATTTTGTCAATAAGGAACAACTATCATCAACAATTACATCTCTATTAAAACATATTGAAAGTTAGCAAGAGCTCCAGTGATATATCTCTATCACACTTTCCTTCTCTCTCACTCACTATCTCTCACTCCCCCCCTTGCTCTCCTTATCTCTATGTAACCACCATAACTTCTTATTTTGTATCTATTTATCATACCTTATCTCTTTCGATACATCGATAACAGCGCGTCTCTGTCTGAAATCAAAGAAGGGGAATCCAAAGAAGTTATGAGAACTTGACTCATCTTCACCTGTTTCATATCAGCGAGGCGGAGGAGGAAAGGCAGTTGTGGCTTGTTTAAAAATCTGCCCTAAGGAGAAAGATGATAGAATATGACATCGTTGAGTAATAACTCCTTATATTGCCGTACCTCTATTTTACAGTCAGAAAAAACACAAGACTTTATCACTCATTTTATCCTACTCAAATATCTGCTCCAATGAGAGTACTTATAACTTCCCTTGGGTGTATTGATTTTTGCTCTAATTTACTCAGTGAATTTGGTCGTGGTTAATAAGGTTTTCAATCGTGGAATTCCAACCAGATACTGAAATTAACATATAGATCAGAATGGCAATCTCTGACAATACATTGGACATTAAGGGCTGGTCCTCTTTGGGAGGGAAGGTGCAAACAGAGCAAAAGGACTATGGTTTGGTAACTCCTTATGAACAGAGAACACTTCACGGCCCAGGGAAGGACCACCCCGCTCTGAGCAAGTGAAATGTGAATACGTTATACTCTTAGATGGGTTGGAAAACGGAAGAGTGATGTGTTGTGTGTGTGTGTGTGTGAGGAGAGGAGTAATAAAGAGACTGCGGTGTTTTGAATGGCTACGCAGGAGATACTTAGGTAGGTAGAGCTGTCTGCAAATATGCCTAGAGGCGCCTTGCCGCATGATTCGCTGTTCGCTGTTGCAGCTCTCTTCAAGCAAATATTATTTTTGACTGATTTTGCCTGGACTCGAACCCTGTACCTAGCCACAGAAATTAAACGCCTTAGTCATTAGGGTAGTGAGATGTTCATTTCTATCCTGCATTTTAGATGTATGTTTTTAATATTTGTCAACCTTTATCCTTTTCATCCATTCATTTTTATTCATTAACATTTGTTTTTAGTCAATTGCGGAATTATAGTGAATTTTGTGATATTTGGGAAATTTTTTAATCCGGTAGTGATGGCACTTAATGAGGCTTTAGAGATTGCAGTTTTTTTTTTTTACTGAGATTATTTCCCATAATTTTATTTGCCCACCACTTTGTGTGTATTTATGTACGTATGTACCCATGCATGACGTATGTACGCATGCGTGTATTTGTGTATATATTGGTTCGTGTATTGTTTGTGAAAGGGATTTTACCCTCATGAACTTTAGATGCTCCTCTCAGTTGGGACTGATCGAACTTAATCGATCCAAATTCTGTCCCTATCCAGTTACTAATCATAGCCAATGTGTCTTATCTTTGTTTGAATACAAAGCCGCGTTTCCACTCTGTTCGACCGGTCCTAAAACTCAAAGGGAAAAGAAGAATGGCGTTACAAAAATCCCGTGTTTTTGTAACCTAAAACTACGAAGTGAGACCCAACGAGAACATGTCCGACATAAAGTTTGTAAGGAGAAATCTACCAAGAAAGTGAAGATGAAAGAAGTCAATGTATGAAAGATCTATAACCGCGGATATTTCTACGGTCATTGGGAACAAGAGGGTAGGTAATCTTGAAGATTTCACCCGCACCATGGTGGCACAGTCGCTCGACATCTATCCCACATAGATGAGGGCTCGTTTGCACTTCTCTCTGCCATCTTCACCCAATCGCTTCAAACCCCAACATCAGTTTTTCACTTGGCGTCAAAGAATGAATCAATCCCCCTCCCCCTCCGCTCCCCTCCGCTCCCCTTTGTTTAACGACTCGAGGATGGCCACTGTTGGGTCTTCTGCCAACTGCGCTCCCAAGTCAACCTTCAAGGACGACCTTGATGAAGGTTCTTGGCCTTCTTGATTAAAAACAGCATCCGCCATGCGATTTTCTTTCAGATCTATGTACGAATGTACATACTTGCATGCGTACATATATGTTTGATGGTATGGTTGTTTATATCTGCATGTAAATATGAGTGGTAATTTATTGTGATCTTTGGATAAATGGCAATAAATATTAAGAGAGAAGACAGGTATTTATTATTTGAAATATAAGAGAAATTATTGAAGGATTTTAACTCAAAACATTGTGAGGAAAGTTTTAAAAAGTTTTGATGTTAGGGAAATAGAAATGTGTAGAAGGTACAAAACCGGAGTAGTTGAAGGAGAGTGAAAAGAAAGGAAAATTGAGTAACCAGACGAAACCGTTTTCACTTCGTGATGTTAAAATTGTATAAAATCCGTGGGTTGGAAGGGGATAGTAAAAAAAAAAAAATCGAACACACGATATGTTCTCATAAGTACAACAAGAGCCATTTTTTTTACATGTAAAAGTGGGTGCATGAGTCCGATTTTTTATTATTAAATCCACGTCATCAAAGAAGAGTTTTAGGGGTTGGCCTTCTCCGCTAGGTAACCACTGCGGTGGACCTTTTACCCATAGCATTCATAAAAGCAGGGTTCGATCGTCTCGAGGAGCGCCCTTCTAGTCACGAATGGATGTGACCACGAAACTCAGACCTACGAAATGCCTAGGATAGGACAACTGGCCGCGCCCACCTCTGCAGCCAGCTGACTACAGCCAAGCGGCGACTAACCTTACATAACATACTCGTACCTAAATTAGTCTAACCATGCCTAATCTAATGAGTTTAAGCTACCCCGAATTCACCCCTCCAAGTTGGGGTTCGGCAAGTAGGTCAGCTGACCCCACTTCAAGTAGTTCCAGTATGCTTAATTTCATCATCTGATGGATCTTCGCTCCAATATAGGCACCCGGTCTCACGTATACATACTCGTAACTGCCATTTGACGACATATAATATATATTAAAGTTCTATTAATTTTTGTTTATTTGTGTCTCTTTTCAATAGATTGATGAAGTTGTAAAGATCTATTTATATGAAGAGTGGCTATATACTATATTCGGAAACCTTCCAATGATACTAATCCTTATGAACTGGACTAAGAACTCATGAGAACAATGGAACACTACGGGTGCAACAAAGTATTAAGTAAAGAAGGAAAAATATATTTTTAAAAATCGCCACGTACTCTCGTATAATTGTAAAAAAGACGGACATACTGGTAGCGTAGGATACTTGATTTTCCTGAACAGTGAAATTTTTATCGGAAATTTTACTAATAACAAATATATTAATCACGTGAGTAATTAGGATATCAATTTGGTCCTCTCTTTTAAGAATCAAAGCCTACATGCCATCTATAATAGTGCTATCATTTGCTCGGTATCAATTGATAGGTGTTATTTGATCTGTTTTAGTGAAATTCTTTCGCTGTCATTTTTCATTAGATTTGTATCATAATATCTATGATCTTCAGATGTTCATAACGATTATTTTATACTTTTGTTACATTTTTTTAACGAAAGAATGGGTAAGTTGTTCATTATATTTGCAAGGATTTTTCTAAGTCCCGCTATCACTTCTATAACTTTGTTCTCTTTCTTAAGTTTCATGTGTATGTGAGTGAATGTTTGAGGATGGAGAGTGTGTACTAAAATATGCAGATAATTACTTTGGGTTCTTGATCGCAGTGTGTGCGAAAATAAACGTACGCAATTTACCATTTGTGCGAATATAACTTTTTACCGCGCGCTCCGTGCAAAATATAATAGTCGGAAACTGACAACTAATTAAAGAAGATTTTAAAGCGAAAATTATGGGAGCTGTCAGGTCGTAGTAGAAAATAGGGGGAAAGAGAAAGAAAAGATAGATAGACAGATAAAGAAAAAAGGAGATAAGATAGGTTAGGTATGAAGTTTCCCTACAGATTTAATGATCATATGGTGGATGACGACAGTGATTATTTTTTGCATGTGGATTACTTGTACCTCATCCATTTCTAATACAGGAATTCCTGCATTGCCGCACTAACCCAATATTACAGGGTAATTCTCTATCCCGTATTCCCCTTAGGAAGTACTAATTGCATCTTCTACCCATGAAACGGTTAATTTGATAAAGGAATAACAAATACAAGGCTAATTATAGACCATTTTGTTTAATTAGATAGTATGTGTTACGAGTTCAGAAGAGAACTTTCTGGGAAGTTTGTAAAGGCGTTTGAACTTTTACCAATTTATTTATGAACTTTGTAAATTTAATTCGATAGTGTTGTATAGGTCTGTATATTTGAGTCCATCTGGGTCTTTTTTACAACCTCGTTTGTATCCTACCGTTTCGGAGAGTGTTTAAGTTTGGTAGATTTTCATCTCTATCATGCTTTGTCATTCATTTTAATTTCATTCCACTCTTTTTACTCCTTTTTCTTTCATTTACGCCTTCACTTTCTACCCCCATCCCTTTGCTGTCAGGCGGTCATCCGCAGTGTCCTTGTCAGCTGATACTAGTGCATAATTAGCCTTATACCAGTTTGTCGAAACAGACTAATATCCTTATTACCCCCCTAAACGTTCAGCATACAACTTTACTCCCATTACTTCTACTATCTTCGACGAAGGAGATACCACAATGACTCCATTGTTTTATAAAATTAGACCAAATCGATAGGAGAATGTGTGGCTGGGTCATCAATTCGCGGTATCATGCGAAGAAATATCTTCCTTCGTAGAAGAGACCCTCAAATTTATCAGGGATATTTGCTGAAAATAAATATTTTTTCAGCTTTCTTTAAATATATCCTACAATTTAATTTTATTTAGTATTTTTTTAAGAATAACTTAATACACTTCCATTTTTAATATACTTTACATGGATTTTCCCAAACAAATCACAGGTATAAATTTATTTTTTGATGGCGACATGAAACTTTTTTTACAATGGGTTGCGAAAAATGGAGCTTCTGTATTGAGCAAAAGTTATTCCCACTGTCGATTTTAAAGATTTGATCCCTTTTTCTTCTTTGCGTTTGTTCGTTTGTTATTCTATTATGTATGGACGGCTTTTGTTTGCATTAATGATTTAAAAGCTCCTTAGTATAAACAAGAAAAGTGCGAAGTAAATACACCGGTATAGATTGAATCGGCATCTCTTAAGACGAGTGGACAAGACTGAGCTGCCCTCAAATAATATGGCACCAGCGACGCGCAGGGCTATTTCCTCCATGCTAAATTAATGTATATTCTAATTGCACACAAAATAAATGAAGAAAGTGAGCCCTTGGGTTCGGGACCAATTCTTACTGTAGTGGTACAACACCTTTTGATTGGTGAGAAGAACGAAAGTAGTGGATAGCAAGTTCTTGATTTTTATCAATTTTGCTGTCCCTTTGTAATAAAATAATTTATTAAATATTTCTCCCAGTGGCTTTCAGATTTAGAGAGAGTGTAGGTATTTATGATGTTGACTAAATCCAATCAAATATATTTCTTTCATGATGCCACTTTTTTTCCGCCCGAGGTCTCTTCAAGAGTGACGTCACAGCACTTGGCCTTTTCTAGAGGTATCCTAAACAGGTTATATTAAAAGATGTTCTGAGATAGGCAAAGGATTATGATTTGTTTTTTTTTATAATTTTAAGAGCCCATCTGGCTACCGAGGAATTAGGAGGATAGGCAGTGTATTCATGTCGAGAAGAATGATATCTTGGTAGCAGACAATCGAGAGAAACTTCGGTTCTGCGATTTGGATTTCTGAATATCAGGTGGGCGCTTTGTCGTAAGCCATTTTGAGGCTGGTTTTGAGGTGTTATGCGGCCGAAGTGAGTCTGTTTGTGTTTTATTGTATTCTGGTTCGGTGGGATTTGGAGGAAGGTTGCTTTATAATTGGGTTTAGTGGGTAGTTGGTAGTAAGGCTGATTTCATTTCGTTCTGGAGGTGGAGATGATATGTATTGGATGTGAGGCGCAGCGGAGCTTGATGAAGAATTGCGTGCGTTCTATGTTTAGGCGATCTTTGATGATGAGAATTGTGGTTTAAGCGCGGATGTTTTGGATAGGGCTGAAATTTGTGCAGCTAGTTGGGATGCGCAAGACACTATTTTGAGGATAGCCATCAAGAATTGTCTAAAGGTACGTTAGATGATTGAAAAATGGTAGAAAGGTTATGAACTTACGAGAATCCAAAAGCATTGTTGTCGCATTGTCTGGAAAATGAAGAAGAATTAATACTATTATAGTTAAGAAAATCAGCAGGCGTCAAAATTTAGGTGAAGGTCAGTTCATGCTATGTTGATGCCCGGTGTAAGAAAAGATGAATGCTTCCCTTCCACACAATTTTAATCCTTAAACTCTCTATCCATGCTGAAGCTTGCTTTTGGTTTTCAAGCATTGCCTCAATGAGGAAGAATTCCTTCACCTCTGTTCAAAGTATCATGTCTTCTCTTGGACTGTTTGTCTTTAAAATTTTAAAATGATATGAAAGGTTGTGAATGTTGAAGAGAACTAACCCACAATATCATATACAGCCGTAGATCCGGCTCCAAGCTATCTATAAATCTTCTTTGGTTTTCAAAACGATTCGTCTTTTTGGGACTATTCGAAAGAAAATAACAGGGTTTGATAGATACCTAATTCCCTTTATAGGATTTCGGTGGAAAAAGTCTTAGATCTTGTTTGTCTGTGTGTTTTTATCTAATATTACCCCATATTTTCGTGCTATTGAGAAACGAAATCAACTGAAAGCCTTGAACAATGAGTTTCATTTTGGAATAAAAAGGTCCGGAAATTAACCGAGCTAAACACAATGAAGCAATCCTGAAAGACAAGGTGTTGGTCGAGATGATTCAAGAAGGCTCTTCAGAGATCGGCTTTCAAAGCAAAAATTTATAGATACCCGTAAAATATAAGGGAGAGTCGTAAATACCAATATGCTTGAGTCTTTTCTTTGGTAATACCCTTCAAGATTACATACCTTAAGAGTTCAAGCCCCGCACTATAATTAGTGAGCACGCGCGATCTCCTCTCCTCTATTAATCGTCTTGCTGTATAAGCTTCGTATAATTATTTGTTGTCGTTGGCCTTATAGTTTATGTCTGGCAGATATATGATTGTATGGAATACAGCCTATCCGAAAGGAAACACTACTTCTGATTACAGGAGATTTAAACAATATTGAGTGTGGTAAAGTCGCCGGATGGTTTCACACTTTGGATTGACTACTGCGACTGCGATTCGGTTTCCACTTTAAACTGTAGGTTTTCACTGGAAAATAGCAGCTCTAAAAATGTTCAAATTGGTGATAAAACACTTTCTAAATTATTTATGTATAGTTGATTTTTACTTCATACAACCAAGGGATGACATTATTTAGCAAGCGATATGCTGCAGAGTACCAGGAGAGTTACTATAAATTAAACTACTGTAGTGCTTCTTGAATTTATCTCATGCTAAGTTTGAAGTAGGGGGCTATAGGACTCGAAAAGTGGCCCACCTCTCGCTAATAAGGATATTTAAGCACCTTTTAGGATCTATAGATAATATCCTGAGAGAACTTTCCATGACATTTAAAAATGTTGCTTGGATATGCTCCTTGTACGTTACAGTGGCTGTTTATGTGTGAGTGGTATTGGTAAAACGGTTCATGCTACGATGGCCGTTATGTTCAGGTTGATGTTTCTTAAAAGTTATTATACTTATTATTTTATCGAAAAAAGCAGGAAATAATTTAATAGTAGAGATGCTTTTCAATTTGTCTTCGCTCAATAAAAACAACTCAACAAAACTGTATTCTCTTTCTAACGCTCTTTTATTCTCTCTCACTTATAGCTTCTTGTCTATCAATATTCAATCATTGTTGAGAAATTTTTATAATTACTCTCTTTTTTGGCAAACCACTAAGGTTACTAGGTCACCAAGTAGCCACCAGTGTGACACATGCAGTAAGTCCGTCTTATAGGATAGAACAGGGGTGGGCAACCTTTTTGAGATTGCGTGCCAAAATCGGCCAAATATTTAACACAAAATCTTTTCACGTGCCAACCATATTTTTTTAAGGACATATTATTTGATATCTTTCAAGCATTTGAAGAACATTTTAAATAATAAATAATCACCCAAGAGCAGTAATGACACAGTATTGTAAGTCATTATGTAAATTATGTAAAACTGACTGAATGAAAAAGATTATAACAAGTTTATGAAAAGGTTCTTTGTGTGGATTTTTTCATTAGCCTCTAAGTATAATTGTAACTGCCATACCTATTAAAACAATTTAACGACTATTATTAACATCAACACAAAAAATTAACATTGATATTTTTTTCGATTAATCAATCATTATTTTTTCCCAGTTATACCTTTGTATTACTAAATCACAGTAAAAGGTTACTAAGATATAAACTTTTGCTTATTTGAAATCCTTTACAATTGATGTATAAAAAAAGAAAATATATTTATTTACCTTCAAAACTATATTCAAACAACCACTTTGAAAAGAAAACATCAGATAAAACTAGAGTCAGAAAATTTGTTGACTCTTTATATATATTATTTTTCAGCGGGATTTCTGCTGCTGTATCACTGGTGACAGATTTTATATCGGGTTTATATTTAGTAACCTTCAGAGATATGCATGCACTACTAGTTACATCCATCAAGTTACTCCTCTTACGAAACTCAACAAAGTTCATCCCTGAGAACAAAGATTCATAAGCATATGTAGACGAAAACATGGATAGTAATGCTGTTACAAGGTTCTTTAAACACATAATTTTCTGGAATAGTATTCTAAATCCTTAATACTTCGTTTTCCGCATTTTTCTTTGTTACTCCCGTCTCTAATCGCTCCTTTTTCACTATTTTCTAAGTCAACTCTAAGATCAGCAAATTTTTTGTTTCCAACTTGAGCTACTTTCAAATTCAATCAAGTGCATTGCAAATCATCCATGTCTATCCAATGAAAACATTTGCAAGTTTAGTTCATCCAGTTTGATACTGTCTGGAAACTTAATTAATTTTGCCGTCTCCTCCAGTTCTCTAAACCTAGCAAATCTTGCAAAGAGCTGCCGAACACTTGCCTCAATAATTTTTGGAAACAGCTTTTGAAGACATGGGCGGTCTGTTATGTCATCTTTTGGGAGATCATCAATGTACCTCTTTGTGTTTGGAAAGTATCTGAATTTCTCATCATTCTACATTCTTCTTAAAAACCTCTAAAAAAACGGTAACCAGTGCTTTCGCGTGCCAGAAATAAGTGATCGGCGTGCCAAATTTGGCAGGCGTGCCAAGGGTTGCCCGCCCCTGGGATAGAACTTTTCAAAAGGACTGCTTTAATTGTGGAACAGAGAGAGACAGGTTCAAGAGATTTGGGCTCCACCCTAGTTCTTACTCACTCTCGAGTTCTAACTCGGTTACGTATCTTCATCATCTTTCACTAACTAACTTCACCCCTTTTTTGAAAAATCTTCACAAGATTTATCGCTGAGATGCTGTTTCTTTAATTCTACTAAATACATAAAAATACAGGAGTTATTTATTGATTTCAACTTGCCAACAAAACAGGATTATTAACTGCTTAAAATCACTCAGACCGTAAATAGTACCATGTGTTTAACTAAAGCTCCTTGTTATATAACATTGTATCAAAAAGTATCTGGTAAATAAAGGAAGATAGTCTTGTAATTATGAGGTTTCTATGGTAACGATAATTCGGTGGCTTTATTTAGGCATCGTAAAATTGTTAGAAAGATGGCAAAAATGTAATGGAAATATACACGATTAATTTGGGCATCTTTCTATCACTGATGCTTAGATATGCGTTACTTTCTTCGATAAGAGTTAGGTGAGTGATCTACAGAAGGAGACAGCTCTGATACTTGAAAAATCAACAAATCTGAACGTAGTTCAAAGAGTTTATGCCCCAGCAATGTGTAGAGGCCTTTCCAGCCTCATGTTAATCTAATGACGAGTCATCTTAAAATCAATCTTGACTATAACGCTTCTTCCAAATTTTGCTTCCATAACAACTCAATTGATGAAAATATGTAGTTCAGTGTTATTCCCGTGATACATTTCATTTTTTACCACTCTGGAATATTTAATTTAAGATATTTTACTAAACATCTATAAATAGCACGACGTCTTATTCTAAAGTGTATCCCTAAAGTTTGAAAACAGACAAAGTACATAACTCCCCGCAAAAATGAACTAAATTTAATTTAATCGAAATATCAATAAATAACATAATGTGATTTCAACCATTTGCGATGCAAAGTTTGATGCTTTTGGGAAGATTCACCCGATGAACCCGATCCAAATATCCTTAAATTTGAGCACTTTCCTTTATGATGAGCTGTTCCTTCAGGTTCTAGTATTTCTAATTTTCATTGAATACACCGGCAATTTTACCACACCAAAGAAAAAGATATCATTGCGATATCATTGTGAAATTTCATTGAATACACCTCCTCTTTTACCACACAGCAGAAAAAGATATCAATGTGAAATTGCATTGAAAACACCTACTCGTTTACCGCACCACAAAAAAGATATAGTTGTGATATCATCGTGATATTTCATTGAATACACCTCCTCATTTACCACATCCCTTAAAAAGATATCTTCGTGAAATCATTCTGATATTTCATTAAATACACCTCCTCTTTTACCACACCACATAAAAAGACATCTTCGTGAAATCATTGTGATATTTCATTGAATACACCTCCTCTTTTACCACACCACAGAAATATATCATTGTGATATTTCATTGAAGACACCTCCTGTTTACCCCACCAGAGAAAAAGATATCTTTGTGATATTTTTTTGATATTTCATGATTACACATCGTCTTTTACTACACCAGAGAAAAAGATATCATTGTGATATTTCATTGAATACACCTCCTATTTTACCACACCCCAGAAAAAGATATCATTGTGATATCAATGTTATGTTTTATTGAATACACCTCCCCTTTTACCACAACACAAAAAATATAGTTTTGATAACATTGTGATATTTCATTGAATACACCTCTTTTATCACACCACAGAAAAAGATATCATTGTGATACTTCATTGAATACACCTCCTCTTTTACCACACCACAGAAAGATATGATTGTGATATTTCATTGAAAACACCTCCTATTTTACCACACCACAGAAAAAGATATCTTTGTGATATTTTTTGATATTTCATGCCTTTTTACCACCCCCAGAAAAAGATATCATTGTGATATCAATGTTATATTTAATTGAATACACTTCCCCTTTTACCACACCACAAAAAAGATATAGTTGTGATACTTCATTGAATATACCTCTTTTACCATACCACAGAAAAAGATATCATCGTGATATTTCATTGAATACACCTCCTTTTTTACTACACCACAGAAAAAGATATCATTATGATATCATTGTGATATTTCGTTGAATACACCTCCTCTTTTACCATACCACAGAAAAAGACATCTTCGTAAAATCGTTGTGATATTTCATTGAATACACCTCCTCTTTTACCACACCAAAGAAATATATGATTGTGATATTTCATTGAAAACACCTCCTCTTTTACCACGCCACAGAAAAAGATATCTATGTGATATTTTTTGATATTTTTGGTCTTTTACCACACCACAAAAAAAATATCATTGTGATATTTCATTGAATACACCTCATTTTTTACCAACCCCCAGAGAAAGATATCATTGTGATATCAATGTTATATTTAATTGAATACACTTCCCCTTTTACCACACCACAAAAAAAGATATAGTTGTGATATCATTGTGATACTTCATTGAATACACCTCTTTACCACACCACAGAAAAAGATATCATTATGATATCATTGTGATATTTCATTGAATACACCTCCTCTTTTGCCACACCACATTAAAAGAGATCATTCTAATATTTCATTGAATACACCTCTTCTTTTACTACACGACAGAAAACATATCATTATGATATTTTAGACCACTTTATATTTTAGAGATACTCTCTATAATGTTAGCCAGAATAATCATGAAGTAATTCACCTAGGGTTTTAGGGACCAAGTGAACATATAACTCTCGCGCACGTACCTTGTTTCCGTAACGTACAACAAATACCATACGTAAGGGACAAAGAACCACTTTTTTTAGTGATAATAAAAAAAAATGATTTCTGACACTTATTGGTAAAATTTTGGTTGATTCTTTACCGCATGCCTCTTCTTGTGTCTGATAAAATAATGTCGTTATTTCTGGAGTGTCGCTTCAACTTTTAGTGATATTTGTTGACCTTTAACTCTAACATACTTTATTATTAGCACAGTATATGTATTTGTTATTAGTTAACATGTCCAGGATATCCAGGTTGTTATGACATATTATTTATTTTACCTAAAAATTATTGTCTCTTTTCTGTTGTGGTCAAACTAGCCATCATGATCAGATGGGAATCCCACCAACAACTCTGGTTAATAAAGACGATTCCGCCAACATGCTTGTTAGCAATGGTTCGCAAAGAGTGAGTGGTGTAGCAGGAATAAAGCCCCTTCTACATATGAAACCTGAAGGAATGAAATGTCCTTTCGTCCCCAATGTGTTCACTGTAATAGAAATGTCAAGTATAGTATGGGGATTTATGCTGCGTCTATATATCTTCCACACATTTTCACTTTAATTATACTTGCCACTTTGTTTAAGGATTCTCTCTTTATCAGACCTTGTTCGGCAGATGCCCTCTTGGGTTTCTCCCTTAAAGGTTAAGTTCAAAAAACGTTTACACAAACTTGTATCTTCTTAAGATGAGAGAATTGACGCTTCTTGTATTAAAACCTCTAATCACTTTGACCATTATTATAAGTTATATTCAACCTCTCACCCCCCCCTCTTTCGACCCAATTTAGGGGATAGATCGTGATTAATTGGTGTCAGTTCGTTTGCCATATTTTTTTCTCGTTAGTGCAGCTCATTTCCTTTGATTGTTATCTTTGTTCGTGTTCTCTAACATTGACGTGATTAGTTTTTGTTATGTAGGTCCAGTGTAAGATGAACGTGTATGCTAGTGTATAAGAGTAGGAGCACATTTGTGTATGGTTCAGTTAATATTTAGGTTGAGGGTAAGCATGTTTTCCTAGGTGTAAGGTTGCGTAGGTTCATCAATCTTCATTGGTGGGAGGAAGGATGATGTGTAGCTAGGTGAATGGTGTGTCGAAAATGTAAAAGAGAGAGAAAAAATGCATTATAGCCTAAAGAATGAGAAGAGTGTGTTTGTAATACTGAATATGTGGTTATCTGGGTGAGTGAATGACGTGAGGGCTCACATATGTAGAAGGAGGGTGGGGTTATGAAAGGAGTCTGTGTCCATTGAAGGACAGTTGTTTGTTTGAATCCTAATTGATAAGAACTCAGTTAACGCTGCTTTGTTCCATTGTTCTCCTTTCGTTGATACCTCAGGACCACCACCTCCATCCCACCCTTCTTCCCTTACAAAGGGACTAAATGCATTTGTGTTTCTTTTCTGCGAGGTCGCTGGCCCTGTCATGCGTTTCTTCTTCTTCTTCTTCCTTTCCTTTTCTTATTCTCTTCCTTTTTTTCTTCGTCTTGTTCTTATTATTATTTTAAAATATTATATATAAAATATTTTAATAATAAGTAAGTTGAGAATAATTGTTACTAGCCATCGATATAAATATTAACTGGACAGATAGGCAAATTGCATATTTTCAATAAAAAAATTGCAACTAAATTCTTTTAATTGAAATATTAATAAATAACTTCAATGCGATTTCCACCATTTGCGATGTAAATTTCAATGCGCTTAGCGAGATTGACCCAATAAATCCGATGCATTAACTCCATATTCCCATCAATTTGAGCACATTCCTTTATGATGCGTTCCCCAAGATATCTCGTATGTATCTTTAATTTTCACAAGTACACATTTTCCTTTAGCCCTTCCCTAGAAAAAGAGGTCAAGGGGAGCTAAGGTTCAGTCAACGATAACACCATTGTGATATTTCCGATTTGTCTAAACTTTAGTTACACCCTGTTTATTGAACTAAATTTTGGGTGTATTCTCTCCTTACAAAATTCGTGCCTTATTACCTGTTGTGCGTAACTAATGTACTTGTTCTTCTATATTGTAGTATGGAGCGTGAATGAAAATTTAGCAGAATAAAGCAAAATTCAGATTTTTTTAAGTACGATTTATTATTCGTCCATTTTTTAAAAATGTTAACAAGGAAGAATAATCTCAACCAGGTAAATAACATTTCCTTCTGACCGCCTCTGAATCTCTAGTACGTGATATTTGTTTTTCCTTGATAAAAGTCATCTGTGGAAGTATCGACACAAAATTGGGCTTAGTTTTACTCTTACCCTTTCAGTAAAATTCATCACGATCTTTTGGTTTCTTATCAAAGAACTGATCAGCTATGAATGCAAGGAGAGGGTTCTTATAAGTATGCAACTCTTCTCTTGGAATCTAATAGCTTTGTTTCAATTCGAAATACTTGTATTTTCTTCGTTTTGAAGGAATCCCTCCACAACTTTCGTATTTACATTTTGTATTTCTTTGCGCTGCTAATAAGGCCTTACTCCTAAATTTCGTTCAAGCATCCCTTAATTGTTTACTATAAATCCCTATGAAACAAATACACGGAAACGTATTTATTGCTGCCATTATCTTAATTAAATCACCTATGTAAATTCAATAATTAAATTAAAAGCCGCTGCAACCATAGAATGAATTTTTGTTTGCAGATTGCGAGAGAGTTTCGGATGATATCGTATTCGTTTCATCAACAAATATTCAATCCTAATAATGCATTCCAGTCGTCCTCGCTTGTTCGGAATTTTGCTCATTAGCGACTCTTAAAAATGATCTGCTTAGAGTGTATTCGACCTTTCCAACAAATTGCAAACATATTCTCGCTACATCTCATAAATTTAAAGGCTTCTGACGCTGAATATATTCGCTCCACAATAAAAGGAATGGACGATAGAGATAAAAGCAAGCAAGTTACCTTGGGGTGACAAAGTTTATGGTGTGAACGAGAAGTGTAAAGGATGTTAGTTGTTGACTACTAAGAGTGTATAAATAGGTTTACACACGTAGATACATATACTCTGCAAAATTTAGATAATTTACCAGATATCTTCAAAAACCTTTTTCAGTAGGTTTGTTTACCATAGGTAAAGTTAAAGATCAGTTATTCTAGTCTAAAATTACAAATAGCATCGTTTGTTTACCAAGAATAATTGACACACTTATCCATGGAAATAAACATGAATAAACTTACGTCAATTTGGATTATATAATAATTTGCAGAGAAACTCAAGCAGACCTTAAAGGAAATAAACTACCATTCTGACACATAATTATAAAGAAATACTTCTATTTAAGAAAATTTGTTCGTATTCATACCAGATAAGCCTGAAAGAACTGGAGGCTCTTCTAATTTAAATCTGGTTAAAGAATTGCCAAAACTTCCTTGTCAAGAATTTCTACGACTCAGACAATTGAAATTGTGTTCATTATTGAGAAAAGGTTCTTGGAATTTACCGGGAAAACTGCTATTAATAATGCTGTTTCCTTCATAAGAATGGGTCGCGAATGCCACAAATGAACACAATATTTCTATTAATATTCCAAAAAACCTAATCTTGATGAAAATCTGCCTTTGAGTATACAAACAGACGCCTACGACGCTACCACTTAGATCATCTTAGCCCGAAACAATAGATTGTAGTTTGCCTTTTCTAGATTCTGAATAAGACCTAAGGAAATCGATGTTTCGTGTATAAGACGATTAATATTATAAATAGATATCATTATTAGGCGGTGCCACGTGTATGTCTGTGAATATAGAAGTATGTAAACATAATCAGTCTGACCACGATTCTCAGTCTCTAAGGTCCCTATGGTCAAGCCTATTCCGTGAAAGCTATTCATTCATTATCAATCTTAAGATGAGAAGCAGTTATTGTGAAAACTTTATTCAGGAGACTTAGTTTCGGAAGTAACCGGTTTCCATCTTCGGTCTAATAATAATGGAAACCAGCCATTTCCGAAGCCAAATCTCCCGAAGAAAGATTTCAAGACCTCCGTCTCATTATTCTCAACCTGTTTCATTTCGTGTCTATTGTATCGCTCCTCGTCCAATTTCCATATCGATCTCAATCAATTTGGTCAATTGATTTAAAAGAACGTATAGAAAAAGCTATTGGATATGGAGTGTGTGTTTGTTCATGTATATATATATATATATATATATATATATATATATATGGGTGTCCCCCAAAATGTATACAGAATTTAACAGCTGATTGCGCAATTGATGTTTTTTTTTATTTCCAGGTTAAACCCATAAGAATTATCATGAAAGTCAAACTAAGCTTTGAACAAAGGTAATTCATTTACAAATGCTACTGGAAGTGGTAAAACGTAGTTGAAGTGCGGAGACAGTTTAGGAGAGAGTTTCAAAAAGATCCATCAACGCGACTTACGAGTACCATCACTCGAATTAAAGATAGGTTTGAAGCCACTGAAACTGCTCAGAATGTCCACAAGAAGCGTTCCGGGAGACCACGGACAGCATCAAGCCCCACAAATCAAGAAAGAGTACTGGAAGATTAGACCATGATATTAATAAAGAGGATCCGGACCGAAAAGTGAAGTGTTGAGAGTGGTATTTGGCATGATGTCTATAAGATGCACACTTTCCAACCAAGATTGTGTGGAGTGATGAGGCTACATTTAAATAAAATGATTCATTTAACCGTCACAATTGCACCTAGTGGGGATATGAGAATTCGCATGCTATGGTGGAAAATCATTTTAATTTACAAGGAGTTACATGTGGTGCGGCTTAGCATTAAGAAGATTAAATGGACCACTCTTCTTTGAGACTATTGTGACTGATACCGTTTCATTGAATCTGCTGCGGCAGTCTATCATGCCAAGCATGATATCATGCAAAACAGGTGGATGGACGTAGGGGTTTGGTAAAATACCCTCTGCGTTCGCCAGACCTCACACCACTGGACTTTTTGGATCAACTGGAGAATCCGCTGCCCAGCTTGCCAGAATTGTTCCAACTGGAGAATCCGCCGCCCAGAATTACTCAACTGGAAAATCCGCCACCCAGAACTACTCAATTGGAGAATCTGCAACCCGAGCTTATATATAATTTAAAGGCATAGAATAGCAAAAAGCAAATAATGTTTATCTTTATTATACAAAAATTATATATGTAACTTAACATAATAAACAGTACATAATTCTACAAGATTGAATGATTTTACTTTTTTTATAGAGTAAAAACCTATCCTGAATATAGTTCACTTATATGTTCGCATAAATACTGGAAAGCATTGATTCCAAACCTATATCTCCTCATCATTTCACTTAAATAGGTTGCTAATAAATTTCTTCGACAACTTCGCATTTGTTTAATTTTCTGTTTCTGTTTATTCCAATATGACTCAATAGCTTGGGTCTGCACACCCGTGTGAGCATCTACAAAGTTAATGCTATGATTTACTGTCCTGTGCTTAAGTCCAAGATCTCGTCGAATATGGTGATAAGATTTCCATTCATCCGTGTGAATAACAGAACCGGGTCGTACAACAGCATCGATTATTCCAAGAAGCGTAATGAAATCTCTGCGTTCTATAATTTCCATGTAGCCAACAGCTGGAGTGAAACTAGTGCCCACTAGTCCAAAAACCCAAATAGGTTTTTCATTTCCTCGTCCTCTGTGGTGCTTTACTTTATGAGCAAAGCAAGATTCATTGGCTTGAACAATGATTCCAGGTCCTCCCAGTTTAATTGGATGCCTCTCAAAGTACTTTTGACACTCTTCACGAAAAAAAATTTAAAATGTCGATGACAGTTTTTTCGCAAATCGACACCATATTAACTGCAATTTGTACACTTTCTTGGATGCACCACATATACATTATGTGCAACCAAACACTTAATTTCAAATTGGACTTCTCTAAAAAAGATCCTTTTGTACTTTTGGCACTGTCGATTGTAACAACGCCACTGATAGCCGTCTTTCAAAGATTTACACTTACACAAATTTAACTGCTCGTTGCAGTAAATACAGTTCATTTGGCTCATGAGAATACTTTTATTTTGCATAAATACTATGGTGGGCATGGCATCTTCGTGTACTAATAAGGGCATGAGTGTATCTCGGTAAAAGTTATTAGCTGCCATGGGTTAAAAATTATGAGCAAAAAATACTGTCACCTTATTCACTAGTATACTACTTATAAGCTCTAAATTCTCGGAGATCTTATATTTATAGAGATTTCTAGGCCTATTATCAACTACATATTTGAATTTCCAACTTTTATGATTTTAAATCGTATCTTTTGTCTTATCTTAGTGACTAACTGATAAGATATAACTCATATGAACTGATATGACAAATATGGGATCAACTGGAGAATTCAGTTGATCCCAGGTTTCAGGTTTATGTTGTATAATCACTGACTTTATAACTATTTAAAGTGTCTACCAATACATTTTTGTGGGACGCCATATATATATATATATATATATATATATATATATATATATATATATATATATATATATATATATATATATATATATATATATCACTATCATCACTAACTCTATAATTGTATAACGGGCTTTTTGAAGATGGGTGAAAAATTAATGTTTTTTTCTTTTTTTTCGGTTGTCACCTAAGTATATTTAAATTTTTTATTAAAGTTATTTCTAATGATTCTTTTATAATATAAAAAAAATCAAATAGTAAAGTCCAGAAATAAATATAGGTATCGAAATTTTGTGAATTTTTTAAAACCCAAATAATTACAAATGGTGAAGTTTAGAAAATGTATTTTTTTATATCTTCTATAGCTCTATATATTAGAAATGTGATATTTTGAAAGGGAGGAAATTTAGTTTAGAGTTTCCTATTAAAATTATTATA
The DNA here is from genome assembly GCA_963969495.1 of Ceratothoa steindachneri. Lineage (NCBI taxonomy): Eukaryota > Metazoa > Arthropoda > Malacostraca > Isopoda > Cymothoidae > Ceratothoa > Ceratothoa steindachneri. Next base: position 125,402,567 of record OZ018319.1, on the reverse strand, counting down.
ATTGGCGAAGTTCAGAAAATTTATAAAAATTTAACCATTGGTGTTTTTTTTTATATTTTAAATTTTAATCTTAGTAGCGAAGCGCAAGCTTCCCCGTAGGGTATATATATATATATATATATATATATATATATATATATATATATATATATATATATATATATATATATATATATCATAAACCGCGGGGCTGAAGGCCGACACCTAACAACGAAACTACCGGCATGACCGCGACATCCAAGCCCATTACCGTCATTACATTTCACGTTCATAGGGAAATACTTTCGGGTGTGCAGTTTCCCAGGCTAGCGGCCCATATCCGGGTTTGCTCACTTTTCAGTACACGCCCCCCCCCCCTGCCCCGAAGAGGGTATGTGTATTCTTCACATACAGGCGGAAATATATGTATCTTTACTTTATTCGTGAAACCGTTTGTGTGTATATAATGTTGATTAAAGCGAATAAGATTAGTATTTTTTCGGCCTCTAAAGAGAGTATAATTCGTATTTGTGAGCATTTGTACCGGTGGGGTAGTTGAATTTAGGTCCTCCCCCCAGCCCTTGTTTTTGAGCTCTAGCCATCCTCTAGGGCGAGAGTTAATAGAGTTGTAGAGTCGTTACGTCCTTTCCCCAAATGGAAATACCGCCCCCCCCCTCCTCGATGCAATCCTGACGTGGGACCACCCCACTTTCTAGCTGTTGCATCAGGTGGGGCACTATAAATTTCCCCCAGTATGCAACAGCCTCAATCTACTCTAACTTGGTCCCTCATACATCCTCACAGAAAGCGTGGCATCACTTATTTGTGATGACTTGGGCGGGGGGGGGGAGGAGGCTACAGCACATGCTGTATGATCAAAGGCTTTCTCCCTACAACACAGACTATAAGATCTAAGTCTATCTCTCTACAACAGAGATTGCAGGATCAAAGGCTTTCTCCTAAGTCTCCCAAGCGGTCAGAAGTACCAGAGATGTGATCTGCTATCGGGGAGTGGTAAACGACAACAACAACAACCTTGTTGCCTAATCCTTTCAATTCATTGGTTTATTTATTTATATTATTCCATCCTCCTCTTCACTCCTTTCCATCTTCCGCCTTCCACCGTTTTACTTTTATATGTTTACTCTCTTAAGCCCCCCCCCCTCCCCCAATAGCTCCTTTCTCCCATAACGGGGAGACCCAAGTTATCCATTCTCGACCAGAATCAGACCTGGTCGACCTCTCGAAGGGGATTATCAAACTATAATCCTTTCCAGTTTCTTTAGTTCCTATCACAATTATTTATCTCTTATTCTTTAGCGATTTCTTCCTCTACATGGTTCTATTTATGACTCTCTTAAAACGCTTGTGACATGTTTTATGGGTGTCTGAGTTTATTTCTGGTGTATATAGGTTGAGGGTTTGGATTTAGTGTGAGTTTCTATGAAGATGAACCAGTTACCGGTGGGTTTGAACTGCAGCTCCTTCTCGCTTAATCATTTATGATTTTATGAGGTTGACTTCAGCTATTCCTTTTTTCATTCTTGATCTGTTTTTGAATAGTGCTCAAGAGTACTGCTTTATCTTTCACCAGGTAAGTTGAGGAATGGCTTTCATCTTACGAGGTTCTTGAATTGAGGTACAAATAACCTTTAATAAAGGCTTCCTACAAGGATTCTGAATGAGGAGCGTATATATCCTTAGAAAATTGTGTATATATGTAATGAAAAATTTACGTACATGTGATTTATGTTATATATCAATAACATTAGTGTAGATTAGATCTTCCTTTTTCGCCCCTCCCTTCTTGTTCATATATGGGCATGTTTGGCAGCTGTGTAGAAATATCTCTGGGAAGTGAGTGTTTTATTGCCTGTCTTAAAGGTATTAAGGGATCCATCGATTAGTGTATTTCTTAAATAACTTTTTTTACTCAGCCCTTCCCCAAGAGGTTTGAGTGAGGGGTTTGTAGAATATTACTACTCGAGGGTAGGTAAATTTAAGGTTTGTTTTGGTTTGGATCAGACGATTTATTTAATTCGATGGAATGACATTACGTGATAAATGGTTGTTTTTACTGAGATTTTTAATACTGATGCTTAGGTTTGGGGCAATTTCCGGGATTTAATTACATTATCCCGAAGTTGAAGAATTTTAGGGATGATTATATTTGCTGGAATTGTTTTCCATTCGGACTCGTCGAATCGAAGCATAAGAGTGGAAAAACGGGATTAATGACAAGAATTGGCACAAAACATATTGGTGCTAAAGGTTTTGGTTGACAGGGTGCACTTGTCTTCGTCACACTCGTCTAAAAATGTAAACTCCTAAATATAAACCTATCTAAAAATTTGACGATTTATTTTTATTGGGTAAAATCTACCTTTTTAACTTTTACTCCTAATGACGTTTACATTTAACCATTAATTCTATATGTAAAATGTTTAAACTCGTCTTTGTTTCAATACAAACCTAACTTTCTCCCTTATCAACGACTTTAAGAGTCACAGCAATCGAATTTTCATTATTTTCTGATGCAAAACCTTCATGGTCGACTCGATCATCATCAAGCACGAGGTCTCCGAGCTACGTTACGTGTCCACGACTACCAAGCACCAGACCTTCTTGGTGATGCATGGCGTCGTGGCTTCGAATCGGGAGAAGATGCCCCCGGTCTGGTTGGTAGACGATTACGAGATCACCGCGGCCGATAACAGGGATACCTTTGCCATGAAAGTCTTGCCTGTGGTCAGAAAAATTACGAAAAAGGCGGACCACGTCTTTCAGCAGGACGGTGACCAGACCCACACGGCTAAAGCCGTGCAAGTCAGGTTGGAGTCAAACATGAACTCCTGGTCGAAGGAATTCTGGCTGCCACGATCGCGAGAGCTCTATCTTTTCAACTACAGGATGTAGGTGCAAGGTCCGCCACAACAGCGTGAATGAGCTGAAGTCCTCCGTCAACCGCGTGTTGCCTAGCATGAGGAAAGTCTTCGTCCGCAAGGTGTCCGCGACCTTCACGTCTTGCTTGGGGCCGGTGCACTCTGCCGAGCGAGGCCACATTGATTAATATAACAATTTAACCACATATTTATATCTTAAAACAATAAAAACGTGTCTAACTGCATCAAAACTATCGTATTTTTTTTTTGTTCAGAGCACAGCGTCGTAACGAATGTAATGGGACTGCAAGAGAATAACCTTTGACGTAATTCATCCTCACGTTATTTGGAGACCAAGTGAGATTGTATTTTATTTTTCATCCCGCTATGAAAACGTAACTTCCTTTTCGAGAATATTTGAGAAGTTTCGACTCCTGGGCGTATTGGGGAAATATCCCCCAATCCTGCTAATTTGTCCAGAGCTTTCCCCCCGCGACAAGGAGAGAACGAGCAGCGTTATTTTTCGCGCCTCGTTGCTAAAAGCTGACTTTTGCGTCCGCATCAAGGATTAAGATATCTGGAGCTTTCTCGCTCCCTTCTCCAATTCTCCCTTTCCTCCTTTCCCCCTTAAGACTCACTCGTACAAACACCTGGTTTTGACTTGAGATCTCTTGAGACCTTTGAGTCCCGCCCGCACCGCAAGGTCGTCCTCATCCTCTCGAGCTGAAAGTCCCGTGAGCGTTCAACCGACAGCAAGACCATTCAACGCCGTGATTCTACCCCAGTCAATTGGTAGCTTCTGTGAACGGCAATCCTTGGAAGTTGCGCGACAGTCTCCTTTCGTTTAATCGATCAGAAGAAAGTCTCCATCGTTTACCTTTGATGAAAAAAGTTTCCTCTTCTAGTGGATTACGAATAATCCATAACTTTCCATCGAGCGTCAGCCTTGAAGATTGGCTATCATTATCGCTATTCATTGGAAGGTTGGATCTGTTCGTGCCTCACTTGCCTCAACCCGACCAGGACCATCCTCAAAATCATCGACACGTAAGATTGAAACCCCCCTCAATCATTAATATTTTCAAGGCTTCCCCCCATTTTGATCTGAGCATAGTAATGCTATTTAATTAATTTTATTCTAGAAATCATCATTATCATAATTAATAATCTTAAGAGAGTATTTCATTTAAATAATTCCCTTTGCCTATTTTTAATTTTGATATTTGTAAATAAAATTATATTTTTGTTGTTGTCATTTTTAACTAACCTTGAACGATACTCTCGGCCTATTTAAGTAAATCTCGCCAACCATTCATGCGCTCTCCCTGATTGTTAAAGATTTGAAACCCAACGCCTCAAGTTTGACCTCCTGGTCGGTCGATCATTAATCCCTGCGAACATTCATTAAATGGTTCGCGTTGCAGTAGGTGATTAAGTCACCCTCCCACATAATATATGACTGGTGTATACTATAGAGTGGTATACCACGACAAGGACATTTCCAATAGCTGGTATGATAGTTCTCTAACTTTAAGTACTACCTAACAATTTATTCCTTATCTTGGTAAACTCCCTAGGGAGCCTTTGGCTACCAGAGTGTTTTCATTAATAAAAATGTGTGTTTTATATCATCATCAACGCTAAGTCAAGAATACCTATCATTGTGACGCTGGTAGGTTTCCCTTAACTATTGAAATATCTTAACTTTATTTATCCTTCATACATCGGTCTAGATCTAAAGTCACTTGTATTTGGAGTTGTTGCCACCGTGATCCTCACCGGCTTTACCTTTTGCCACAAAGGTACCATCACGGGCTAACTTATCGCTGCTATTTCTAGAGATAATCATTTATGTATATATACGAATATAACGATGTAGTTCGACATGCTGTTACCTCAATCCCATTCCTGCATTTGCAAACTGTTAAAGCATCTTCAAATATTCATTTCTTGTTTAGTATTCAAATGACCAGAACTCATATTAGTGGGTTGAGGAATAAGTTCCTGTGGTTTTATCAAATTTATTCATTACCATTAACAATTTTAGAAAAACTTCATTTTTAATTGATAACAATATGCAATTTAATCAATAATGTATTCTCCGTTGTTATTTACAACTTCTTCCCAACGTTCAACTAGTTTTTCGATGCCTCTGCAATAAAAACCTCTGGATTTTGACTCGAAGAATTCGTCTAATCAGGTTCTTAATTCCACATCAGTATTGAACGAAACGCCGCGCATATTACTGGAGAGCGATCGGAACAGATGGACATCCGATGGAGCCAAGTCTGGCGAATATGGATGCTGCTGCAGGGTTTTCCAATTAAGCGTTTGGATGGAGTCTTTTGTCATATCGGCAACGTGAGGATGAGCATTGTCATGCTGCCGAAGGACTCCATAACGTCGATGAGGTTGCTTTTCACGAATAGCTTCGGCAAATCGATACAGTTGTTGAACGTAGAGTTCTGCATCGACAATCTCGTTGTTCACAAGGAGCTCATTAAGAATGATACCTTCATAATCCCACCACACACACAGCATCGTCTTTCGTGGATGAAGTCCTTGCTTTACGCGGAAGTGGTTTTTTTTATTAGGGCTAAGCCATTGTTTTCGATGGTTCATGTTGACATAAACACACAACTTATCGTCTTCAGTGATGATGTGGTGAAGAAATCTGTCTTTATATCCACGAATAGTCTTGTGACGAGAAAGCAAACTTGCGGCAATCGCTGAGCGTTGAAGTTTGTTGCTTTCGCTCAAAGCGTGCGGAACCCATGCACCGAGTTTTTGAACTTTCCCCATCGAATGTAGGTGATTAACTACAGTTTTATGATCACACGCCAATTGTACAGCCAATTCTCTAGTTGATTGATGAGGATTTTCATTAAGAAGGTCGTTCAATCGATCTTCATCCAACTTAATGGGGCAACCAAAACGTTCTTCGTCATTAAGATTGAAATGACCGTTTTTGAAACGTGAAAACCACAATTGAGCTGTCCTTTCTAATAAAGCATTTTTTCCGTACACAGCACAAATATCGCGAGAGCTTTGGCTGCGTTTGCATTGTTCTCGTCTTGATTGAAAATGAATAACAACAAGTGTCGAAAATGCGCCTTTCTTTCAACTTGACATTTCATTTTGAGGGTACATAACAAAAATTAAATTAACACAACTTTTAAATAAATCGCAATGACTTATTACTCAACTTCGAGACGTAGCCTAAGCGAAAGCCTAATAGTCTACGCTGTTAAGGGACGTAGCCTAACCTTTGCAAATTTTGCTCTCATTATTTATTATTGTTTTTTAATATGTGCAAAAATTACGTCAACAAAACTTAAATCAACACAACATTAAAAAAATACGCAAGAACTTATTCCTCAACCTAATATATAACATTCATTTTTCCTAAAGTTTTAATAGGTTATGTTATTAGCCACCTTCCTGTAAACAGCTGGCTAAATGAAGGTAATCGTTTTTGTTCTATACCCTTGTTTGTTTGCAAGGAAGTGTAAAACTTCAGGTGATAGAGGAAGCAAATATGATAGTTGCTTCCCGCTTTTACCATGCGGTTAATGTGTGACGTATTAGTTCTCTTAGATATGGGAAAACACTACTTCACTAAAGTTTTATTCACATCATACGTGATTGATAGTCACTGTTGACTTAGGCAAGAGAGCGAGGGCGCGGGCGCGCCCGAGAGAGAGAGAGAGAGAGAGAGAGAGAGAGAGAGAGAGAGCGCGCGAGAGGGCGAACGAGAGAGAGAAAGAAAATGAAAGAAAGAGAAAGAGAGAGAATATCAAGGAGTAACAAGGAAAAGAAGTACCCTAGTAGACCTTACGATCCATTCAAAGAGGGTACCTTTGAGTGAACACTTGAGCAGGCGCAGTCCGATAAAAGGTCAGATTAACGCTCTAGAAGAGCACTCACGCCATGCTTCAAGTCTCCAAGCGACTATTTTTCAAGACTTTGTGTAGTCTCGACTTGAGTTGTTCAACAGAATTGCTGTTAACAACTTCCACTAGAAGTACATTCCAAGTGCCACAGATGCTATATGTGAAAAGTTTACCACACAGATCATGCTGGTAACGCTTCAGTTGTTTCTTGTTCTGGTCTGGTTAAGCTGGAAAATTTCCCTGTAGTCTACAATGTTGAAGCCTCGAAGTATTTTGAACACTTCGATAAGCTGACCACGTAGCCTCCGGGTCTCCAGCGAGAACAAGTCTAATTCCCGTAATCTATCTTCATAACTCTTGTGTCTGATAGAGGGAATTAGTTTGGTTGCTCTGGCTTGCACACGTTCTAATCTTGCGATATATTTTCGAAACGAAGGACTCCAAAATTGTACGGCATACTACAGGTGCGGTCGGACAAGGAAGTTATACAAACACAGTACTTTCTCCTTGTTCCGATATCCAAACTTCCCCTTTATATAACCTAACATCCTTTGGGCTTTCTTCTCCGCCTCAATACACTGCCTTAAGAAATTGAGATCACTAGTGATAGTTACACCCAAGTTCTTCTTAGTATCGGTGGATTCAAGAGCAGGGCCCTTAAGGATATACTGAGATTAGGGGTTTCGGTGGTCGATGTGCATCACTTTGAATTTGTTCAATTTAAAAAGAATTTGACACTTGTCCGACTACTCCTCAATCTTCCGAAGATCATCTTAAAGGCAGGCAGTATTTGCTTCCCATGCGACGTTCATACCAAGCTTTGTATCATCGGCAAATTTAGAAATCTTCGCAACCATGTCACCGCTCATGTCGTTGACGTAGGTGATTAAGAGTAGTGGTCCCAGGACAGAAGTTTGTGGAACACCGCTATTAACGGGCACTCACTCAGGAGCCTGTCCATTCAACACCACTCGTTGCCGTCTGCCACTTAGCCATTTCTCTATCCAACTTGCTACATTTCCGTATATGTCCAGCGCATGCAATTTCCGCAGGAGGCGGCGGTGTGGTACCTTAACGAAGGCTTTTTGAAAGTCTAAGTAGACAACATCCACCGCCTTAACCCGGTCGAGCTCATTGAAAATGAAATGGAAGAATTCCACAAGATTCGGAAGTCATGATGCAAACTCCTCAATCGCAAGTTGGACTCAAATTATGAGGTCATTTTGTACACTATGATGCTTTCCATGAGTTTACCGACTATTGAGGTTAAGCTAATAGGTTGGTAGTTCGACGACTGGCTAGGTTCTCCTTTCTTGAAGATAGGAGTCACCTCCGCTTCACGCCAGTTTCTAGGAACCCATCCGGTCCAGATTGACATGTTAAAGATTGTGCTCAGATGTCGTGATACTTCATCGCCTTTAGATCAGTGATCTTTTTTTCTATTTCTCCTTGGGTGAAGTCCATTTACTCGAGTTTTTCCCAAGTAAGAATCGTTGGGCTGAGGGATGGGACCACACTATTAAGTAAACACCGAAGAGAAGTAGTCGTTCAGGAGGTTAGCAATTTCTGCATCTAAGTGCTTTAATGACCATCTTCATTCACTAAAGGGCCAATCGTGCGAAGGATTGTTTTATGGCTGTTTACATAACCAAAGTACTCCTTGGGCTTCTCCTTGCAAAGTCTCGCTACTCGGAGCTCCTCGGCACGCTTTGCCGAGGGACTTCTCTCTCATAGCTAGCCTATAGTAGTTCTCAAAGTCTCCAAAAATCTTTGACTGCTGTTACACCATTCTCCTTCCCCTCAGCAGTTGACCAATTTCTCGATTAAACCACTTTGGTTGAAAGAGGACCGACGAAGGATTTTCAAAGGGATGAATCGTGATTGAAGACTCATGAATGTAGTTTTGAATCTATTCCATGAATCTTCAACATCCTCGCACACTTCTAGCCTCGCATCAGTCAATCCAGAACGAAGATCTGCAAAGTCTGCTCTTCTCAAATCAAGTTTCCTCGATTTACTAGTCACAGACTCTACCTTGAGGACCTTGACTATAAATCTGACTAGGCGGTGATCACTGCCACCGAGCTCTTCGTCTACAAAGAGATCCTTAACGATGCCATCCTCAGAGGTGAAAACCAAGTCGAGCATATTATTGCCTCTCGTCGGCTCTTTCACCCATTAAATCAGGAACTCGTTGTTCGCGAACTCCAGGAGTAGTGCCTTCTCGTCACAGGGTTCTCTGGTTTCCCAGTAAACTTAGGTATTGAAATCACCCATGGCGATACACGCACTGTCTTGAACAAGTTCACCTAGTAGCCGGTATAGATCCCTGTCCTTTTCAACGAGTTGGCTAAGGGGTCTGTAAATCAGCAAGGTTCTGTATCTGGCAGTACCTATATCTAGGTCAACTCCTAGTAGCTCGTGGTTGGATACAATGTTGCAGTTCGTCGATTTGAGTGTATCCTTGACATACAACATCACACCGCCACCCTCTCTGTCTGGCCTATCTTTTGGAAGAGTTGGTAACCGGGAATCGTGAATTCACCTTCAAAATCTCGATTTGAGGTTTTCACCCACGACTCCGTTATGGCCACCATTTCAGGTTCTTCCGTCGCTACGAGGCCCCGAAGTTCAAGAAACTTGTTTCTGATTGACCTCGCATTAAATAGAAGAACTTTCAGGGAGTCCTCGAATGTAGGACTCCCTACGCTCTTCCGTTTCCCGTCCTAGTTGTCTTTCTATTCTCTTTTGGTGGTCTAGTGGCACCCTTTCTAGCGACCTCCACGAAGGTCTTTCCAGGGGTGACTTTGGCGTACTGGCGCACGTCCGACCTCATTCTAGGCCGGACCGTCCATTGAGTCCCCTCCACGACATCTTGTATCAGATTTGAGAGTACAGACTTTCCTTTAAAGGAAAGATGCACCCCATTTCTTTGATAGAGATCGTTCCTACTATAAAGGATACGGTAGGGGTCTATAAAATCACCCCCTCTACCATACATAAATCTACTAGTCGTCGGATCAATGTGTCGGTGTGTGTGTACGAGAGAGAGAGAGTTACAAGGAAAACAAATACCTTAAAAGACCTTTCGGACTATGCCGTGAAGGTACTTGTGAACTTCCTATCCTAATATATATACACACAAAAATAATTATGAGCTGGAGACAAATGGACAGTAAAGTTGAAGGCTCTCCCCGTCCCCTCTTCCATCCACCACGTGGGTACGGAAAACTGAAATGATACCTGGTTCAGTTGAAATATAAAGCTAAATCAGGAATTTTTACAGTAAAGTTTTTGAAGCCTACACAGTTAAACATTAATAATATTAAAATTACCATTACACACATCATCATCATCATATATATATATATATATATATATATATATATATATATATATATATATATATATATTAATCATAATCATACAGGTTCTTTACATAATATTTATTTATTTTACGTTCTGATCTTTGCAATCTCGTCATTTAATTTTTATGCACCTATCTATATTCATTCTAGATTTTTTCGATCGTGAGAATCTTGTCATTATACTTTTTTCTATTTATATGCATATTAATAAATCATATTATATTTTGATTTAATAGCTGAGTGTATATATGATTGTGTCTAGTTTTTTATTAAAAGTATCTATAGTTTTGCTAGATATTACATCTCTTGGCAGCGGTACTATCTTCATCCCGTTGTTCTTTGTCATATTGTCATTTAACCTGAATCATATTCCAGCATCTACATTTTCAATGCTATTCAATATCTTAAAGGTTTCTATTAGTTGGCCTCGTATTCTCCGCGTTTCCAGGCTGAAGAGATTTAGTCCTTTCAATCTTGTCTCATAGTTATGTTTTCTTAACGATGGTATTAGTTTTGTTGCTCTTGCTTGTACTTTCTCAAGCCTTTCAACATATCTCTTAGAATAGGCTCCCGACGATATACTATATATAACTATTCGTTGATGGGATTATTCTATATTTCGAGTGCGTGGTAATCTGATGACCGAGGTTAGATCAAAAAGAAGGGGGGGCAGGAGAGGCTTATTTATCTTCCATATACTTAAGAAGTGGAAGGAACACAAGGATATATAATATGGCTACCATTAATAAAATAGAGTTTTATTAATTAAACTATCAAGCAACACACGGAAAATGTTTACATAAACGGGGATTAAAAATGGGAGAAAAACAGGAAATGAAAAAGGTCATGGGAATATCTGATTAATCTGAGGATTAAGATTTGGAGAGATTTAAAACGGCAAACAAACAAAAAAGGGGAATGGTTCGCTAAACCGTTTAAAGCACAGAGTTGCGTTGACAAAAGGTTAAATGATTAAAGGTAATGCTTAGTTTACGTAATTACAAGGTTGTCGTGCAGAGGAAGGCGATGGGAAGGAATCTTCGGTCCAACTGGCGATTTCCAGGAAAAGGGATTCTTCGGGGGGTTGTTCTTAACGAGGGGGCAGGACTGTCTTCGAGGAGTGAGAGCAAAGTGGGGCTCGGAAGTACGAACGATCCTTGTGACAGGATATCGAAGATTTTCTAGATGAACAATGGAGGTTATTGTTGTAATCAAGCGTTCTCTTGAAGAACGTTAAAAAAAGAGGGAATTAAATTATCCTGACGTGATGTCTTGGGAACGAGAACCGTTTCTTGACGAACGGGCTTGAAGAACAATGGCTGTTCTAATGTTGTTCTCTTTCTGAACAACAGGGGGGGGGGGGCGTGAGAACCGTTTCTTGTCGAACGGATCAAAGAACAATGGCTGTTCTAAAGTTCTTCTCTTCCTGAACAACAGGGGGGCCTTGTTGACTTGGCGTCTCGAAGGGCACGAACCTTGGCACTCAGGGGATATTGTCCTCTTCGGATAATAAGGAGTTTCTCGGGATAGAGTTTCCTAGGTGCACAAGGGAGACCGGATCGGCTTGATGCCTCGCGAAGATAATCTGGATCTGCCTCAGATGTGAAATGCTATAATATAAATAGCCGGAGCCAGCCCCTTGGCGTAGGAGACAATGGGGTGGGGAACTTCGATGGAATGTCCTGGTGGTGCCCTGGAAAATATCTTATCTGCCCATAAGCCTAATTCAATCTGGCGAGATCGACGCATGGAGGTGAACGGGGCAGTGAACCTCCTTGATTAAACATTGGCTATGATGGGCGATAACGCGCCTTCTACTTTCTTTCGCAGGATACACGTGGGAAACCATGTGTTTCAACATATGATAGGGGCTGAAGCAATGCGGCCTCAGACCGTTCTATGACAAAATCCTTCTTTAAATGTGGGGACCAGAATTGTGCACAATATTCCAAATGTGGACGAACTAATGCACTATATAAATTAGCACAATAGTTTCGTTTCTGCACTTAAATTGCCATTTTATGTATCCGAGGATCTTGGAAGCTTTTTTTTCTGCTTCTATGGATTGAAGACTAAACTTAAGATCACTCGATATATGTATATACTCCTAACTCTTTCCCAACTTTTGTTTCTGTTATTTTTTAGCTAAATAATGTGTATATAGCCTGTGGATTTCTGCATCCAATATGCATTACCTTACTCTTATCTAAGTTTATAGGCAGTTTCCATTCTCTTGACCATTTTTCTATATGCTTACTATCTTTCTGGAGATCATCTGCATCTACTTTAATAACTATCCCTTTTCCAAGTTTTGCGTCATCTGCAAATTTTACTATTTTTGACATGAGACCTATGTCCAAATCGTTATTGTAAATTATGAATAGCAAGGGGCCAACACAGAACCCTGAGGAACACCACTCGATATTTTTTCCAATCAGAGACAGACCCATTCATTACTATTCTGTAGTATCTATTCGTAAGCCAGTTTCCTATTTTTCTTTTAATTCTCAGTCACCTAACTTTTGCCATCAGTAATTTTTGAGGGACTTTATCGAAAGATTTCTGAAAATCTTGGTATATAATATCAGTCGATTTTTCGTTATCATATTGTTCAAATACATATTGGAAGAAGTCCAGCAAATTCGTTAGACAAGATTTATTACTTCTGAATCCACGTTGAGAATATGAGGAATCCTTTTGATTCTAAATGAAATACAATTTTCTTGCACATGAATAATATTAGAAGTTTTCCAACCACTGTAGTTAAACTAATCGGTCAGTAATTTTTAACTTGTTCTCTGCAACCCTTTTTAAAGATGGGTTTTATATTTACATATTTCCAGTCATTGGCGACAATTCTACTGTCTAATGATTTATTAAAAATATTTGCAAGATGCCTGCTAACAACATCCTTAACTTCATTTAGGACTCTGGGATAAAACATATCAGGTCCAGGTGATTTATTCGCGTGCATTTTATTAATCAAATTACTAACATCTTCGGCACTACAGCTAGCAACCCTTTTTATGTAATATTTAGTTCTGGTATATGATGGATTTCTTCATTACTAAAAACAGTCATGAAGTAATTGTTCAATAAGCAAGTTATGTCAAAATTAGTGAATTTTAAACTACTATCACTATCCCTCAGTGGTCCAATATTGTTCCTTATTGGCTTTCTATTGTTTACTAAGGCATATAATTCCTTTGGATTTACTTTACAATTGTGTGCCATCTCATTTCTTTTTCTCTTTTGCCGTTTTTAATTTTTCTTTTTAGTTCTCGTCTTAGGTTATCATATTGTTCTGTTATCTGTTGGGTTGGCCTGCTTTTAAGCATTTTATACGTCCTTTTCCTATTCTTTATCATGGTTTTTATTTCTTTGGTTAACTACGTAGGATCTTGACTAGTAGAAGATTTTCTACTTTAATGGGGACATATTTTGATTGTTTTTCCATAAAAGTATTCTTAAATGATAACTACGCATTTTCTCCTTCTTCCTCATTTGTATCATATCCTAATAAGCTTACTTTTATGGCTTAAAACTAAGTCTGTGTATATTGTTTATTCTTTCCAAGGTCGGTAATAGGATATCAAACTCTATTAAATTGTGATCACTGCCCTCAAACTTTTCACCGACGCAAAGTTTAAGTGTAAGTTGATCTCAGTATCCATTATAAGTTCCAATATGTTGTTATCTCAAATTGGTTTACTGACCCACTGTGTTAATTAATTATCATCAATAAACTCCATAAGTCTCTGCCCTTCTTGGCCCGCTTGTTTTGTTATCCAGTATATTTTGCTGCAATTGAAGTCTCCCATGACTACAACCAGTTTCTTATCGATTTGGTTTGTCAATAAATCATAGAGTTTCGCATCAAGATCCAGTGACTGGTGCGGTTTTCTGTATATTAAATAAATGCATAAACTTATTTTATTTAAATTTAGCTTCACTTCTATTATTTCTAGGTTCGTATCCAAGGTAATTTTGTTGGAAAAAGATGTTCGGGTACACATAATAACACTCCTCCTCCTACTTTAGCTTTTTTTATCTTTATTGAACATCTTGTAGCCATCTATTTCAAATTCACCCCTTAAATCTCTCGGGTTAAAAATTATCCATGGTTCTGTAATTGAAATTATGTCGTACTTCTCTACAGCTACCATAGCTCTGAATTCTAACAATTTGTTTCTAATTGAACGGGCATTTATAAGAATCGATCTTTTGGGTTTGTTGAACAACCTGGAGAAGATTCGTTTCCCGAAACCAGGATTGCTCCATTAGATGGGGTTGTTTTATTTTTACGAGAACATTCAAAGAGATTGAATACGTTGACGTTCAATAATTCTTCGTATTTTTTTTGCCTTTATTATTTAAGTACGTCCCATCAATGAAAAAGTACTCATCTCTATCGATGAAACTCCGCCAAAAATTAACGAACTTAATTCCCTTCCTCTCACACATTATTTTTTGTCTTGAATTAATTCTAATAGTTTTGCTTAAAGCCTCTGTTGTCACATTAATTCTGGGTAAAATGCCTACCATAATACCTTTGTCCATTTTTGCTTTAATTTGGTTCGTTAATGACTCGAACTGTAAAATGACCTGTTCGGTTTAGACCCCTTCATCTCTAGCATAAGTATCATTTGATCCAACATCCACTATTCATGCACTATCTTCGTTATCCACTTGGAGTTTCTTAATCCCATCATCAATTTTTTTTATCGTAGCACCTGGATAGGAACTGGTTTTCTTTTTTTTCTTTTCATTTAATCCGAAGTAATCACATTTGTTTCTTACTAAAGAATCACCAATGAGGAAAGTTTGCTTCTCTTTCTTAGAATTTAATGGTTGTCTTTTGTTTTCAGTAAGTATTGGGGATCTATTATAAGTTTCTGTTTGCGAGTTGTGTGGTATATTTTCGTCAACTTTTCGTTTACCTGTCTCTAAAAACAAGTAAACGAGAGAGAGAGAGAAAGAGAGTGTGTGTTAAGGAAGGCTACGCGCGATCCGTTCGAAGGCTGGCGATGATCTCCTTTCTCCTGCACCAACTCTTAAAGACGAAACGTTTCTCACAGTCGTAGAGTAGCTAAATGGCAGTGAGTCATCGGTAACGGCATGAAACCCCTTTATTCAGACTGTTGCATTTGTGTTTTAGAGTGCAATATTAAATTTAACTTTGCTATTTACTATGTCAAGTAATCAAGATTTTTTCGTCAAAACTCTAGTGCAATCTTGGAATACCTTGTATTTTAGCATAGCTTCGTATCACACTCGTTTCTTTGTTTCTATATCGACGGTGGAAACTAGATACTTCTGAAACCAGTTTCACCGAATAAAGATTCCCAGATAGATGGCGTCTCTTTTTCCAGTGCAAAGTTGAACATTGAACTAAAGATCCGAATGGACAATTATTTATTCTTTCAGTGGAATTTCCTTATATAGGTCGATGTTTCCTTTGGAATTTCTCTAACAGGAACTTGATACTTTAAAGAATTGTCCAAAAAAACCCTTTGATCGACGCTAAGGAAAAATGTAAAATGGTTTCCCTGTTGGAATCTACAATTTAGGAGATATTTTTTTCCATTAATGATAAAGCGCAAGCCAATGAGAGTATATTCAGCAGAAAGTTTGTAAGGAAAGATCTGTAAAGAAAGTGGTAAAGATAAATAAATTGAAAATGTGATACATATATATATATATATATATGCAGGTACACCCACAAAGGAAAAGTGAAAAACGATTCTGAGCGCTTTCGTATATATTTTTAAAGAGCTTTTGAAAAGGTATTTAAGAATAAAGACGAAAGCGCTCGGAATCGTTTTCACTTTTCCTTTGTGGGTGTATCTGCATAACTTTGACTCACGTGCACTGTGTGAGCTTTTTTCATATATATATATATACAGTGGTACTTCTACTTACGAAAGGCTCTACATACGAAATTTTCAGGTTACGAAACACTTCTTCGGAAAAATATTGCCTCTTGTTACGAAAGAAATTTCAGGATATGAAAGGCGAAAATTTCAAAATACGCGCTGCTACTCACAGCTCCCAGAGTCCACTGAACGTAAACATACTTGTAGCAACCTGTATCTTGGTGTGAAAGTGGCGCGTCCGAGCTGCTCTGCCATTGGCTATTGCCCAGCATCTTCCTGGCATCCCATTGGCTAGAAGGGACCTCTGTGTGTATGTGCGTATACCCAGAATCCCCTTCGTTTTCCCGTCGGCCCACGAGGATCACTGAAGCCTCAGTCTCACGCTAGCGAAATTCAGTAAATCACGAAGTGTTCGGACAGTTTTTTGTCAGCTTTTGTTAGTGTTTATTGCAACTTTACGTGTGTGTATTAACTTTTATTCACTATGGGCCCCAAGAAAGTGATGGAGAAAAGTGGTGAGAAGAAGAAGAAGAGAGTTGTTTTGTCCATACAAACAAAGCAAGAGATAATAGAAAAGTACGAAAAAAGGATGCGTTTGGTTGATCTCGCCAAAGAATATAACCGTAATCCATCAACGATCGGCACGATATTAAAACAAAAGGAAGCCCTAAAAGCTACGACTCCTTCCAAAGGCCTCTCTGTCATTTCGAAGAGGAGGTCGGCAGTGAACAATGAGATGGAGAGGTTGTTACTCGTGTGGATAAAGGAGAAAGAGATAGCTCGAGACACAGTTACCGAGACCATAATTTGCGAAAAGGCGCCCGCCATCTTCAATGACCTCGTACAGATGAATGCAGGCGAGGGAACTTCGGCGCAAGATCTACACCAGGAGTTTAAGGCATCGCGTGGGTGGTTCGAGAAGTTCAAAAGGAGGACTGGAATTCATTCTGTTGATCGGCATGGCGAGGCATCTAGCGCCCACCAGAAAGCGGCCGACGAATTTGTGCGAAAATTTGAACAATTGGTGATCGATGAAGGCTACATTGCACAGCAATTTTTTAATTGTGACGAGACTGGCCTTTTTTGGAAAAAGATGCCTCTCCGTACCTTCATCACAGTAGAAGAGAAAAAAATGCACGGCCACAAGCCCATGAAGAACCGCCTTACACTTGCCCTTTGTGCCAATGCCAGTGGGGATTGTAAAATCAAGCCCCTGCTGGTGTAACACTTCGAAAATCCCAGAGCATTTAAGGCCCACAAAATATTAAAAGAAAAACTTCAGGTGCTATGGAGGGTCAATGCCAAGGCCTGGGTTACCAGACAATTTTTTGTTGAGTGGGTCAATTTGGTTTTTGGCCCTGCTGTTAAGAGGTACCTAGAGGAGAACAATCTCCCCATCAAGTGCCTCCTCATTCTCAATAATGCACCTGCCCACCCGCCCGGCCTTGAAGATGATATCCTGGAGGAGTTCTCATTTATTAAGGTGCTGTACCTCCCACCTAACACCACCTCTATCCTCCAGCCCATGGACCAACAAGTCATTTCAAACTTCAAGAAACTCTACACGAAACACTTGTTTAAGAGGTGTTTAGACATCCCTGGAAACACCCAGCTTACCCTTCGTGAGTTTTGGAAGCAGTATTTCAACATTGTTGTTTGCCTCAAGATAATCGTCATGGCTTGGCAGGAGGTGACCAGGCGTACCCTTAATGCGGTTTGGAGAAAGCTGTGGCCCGCTGCTGTTGCCCCACAAGATTTTTAGGGGTTCGAGGTGGAGTTGGAAGGTAAAGTTGGACCTGAAGTTGACGAAATTGTTTCGCTGGGAAAGTGCATGGGGTTTGAGGTGAATGACGAGGACATCGACGAGTTGATTCAGGAGCACCACGAGAAGCTTTCGACGGAGGAGCTGAGGGAATTGGAGGCGATGCAACACACGGCAGTACAGGAGTTCATTAAAGACGAAGAGGAGGCAGCCATTATTTAGATAGCCCGAATAAAAGACATTTTACAAAAAATCTATGAAGTTTCGGACTTTGTTGAAAAGAATCACTCAGAAAAAGTGTTCACTAATCGGGCTATCGCTCACTATGATGATGTTTGCCTTGCACATTTTCGAAAGATTGTTAAAAGCCAACAAAAGCAAACGACCTTGGATCGGATCTTTACAAAACGTCAGGGAAAAACCACTGCTGAGAGTAAACCTGAACCGAAGAGGGAGAAAGGTGACAACGATAGCAGTTAAACAAGAGAACCATTAAAGTAAAAAAGAAGAAAAAAACTTTATTCCTTACATTATGTACAACTCTCATTTTTATGTTTATTGTGCAGTAATTTAATTCTTACGTGTATTTGTTACAGGTTTTGATGCATTTTTGTAATTTATAAAAAAAATTATGTCTGATTTTTAAGGGGCTTGGAACCGATTAGGGCATTTATAGGGTAAAAAAGCGTTTCTACTTACGAAATTTTCCCGTTACGAAACGATTTCCAGAAGGAACTAATTTCGTAAGTAGAGGTACCACTGTATATATATATATATATATATATATATAAATATATATATATATATATATATATATATATATATATATTATAATCATGATCATCTTTCGGGGTCTTCTGATACGAGATTTTGGAAGGATCTTAAGGAACGAAATGAAGGTCTTTCAACCCCTAAAAAAAGCTGTAGTTGCATCTAAACTAATTCTTAGTTAATGAACAACTTGTTACTAAAGACAAATAAATTGGAAATGTGATATATATATATATATATATATATATATATATATATATATATATATATATATATATATATATATATATATGCAGATACAGATACACCCACAAAGGAAAAGTGTATAACGACTCCGAGCACTTTCGTCTTTATTCTTAAAGAGCTTTTGAAAAGGTATTTAAGAATAAAGACGAAGGCACTCGGAATCGTTTTACAGTTTTCCTTTGTGGGTGTATCTGCATAACTTTGACTCACGTGCACTTTGTGAGCTTTTTTTATCATATATATATATATATATATATATATATATATATATATATGTTATATATCTAGTAACATATCCATTTTCGTGTTTGGGACCGGATGAGGGTCGCACAGCCCCCCCCCAGAGGCTAATTGCACCTTTGTTGCTCATTATAATCATGATCATCTTTTGGGGTCTTCTGATACGAGAAGGACCTTAAGGGAAGAAATGAAGGTCTTTCAATCCCTAAACAAAGCTGCATTTGCATCTAAACTAATTCTAAGTTAATGAACAACTTTTTGCTAAATCACAATCTCATGAAAGTAATGAATTATATTTTGGCGCCTCAAGTTATTATAATCTGAAGGTTTCGTAAATTAACAATTACTTTGTGTCTTAAACTTTCAAGTTAATATCAGGGTAAAAAGAATTGTATTAAGCAATCGTGCATTTAAAATTCTCACAGTATATTTAGACAATTATTCTATTTAGAATTGTAATTGCATAAGTTCTTTCGCTTTCAATTTCAAATTTTTCCTCTTGTAATTTCTGGAAATAGTTGTGAAAAGAGGGGCCTTTACACATGTCTTTTGACATCTCTTAGCGAAAATCCAATTTTCGCCGCCTTTAGGAAAACACGCAACATTCTAATCATCATGAAACTAGTATCCTATGATAATGACAATTTCCCCAATGCGTTCGTTTTGCACTATCAAATATGTAATTGAGTTTAATAACCAATTAAATGGTCCCTAAAATGGGGTTCACAGCGAATGAGACAGAATTTCGTGGTTCTTCACTTTATAAAACCATTTCGTCCCGAAATTTATTTTGACTTATTTTTTACAAATATTGTTCTTCCGTTTTGATAGACTTCCTATACCTATCCACGACCTATGAGCAACTAGATTTGGCCAAATTATTATACTTAGTACTAGGGTGTTGGAAATTTGAGGGAAATCTTAACCATTGGGAAGGAATTGTCAGAATAATAGTGCTTGTCAGAGAAGTATAATGAGTGGAAGTCCACCGAAAGGAAGGAAAGTGCAATAGATGCATCTTGTAAGAAACGTTATTTTTTCAAGCTCTAGTAAATCACCAGGAAGTCGAATTTTTAGAAAACAATATATTACTTCCCAAGTCCATTGGTAATCATATTCAATGCCTTACAACCATTTACTATCTCTCTTTTATGCCTTTAATTTAACATTTTTTTATATTTTCTAATCATATGAGGAGGCAATAAACTGACTATGGGCTAGTAATTTGATTTCTATCCAGCCCTAGTGTTTTGATGACAAGGTATATAAATGCGTACATTGTTTCTGAGGTTTGTGTTTGAACGAATTTGCTGAACACACGTAAGGAAATTCTTTAATATATGTCAGTTTGTAGCAATCTGTACATTTGTGAGTGATTAAAATGATAAAATATAAGGCAGTTCAGAGCTTTTGAAAAAAAATGTTCTCGATCGACCCATTTAAACAATAGGGGCCCTAGTTTTGCTCGTTTAAGGAATAGAGGTCCCATTTTATGCGCATTTAAAAAATAGCGCGCAAAAAAGCAGATTATGAAATTAAAAGTCGAAAAATTAAAATCCTTGATTTATAAGTTAGGTTTATTTTGATGAACGAACATAATGAACGAATCAGCGCTCTATACAGGTACCATAGATACCAACGCTAACCAAGCTTAAACAAATTCAATTCCAACCAAAAACGCTAATTTCTGAAGAGTTGGTACAAGACATCAGACCAACCTATTTTATTCGGGATATTTTCAAATTGGTCTATTCAAACAAGAGGGGACCCTAGGCATTACTTAGTAGACTAAGGTACTTGCAGTACCTTACCTTTTGACTGCTTTGCTTGCCTAAGCCAGTCTGACTCCCGCTTTGACAGCATTTTGTACGGATTTACATAAAGTGAATTTTTAGCGAGAAAGTGTACAGAGTGACCCGCCTTGTTGATAGTAGCTGGATAGTTCGTTAATAAGTGGACCACTGGCTTTCTTCGTTGAAGACGGTTACGGAAGAATTCTTCGCTCCTTCGTGGAAACGGAGACCGAAGCCTCCCCTGGCCCACACGCTAGCCTGACGGAAGTTTTTTAAGGTAAAGTAAATTTTTATTGGGTATTGGCCCCCTTTTCTCTCTCACCCCCTTCCTTCTATAAAAACCCTCAAGTGAACACACATCTACACATACATACCATAACGCATCATATGATGCAGGTGAGATGAGGGAAACCTTGCGAATAACTTCGGGTCCTCCCGGAGGGCCCGAAACCTGACCGTGAAAAAGTTTTTGAGAAAGTATATGGAACCCTACGCATTGACCTTGTTAGACTTATTGACCTTAATAATGGATACTCAGCTATCTGCGCGAAAGATGCCGACTGTAAAGCCTTGACCTCCGGGAAAGCTGTTGAATGCCTAAGGACAATAAATCTAAAACCGACCACACCGCCACAAATAAGGACTCACCACAGTTTAATCTGCAGGCGCCTCGACCCCTGGGTTGGAAGCCACTCATCGGACTCAATAAAACAGGAAATCGAGACGAACCACGAATGGGCAAAGGTAGCAGAGGGTTTCAAATTTAAAAACTACACGCACGTGTTTAAGGTTGTATTTGAAGACACGGCTATGGCTTAAAATGCTAAGGACAACGGATTGCTTCTTTTTAACGTGAGAGTTTGCCCAGAACAGATGGAACGTGAGGAGTTTGTTGATTTGCAGATGTGCTTTAGGTGCTACTAATAAAACAAACATACCACATCCAACTGCCCTGAAAACAAAGACCTCAATTTGTGCTCCATCTGCGCCGGTGGCGCAATTTTTGGCGCGAATGTAAGAACACCACCGCCAAGTGTCTAAATTGCGAAGGCCCGCACCGGACCATGTCTATGGCATGTTCAATTAAAAAGCAGGAAATGAGCATCCAAAGTAAACTCAAACGTGAGACGGAAGAGATTAAAGCAAACTCAACCTACGCTAAATTTTCCAAAGCCGCAATCGCCGAGTCGAACAGCCAGAAAACATATCTACACATCGAAAACGAACACTCCACCAAGATTATGTGTTGCATTTATTTTGCACACCTAGCAAACATTACTCGCCCTGGTACCTTTGCGACAGAAGTCAATCGCTTGCTCGTAAAGAACGGGCTTACGGAGATGTGGTTCCCCGATAACCCTCCTTCAGAGGAGGTTATGCGTATAACCGTAGCTCCTCAGTGCCAAGGCAAGTGACAAAAAGTGCCAAACCCAAACACAGCCATCTCACGTGACCCCCAACTTAACAAACCAAAAGAAACACAGACACAAAAACAAGCGCCACTCACTCCCAAAAAATCCACACCGGAAAAAACAAAAATACCCACCCCTACACCATCAAAGGAGGCAATCCGACCCAAGGAGATCAGGTCTCCTAGGTCGAGGAAAATCTCCAAAACTCGTGGCCCACGGTCTACCTCTTCATCACGAGGAAGGGAACACCAACTCAAGTACCACTCCAGAGGCTTCAACCTAAAATTGTACGCCCCTCAATCGGCTCCATTCCCAGCTGAGATTGACACCGGTGAAGTATCGGAAGGTTTTAGGACCGGACGATACAAGTGGGAATGCTCAGACGAGGTTCCGGAGCGACAGGTTGAGGAGGCCCTCGCACAAAATAAGGTTAAGCTGGCCACGGACTGTTTTCACACGATAACCGACATCAAATTTTGAAAGAAGAGAAACGGCAGGGAGTGCACCTAGCCCAGTACACCACATGGGGCTGAAGTAGATCGCGAATAAGTGTCTACTTTAATCCCACACACTAAAAGAACCTACATTACTCAAAATGACCCACAGACTTACAATCATACAAATGAATGTCGATGGGTGGGCGGTAGAGGTTCCATCTATGGCAACATTCTGTGACAAAGTGACTCTGACATTATACTTATAAACGAACACGGAATGACCACACAAAAAGAATTAAAAATATTTCAATTTGACGTCGTTAGCAAAAATTATAACCAGAAACGGTATGACGGCTGCGCAATAGCCGGCAAAAAAGGACTTAAATACAAAAAAATACCCGACTTAGATGAATCTTACCTTGCCATTGAGGTAGGCACTACCCTGGGGGGGTCTGGTCGTGGCCACGGGGTACCGACCCCCAAGACGCGGCTATGTACCCTTGCACAACCTTCTACAGGTCTTCAGCCATAAGAAAAACGTAATCTTTGCTGGAGATCTGAATGCAAGATGTGCAGCATCAGGGTATACCTCCTACAACAAGGCAGGTAGAAACATCGAAGTCTTACTTGACAGAAAATACGGGAATATAATCGGTCCAGAATTCCCGACATACATTACAGAAAATGCAGCAACGAAACCTGATATTGTTTTATCCAGTATCAGGTTTCCGTACAACTACTACATTGAACCAGGCCCCATTATTCCGAGCGACCACCAGGCTATTAAAATCACAATTGGCGTAAATCCCATTCAAGTTGCAATCCCAGAACGCAAAAGCTATAAGCAGGCGAACTGGGAATGCTACAAAAATAACCTTCTAAATTATATCCCAGACCCTTTACTCGAATCCAATTTAGAACAGATAGATGAAGAGTTGGATAAAATCACCGACCTCCTAATTAAAGCCGATGAAAATAGCATTCCCCGTATCAAATATAAAACCCTTCCAACTCCTATTTGGACCCCTGCCATGAAAGCCCTGGCCCAAGAATATAAGGAACTGTCCAATGTAGTAGCGCTGATAGGCTCCAACCACAATGCCCATAGACGAATAAGACAGATAAAAGACGAACTCCAGACACTAATTACGGACCCAAAAATACAGGTATAGCAAAGACTGATTGAAAGACTCGACATAGAGAGAGACTCACGCACATTTTGGCAGACGTACAAACGATTAAAAGGACGAGACTAAAGAGATTGAGGAAATTTTTAGGATTTTCTAGTCTTCAATCTTTAAAATTACTCCCGAAGAAAATGACAATTATGACATCGATTTCGAAAATGACATTATCCAACAGCTAAACACACAAATACATAAAACCTTCCCTCATCATTGTGTGTCGCAGGAAAGAGTGATGGAGGGCTATGGGAGTAAAATAACTGCCCAAGAGCTCTCCGTTGCACTAAAATCCTTTCGTCAAAGAGCACCGGGTACCACGGGGCTGACCAGGGAGAATTTCATCAAGGCCCCGCCTAATGTTCTGAGTGGGTTTCTTAACATTGTGAATGCCGCTCTGAACACGGGCTACTTTCCCGATCAGTGGAAAGTGGCCAAGATGATCTTCATTCCCAAATCGGGAAAGCCCCCGGACTGCCCTGCCAGCTTTCGGCCGATATCTCTCTTAGAATTTGCTGGCAAAGTCTTCGAGAAGATATTGACAAATAGGGTCAACTCTTTTCTCGACGAAGCCAACTTGCATAACGCGCAGCAACACGGCTTCAGAAAGAAAAGAGGGACTGACACGGCACTAGCCGTTATTACAGAAAAAACTTTCAAACATCAAGGCAAGCAAAAGGCATGCCGACCTGGTGCTCCGCGGTGTTAAAAAAAGCTTTTGACAAGGTTTGGAAGAGAGGCATGCAATTTAAGATCCTGCAAGTAGACCTCGACCCCATTCTTGAGAGGATTCTATGCGATTACATAATAGAGAGAAGAGCATATATACAAATCAAAGAACACAAAGGCCCCGAATTTGAGCTCGAATCAGGGGTCCCGCAAGGGGGCTGTCTCAGTCTCCTGTTATACAACATCTATACACGTGACTTACCACAACCTCTTTCCGAAGGTACGATATACATCCAGTTTGCTGACGATATATCACAAATTTGTACAGCCGCTTACGTTCACAGGGAATTTATGGCGAGAAACACGGCTAGGGAGATATCTAACATCAACTCTTACGAGAGGAAATGGAAGATATCAACCAATGCCCAAAAGTTCAAAATAATTCCCATGTTTCGCAACACCTTCAACGATATACGGGTAGAGGGGGAGAGAATCCCCTACTGCTCGGAAGGGACGGTTCTGGGGCTCAAAATCACCACAGGGGGATACAAGAGTCATATCGGGCGCACAGTCGCGAATAGCAAGAGAGATTTGAGGGAGTTTTATAGGTTCATTGACCTAACTCGCTCAAATAAACTCAAGATATTCAATGCGTGCATTCGCTCGAGACTCTTATACCCCCCGGTGCCGCTGAACGCGAGCACCAGGACCCACATTGCAAAACTTCCAGTCATTCAGAACAAAGCGGTTCTACTTATTACAAACACCCGAAGAAAAGAACACAAACGACAGAGGGAGCTCCACGACTCGGTTGGATTATCTCCGATCAACGTGGCGCTCCACGAGAGAGCTAAGAGGATATGGCAAACCATTGGGGCCCGATTGACCCCTGAATTCTTTCGTACACACTTAGAAATCGAAGTAGACCGACCTTAAAGACCATTCAAAAGTAGCAAGTTACAGACAGACAACGACGTGATTCCGAAATACACTTGACAGAACTGACAAAACATACAAAGTAATGCGCAGGTTCCTTTAGCATATTAAAATTTAAATAAAAACCACTTGCAAAAAGCAAGCTAGAAATAAATTCACTTTTAATTTCATTAAAAAATGATAACGAAAAAACTTTTCAAAAACTTTGCAAAAGTCACAGCGGGAATAAAACCACCACCAAAAATAAAGGCTTGAATGCCTAAGATCAATCGATCAATAGGATCGAAAATAATAATTAAATTACCTACGATTAATTTAATTATATAAACTATAAATTTATAATTTATAGTTTATTAAGCAATGCAAAAACAACCCCAAAACACACAATACTACACATTGACAGGGAAATTTTTATTCTGTCTCCTACACATCATCTATTCTTTAAACTCACCCTTTAACCACTTTACTCTCTTACTATTCTCTCTCTAATTCTACCTATATTTCATCTCTTATTTTGTCCAATGTCCTATGTCCAGTACCTTATCTTTTGATAGGTCGCATTCATCATGTCTGGTCGTGGTAAAGGAGGAAAAGTTCTGTGAAATATTTTTCAACGCCCTTCAAACAATTCTACAACTCAAAAAACCGAACTCAGAAGGGAAGATATCTATCTTCCCAAGAACCAATATATTACCAGAAGAAGGAAGGGCAGCACTGCCCGTAGGGGGACGTGGGTCCCCTCCCCTTCCCCTAGGGCACCAAGCGGATCCCTCTCCGGTTAATAACGGGGCATCAAAAACATGGCAGTCAAACCGTATTCGAGACCATATTTGGAGAAATGAACATCAAGCTCACCCGTTTCATCGAGACACCAAACGGATGGGCTGCGATTTGCTGGAAGAACAGGGATGTGGAGGTCCTTGTTTCAGAAAAGGCTAAAGAACCCCTTTGCAAGATAGGGCTAGAAGCAGTAGCCACCCACGAATTACTCGTGAGGAGCACCGTCATCCTCAGGAAAGTTGACCCTTCTTTATGGATAACTCCACCGAAGATATCAAAGCCGAACTGAACTCCAAACAGCCATGGGCAAAGATAGACAAGGTGGAAAAAAATCGAGAAAACGTTAATTAAAATCATCTTTAACAGCAGTGAGTTGGCTCAGAGAGCGATGAGAGCTTGCCTCCTGGGCTTGTACCTACGGGTAGCTCCAGAGTAGATCGAGGCAGAGGAATACATTTACCTAGAAAACTGCAAAAAAGCCTCGCGCTGAGAGTCACTCGAATAAAGAATGCCCGACGAAAGAGCAAACATGTGCGGCATTCTCGAAAACTGGCCACAGTTGGAGAGACTGCCGAGAAGAGCTTGAAAAATGTGCGAATTGCAGAGGGGAACATCGGGCTCTAGCCATGAGATGCCCTCTACGCAAAGAAATGATACGCGCGAAACGAGAAAAGCTAAAAAAGGAAAAGGAGGCAAAGGCCCGTGTAGGTTCCTACGCAACAGCAGCTTCGGCACCAATAACACACGCAAAGACCGGAAAAAGTGACTCCGAAACTTGTCATGCCGGTCGAAAGCAAGGAAATAATGATAATGGTCATCGTGGCCCACCTGGCGAATCTTGCGCACCTCAGCAGCTTCTCGGAGGAGCTTAACAACATGCTACAACATAATGGAGTCAAAAAGAAGTTGTGGTTTCCGCCAAACCTAACATCTCAAGATGTCTTAAACATCAAGTTCGTCGATGACACACAGACGGAGAATACCAAAAAAGTAACGGTTCCAAACAAGGAACATCAACATCAAGCTAAAAACACAAAAGAAGACGTAAGCTACGAAAAGGAAAAAGAAGAAGGCAAAGCAAGGAAAGAAAACGCCGAAAACACAAAAAAATAGCCCGAAGGAAAAGCGAACGAAAAAGAAGAAAAACACCAGATCAACAGCAAAGCAAGAAGAAGAAGAAAAACAAATAAAAACAGACCCCCGGAGTGCCCCTAACGGAAAAAATCGAAGTCCTGGAAAAAGGACATTTTTTCGACGGGGAAGAGGTGAACTTAATAGTTTTCGGGATTATAGGACGTCGACCTGAGAAAAACAATAATGTGAAAGTAGTGCAAGGAATTAGAAGCGGGGAATTGAAGTGGACCTTTGAGTGGCCGTGGTCTCCAAAGGAAATTGAAAGCCTCCTGTGAAGTGGAACAATGTATACTCCGGACTCGAGTTTATACACAGTAAATGGGACAGCATACAAGAACATAAAGTGCGGAGTGAAAACCTCACAAATAAACTAATGGTAAAAAGTAGTGAAAGTGACAAACAATAAAGTAAAATTCAAATAATTAACAGTGTATAAACATGAAACTAATAGAACTAAAGATTCAGATAGTGAATAAAACCAAAATAAAAGTTCCAAGAGTGAAGAGAGCTGAAATATAAATTCAGCAAAACAAAGTGCGAAAAGTGTACTCAATAATTTAAAAGTAAGTGTACATTAAATAAAATCATTAAATATATTTTAAACTAAAGAATATATAGCAATATTAGTGTGAATAGTAATATAGTAAACAAATAAGAATAGTAAAATAAAAACTAAATAAAGTTAGCAGTGATAACTAAAAGATATAATTAGATATAATAATTAAAGTTAGTACGTGAAATTTAATCAAACGTGTGAATTAGTAAACCATCAAACAAAGATTGTAATAATAAACTCAAGTAAATATAACAACCCTACCAGTGATGTACAAATTAAATGCAAAAATTATGTAAACTACCAAAAAAATGAGCTCCTGCGTAATTAGTTATTCCAGGAGGACCTATTTCACTTTTTGGGTACCTTTGCCTCTCACTAAATCTTTTCCCTTCTCAACTATAGTTTCATTTTCAACACTTTTTAACTATAATATTTATTTACTTTTGCGTTGTATAAACTGGATTGTATATAGATATAAAGGTGAAAATACCCTCTTGTACCCCATTTTTATCCAATAAATATATCATCATCAACCCTAGGCATTGCCTATTTGAAAAAACGGGTCCCTGGGTCAAATGTGATCACTTTTCTTCAAAAGTTCCAGCAGTTTTCGCCTGCTAAAGACCTTACGATCTATTCAAGGCCAATCAATAGTTTAAATTCTATTAATTTTATTCAGGCTCAAATTCTCATTATTCTCTAAAGTCTAAAGGATTAAATGTTGTGGTAAAATGAATTTTACAGAGATTTACGTCTGTATATGTGAGGTAGTTTGTGGCGAGAAGTGGTTAGCAACGGTGCCTGATCACATGACTTTGATCGATCGATCACTTCGACCTGCGGCAACTGACAAGAAACTAATCCATACTTTCTCAACCTTTATCAAACTCGATTTGAAACTCGAGATTGACCTTGAGGTTTGTAAGGGGTGTGTCGTAGTTTTTCACAAAAATGAACTTGCAGGGTGGGGTGGGGTGGAATATGGGAACAGATGATATCTGTAAGCTTATGTCGTGGGTTTCACACATAATGTTAGAAAGGGCGCACGTGGTGACGTGATTCCCAGGAATGACGTCAGAAAAAGCTTCCGGTGAGTCGCAGTTTTCCACGAATGATGTCAAAAGGTTATCTGATGTGCCAAGGTCTTCTTACATGTTAGTGCCAGAAGAACATCCAATGTGCATTAGCTTACCAGGAAAGACGTTAAGAGGAGCATCTAGCGAGTCTTAGTAGTTCAAGAATCACTCAGAAGTGGGATCGGGTGGTTCATACATAGTTTGAAGAATGACGTCAGTTAGGGCATCAGCTGCATCGTTGTCTACCAAGAATGACGCAAGGAAAGGTCATTGGGTCAGGCCCGTCATCGCAAGTACACATTGGAAAAACATAAACCATCCTGTTCCCTTCATATACAAAATATTTCGTAGTACATAAATTAATAGGTATAAGTTATGAAGACGTCAATTATAGCTTCTGTTAATGAATTGGGGCTCATTGTGACAGGTTTTGTACACGTAAATGCAGGAACAATACCAGTCTTTTGGCCCAATTTATTGCGAAACCAGGTCTCGACCGAGACATCCGTCATCTTCAGTCGGATGAGTTTTTTTCTTATTAACGGATTAATGATAAACTGACACAAATTTACAAGTCAGAATTTAATCAAGGGGTTGTTGCCGAAAAACCTTTTTGAGCAGAGGTCTGATGAGTGTTCTGCTTATTGGTGTTGAACTGACTATCGGATGAATTTAAGGTGGGAATTTCCTTTATGAGAGCTGGTTCAATTATGCGTCTAGGTATATAATTGATTTTGATAATGCAAAAATTAATTATAATTCCCATGGGGAAATTCAGAGATAAACTTACTCTTTTAGCTTGACATAATTTTTATGTCTTCCTAAGCCGTTCTCTCTCCATGTTAAGGGAAAGGAAATCAAAAGATAAGTATACTAGCTAATATATAAAGAAAAAAGGTGAAGAGGACTTCTCCTGAAGGTGATGTATGGATACAGTAAACCCACGAAGGAGAAGATCACCGAAGCGTTTCACGGACGACTAAAAGTTGCGCTCGTAAGACTGTTCGAATTCCCTAAAGGTTTCGTAACTATGTGGTACATGAACCAGGATCGTGAAAACAGGTTAACGGAAAAGGCAACCCTTGTCCTGAACGGACTAAACCTTGGGCCAATAGTGCCCCCAACATCATGAAGCTAGACACATCCTTTAACATTCAATCCCACGGCTTCTCACATAAGAGAGTTCTTTTACACAGGCCAAAGTCATATATATGACAGCATAAACACCCAAACTCTCTCCTCCGTCGACGACCCCATTCTCAGAGGAGAGAGGATATGTATTATTCATATGTCTTTCTTTGAACGTGCGGGAGGGCAGTGGCTTGGCGTGGACCCCCCCTTGACATACATACAAACGAAGAGCCCATCTCACAATAATGGAAATGGAGGAGCATAAGATGCTCCTGCTGTAGACCACAAAAGTTGGCACTCTCCCCTCCCCCCCCTTCGAGAATGTGGTGGAACTGCTACATCTTGAACTTGATGTAGCCATTACCCGGCTACATATCTACGTGGGCATATAGCTAAATGAAGAAGAGCAGGTAAGATAATAACGGAGTATGCGAAAAAAACACCTAAAAGGAATTTGCCTCGAACCCATTATCATCCCCCTCCCATATCGAGATCAGGGCGCAAATAGCCAGGTTCTGTTAAGCAACTGAACCCCTCTATTTGGAAGCCACACTGCTGAAGAAATTAAGCTTGGACTAAAGTTACATTGTTTTGATCTTTCAGGTCGCTGTAAATTAAGAGACCCGAATCTTTTACTGTGGTGAAAATATTTAGACTGTGACCGTCCATGTTGTAATCTTCCCGTGGTTTTGATATCTCTACATTATTTTACATTTGTCTACGTTGAACTTCATCTGTCACATATTGGCTTATTTCATTACTCTATCAATGTTTTCTTTTATAAAATTAGAGGGTAAAAGTGATATTTTGCTCACTTTCCTAATTTCGTTTGTATCTAAATTTTAATTATTGCTAAAAACATTAATGTATTTCACAAATATTAATGGACCAAGAAAGAATCACCGCTAGTGATGTTGTCCCAGTTCGAGTTAATCCTATTACTCGCCCCTTGGTGCGATCGCCTCATTAGTTTTCGATTGGACATTGGACATAATAAGAGATGAAATTAGATAGAATTAGAGAGAAAATAGTAAGAGAGTAAAGTGGTTAAGGAGTGAGTTTAAAGAATAGATGATGTGTGGAAGACAGAATAAAAAGATCCCTGGTGAAAGGGTAGCTCTGTTTGTTGTGTTTTGGATATATCTTTTATTTATAAACTATAGGATTTATAGTTCATTTAATCAAATCAGCATAGCTAATTTGATTATGGGTTTTCATCATGATGATGATTATTTATTTTTGGGCATTCAAGCCTTTATTAGAGACGGGGTTCTTACATCCCGCTTTGGGTTTTTGAAAAAAAATTATTTTCCTAAAAATTTTTAGGTTGATTTTGATAATCTTTAGCTTTAATGATTGATAATTAAGTGGATTTGATTTTAGTGATTTGAATTTTAATTAAAAAACTTTCACATTACACTGGTTGGTTGAGTCTCGTCTATTGTCGAACACGTAGTGTATATTGGGGAGTCACGTCACTGTCAGACTGTAATTTACTGCTTTTAAATGGTCTTATCTGTCTGTCGGCCTCGATGTCTAGGTGTGTACGAGAGAACTCAGGGGTCAAGCGTGCACCAATGGCTTGCCATATCCTCTTAGCTCTCTCGTGGAGCGCCACGTTGATCGGAGATAATCCAACCGAGGCGTGGAGCTCCCTGTGTTTTTTGTGTTCTCTTCTTCGGGTATTTGTAATGAGTAAAACCGCCTTGTTCTGGATGTTTTGTAGTTTCGCAATGTGGGTCCAGGCGCACGCGTTCAGCGGCACTGGGGGGTATAAGAGTCTCGAGTGAATGCACGCATTGAATATCTTGAGTTTATTTGAGCGAGTTATGTCAATGAACCTATAAAACTCCCTCAAATCTCTCTTGCTATTCGCGACTGTCCGCCCGATATGACACTTGTATCCCCCTGTGGTGATTTTGAGCCCCAGGACCGTCCCTTCCGAGCAGTAGGGGATTCTCTCCCCCTCTACCCGTATATCATTGAAGGTCTTGCGAAACATGGGAATTATTTTGAATTTTGGGGCATTGGTCGAAATCTTCCATTTGCTCTCGAAAGAGTTGATGTTGGAAATCTCCCTAGCCGTATTTATCGCCATAAATTCCCTGTGAACGTAGCCGGCTGTACAAATTTGCGATATATCGTCAGCAAACTGAACGTATATCGTACCTTCAGAAAGAGGTTGTGGTAGGTCACGTGTTTATATGTTGTATAAAAGGGGACTGAGACACCCCCCTTGTGGGACCCCTGATTCGAGCTCGAACTCGGGGCCTTTGTATTCTTTGAACTGTATATACGCTCTCCTCTCCATTTGCAGGATCTTAAATTGCAAGCCTCTCTTCTAAACCTTGTCAAATGCTTTTTTAACGTCGCGGAGCACCAGGTCGGCATGCCTTTTACTTGCCTTGATGTTCGCAAGTTTTTCCGTAATAACGGCTAGTGCCGTGTCAGTCCCTCTTTTCTTTCTGAAGCCGTGCTGCTGCTCGTTATGCAGGTTGGCTTCGTCGAGAAAAGAGTTGACCCTATTTGCCAATATCTTCTCGAAGACTTTGCCAGCAAATTCTAAGAGAGATATCGGTTGGAAGTTTGCGGGGCAGTCCGGGGGCTTTCCCGATTTGGGAAGGAAGATCCTTTTGGCCACTTTCCACTGGTCAGGAAAATAGTCTGTGTTCAGAGCGGCATTCATGATGTTAAGAAGCCCACTCAGAACATTTGGCGGGGCCTTAATGAAATTCTCCCTTGTCAGCCCCGTGGTGTTTGGTGCTCTTTGACGAAAGGATTTTAGTGCGATGGAGAGCTATTGGGCAGTTATTTTACTCCCATAGCCCTCCATCGCTCTTTCCTGCGACACACAATGATGAGGGGAGGTTTTATATATTTGTGTGTTTAACTGTTGGATGATGTCATTTTCGAATTCGATGTCATAATTGTCATTTTCTTCGGGGGTAATTTTAAAGATTGAGGACCAGAAAATCCTAAAAATTTCCTCAATCTCTATAGTCTCGTCAATTTCTTTTTCGTCATGCTTGAGTACAATTTTCTTCTGAGGAGGTTGTCCTTTAAAACGTCTGTACGTCTGCCAAAAAGTCCGTGAGTCTCTCTCTATGTCTAGTCCCTCAATTAGTCTGTCCCATACCTGCATTTGTTGGTCTGTAATGAGTGTCTGGAGTTCGTCTTTTATCTGTCTCATTCGTCTGTGGGCATTGTGGTTGGGGCCTATCAGCGCTATTACATTGGACAGGTCTTTATACTCTTGGGCCAGGGCTTTCATGGGAGGGGTCCAAATAGGAGCTGGAAGGGTTTTATACTTAATGCGGGGAATGCTAATTTTATCTGCTTTTATAAGGAGGTCAGTGATTTTATCCAGCTCTTCATCTATTTCTTCTAAATTTGCGTCAATTAAAGGGTCTGGGATATAATCTAGAAGGTAGTTTCTATATCTTTCCCAGTCCGCCTGCTTATAGCTTTTGCGTTCTGGGATTTCTAGTTGAATGGGGTTTACACCAATTGTGATTTTAACTGCCTGGTGATCGCTTGGAATAATGGGGCCTGGTTCAATGTAATAGTTGTATGGAAACCTGATACTGGTTAAAACAATATTAGGCTTCGTTGCTGCATTACCTGTAATAAATGTCGGGAATTCGGGTCCGATTCTTGTTGCATAGCGTCTGTCTAGTATTACCTCGATGTTTCTACCCGCATTGTTGCAGGAGGTATACCCTGATGCTGCACATCTTGCATTCAGATCTCCAGCAAAGATTACATTTCTCTTATGGCTGAGGATCTGTAGAAGGTTGTGCAAGGGTACATAGCCGCGTCTTGGGGGTTGGTACCCCGTGGCCACGACTAGACCCCCAAGGGTAGTGCCTACCTCAATGGCAAGGTAAGATTCATCTAAGTCGGGTAGTCTTTTGTATTTTAAACCTTTTTTGACGGCTATTGCGCAGCCGTCATACCGTTCCTGGCTGTGATTTTTGCTGATGACGTCGTATTGAAAATTTTTTATCTCTTTATGAGAGGTCATTCCGTGTTCATTAATGAGTATTATGTCAGGGTCATTTTGTCGCAAGATGTTGCCGTAGATGGAACCTTTTCCGTCCCACCCATTGACATTCATCTGTATTATTGTTAGTCTGGCAGTCATTTTGTGTAGCATGTGGTTTTTTATATGTATGGGATTAAAGTGGGCGCTTATTCGCGGTCCACTTTAGCCCCATGTGGTGTACTGGGCGGGGTGCGCTCCCTGCCGTTCCGTTTTTTTCTAAATTCTGTATCTGTAATTGTATGAAAGCAGTCGGTGGTCAGTTTAACCATGTTCCTCGAGAGAGCCTCCTCAACTTGCCGTTCCGGTACCAAATCGGAGCATTCCCACTTGTATCTTCCGGTTTTAAGGCCTTCAGACACTTCGTGAGACTCGATTTCGGAGGGGAAAGGGGCCGATTCGGGGGCATATAGTTTCAAATTGAAACCTCTCGAGTGGTATTTCAACTGGGTCTCTCTGCCTCGGGATGAGGAGGTTGACCTGGGGCCACGTGATTTTGAGATTTTTCTCGACCTCGGAGACCTGGTCTCTTTCGGTCGCACTGCTTCCTTTGTTGGTGATTTTTCGTGTGTTTTGGGTGTAGTTGTGTCAGGGTTTTCGGATGTAAGTGGCGCTTGTTTCTCTGTCTGTGGAGTATGTTTGTTTTTGTTGAGTCGTGGGTCGCGTGTGATGGCTGTGTTCTGTGGGGTGGGTACCTTCTGGCACGGTTCTGGGCACTGAAGGGTTACACTTATGCGCATAACCTCCTCTGACGGCGGGTTGTCGGGGAACCACATCTCCTGTAAGCCGTTCTTTACAAGCATACGGTTGACCTCGGTTGCGAATGTTCCTGGGCGTGTTATGTTTGCTATGTGTGCATAGTAAATGCAGCACATAATTTTTGTGGAGTGTTCGTTTTCGATGTGCAGATAGGTTCTTTGGTTATTCGTTTCGGCAATAGCAGCTTTTGCGACTTTGGCGTATGTTGAATTCACCTTTTTCTCCTCTGTTTCACGTCGTAACTTGGTTTCTTTGAGGATTTCCGATTTCCTGACCGGGCATGCCATGGACATAGTCCGGTGGGGGCCTTCGCAGTTTAAGCATTTTGGTGATGATGTGCTCTTGCAGTCGCGCCAAAAATGTTTGCGACCTGCACATATGGAACAAAGGGTTAGGTCTTTTTTCTCAGGACAGCTTGAGGTGGAATGCTTGCCGTATTTATAGCACCTGAAGCACATTTGTAAATCGACAAACTCTTTCCTCTCAATTTGATCCGAGCAGACTCTAACACTGAACAACAGTAAGCCTAGTTCTTTTGCTTTTTGCGCCATAACCGTATCTTTGAATACAACCTTGAAGACGTGCGTGTATGTTTTGAATTTTAAAACCTCAGCAACTTTCGCCCAAGGGTGGATCCTTTCTATTTCGTTTTTAATGTCTTCTGCTGAGTGGCTCCCAACCCAAGAGTCGAGGCGCCTGCAGATGACACTACGGTGCGTCTTTATTTGGGGTGGTGTGTGTGGTATCAGGTTTATCGTTTTTAGGCATTCAACTGCCTTGCTTGAGGTTAAGGCCTCGCAATCAGCCTCCCTCGCACAAATGGCAGAGTAACCATTCGGGATGTCTATGAGTCGAACCAGTGCAATTTTGATATTCGTGTATATTTTTTCAAAGACCGTACCTCTATCCGGCTTCGGGCCCTCCGAGAGGACCCGAAGAGTTATTTGAAGGGTTTCCCTCATTTTTTATTCATCCCAACTCTCTCTGGGTGTTTACACATAGGGGAAAAAGTATATGAAAAGACACTTTTATAGGAAAGTGGTGAGGGAGAAAGAGGTGGGGGAGATCAAAGAGCCAATGTCTAAAATAAAATTATCACTTTACCTCAATACAATAATCCACGTAGGAGCGAAGATCCGTCCCCGCACTGTCGTAGAACAACGAAAGCCAGTGGTCCACTTATGAATCAATCGATGAACAAACGTTCGTGCCACTATCAACAATTTAATCACTCTATTCACTATCTCGCTAAAAATTCACTTTAATAAATTTTTGAAGATTAGTTTTCGATCAATTTCGTACATCTCTTCTTATACCAAACGTTTTTAAGTTTATCGGAAGTTTCTTAAACAAAACAGCATAAAATAATTTTGAAAATTAAGATAAACCCTATAGAAAGATTTATGTTGATCGAAGGTTGAGATCATTTCTCCACCCAAAATAGCAAAGAGAACCATGCTGGGTAATATTTACTAAGTTATTGAACTTTAGATGTTCTACAATTTAGTTTCTAATATTAAACTCCAAAAGTTTGCCAACGATACAAAATCCTAGTCACATTTATCTCTTTATTTTGTTTGGAACTATTCCTTCATTGGCTAATTTTTGAAAAATATTCCTCAATAAAGTGCTTTGTTTAGTAAATCTTCCAATTCTGTTAGATTAATTTGATAAATTTTGTACGAGGAGCGGTCAATAGGTTTTGCAATTTGGATATAAGGAAACGAGATATGAGGAAAAGTGTTTTAATATTTTTCAATATAACCACCGTCGACTTCAATGCACTTGCGCCACTTGTCCCTCAGGCTTCAAATTACCGACAACCAGAAATCTCCCGACTGCTGTTCACTCCACTCCAGGACGGCGAGCTGGACATGTTCATCGTCCACAAACCGGCGTCCACGCAGTGCAGCCTTGAGCTGGCGGAATAAAAAGTAGTCGCTAGGGGCCAGATCTAAACTGTAGGGGGGAATGGTTGAGCTCCTCGAATCCGCACTCGCGAAGGGCAGCTTGTGCAACTCTGGCCTTGTGGACAAGGCATTGTCGTGGAGAAGCAGGACACCGCGTGTCAACTTGCCGCGCCGCTTCTGACGGATGCACTACTTCAACCCAGCCAGTTCCTTGGCGTAATATTGGCCTGTGATGGTCTTTCCACGAGGTGCATAGTCCATAATCAACACGCCCTCAGAATTCCAGACGATGGTAGCCATGATCTTCCAGGCTGAGGGTTGGGGCCAGAACTTGATGGGGGTCGGAGAGCCCCTGTGCTTCCAGGCCATGCTTTTAAGCTTGGTCTCGCGATCCCAGTGATGGACCCACGTTTCATCACCTGTCACTATGCGTGACTCGAATCCCGCCGGATCTTGATTGTACAGGAGCAGCAGCTCCACCGAACTTTGACGACGTTGAAGTCGATCATGGGGCGTGAGGTTTCGTCAGGCTTCTAGGGACCCAACGGGCAGAGACCTTGGTCATGGCCAAATTGTCGTGGATGATGTTGATAACACTTCCATGTGATATTCCAAGTTTTCGCTCGATTTCTTCGACCTTCACCCGTCGATTTTCGAGGAGCATCCTCTCCACATGGGGCACATTGTCCTCGTTGGTCACGTCTGACGAGCGTACTAGATGGGGATCATCTTCAAGGAACTCACGACCATGGCGGAACTCCCTATTCCAGCGAGCAATGGTTGCATAGGAAGGGGCGGTGTCGGTGTACACTGCAACCATGAGTTCATGGATCTCTTTTGCATTCTTGCCTTCCTTGGTAAAAGATTTGATCACTGCGCGGTGCTCAACCTTCTCCATTGTTGAAAAATTTGTGACTGACGATCTGGGATAGGGATAGGGATAACAAAAAGTGGTGAATATGAGGGAGAATAATATAGGATAGATAAAAATAATAGTTTAGAGGAGAGATGATTGATGTGTTGCTAATGGTAGGGTAATAATGTCGATGTTGTATGTTTTTGATGAGTATGTGAGTGTGTACCAGGTTGCCTGGCAATCGCTTTTGTGTTGCTTTATTTTGCTTTACTTTATTTTGCTTTGTTTAATATTTTACAGATTAGGAGCCTTTGTTTTCTTAATTCCATATATACTTATTTATACAATGGTTTCTTTTTCGAGGGAAGCGTTCCAACCTTTGTTTTCTTTTTAATTCTTTGAAGTATTTCTACTATTTCAATAGTTAATGTTATATATGGTGCACTCTCGAGTGCTGTGTCAGAATTTTTTATTTTCCTGTTAATTTTTTTTTCTTACTGTATCTCCTTATTCAAATATGTATACATGTATATATATATATATGTTTTTTTTTAAATTATTACTATTATTATTATTATTCTCACGCATAGATCTATATACACTTACATCAACATGCACTTTGTAAATTATTTTTATTATTCTACTCATTTAAATCTACATACACTTTTTTTTCACATGTATACATATATCTTACTTTTACTATTATAAGATTACTAGTTTGTATTCTTAAGAGCTAATTATCCATTTAGGGTCTTTCTCCGGTATTCTATCTATATATTGGTTGGACATCATTTTGTATATTTTTTTGGCTATTTTTAAATCTTTGTCTAAAGTGTAGCCTTCTATATTCCCTTTCAGCAGGTATAACTTTAGTGGTTGTTTCGTTTGGGAGTTCCTCCTCTAATTGGTGCCATATTTTTCTGGCACGTTCGTGAAGGACTTGATTAATTGGTTTCAATTTTGTTCTTCGGTGTAGTTCCACTGATGGTATTGCATCCAGTATTGATGGATTGGTTATGGATCTGGTTGCGTAGTTTTGGACTACTTGTAGTTTTGACATTTATGTTTTGATTAAGGTATTCATTCGAAGGTATTCATCGTTTTCGGTTATATTTATATTTGAATGCGTATTATTATCGTTAAAAGTAATTATGTCCGGTATCTTAAACTTTAAATTATTGCTGTAAATTCGGTAGCACCGTACTTTAAATCTTTACGGTAAAATACTGTTCCGTGGTTTACTGTAGGTTACTGTAAAACGCGTGGACTACTTGGAGTTTTGCACAAAGGGATTGGATGCTGAGAATTTGCTGTGATCGGCTTTTTCTGGAATGAGATACAAAAGTTACAGTATATATCTATTATCACTGGTCTGCGTTGTTTTCAAGGTCAAATATATAATACCAGGTTTTTGAAATATGAGCACATACCAAAAACTCCTATATTTCCAAATATTTGTTGATTTACTCACAGAAGGTTTACATAATATTTTTAATAGATAGCATGAATAGTACAATGCACAAAATAAGCTACTCATAGATGAATAGTCTCTTCAGTGACCTTCGATTGTGCCGAGTAGACACCACATCCCTCTTAAGGCACCAACAGTAGTCAGCCAGAA
This sequence comes from Ceratothoa steindachneri, assembly GCA_963969495.1. NCBI lineage: Eukaryota > Metazoa > Arthropoda > Malacostraca > Isopoda > Cymothoidae > Ceratothoa > Ceratothoa steindachneri. The sequence continues at coordinate 125,363,257 of OZ018319.1, read as the reverse complement.
AGTTCAGATCCCATTGGCCTTGATATCGTTCCTCCATGACACAGATGTCTTAGTGAAAGCGCTCACCTTGTTCTTCACTGAAGTCTCCGCAATTTCCTGGAAAATAGTCCAGATGGGACCGAAGAAAGTGAATTTTCACTGACATACGCGCACCAAGTTTGCGGAAATTCTCCATTAACTCATCAACCATCTTTTGGGTACTGAAGAATGCAAATCCTCCACCTTCCCTGTCCAGTGCTTTTACAAAGTTCTTCATTAGGCCGAGTTTGATGGGTAGAGGTGGAAGTAACACCTTGCTCGGTTCAACCAGAGGGTGGGACAGAACATTGTGTGACCCGGGTTCTAATCCTTGTCTTGATGGCCACTCTTGCCTGACATAATAATGGTCGTCAGCACGACTATCCCACAAGCACAAAAAGCATGGATACTTTGTTTACCCACCTTGAAGTCCTAGAATGAGTCCAACAACTTTAAGATCTCCACAAATCAACCATTTATCTTCCTGGTAATTCAGAGCAGATAACAGACGTTCCATGATGTTGTGGGATTCTTTCATTTCAGCCGAGTGCCCAACAGGGATTGATGAAACCTTATTTCCATTATTCAGAAGAACTGCCTTGAGACTTCTGTTAGACGAGTCAATAAAGAGTCTCCATTGCATGGCAACATACTTCATACCTATTAATTTCATCAGCTCAGCAATATTGTTACAGTAGATCAGTGAAGACGCTTCATCGAACATAAAGAATTTTCTGAATTCGCTCTCGCGTTCCCGATACCAATAGAACGTTGTTCCTGGGGCAAGTAGATGTTTATCTCGAAGACGAGAACCCAGCAGCTGGGCAGACTCCTTAGTTAGGTTCAGGTCTCGTGTCAAGTGGTTAAGTTCGGCTTGGGTCAATGGCACCGGTCGGTTGTCTTCTTCTGGCTCGTATGCACCAAACTCACCTGTATCAGTCATGTCAGTAAATTCGGAATCAGAACTATATTCCATGATGACATCCGGCTCAGGAACAGGAACATCTGGTCCATGGGGGATTGGCTTTATGGCAGAAGGAGCATCAGGGTATTGAACATAGTGCTTGTTCTTGCGATTGATACCTTTTAAATTTGTCATGCAGAAGTAGCAGTCGGTAACGTGATCTTTTCCTTCCCTCCACGCCATTCGGACACCAAATGGCATACTCTTTCTTTTCCTATTTCTCCAATCCCGTAAGTTCCCCACACATGTTTTGCAGCAGACATGGGGAGCAAATGTCTTATCCTGGTCCCTAGTTTGACTCCAAAATAAGCGTAATAAGCCTTCTTCACAAAATACGTGATTTTCGCTTTACGGTCTGGAAGAACCACGTGTCCGCCAATGAAACAAAATTTGTTAGGATGGTTCTTACACTTCCGATCCATCGTACTGCACAAATAGACCTGAAAAGAGAAAGAATAACTAGTTATTTAAGGTAACCCATGACCAGCTGTGGCAAAAACAAAGCCCATATACGCTTGGATGATAGTGCCATTTGGGAAAATTATGCTGTAATAAAATTCAAGTGTATCTTAGAAACCAAACCTGACCAAAGAAAATGAATGATATTTTTGAATTCAACACGTAAAAAGGATCCTAAATCAGTTGGAAAACACTTGACCTTTGAAAAAAAGTTTTGAAACGCAGGCCAGTGTTATCAATATCTATTATCATCTTCAACGCCACTAGTTAGTAGGTTTAGGACCGAGAAAGTCTTAACTGAAATTAATCTTCTTAATTATGCTTAGTCTGCTTATCTATTTAATAAGCGCGCAATCTAAATAAATGAATTAACTAAATACATAATATCTACTGATAAGCTTGCTCGGAATTCTTGAAAAAATCACTGGCAGTTATACCTCAGAATCGGCAAAGGCAGAAAAGTTTTGAAAAAATTTCCTCAACCCCTTCGAAAATCATCTTTGTCACGAAAGAGACTTAATACTTCACCATTCACTCATCACTAACCTCATCATTTCTTTTCTATACGGCCCGCTTAAGCAGATGACTGCTTAAGCTCCCAGCCCTGCCCCCTCCCCCAAGTGACCTGCTGCCAGATGTAAGGATGATTTGCCATTCATTTTTCGTCCCAACTATGCCGAGCAGTTGCATTGGCATAATTGGGGGCATTGGAGCAATCTGGTTTGAGGATTATCCCACAGTATAGAACAATGTCAGAAACACTCCGGACAAGGGACGGACTGCAACCTTCGGTGCTAATTACTGCAAAGGCCCCTTTCAAGACCAGAGAGGGACATGAAACCGTTTTTATGGTATGTTGGGGAGCGGTCGCGATTCAAAACCCTCGGGGGGGCGGCGTTGTCAATAAGTCCGCCATACAATCACCCCCCTGAGAGGATCCCACCCGGACTTATCTCATCCATCTTATCATTCATCCTAAAGGCAAATCCCTTTTCCATCTAGGTGGGGGGGTAACGAGGGGGGGGGGGGTGCTCTTCTCCATAAGGCAAATAATCCTAAACAATTATAAATAAAAATATATCATTCATCGAAGAACACGGATAGGCGAATCACGTCAAGAACAGAAAAGGATCACCAAGAAGAGAGTGCACCCCCTCTTTAAGGGGCGGCACCCCAGTTATAGCGGACTCTAATGCGCCAAGAGTGCCGCTAAAACACTGGCTGGCACGGAAAAACCGGATAAGGGGACGGTGTACCAAACCCTATTCGGAGAACTGAATGTCGCCGTGCTCCGCCTGCTAGACGGACCGTCAGGCTATGTCGCTATCTGCGAAAAAGAGCAGGACATAGAAAAGCTGATGAAGGAAGAGGCGATCGAAATCCTGAGAGGAATAAACCTCCAACCTACTACCCCTCCCCAGATCCAGGCACACAGAAGTGTGGTCTGTAGAAAGTTGGATCCTTGGATAGGAAAACACTCTAAGGACGAAATTAAGGAGGAGATAATGAGAAACGAACAATGGGCGAGAATAGCGGAAGTAGTAAAATTTAAGATAGAAAGGGAGGAATATATTCCTATTCAAATCTGCTTCCGATGCTTTAAGCTCGAAGCACACACGACCAAGGACTGCAAGGAGCAGGAAATCACCTGCTCCAAATGCAGTGCCAAAGGCCACGGCTGGCGAGAATGCCAGGCAAAGGAGGAGAGATGCCCTAACTGTGGCCTAAGACACGGGGCTATGGCCATGTCGTGCCCCCAAAAGAAGGAACTGGTACGGAGGAAAACAGAAGAGAGAAAGGCGGAGGGCGTAAGGAGAACCAACACCTCCTACGCACACGCAGCCAGAACCCCACCTGCTAGACCATCCGAGAGTGCCCCAGCCCCCAAAACATATCTAAAGGTCGGTAATAAAATATCAACCAAAATCCTAACGTGCATAATGTATGCTCACGTGAGAAACCTAACAAACCCGATCACGATCTCCTCGTACAAGCCGACGAGAGATGCGTCCCCAGGATCTCCTATAAATTGCTCCCACAACCTAGGTGGACAGACGAGATGAGGGACAACGCTCGGGAACATAAGGAGATCCTCGAGGAAATAGGTAGGACAGGCCCAAATAAGGAAAAGACAGCCAGAATAAGACAACTAAGCGAAGAACTTAAACACATTATTACATAAAAACAACAGGAAATCTGGAATGACATCATTGGTAGGCTGGACAGGGAAGTCAGTCCACAGAGTTTTTGGAATACAGTCCGAAGACTAAGAGGACTGCCCACCAAAGCCAGGATAAAGTTAAAAGATGGAGAAAAACTCATTGAGGATCCAGAGTCTCAAGAAAGAAGATTCAGGACACACGGGAAAAAGATTTTCGCTATTTTCCTTGTGGAAAACGACGACTTCGACCTGGACTTCGAAGACCAACTACTAGACGAACTCGGCACAATGATTCCTAGAACCCCCCCCCCCCACCCGCAAGTATCTCAGGAAAGAGAGATGGTTGGCCACGGTTGTCCGATAACCTTTGAAGAGACCATGAACACCATAAAGTCCTTCAAGCAAAGGGCACCAGGCTGGTCCGGGATCACGAAATGAAATCTCGTGAATGCCCCGAGGCAAATCCTTCAGGGATTGGTCAACACCATGAATGCTACCCTGAATGTAGGCTACTTTCCGGACGGGTACAAAATGGCTAAAATCATCTTCATTCCGAAAAGAGGTAAGCCCCCGGACCAGGTGGCAAACTTTCGCCCAATCTCTCTTCTGGAGATGCTTGGCAAGATCTTTGAGAGGATCATAGCTTACATGCTAAAAGCTCAACTGAGCGAGTTAGGAGCGCACAACCCCCAACAGCATAGGTTCTGCCAAAAAGGGGCACCCAGACGGCCCTAGCGCCCCTTACAGAAAAAATAGCCTATTGCCGTGCGAATAGGTTCTATGTAGACATTGTGTTGAAGGATGGACAGAAGGCCTTTGACAAAGTCCGGCTGGGAGGATTACAATACAAGATCCTTAAACCCCAGCTAGACACAGTCCTGGAAAGGATCCTTTGTGACTTTGTCATGGACAGAAGGGCATGTCTCATGATAGAAGGGCACAAAGGACCCGATTTCGAACTGAAGTCAGGTGTTCCACAGGGAAGTTGCCTGAGCCCTCTGCTTTACCTGGTCTTTAGCATCGACCTCCCAACGCCGGTGCATAGGGACACGATGTGTCTGCAGTTCGCAGATGACATCACCCAGATCGTCCCGTGCCCGGGGAAGAAATCAAGGGAACAGGCAGCGTGAACAATAGCGGAAATAAGCAACATCAACCACTACGAGAGACGCTGGAAGATAAGAACAAATAGGGACAAGTTTAAGATCGTCCCACTAAGCCGCACGTTGACGGACCCCATAATCATTGAGGGGAGGAGATACGGCTACTCCGCCGAAGGCACTGTCCTGGGCCTAAAGTTCTCCGATTACGGATACGCGAGACACTACACGGAGAGGCGGAACCTGGCGAAGAGAGAAATCTCCAAGCTATACATGTTTAGAGACCTTAGCTCGGCCAACATCAGGAAAATATACCTGATGTACGTCCGGGCTAAGCTCATCTATCCCGCAGTAGTGACTCAAGTGGCAAACAATACCTTAATGAGAAAACTGCAGAAAGTGCAAAACACTGCATCCTTACTGATTAACAAGGTCAGAAGGCCGGATCAACGCCGTCAGAGGGAGCTCCATGCAAGAAAGAAACTAGACCCTATCAACATCTTCAACAAGAAACTGGGAAGAAGGGTCTGGTTAACACTTACAAATGATGTCATACCAGAACTACGGGAAATAGGTGGCAGAATGGGCATCCCTGCACGACTCCATGGGAATGCTACAATACGTACCCGATTCCCAAGCACCAAACACTGTACACTGGAAAACATTACAGCAAAATACACTTAACAGATACCCAATATACAACACAACTGTAACGAGACAAACAAAGAATATACATGAAACCAAACAATAACAATACGGGTAAATTGCCGAGCCAAAAGCTATAAAAGGCTTGAATGGTCACAATTTTAATAAAAATATGTACAACAACATTTGACACACGAACAATAAGAAGAACACGCCTGCTACACGTCAATAGAACAATACATAATAGACAATACATAACACAAATGAGTAAAGTAAAATAACAAAAAGTAAAAAGTCTGCGATGCCCTCCTACTAGGCCCCCCCCCTCCTTTTATCTACTACTATCTACTACTTTTATCTACTAATATCCAAATCTTTCAAAGAGTGAATATACCATCATCATCATCTACTGATAATAATTATGAAAGGGCGTCTTTTCTGTGTTTTTTTGTGGGGGGGCTCAAAATTTCCTTACTAGAATTTTCAGTCTAATTCTAGATATAAAACCAATTATTTTTATTTTACTTTCGTATTCTTTATCTATTTTTTAAAATGAAATATGGACCTACATCAAATGAAAAATTTACAAGGGCTACATATGCCCAATCTGTGCAAATTACTTTTTTCAAATTCTCAAAACAAATATGTCACCTTTGAAGTGTTGAAAAAAAGAGGTTTGTGTAATCTGTAGCTTAATTAATCAATGTCTGTATTTAAAATTATATCTTTATTTTTAATATATTTTACGTTTTTCTTAACTTCATATAGCTAATAAGGTAACGTAATGATAATTTTTTAGCGTCCTTGTTCATCAATGAGACCAAGAATACAAATGACAATCTTCATTAATATTCAAACTGAAAAAAAATATCTCATGCCAAAATTATTAAGAATTAGCAAGTAAATAGGTAACACGATCCGTATCTCACCTCGCCTGGGTAATGAAATGTACATAAAAATTCTAATGACAATCCCTGGTGAGCAAGAAGGTACTAAGGGACGGCCTTTGTTATCGGGAAGGGGGGGGGGGCTCATAATTGGTTATAATGGTAATTTAGTTTTATATTAACGCAACCTCCCAGCTCACATACTCATATAATGGCTAAAAAAGTCAGCAAATTCTTCAAATTTTAGCGATAAGGCTTTGTAAAAACAAAAATGCAAAAGAAGAGGATTTAGTTGCCACTGTTTAAGTTCTTCCTATATTTCATTAAATAACCATCACCACTCTTAATATATGTATATATATATATATATATATATATATATATATATATATATATATATATATATATATATATGGATAAAACCACAGTAATAGGACTAATTTTATATGGGAAACCAGGTTTCGACGGAAACATCCGACATCGTCAGTCGTTGATGGACAAGTGAAATACAGAAGTTTCTTAACGTACAAACACATAAATCAGTGGGGCTAAGGGGGATGATGCGGGAAATGCAGCGGCATTTTTGACAAGCGTAAGTATGAATTTCTTGCTTATTATGGTATTAGTATTAAATTGGCCATCGGAAGTATTAAAGTTGGGAATTTCTTTTATAAGTGCTGATTCAATTAAGCGTCGATGTATATAATTGTGAGATTTATAAACTATTTTAGCATTTTCAATAACAATTTGATCATTTTCACTGGACATATGTAGAAATAAATTCGAGGACAGGGCACCACGTCGCATATCGCATTTATGCGACGTGGTGCCCTCTCCTCGAGTGCCCTCTCATTTTCTTTCTTAATCTATATCATTCTCCTCTTAATTTTCTTTCTCGTCTTTGCCCTATTTTCTGTTTCTTGTTCTCTCTTTCATTCTCTGTTTGTTTATCTCTCCTTTGGTCTTGCTCTTTCTGTCTGTCTATATTTCTACCTCTCTCCTTCACTCTGTCAACCTTTCCATCTTTGTCTAACTCTCATTCTAATCTATTCGCCCCATCCCTCACAATCGAGCCACTGGTCGTTAACCACAACGTCCTAGCAATGGAGACGCCGTAGCTCGCCCACTTAACCTCCTTGCTTCTTCCCCCTCGTCTCGAGAAGTTGAATTGTATCCCCGACCACATAATGCAATAATCAACTCAGGTCAGGACCCGAGACCCTAACATCGGTAAAACAGCAAGATTTCCCCTAAGAGCTGGTATTCAATTTCCCTGCAGCTGTGAAATTAGAGGAGCGTCACCCTGAAGCCAGAAGGTCCGGTCCCTCAAGGCCTGCTGTACGACGCTCTGAGAAAAACCGTTGGAGGAGGAGACTTCATGCGTCCTGTCCACAAATTCCCACCCCCTCCTACCCATACCCCAGTGTAGTGGCGACGTATAAAAGAAAATATCTTTGGGAAACGGGGTAGATTACGTTAGTCATCAAGGCGACGAAGATCCCGGCAAGAGGCCATCTACCAACAGAAGAGACTAAGAAGAAGCTAGTCCTTGAGCCAATTCCTGGTGATCACACTGAACTTTAAGTTAACTTGATTTAAGAAGCAAGTTTAACTTACTCTCGTCAGAGAAACCACCCTATCATGGTGTATCCCAAATAAAAGAGTTAGTCCTCGCCCTTGAGGAACACCCCAAGTGAACTCTCTCCAGCACTCTCCTGAGTGGAACTAAGAAGAAGCTCATCTCCGAGCCAGTTATTGGTGGTCATACCGAACTTTAAGTTAACTTGATTTAAGAAGCAAGTTCAACTTACTCTCTTCAGAGAAACCCCCTATCCTGGTGTATTCCAAAGCACCAAGATAGTCCTTGCCCTTGAGGAATACCCCGAGTGAACTCCCTTCAGCTCTCCCCTGAGTCAAAGGATTCAAGCATTCACTCATCGCTCACCTGTGCGAATTATTTCCCAGAGTAATCTGAAGAGAAGAAAGAAACATTCGTTCACTATCCCGTGGTGATATAATTTCCTACCGAAGACGTGTGGCTCCCCATCTGCCACACAAGCCAAAGTCCTCTGTGACTTTAAAGCTATTTCTCCCGTACAAATACATCTGGACAAGCGTCACGCGTCATCCCGGCAACAACATACTTGAGGTGACGTTACCATTGAGTTCAAGGTCAGACTCAAACCGGATTCTAGTAGGAAGCTATAGAGGTATTTAAACCACTGTATCCGTTTCAGTAAAGTCCGTTTGCATTTTTCTAATATTAAAGTGATCTGTGGCTCCACCATCACTATAATTTCAAGTATGTCATTTTAGAAAGCCTCACTCAAATTTGTTGAATTCATTTCTATGTATTTAGTGTGTCAAATTTCGTTGGTTCATGTTTTTTTAATTAAAGTTTTAGTTCCTTTTAAACAAATTTTATTCAATCCTCGAAACGCTAAGCAAGGCAGCAGGAAACCTCAAAGATTAAAGAAGAAATAATCCGTTAATAAGAATCAATAATAATCAAATATATAGCACTCTTAGAGATAAAACGTAATACAGGAGTTTTAACTTACGTAAACAACCCATACGTACGAACTCCAACCATCACTTGGTCCTTCCTATACCACGACAATATATATATATATATATATATATATATATATATATATATATATATATATATATATATACAGGGAGAGGAAGAGAGAGAAGATGAGAAAGAGAGATAGACAAAGATAGTGAGGTTGACAGAGTGAAGGAGAGAGAGATAGAATTAGAAAGAGAAAGATAAACAGATAAAGAGCTAGACGAAAATTAAATTAAGAGGAGAAAGATAAAGATTAGAAAAAAATGAGAGAGAAAGAGAGAGAATGTGAGTAAATGAAATATAATATTATATATATATATATATATATATATATATATATATATATATATAGATAGATAGATAGAGAGAGAGAGTCGTAGGAATATGGAAACCCATCTGATAGTTTACAAGGACTATCTTCGGCGAAGAGCATCTAATAGAAATACAAGGGATTGTAAGGCATGGCAAGCAATTAAATATCAGTTACAATATGAATACATGAAAATAGTAAATAATTAAAAATCAAAATCAGTTAAATTACATGGGGTAAAGAGGATTACAAAGCAATCAATAAATATGAGTTTGACCAAGAAAAGCAAAGGTAAAACTTACTTAAAACAATAAGTGAGTAATTAATAAGAATAATAAACATGAGAACTTAAAGAAAATGTAAATGTAAAAATTGTAAAAAATCATTTGAATTCAAAAGGTGACAAAAATTTAAAAAAATTAAAATAAAGACACAGATAATCAAAAAGCCCCCCCTTCCCATCCAATACTTTAAGACAGAAACTGACCTTATTTATTTGGAACTGATAAGACATCTGATTAGAGGGAACAAGCCAGGAAGAAAGCTACGTTGTGGCATTTAGTTGGTTGTTTATTTATCTATTTGCTTATATAGTAAACAATTTGAAGGAAGATGAGTAATCATTAAGCTCTGAATTTCTTTGTTTAATGAATAAAGTTTCTAGCCTTTTTATTTCAAGAGAAGAGGAAGCAGAAGTTATTAAACTATAAGAATCAGGATTAAACGGGTGGTTATGTTTTCGTGAGGGTTATCTTATCGAAGAGAATTCAGGTTTAGAAATAAGAATGTTAGTTCTATGTGATAGTTCCAAGTGCCTTGAAATGCTATATCTTAGTTGTAGACTAGTTGGCCAACATAGCGACTTTGGCAGGTCGCACATGTAAATTTATAAGCAATAATTTTTTTTATATTTTATTTAATAGTTTATACGCACAGTCCTTATTTAGGCTCAGTGTGCTGAAAGAAAGAAGGAGAAGAGGCTAAGCTGGGGCCGGACGGGGCGCTGAGTCCCGTCAGCCCAGCGGCCCGAAGGCAAATCGCCGCGCCCCTTACGGGGTTATAAGCAATAAAGGATCGCAACCATAATGGGAATAATTTGGGGGGGCGAAAGTATGAATTAATGGAACGAGGATTAGAATGAATAGGAAAGAACTGCCATTGCGGAACGTAATTATTAAGAAGAGTGAGTAAATTTATTGAATTTAGTAGAAAAATATTCAGGATGTGGTAGTTTAAGAAACCCTTTTTGTGTAGGGATTTTTATGGGCTGGGTTTGGCGAGGGAACTGTTTGGATAAGAAATTTGAGGTTAGTTTGTCAAATAAATGATGTGAAAAAAAAGGTTCGTAAGAAAATCACTTTTGTATTACTCTTTCCTCAATTTCTCTTTCTTCTTACTGTCCAAACCTTTCTCTGTCCTCTCTTTCCACTCCTTTTATCTCTCCTATCATTCTCCCCACAACTACCTAATTCTTTCATTCTCTTTATTCCCCCCCCCCCACGCTATCGGTACAATTCCCCTTTTCTCCACTCTTTGACTTACACTATCTCACTTACTTTCTCGCTTGCTTCATCTCCTTCCTCCTCCCATTGCCTCTTAGCCCTCTCTTACCCTACATTTCGCAATCTCCTCTCTCCTATTTCTCCTCATTTATATTATCTCTATCTCGCATCTCCTGTCTTCTTCTTCCCACCATTCCCTCCTAACACTTTTCCCTATCTCTTGTCTCTCCCTCTTACTTTTCCCTCTCTCTTTCCCCCTCTTTTTATCTCCCTCTCCCAACTATCTATATGTCTCTACTCTTCCCCTCTCCCCCTTCTCTCTCTCTGTTCTCTCTCCCCTCTCTCTATCTTCTCCCCTCTTCTCTATTCTCTTTGCCCCATCTTTCTCCTATACCCATTTTTACTTCATATCCTTTCCCTCTTTCCTCTCCCCGACCCTCTCTTTCCTCTTTCCCCTCATCCCACTCTCACCCGAGGCAGTCGCCAGATGGGCTCCTACAAAAATCCCTCTCTCACTGCCATCTCGCTCTCGTCTCTCTTCTTCTCCCTATTTATTTCCTCTTCGACGCCCTCTCTTTCCTTTCGCCCTCTCTTCTCCCCCGCTCTCTCCTTTCTTCCTCTCCCTCTCTTTTTACCCCCTCACTCACTTTTTCACCTATCCCCCATCTCTCCCTTCTCCCACGCGTTGCAATCAAGAGCGCCTTGAAGTCCCATCGCTTACGTCAAGGCCCTTTTTCAGTGGTAAATAAGCGTTATGCTTCGGTGCTCTTCTCTGAAGAGCGCCATAAAAATGCATTATTACAAAATAATGTCAACAAATAAATAATACTATAAAATTATGAAAGTGACAAGCAAGCTAAGTGCTAAAATTTGGGAAATGATGATATTTTGAAACCTAGTCACACTCCTTTCGCTTTTTTCATTATACTACATTTAACCTTTTCTTAGAAAAGGAAACCAACGAGGTCAAGATCGGAAAACCTTTGCACAAAGTTCCTCAAACTGGTAAATATATGTAATGTGGAAATGGGTTTGGGTTATAGTCCACGTGAGGCTTAAGCGACCGGATGAGCACGGATCTTCCCTCAATCTCCTCCCCCGTTCCCGACTAGGAATATAAATAGGTTGTTTCCAAGTTGAAATATCACAGACCAATCAATTTTTCATCCTGGATTTTTCGATATTATTGAAATCTTAAAATTACTAAACGGTTTCCTTTATGACTTGCTATTCGTATTAGAAAACGCGAGCGATAACTAGAAAGTAATTTTTCTCCTATAAAATTAATCAGACAGAATAATTTGCCCTTTGCTAGTCGTTGAAATCACTTGAGTCGATATTTTTATGAATAAAATTGATGGGTCTCTTTTATTGGGTTGAGGAATAAGTTCTTGCAGTTTTATCAAATTTATTCATTACCATTAACAATTTTAGAAAAACTTCATTTTTACTTGATAACAATATGAAATTTAATCAATAATGTATTCTCCGTTGTTATTTACGACTTCTTCCCAACGTTCAACTAGTTTTTCGATGCCTCTACAATAAAAATCTCTGGATTTTGACTCGAAGAATTCGTCTAACCAGGTTCTTAATTCCACATCAGTATTGAATGAAACGCCGCGCAAATTGTTGGAGAGCGATCGGAACAGATGGAAATCCGATGGAGCCAAGTCTGGCGAATATGGAGGATGCGGCAGGGTTTTCTAATTAAGCGTTTGGATGGAGTCTTTTGTCATATTGGCAACGTGAGGACGAGCATTGTCGTGTTGCAGAAGGACTCCATAACGTCGATGAGGTCGCTTTTCACGAATAGCTTCGGCGAATCGATACAGTTGTTGAACGAAGAGTTCTGCCTTGACAATCTCGTTGTTCGCAAGGAGCTCATAAAGAATGATGACTTCACGATCCCACCACACACACAGCATCGTCTTTCGTGGAGGAAGTCCTTGCTTTAATCGCAGAAGTGGTTTTTTATTGGGGCTAAGCCATTGTTTTCGATGGTTCATGTTGACATAAACACACCACTTTTCGTCGCCAGTGATGATGCGATGAAAAAAATCTGTCCTTATATCCACGAGTAGCCTTGTGACGAGAAAGCAAACCTGCGGCAATCGTGGAGCGTTGAAGTTTGTTGCTTTCGCTCAAAGCGTGCGGAATCCATGCACTGAGTTTTTGAAATTTCCCCATCGAATGAAGGTGATTCACTACAGTTTTATGATGACACGCCAATTGTACAGCCAATTCTCTAGTCGATTGATGAGGATTTTCATGAAGAAGGTCGTTCAATCGATCTTCATCCAACTTAATGGGGCGACCAGAACGTTCTTCGTTATTAAGATTCAAATGACCGTTTTGAAACGTGAAAACCACCATTGAGCTGTCCTTTCTGATAAAGCATTTCTCCGTACACAGCACAAATATCGCGACGAGCTTTGGCTGCGTTTGCATTGTTCCCGTCTCGATTGAAAATGAATAACAACAAGTGTCCAAAATGCGCCTTTCTTTCAACTTGACATTCCATTTGAGGGTACAGAACAAAAATTAAATTAACAAAACTTTTAAATAAACCGCAATGACTTATTACTCAACTTCAAGACGTAGCCTAAGCAAAAGCCTAATAGATTACGCTGTTAAGAGACATAGCCTAACCTTTGAAATTTTGCTCTCATTATTTATTATTGTTTCTTAATATGTGCACAAATCACGTCAACAAAACGTAAATCAACACAACATTAATAAAAACGGAAGAACTTATTCCTCAACCTAATAATACATGAACGGACGGTTGAATGGCTGCCTGGCTCACTCCGAGGCCTGAAGGGCCGTACCGCCTTAAGCCCCTTTCTGCGTCATGAATGTAGTAGATCAAATATATCGAAAAATTTCAAAGGTTTACCCTCTAAATCATAGATAAATAGTTAAAATATTTAGTTTATTTCCTATTGTTTAACCTTCGATTAGGAAGGTGTTTAATGACGGAATTAGTTTCATTCACTCATTAGATGCGCAGGAGCAGAAGCTTCGTTGTGCCGTCTCAGCCAGGCAGCCATTCATCCACCGGTTCATGTTCTAAAAGAGAACCTATTTACAAAATATTACTTTAACTTCTAATATAGCTTAAAAAATAATATTTGATATAGCTGATATATAATACATATATATTCCATTTTTCCGTCCAATCTGATCTTCTCTTTTCTCTTTTTCACCTTTCTTAGAGTGACCTTGAGTAAATATTATGATTTTGCCGGACCTTAATTCTGTAACACTTTTTATAACAGTTTTTCCCTTACTTATTTTCCTTAATTCGAATATCAGTGCGGTGTGAAAAAGGTAAAAATATACTCATATTCCATTTTAGTAAATCAAGGTTTATTATAGAATTACGGAACAGCAATGACTTTAAGATTCACCCAAGGTTACCTCATTGAAAATAATCAATAAATAATCTAATGTTAATTATATGACACTTGCCAGAACGCCGTTCTACCACTAAGAGAAGGGTATGATAGGAATTTGAGCAAAAATGTTCGAAAACACCAAAATTTAACATTGAAATGTAGGGAAAATCTTTAAAAGTGACATGTAAAAGATAAAATTAAATAAATTTCAGCAGAAAACTATAGAATTAAATTTAAAAACGCAGCGATGGTTAGTATTTGTATTTTTTTAAACGTAATGGCGATACGATTTCTAGCGTAAGATCATTCCGAGGCGAGTCCAAATTCTCATCACAAATATTGCTTGTTATTATTTATTTATTGGGTATAATTATAAGGTATTTAAGCTCATCCTACCTATCGCGAATTGATATCCGGCAGGAAATAAAGAAGGGTGAGCAGACATAGAGCTGAAGGGCAAAGTAGATAGGAACTTTTTCTTTTACGAAGAAGGGAGGCAGGCACCGGAGAAGTGTAGGCTCTCCTATTGACGAATACCTAGAGTAACCTTTGGCTAAGTAGTATCCACACATCTTCCACTCCCCTAATCTCACAATTTACTAACTACTCTTCCGAAGTATGCTGGTCTAGATTACCCGATTGATTTTTAGTTTTTTTTTTAAAATGAATTCAAATTATGAAGTTACACGAAGCAACAGTGGTATTAGCTTGAAATGGTGGCAATCAAGTCGTGACAAATTATTTGTTTCTCGCCTAAGTTTGAAGGGTGCTTTAAAGTCAGCCGTGTATAGCTATATAAATAATCACTGCCATTGCCCTAACGTCCTTACAGCCAACAACTAACGATTGTCTATTATTCATTCGTACTTTTATTCTCCATTCCCCTTTCATTGCGAGCTTGCTAATTAAACCTTCTCAAGCGTTTCTTTATTTTCCTTTTTCCTGCGAGTGTAGTCCAGACCTTCTGATAAACAAAGTTCTATTAACTTTACAGTAAAGTACTGCTTCAGATCCTTGCCTTGTGAGCATACTAAGGACCACTGAGACATTCGAGGGCTCGAGCAAACATTCCTCGCCTTAATATGCCATGCCTTTGGCCACTTTTGCGCTCGAACAGCTTCTCGAAAACCTGCTACGCAAGTTTATTATTGGACGAAATAAAAAAGGAAACTACGCAAAGTGCCAGCGGGAGACCATAACACGGAGCCTTATGGAAATGAGTTTCCTAGTTACCATTAAATCGCCACACGATTGCTACATAGGAACAAAGACATCAAAATGTATCGCTGATTCTATGAGCCGTCGCAAGATGGTGGCAGTAGAATATTATATTGGCTCAATTCTAGAACGAGATTGAGTCTACCTTGGCTTTATTACTTCTGGACATTTTCATTTGACTATCTCTTTTCGCTACCTTCTTTACAAGCCTCTTCTCAAGTATTTTTTTTTTACCGGCGCCTAATATTTCAGGCTAGTCGCCAATCAGCTTTCGTCCAATTATCTAGGGGCTGGTCCGGCAAGAAGAGGAATAGGGTGCTGGGTCACCCCTCCCTCCTGGCACCAGTTAGGGTGCTGGATTTGAAGATGTCTGCATTCATCCCACCATTTTCTCTTCCTATTCCCCCCCCCCCCAGCTTTCTCTGCTCTATCTATCCTTTTACGCACCTGCATGGGGGATGTTAGGTTACATCCGGAGGCTTGTGTGCCCTCCTAGCTCCAATGCCTGCAGAAAGATCTGCAGCTAGATATCTTCCATACATAATAACATCTCGTATCTGGCCCAAAGTATAAACGTTTTGCGTGATCCGGCCTCGAGGCTATTGCGCTTTAAATCCAAGGAAAAGGAAAGCTTCGCTTGAGCTACCAGATATCCCTCATTCTGACTCTTGTTAATTTCCTCCATTTTGCCTCTCCTTTTAAATTCTTCCATTTTTCCTCTCCTGTTAAATTCCTCCATTTTTGCCTCTCATGTTAAATTCCTTCATTTCGCTACTCCTGTTAAGTTCCTCCATTTTGCCCCTCTTCTTTAATTCCTCCGTTTTGCCTCTGGTTAAATTCTTCCATTTCACCTCTCTTGTTAAGTTCCTCCATTATGCTTCTCTTTTTAAATTCCTCCATTTTGCCTCTTTTGCTAATCTCCTCCATTTTGCCTCTCTTGTTAAATTCCCACATTTCGTTACTCTTGTTAAATTTCTACATATTTCATCTCCTGTTAAATTCCCCAGTTTGCCTCAATTGTTAAATTCCTCCATTTTGCCTCTATTGTTAAATTGATCCATTGCTCCTCTGCTGTTAAATTATTCCATTTTGCCTCTCATGCTAAATTCCTCTATTTCGCTACTCCTGTTAAGTTCCTCTATTTTGCCTCTGGTTCTCTTGTTAAGTTCCTCCATTATGCCTCTCTTTTTAAATTCCTCCATTTTGCCTCTCTTTTTAAATTTCTCAATTTTGCCTCTTGCTAATTTCCTCCATTTTGCCGCTCTTGTTAAATTCCTACATTTCGCTACTTTTGACTCTCTTCCGTAATTCCTCTATTCTACCTCTGGTTAAATTCTTACATTTCGCCTCTCTTATTAACTTCCTCCATTAGGCCTCTCTTTTTAAATTCATCCATTTTGCCTCTCTTTTTAAATTTCTCAATTTTGCCTCTCTTGATAATTTCCTCCATTTTGCCTCTCTTGTTAAATTCCTACATTTTGCTACTTTTGCCTCTCATTACATTCCTCAATTTCTTCTTTCCTGTTCAATTGTTAAATTGTTCCACTTTGACCCTTATATTAAATTCCTCCGTTATGCCTCGCTTTTTAATTCCTTCATTATGCCTCTCTTGTTAAATTCCTCCGTTTTGCCTCTCTTGTTAAATTCCTCTATTTTGCCTTTCTTGTTAAATTCCTCCATTTCTCTTCTGTTAAATCAATCTAATTTGCTTCGCTTGTTAAATTATTATCGATTCGTTGTCATTCAATATTAGTTAAGCTTTTGTTACTTTCTATCCGAGGCTTCGATGGTCGAGTTGAAACCAGGTTTACTTTTTCTTAAACTTGCCTTTCAGCTTTAGAATTAATTGCCTTAAGGCACGATGTAAACGTAAAGGCATCATCCAATTCAATCGTTTCTTTTATTTCAAACGAAAAGTAACGAGCACATCTTTCACCAGGAACGTTGGTAAGGAGAGATCTGAAAAGCAAACAGTGAATATGGGGAAAGTATATATTAGTCTAAGATGTATTTAAAGGCCCAAAGAAATGGAAATTGGTATCACAACCCGGAAAAACGCGATAAGCGTCTTGGTCATATAAGCGATGGGCGCTTGATGACACAGGTTCAACTCCAACTTCTTTATTTATTTTCAGATAACGGTTAAAATAGTTTGCCCTATCTTTCCGTTCTCTACATCTCCCATTTTCCTTCTTAAGCTTTCATTGGTACATGTAATATTCTCCTTAGCATTTTTCCCGATTGTGTTATCAATTTCCATTTCCTTAGGCCTTTAAATACATCTATATATCACGCGTCATGTGATTTACTGTTATTAGTCTAAGATATATTGCTGCCAGACCTCTTCAAAGCATTGAAGTCGGCAGAACACACGATAATCCAGATGTCACCTGCAGCATGGTTTCCTATGCTACACCTGAAGCTTTTTTTCCGGGTATTAAGGGATAGGAAAAGAAAAAAAAATAGATGAGTGAGTAGAAATGGAAAGGGTGTATGGATAATGCAGTTATGTGAAAGACCACCACTCACGCCTCCCGGAGCCATGAAGAAGGGTGCAATTCCATTCCCCCTTGCCCCGACTAGGAAGGAGGGGATACAAACTGGTTTGCGACTAGCCTGCAAAATTATCCACCAGACAATAGGTGAGAAGAAGCTGGTAACTTAGTTGCGAAAAAGGATAAAAGGGAGAGCTTTATAAATAATGAAGTAGTTTATAGAGTAAGTGAGGGCAGTAGGGCGAGACGAGCGTGTTACTCTTATAGGTGAAAGGGGTAATAGTGTTCACGGGGACGTCAAATTAAAAAAAACAAAACATGGGAGGATCATAAATAGATTTTGAATCAATTAGTCCATATAGATGTAGACCTAAGGGGATATTTAAGCCAATGATTACATTAACATTTGCTATGATCTACTTTAGAAGCAATTAAATATAAAAGAAAAAATTAATCATACAAAACGGTAATGATTTTCACTCATTTCAGCTCCAAAAAATTGATGACTAAAGTCAAACAAATTTGCTCTTAATTTTATAATTAAGAATTGCAGGGGTTTTTTTCTTTAGTGTTTAGAGTGATAACAAAGATAATATTCAAAATTCAGGGAAGTCGGAGAAGCATTAATATAAAAAAATGGCTGAAAGAAATTTGATGTAGATGTTGATATTCTAAGGGTTTATCTGCAGTTGTAGGAGCAAATATTATGAAATTATGGAAAGCCTGAGGAAAAATGGTCGAAAGTCTTATGGATCCAACGAAAAATGAAGACAAGAATAAAAGGACAGAAATAGTCTCCTTAACTGAGTGGTTTCTTATAATTCGTTCGTTCGTGACTATGGATTTCACACCTTTTTGAAAGGAGGTGTGGGCCAGGAAGAAGGCAGGGCCTTGTTAGGGCTCCCGGGATAGATTACTCTTAGTCTAGTTTTCTCTTCCTGGGACTATTCAGCGTGGTAGGACCTATCTGACATCCACTTTAGAGTTATTGAAGCACAAAAGCCTCCGCACGACGACAACGTGGTAATCCAGATCGTGGAGTTTTCTTATAGTTAAAACTAGCAACTAAGCAATGAGACTATTTGGATAACTTTCTTCTATACGAGTATATATATTATTAATACTAAAATCATTGAAACCTCGAAGCTCTTCCCATTAAGCAAATACATTTCGAGTCGTCACAGAAAGTAAAATTTACTGAAGAACAATAATTCCTCTTTTCTCCTTCATCGTTTGTTTCTTAATTAAATATCTGAAGCGATCTTGTGTGGAGCAAATCTGCATAACCATCCCATATTGCTTTAATGAATCGAGGATACGCTGAATGCTTTTGCCGGAGCTTAATATCCTTAAAATGACAATCACTATTTCGGGCTTCATTTTCGATCGAAGAATGCACATTAATATTCTTTTGTTTCTTCGGAAAAGAGATTTGGGAGATAATTAAAAGAGTATTAATAATATTTAATATATTAAATTGCCAATTATAGTTCCGAAAGGTTGCAGTAAATATTGACTAGCAGAGACGCTTCACAGTTTGGGGTGACGTTCGGGCCAGTTACGCACCATCTAGGTTTTGTGGACCTAGTTTAAAACAAGGTTAACAGATCTAAGTCGCGTGGTCTCAATTATTTTTACTTATAACATTATGACCCTATGACCTTATGATCTTCAAACTTTGAACAAGTAATCTCCTTGACCCCAAAATTCTGATCATGTTTCCTTTAGGGGCTAATTTCCTTGGCCCCCAAATTCTGATGATGTTTCTTTTAGGAAGGTAATCTTCTTCACCCTAAAATTATGATCATAATTCCTTTAGGGGGGTAATCTCCTTGAGTCCAAAATTCTGATAATGTTTCCTTTAAGGGGTAATCTCACTAACCCCCAAATTCGGATCATGTTTCCTTTAGGGGGGTAATGTCCTTGACCCTAAAATTCTGATCATGTTTCCTTTAGGGGGGTAATCTCCTTGACCCCAAAATTCTGATCATGTTTCCTTTAGGGAGGTAATCTCCTTGACCCCCAAAATCTGATCATATTTATTTTAGGGGGTAATCTCCTTGACCCCAAAATTCTGATCATGTTTCTTTTAGGGGGGTAATCTCCTTGACCCCCAAATTCTGATCATGTTTCCTTTAGGGAGGTAATCTCCTTTACCCCCAAAATCTGATCATATTTCTTTTAGGGGGTAATCTCCTTCACCCCCAAATTCTGATCATGTTTCCTTTAGGGGGGTAATCTCCTTGACCCCCAAATTCTGATCATGTTTCCTTTAGGAGGGTAATCTCATCGTTCTTGTACTTAAATGACCAGAACAGTTTTATGGTGTTTATAGCGAGATGACTCCATACAAACTATTTGCTCCTTGACGATGTATTTACCATACATTTAACTTTTCTTATAGTCACAATTTTATTAACTTTCCAACAACTATTGGTTTTAGAATTTTTTTAAATACTTGTATTTTTAATTTCACGTCAAGAATGACCAAAGTGTATGAATCTAGTTAACTGGGTGTTTTTTAAATGCGTTTTTATTATCTTTGTGCTGTTTTTCCATGGAGACCTTTCATATCACATTTACAGGTAGCTTGAAAATTAGAGTGAATGCAAAAATCGGCTCAGCTATAGGCAAATTAATTTCCATTCATTCTATTATTTAGTCTATTATTCCTGAGTCATTTCACCTTTCCCTCATTTATTCAAGTATGTCTTTTATTTATGAGTCAATTTGTGATTTACCCATTTGTTTGGAGTGTATTACTACTAAGTCAATTTATCTTTTAACTTTTTTTTGTATCTGTATATTATTTCTATTTCCTGAGTAATTAGATTTTAGCCAAATCATTTATTCGTTCGATTATTCATAACTCAATGTTTCACCCATTTATAAAAGTTGGTTTGTTATTCTTGAGTTAAATCATTTTTCACTAATTATTTAAATGTGATATTGCATTCGTTAAACAATAGATGTTTTGCCCTTTTCTTTAATTTGATTATTTATTTCTGAGTCAAATGATGGCTTCTTTTTCATAAGTGGAAGTTACATTTAAAGTTATATTCTAATGTGAATTATGACTGCTATTTGAAAGCTTATAGATATCAACTACTTTGGTTTCCTACGAGCTGTTTTCGAGAAAGTAGCAAGTCAAATTACTATTAGTATTGTCATAATAATTAATAATATAGGCTAACTAAATTTAGATAGTTAAATCCTTGTAATTTCTTCACACCTTGAATTCCGTTATCAAAGGCTAAGTAAAAATAAAGTCCAACTCCATTACCTATTATTATAGTAAATTAATTTATTATTACTGGAGAGTAGAATATCGACAAATTGGACCACCGTAATTAACGTGGAGTACGGCGAGCCACATCAACAAACATAAGTTCTTAAAGCATAAATAAGATTAAAATATCCAGTGTTTCTGTCATTTCGGTGCATCGGAGAGGTCACATTTAGTTGCTTACTAAAAATGCAGTTGGCACAAAGGTAGTGCTATTCTTACCTGTAAAAAGGTCCTTTAAGTTCTCGTCAATGCATAAACCTATTAGATCAGTGCAGTTACTCCTCTATAAATGGTAAGGAACTTATTCATTTTCAGTAAAAAAATCGAAATATACTGATTGGTAATGTTGCTTAATTTGGGGCGGTGAATTGAACTGGCTAATCCGCTATTTTCATGAGACATACTGGATGAATCTCGCGAGATCGCATTCAGTAGTGGTTTGAGCGCGCACACGGTTTGCCAGCCACTGGATTAAAAAGGCTTCTTTTTATGCTTTAACTTGCAGTATTATAATGATGTGAATGCACTGCGTGGAATGCATCAGCCTATCCTGGAAAATTATTCTCTGGCAAGGGGATTAAACTTGGAGCTTTTGGGAGCCTGGAATCTTTGTGTAATTTTATCCTTTTTTATAATGTGCCTAGGAACTAGTTTCAGGCGTTTATAACAAACCTAAGAACTTTTTTGGGATGTTTGAAGAATTTCTATGAGCTTACTTCAAGAGTTTCATAATAGGTTTATTTGGTGTAAAGATTTGGAGTTGTAATTCTTGTTTCTTGTCATCTTCAATCTTTCCATTATTCTTTTTATTTATATTCTCTCTTTTATACTCTGTTTGGTTCTATCTTTATTCGGTTACCTCTATGGTCAGATGATTATTATTACTGTAAAGAAAATACATGCCAAAAAATTAAGCTCATTTTCACAGTAACATTACCTACCTTATAGGAATACCTACCCTACGGCCCCAACACTCCCAAGCGTCTCTGCATCTTCTAAGAATTTTGCGGCCTAAAAGGACACCTTTTCAGACTATTTGGTTCTTGTATCTTCCTCACATTGTTTCATCCCTAATTTCACACTTTCTTTACGAAACTCTCTTTACTATCTTTCTTGTGGAGATGCCTTTGTTGGTTTTTGCTTCTTATCTTTAAGTAAAATAAACAGGAAATGGTTTTGACTGGGCCGAAAGGATAATATTAAAATAATAGGGATCGTTGAGATACAGTCACAATTAAAGGAAACATAAAAAAGCTAAGTGGCCATGTTAATATTTAACATTATGACTCACTCTCGATAATGTGCAACAAACCTTTAACAACACATTCTTATAAATCAATGCATATACCCTTCCAGTGTATTTTCCACGTAACAATATTAGCTAATTTGTATGGCGAAATTTCCTCCTCTTAAGCACGTACACTACCTACGCAATTTCCTTCTGTAAGGAAATCTTTGATTTGATGACACCCATCAGCTAATTTCTGATAAGTTGGGATCAGTAAAGAAAATATTTAACGTCAAAACTTTCTTCCGCTAAATAGAACTTCTTTGATGATCCAATCGCTTATATATTTATAAAAAATGAGTTATAAACATTTCCTCTAAACAAATTGCATCCTGCGGCATTTTATTTATGTTACCCAACGCATGATCGAAATGAAAACAAGTGAAAGCAGTTGACAACAAGGATTATGAAAATAAAATCACACAGAGGTGATATGCGTAGTAGCGATATCAATGGTACTATTTCCCGATGTTACAAAAACCATAGGTAAAACCTTATAGGATTTGATATAGGCAGATAGGTCGTAAGGCAAAAGACAAGCCAAGTGAGATGTTGCCAGATATGTAGATTGAGGGAGAGGGACAGGGGAGGGAAGGGTTGAGGGGAGGGTGAAGGTGAGGGGGGGGATAGGTAGCGCCGGAAAGAGGGGGAGGTGGGAGAGAAAGAGGGTTGAGTGGGAGAGATGGGGAGGGGAAAGAATGGGAGAGGGGAAATAGAGGTGCATGGGAATAAAGGGGAATGGGAGAATTGGGATTGAGAAAGAGGAGGGTAGTGTGGGTGGGGGATAAGAGGGGATATACAGTGGGCGAGAGAGGTGGGATGGGGAGATAGAGGGATGTAATTAAAGGGGGATAGTTAGAGGGGAAATAGAAGGGAAGAGATATAGAATGGAATGGGAAAATATGGTGGGAGGGGGAGAGGGTGAAAAAGGGGCAGATTGAGGTCGCGAGAGGGAGGGATGGGGAAAAAAGGAAGAGAGAAGAGCGAATAGAAATGAGGGAGAGGGGGAAATAGATGGAGAGATAGAGGGGAAGGGTGTTAACTATAGAGTTTGTTAAATAATGGGTGTGCTAAAGAGTGTAAGCGTGTTTGAAGGAGAGAGAGAGAGAGAGAGAGAGAGAGAGAGAGAGAGAGAGAGAGAGAGAGAGAGAGAGAGAGAGAGAGAGAGAGAGAGAGAGAGAGAGAGAGTTTGAGACGAATAGAGAGGGATATTTTCAGACAGAGAGAGAGAGATGGATATTTTTAGAAAGAGAGAGTGAGTTTGAGACAGAGAGAGGATGAGCTTGACAGTAAGTTTGACAGAGAGTGAAAGTTTGAGACAGATATAGGGAGATAATTTAGGAGGGAGGGATTAAGACATTGGGATAGACAGGGAGAGTTTGGGAAAGAGAGATTTAGAGAGATAGGGATAAAGAGAAATTTAAAGAGAGAGTTCATCCCTTCACTTTCAAGCTTGCCCCCTCTTACCTGACAGAGAATCTGATTATATTAAGAGTTTGGTAATCAGATAAACACCACAACGCCTTAATCTTTACTATAATAGGTTGTCGATGGATGCAAAGGCTTTCCAAACTTTGGCAGATGTCGGTCTTTAGCACTGTGAGGCAATTTATCTCGAGAATAACACTTCGATGCAACATAGTGGATGCGAGGATGACGTTGTCACTATACCATTTGCTTGTCCATGGCAGATGAAACTGGTATATGAAGAATGTACGCAGCCCTCAGAGACAGCATTCCTCCAATAAATCTCCACTTCGAAAGTTCGATGTGTAAGTCCACGTATATAACCAGCGACCATCTCCACTTATCTGCTTTGACTTAAGACTGTGAATCCTGGTGATATAGATTATCAGGCTCCGTTTCCTTCGAAAACGCAACAAGCGTAGGTTTTGGGGAGAAAATGAGATTAATACAGAACCATGTCACTGCAACCGTCTCCTACAAAAGAACGGGGTTAAGAAACAGCTGTGGCTCCTGTCCAACCCCACATCGCAGGAAATATTAAATATTCAGTTTGTCGATGACGAAAAACAAAAAGGCGCAAACAGAACAGAGAAGATGAAGATCCAAAAACCCAACAAAAACACACAGAGGAAGAAGCAACCACGGAGAAATAAGAACGGAAACTCAAAAAAGAGCCCGAAGAAAAAACGTCAAAGAAAAAAGAAGAAGACGGAAGTGAGACTAAAAACAGAGAAGGAAGAGAGTAGAGAAATAGAAAAAAGCTCAGAAGAAGATGAAGACGAAATCCTAGGCTATCCTGGAGTACCCCTCACGGAGAATGGGATATCCTACTGCAGGGTTTCTTCTTCGAAGCCCAGGACGTGAATCTCAAAGTCTTCGGCGCTTCTGTATGCACACCCCCGAAGAGAAACGTAGAAAAACTACTCGAAGGCATCTACCGTGGCGACTACAAATGGACCTACGAAGGACCTTGTTCGCCGGAGGAAATAAGAGGACTACCGATGGAGCACGCGATGTTCAGCCCTGACTCGTGCATTCACACCGTCAATATGCCCACCTGCAAAAAGTTAAAAAGTGGCCAAAAAACATCGGAAATTGAGTGATAATCTATATCATGAAAAAGTGTAGAATAATGTATAAATAATCATAATAAAGTGATTTGTGCGAAAAATAAATAATAAGGGAAAGTGAATAACGATAATAAGTGAATAACTAGCGATAATAAAGAGACTATAATTGCGAAAAGTGAATAAATAAAGTAGACAAGCGAATAAATTTCGATAATAAAGTGATTAAAACAAGTGACTAAAATAAATTATTGATAAATAATCTAAAGCGAGAAAAGTAAATAATATTAACAAAAAGTAAATAAATAATGACACTAAAGTGATTAAACTATGTTTACAATAAAAAAACAGACATGACTAAAATAAATAACAACGAATAGAAGAATAACTTAAATTGGAATTATATAAATGCTACAGTGATTGAATGCGACCAAAAATGGTATAAAAATAAACCGTATAAATGCGTAATACAAAGATAAAAATAACTAACGTTTAGATTAAAAAACTATGATCCCCCGTACAATTCCGGGGGAAACCCCTTTATTTTCTTACTCATACTGATATCTTGCTCTTCTCCGCTAATTTAACAAAATCTTTCACCACTATTACCATTTATTTTTACATATATGTATTAAATTTTGAATATTTTAAAAAACTTATTGTATTTATTTCTCTAAATATATCTTGATATCTTGACGGCCACATCCAGACCAGACACTTTTAAGCAACCGCTCAGGCCAGATCTGCCCATCCTCATCTGCCTCTTCAGGCTCTAATGAGTCTGCACCTAACGTGAACAGCTCTATTTCTATATCTTCGTTTGCGGAAACCAATCCATGAAGTGAAATAAAAGAACGAGTCTTTACGGCGTAAGCGGCTCTCAGAAAAACAGTGTCTGCTCTTGTAAGTGAACTGGTGATTTTTTCGTTTCATTTGTTGCTTAGTTATTTGTATATGTATCTAGTTGCTTTATGTTTTCCTAGAAAGGAAGTAATGTATTTAAATAATACATGAGGTTTTATATCGTGCTGTTCAAGAACTCGGAGCCTTCGCAGAAAGAAGAGGTGGGTTTTCAAAGCCCGATTGAAAGCGTCAGGCGACGAAGAGGAGCCTATGCCAGCTGAAAGATAATTCCATAGTTCCAAAAGAAATTACAGAGAATGCAGGTAAGTGAGACCAGATACGACTGAGGTTACGGATAAAGTAGAGAGACGATTGCTTAATATTAGCAAGTTGTGATTTGAAACCGAATGATTGTCAAAGGAAACACCATTCAGTAATCGCATCATGCGCAGTTAAAGTTTAGTAGCGGTCATGGCAAAAGAGTTTGGAGAGAAGGGGGTAAATATTTGCATGTCATCAACATAAAAAAATGGAACGATAGATTTAGGCGACGCAGAAGAAGGCCAAGAGGAAGGACGTAGATACGGAAGAGAAGTGAGACAACGGTAGAGATCTAAAGAACAACGTAGGTCACAGCAGCTGGCCGAGAGACCTCACCCCCGAGGTCAACATAGAAAAAAGCACAGAGGGACCGAGGAAGACATGAAGACGGTGGAGAGGAACGGGGTTGTCAACGATGTCAAATGTTGCCGAGCGATTGAAAAAACCCCAGAATTGTTGGTTATCAGGTGTCGCCCTCACGGTGGAGTTGATCAGTTACATGTATTAGAGACGATTCAGGGCTGCTATCTGCAGCGAGGCTTGATTGGAAGGTTTCTTCAATGCTGGAGGAGGACATGTATTTAGTAATCCGAGTAACTATTGCCTTCTTTTGAGCCTTGGATAAGGCGGAATTTGAGAGAGGGAGGATAATTTGAAGAATTATAAGGTTCAATATTTTGTCTCTTTAAGATCGGACGGAGAGCACCATGATTAAAGTAAGAAGGCACCTCACCTCGTTGAAAACACCAAGTATGTTTGGTAATAGAGCATGTAGAAACTGGATATAGGGACTCGGTTGGAAAGTGTCAAGCGGAGAGATATTTTTTGAAGAACGGAATATTGAGGCAAGTTCTTCAGGGAAGACGGGTAAGGGAAGTGAGACAGGGAGGGGGGGTAACGGGGGTTACAGTGTGACGAAGAGCAGAAGAAGACAGTCTTAAAGTAAATATTTACTACATTTTCAGAGAAAAAGGCACAGTAAGGGGATGGGGGCACGAGGGAAGGAGTTGTACAATAGATATGATTGATAATTCGCTCCAATGTGAGTGGAAAGGTCGTAACTATGTGAAGGCATGAATGAGACAGGTTGGAAAATTGAGTATGATAGTGGAGAATTAACGAATTTAATAAAATAAAAATTTCGATAAATTTAAAAGGTCATTTGTTTGGCAGAATGCCTAAATTTTTGGTTTTTACATTTTATGGTTAGTAATCATTCAAAAACCATCGAAGTTTTCTGCTACTGAAACTTTTTAAAATAATCATCTTAAAAAAAGGGGTGGAAATGAGGTCACTAGGAAAGAGAGGGTGAGCAACCTTTCTGTCCTTTCTCCTCTGTTACACAACGAAGGCAAATCCACATGCGGGTCTTATGGGAGACGAAGTATTAGCTTGAAAAACGGCACTTTTTGAAAAAATAGGGAAGAGAGGGGAGAAGGGAGAGGCATTACCACTATACCTGCAACAATCATTGAAGGGGTTGGAGGGCGTCGTCCTGCAATGGTGTTTCTTTACTTCTAATTTTCTTTTTTCTCGTATGTGATTTTTCTTCATTTTCACTCTCATATTCTCTCAATTTCCCATCTGACTTTATAGCGCAGGAGGGTGTAAGGTATAGCTTGGGGAGTCATTTTTCCCTACTTTTTGATATGATCTCGTTGGTTTGCGCTTCTTAGGTTTAGAAACAACTAAGCCCATCTGGTTGAGTGATAAGGAAATTGAAATTCATGATGATGATAAAGAGGATGAAACACTACCATGGCTTTAGAATACATAAATAAATTATACTCCAATAATTTATTGCGTTATATGCAAATGTTGGGTTGATTCTTCGAAAATTAGATTTCAGTGTGTTTCTTGAAATTCCTCTTCATTTTGAGCTTTCACACATTTCCTAAGAGCTTATGGAAGTAAGCAGGTAAAGAAGAATTTGGGGTTTATTGATCTTCGTTCTAAATTGGGTCGAATACTATGCCCAAAGAGTGCAATTATGCGCTGCGTGATCTTTTTGAGGTAAAAAAGTGATTGTTAGCAATTTATCTGATTGGAGAATGTTATTGTGTTGTTGATTTTGTTGGGTATTGTTTGTAAGAGGGTAATTATAGATTGGGAGAACTTATTGAGGTCAAAATGAGAAAACCTGGTTATGGTTAAGGTACTTGTATGTTGCCGATTGGGAAATATTATGTTAAGGGAATCTTGTTGGATAGTGTCTGGAGAGAGAAATTGAACGCTAGGCAAGGTTAATGAATTAATAATGAGATAAAAATCGTGTTTATGCTAGTTTGAATGTTGTGGAGTTATGAATCATGTTGAGTGATAACTTCAGATGTGACGAAAGTAGTGACAAATCTATGGTACTAAATCTGAAGTGCTGTGGAGTGAAACTTAAGACAAGTAGAATGAGTGAGATATGAGAAAGGGAATTAAATTCTGCTACGTGAATCAGAATGCATTCACTCATATACAATAACTACTACATATTAGACATAGTTTAAATTCAGACCTGTTCTTTGCTTGCAGAAAAAATAAAAACCTCATACACCAAACCATTAAAAACTTTTAATAAATACGACCAGAATAAAATCCTGAACTCGAACAAAAAAAAACCCACCTCACGTTATATTTAATATACCATTTAATCTCCTCATACCCATTAATTTGTATTCAGAACAAAAAATAGCTTCCTACACATATATGCATATTTAGCTCGGTAGAATAGTTTGGTGAACTTTGTAGGTGTGTCTATTTTAAATGCAAATTTTTATTTACAATATTGAAGTTTGATGGTAAATAATTATAAACAAATTGCGAAAACAAGAATCATTTGCTGCCCCTATTTATCTGACAAGAGAAGGAAACGTATTTATTGATCTCCTCTATAGAGAATATTGTTTATGGGGTGCTATAAACTGTAGGTCTCTGCAATAGGGATTAAGTCCTATCAATACTTTTCCTTCATTATCTTTTTGGGTATTCATTCTATTTTTTCTATTTTGTCATCGTAGAATTAGCTTGCTTTCTTTCTCATTAACATAACAATTAATTATAATAAGAAAATATCCCCACTTTGTGTGAAAATAAAATAAAGAGAGAAACAATGAATAGGTGAATAGAACAAAAAGTGCATTCACTAATGAAATGAATAATAACATTATTGAGGTGGGTTGGGTTCTGTAGAGTAATCAATTCTTAGATTGAAACTTAAGTCTGACTCAAATTCTAACAATGATGGGTGGTGGGTGAGTCCAGACCAAGCCTAAAATAGAGGGAGCGGAAATTGGGCGGAAAATGCTAGGGATGCACGACCTAAAACATAAAATAAGAACATAGTGCTAATTGCTGAGAGTCCGAGTTTGAATCGATACAAAACATAAAAACGGAATCGTAACGCTTTCCTTACAGAGTAATTCTCCCCTGCACCAAAACAGTAAGATATTCAGAATATATTTTCTCTTTAACTCTTTCATTACAGTTTTATTGCGAAATACAAATAAATACTGCAAATTCTCTCTCAAGTTAAATATATATGCATGTACTGCACGTATTTAAGTAGAAGCTAACTTGTATTTAACGATGAATCCAATTTTTCGTCAGAATTTGAATCAGAAGAACAAAGGTGTCTAGTGAATAATCCCCAGACGCATGCCATAACCATTTCAGGCTACCACTTAACTGGTTTTGTAGGAAATATAGACATGCAATGGGAGATAATAAAGAGGTTTTTGTTTCATATTCTGATAATAATTGGACTTTTGTTTTCTTTCAATGCTTTGTTTGGACGACAGAAATTCAGTTGTGTCAATAAATCGGTAGATGGAGCTTTAGATCGAATGCATGTAACAAAAGATTTAATGGAAAGAGAGAGAGAGAGAGAAAGGTTGGTTTGATAGATAGATAAAACAGAGATAGATAGATAAATAAGAGATAGATAGATAAAAGAGAGATAGATAGATAAAAGAGGGATAGAGAGATAAAAAAGAGATATATAAATAAGAGAGAGATAGATAGATAAAAGAGGGATAGACAGATAAAAGAGAGATAGATAGATAAAAAAGTCATAGATAGGTAAAAGAAATATAGAAAATGAGAGATAGATAGAATGATAGATAGATAAAAAGAGATAGGTAGAAAGATAAATAGATAGATAGATAGATCTAGTATGTGTTAACAGGAATAGGGGTACATCAATAGACCCTCCGATCTATATCTAGGAGGTAGCAATATGAGTTTATGTCTATCTAAACGGACTCGTGGACTCCCTCGTTCACCTGAAACTTGAAAATGCTCTATAAATTAACTCTTCACCATCGCTGTCGGAAGAAAGTTCATCTTACTACAGACATTGTGCTAAAAGCTCCCTCAGATGCTAGTCCAGAGTGTGACCAAGTTTATCTTGTATGGTGGTTACGCGTCAGATTCGTCTTCAACGTGAATAACTTCTCGTAGTCCACATTTCGACTCTCCGTATAATCCTAAAGGTCTCATTGAGCTGGCTACGTAAACAACGCGTCTCCGGGAACAGCTTCATTGTGCGTAGCTGAGGCTGATATCCTTTGTGTTCAATGCCCTTAAGAAGCGTGAAAGACTATAAGTTTACGGCGTACTTTAGGAGCGGTCGGACTAGAGACTTGTAGAAGGAGAGGGCAATTTTCTTTTCTAAGACGAAATTTTCTCTTTATTTACCCTAAAATTCTCTCATCTGTGGTCTTTTGCCTATCTCGGGACGCCGACCCCCTTCTTATCAACTTCAGGTAGCTGTTTATTTGCAAACCTAAACCCGTATGAGGTATTCTTCGTGACGGTTAGCCCGCTTAATGTGCATCACCTTACGTAGGAAAGGTGACTCGCAAGCGTTTGATCGCTTCGCGCGACCTCATCCGCTACCTAATATGGTATGGTCGGTCCGCGAGTATAGCAGTACAGCAGTCACTCGACAATCGTCGATATAGACGATGAACAGCGGAGGGCCGAGCACGCAATATTAAGGCATTCTGGTACTCATAGTAACACATCTCGAGGCTATCCTGTTGACCTTCACTTGCTTCCTGTAGAGGCTGAAAACCCGTTCTTAATCAGTTAAGCCACCCTATGGGTGATGCCAACGCTGTGGTTTACTCAACCTGCGATGTTGCACAATCCGACTACGCCCATACTCACTAAGATTAATGTTCAAGAATTTTAGTAGATTTGTGATACACGCTCGGTTCGTGCAAAATCCGTGCATAGAATTCAAGCTCAGGTCAGGATATTATTCTAAGTGTTCAACTAGGCGATCTCGGTTTATGGTATCTAGGAGTTTATCCACGATGGACTTTAGACTAATAAGCCTCTAACTACTTATATATATATATATATATATATATATATATATATATATATATATATATATATATATATATATATATATATATATATATATTATCAGAGGCGACTCCAGGTCATCAGCGTTACTCTGGCTCATCACAGATTTCGCAAAATACACATGTATAACAGAAGATAAGAGACGTAATACACACCGCAGACTTATATGCGCACTTATAATTTAACAATAAGACATAGTTTTAATATAAAAATTACTCACTTCATTTATACACGAACTCCAGTCATCTTGGTTTGATGGCGTTTCACATTTTTCCGCAATATTTCTAGCTCCAAATGGCTTATTTTTTATATTTAGCACTATGTCTTTCTCCATTTCTAAGTTAAGGGTAAAACTAAAGCAACCCTGCAAAACACAACTGATATTTACACACAGACGCACAGAATAACAGCAATCATTTAGTATTAAGAAATAAGAAGTGGGACAGCTGTATTATCGATGTTGAGTGTAGGACAGTTTTTCTTTATCAGTAGGATTCCAGAGACCGATCTGACTGTTACCTGCACTGTACTCTTGATAAGAGATGCCAGTTAGTCTTTTACACCCACCAGGCTCGTTCGTATCAGCTAGTGTTGCTGGATAATTTTTCGTTGCTTTAAGAATATTGTAGAACGGAAACCTTTGATAGATTGGAATTTAAATCCTAATCTCTATAGAAATCTATTGTTTCAAGAAAACACTGAATTTTAATTACTTTTAATTTTTACGACACAGGACACCTCTGAGACGACCGCCAGACGCTGAACGAAAATTTGTCTAGGAAGGAGGCTTCTGTAATTAGAAATTATATTATACATGGCAAGACAGAAGGTTCCGTGGATAATTTTAAAATAATTGGTCGCAATAACAATGAATATAGTCTAAGAATTTTGGAATCTTACTGGTAAAGACAAAATGTCCTACACTCAACATCGATAATACTGCTGTCACACTTCTTATTCACCAACCAACCAATCAAAATTCTATTCTTTTCAAGACACTCATATTATAATTTCTTCACTTGGTGATTTCACCTGAACTGTTTTTTCCGTTTCATTCGTGGTTACATTAAATTGATACTTTGATACTCCTTTCTTTTAAATCCCTGAGTTATTTTTATTTTTAATTTATCTACATGGTCATAAATTGATTATTTTTAATATTACAAGTTTAAATATGTTCTAGTCCTTTTAATTTTCTTAACATTTTATATTATATATCGTTATTTTTTACCATAGGAATCTTTTACTTCAACATATTATATTCTTAATAATATCTTAATTGTCTTTTTATAATGTTAGTTTTGTTCAGAATTTTGGAGTTTTACACCTTTCCTCGTCTTAATTTTTCTAGTTTAATGAAATTCCATTACTTTAGCCTTTAAAATTTTTTAACGCCCCTCCCCTATGGAAATATTTTAACTTCAAGTTTTAACAGAATTTCTGACTTCTTAATAAGTTGACTAACAATACCACTTTAATCAGATCTAATTGTATTTTATTGTTTTATAATTTTAGAACCTGAAGATGGGCGATACGCCCGAAACGTTGTTCCTTAATACCAAATAAATCACACGTACCTGAGCGTCCTGTGCCGTGAAATTGAAGATCAGAATGGTCAGCAGCAACTCAAATATATATATATATATATATATATATATATATGAAGAGGGAGTTTCAAGTTAGCCTTCAAACAGTGCAATATAGGCAAGTCCCTGTATGTTGAAGGAGAAAGCGTCAGTAAGAGAGACGACTGGCTTCATAAATGAATTGGGAAATCCCTATAATACGTAAGTGATATGATAGATATTCAATTACCCATAGGAAATAATGAAAGATGTCCTCTGTTAATAAGACTAAGCAAGGATTAAAAATATATAAGAAATAAGGAAAAGAGAGCTAACAAACGCTAAAAAAAAAATAAAATCTTTTATCCGCAAAACAAACATAAAAAGTGGCCAAACTAGCACGTGTCCCCCGCAAGCTTAAACGCTTGATACCAGTATGTGTGGAGAAGTGATAGACAGAAACAAGAAAGAAGAGATCCTACTGAAGGGGACCTCGAGAAAATTAAAGAGAAAAAATTCATTGCCCGGCAAGGACTCGAACCTCAGACCTCTGGTTATCTAGACCAGTGCCCTACCGACTGAGCTAACAGTACACGTAAGCCATGACAACACATTTCATCAATTAAAGGTTTCAGAGGTCCGCTACGTGTCCACAACCAAGTACTCGGCCTCTTTGATGATGTTCGGCGTTGTTGTTTCGAATGGCGAGAAGATGGCATCCGTGTGGTTAGTGGCCAGTTAAATGCTGACCACGGCCGATTATAGGGACATCTTGGCCATCAAAGTCCTGCTCTAGCTGAGAAAGTTCCCGAAGAAGGTGGTCAAAGTATTTCACCAAGGCAATGCAAGAGCGCTTGGGGTGGAACATGAACTTCTGGTCGAAGGAGTTTTGGCCACGGAACTCTCCTGTATTCAATCCCCTCAACTACAGCGTGTACGCGCATATCGAATGCAAGGCTTGCAAGGTCTGCCACACAAACATCAACGAGCTGAAGTCGTCCCTCAACCACCTGTGGAAGGACTTTGTCCGCAACGTGTGCACGGCCTTTAGGCCTCACCTGGAGCGCGTGCTAGACGCCGAGGGCGGCGAATTTGATTAATATTACAATTTAAACAAATACTTTTGTAAGTTAAAACACTAAAAACTTGGCTTACTTCATCAAAACTATCGTAGTGTCCTTTGCCAAGAGCGTCGTAATGAGTGTAACAACACTTTTGCAATACCAGGTATACTATAAAAATAGACGCATACAGTCGCCGGGTTTTACAAACTATCAAAATAGATGCACACACTCTTCCCAACTGTCCATAGTATAAAAATAGATGCAGAATTTTAACTAGGCTACACCATATTAAAAACAGACGCATACACTTCCTTGACGGTAGAGACCATCATATTAAAAATGATGCATACAAAATCTCCCTGAATAAAATGTTATAAAAAAATAACGCATACACCCCCCTTGATGTATATAAAGAGATTCACGAACTCCATCAGTCTAATACACTCAATAAAAAGACACCCCTGACTATATATAAACTAGGTGCATACACTGCCTCTATTGTATACACTCTACAAAATTAGACGCTCACACTCCCCTGCCAATTATATACACTCTATTTAAATGGACTTACACGTCCCGACTGCAGACCCTAAAATAGACGCACTAACTCCTCCGCAATACATATTAACTATAAAAATAGTTAGCCACAATCTCACTGAATATGCTCTATTAAAATTAGACATGCACACTGTCTTAGACTCTACCCACTATAAAATTAGACTCACATTCTCCATCGACGATACACTAGAAAATAGACGCGCATACTAATCCTGATTATTAAAATAAGCGCACAAACTGTCCCCGATTCTATGCACTTTATATATTAAACGCATACACTTGAATCGAGTGTATACACTACACAAAGAGCCCATCCAATTCTGCCTAATCTATAACTATAAAAATAGACGCATAAATTTCCTCGACTGTTAGTACTCTATGTGCTCAATCTCCCTGAGAATGTATGCACTATGGAATGAGAACTATGCTCTCCCTCTATACCATATAACACTATAAGATTAGACGCAGCCCCCTTTCTGAATATGTATACTGTAAAGTAGACGCATACACTCTCACGTGTCTATACATTATAAAATATATCCATAGACTTCGTCGGACTGTATACATTATAAAATTACGCTTATACAGTAATCCACGACTGTATGTACTCTATAAAAAATAGACGCACACACTCTTTTTGCGTGTATAAATTCTAGAAAAAAAGACACTTTCCCATAATGTATAATGCATTATAAATATAGTTGCATACATTCCTCGTGCCTGTATACACTATAAAATTAGACGCATACACCCCGATTAATACTCTATAAAAATAGACGTTTACACTTCCCCGACAAAATACAATCAATAAAAATTTATTCATACACTCTCCACGAATGTATACAGTATGTGGCCGATTCTGGACACAAGTATGCCCCGTTCGGGATACTAAAATTGTTAGCACCACGAGCACTCATCTGTATGACATTGAGAATTTCCAGTGAGAATTAAATCGCTCTTAAGTACTGTGAATAAACTATGATTATACGCGAATTGATATTTCTATTTTCATCTTATATTAAATTTGTGGCTCTGCGAAGTGAATTAATTGAGCTTTAACTCCGGTAAAGTTAGGCGAAGGGAAAAGTTTGCCAGGCGAATGAGATGTTGGTTCATGTGCGGCCAGACGAGTGACTCGACGATGAATTAAGGCTGGTGTGGTCAGCTGCGCACTTCGAACTTGAAATGAAGATAACCGTTACTATGGGCCCCGGTGAGAGAAAAGGGGGATCTGAGATCGAGGTTTGTATTCTCGGGAAGTCTGGCAAGTTTCCCATTTAGAGATGAGTTTCGTTCCTAATCATTTTACTTCCGGCGTAAAGGAAAAGGAGATCATGAATGCCTCTATCTGAAGAGGCGCAGATAAGGTCGTTTCGCTCTCTCGCTCGCTTTAGCTGGACCTTGATCTTGAACTGGGAGATCAGCCTTTAATAACCTTTGGTAGCACGTGAACAGTGGTGTACAATGGTGCAATTCGTCCGGGGAAGCTGAGGGAGTCATTCCCCACAACTCTATAGAAATAGATGCATGTATTTCAATCGAATAATACACTCTATAAAAATAGGCGTGCGCACTCTCTCCGACTCTATACAATATAAAATCGACGCAATACTCCCCACGACAGTATCACCTCAATCCAAATTAGATGGCTTCCCAACTGTATAAATTATAAAAATAAAAAAAAAATCAAGGGGCACACGCCTAGGCGCCCCAAGTCAGGCGCACTGCTTTATTCTTTGACGTAGATACCAGCACAACAGTTAACTCTACTCCAAGTTCCCACACAATTGCTTCCAGTATTCTCAGTCTGAGTTTTATAAGAAGCTCTGCTGTCCCCTTAGCACTTATTTTTTTTTACTCACTCATAATTCAAGTCAGCCAATTGTAAATGGTTGTTGAATTAGTAGCCAATGTAACATTCTTATAGCCCTAATTCAGAGCAAGGTCTATACCCCTCAAAATTGCATCCAGCTCTGCTACATTAATATGCTCATGATCATCCTTTTTCCTCAACAACGTAAATCCTCAACACAAACTCCCTTTAGCTCAAGTAATGCAACAATTTCAATACTGTTGCATCGCATTATACCATCGGCTTTCCATCTTATGGCACATACCACTGTCCTTTCGCAGGATAATTTATCTTCACCTTATCTATTACCTCATTAATCACATTTAGAACCCTATCACCAATATAGTCCACCCAACTAGCACTGTATGCACTTCTTTTAATGAAACTATGAGCAACTCTCAACCAGCTAGAAACTGGATAGTGCCTCACCAATATTCCGCATATGGAAAACAATTCTCTTCTGGTATATTTTTCAGGAACATTTAGTACTTGATTTGCACAGGTAAAGTACATGTTTCCATGTGGACCCAGAATTAGCCTTAACACAAGGATTGCTGCTCTATATAACTTTTCAGGTGGTTTGGTAATAAGAGAAAAGTTATTCAAATGCTCCTGGAGCTCGGATGGAGATAAATCTGATACCTTTGCCAGTATATCATCAATATAGAAACTCGTAGCTCTTTTCAATTTCTCAGATTTTGATAAAACATATTTCAAAATTTTTGACATAACTTGTGGAGCACAATTTAATCAAAAACCAAGTCTTGTGAGACAATAAGTTGCGCCCTTCTATTTCACGAGCTGATATTTCCACAATTTTTCCGTCACTTTAATTTGATGATATGCTGACTTTAAATCTATAAGAGCTAGCTAGCTCTCCATCTATCTGTCAACGTTCTTTCAGTCTTTCATTACGTACATCAATGACATCATACTCCGTATAGCACATAATTTATTCATTTAACTCTCTATACTCTATAACGGATCTTATCTTGTTCATTTTTGGCTCTTCCACTGCCATGAGGGGCAAGATGCCACTTTCCACCTCCTCCTTCCATGGGACTAAGATGCCTTCTGCAATCTAACTGGCTATTTCTTTTTCAAACTCTTCTTTTTTTCTGCTTTGGAAATCTCTGTCAGAAAAAGAAGTTTTATTTTTCAATGCAAGCTCTTCATTTTAGCTGACAAACTACTCAACCGTCCAATGGGTTCCATCAAAATGTGCTTCAAAACCCTTATCCAGTATAGTCTCTTATAAATGGGCTGAATTTTATTATTCTGATTGTACAGATTCAACACTTACAGCATAATGCAGGGTGCCAAATGTCACCTCATATCCTACAGGGACACCACCCATTTGATTTATTATGTCCATTCCTAATATTACATCAACTCCATTTACAATAGTGTCACTCACACTTGCCTGCACATCTAATTAAACATTGCTAACTATTACCTGAATGAGAAAACACCCTCTACACTTTCCTCCATGCCCATCAAAAGCAATTGAACTTTCTTCTTCAGAACAATGATTAACTAACTCGTAACATATAACAGTTTTTGTACAACCCGTATCCACCAATGCTTTCACAGTGTGGACTCCAATCTCGACATCAATTACAGGCATATGTAATGTCATCACCTCTATACTATAGGGAGGACAACTGCCGGCGCAGCAGTTACCCGCTACTCGTTTTCCTGACTAGCGCATTGAGTTGAAATATGTCCGGGTTTCCTGCACTTGAACAAATTATCTTATTTCTACTTGTACAAGAGCGACCGATATGTGCTCCCTCGCAAATGAAAGATTTACCTTTAAACTATTTTCTATTTGATTTACCTCCCAATCTACCATTTTCAACTGAAGACTCTTGATCCCCAGGCATGCTTGATACACCAGAATGACCAAAGGTCCTTACAACAGCGGCAATGTTTTTAGTGCTACTCATATTAGAGGTCATAATTCTAGTACTAGCTATTATCTCAGTCATAGACATATCAGCAATACCATCACCCTATTGTAGCTCAATAACTTCACGTTCTGACAGTCCATTAACAAAAGTCAGTTTAATAATACGCTCTTTTATCAGCCTTTTTTAATACATTTTAGCTGTGATATTCCACTATCATGTGCTGTATTGTCTCTTTGTGTCTCAATGTGCGTCATTCACATATTCCCTCTCCACCATTCCGTCTGTATGTTCGGCCCTCAACCCACAATGATAGAGTTCGAGCTTTGAATAACAGCTTGCTTCCATAGCCTTCATCAAAGGCTTCTTTCCAGAAAGGCTTTCTTTTGCTAGTATATATAGTCAGCTCCTTTTTCATTCATTCCTCCTTTTCAAACATTTTTTTCTTTCTCAATTACCTTCAGTTTAAGCTTGTCCTTCGCTATTTCCCTCCATAAATTGATATAACCTTAATTCATATTTTCTACCCATTTGCCTCATTAGGATGTATTATCGGTTACATACACAAAACCTTTTAGGGTATCCAATCCCATCTCCTGCAGTCTGGTGGAGAAGGAGCGGTGCCTCTCATCAAATTACCCGCCCTTCCCTCCATTAAAAATTTAAGACAAGCCCTCTAGGGGAAAAAAGTAAGAGAAGAAACAAAATGAAAATATCTGTCACGTCAAATTAAATTTAAAATTATGCCCCAAATCTTTAATTTAGAATTTAAACTTTCAACTTGCTAACTCAATTTAGAACGAACTAGTGCATTAATTTAATTTATTTTTCCTCCCATTTGTCTCAGAATCCCTCTCTTTTCAAACATTCGTTTTATTTTACGTTCGGTCGCTTTCTCCACACCAGCTTCAGTTTTCTCGTAATTTCGTTGCTTCTTCAATATAGAAGTCGTTAAGCCCTTGGGTAGAAAAACGAGTCCCCCGGGGTTACAGACACATCCGT
This sequence comes from Ceratothoa steindachneri, assembly GCA_963969495.1. Taxonomy (NCBI): domain Eukaryota; kingdom Metazoa; phylum Arthropoda; class Malacostraca; order Isopoda; family Cymothoidae; genus Ceratothoa; species Ceratothoa steindachneri. The sequence goes on along the minus strand of OZ018319.1, from coordinate 125,323,932 downwards.
GCCGTTTTATATTTCACGAAAGACCATTTTTCCTTGGATCTAGAGAGATTTTCGAAGGCAAATAGAAGTTTCTCAGAAGTTGGATAATGGAATGAGATCAAAAGCATAATCTTTAATATTTCTCCATTGACATAGATTCATTCAATATTAGTTTTCCGTTATGGAAATTGGCAAATTTTCGTTCATATAATTTATGCGATTTTTTTTGGCAAAGGTTTTTAATGTTCACATATGAATTAACGTTCACGCCCAAATTAATGTATGTTCAAACGAATTCAAGTTAGTTCGTAACTTATACTTATTTTCGTGTGTACTTACTAACATTCATTTGCACATTAAGAGTCGCATGAGCACACTTTTACAAGATTTGTGTTCATCAGATATCAAAAGAGTGAAATTTTAGGGTAAGAATAGATGCATATTATATACAACCGACCTACATTCATACATACACGAACATTCATTCAGCAAAGTCTCTCATTTTTCTTACTCTTTATCAAATATGCACAAAATCTGGGTAAATTGTTCTGAAATTTTCTTATATTACAGTTATTCAACTAAAATTATAGAATTATAGAATCAAGACCAGCAAAGAGCCTTAGATTCTCTCTATGACTAGTCGTGAAAGAGTAGGTAAGGTAGGGTAATGAGATCGTTTGGGCATTAGTGTATTCGCAGATGTGTATGTTTTTTGTTTTTTTAAGTGTATAATCAAACTAAATGCAAAACACTATTATAAAGAGTTATATTAGTCGTTTAAATACGCCACGTTTGATAAAAGTAGCGTAGGCTGATTCGGCTTTATAGGGAAGCAAAACCTCATTTGCTTCCTTTTTGACCGAGGAAATGAAAATTGATAACTACTTTCAGCTCTCTACTACTTAGGCTTTTAAAATGAAAGCTTTTGAAGAAATGAAAAATTAAGAAAAAAAATCTGGACGAGAGTGAGGGAAATTTGGTCAATTTATGTCACGATACTTTGTGCATTAGTCTTCGGGCTCAAAATCAGCCACTGATATTGCTCTAATACACCCTGATTACCAATTAAAACGTTTTAAATAAAATATAATATATTGATTATTTAGTAATAACATTACGGGCATTTCGTAATAGTATTTTGTTTTATAATGGGAAAGCAATGCTCCATTAGTTCCACTACCCCCATGCCATTGCTTGGTAACTAAACTACGTGTAATATTTTCTTACACAAACGATACATAAACCGATATTTCTCCTTCAGCATTTACATATATCGTGACACATTTGAATTGCTCAATAATTATTATTATCATTATTAGAGTAGTAGATGATGAAGAAAAAGTAGTAGTACTGTCAAAAAACAAAGGAATCTTTTTACTTTTTTCCTCAGACCAGAACTAGTTCATGCAAATGAGCGCGATTGGAGTAAGAGAATAAAAGCTGTTATTTTAAAGTGAAAACCAAATGAGAATATGATTTTACTTTTATAGCACACTTTTTTTTCAGTTACCTGAACTATAAAGTAAAAACATCTTAAGATGGTAGTTGCGAAGAGCTAATTTTGAACTTGGATTGTTCTTCAATGACGGAGATTAAGGTTCTAAGATTACTGGTAGAACCACACGGAAATATTTATATTACAAAGAGTGGAAAATTAATAGTGACAAAAAAACAATAACATAATTTAATTCTAATTTATCTTACGACAAAACTATTCTTGTTGGGTTTGTGAATACACGTGTAGGAGGAGATGTGTGTATGTAGGTATTCTGTATGATGACCCATATACATCCGAAGGGCAGTTTCTATGTAGGTAAATGCGGTGTAGGTACAAATATCTTTTTAGTAACCCAGGATAATCTTATATGTTATGAGCTTCCCTTCTCCTGTTACTTTCCCTTCCAAAGTTGACTGACTTGATCCGGTAAAGCCAATTTCTTGGCAGTAAAATTTTCTTGAATTACCCTCCAATCTTTTTCGAATTGACCGCAAATGAGAGAAGTTGGTTAAGGCAACCCCCTCTTTACTAAGGAATTCGGTTATCTAAAATGACTATCTAATATATAACCTCAACTATTTAAATATAATAACTGACCTGCAAACTATAAACCCGTTTGGAGATAGTTAAGCAATGATCTGACGCGATTTAAAGGTTAGAGAGGATTATTTTCGGAACCAAGTGAAATTGCTAATGAAGGATCACAAAGGTCGTTTTTTGTCTCCTTGAATTATTAGGTATAAAGTTTAATTGACTACAGAAGTCAAGGATTTGTGCTATTTCTTAGTAAAGTCGGCATCAAATGACAGTCAATCTGAATGATTATTGAGGGCACGAAAACTTTCTTATTTAAAAATGCGAATCCATCAAGGGAATGATTGACAGAAGGATTCCTCATTGGATAGTAAAAAAAGTTACAAAGTTAGGGAAAGTAACGATGCGTCAGTGATACATCGGTTGAACAACTAAATGGGGAGATGACATGAGTCAGCAAGAACCAGAAAGCGACAGAGTTGCTGGTAACGGAATAAACTGTACCGAGGCAATATAGCTTAGGGAAGGCCCCTAAATCACATATAATATATACGAAAAAAACGCCTTAATTTCAATAATTTTGGTAAATCTCTCTTCTCCAATTCTTTTACCTTAAAAAAATCCAAAACATTGAATACTATCCTTTAATTTTAAAAAGTTTCATTATGTCTATTTTAGACTAATTTATTACGAAACCAGGTTTCGACTGAGATATCAGTCATCTTCATTCGCTGGCAAACTAATGATTACAGAAAGAGGCTTATCCTAATAACACATAAATATCCAGACTATTTTATTGTGGTATATTTGTATTGAAAGGCAACATGAATGTTGTTGAACCTTGCAAACGTTTTAAAATGAATTAATTGAAGGGAATATAGGAAGATAATACATTTATCATTACATGTTTTTTTTCATATAATTGCATTGGTAAATATGAGTTGGTTCTGGATTAAAAAAAAAATCTATGAACCAGAAGGGACATTTCAGTTCAATAAATGTTTAGGTGGTTGTGTTAATTTCATTCTGCCGGTAACAAGAATCACATATGCCATACGCTCTCATTCGATGATCAGTTCAACACTAATCCCTTGATAAGCGGAACACAACTGATCCCTGCTTAAAAAATATCTTCCGCTCATCCTCCTTATTTAATTTTGACTTGTAAATTTGTGTTATAACCCATACGATTGCCTTACGCCAAATGAAAAAGATCGGGAATGTTCTAGGATTAGAGAGTGAGTCCCGCATGACTTATCCACGGCAAATCTGCAACAGCGTGTTGCATGCTGTGCTTCAGTTATTTCAGCACAGTTTCAGGTAGCAATTTTGGGCAGAAATATTACTGGTGATGAGAAGTGTATCAAATATCATAAGGATAAAGGCCGCCGATCGTGGATCAGTCGAGGTAGCAGAATTTCTCAACAACAGAGAGCGTGACTTCATCCAAAAAAGATCATGTTGAGTGTATGGAGAGATAGAGAAGGAATTGACTATTCTAAACTGTTAGACAACAACCAAGCAATTAATGCTACTCTCTACTGCAATCAACTTCGTCGTTTGAAAGCCGTTTTGGGCCGAACGCTACACTCCTTATACAAAAAAAGGGGTGTCATCCTCAATCAAGATAATGCTCGTCCTTACACGCTCGAATGCCTAGAGACCTCCGGAGGAGCTCGGTTGAGAGATATTGCTTCATTCTCCATATTCTCCTAACCTTGTCACTTCTGATTATCCCTTGTTTAGACGATTACTAAACAATTTGGATGGTCTTAGGTCGGCATCAAGAGTAAAGGTTGAAAACGAGTTTTCATATTTTGCATCAAAAGTTAAAGATCTTTAAAAGTGTATCGTTTATAGGCTTGTCAAGCAGATGGCATGAGGTTCTAGAAGCCAATGGTTGTTATGTTTATAATTAAATATTTCCATAGTTATAAGTTTTTTCACTGTTAATATATACCCTATATCATACATTGTTCTCGTTCCAACCCGATATATATATATATATATATATATATATATATATATATATATACGGGATGCGGCAGGGGTAATGAATGCCCTTTGGAAGTGTTCAGAGAATGGTGAGGAAGCTTACATCCCACATGTGCTTCAAAATTTGCACGATGGAGATCAAGAGAGACGATTAAAGGTTTGTGAGATTTTTATGACTAAAGTTAATGAAGATGAGACCTTTCTTAATGATATATGGTGTATAAATAAAAGAATTAATGGGAGATAGATATGATAAGGGTGAGGATTTGAATGACCATCAGGATCACCAGACCTAACACCACCCGTGTTTTTTTTTGTGGGGGTATTGAAAGATCAGGTTTACAACCTCAAATTGAAAACAATCTTCAATCAGAACAAGTAATTTTTGATAGCTTTTATCCAATTACCATAGAAATGTGTCAAAGGGTCTATAAAAGTGTTACTGCTAGAATTCAACAAGTGTATTGAACAAGAAGGGAATCATTTTCAGCATGTCAATTAATATTAAATTTTTCTATTAAACTATTGTATTAATTCTTTAACAACTCTATTGCATTATTTTTATTTCCTTATATACTGCATTGAATTTTAATAAAAAAAAAGGTCGTTCCTCTTGCTGCACATGAGAGATATACGTTATATATATGTATATATATACATATATATATATATATATATATATATATATATATATATATATATATATATATATATATATATATATATATATATATATATGTATATATATATATATATATATATATATATATATATGTATATATATATATATATATATATATATATATATATATATATATATGTATATATATATATATATATATATATATATATATATATATATATATATATATATATATATATATATATATATATATATATATATATATACATACATACATATATATAAGAAAGAGAAAATTGGACGCGAATGAGCAATGAGACAAGAAACAGAGTTTTTTAGAGGTAAGAGAGAGGGACATTAGAAGAACACTAGAATCAAAGAGAGCAGAGGTGGGCACAATGAAGGCAATCCTTTATCGAGAAGACAAAAATAAGGCCAGGAAAAAAAAGTTTGAAATTCCTCGCCGGGACTCGAAACCGGGTCTGCTGATTGCCTTCATTGTGCCGCCTTCTGCTCCCTTTGATTTTAGTGTTATTCTAATGCCCCTTTCTCTTACCTCTAAAAAACTCCTGTTTCTTGTCTTATTGCTCATTCGCGTCAAATTTGTCTTTCTTTTGTACTATATTGTAATATAGTCTGCAAAACGAGGTTTCTACATCTTTCTTTCTGTCTTCAAAATTATTTTGAAAGGCAGAAAATAAATATGGCGAAAGCCCTTTGGTGGTGGTTGTTATCACCCGCAGAACTTGCATTTGCTCTTTCTTTGTATATATATAAATATCTATAAGTAAAAGAACTTAATGGCGAGTTATGATATATAATTGGGAAACCACTGTATAGGAGTAAAAAGTTTAATTTACGAGACTAGTTTCAGTATGTAGTTTATAATACCCTCTCCACTCGTATACTGAGAATGCGATTGTTCTAAAAGTCTACAAATAGCGGACAGATCAGAAGAAAAAAAGAAAAAACACAAACAAACACAAATCGGGGAAAAAAGGTCATTAATCAAGGGGTGTGAGTCTAAGATCGTTGATTAAGCTGTTTGTTTGCTTTTTTAATCCTGATATGTACGCTATTTATAGACTTTTGTAACAATAGCATTCTTAGTATACTAGTGAAGAGAGTATGATAAACTTCATACTATTCTGGAACGCAAAATGTCCGGAATGGGGTCCTTTACAGTGAACAAAGAACTAATTTTTAAGGGGTTTACAAAATTGGCGTTAAGTTAAAATGCGGATAGAATTATTTCAAAATATTCTGGTACTATTGTAAATGAAATGTTAGGGTGATATAAGTTTATGAAGTTCTTGAAAAGTTTCGATTAAGCAGAGGTATGGAATAATGTAAAGGTGTCATCTATTGTATATTTTATAGAATGTAGGTTTGAATTCTCTAGGACAATCATTTAAAATTTTGGTTTCCAAATGGCACATGAAAATGTTAGCGACGGTTGATCCAAGTGGAGAACCCATGGCCATACCATCGACTTGATTGTATACTTTTTTATTAAAAGTGAAAAAAGAATCTTTGACAGCTATTTATAGAAGTGTTTTTAACGAAGATCGAGGAAATCCATAGTGTGAGCTATTGTGATAAGGAAATAGTTTATTTAAAATTATGTCTATGCTTTGAGTTAATGGAATGTTTGTAAAGAGAGATGAAACGTCGTAGTTGACCATATGACCGTTGGAACCGACCTGCTTGAGATGATCTACAAATTGCTTAGAATTATCAACATTATATTAATTTCAAGTTAAATCATAGAGAAGGGGAACTAAAAATTTAGCAATATCGTATCTAGGTGATTTGTAAGCGGCTAGAATAGGTCTTAAAAGAATACCGGCTTTATGAGATTTTGGCAGACTGTATAAAGAACATAATAAAGAACCATAAGAAAAAAGTGACTGGTAGGTTACTTCGGATATCAACCTCTGGTTTTTAAATGACCTAAGAGTTCTGTTGATTCGGTCCTCTATACTAATGATTAGTTTAAACGGTAGAGTATTAACCACTTGAAATTTAGATTCATCAGAAATAATTGTTTCCATTTTTTGGAAACATAGTCACAGCGGTTCATGAGGACAACACCTTTAGATTTATCCGGTCTAGTTACAAGAAGATCTTGCTTTAGACCAAGCTTCTCTAGAATATTTAAGTCTGATTTTTTGATAATTGAAAAGTTTCTGTGTATAACTTAGCATAATTGTTATGAGCCAGTTTGAGCAAACGATCTTTAAAGAGGTGTACGTGGCCATAACATGGTTAATTTTGTAAGGAAGTAGAAAGTTTTCAAATTGGAGAAAAAATTGGGAAAAATTCGGTCTATACAACGGTACAAGTATGTTAAAGTCGAGGCCAAGTGACAACAAAGATTTTTCCTTGCAGCTCAGAGTGTAATCCAAAAATTTATAAATTACTAGAGACGGAGAAGAAAAAGAAGTAAAATTGGCCCCTAATGTGAAAAGTTTGCGTTCATGAATGCGTTGAACAGATTCAGAGTATTGTTTGGCATTTTTGTAAATAGTGGACATACAAAAGTTATGGTCAAGAAAAGTAATCTTGGTTAGAAAGTTATTCAAGATAATCGAGAATTGAGAGTGGTATCTTTTAAGGCATTTAAGCTTAAACCTAGTTTCTATGTGCATAAGTTCCTGGGTAGCTTATTGAAAAAAAATAGATTGATAAAGGGATTTTATATACAGTTTGAATTTAACAAGGTTAGGAGTAATCCCATTTAGCTTACAGTAAGATGTGTAGTCCAAATCCAGTTGAGCCTTGTTCTTTTGACGAAAAGTAGATTAAGTTTTTCGAAAGAGTGAAAGAACGTCTTCATTATATTTTTGCCGGACATATTCGTGTATGTTTCTGCTTCTAGCAAGCCAGATCTTCAGCAGGAAAAGGAGAGAAAGTACTGAATATAACATATATTGCCAACGTTTCGGGCTCTGGACCCATCTTCTAGAATATTAAAGATTAATATAAGAACAATTGCTTAACAATTATGAGAAGAATGATAATTAATGGCTTTAAGCTAAAAATGTACTAGGATGTAAAACATATTAAGTTAAAAAATAAATAAATTCAAACGAAATTAATATGGTTTCAATTGGAAGAAAACGAAAAGCTTAATAAATACACTAAAATTTGTTACCTGATTCGGAGAATCTGAGAGCTGAAGGAATATTTCGAAATTTAAAAATTATACTACCTGGAAAGATGTGATTTAGTATTAGTTGGTTCTCTGATCTATGTAGTTGGTTGGTCGACCATCTGAATATAAATAAATTTATTCCTGCTAGAATAAATCAGCGCACAGTTCATTATCAATATAGTCTGCCTATATTGACTGGTAATTTAATACTCGTATTTAGGGAATTAATAAAATTTTATCCATGATTGGATTATAAGTTGTATAATTGGGCAGCATTTGTATTCAACATAAAATTGCGTTTGTATTGGTTTGTAAATGTATTAAACCCTTTTCGACGGTATTTTATGTTAAGGGTTATTTTTAACTTGTGTCATGTAGTCTACTTTTCTATTAAATATAATAATCTTTCTCTCTATAACTAATTAATGTAATAACACTCACAACAGAATAGAAAAATCATTTTATACCTCCCTTTAATAACGACACAGTTTATATGATTCATTTATGAGAATGTTGAAATATTTCGTTCGAAATATTCAAATTGTCATTCCATTTCATCTGTTTAATATGATGTCAATCGTTAATGCACAATTCCAATTTGTTTCGACCTTCATTCCGCAGAGATTTCAGTTCTAACGACTCAAACAAAGTGAGAAAAATGGACTGATTTCACGAAGAATGCGTTTTTGGTAACAAAAAAGATTTTAATAAAAGGAAAATGGAAAACCAAACAATAATATTCTATAATAATAATGAACATTTTCGCTTGTTTCTTTATTACTGGCAAAATCGATCTCAAGCTGAAATTCAATTCAACTTTAAGGAGGAAATTTCTGAAAATTCAATTAATCCATACTTTTTACTAACTATTCTTAATAATGCTAATATATATATATATATATATATATATATATATATATATATATATATATATATATATATATATATATATATATATAATCTAATAATTTCTGTATCAACTTTCATCCTAGCGGATTTTATTGATTTGACTTACACTTAGCGGAAGGTATTTGCGCATCTTCATGAAAAAAAAGCTTTTGAATTGGGTTTTTCATAAAGATATGCCTAAAGCTTTAAATTAACACGGAGGATGGGATGAGGAAAGGGGGGGTTAAACTCAAAGTGCATCGTAAATGAACAAATTGGTTCTAAAGCCCGTGTACAAATCAAATAGTTTTAAATTACCCAAAGTCTTTAGAACCATTAGGTATGCTTGACTTCCTTGAATTGTCAAAGTAGTTTTGGACCAAGCTGGCAAGTCGAAAGATTCCCAAAATATTTCTTTGTTTTTATGTGCACGATATTAAGCAAACTGAATCATGCTTAAACCAGAGTCTGGGATCCATCCGTTTGTATATCCATTTCCAAATTGATTTTCTTGATAACCTGCGTTAAGAGGTGCTTAAAAATTGTCATATTACGAGCCCTTATAATTTGAGCGGGTTTGAATTGAGAGCTAGCACTAATTTTTTGACCAAGGTTGAATGGAAATCCCCCCCAAATGATTGAAGATTTGAACCAAGTTTATGGAAATGTTCCCCATCTAAAACAATCACTTTTGATTGGATAAAGCATTTTAAAGGCGGTAAAGAAGACTTTTGAAGACAAGCAAAATCTGGTGAAAGAATATCAGCGAATGACGATTGATGCATTTGCCAATGAAATTGGAATTTCGCATGGCTCAGCACTTTCAATCCTGATGAAAATCTTGGGCTGAGTGAACTTTTAGTTCGTTTAGTCTCAAAAGCTCTGCGCGAGGACCAGCTGGGTCAATGGGCTTGCCTCTTTCAGGCGTATTGAACGAAGATGAAGCTGATTTCCATTAACCGGATGGTCAGCAAAGACGAAACTTGAATTCATCCATAAAATCTAGAAATCAAATTTCAATCCAACTAATGGTTACCGAAAGGATCAGCTGAACCATTGAAAGTCAAAACGCATATGTCAGCTCAGATGAAGTAATACCGATTAATTTCCTCAACGGTCAGGAAAACGTCACCGATAAGCTGTATATAGGATCTTTGTGATAATTGTAGACTACACGGGCATGAAAACGGTGAGAGAAGTTGCAACAATGAACCCTGATCCATCACGATAAACACAGCTCATTCATTCATCAAGGCGATGTGAAGGAAGTTATAGAAGATTTTGGCTGAGGAGACTCTTTCACAACTTCGTAATAAACCTGATTTTGCTTCTTCTATATTTAAGCTCCCATAACTAAAATAAATCTGTTTAGTATATTTAGTCGTTATAATTGAAAGGTTCTTGAATTATAAAAAAAATGGCCAGTGAGTTAGAAATACTCCCTTAGGAAATGTTTTAAGGTTAAAGAGGGAGATTTAGAAAAATAATAGTAGTCTGTTCCTCAAAACTTTATTATATTTCTCCTGGAACATTTTGATTTTATGTTTATGACCGCTGACCTTTCGTTTTTTCACGGGTAAATTCTTCAGATTTTTGGAATGGAGTTAACTTAGCATTTATATGAAAGAAATGGTTCCTGGCCTTAATACATACGTGTTTATAATATTCTTATCCCCTATTTCCCGTATATAAAATCTAGGTGAACTCCATCTCAAAAAACACTTAAGATATTTATTAAAAACTTTAGTGGGCCATGAACAATTATATAATTAACGAATGATGTTTGATGAAGAACCCTACTACACCATTTCTATACATATATCTATGTAATTATAGCTAGCATCTATACACGGAAAATACTTTTATAATATATATATATATATACATAAATATATATATATATATATATATATATATATATATATATATATATATATATATATATATATATATATATATATATAATTCTAAAGATTGCGAATTATAATGACTGCTTTACCGGTAAACAGCATAAATTTGGGCTATATATCTTCATAAATAAGAAGCTCATTATAAATTTAACCCTAGTTAAAGAAGAAAATTAGATAATTTTGCAACAAGCGTTGTCAACTAACATGTATGTTTACTTTAGTAAGAAAGTTCTCGTAGTTTAATATTATTATTATAAAATTCATACTCTATTCTTATATGGAAAGAAATATCTAGAGAAACTTTAACCTAATACTTTATACTGCAAATCTATTTTCCCCCTCCTTGGAGAAATAAAAAAGATTCTGGCAACGGTGCCACTGTTTATAAGACGGATAGAAAATGAAACTCAGAAACTTAACTGGAGGGTTTTCTGCTTCATATTTCTTGACTGCACAAAATACGAAGTTTTCCCGAATTATTTTAGTCCTTTCACAGTAAGAGGTCATTTCTTGTCGACTTTTGTTCTGTTATGAATAAAGTGAAGGTAAAGGATGCTGTATACGAGTTTTTTACTTTTTTGTAATTAAAAGGCTACAGAATTCTAAAAAAAAAGATAGAAATAGTCCTTGATGGAGTGGTTGGAGTTTTTTTCTTTGCAGTAGGCACAATAGATTTAAAGAGAAGCTCACTAAAAAAATGTTTGTAATAAAAATTGCAGTGATGCTGTCGTTTGTTAATCTACCTCTGTCTTTCCATTTCACTATCATGACTAATCTTAACTACCAAGCTACTTTACCTGCACCATCTTCACCACTTTAATTCTAATCGAATCGAATCGAAGAGACTTACTTTTAATCAAGTAATATATGATATAATAGCACTATATTCGCGGCTGCAGGGAATTGAGGAATTTGGTGAGATCTATTTTTCTTGCAGAGTGAATGATAGCGAGACATTTTCCTTTTCCTATAAAATGAGTGCATAGCGCAAGATTTATTTTTCCTGCAGAATGAAAGTTAGAAAGAAACTGATTTTTCCTGCAGGATGAGTGATAGCACAATAATTATTGCCTGCAGAATGAATGATAGAAAGAAATTTATTTTTCCTGTTACAACATTGCCTTGGATCTTTACAGCGAGTCATAATGAGCCTTTAAGTAGGGTAGCACTATATGTTCTATGTGCGGTTGGCTTTATTATTTTATTTATTTAATTGCGTCGTCCGCCCTTTTATGATTCATGGACGAGACCCACATTCCAAATAATGAATTCACATTAAGCTCAGATTTATACTCACTGGCAAAATCCTTGGTACCCGAAGGTAGTTTTCAAATAATTGACCCAAATCAAAGTTTGGTCCCACTAAGCAAACGTTTGTAATTAGAATTTCATCGATATCTTTGTTGATTAATTTAGATATCATAAAATTGCTGACTCATACAGTATTCTTTTCAAGATGTTGACTCGGAACAATCACATTGGTTCCTACATAGGTTCAGAAAGAAGATGGTTGACTGTTGATGAACCAATATTTTATGCATCTTGTTTTAATTGAGATAAAAAGAGAAACTGTTATAACTAACGAGGGAATTTACTTCGGCGAACAGAGAATTGAAGAGGATAAGATGGATGAAGGAAAGTACACATAATATGAATAACGGAAAGTTAACAATAACCAAAAATACAATAATTGTTGTAGTAATAGGTTTATAAAAAGAATACACATATTCAGAGGTACGAACAAAACTCCTTAACCTCATTGAAGAGGAATTTTCCCTTGTTGCTGTTAAACATCATTTGCATTTACCAGCCATACAGAATTCTTTGCCTTGGTCAGACAATTTTGGGATGATTTTCCTTGAAGGCGTATTTTTCAATTAAGACGAAAGCGGTGAGAATTCTCAAACAATTTTCCAAGATAGCCTTAAATATCAACAGACTGACTTTCCATGAAGAAGTCGTAGTTAATAAAGACGAAAGTGCTCGTACTCTTTTCTTATTTCACTTGTTGCAGTTAAACATCATTGATTCACTTGTCATGAATAGTTCTTGGTCTATAAAGACAAATTACCTTGAAACCCTATAATTGTTAACCGTGGAGCCTCCCCTCCTGCCTCCATTTCTGATAATTTAAAAAAATTGTGCGTCATCTTTGATAACTAGACAGTTAACTCTCAAAACACATGTTGCTAATATTTGTCACTCATGCGTTTTCACTTTGATCACAACAGCTTTGAGTTAGCCATTAATGCCTTCGTCACCTCCAGCCTTGACTACATCAATTTCCTCCTTGCTGGATCACTGGCTTCAACTATTCGAAGCCTTTAACTGGTTCAAAACTTTCCATCCCGTGATATTCTCCGCTGGAGACGTTTATTTCGTGCAATTCACCTGCTTTGAGAACTGCACTGCCCCCCGTCCTCTCCATTCTATAGAGAATTACCTTTAAACTCCTTCTTCTTGCATATAAAACCTTAAATGACTCAGCTCCCTCCGACCTCTCTTCCTCACTGACCCATGCCCAGCCATTCTATTTTTGCTCAGAGAGTGTGGATTAAGCTGCCTTGAAAATCCACTTCTTCTTACAAGCTTTTTCTTAGTTGATAAAGATACGCTCTGTGACGGCATTTGACCTTGAAGAGCGCCATAAAACCTCTATTATTATTATTTATTGCAAGTTACAATACATTTCTGTGCGTTAAAGTTCATTTGCAGTTGATATTTAAAAAAATAAAGCAAACTAACGCGGAGTGGATTAACACGGAGTGGATTACCTGCATGTCCTAGGTGCCGATTTGACGAATTTCAGGACAGTGGGCAAAGCGAAGAGGACAAAGAATGTGAAAAGGATGGATAAGAAAGAAAACAAGGAGGACAAAAAGAAAAAGAAAAAAAATAAGGTGAATAATAACTATACTCTAGCAAAGACATTCAATGCTAGTAAAAAAAATAGGCTTCAAAATTAACTTCGCCCTTAACTGTAAGAAAAAAATGAATTTACTTTTGTAATATTTTTAGACTAGAACAATTTCAGTGCACCATCCAAATCGGGGAGTGGGGGGGGGGGGGGCTTCCTTTTTTCCTCTCCCACTTATCCCAACACAAAAAGGGGGTAAATATTCCACTCACTGCGATAGGACTACCCCCCGCCCCCCCTAAATTGCTTCGAGCTAATTAATATGCGGTGTCTAACAAAAGAGACGGCAAAATATCGATAATTACAGGTTCAACTCACGGGAAAAGTTGTAAAAAAATAATCGCACACATTTATGGCAGAATTCGAGATAATGGAATGGCGTTGGCGGAAATGACTCTAGGTAGCGTGAAAAAGGAATAAAGGAGAAAAAGAACTCGGGTCTGGTAGCGACCACAAAAAAAAAATCTGCCTTCAGATAAAAGACATAAAGGAAAGAGTTGACGTAGAAATTGTATGTTTCTGGCCCTTTTTAATGCTAACACCTCTCCTACTTTTGTTTCTTTAGTGGTCTCTATTTTTAGTGGTCTTTATTTTTATATATTTTATATTCATTATTGTTTTCGTGTAACAAGGCACTCGTTCTCTTCCGACCCAATGTTAGGCTTAATACGTTTGGTACTTTATTGGTTATGGTTTGGCTAGAGAACCAGGCAAATATTATGATGGATTCGTATTTGGGGAGTAGTAGATTGGTCATAGGAGATAATTTTTAAGTATAAGGGTTTTAAACCTTACGAAACTAGGAAATTTCAGTACAGTATGATTCGGTTTATGATAATTTGGTATTAGGTAAATTAAAACCAAAGAAATTATGCCCTAGAACAATTTGATCCCTCGCTATTTTGGACAAAGCTATATTTCAAAGATTCTTTTGGATTACGAATGAATAAACTTTGTCACAATTTCTCTAGTTTCCTCTCATCTAATAATACTATTAATTATGAAACGAGGGATATGATTTTATTAACTAATGAAGCTATAACACAGTTAATGCGGATTAAATCCTGAAAATGAGTTGGTATGTTTAAATATTGACTCACACGTTTAAGAGTTTACAAAGAATCAGGTAAGTCCTAACTATGCAAAATAAACCTGAAGGGAAAAAATGAATCGTATTCCGAGCGATTTATTTATTTACAAAGACATCCTCAAGGAATGAACTTTCTTTTTAAACTTATGAAGTGGATTCAATCAATGTAACTGCCCCCTAATTCCTCTTCTGAAATCCATAATCAACAAGCGACCTCAAAGTTTCAAATAAGAAGTATACCGAAAACCCTCTAGTACAAAATTTGTTATTTAAATCACCACATATGTGTAAGGGAGGGGCGGGGGTGTACCCTATGCCTTTATTCTCCCTGAGGAAATGGATAAAGAAATGGATATAATACAGGGTGATCCCCCAAAACGGGCCTCAACTTTCGATATGTTATATTTCTTAATTGAATAAATAATTAAGAAAGGAGGACAATTGAAAGTGGAGGGCCTTTTTTTTAGCCACCCTGTATAGGCTAAAAGTAGACACTTCTAAAGCAATAACAAAAAATATCCTCTTAAGATGGCAGCGATAATATTAGAAGGTTTGCAACCAAGGATTGGAAGGCGGCGTTTAAATCGGATTGATTGCGTGAATAAGTGTTTGAAAGAAATGTTTCAAAGAGTGTATGAAAGTAGATGATATTGTGTATGATAGGTGTTCATTAAAGGGGTTTGTGAGGGAACCAGTGCTTTCTTCCTAGGAATGGACCCTGACTGGAAAAGATGCCCGGGCACATAGCACCGCATCGCTATGAATGGCCAATTTGGTATGGGAAACTGGTTGAGGTTGGAGTCTTGAATTCAAAACATGGTGACCTTAATGACGAATTGTCAGTTAGAATTCGTGCTCTCACCTGACCAATTTAAATTAATGTAATATTTAATTACGAGACATTTTTGCCCCGAATTCTCTTCCAGAACTCTCCCACCGCACCAGGCTGTGTATTCTATTTGATTGAGTGCCAGGTTGTGTTTTTGGGTAAAGTTTAAAAGAATTTCAACGCATATGGCATCTGATGGAGATGAACCCCCGATGGGGCAACTAAGTATCCATTTTGTCTGTTTTCGTATAGTTGTTATTTTTTTTATTATTGTTGTTATTTGCTCTTGTTTTTCCTCCTTTTAATATTAACCTATCGATGAATTTACTAGTTTTTTAGGAGGTCATGCTAGTGTGACTGGTCACTAGAAAGGCTCTATTAAAATTTTAAAAACAGGCTTTAATGATTGTTAAAACATTACTATGGAAAAGGCTGAAATGTCACTAAAGTAGTGTTGAAACAACACCAGGCAAATGTACTTAGCCGGAGTGAACATCCGTCTCATTTGTGGATATTTGTGTAATTCGGTTATCATTGGAATAGCGCCAAATCCATAATGAAAATTAAAAATTAAATTTCGAGAAACATTTTAGAATCTGTATGTAATGACACTTTCCTAAATTTCAACATGAGCCCCAAGATGTTTTCATTAGATCCAATTTTATGTTTATTGCTTCCTACACTAGGTTTTAAATTAGGATTTTACGAGGTTTTTACTTCCTACTTAGAGTTAGAGGAAAGGAGCCCTCCCCCCTCCCCCCTTACCATTTAAGCTATTGCATTTTGTCTCTGTTTATTTCTTGAAGAGGTCTTTATAAATACAAACAAAACAGAATATGCTTTACTTTTTTTCTTGCTGGGTGCTTTGCTGTAACTTATGAATTTTTAGTCACGTGCGACTCTATATCTCATTATGTCGGTCGGTCGGTCTGTCTCCGTTTTGCTTTTTTTGCTTTGGTAATAACATTGTAACTGTTCGGCCGATTCTAACAAAATTTGAAACCCTGATGTTGTTTTACATTCTCTTTTGATTTATATGATTGCCAAAGTCTTCCTAAGGTTAGTCCGGGAATTATTGAAATTTTGATGGTCGTAAAGTCATAAATCAGAGTAAGTTAGAGCACGCGACTTTGGTCAGCAGATCTTGTTTTTAAATATGTTTGCGTATCCCAATTGGTAAGGTAATGTTCTTAGAACCTATTTCGAAGTTAATCTTCTAAAATCCCGATAATGTATTAAGAAAGGCCACCTTGAATAGTTCTTAGGCACATCCCCTCAACGCGCAAAGTGTCAAAAAGCCATAAAATTTGGCATCAGACAGACACCGGTTTTAATCTTAAAATGAGACCCCTTGATGCTTTAGCCTCCATGCCATTCGACGTTCTCGAGGGATTTTAAGACTTGGAGATGATAAAATACCTACATGAATTTGTGACCTATTTCGAAAATAGAAGAGATTAGAAGAGTCTACGTAGTATTTCTCTTAGTAGTCAGAGTGATTTTACAATAAACTATCGATAGATCATTTACTTGGAGCAACCTAAGGATTTTAGCAACGTTGCAATCTTGCTAAACCCGAGGATTTTTCTATTTGCGTGTTTAAGTCTACTTTTTTATGTAGGAAGTTATTGTTTATAAACTGTCACATTTACTCCTCTATATTGTCCACTGTTTCATTTAGAGAAGCTACAATCGGAGAATCGATGTCACCACATACAGAGTGCGGTTGGTTTATTTGTCGTGGTTGGCAACTCTGAATTTCACGCATGCGTGTTCTCTGTTCTCGATTCTTCCTAGCATATTAGACTATTCTTCTTATCATAGTAGACTCAGTTGTGCATCGTCTTTGAAGGAAGCAATACCATGGCTGAATTCAATTTTCAAAAGGTTTAGAAAAGGTAAGCTGTAAAGCTTGGTATTCACGCAGGACCTCCAATGCAAAGATCTCCGAATATTTGGGTCTCAATATGAGGGCGGTACCAAGGATCAAGAAAGAGTCGGATGCGTCAGGCTGTGATTTAGAGTGTACGGTAACTCGGAACATCACTAAGCGTTACAATCCGAAAAGAAAATCTAAAGCTGTCGCGGAAACCCAGGTCATTATTGCCAACGATCCCGGGAAGATAATTAGCTCCATAGCTAGGACAAGGGAGTGTGAGAGTCTCTCATCAGGCAGTTACTACATGAGGAGATTTACTACTCCTCATACAAGATAAGAAAAGACCAGCTTCTGTCGCTGAAGATGGAGAACAAGCGGGATGAAGGTGCTGGGAATCTTGCGAACAAAGTGAAGTATCCCTTCAAGCATGGTATATTTTGGCTCTTCTCAGATGAGAAGAATTTCTGCCAGGACCTCCAGGTGGTGAACTCGTAAAACAACCGCTGGTTTGCTTTGACCCTCCAAAGAAGTACCGAGAGTCATGAAGACCGAGTTTCCGATTCACATCTAGTGTTTGGGGTGGTTAGTAGTGATAGCCACTTTATGACCTTGTTAAACTTGCAGGATGGTCCCAGAATTCTTAGTGAGGGGTACATCAAACATCAAGTGGTGGCCGCTGGGTGGTAGTACGTGTGCCACATAAGCAGAAAGGGGACCCAATCTTGACTGTCAGGCAATTTCTTTGACCACATCACTCCCAACATCTGATCTCCTAACCCCAAATTTATGTAGGGATTATTTGTGTACTGATTGGTTGAGGGAGAGACCATCAAATCACCTTGCACCGTCAAGCTGGAGCTTATTTTCAGGATCACCACAGTTTTCACTCACTTAAACAGGCTGCAGAAAGTAGTTGAGACTAACGGCGATTTCATTGAATAAAATGAATAGTTCATTCCTTAGAGTCTTTAACGTGTAACTTTGTTTAGATGTTATATTGACGATAGTCGACAAATACCCACCGCGCCATGTATAACCGTTACATTTAGTCTAATTAAGGCCAAAAGAGTTAATAAAAATAATTCCGTATTCTTCCGTTTGTCTTAGTGGCTATAGATCATTATAATTTATTTTATTAATTACTATTTATTTCACTTGACAGCTAAAATCTCAGGTGTAATATATATATATATATATATATATATATATATATATATATATATATATATATATATATATATATATATATATATAATATATATATATATATATATATATATATATATATATATATATATATATATATATATATATATATATATATATATATATATATATATATATATATTGATGTTTTTCATTATCCCGACTAGTTTTTTTTAAGTAAAAAATAAAGCTTATATCCTTTCTTCTAAATCTAACTTAACTGAAGGTTTTATAGGCAGGCAAGTTAAATTTTGCAGTGAATTTCCGTTTTGATCTTTTTTATGTCTCCGAAGTTGCAATAATGTAAAATATTTTGACGCCTATACGACATTCAATTCATCTATCTTGTTCCTCAAACTACGCGCGTTTGTGTAAAAACATAACAAACTTTGTTTTAAATTTCCAGAAGTTTGTTTGTGTGGATGATTATTACTTGGGTGCTAACAACACTCTCCTATGTGCTCCCCAGTTCCTGATGCAGTCCGGTCGGAAAATCCCTCCAAGCCATTTTTAAAAGACTTTCCAGTCTCGCCGACCCTAACTTGTTCAGATGCAGCCAGCTTCCTGTCTTTAATAGCCCGCTGCATTCCATAAATTGATAAAGTGCCCCTCCCCCCTCTTCTTCCTGACAGAGAAAGCTACGAGAGTTTTAATGTATAAAGCTCTTCTATAGAAAACATACGCACCGCCATTCGCAGAAGAACAACATTAATATTTACGTTCCTTTTCCTTTCCTTCAGCATTCTCATCACCTTGCCAAGAGTTTTTGGACTTTATAGATAAAATATTAGTAGTTATTACATACATTATGTCTACTTTGTCTCTTGTAGATCGGTTCTTGAAATTGGATACTGAATCGACAGATCCTCAACTCTGCCTCTTTGGTTTCCTTCCACAGAATTCCTCCAGTTGGCACTTAGTAATAGAGTCCATCCTAGAAAAAACTTAAAATCACTTGCATTCTTTTCATTATAGTCAGAAACTAAAACTAAAAACGCGGTTTGGGTTGCCTCACTGAAGATACCTGCAAACCAGAGTAAAAACGTCACCCTCGGTGGCATAATGCCTGACTAGTATCTGGAGAGCGAGGCACGATCAGCCGAGTTGAAGGTTGCCTGTCATCCTCACGAATGATTTGTGAAAACTAGGAATTGTACAATACTATTAGGCATTGAGAGAACAAAACGGAAGAAATGTTTAAAATATTAAACTTTCTAAAGTATCATATTTATTGGTTGTTGCACCATGTGGACACATGATGTTCTGCCGAGATTCTTAATATTGGTACGCCGAAACAGAAATAATATTTACTTATGTTGAATATGGAATTTCACTTTACCTCTGTGCTATCGCCACTAATTTTACTTCTTTATGTCGTCCTTAAATTTTTTTACGAATAATCTATTAATATATTCATTCCTTAAAACTACTTTAAAATATCACAACAGTCAAAAGGATTCGGCACTGTGGTTTTGACTTGATTATTTTCATAGAGGCTGAGGATGTTCAGAAAGAATTTATAAGTACCCATTTTTATCGCATGGAAATATTTTTTCCAAAATTAAAGAGTTATTACATTTCTAACGAAATTTAAACGGAAATCACAACTAACACTTAATGCTTTAAATAATACGTGAAGCTTATTAAGATACTTCACATGAGAAATCAAGTAATTATTACTGGATCAAAAGATTTGAAAGATTAAAGAAGTTCTCAAAAATACCAAAATAACGGAAGAACATTTCTCTTGGTTCCACTCATTCCATTTTAGTGGATAACTTAAAACTTAGGCAACTTTCTGCTCGGTGGGTGACTAAAGAGTTGAGGCAAGAGCATTTATACAAAAGGAAAACCTTTCTACTGATATTTCGTATCGCATGAAAGTTAATGAAGATGGTTTTATGCATTCGCTTGTGACAAGTTATTGAACTTGGATTTATCAGAATGAAACCGAAAGCAAAGTTGTGGCTGAAAAATGGCTCTCAAGTTGATCAATCTAATTTAAAACAGAAATAACAGCTGAAAAGGTAATGGCTATAGTGCAGGGGATCGTGAAAGATAAATTTTAATAGGAGGAAATTATTTTGAATATTATCAAACGTATATGCTTTTTTTTTCGTTTATTAAAGTTACTGACAATTAAGAACTAGTATTAAAGTACTTTTGGTTTAAAGCTAGATTCGCTTCGTATCTCATCAGAAAAGTTCATTGATATTGACTCTAAGCACTCCATTTAGGCTTTCCGCATCAACTAATTAAAATAAGGATAAAAATTGTATCCAAACAGTTTTACATGTATGTAGTATGTTCTTTAGTATTTCCTTAAACGGCCTTGGCTTGATTACCTTTTTAGAAAACGCAAAGCTACGGCAATTTCCTCTATATAACTTCTCTATGAACATGTTTTCAAAGCTGGTTTTCGAACGAAAGCTCTGTACAATTTGTGACCTTCGCTGAAGTAATTCAAGTTTTGGAAAGGAGAGAAAGATGAGGAATTCTTCTAAGTGGTTGGTCTGATCTTTTTTTCCACCTTGAGATTGATGTTAGCATAAATTAATAAGTTTTAATTTGATTAAGCCACCCTTCTTTCTCTTAATAGAGGGTTTAAGCTATCTCCCTCGGTTGGCTCTAGAATTAAAGCACTAGGAATCGCTCGAAATAAATCTCTTCCTATAAAAAGGGGTTTACGTTTATCTTCGGTCAAAAAAAGTTATTTTTCATTGAACTGTCTACCCCGAAATCACCCCCCAATCTCCCTCAGTCCCCCCTTCAGCATCCCTACTCTCAGTTTATAATGCGTCTCTACTCAATGTTAGAAGCGTCACTAATAAAGTGGAGTTCATTCACGATCTCCTGACTAATTCGCGTATCTCCCTCCTTGGTCTCAGTGAAACTTGGATTGATCAGAATGATGGCTGCTTGTCGCTAGCGACCCCTGATGGCTACGTCTAATCCCATAACCTCGGAAACAAATGGGGCGGAGGGGTTGCTCTCATTCATAGTGCCTTTTTCTCTCTCTGAATACCCTTCCATCCTCCATTCTTCTCTCTTTTGAGGCCCTTATCTCTGTCTCTAATTCTGTTCCCTCTCTAACAACTATTGTGCTCTACCGCCCCCCCCGCTCCTCCCTTTATCTTTTTCTTGAAGAAGTTAGTAACTTCTCGCTAGTCATTCCACATCGGGTCATCTTCTTATCATGGGGGACTTCAACCTCCCAGTCACTAACCCTAATCTACCTGCCTTCCTTGAGATCCTTGACCTCTTCTCCCTTACTCAACACGTTTCTTCCCCAACACACTGTCATGGTAACATTTTAGACTTTGTAATTTCCGACTGTCAAATTTCCAACTTGACCACTTCTATCCTATCCAATGCTATTTCTGACCATTACCATATTAACTTCAACGTCTCAACCCCCACTTCTTTGCCTTCTTGGCTTCCTTTCATCCCAAAACCTTATCGAAAGCTAGCCTCCATTAATATCCCATCCCTTCTTAATGATGTTGCCTCCCCTGACCAAATCCTCTTATCCTTGAATCAACCCCTCCTAACTTGTCTTAAAGCCCACTTCCCCATTATTACTCCCTCGCCCTCTCCCCGTCACCGCGCCACATGGTACTCGCTGGAACTCCTACGCTCGAGACAGTCTTTACGTGCCCATGAAAGAGCTTTTCGTAAAACTCGCTCTCGTGGGCAAGATAGAACTGCTCTTTCACTTACTTACCCTCTTGCGACATCTCTCTACTTGGCTAAACTGAAATCTGCTCGTGAAGCCCATTCGCGTAAATTGCTAGCCGACAATAATAATGACCTCTGTCCTGTTTTCCGCCTGTTCTCTTCTCTTACCTCCTCACACCAAGTCTTCACCCCCATCAGCCCCACTATCCTCTCAAAATTCTTCAGTGATAAGATCATAAACTTTCGTGCCTACCTTCCACGACTGCCTGACCAGGCCTTTCACATTCTCCCTGACCCTCCCCCCCATCCCTCACGGCCGCTCAACGTATTTCCTGCCGTGACCGCTTCCGAATTGTCTGCCTTACTCTCGCGCTCCCCAAAATCTGTCTCCCCTTGTGACTCGTTCTCTCCCAAGCTATTAATCAAAATATTGCCTGTCATACTCCCTATGCTCCTCCACCTGTTCATTACCTCCCTTGCTTCTGGTGTTGTCCCTTCTTCCTTAAAATATGCCTAAATCCGTCCGATCCTTAAAAAGCCGAATCTTAACCCTTCCGTTCCAGATAGCTATCGCCCGATCTCGCAACTTCCCTTCCTCTCTAAGGTCCTTGAGAGAGTAGTTGTTTCTCACATTAATTCCCACATCGTTGCCTGTAATATTGATGAGACTTACCAATCAGGTTTTAAAGCTGGGCACTCTACCGAAACCGCTCTACTCAATGTTAATGATTGCTTACGTAGAGATGCTGACCGGAGTTTTGCCTCGATCCTCATTCTACTTGACCTCTCCTCTGCCTTTGATACTATTAACCATTCCGTCTTGCTCGATCGCCTTCACCCTTTCCTTGGCATTTCTGGCGTTGCTCTCATCTGGTTCTGCTCTTACCTTTCGTCCCGCACCCAATCTGTAGTGACTAACGATGTCTTTTCTTACCCCACTCCCATTCGCTTTGGTGTCCCTCAAGGCTCTGTCCTCGACCCTCTCCTCTTTTGTATCTACTCATTCCCTCTTAGCTCCCTCCCTACATAATCTCAGTCTATCCTTCCACCTCTATGCCGATGACACTCAAATTTTTATTTCCTCTTCCCCCTCGACCATTGCTCACTCAATCTTTGACCTCCTATCTGCCTATTCTTCTATCTCGGACTGGCGATCGGCTAACTTCCTCAAACAAAAGCACTCCAAAACTGAAGTTCTTCGGGTTGGTACTCCTGCTCTAGTATACAAAGTTAAATTCCTCTTTCCCTCCCTGCCTCTGGGTGGAAACTCTGTCGCTTTCTCTAAATATGTTAAAAATCTGGGCATTGTGTTTGATGAGCATCTCTCCTTCAAGCTCCACATCCACAATATTAGTAAATCTTCCCTTTGTTTCCTCCGTAACTTCTCCCGCATTCGCTCTCACTTCGATCGTCAAAGTCTTGAAACTGCTGTCCACGCCTTTGTTACTTCCCGCCCTGATTACTGTAACTCTCTTCTTGTAAATCTACCATCTTCCTCCCTACGTCCCATTCAGCTAGACAAGAACTACGCTGCCTGATTACTCCTCCGTCGCTCTCGCTTCTCCCCCTTTAAGCCCCTGCTTCATGAACTTCACTGGTTACTTGTCAGATATCGTTCTCATTTCAAGATTCTTCAATTCGCTTTCAAGATCCTTCACCAAAAGGCCTCAATCTACCTTTCCTCTGCACTTTCCCAACGTCTCGCCCCTCGGGCCCTTCGGTCATCTCATGCTCCTCTCCTGAACACTCCTCGCTCGTCCCTCTGCTCAATGGGCGACCGCTCCTTCTCAGTCTGTGCCCCCAAGCTTTGGAATGCTCTTCTTTTTTAAAGTTTAGAATCTTTGAATTGTAGCAACTTTATGGCATTAATGTTCCGACAAAGTCCAGAAAATGTGATTACCAATTTTTTAAAATAAAATAATTTTGTTTTCCAAACAGAAAATATCTACGATAGAAGAGCTGAAAATGAATTTAAAACGATGAAATTGCCTTTATAGGACAAAAATTAGATCAAATTTTAAATTTACTTTTATTTTTTTCATTTAAATTATGCTAATAGGTAACAATTTACATAATTTTCCAAAATATATTCTCACATTACGAGGCATTGGACGGCCTACACTCTATGGGAGTTAATATCATATTCCGTTGGCATGTCTTAAATTAGAATAAACAAGTATCTGGGTGATAGTGGGATAATTTAGATAGGGTTTGCTAACCTATATTATACCAAATGCCATTATTTATGAATTTCGAAGCATCAAAAGTATTTTGGTAACTATAAAGTTGAAAAAAAAGAGATGTCTATTAGGATATACGAGAGAATTCCCTCTATTTATGTCTTGGGCATTGCATTATGTCTGCTGACATCGTCTCTCATACGACAAAACTTACTTGTACACCATTGCTTTCCTGAAATTTCTTCAATATATAAATTACCGATTGTTCATTAAACAAATTAGTTTCGTCCCTATTAACATCTTTTTTGTTGATTTTTCCTCCTCATTGTAATGTAATAGGTAATAAAAATTGGCATCAACCAATCCCCTAAAAGGCCTAATGTAAACTTATTTCGAATTCATGTTGCCACGCGCGTTAAAAAATTATATATTACTTGCCATACTTCTGGTACACATGTATGTATATTGTACAGTAGCACTGCACCTCCTTTCGTTCTCTGTGTATTTTTAGTAAACTACATCTTAACTTTTGAAATTCTTTATTTTAAATACTTAGTGCCAAGAATTGAACATTCAGCTCAGCACAATTTATACAAGACCACTTTAAAGTACTTGGTGCAACACAATGAGCATCGGTTGACCACCGCTTGTTTAGATTAATTTAACTTTCCCATCTATTATATTTTTAAATTTATATACATTATATTTTTTAATTGTGACTACAACGTAGCCCCCACAATAAACGGTACCAAATTTTTAATTACTAATTATTGCTAATAATATCCCTAGAACAAACATCATAGATGAAAAATTTCATATGATCTCCTGTTCCACAACAGCTTGCAGCGGGTTCTCAGTTAAAATAAATTTTTCTTATAAGACTCTGGTGGATGACTTTCTGAGCATCCAGAATTCACTTTGGAAGATGAAGCGTGTTTTTACTTTCTTCCTCACGGTATAATTTTATTGTAATGCTGACAAGATGAAAAGCTCTATGAGTTGGGGGCAATGCCGACTCAGAAAAGTAAGTTCTCTCAATTAAGAGTAGCAATGGCTTGTTATATATTTTTATATTTTGCGAGTTAATAGGATAATTTTGTGTCTCTAAGCGTTTCAACCAAGTGTGAGCGCCCATTAATCGGCCTACGATCCCAACAGAATAACAATGTTTATCATTATGGATAGGTAATTTATCCTCCTTTAAAAAATTATTATTGATAAATAGTGTCTTGCTGAAAAAAAGACCCCCAAGTTAACTCATAATTCCAACCGCCTCAGTGAAATAGCGGTCTCGGCGCACTAATTCTAACTCGGAGTTATCGCCTTCGCGCGAAGGAATTCGCTTCAGCGGACGCGGATCGGCTCAACTAGCGGCGACCGACAGAACTGCCTTTTGGGGAGTAAAATCACGTGTTTCATTTATCCGTGTTCAGCATAGTTTCGATTTATTATGTTCGTTGGCATCCTTCTCTCTCGTAAGACAATAGAGATTGCGCCATGGAAGTGAGTGCAGATCTGAACGAATTGTATGGAGATCCTGGGTTGCCCAGACTTCAAGATCCCCCTCTCGGCCTCCTTGGTGTCATCCAAAGGAATGCAGAGCAGTGAGTTTGGCACCAGGCTGGCTGCAGGAGCTGCCGAAGTCAGTGAGCACAGCGGGCAACGATTTGCTGCGTTTATATGTAACCTAACTGTGACTTTTTTTTCCAGCAAAATGCATGAAGTACGATCGTTCCTTTTATAGGCTGGCGCTCAAAACTTATTTAATATTAATAACCTTCGAATATAAGAAAAAAAACAAAAAACAGACCCTTGCTTTAGTGTTAATAACTGGTGATATTTTTTCTGAACTTCACCCATTTCCTATCTATTTTCTTTTAAAAAATTCCAAAACATTTCATAAACAAATGTATTTTTAAAATGTTTCATTTTCTGAACGCCACCATTTTAATTCTTTTTGATTAAAAAAAAAATTCTAAACATTTGATAATCATATTTATTTTCAGAAGGTTTAATTTTCTTCAAAAATTTGAATAATTAAAGTAAAAAACATGGTAATTCTCAAACTATAATCAAATATTAATAAATATCTCTCAAGTTTCTCAAGTTACAATAGTGATATGGACAATGTGTATTATATAGTATAGAAGAAAACAAATAAAAAAATTGCTTAAATCTTCTCGATACTAATTTTATTTCTTTGATCATTTTTTTGGCTAGATAGGAAAATAACTCGGATAAATAGTGAAAGATTTTTCCTTTTCTCCAGCAACAATCTGGAGATAATTTCGAAATGCAGGCATGACTAAGCTTCATAAATGCCTCACTGTTATACCTACACATACACAAATACATACCCTGTCATACCTTCATTTCTCCATCTCCAAGTGCTATTCTGTCGCTTCTAATCGTTTATTTTTTTTGTATCCAAAACAATCTTACCACCTAAAGCTTTCTGACCTGAAAAAGGGGAAAAAAACCCTGCAATAAATTACAGCTGTTTGTGATACGTTTTCACAAATACATACACAAACAGGAGTATAGAGATCTACGTTGCGTGTATAAGTTATTGATTTGGATTTGAGGACATGATCACTTCTTTAAACATTCAGTGATTTCAGTTTCTTTCTGAATAATCGAAAAAGTTGTTAATCAAATACCATTTCAAAGAAAAACGGGCTTTTTAATATGATTTCAAATGTCTTTTTAATTAATTAATATCGTTTCGGGGATTATTGAATTATTTTTTAAGTGATTTTGAAATTAGCATTTTTGAAAATTTTAAGCGATAAGGAGGAAATTAGACTCAGATCATTTAGAGTAACTTACCACTATCAACGGATCATATCTAAAATAATAACAACCTATATACGAGTATGTATACGAGTTGTTAATCAAATACCATTTCAAAGAAAAACGAGCTTTTTAATATGATTTCAAATGTCTTTTTAATTAATTAATATCGTTTCGGGGATTATTGAATTATTTTTTAAGTGATTTTGTAATTATCATTTTTGAAAATTTTAAGCGATAAGGAGGAAATTAGACTCAGATCATCTAGAGTAACTTACCACTATCAACGGATCATATCTAAAATAATAACAACCTATATACGAGTATGTATACCACAGAAAGCAACCTGCATTCGTTGCATAATAGAAATTTAGGAGAGTTGCGAGTTCTTTTGATTCCGATTCTACCTTGTCTAACAAGGCTGGCTACCTTCCAAACATTTTATTTCCTGTAACTCTACTTTTTTTACAAACGCAAAATAAGAAAAAAGCTTCCAATCTCAAATGCCTTCGTGTTATTTTTTTAATTTTTAAATAAATAAAACACAAATATTCCATAGTAATTCTAAGTGTGTTAGAAATATACATGTTATAGAAATAATTGCAAAATACTTACATTATTACTGCCGGTGAATAGAAGCAGATATATTTATGAGATCTAAGGGTACGGTAATTCTGCTGATTTATATAATACTAGACGTAGGCTGAGGTCTATATGGCTACGGTAATTCAGGTCATTTATATAGCACGCTAGGTGTAGGCTGTTGTTTCTATGGCTACTTAAATTAAGTTAATCTACTTAACCATCTCTATCATCCAAATTGATTTGTTCTTATAGAACTTCATAATTTTGATCTAAGACTGAGAATTACACATGTTTTTTTCTCAATTTCACTCCTCCAACAAGGAAATATGGGACGCCCATTTAAATGGGCTC
Organism: Ceratothoa steindachneri; assembly: GCA_963969495.1. NCBI lineage: Eukaryota > Metazoa > Arthropoda > Malacostraca > Isopoda > Cymothoidae > Ceratothoa > Ceratothoa steindachneri. The sequence continues at coordinate 125,295,820 of OZ018319.1, read as the reverse complement.
TATAGAGCAGTCCTTATTCGTGTACTCTCAATTTTTGTCACTATGCATTGATATGATAAAATTTATTGATGGATCTGGATCAAATGAAAGAATCATATGTTAAACCATCTCATTTAATAGATATTTGTTTAAGAGAAGGTAATTTAAAAAAAATGTATAGATAATGAAATTAATACAAGAATCTGCCGAATAATTATAAAGTAGCATCCTATAAATAGATTCATATCAGTTAAAACAAAATTCCAGGAAAGCTTACTATTATATATTTGAAGCATATATTCATGAAACTAATAAATTACGACTGTTGATTACATGCAAGCAATAATAAGATCTTCGACATAGGCTTTTACATCAGTTGACTAAAAAATATACTCAAAAAAGCAATGTATGTGCAGTGCCACATTACATGTGGAGCACTTATGCTTCACATTCTTCCACACACACCACACCGCCTTTGAGTATCTCCCATCACAACATAATTATCTATTTCGTCGTAGCGTACATGCACTGGTGAAGTTAGGGGCACAAGTCTACGAGGTTTCTCTGAGGGTTTTAGCAAATCATTGACAACTTCCATAAGAAACTCTACATGTGACACGATGTGAATCTTTATGGAGATAATCCAGCCACTTTGATGTAAAGCTTCACAATGTTTTGCTGATAGATTAGTACCACTTCTTTCTTCTGTTTTGACCACCCTTTGTATTTGTCCGTTGAGAAAGTTGCAATGTCACTTCTGTTTGTTGCCACTATATGTAGCAGAATAAGGTCGAAGGGAGACCACTTGCGCTTCTGTACCCACGTAGTCCTGAGATCACCGCATATGCTTTGAAAGCATAGCTAAACCAGGGTGAGGGTGTAGCCTACGCCATTATCACGCCCCAGCTGTATTTGCTTAGGTACCGATTTCATTGTCTCCCATGGTCACCTTTCAGCCAACATGCTTGCCTTTCATCATAAGATCGAAGTCCGTTGGACATTCCACGCCAACGTTATCACAATTCTCCCCCCCCCCCTCCGAAGGAGTCACCGACTTCTCCCCAATATCACACGTGTGTGTGGAGGCGACCGCCAAAGCCACCAAAAGCCACCTCACCAGGCGTCTATATAATCCTTCGACTCAGTTTAGTAAGCAGCACTAATAGAATTTCCACCTACTATGGCGAACGAGCTGAAAGAATTTCGCCTCCCCCATCAGCGGTTTCGATTCGAGGACGAAGGCTAAATCGAAATCCATTGACTCTGTCATAGTCAATTGGCCAGTATCTGACGAGGATTCCCAACTCCGAAAGCCATCTACGAGTGCTCCTTCATCTGAAGCGATAAGTAACCCGACTTCCCCCTTAGCATTCATCGAATCCAAACGGACCCTTTTCTGCAACGAGCACGTAAGCAATTGTAACCGTTGCCGACTGCAGATTGATCTAGAATCTGGCTTATCCAATTGATCCATTCTTTGTGTGTGCGCCCCGGTTTAAAATCCCCCTTTAAATCACCGACCTGAATCCGAACTCCTTAATCCCCTAATTAACCCACCTGGCGATTCCACGACATTCTAACATCACTGTTGTCCTTCTATGCACAAATAGCGATCTTCTATTGTTTTTTCTGAAACAGCTCTGCCTCCTCTCTCTCTTTTTTCTTGATGTTTGACGGTGGGACATCCTTGTCTCTGCGTTTATGAACTTTACCTGTCAGTCTAATATTAGCTTCCTGGAAAGCCTGGAGAGGAGGCAGTGTTGTAAAAAAGTTGTCATCATATCTTCTGCTACACCTAGGCACTGTTCCTTTGGCCAATGGATGGACAACCGATTCACTCACAGGCATTCATTCCTCAAACCAACAGTCTTTTCTCTCATACAAGCGGAAATTCATTAACAATCGTTCATGAGAGCATATACACCATAACCTGTAACCAAATCTCACGGGCTTTCCTTTACTGTATTGATTGAACCCCTGGCGTCCATAATATGATTCTATAGCTTCATCAATACCCCATGTCATATGAATTGGTTGAACAATATCCATGAAGAGCTTGTTGAAATGTTCAAAAGTGTGCAAATCTTAGGTTCTTATCATCCGAAAGCTTCTCTGAGTTGTCCACAGAGTGTAGGCTTCACACGGTCTCCTCAAATCGGTTTATTGTCACTCCACACTGAGTTAAAGCTATCTTTTAGGTGTCAGCCTACTTCGTCTAATACAGCTGTTGGTTTGAAATTGGGTTATAACCTGAGAGAATAAAGATGCCAAGTATGTGATGCAGTTCTTCTTCGGTAAGACATAAATATTTCTCAAATTTAACTTCATTATAATGGTTTGTCTTTGTCTTGATCACCCAAATCAATTTTTTGTCCCAAATGTATCTGAATATGTCAACAGATGTTAATCCTTCATCTGCTCATTTTTCTACAATAGATGCTTTATGCAGTTCATGCAAGCTTAGGGCATCACCTTCATCACAAATCTGAAATTCACATTTCTTCCACTCATAGACAGGCTTTAAGCATTTTGCTTCTTTCTCTTCGGTGGGCCAAGATTTGCTACATGATCAGCCCGCCCAAACTCTTCCTACTCTTCAAAAATTGATGCTCCCAATGCAGAAGAAGGCTCACTGCGACTTTCTTAGTTTGTTAGATTTATATGGGGGAAGGGGTTGTTCGAGAAGTTTAGCCCGAAGCAATCAGACATTTTATTGCTCCACAACAAGTATATCTTCACTAGCGTCATCTACATCAGATTCTGATGCTTGTGCCATTTTCTTCGTTAGCTAATAAAAACTGCCTTTTCAAGATCTCTTAGACATCTCAAAGAGAATACATATTTTCATATGAAAGAAAACAAGAAAAAGGATGACGTGTTTTACCCGAGAATACATTATAATATTGAAAAAGACCCAATTATTATGTGGCGTACAAATTGCAAGGTGGGGTAGACTTAATGGAGAACCTCACAAATTTGCACCCTGTTGGATCTATGAAATCCTGAAATTGGGCAAACGCATTAATTAATGAAATAATATGCCATGTAATAAGGAATGACCCAATTTTAAAATAGAGAGAAATATTTATATTGCAACTGTACATTTATTAAGAGAGTCATGAGTATGAGATAAGCAAGAGAATAGCTGGAGTTTCCCACGTAATCACACAAACATACCCACGGGAGGAAACAGCTGAGAGACGAAATATCTTAATGCTAGATAACAGGTGGAAGCCGAGAAAATATAGGTTAGTATCTGCTTTCACCGGTAAGTTGTCGTGGATCTGTAGAACGAAAAAAATATACATACTGTCCTATCATGCTGATAGGGTGTGTCAGCCCGGTTGGGGCGAAATGTGTCAGGCTACATTAAAAGCGCACATACCTCTTTGACGTGTAACAGTCAACAAAGGAACAAACGAACGTACTTCTGATCTTATTAGCTCCGCCCCGCGCCTAGATTATGAGAAAATAAGTCACGCCTACTGAAGTGGGGGCCTATAAATAAACGAACTAAGACATTATGAAGCAGAGAGAATCAGTTAAGTCATTTTTCAGTATCACTCATTTGCCATTATCCTCATCTTTTTATTATTAGCGTCATGATTCCGTTCCTCGTGTAGGACTCGAAGTATTTAGCTTGCTCCAATTAAGGTAGACCTAAGCCAAGAATAAAGCCTACTTATCGCCGCTTTACTTTCCACTCCTTTCCTTTTTACAGAGTGCTATTCAATGTTTCTCTCTCTCTCTCATAGTGCCTTCGCCGATGCGGCGTTTGACGAACTATGGTGCGCTTCCATGCTTCTATCTCCCTGGCTCGTTTCCAAAGCGTGTTCGTGGTGATGTCAAAATTATCGATGACGATTTTCCGCTGACCTCCTCTGTCCCGTTTCTCAGGGATTTTACCCCTTAGGCAAAGGACTTCGAGTGCCCTCTTTTTGATTGAGTGTCCAAGGAATTGTTTTTGACGGTCCATGATAATGTTCAGGATTTCCCTCTCCACACTGAGCCGAGTCAAAACCCCCTCGTTCCTGACCCTGTCTACGTATGAGATCCACAACATCCTTCGGTAGAACCAAACCTCTGCTGCCTCGATGTTACGTCGGGCCTCGGCCGTGAGTGTCCATGACTCGCATCCATAAAGGAGGATTGGGCAGACATATGCTTTTAAAACCCTAATTTTGACTCTGATTGGCAACCAATATACGTTCTGGAACCTAGCCTGGAAACGGATTCTCCGTGAGAAACTTTGGGAGTCAGAGCAAACTGGACTGCAAAACCAAAAATAGGCCACCTATCTACGCCCTTCAAATTAGGCACCCTTTTTACTCCACTAACCTGATGACACCTATCAACTTATGAATAGGCGACGTCTAACCCTTATAATTATATACATTAGTAAAAAAATTTTTTAGAATGCTAAATATATATTCATATACATACTGACCCTTGAGGATAAAAATATAACAGATATAATCGAAATAAAATAACATAAGCATTGAGAGTGAAAGAGTATTTTGATTCAAGTATTCTCCTTATGCTGCCGTGCCCTGACTTAAATGGGCATCATCTTTTAACTGCTAATAAAAGGGACAGAATTTTTTTTTTTCCTCGAATCAATAATTTTACACATTAAAACAATTCTTTCTGTGTCATTTTTAGCCCCACTTACTATAGGAAGTTACATATGCATGAATGTATAGAGAATAACTTACCTAAGGCCAGACATTTTGGTAGAAGCGATGAAGTACATAGCTCTCCTCCCTTCATTCATTTACTTGTTGTTTACAAAATGAGTTATAATATGAATCATCAGCTGACAAAAGTTACGTTTTCTTTACAACCTGCAACAAAAAAAACGTAAATTCTCTGGTAATCTTAGACAAAATTAATGTTTCTAGAGGTCAAATTTCCGCCCATATAAATTGGTTCTATGCGTTCGTGTCTTAACATTGTGCGTAGATTTGACATTGGATATTTGTAATTTCTTCAACTGAAAGTTAATTATATTCGTTTTTCCTTAAAACGTTTTATTTATCAAACAAAACATTTTCAACGATATTCGATTATTTTTTGATAGGATAGACAAAAATTATAATTTGAAACTTACTCTCCTTGTATTTTGATCAATCTGAACTCATCTCTTGGCAGTGACATAACACTTTAAAATATGTAGTGATTTAAAACAGAGAGGAAATCATTAAAGACACCTCCCTCTTAAAGCTTAAAAATATGCTCTTATAAGTGATGAAGTTAGGAGAAGCGCAAATTTATTATACATCGATCGGGTAAACAATTCAAAGTGGTTGCCTTCACTCGCGCTAATGGGTAAGGTGTACTACGTTAGTTGTAGCTTTAGTTATTCGTAGAGTAATTGATCTTGACTGGATGGTTGAATGGCAATTTTGTTGTTAATTTATATTTTACAATAGGTTTTTTATCCTATGTTTTATTTCATTTGTTTTTATTTATTTTGGTATCATTTTCCTGTCATACACGTTTTCTTTGATAAAGAGCGAAGCGATCTGGCTAGGAAACAATTTAAAAACAACCTACGTTGGAAAATATTTAAAGATGAATTGGAATGAACGGATTGAATTATTCACACATTAGAGGTAACTGTATAGAGCTCAATTACGTGACCATCCTGATATATCTTGACCAACTAGACTGTACTGAAGAAAGGAGGAATGACAGTGTCATGAAGATAGATAGCAGTTGGTGTAATCAAACAAGTGAAATAAACTTAAAGTTTTAGCCGATGGGGTAGGAAAGATGAAGTGAATGAGTCACTATTTAGAGGGTAAAGAAATGTAATGATTAAGACTATTCTACCTCTGCAACTAAGAGTATTAGGAGTATTTATAAAGATGCTCATCAGTTTGGGGGTGACGATGTGTTAAGGCAGCTAAGGTGGCCTTACAGTCGAGTTTGGTCTGACTCTAAAGTGTTTTTTTTGGCTAGTCCGCTTGTAGGCTGGGTTTGAATGGTAACCTGGTTATTACTTGGCAGAAGGAAGGATTCGGAAGAAAAATGGCGGTTTTGTAGGCTTTAATCTTGGCTTAGGGATACCTCAGTTCGGGCAAGTGAAATTGTTGAGTTTTCCGTTGTTTGTTTGTGTGCTCACACCTTTGGCTGACTATTAGTGTTAATGTTCAGTGTTTCTTGTAAGTCTCCTTTTGCGTTAGATTGTTGTGACTATGGACTGGTGGAGTGAGGCCGAGGTATGGACTGGTGATGCTAATAATAATAACAACGCTACTAATATATTAATCAAAATGAGAATACTAATAGGAGTGTCTCTGTCCGTCTATTTGTGCTAACGCCAATTAAGAGGGCGTGATTTCTTTTCTCTTAGCCTGAACGTGGGGCGGAGCTTATCGGGTCAAAAGTATTTGCGTGTGTTTTCTACTAAGACAGTTGGGCGGAGTCAAAGGGTGTGTGCATGTTCAGTTTAGGCATGTGTACACTAAAAGAGTATTTGCATTTGGACACCTGACCGGGCTTATCCCGCCGACATACATAGCAAGATTGATTTAGTCTTTTCACAGGTCCATGTAAACTCTGGCGGATCAGATCAGATTCCGTTTTATGTGTGCACAGCTGTCTTTCACCAGACCGTCGGCTCGCATCTGTTTCCTAATGTGTGTATGTTTGTATATTCGCATGGGAACACAATAATTTCACTTGCAAAATATTCTGTTTTGCATTGATACATATTAAACTGCGATTTAACATTATTTACAAGTATTTGCTTTGTTTTACATTAATTAATTGTTACAATATGGCATATTATTTCAATGTTCGATTTGTGTGACCGATTACAAGATTTCAATAGGCCCAACTGGGTGCTCATTTGTGAGGTTCCTTGTTGGCTCTACTCCACCTTGCATTTAGGCGCTATATATTATCGGTATTTGGTAAAAATATGCCATACCTGCTAAAAGAAACTTCCATAAAGGATTCTACTGAACTTCCACGAACAAGCAGAAACAACGGAGGGCAAGAACTTAAGAAAGGGGCCGAATCTTCTCAAGTTTTAAAATATTTCCGTCCTAAAAACCGGATGCGGTTATAATTCTCTCTGTAATGTGCAATTTTTGCGTCTTCACGTCAGCAACCACGACTCGCTTGATTATTCGACCTAAAAATATTAACGACACGTGACCGCAATACACAATACAGAAATGTCAAAATAACACGTGAGTCCCGACAATCGAAAAGAGAGAGAAAGGAAAAAATATTTTTAAAAAAACCCACTCGAAATATGTCACGTGAGCGGTTGTCTCCCAGGAAATAATTCACAAAGGAAAACAAGAATTAATTTCGTTTTCTTCCATGTAAAATGGAGGGGGCGCTCGAGTGAACATTATTCATGGTTGTTTTAATAGAATATAAATGAAAATTGGCAGCAAGAAACGAAAGAGTAGAGAAACAAAAGAGGATAAGGGACAATTTTTACTGAAAAAAACTCTAAAAGGAATGTTGAAAGACTTAATGAATAAAATGAAAACTATTTTAAGTTCAGATAGAGAGGCAAATATTGAGGCTAATATTTAACAAATTTAACACCACCATTCGGAATAATAATAATTATAATAATAATGGTGTTCTGTGATTTCATTTCCAATAAACAACTTTATTTTACGGTTTTATTATTCATACTTACTTTGCACGTTTCGTTATTCTTCAAATCGGACTGTCAGAGAATATTTCTTGCCACTTCTCTCATCCATTTATACGGAATATTGAGGTGTTAGGTGATACAAAACTTAAGACAATTGTATGGAATTATTGTATCAATGTCTCAAATTGTACTAATAGTATCAGCAATATTATTCGAACATGTTTAGAACAGCGTAATTCATCCAATGCTAATGTTTAAATTTGGTTGTGCGTCTTGAAATGGTGAATTATTTCAGCTAATCTTAGATGATGGTGGTTAGATGTGCGAGTTTGATATTTGTTGATGTATTCTGGATGTTGGTGCTCGTCGTCTCACTCTGTGTTGCTGTGCTGTTGATATTAGGTTGTTTGCGATAGGATGCAACATAGAGTAGTCACCAGGAACTTTGAATTGATATACCAGGTGATTATAATTTACGATTTGGGGCCATAAAGAAAATTGCGATGAGTTAGGCCCTCTTTTAATAGCGGATGTTACTTCGTGATGTTTTCGGTGATTTTTTTCTGCCTTCATTGTTTTTTGGTTTTGTTATTCAAGATAAAAAAAAAATTCTGTCTTTTGCGTTGATTTGTTTAATTGGGGGTTTTCTTCTACACTTTTCCTACTATAAGAAATATTGTTTTGTCATTGTTTGTGGGTGTAAATTCGTAGTTTATGAGATTTTTTATTCTTTTTTTCTATGTAGATGAGTTCCCAGCTAGATGAATTCCTTTGACGCTCAGTATATGAGCGCGGATACGAGTGATATTTTTGTATTGTTAGTGTGAGAAAGAGTTGTAGTTTAACTACATTCATTTGTCTATTGGTGTTATGGCGATGCTTGTATTTATATTTCGGTTTGTTTCATGTGTTAGTTAATAAGTGAGGAATTTAAATGTATTGTTTGTCAGTTGCTCAGATTTAAATTTAAGGACTCCTTTTATCACTTTTATTTAACGAAACCGTGTAAAAGATTATGTATGAATAATATAACTTTAATCAAATCTAGCTTTTATATTCCTATCAAAGTTTCCTAAAATAAATTGAACTTCAATACAAGATAATTATTTCTTTAATTGGAGATGAAATCTAAGAAAATAATGAAGTTAAAAGCCGATATAAATTTTTTCAATAATAATTATAATAAGGAAATTATTAATCTCTTTTATCTGTAACATAAGCAAGTAATCTTGAGAAAAATGCCTATTAAAATACTTTGCTATCTTACCAACAAATTCTATCTCCCAGACTTCACAGTTTCCATTACCAATTAAACAGCTCTCTTGGAATTTAATTTACCTTTAAATTAGGTTAAAGTTACTTCCGAAATTTTGCATCATTCGTCAAACTCAAGTTGCCAGCAGTTATTTGGGGAGGGGAGGGGATATATTTCCCTTTTTGAAAACGTCTTTGTGTGTTTAGGGGGGGACTCTTATTCCTTCCCCAGTGCCTCTTCGGAAAAATAATTTCTCAAAATTATTGAGAAAAAGGAAAGGTGTATCGTATGTGAACACGTTTCACGGGAGTGTGCCATGCAACTAGATTTATTGTCTGTCGTAGGTTAACGCGGCACACCTTACACCAGATCATAGATAACGAATACTTGATTGGTAGCTCAAAATCGGGCGATTACATAGTCGGGCTAGCAATGAAAAAACAAAAATCGTTCTCATTTCTTTATTTTTAAAGATATTCACCCCAAATCTGGCATGAAGCACCCTGGGACAAATGTACTTCGAGCTGTGAGGTCAAATCTTAATCATATATTTATTATAAACCTTAAAAAAATATAGTATAAATCATTTGCCCCCCCCCCCAAAAAAAAAAAACCAAAGTAATAAAGTAGTTCTTCAAAAATCAGCAGATCAGGTTAATTGGGATAGGTGGTCCTTGTCTTCGTGTCTCCCGGCCAACAGCACGCATAGCGCATTGCCGCGAAGGATGGCCATGCCAATCCTTTGCTTCAGCCACAAGGTCTCGCGTGGCTCGCCGGTCTCCGCCCTGATACGCCGACCCAGTTCCTCGATGGTCTTGAGAGTCGAGGGGCCGGCTACGCATGATGTTTCAAATGCGAGGGGTTCGAAGTGGTACGTCTGCGAAAGGGCTGCGTATTTCCGTCGTTTGGTTTCCTCCGCCGCGCCGGCCGCCGATGATGGTGCTTGTGCCGACTTGATGGTGTTGCACGGGGCGAAGGTATCCACGCAGGTGGCATCCCATACCAGACTTCGCCCTTGGGCGTAGGGGAAGGTAGTCATCCCATCCGGGCGCTTTCCGTCGCCTCTGTCGAGTCCAGGCGGCTCCAAGATGGAGTGGAGTCCTGCGCTGGTCAAGGCACGCCTGATAACGTCGTTGATTCCTGCATGTCGCGGAAACCGACCAGCGCTTTTACGACAGGAGAGGGGGTGGTGCGCCAAAGTGTCTACTTCTGCTCCGCAGCGACAAAGATGGCGTTGGCAGACTGGCGCTCCAATCCTCTGAGCGACGGCGATGCGAAGAGTGTTCGCGTCCAGGTGGGTCCCCAGGGACGGGATGGGGATGGCATGGAGCCATAGGCCCGACTCCGGACGAGTGGCGGCCTTGAATCTTGCAAGCTCTACTTGATTGGCTCGCCCAGTGAGCTCCTCCAGGGTGCGCTCGGCGGTGATGGTGTCCCACTCCTTTTGCTTGGTCCTTCCACTTTCTTTTGGTTCATTCCCAGTGCGGCTTCTCGTCTTCCACTCCATGATTGCAGCGGCGGGCTGGGCGGACTCCACCAATCCAGGTACGTTTATAAGGATGGAGGCGACCAAAGGGTCCGCAGCGAGGAGTGAGGAGATGTACGATGGAAGGGCCACATCCTCAGCCCTTCTTATCCCGAGGCCTCCGAGACTGACGGGGAGGGTGGCTTGAGTCCACTGGTCCCCCTCGAGGCGCACGTTGATGATCTTGGAGAGTGCCTTCTGCAGTGTGGAATCGAAGTCTCTTAGGTTTTCGATGTCGGTATACGAGGCGGAGGTACGCAGGAGATATTGGAGCCGCGGGATGGCAAAGCAGCTCTTGAGAAGGAAGAGGCCTGTATGGGGCTCCAGGTGGGCGAGGCGTTCGGCCATCCTCTTGAGCGCGTTGGTTTTAGCACGGATGGCCCCCGGGATGGCCACCGGTGACAGCGGGGCGCCGAGCAGCGTTTGCTCTTGTTCCCTGAGTACTCGCACTCGCGGCAGGACATGGCGGAACTGGTCGGCGATCCGAATGGTGTCGACTTCGGATTCGCTGTTGATGACGATCAGCTCACACTTCGTGTCGTTGACCTCGAGTCCGCGCCGCGCTAGCTCCGGAATTATTCGTCTTGTGTTAGCCAGCACGTCCTCGGCTGAGCCTCCCAGGGTCGCGTCGTCCAGGTACCAGACGTTGAGCTCTGAGGTAATTGATTTTGCCACCTCGTCCACTCCGAGCGAAAAGATGGCGGGTCCGCTTGGGTCTCCCTGGTGTAGTCCCGTGGCCGACGCGATTACCCTCTCTCCGTAGAACAGGGCAGATGGCTCCGCATACGCCTGCCACAGCAGGGGGAAGAGACCAGGAACGTGCTCGCGTGCTGTCTTCAGAAAGGTGTCCCGGCGAATGCTGTTGAACGCGTTCCTCATGTCGATCTTCAGCAGGACCTTGGTCTCCGTAGATCCCTCGATGTAGCGTCTGGCACCGTGGACAGCTGCCTCACATCCTCCGGCTGTCCCGAACCCGAGCTGGGTTGGTCTAAGGCCCTCTCCCAGCCCATCCGACAAGGGGCGGAGGCCTGTTTTCGTTGCCAGGCGGCGAAGAGTATTTCCCACCGCAATCGGTCTCACGCCACCTCCCGGTTTGGTAAGAGCGGTGAGGCTGGCCCCGTAGAAGATGGAGACCGCGAAAGCAGGGATGTTTCCACGGAGCACCAGGTTCACGAACTCGGTGAGCTCCCTCAAGAGCTTCTCTCCGGCAGCAGCAGTCCAACGAAAGTGTCTTATTTAATGAAAAATAAAAAATAAAAACCTTATATTTATAACCGATGTTGGTTATATTCAATTCAATTTTATTTAATAGGGCTGTGTATAAGGGAATTCTTAGATACTACAGGGTATCTACTACTATCAAATTTCAAAATTCCATAGGTTTTCCAGGTACTTAAAAAAAAATGGCAAAATCTCTAATTAAATCTGTAATGAAAAATGGGTATATTACATTTAACTACAAACATATTTCAAGGTATATATTAATGAATGAAATAAAGTAGGTAGCATCAATTAAAGAAAAAAAGAAGAAATCCCTCCAGAGCCCACACCTGACCAATCTAGCAAACAATTATATTTGTATTAGGTATCATTTAGCTAGACCCCCGCATTTGATTTCATTTTTTTTTTACTTTATAAATCTTTTTCATAGCCCATGGGTGAGTACCGACTATATTATTCTGAAATAGGTATAATAAAGTAATTGCTAGTAAGAATCTAAGGTGTCCACACCCTGTACTAGTAACCTATTTCATGGTTAACCTGGATTCTAATATCTACCCTACAAAATAAAGATACATAACAAATGTCAGTGGCTACGCACACTTAAATTGACTTAGGACTTTTTCTCACTAGAAAGTTTCTTCTTCTTGTAGTCACTTATGCTTCTGGTAGCTTTCTCGGAAGCATCCGGATTACTTCTTTTTATGACTCTTCTTTTGACTTTTGCATGGACATGACTGTTAGCTTTTGACACCATATTTTTGCCCATGACATGGAAGAGGGACCTGGCGATGGCAGGAACGACGTTGTTGACCAGGCTGCAAACCCTTTTCACAGTCCAGCAGGGACATGCCTAAGTCATTGCTCATTATTTCCTTGTAGATACTCACGGACACTTCTTCTGAAGTGTAGGTCACCAGAAACTTGACCCTCCTTTCGCCTGGTGTTGTAATCGTCTTGAAGACTTCCATGGCCATCATGGCCATGTGGATGCACTCGTTTGAGGGGTAGAGGAGACCGCCGCGGACCTGGAATTTAATTATATCTCTGAAAGTCCGTGGTAGCTTGTTGGGGTCGGCCACCTGCACTGAGGGCATAAGGGTGTTGCCTTCTACCAGAGCCTCCTGGCAAGAAACACACTTTAGGAGGCTGCGGGCCTTTCTGGCAAAGTAATACACCATTTGTAATCGTATGAATAACAGTACAGTATTATTAATTAGATTTTATTGCTGTCTTTGAAACCGTGTTTAATAAATTTACCATGCAATGGCTTCGCTACTAAGATTAATATTTAAAATCTAAAAAAAAGCAGCCATGGTTAAATTTGTATAAATTTTCTAAACTTCACCAATTATAATAATTTTAAAAAAAACTCTATACTAAATTTCCCCCCTTTTAAAATATCACGTTGCTAAAATATAGTTATAGAAGAAGACATATATAAATAAATTTTGTGAACTTCACCATTTGGGTTTTAAAAATTTCGCAAAATTCGATACTTATATTTATTTCTGAACTTCACTATTTTGTTTTTGATATTATAAAAGAATCATTAGAAATAACTTTGATAAAAAACATGTCGTTACCAAACTAAGATGAAATTATTATTCAAATACTCAAAAAAATACCCTTCTTAATTAGAGTTAGTGATGATAAACGATAATAAAATATAATTTTACTGTAATAACTAGCCAGAGATGATTTGATCAACCCAAGGCATCGGTCAAGGTGCAGTTTAGGGTGCGTATCGTAGTCACGACTTTTAATATCACAGTTATGATAAACAGTTATCTATGGATAAACAATACTATAGATTAGGGTTGCACCGATATACAAATTAGCAGATAACTGATATATCGGCCATGATACAAGGTTAACGAAACCAAAATAAAAAATATATATTTGAGAATATTTTTGCCGAATGGAGGAGCTATTGGCGTATAAAAAAAATGTGTTCAAGGACGTCATTTCTGACAATTTTAGACAATCGCAATCTTGGTAAGCCTAATCGTCCTCGTTTGTTTACAAACGTATACAATACCCTGAATAATAAAATCATTCGATAATATTTAAGTTTATCGTAGCGTTAATGAACTATTAATTATATTAGTGTATTATTTACGTAATTATTGCTATAACTTTTAAGTTATTATAGAAATTAACGCGTGCATTGTGAGGCTTAAGGCTAAGTTTGCAATTTCTAGATCATTATAGCGTTCCTCCCTAAGCAACCTATATGTATCATATGCTGGCTTCCCTTATTTAACATACATTATAACTTATTCACTTAAATAGCAGGAGCCCACATCTTGACTACTTACAAGTACTAGAGCTAACAGGCCTACAACGGTGAATAAATACAATTAACATATGATTTCAAAACTTTTCAAGATGGCAGCAGCGTCTCACCCAAAGTAAATCGTAACAATGACTGGAATATACCCCTGGCTGGCATAGTGGCAAACAACCAAGCTGACTGTCGCCCGACTATGGAAGTAGCAGAATCCGGAATTTGCTAAAGCTACCAATCAAGTATTCGTAATCTATGACCAGATTAATATAGATATCGTAGGTTAACCATACAAACCTTACACTAGTTTAATATAGATATCGTAAAATAGGGTCAAGTTCACCCTTTCTGCTTTACGAGTGCGTGGGTAGTTTACAATATAAGCAGAGTAAAAATTAACTGAAAGTAAGTTAGCCAATAGTCGACTATCTTGGAGTTCCGTGATAACAGAAAAACGGGTACAAAAATAACTTTACTAATATGCAAACGAATATTATTTTACAAGGTTAAAAGGAGTTTTAGAATGAGATATACATATACTAGATTTACACAGGACTCCGCAGCTCTGAGGGGGAAGTGACGTGGTGAGGACGATCACTGGACAAACAAAGGGACAATATTGACCGAGTGACGCTTAAACGACCTTGAGCGTAAACTAAGCGGATGATGAGACTTACATCGAAGATTTTGTTCGAGGGAGTAATCCTTGAAAGGGCGTGAAGTTCAAACAATAGTCTCTGGATAATGACTACTACGGGAGTAAACTTAAATCTTGCTTCGTGTAACACGAATTGAGATTGAGCGCGCTGCGTTCGAGGAGCGGGGGAAGCGGGTCGAGGTAGACTCACCTTGAATTAACGAGAATACCCGGAGCTTGAGAGATTCTACGAGAATTGTGCAGAGTTCAACGGCACGCAAATAGTGGGTATTGACGGGGTCGGACAGAGGATACTGACGGGGCAGGGAGGAAGGCAGATACTCCCTTCCAACACCGACGCCAGAGGATTTATAGGGGTCGAATGGGGTTTTCCCCCTCTGTCCGAAGGGGAGTGTCCTAAGGTCAGACGCATCTGTAGACGAGAATAGACTCGGCCTTTTAGCGCGAGCTTTATCGCAAGAAGGCTCCTAAGCCGGCGAGGCGAACTTTGTCTGACTTCAGTTGGGACCTTATGGGCTCTCACACTTGTCGCGGCTTTCTGTGATGGCCGCATTTCAGGTCATCGAGCGTATCACGGCGCCTCACGGCGTCTCATAATTTCGCACCTCCATTAGTGCAGACAAAAATGGTCACCCAGGTGTCTGTTTTCTCTCTCCCTCTATTGAAGGGCGAGGCGGCGCGTATCTTCTTCTTCTCTCTCTCTCTCTCATCTCTGACATTGTCGTTGTGAAGATTGACAGGTTCCAAAAAACCTGGTCTCACTGCCTCTAGTTACAATACCTATTTTTTTATTCTTTTAAAATTATCGCCCATACAACTTCACTTCACCGAACTATACTTCTTTCTTTACGAAACTTGTTTTGAACGCGACTTCATTTTTTTCTCTTTTTTTGGTAAATTCACTCAGTATGGTGACTAAAATAGGAGAAAATTCGCGGGAAAATAAGAAAAAGAAAACCGAAGAAAACAAGAAGGAAGGGGAAAAAACATCCAGGTTAAAAATCGCGTAAAAATAGATGCGCATAGAGAATAACAGGCTTCAAAACAGTTTGCAGCCTCAGATGAGACCTAACGATCATATGTCTTCATTGTGATGAGTATAATTTAATGACTATTTAAATTCAGTTTTTGTTATAACACATTCCAGGAATTTAAATTTTCCCTTACGATTTCATTAATTTTTAATCAGATGAAACATAACTTCGATTTATTTTTCATTCCTTACGCTAAAAAATGATTTTATATATTTCAATATTATCATTGATAAGCTGAGTTATATCTTTTGAATACATATATGAATGAGTCCAGGTTCTGTTCAGCATATACATATTCTGAGATGCTTAGAAGTGTTTGTGGGACGATGAAAGTAAAATTCATCATCTCACCATTCTACATCCCCTAAACTTTCAGGATTTTCATTGTTTTGGAAATTAAAGATATAACTTAGGGAACACTTTTTGTTGCAGGAAAGAAGCGGAGCTAGTTAAACAAGACATATTGCAAGAAAGAGGTGGCTTAAATTCATTCCCGTGCAAATTTTAATCTCGCGAAAGTGAACTTGCCGTTATATCTATTCGTCAGATTGATTATGACTGTCCAGGTAGAAATAAACTGACCATCGGTAAAACCGAATGACATCGACCGGTTGTGTTCGCTCCTCAGCGACGCCCAACATTGCCTATTGATTGATGCTTAAAAGAGTCTTGAGGAAATGGATAGTGGTAGAAACTGGTTCAGTCAAAAGACACCGTTATTGCTTTGCTCTGGCGATTGGGGCATCTCTTGCAGTCTTCTTGTTCTTTTCTCTTTTTGCTTCATATTTATACTTTAACAATTCTTTGCTTTTTGATAGTCTCTGTTTATATTAACTATTTTATTTATTTTGTTTTATTTTTATTATTATTATATTAAAATTATTATTATTTATTTTTGTTTGTTTTTTTTCTTTGTTTTTTTTTCTTAATTTATTTATTTTGTTTTATTTTTATTATTATTATATTAAAATTATTATTATTTATTTTTGTTAGTTTTTGTTTCTTTGTTTTGTTTTTCTTAATTAATTTATTTTTGCTATATGCTTGCTTTACATACAAACATACATATATACCTAAACATTTTTATATATCTATACCTATACACACATACTCTTATGCATACACTTATAATTATATATACACACATACTCGTACATATTTACATATATTTATATAACTAAACACAGTTTCTAGGCGTTTAAGCCTTAGCCTCTTTTTCCTACTCTTACTGAATTTATTGAAATTTCTAGTTTTATTGAAAAGTGACAACTCAAAGTGAATCATCCACGTCGTTAATACATGGAAATGAATAAACAGAAGAATTTTTCCACGTTATGGTTAGAATGTAATGTAAATTATCGTATTAAAAACCTAAGTGATATTAATGAGATAAATCTATATTTTGGTATTTAAATTTTAAATGGGAATTGACTAAATAAAATCATTTATATATTTTAGAATATTAGTATAAAAGATTGACATAAATACAATACTTTTTAACCAAACCAAAGGTTAATTAGCATAAAAGATTAGTCTATTTAAAGATATCAGCAACAGTTCGCCTACCTCTTGGGAAGCTGGTCAGTTTTGATATTTTTTGCTTTAGTCTCGTCATATTTATGTCTAAGTCAAGGTCCAGTTCCCTTAGTATCTATATCTTGTCCCATGTCTTCTTCGCCTTTGCTGGTACAAGTGTGTTGAGTGGTTGTAGCTCTGCCCTTTATGTAGTCTTCTATGTGATATGTGATCCCGTGTTTTTGTATGGTTTATTATCAAGGAGGCTTCGTTTTGAGCCGTCTACATCGACCTCAACACCTTGTGCCTCGATTTCTGGGGGATTACCGCTGAGTATATCAGTTTGGACGTCACGAGGCAAAGGTAGAGTTTCCTTAAGGTACTCCTGCTCAAGTTGCGGAAGCGGAACAGTTACTCCAATTCTACCTTCGCCAAGTTAATCCAGTTTTCGATGTCTTGTTTATACCCCCGGTTGGTTAGCTTGAGACTGTGTAGTGTGCCGCCAGTAAGTATTGGTGGCGTTGATCGCCAACATGAATGTTGTCGTGTATAGTGCGGCTAATGGGAATAATGACAAACTTTTGGGCATTCGTCATTCGTCTTTACCTTCTATTTTCGCTCGAACAATTATATTTTTTCGATCTCCGTCGTCGTCTCAGTGGCCTGCACTAAGTCTCGGTTGTATGTACTCAAAACAATCTGCGCGATGTCATCTGCAAATTGCAGACACATCGCGCCCGCCTAAACTGATGACGGTAGATCTCTTGTGAAGTTACTATACACTAGAAGACTGAGACAGTTGTCTTGCGGCACGCCTGCTTCAAAGCTGAATTCTGGCTCCTTTTGCCCCTCTATCAGTATCTGCGCTCTTTTTTCCATCATGTAATCACAGATGATCCTTTCGATGAATGGGTTCAGCCGAAGGCTTACAATCTTGTATCAACCATATATTGCCAAAGGTCTTTTGTACGTGTCTGAGAAGCGCATCGACGTACTTTCCCTCCGTCCTGGATTTGGCTAGCTTTTCTGAGAGAAGAGCGAGCGCGTTGGCACTTCCTCTATCTCTACGAAAACCATGCTGTTGGTGGTTGAGCGCTTCATTCTCAGGCAGCTAGCTTTGTAGCCTGTTGGCAATGATCTTTTCAAAGATATTGCCAATGAATTCTAGGAAGGAGATAAGCCTGTAGTTTAGAAGCTGTTCGGGAGGTCTGTTCCCTTTCGAGATGTATATATCCTTTCCAAGTTTAAACGCACCCAGGAAGTAACCGGTGTTCAGTGCTGCGTTCATTTTGTTATACCCGACCAGCCTGGAGCCTTTCAAAAAGATTTTGATGGCATCAGCAAGTTCATAAGTAGTTATTGCGTTACTGTGACCCGTAATATCACTTTCTTCGGAGACGCACTGGTATGGGTAGGGGCGCTCAATAAGCTCATTCAGTTTGTCAATAATCTCGCACTCAAACTCTAGGTCTAAGTCTTCGTTGCCCTCTAGATTTATTCAGAAGACTTCTCTCCAGTACTTCCTGAATCGTACCTCAAGTTCTTCTGGTTCATCAATAAACGATTCTTCCTCATTAATTCTCGTTTTCTCCCCTTGTGTTAGTTCCCATGAGTCTCTTTCTCTGTCTCCAAAATTTATTCGGATTGTCTTCGTCTTCAATTTTGTTTATTACCTGATCCCATATCTCCGTCTGTTTTTCCCTAATTATTTGTGTTAGCTAAGCTTTGAGGCGACGCATCCTGATGACTATTTCTGTGCTCGTCATGTGCGTCTCAACCGATCATAGAGGTCCCTATGATCCCTAGCAATTCCCTCATCTCATTGGTCTATCTGGGCAGGGGGAGCGTTCTGTATGATGTTGTGAGAACCATCTCCCTGTCTGCCCTGATGATCGAGATGGTTAAGATCTCTAGTTCTTTATCTATTTCCTCGAGTGTTGACTCACTCAGGTGTGCTGGCTGGTATTCGTTCAGCAGTTCCCGGTACTTTTCCCAATTGACCCAGGCGAAAGATTTCCTTGATGGTATAGGGATTTTAATGGGTGCGAGGAAAATGTTTGTAAGTATAGGGTTGTGGTCACTCGGGACAGGCGGTTCCGGAGTGCTCTGATGGTTGAATGGGAAGTTACAGCTAGTCAGGATTATGCCTGGCCTCGTTGCAACGCATGATATCACGTAAGTGGAGAAGTCAGATTGAACTCTTTTGAAACTGTCGTGATCCAGTAAGAGCTGCAAATTCCTTCCCCTTTTGTTAGTCCTGGAGTATCCTGCTGCTCTCAGGTTAGCCTTTAGGGCACCTACGAGAAAAACTTTTCTCTAGTGACCAAATAGCGTTCTGAAATTGGGGAGGTGTAGGTATTTTCTCCCTGGAGGCTGGTACGCTGCCGCCCCTACAAATCCCAACAAGGATCGGTATCACTATCGCCAAAATGGACTCTTCAAATTAAGGTAGATGTTTGAACTTGAGATCTCGCTTTATCGCGATAGCAACTCCGTCATATCTTTCCTGAGAGCATATTTTTGTTAGTGTTGTGTAGTTGGAGAATTTCATTTTCTGTATTCTTGTATCTAGTCCACGTTCATTCAAAAGAAGGATTTCCGTGTCTGTCTCTCTAAAGATATTATTATAAACAATATTTTTGCCAACCATCCGTCTACGTTCAATGTCATTATTGTAAGTGTGTTGTTTTCTGTTCTATTTTAGTCTTGGTCAGTTGTCCTGTTTACTAATTAGAGTTCACTTCTTCATCTATTTTGTCTTTCCACTCTTGTAATATTGCGGTGTGAGTGTTTTGAAGTTTTCATTACTGAGTGCCATCTCGGCGAGGTAGAGGGCCTCTGCTACCGTCTTCTTATTTACGTCGGCATCGTACCCCTATTTATATCTGCCTTTACTGACTTCCTCAATGATACTATTTGTCGACGCCTTTTCGAGAAATGGGTTGTCTTCGCTGGCATGGATTTTAAGGTTGATTTCTTTTCCGTCTATCCTGCACTTAAAATTATTTTTTGTTTATTCTGTTTTTTTTAGGCCTTTTGATTTCGCTATCTGCGCCTTCAGTTTCGGTCTCAGTTGTTGTTGGTTCTGGTTCATTTTCTCTATCTTGAGTCCCCGTTTCTTCCGGGACCTCAATGCGTGGGTCTGACCTTTTTGGTGTATATACCAAGGTTCTTTAAGCTTCTGTTGTCTTTTGGGGGCCTTTGTCCACTGAAGCTTTCTCCTGGGTGTTTTGGGCACCATTGGGGAGTACTTCATTTGGTAGATTTCCTCACGTGCAGTTTATTTTGGGAAGACCATTGTGCTTGTCACATTGTTCGCCAGCATGTTGCTGAGTTCATCCTCAAACGTCCCTGGCTTCATTAAATATCGCGCGTACTCGTACATTATGCAGGTCACTATCTTAACCGGCATATCTTTGTTTATGTGTAGATAGACTTTCTTAGCCTCGTATTCGCTAAATACCGTTTTTGCAACCTGGGAGTAAGTAGATGTTTTTCCTCGTTACTTTTGCGCGCTTTTCTCGTTGGTATTTTGTATGATAATTTTCTTTTTAATTGGCATATCATGACCAGGCTATGTGCCCCATCTTACCATTGAGACATCTTTCCTGGGGGATCTCGCATGTCCTTCAGTTAGGTCCTTGCTTGCCGCATTGTGAACAGGTCTCTTGTTTCTCATTGCACCTTCTGGTAGTGTGGTTTTCAATCTTAAAACAGGGAAGCACATTTGAACGGGAAAGAAGGCCTCCCGCTCAATCTAGTGGCTGCATATCCGCAAATTAAATAGCTGGATCCCTACTTCTTTCGACTTCTTCGCCATCGCTTTTTCGGCGAATATTACCTTGAATACGTGATTGTATTCATTATTGTCTCTTCAGTGCTTGAATTTTACTAGCTCTGAGACTGTGTCCCAGCTGTGGTTTCGTACAATTTCTGCCCCTATTTCTTCTTTCCCGTGGTGCCTGATCCACTTGTCCAGTCTTCTGCAGTTTACACTCCGGTGAGTCAGGAGTTGCGCTGGAATGCTCGGTTGCAGATTGATTCCCTTTAGTGCTTCGATTGAGGCTTCTCTTTTCAGAACCTTGACGTCACTCTCCTTCTCACAAATTTTAATCGACTCAGTCGAGACGTCTATTAGCCTTACCAGGGCGATGTTTAGGGCCCCATAGACTAACTCGAAGACTTTACTTTGTTCTGTTTTCTCGTGGCCTGGGAGCGTCTGAAGAGGAATCCTTGTATTTGAGAGCTCCATGGTTGAGGCCATGGATTCCTGAGTCTTTCTTTCCTGTATCCCCTTTGTTGAGAGCTTGGGCTTACTTCTATGTCGCCTTTCTTCTCTACCCCCTACGCTTGCGCAAACGCTTGAAGCTGTCTCTTTTGTGAGGCACTTCCCTCCCTGGGGCAGCACCGCCTTACGGGGATGATGATGATGAGGAGAGATGAACCTGGGGGAGGAAGGTGAAGGAGGCTCTTGAGGATGATGTGTGGCTAACGTTTTGTTGGTTACCGCCGAATCAACCATCGCTTAACAGGGGTGCCGCCTCTCGAGTGTTTGAAGTATCAGAACTGCATACGACATACATAGAGACCGGTGTGAATTCTCATTAGGGTCCGAGCTGTGCCTCCGGGTTGGATAAGGCGGGGGGGGGGGCCCTCCCGTCTCCTCGGAGGCTGCAGTTCTTTTCCTTGTCCAGGAGCCTCTGACGCTGGTTTCCACAGTGGGCTAATCCTCAAACCTGCTTTCCATTGCGCCCCCAATTATGCTTTTTATAAAAAATTGCATAGTTGGGAAGAGGCGATGAAAAATGCAATCATTTTCGCTAGTACGGCACCAAAACGGAGAGGGGGGATGAGGGGCTTAAGCACACATACTGTCACTTATGTGTCATATGACAATTATCTACCTATTTGAATTCCCCGTAGGGAGAAGGAAATGTCAAGATTCGGAGGCGTTTCCGTTGAGTCTGCCCTTTTTCCCCCTCCTCCTTTACTGGTACAACATGAGAGTAAATTTTTAGCGTTGTTTATTGTTAGACTTCTGCACCGTCCAACCTTGCCTATGTTGATCTGTTTACCGTCTCCCCAGAATCAACGCTGATTTTTCTTACCTGAGACCATACACCCACTTGGTGTATTTATCGCTGTGTTTCAAGAGTAGATAAACCCAAAAGCAATTCAAGCTCTCAGAGCAAAACCTTCCTTGTCCCAACTTTATACTCTTGCCTGGTGTCACTACCCTTAACTTCCCTACCCTGACATCATTCTGACGTTTGGGGGTCGCCTTTCCTCTGGATATCTCTGCAAAGGTGAGGCCAACATCGCTTCCCTAACTCCAAAATTATCTAAATTATACTCCTAACATTTATGAAAGGTAAGGATTCCAATAATATCTCGACCTTCGCACGAAAAACGTTAAGTGTTCTAATATTATTGAAAATTATGGTCGTTTCTGTTTTTGTTTTAGACAATCTCAAAAATTGATCGGTTTCCAATCACTTTTCCTAGACATATGAAATAAAAACGCTCTGTTTTATTTTACCGCTGTAATCCATTAGCATATGAAAATATCGACCCAGATACCATTGCCGAAATCAGAAATGAGGATCCAAATTCTATTATTGACGAAGTATACCTGTTTTCTTTAAAGAAATACTTAAACTTAACCCATCCTTCTTAAGTGATGACAAACTATAATTGATGGTGTTTTTTTCTCTTTCATTTTATATTCTCCTACGTAATATTAAGTTAGTGATATACGAGTATATTGATCTTCCATCTTATTACCGCTGGTATCAACTTCATCGCACCATCTTCAAGCGCCTTCAAAATGATTATATTATATGTTCTTATCATGGAGATTCCTTTCACGGATAGCGTTCTTTTAGCGTTTATGAGTTCTAAAAGCTTACCCAATTTTAATATGGGTAACATCTACCCTCTTCACCCCAGCAGCACAGCTTACTTTTAAACAGACAATGACATTTCTGAATTTTCAGCATTAAACACCAAACCATCAAGCTCAAATCTTTACCAACAATTACAATTTTTTTAGTTCTTCTACTAAAAAAACAAGTTCTACCCAGTCCTCTAAAAGCAAGAAGACTGAATGTAGACTCCATCAATCAAATAACATAATTATCACCTAAAGTAAGAGATATCCCAAAGTAACAAGTGCAAACCTATAAACATAACATAGCAAAGGATCATATTTAACGAATCTCCTTTCGAACAGCGCAACAACCTTCAGCTCATTGCCCGTAGCCTCAAGAAAATAGCAACGTCATTGATATTTCTACAGAGAAAAATAAACCAACTATGCTTAACTTTACCAGATGCCGTGCTCCAAAATGAATTCAATGATCAGGAATCTACCAGGCACTGTGTCTATTTTCAAAGACGAGCTGGTTACAATGCACTGTTCGGTACGGGAGATAATGGGGCGTACCTAGTTAAGACACCGGATTGTGATCTTTGGCGATTCACAAAGCGCCCTGAGTGCTCTCGGATTTTTTTTAAGACCCCATCCGACGACTGCTTAATATGGCAAAATTTGTTATCACATTATAGCCTAATACTAGGCTAGATTATAAAAACAAAAAATAAAACAAAGAATACATACCAAAAATAAAACTATAAGAAAAAACAAAGTTTAACAAATAAGCAAAAAATAAAACATTAAAAAA
This sequence comes from Ceratothoa steindachneri, assembly GCA_963969495.1. NCBI lineage: Eukaryota > Metazoa > Arthropoda > Malacostraca > Isopoda > Cymothoidae > Ceratothoa > Ceratothoa steindachneri. The sequence goes on along the minus strand of OZ018319.1, from coordinate 125,272,033 downwards.
AAAGCAAGAAGAAGAAGAAAGCACGTTCCAGCGTTAAGGAGAGGCCCGCTTCCCAACGGCCTAGGAACTTGCGACCTACAACAAAGAGAGTCAAATAAAATAGAAGAGGCTGGTTTCCTCCAAAAGTCAGATACTCCACAGTCTCTCTACACGAACCCATCCAAGTAGAAGGAACGAGCTGTAGCCACCCGGCTGATTCCGATACAGGAACAGGTAACGCCGGCGCAGATCACATAAACTGGGATATTCGACAAGAATGTGCTGAACACTACTAGGGACAACGCAGTCGTCGCAATAAGGTGCGGGTGGACACTCCATCAAATGGTGGTGCGTCCCACGAGTGTACTCAATTCGAAGACAACAGAAAGCGTCCTAAAAACGTGAGGCATTAGGGGGTAGGTCCTTGGGAACAGTTGCGGTGCAATGACTCGTAACTTTAAGTTTTCCTTTGCCGCCTCACATCATCTTCGCCATGATGCCATGAGGGCTACTCTGATTACTGCCATGTAGTCAGTGCGAGGAAGAGCCAAATGCTGGTTTCGAGCCCAGTCCTCACGGACTCGATAGCGTCATTATCGGGGCGCTCATTCACCGCAATTTCCATATGTCCAGGAAGCCAGCAGAAGATAATCTCGACATCCACTCGGCTCACGCCAGCCGCGGACTCAAGGATACAGTGAACCAGGGTGTGATGACATTCTATTGCCCCGAGAGAACTCAAGGCGTTTTATGAGTCGCTTTAGATCACAATCCGGTCTCCGAAATGGGTACGACGCGTTATCTTTCATACCGAGCCATGTGTTGTAACCAGCTCGGCCGTAAAGACAAACGTAGAAACACTCCCCTCCTGGAACTTAGAGCCATCTGTATACCCTGGCACAGATCCAGCGTGACACGAAGTGTGCTCCAAAAATGCCGAATACAATACTCTAGGCGCTGTGGAAACTTTAGGAGCGGAGGCGTTGCGACAAATAGTCAAAGGTGGTACTTTCTAGGGACGTGTCCTGGGCAGAACTAGAGTCGCCATCAGCTCTCGAAGGAGTTTCCTAGCCATAAAATCAAAGGGGTAGGGTATGACTGGTGTCTCTCTTTGTGGCATAGGCAGCACCAAGATCAGCTGGGGTGGCATGAGAGTAGTTTGCGACTGATGGAGAACCTGGCTCGGGCGTAAGGCGAATAATGCGCTATAGACAGCGTAGAGCGAGTGTATCTCTCTAGCATCGACAAGTAGGCTCTCAGTGCGGACTTTTCAAAGGCACCGGTTGCCAGGCGAAGACCGGTAGGGTAGGGTGAGTTCACCTTCAACAATACACTCTTGACTGCAGATGCAAATATCTTGCATCAGTAGCCAAGCTTAAAACGAACAAAGAATCGATAAAAAAGCAAAGCAGTAGCTCTAAATGCACAGCGAGTATGGAAAATCACGGAACGAAGAATATCTAGGGCGCGTGTAAAAGAGACCCTAAGGCTGCGAATATGAGCCTATCAGGTGAGTCGTCGGTTGAACAAAAGACCAAGGAAAAGTACGATTCTACCACCTTCTGGTGACTCCCGTTTAGGAACAAATCCAGGGTGGGATGGAGCCGTGGTTGGCCAAAGAAGTGCACCGCCTTTTTCTTGGCCATCGAAAACCGAAACCTGTGCGCCTCGGCAGAGCGAGAGATGCTGTTCAATGCCTATTTCAGTCCACGTTCTAGAATTGTCATCTGTGCCGCACCAAAAGAGATTGAAAGGTAGTCAAATAGAACGTAGCGAGAACATCTTCCGGCCAGACTATGGGATACCATTGATGCTCAAGGCAAAGAGCGCGACATTGAGGTCACTTCACTGAAGGACACGCTCTTCCTGCTTAATGGGCCCAGCGCGGGCTCTCATCACCCGTACGCGGAATCGATGATCTCGCAAAAACTTCGAGATAAAGATTGATAGGCGTCCCATTCCCCCTATCGTGGTGTAGTACTGTCTACGAAGGAAAAACTCGCAGATGGCATTTTCCATTCGAAGCAGAGATTCAATGTTGAGTTGAATTTGCGGAAACCGCACTATCTGGAAGACAGGCGACCTCCGCTGGCCAGGAAAAGGCTACTCTAACATTTTATAATTTCTGCATCAACTTGCAGACGCAAGAGGTTAGAGGGATTGGGCGAAAATCAACCGGGGCAGTGTGATCTCTCTCCGAGAGAGTTCTTGGAGCATCGGAATCTCCACATCCCGTAGTTCGTTGTATCAGTAACGTCAAGTCTGCTGCTAGCCGGGTGGATGTCGAGATTATCTTCTGCTGGGTTTCTGTACATGTGAGAATTGCGGCGAATGAGCGTGCCAAAGAGGGCGTCTAATACTCCGCAAGGAGTAGGGAATCAGACCAGCGGTTCACTCTTCCTCTAACATATTACAGGGGAGGAATCAGATCAGTCTTCCGGGCTGCTTGGCATATAAGATGTGAAACAGCCTAAGGGAACTTAAAGTTGCGTGCTATTACGCTACAATCGGTCCCATAGACCACTCACTCAATGCTGCAACGGTTTCAGGTAATTTTCTGTGGACTTCCAATTAGGCACACTCGCAAGGAACACCGCTATTTGATTGAGCGGTGCCCTGCACCTTACTTCGATTACTTCATTGTGTCCCATACTGATCCGCATACTCAGGTTGAATGACCCGTTCTGGGTGATCTTCGCGCACGCTACGTTTCTCGGTACAGAGGACAGCAGGGTTGCTAGCGCCTGTTTCTCGTGCAAGTGACGAATTAGTACACACAGTCCTGTGAACTAATTGACTTTTAGGAGGAGGCTGGCTTCCTCCATTATATTTCACTCTCTTTGGCGTTGGTCACATTCTGCTTCTTTTTGTTTTTTTGTTTCTCGTTCTGTTTTGTTTTCCTTTTGTTTTTGTTTATTTGTTTGTATTATTTTTTCTTTGACTTTTTAATTTAGTCTAGCACTAGGCTATAAGATAATTACGGCGAACTATGCCGTAGTAGTCAGTCACCAGATGGAAACTTAAAAATATCTTTCCAATCAAAATGAAACAGACTTTTACTATATGTTCTCCTCGTACTCTTTTTACTGAATTTCTCTTTAACTCTCATATCACTTTCCTTTTATAATATCTGTCTTACAACATACTTTTTCATATCTCTTTTTCCAATAATTATTTGAAATCCACATAATTATTTCTTACTCTTTCCTCCAAGTGTCATGCCTTTTGCATTTTATACTCAATTCTCCTCTTACTCTATTTCATCTTTTCTATCTAATTATTCTACCTTCCCTTTGCTTTTTATAATCTGCCATCCACGCCCACTTCCTTAGTTCTCCTTCAGTTTTACAACTCTCTCCCTTTTACTATCCATCCTCTTGGTACTCTTTTCCTTCCTCGAGATTTTCCTTCACTTTCTTTCTACAATTTGACCTATACATACACTTATTTTCTACCTCTCTCTCCAGCCTACTTTTTTAACTACCTCGTCCTCCCAATATTCTAGCATTTGCCTCTTATTATTTGTTCATCCAATTACTTTTTTATCGAACCACTCTATCCGAGGTGGTAGCCACTATCTTTTACTATCTAATCTATGTTTGCTTTTTTTCCCTACACACACCCGTCTGAAGCTTCTTGCTACTCTCTCGGCCTATGTGAAATCCCAGTAGTCTTTTCCACCTATCTTTCCTGCAGAGCTTTCTGGCTTCTTCTCTTACAAGATAATTCATATCCAACTTGGAAGACCCTTTGAGTCTTTTCCTCACCACGGGGTAATTTTCTCTTTTCCTCGTCTGCCAGCCATATCGTCTTTCTCTCGCCCCACTGCCCCCTGTGAAATTTACTTCTCTCTTTCCCTTAAAAAGCTGGTGTCAGTCAGGGATTCTAGAATCATCTGACCTCATTTAATGCCAAGGAGAACTAACGGTCTAGGTTCGAGACGAGACACATCACTGAATCTGCCCTCCGATATGTAATGAATCGCATTTGTCTTTCTTCCGATTCTGGTCAGTCTTCAATTCCGGCACTTCTGGATCTCTCGGCAGCATTTGACCCTGTTGAACACATTGGGCTTCTTCAACAACTTCCTGAATTTCTGGGTCTCTATGGGAGTGCTGTTAACTGGTTTCGTTTGTATATTTCATCTTGAACTGACAGTATTCTCATTTGAAGTGATATATCTAGCGAGCGGAGGTGCATTTTGGTGTTCTGCTTTGATCGGTTTTTGGCCCGGTTCTCTTTTGCATTTATCTTCTTTCTCTTGATATTTTTAATGCGACGGTGATTTTGGTCAATAATTTCATTACTCTGCTGATTATAGACAAATCTATTTTTCCTTTTCCTCGGTTTCATTTGGTTCGGTTCAGTTTCTCCACGGCGGCAGTCATACAATGTAGATACGCGGGTTTCGGATCTTACGTTAATCAGTAAAATCCCACTGGGATATAAAGAATCTTAAATGAGTGCATAGCACTGTTAAAAGCCATACCTTTTTATTTGAATTAGTTGCCTTCCCTGGCCATTTTCATTCGTAGGCAAGCTCCTCCGACTTGACAAAGAAATTAACATAACGATCAGAAAGATAACTTAATCTTCACAAACTCTCTTCTTAACCTAACTTGACCTATGCCAATTTTATTTCGAAACCTAGCCGAAATTAAGAAACTGAAAATTGTTACGACCTGAAAAATAAACTGGAAAACGATGCCTTTTAAAGGAAAGTTTCGTTTGAAGCTCCATTAAAGTCATCCTCATCATATAACTTTTTACAAACAAACTCCGATTAATTTTAAGTTTAGACTTGTTAGAAGCATTTATGAGTGATGACCTAGAGCCTGAGGGATTCTAGGTAAATACCTTGCGAGGTTGTGTCAGGCATACCATGGGGAACCATGCTGCTGCTCTCATCTGAAAAATTGTCTCCCCTCTTGTTCCCAACGGACCGCATTGAATACTTTTCCAGGCCGCAATGACCACAAAAGGATAGGCGGCTATATATTTTCCATTCATTTTTACTGCCTTGAATCAAAAGTTCATATTTTATCCTTTGTCGCCTCGAAGTCCCCATCAGCTATAAGTTGACGAATCTGAGGGCCTAAAAATATGCCTTATTTAATCATAGCATTACTTATTTTAGGGAAGATCGGTTTGAGGTACTGGAAACATTGCTTGTTATGTTGCAGTGCTCTGGTAAATTGCTTCATTAGGCCTAGTTTAATATGCAGTGGTGTAAAAATGATTTTCTCTCTCTTACTAGTGGCTCATGACTTACTCTATGGCATCTAGAGTCATAGTTTCCCGAGGTGAGCATTCTGAGCGTACATGATGTTCTGATCCGGCCCTACTGTTTCACTTGCAAAGGAAGCACATAAACATAGTGTATCCAGTTTGTAGCCCATTAAGTAGGTCTACTACTTTCAAATCCGCACAAATTAGTCACCCATGCTTCTTGTAACTTATGCGGTCTAGAATAAAAACAAGGTTCTCATATGTCTCTCTTAAAGTGACTGAGTGAGCCAATAGACCTGAACGCATGGTGTTTCAATGTGCAACAGAAAGACCTTTTATGCTATAAAGGGATGCAACTATGAATATCCTCCACACATTCGATTCATAGGTCAGCTCAGGCGCATTGAATAAACCTCTTATAGCATTAGAATAAGTCAAGTTGTTTTCTAAAGTGAAGAATTGCTGTAGATCTGCAGAACGCTTCCTAATTACTGTAATTCGAGCATGTTTATACAACAGGTTCCATTGTTGCAGAAATGAGGCCGGGAGTTCACTCTCTTGCTTAGTTAGTGTTAGATCACGAATTAGATCATTGAATTCCGATTGGGTGATGAGGTATGGTTTCTTGTCATATTCAAGCTGTGCCACATATGGTGTATCTTGAGATTCTGAATCGTCTGAGTTGCTCGTGTCATCGCTTGGTAGTTCAGAGGGGAGCTGTGACACAAGAATAGTACCTGAACGTCGAACTAGGCGAATAGCAGACTGAAGATCTGGTGGATACATGATAGATTTCTTGCTTTTTCTGTTGCAACTTTCAGTGAAATAAAATAAAATCAGACTAAAAATGGATATTACTGGCTGTGATATTTTGCATAAATAGTGAAAGTACAACATAGTATTTTTTTATCTTTTTAATTGATCCATATCTTGAAAATATATTAAAGACTAGGAAAGAAAACACTTTGAATACCCACCCATATTGAAATCTATGTTAAGCAGAAGTAGCAATCCGTTGAATGGTCATTTGGCTCCCTCCAGACTATTAGTACACTAAACATGATGCCAGGCCCTTTGCCTTTTACCCAGCCAGAAAGGGAACTTGTACACCTGATACAACATATGTGAGGCGCCCAACGTTTATCCTAGTCACCAACTTTACATCTAAAGTACAGTTCATAAAGTTTCTTCACATGTTTAGTCAACTGTCTCATATATTGTCTTAATGTAACTGAACCACATATATAACATAAACTGTCTGGGGATTTTTTGCATTCCTTAGGCATTTTAGCTCTGTCTCCTGTAAATAAAAAAACACTGTAGTATGTGAAAAATAATACAAATAGTAACAGTAACAAATATTAAATAAAAAAATAAAAACAGGAAGCATTTATAGTAAGTTACAATATTATCAAGCGTTACGTAAGAGTTACCATAGATTTGGACCCCATAAAACTAAAAGAATATTGAGTATACTTTCATAAATTTTATAGATTAGGTTAACAAATACCTTAGGAACTCCCTATTAAAATTATATCAAAATCCGTTTATTACTTTTAGAGTTGTCTGTTTCGGCCTTATCCTGTTTGCATTCAATCCCTACGGAACCACCAGTGTATTTAGCGTAAGTGAGATGGTAATTGGCGAGAAATTGGAGGGTTGCAGGAAGGGACGGATGTGATATTCGTGATTTACACAAAAAATACCCAAAGAAAAGGTTATCCTCATTTCCGGTTTTCTTTTCATTGTTGTACAGTGAATTTCTAATGAATCTTTTATCTTCCGACTCGGAGGCCTAAAACCGCAGGTCTTCAACTATCAAGAAATTGCCATTTTATATACTGAAGTAAATTAAGACCTTTAAATTGCTAAATGAACCAAGGGAATTAATGAAAAAATTCTCTTATTCAGCATTAATGAAGTTAAAATTATGATGATTCAGGCTTATAAGTGTCATGAGGAAAGGTGGCCGTTCTCTGCGCCATTGGAGGTTAGAAAGAAAGAAGGGGAAACTCTTCTTTCATTATTCTTGATATCTTAGATTAAATTACTAAAATCGTTGGGTTTCAAAGAAAACCAATTACCGTTAGTAGAAAAACAAATGGATATTCAAAACAACGTATGACAATAATAGAGTTAGAGGATGTATGTATTAATTAACTGGTTACCAAAGAATATGGAAGGTAAGCTATTAGAAACTGTAAAGAGCAGAGTATCCTCCCAAACACAAAGTTTAGGGTGGCGGGATTAATAGACTAAACTAAATGGTCTTAAAACACATTCACTTTTTATTGTATATAAGACCTACAGGGTGGTCCGAACGTCTTCTCACCCTTACCGAAAAGTGATAAGAACAATGCAAGAACAATATAATAATATCAAACCCATGTGGAATATAAAAGTAAAATAATATTTGAAATAAAAAAAATTAAAACAATGCTTACTAGGGATGACAAGATTTTCGGACCACTCTTTGCAAACCGACCTTGACCTACCTTAACTAGGCAAAACTTAGGTTGTGTACGAAACCGAACTAAAGGATCACTATTTAAGAAATTAAATACCCTTTCCTTAAATAAGTTAATTTGACAAATTAACCTAACCTAATTTACATTAGGTTAAGCAGATAACGTGAGCGTCCTCCCTTCATCCAGTTTTAGAGGAAGGGAGAGGATAATGAAACTTTTTTTTTTTACCCTAATATATAGCGCAATAACACCGAGGCCGATTCATGCAGAGAGTTGCAAGGGAGCTCTGTAAAGAGAGGAGGGAAGGGAGTGGGGAGAATAGAAAAAGTAAAGATTTGTGGAATATATATAGCCACACATCCTCGTGCAGGCATTTGGCGTGTGAGGGCGAACTAACGGTGTAAAATCCTTGAAGACACGCAAACCTATAGATGTCAGCTGCAGCATAGTTACCCATCCTACCTAGGACATCTTATAGCGTGTTGAGCCGGAACAAATATTTTTCTTCACTAATTGTGCCAAGTTTATAAATTAAAATCAAATTAATAACAGGTCAAGGACACTTCCTTGAATACTTTATTTGGATCACGTCAAGAACCCCATGTAAATATCATTGAATGGAAAAAGTTAAAGAGAGACAATGATCATTTTATAATTAACAGAATAAGTTAGATCAGAGATATCACTTTAACACCGTCCTCGTTATTGTAGCCAAGTTAACATCGTCCACCCAAAGCTTTTGGCATTGATCATTATCTCCCAAAGCTATGGGTTAGGTTAGATATCTTAAGCTAAGCTAAGCTAATCTAACCCTACCTTACCTAACCAAACCAAACCTAACTTAACGTAACCTAACCTAACCGAAAGTTAGATAGATAACATGAATCCAATGACAAGTGAAATATTGATTTCACAAAAAAGAAGATCCAGGTTTATTGGAGGTTGGGTTTTTAAAGTGTTGGCAATTTTTGCCTTCTGCATTTTCAAGCCAAATTATCTGGACGTTTTGTGTATTTGCACTAGTTCCTTTTTTTTCCTCCAACTGGGACTGAGTCTTTAAAAGATAGAGGAAGAGCAAACGTCTGGAACGTGTTCTCACCAAATTTTGCCAAACTAAGCATCGGGATCCCAAAATGGATCCTGTATAGAAAAGCAAAAACAAAAGTACGAGTATTTATTGGGTTTGCTTTTCTTGATTGATCTCTTTACTTATGTTGATGAGAATTATGTTTAAAAGTGATTATGAATTTGGTTCACCACTAAAAACAATTTGATATTCCACTTTCCCCAAATTCTGTTTTTTGGGGGGGGGATCTGTTAATGGCGATTATCCATTAAAGTCAGAAGCAAAACCTATAGTTTGACAGTAGATTTAAAGAACTGTTCTCTACATAGGATTTAAATAACTTTTCTCTACATGTCAGTCGTTCAAGAAAGATTGAAGCGAATTAGGAATCCATCCAGTTATTAACCGCATCTTTCCTGGCTTAAGGTACAAATCGAAAGCAGGATTTCTGCCCCACTATACCGTAGCCTAAAGAAATGACTTATAGAGCTGGTAGAGTTAAATCATAAACTCGTCGTCACCACCTTTAAGGGGTTGTCATGGGCAACCACGCTGCAGCTGACATCTGGAGGATCGTATGTTCTGCTATCCGAAATGCCTGCAAGAAGATCTGTGGCAATAAATCTTCCACAAATTTTCATTTCACCTGTCTTTGCATCACTTTTTACACAGCTCCCCTTACCCTGCGGGGGATGCCTTCGTTGGTTTTAACTTTAAATTCGAGCAAGTAAAAATAACTTTGCCGAAGAATCGCTTTATATATGATATATCAAACGAATATTTGCCTCTTATTAGCAGTTTTCACATTCAAGGATTTGTACATGAAGAGTTTACTCCTCTCTCCCTGGGAGTGTAAAAGGTAAAAAAGATGGCTATTAGAGTATTCATTTAAACAATAATGCCTTCTTCCTTTGTGGATTTGGGTTCATTCAAGAATATAGGATAAGAAAAGCTTTAGTGGGCCATGTTGAAATGGACTCGCCTCATTAGTAATTCAGAGTTCTCTCTACCACCGAAAACAAGGATAACTTTCAATTTATTTCTTCTCAGATTCAGACTCGCAAGAGGTAGATGATCTAGCAGGGCTGAATAAATGTCATGTTTTTCTTGACACGAGTAATTTTGGGTTCGCTATTTTTTATATGATCTACAGAGCTAAAGCTGCTTCTAAAGCTGAAAAGGGGGAGCTGGAGAAATGGCATGCCTTACCTGCCCCATAGTATACCCCGCAAAGGGAAACAGATGCAGCATAAGAGTGCTTTAGCTGAAATCTTGAAGATTTCGTTCTTTACCCTCCTAACACCCACAGAAGTTCTGGTGGCCATGTATCTTCAGACCATTTTCACCTCTTTAATATTTACCACTTTCTTTACAGATTTTACATTTATTTAGAGGGAGATGCCCTCGTTGGAAATAGAAAGAGAAATAGAAGGTGGGGTGGGAAGCAATATTTTCGTTCAATTGTTTTGTTTGGAGGCATCCACTACCCACAGCTATTGCTAGAAGTGTCAAAATAATTAGGCTATGTTACTAGGTACGTGTAATATTTCAATAGGGCGTGATTGGTAAAAGCGTTAGAAACCAATTCTTGAAGGTTTGTTTTTCATATTCAAATTCCTTGTTCAAATGTTGTTTTGGGAAGCAATAAATTTAAAGTTATCCGTCGACAACAATCAAACTTCTACCTTCGGTTAACTCTGAAGCATGACACAACTGCCTCGCGAGCCCGGTGAAATGCAACTCGCAGCACTTGGGGTAAATCGCATTAGGCGATGATTGCCAAAGAAAAGATGCGCCGCCAATTCGAGCTCTCATCCCCGAGGCTATTAGAATTGGAGCTGGTAAAGTTTAAAGACGCTTACAACTTCAGGGTCCCTAACCTTTACGAGCAGAATTTTTTTGTGGGATCATTACTGTCGTAGAATGACTCCCGACGATATACCATATATCACTATTCGTTGAGGGAACTTCCTTAATTATCTCTAGAGTGCGTTTTACTGTCTGGCGGCCGATATTATGTATCTTCAAAATGCTTAAGAAGTGGAACTGAGCTCAAGGATAATAATATTGCTATCATTAATAAAATAGAGTTTTATTAATAATAACTATCAGCAAACACAAAAACGGAAAATATTGACAAACAGAATGGAAAGGGTCGTGGATACTCGGGCTAATCCAAGGATTTAAGGGATCAAAAAAGGTAAAACAAATATGGAGTTAAAGAGATGGGATGGTTCGATAAACCATTTAAAGCACAGGATAGAATTGACAAATAAGGGATCAATACTCAAAAGGTGACGCTTGGCTTACGTAACTTCATTAGGGTGCAGTGGAAGGTACTTGAGGAATATTCGTCCGCTGGCGAGTTCCAGCCGAAGGGGGGGGATAAAAGGATCCTGACGTGGCGTCTTGGAAAGGAGAACCGTTACTCGACGAACGGCTTGACGAACAATGGCTGTCCTAGGTTGTTCTCTTCTGAACAAAGGGGGGGGATGAGAACCGTCTCTTGTCTACGGGCTCAAGAACAATGGCTGTTCTAATGTTGTTCTCCTTTGAACAACAGGGGGGGTGAGAACCGTTTCTTGGCGAAGGGCTCAAAACGAACAATGGCTGTTCTAATGTTGTTCTCCTTGAACAACAGGGGGGGAGGAGAACCGTTTCTTGGCGAAGGGCTCAAAACGAACAATGGCTGTTCTAATGCTGTTCTCCTTGAACAACAGGGGGGGGGGGGTGAGAACCGTTTCTTGGCGAAGGGCTCAAAACGAACAATGGCTGTTCTAATGCTGTTCTCCTTGAACAACAGGGGGAGGATGAGAACCGTTTCTTGGCGAAGGGCTCAAAACGAACAATGGCTGTTCTAATGCTGTTCTCCTTTGAACAACAGGGGGGGAAGCCTTGGGGACTTGACGTTGGAAAGGCTCGAACCTTTGGCACTCAAGGAATATTGTCCTCCTTCTGGACAAGTGATGGTGAATCTCGAGGTCGAGGTCCCTTGGCGCACAAAGGGAGAGAGGGTCGTGGTGATGTTTCGCGACGAAAATCTGGATCTCCAATCTGATCTTAGTGGTAAAGTTTCCCTATAAATAGCCAGGACATCTCCTTGGCGTGGGGGAAAATGGAGTGAAAGCTTGGAGGGAACGCACAGCCGAGCCGGGGAACAATGCCTTATCTGCCCATAAGCCTAACTCGATCTGGCGAGGTCGGCGTATGGGGGCGAACGGGGGGGACGATAACCTCCTTGTTTAAACATTGGCGTCCGGTAGCTGTTGATAAGACTCCAAGCCTCGAATCGAAGATGCACGTGGGTAGCCTCATGGTTTTAAATAAAATGTGATAGAAGTTGAAATGAATGCAGCTCTGAACTCGTTCTATCACACCCCTCCATTCCAGGGGAAGTTGTCACTTCGAAAAAAAAAGAGAGAAGGGACAACGATAGAGCTCCGTTGTAGGGAACTCGTTTTCTTGTACCAACCGTATCTTCCTGCACCTAACTATTATTACCTCAATACATGATTATTTTGATCTTTAGATTACAGGGGAAAATAACCTTTAATACAACTTAATAAAAAAAAAAAGGCATGGAACAATGAAATGATATAAACTTAGTACATACGGGACAAAATATTTTATACGTAAATTAATAAGAACAAATATATATACATCAAAAAAATTAGACATTGAGCGTTACAAAATTCAGACATATACATTAATTAATTATATTACAAAAAAATCTTAAATTAAGTCGTACAAGACGGTATATACCTACATGGAGATACTAATCCTATGAATACAATTGTTCTACGCTATTCGGTAACGCATTCCTACTGAGTGCGTCAGCGACCTGGTTATCGGAACCTTTAATCTAATTTATTTTAAACTGATACTCTTGCAAGAGTAAACTCCAGCGCATGATGCGGCCGTTTGAGTGTCTCAAATTCCTAATATAGGCTAACGGACGGTGGTCGGTTCCTATTTGAAAATCTTTACATATCAAGTACAGCTTGAATTTGTCTATGACCCAGATAATTGATAGAGCTATCTTTTCTCTAGTGGCATATCTCTTTCCGCGTGGTAATAATTGACGACTAGCATATGCAACTGGATGACTCGTTCTGTCATCCACGTATTGAAGAAGTACACCTCCAATGCCCTCGTTGATCACGTCGGTCTTAACCCCAAAGGATTTTTCCGGGTTGGGCAACTTAAAAATGGGGGCAGAAATGAACTTACTTTTGAGCTGATTAAAATGGGAAACAGCGACATCATTCCAACGTAAACAAACGGGGATATTCTTTTCCTGAAGGGGGCATAGGGGGGCCGAAATTGCAGCGAAATTCGGAACAAATCGCTGATAGGGAGAAGCTGATCCTAGGATCGATCTTAATGGCTTCTTTGTAATCGGGAGGGGCATTTCGGCGATTGCCTTAATCTTGTTCTCGTGGGGACCTAACTTGCTTCGTCCTATTTTGAAACCCAAATATTTGATGGTTTCGTGAGCAAAATGGCATTTGCTGGGGCCAATGGTGAGGCCATTTTCACGCAGTTGCTCGAAAAGAACTAATAGGGCGGGTAAATGGTGACTCCATTTAATTAGTTCTTGTAGCTCACTCTTCTGACGTGGTGTCAGCTGCGCGTCACTATCCAGGTCAGAGGGTTCCAAAGACTTGCCTGGTAGGGAAGGAGGAGGGTAATCGGCATCAGGTTGGATGCACACTGTCTGGATTACCTTAAGGGACTCCGCGGGGCAATCCTCTTCAAGCGCCGAGGCTTCGTCCAGTTCTACGAAGGTATCTCCATGGGCGCGTTGGGGGTTCTTTTTTTCTTGGGGTCCAGGGACAGTCTCCGTGTCCTTGTCTGGGGCCTTATCACCTAAGGGTTTTAGTGATTCACACTCCTCTTTTGCCGTCCTAAAGTCCTGGTTAGGGGTCTCCGAGAAATCGGACGGTATCGGGGTTCTGATGGGGACGGGCTCCTGGGCTTCTTTCTTATCTCGGCCTTGAGGAAGGGCGGCCTGAAACACAGGGTCGAAACTTACTTGGGGGCTCTGTCCTATAAGTACGGAACAGAATTTTATGGGTGCTACAATGACTTCAGCCCAGCCATTATAATATTGACACTGCAGGTAACATCTAGCGACGGGGAATCTGTTCGCCCGCCCAAGTTGGTCATGTACCACCGCAAATTTTTCGTGGTTAGAGGCCACTGGGAGGAGTTCGTCGGACACGATGAAGCACGTACATCCTGTGTCCCTGACGAGAGTCAATACTCGACAGCTGTCCACGCTGCCCTCCTCATATTTCAAAGTTCCCGATGAACTTTTACCAAAAACAAAATTTACCTGGTGGCCTGACGGAGGGGGAGAAGTTTCTGCTTGGGTCTGCACCACCGGGGGAGCCGGGGTTGCATTAATCTGGTGAACTTGGTGGGCTGGTCCGCTTTTAAGCCTAGAATTTTGGGGGCAATTCCAGCTCATGTGGTTTTCTACACCACAGGTGAAGCATATGGTTGGTCGCTTCGGGAAGAGAGATGGAGGAGAAGTCTTAACGGGAGGTTTGGAGTCCCGTTGTTGGTTTTGGGGAAAGAAGTTTGGGGGTTTTACGGGGCTCGGAAACTTTGTCAGCTTTCCTGGGAAGGGGCGCGAGTCCGTCCTTCTTTCTTCTCGTTGGATTTTTTTTTCTCGTTCTTCTCGTTGTATTTTTCTTTCTCGTTCTTCTCGTCGGATTACTCTTTCCCTTTCTATTACTTCCATTTTTCTTTGAAATTCTGCTTCAATCCGAGCTAATTCAATCTGATGGTCAGCTTGTCTTATCCGTTCCTCTCTTTTTCTTTCTTCTCGTTGTATTTCTCTTCTTTGCTCCTCTTGAATGTACTTAATTAGTTCTTTTCCGGAAAGTCCACAGGACTCTCCTTGCGCTTTAAAGATTTCGAACGGAGTCATCTTTGCACTTGGGGGCGCACTAGTCAACCAACTAAAATTCCTTGCAACAAGAATTATGCCTCTATAGAATTAGCCTACCTAAATATGGGCACTGACCTATTCGTACTTGGTTTCTTACTCTAAATAACCACTGACTAAAATCACGAAAAAACACAAACAAATTATTATAACCGTTCCTTGAGCTACTCCAGCTTCTTAAGTTTCAAAAAAAGGGGATAGCAATCGTTAAAACAAAAGGGAACTACTATATTCTATTATTATAACGAATAACACTATGCTTTACTCGACTGAGACCAGTGTTTGCAAAGATATAGCGTTAAACCTTACACACCTGATACCAAATTTAAATAGTATATATATATATGTCGTAGAATGACTCCCGACGATATACCATATATCACTATTCGTTGAGGGAACTTCCTTAATTATCTCTAGAGTGCGTTTTACTGTCTGGCGGCCGATATTATGTATCTTCAAAATGCTTAAGAAGTGGAACTGAGCTCAAGGATAATAATATTGCTATCATTAATAAAATAGAGTTTTATTAATAATAACTATCAGCAAACACAAAAACGGAAAATATTGACAAACAGAATGGAAAGGGTCGTGGAGACTCGGGCTAATCCAAGGATTTAAGGGATCAAAAAAGGTAAAACAAATATGGAGTTAAAGAGATGGGATGGTTCGATAAACCATTTAAAGCACAGGATAGAATTGATAAATAAGGGATCAATACTCAAAAGGTGACGCTTGGCTTACGTAACTTCATTAGGGTGCAGTGGAAGGTACTTGAGGAATATTCGGTCCGCTGGCGAGTTCCAGCCGAAGGGGGGGGATAAAAGGATCCTGACGTGGCGTCTTGGAAAGGAGAACCGTTACTCGACGAACGGCTTGACGAACAATGGCTGTTCTAGGTTGTTCTCTTCTGAACAAAGGGGGGGGATGAGAACCGTCTCTTGTCTACGGGCTCAAGAACAATGGCTGTTCTAATGTTGTTCTCCTTTGAACAACAGGGGGGGTGAGAACCGTTTCTTGGCGAAGGGCTCAAAACGAACAATGGCTGTTCTAATGTTGTTCTCCTTGAACAACAGGGGGGGAGGAGAACCGTTTCTTGGCGAAGGGCTCAAAACGAACAATGGCTGTTCTAATGCTGTTCTCCTTGAACAACAGGGAGGGGGATGAGAACCGTTTCTTGGCGAAGGGCTCAAAACGAACAATGGCTGTTCTAATGCTGTTCTCCTTGAATAACAGGGAGGGGGGATGAGAACCGTTTCTTGGCGAAGGGCTCAAAACGAACAATGGCTGTTCTAATGCTGTTCTCCTTTGAACAACAGGGGGGGAAGCCTTGGGGACTTGACGTTGGAAAGGCTCGAACCTTTGGCACTCAAGGAATATTGTCCTCCTTCTGGACAAGTGATGGTGAATCTCGAGGTCGAGGTCCCTTGGCGCACAAAGGGAGAGAGGGTCGTGGTGATGTTTCGCGACGAAAATCTGGATCTCCAATCTGATCTTAGTGGTAAAGTTTCCCTATAAATAGCCAGGACATCTCCTTGGCGTAGGGGAAAATGGAGTGAAAGCTTGGAGGGAACGCACAGCCGAGCCTGGGAAAAATGCCTTATCTGCCCATAAGCCTAACTCGATCTGGCGAGGTCGGCGTATGGGGGCGAACGGGGGGGGACGATAACCTCCTTGTTTAAACATTGGCGTCGGGTAGCTGTTGATAAGACTCCAAGCCTCGAATCGAAGATGCACGTGGGTAGCCTCATGGTTTTAAATAAAATGTGATAGAAGTTGAAATGAATGCAGCTCTGAACTCGTTCTATCACAATTACAAATTCCAAATAGGTCAGATTAAGTGTCGCTACCCTAACTTAACGTAACGTAACTGGTGTAAATACTCAAGTCTTTGAGAGTTATTGGCACAAACATAAATCTAAAAAAAATAGAGTATGCTTAGGTAAAAAAGAGGTTTTTTACCTCCTTGCTTTATGGGACAATAGAATATCTTTAATATGTTTAGAATATTTTGTTCTCATATTGAAAAGTAGTATTCTATTTGCTTAATTAAAATAATAATGTCTTTTTTACTTAATTTGATGTAAAAGTATTGAGGTCGCTATTTCTTACCTACATGAGTTTCGGGTCGCTTATTTTTACCTGCTGTATTTAGAAACGTTTATTTTCACCAACTCATTATAAATTTCAACTAAATTATTGTCACCTTGATGGATTCAAAAATCCCTCTAAATGGTCCCATTATTAAATATATTAATTTAATAAAACTTTATTTATATTCAAAATTAATAAATAACTTATTATTGGGTTAAAAATAAGATATTCCAGCCCAGAAGTACTTAGGATGGAGTATCTTCAGATGCCTCAAAGTGGAGTGATATATCTTCAGTAATTGAAGGAGGAGGGTTTGGTAACCTCCTTTAAGTAAGTGATTGTGACTGGAATTAAAATAATTTTTTTATATTATAATTTTTAATTTAAATATGCAAATATTTTCGGTACCCGACTGCTAAGAAGACTTTTAATGCAGTAAGTTTCCTATTATTAGGCATAAATATCTTATTGTGTTTACAAAGGCTTCGCGGCGAAGTGTATCAAAATAACGAGGTTTTTGTTATTGCCTAAAGGATCTGACAGGGAGGAAGTATTTCAAAAGTAGAGGGAACTTTGTCTGAAGTGTCAGACGAAAGAGTGCACAGGCTATGAAAGGACGATATTTATAACCATTTGCTCCTTGTTTGAACAAGCTACTCTTCCCTTTCAAAGGTGTGATTCACTTAGTGTATCTATAGAATGAAAACTTTGCTGCAAAAGCACCATGTCTCAAAGTTGATTATTTAAAAAAACACTATCATTGATTGCTATAGCTTAGGCTTGTGATGGTTCAGTAAATCGACGAGTCCAGTTTTTTTTTAAACTAAATCATCATCGCGGAGAATTATAAAATACCCCCATATAAATATTGGTAGAGCTGATACCAGTTGTAAACCAGCACAAGGCTATATCAAATTTGTCGAATCAAGAAAAAGGGCTATTATTTTCCGGATTATAGAGAGTGTAGTAAGAAAGGAATCTATAATTTGCAATCATACAGACTTATTTAGCAGTCTTTGAAATAGAAGAGCAACGCGTGAAAGACTTGCTTTACTTCATTAAGCTAAAACGGCGTGAATAGCCGAACCATAGTCTTATATGTGTCAGGAAAACGTTTCCAAAGTACAAAATTAGAAAATTTTGTGAAATAATGAGACTAGTGGATCTAATTTAAATCGTTATATTTTTAATTAATGGAAGCAGATAGATCCCTCTGAGGTAGCTGGCAGAGACGGATCTAAAGAACAACAACAGCAAAAAAAACTATACAGGAGAACAACCTACGAGAGGCAAGGCAGCAGGTACGTCTCAGAAGCTTTCGGCTCGTGGACGAGCACTCGACGCATTAACGTGCCAACTTAGCAGGCGAAAATCAGGCCTAGTTAGATGGCCACTGCGGAAAATTCCCAACAGCGGAGTTTTCGGACGAACATCATCGATTTGGTTAACGTTCATAAAGGCGGACGAGGGTTGTAATAAGATCAATGGTTCAGTTGTCTTGATCTTTCGAGACACTGAAACAACCACTCTTCTGATGAAGACCGTAGATTCTCTGAGAGTGCTGCAAGTTCCCACGCTAAATAATCCTAGAGACCTGTCGGTACTTATTAATAACCCACTTAAGTAAAAAAGAGTGGAAAGGCTTCAGTTGTCTCAAAATGGGTTGGAGTATTTTCAGTGGTCTCAAAACTGGGTACACTATCTTCCCTCGCCTCATACAGGGTAGGAGTATCTTTAGTTGCAACAAACTGGGTTTAATATCTTCAGTCGCCCAAAACTAGATTCGAGTGTCTTCAGTAGAAATAAAGTTTGTTAGAGTATCTTTAGTCGCTTCAAACTGGGTTAAAGTGTATTCACTAGTAACAAACTGTGTTAAAGTAGCTTAGTGTACTCAAACTTGATTGGAGTATCTTTTATTGTCCCAAACTGGGTTGGAGTATCTTTTTTTTGTCTCAAACAGGGTTAGAGTATCTTTAGTAGCCTTGCAATGTTTTGGAGTATCTTTAGTAGCCTTGCAATGTTTTGGAGTATCTTTAGTAGCCTTGCAATGTTTTGGAGTATCTTCAGTTGTCTCAAAATGTGTAGGACGTTCTTCAGTCCCTCAAACTGGAGGGAAGTATCTTCACCTATCTTGAACTGGGTAGGATTATCTTCAGTCTCCTCAAACTGGTTTGGAGTATCTTCAGTTGTCTCAAACAGGGGTGAAGTATCTTTGGTAGGCTAACATTGGTTTGAAATATCTTCAGTTGAATCAGAGTGGGTTTGAATATCTTTAGTCTCCTCAAAATCGTTGAAATATTTTCAGTAGCAACAAACTGGGTTAGAGTATCTTCAAGCTCCTCGAATTGCGTAGGAGTATATTCACATGTTTCAAAATGGGTAGGTTATTTTCCAGTCGCCTCAAACTTGTCTGAATTATATTCGGTTGCCTCAACCTTGGTATAAGTATCTTCACTCACCTCTAATTGGGTTGGAGTATCTTCAGTCGCCTTAACCTTGCTTGGAGTACGCGTTTTTTAAAATATACTGGTAGACTCGGTTTTTAATCTTTCGAGAGTTTACGTGCGTGATAGACAAAGTTCTGTCAAAAAATTAAAATTATATTTTTCAGCACGTGCCATTAAAACGTCTATCTAATATGTATAGTTGTATCGAGAGGGAAGTGAAACGAATCGAGATCGATACTCTCTTGCGCGTGGTCCACAATAGGTCCAACATCATCGCCAAGTGGCTCAACGTCAACCGATCGACCCTTACATATAGTCGCGGATAGGCTCAAGAGCACGAAAGATTATAGGGTTCGAGTCAGTTATGGGGGGGAACTCTTTTTATTACAACTTTTCTTAATTATCAAATCTATTTATTTCTTCTTGACTGAAGATGCCCCTTCAAACATTGACTCCATTTATCTGACTATTTGTATTTTTTCTTCCTTGATGAATCTTCCATTTATCTTGCATTTATCTGACTCTTCTTATTCTTATTGGCTGGGTTAATTCTTGATCTTCTTTTTCTTGATTTATCTTCCTTTTAACGACGATGTGATGATTCCTTCCAATTCTGATGACGGGATGAGTTCTTCTTGCTTCTTGATGACGTAATGATTTCTTGATGAGTTAATTTGAGACAAGTTAGCCCTTGAAGTCGTTTTCTTTCCGTTTTCCTTGACAGTGGTTTTCTCTTGGGTCGCTTTTCTTGAGTTGTCCATAAAGCGTTTTCCGTTTTCTTCTGGGATTTTCTCCGTAAAAATTGTGGACTTTGGGGATCGATCACGGGTCTTTTGAATCCAGAGGCTAGCACTCTACCGTTACTCTACGGCAAAGTCCGTCCTGACTTGGTAATTTAACGGGCTAATTATAATCTCGCTTTTGGAAGAAAGTTTTTCTCTTATACATCTTCGCACCCCTACAAGATCTCAATGATCAACCTCGTCAGGTATACATCAATTATCAAACGTCTGGCTGTTACAAAGGCCTTTGGAAGTGCTATGAAGCTAAAAATGAAAACCAGCGGTAAGAAGAAGAACATCTCGTGGCCACATTGACAAAGAAGTCAAGGAAGAGGGCAGCAAGAGCTTGCAGTTGGTGGAAAGACCTCTGCTTATTAACCTTATGCGAGTACAACGCCTCAAAATTGTTTGGTCAATTTTCAGTTGTCTCAAACTGGGATGGATTATCCTTACTCGCCTCACCTGGGTTGGAATAAATTCTGTTCCCTCAAACTGGGTTGAAAATATTCACTAGCTTCAAAATGGGTTGGAGTATCCTCAGTTGCCTCAAATTGGGTCGGCATAATTTCAGTTGTCTCAAACTGGTTTGGAGACTATTCCGTCGCTTCAAATATGATTAAAATATCTCTCCTAGCCTTAAACTTTAGTAAAGTATCATCAATTGCCTTGACCATCAGTGGAGTGTCTTCAGACGCCTCGCCCTGGGTTGGAGAATCTCCATTTTTCTCAAACTAAGTTAGAGTAACTTCACTCGCGTTAAAATCTTTTGGAGTATCTTCACTCGCCTCATATGTAGATGGTTAGAGTTTCTTTAATTGTCTCATACTTGAGTGGAGTATCTATACTCGTCTTAAATTGGATTTCAGTATATTAAGTCATCTAAAACTAGATGGAGTATCTTCATTTGTCTCGGCTCGGTTGGAGTGTCTTCAGTCATCTCAAACTATGTTGGAGTAACTCTACTTTTCTCAAATTGGGGTGGAGTACCCTTAGTAGGTTTAAACTATGTTGGTGTATCGTCAGTTGAATCAACGTCTATTGAATTATCTTCACTCGCCTCAAACTGTGTTTGAGTACCTTCAGTTGTCTCAAAAGGGATTGGATTCTCTTATGTTAAGTTAAATTGAGTGAGTTTGAGTATCATCACTCGCATCAAACTGGCTTTCTGTATCTTTTTTTGACTCAAATTAGGTTGTGTTACCTTCAACTGTTCAAACTGAGTTGGAGTATCTTTCGTCGCCCCCAAATGGGGTGGAATATCTTCACTCGCCTTTAATTTTGGTGGTATATCTTCAATTGTCCAAAACTAGTGTGTAGTATCTTCACTCGACTTTAAAATTGTTGAATTATCTTCACTCGACTTAAAAAGTGTTGAATTATCTTCACTCGCCTCTAACTAAGGTAGAGTATTTTAAATCGCCTCAAATACTTTAGGATTATTTTCAGTTGTCTACACTAGTTGGAGTATCTTCAGTTGTATCATACTCGTAAGGAATTTCTTTATTTTCTTAACATTGGTTGGAGTAACTTCACTCGCCTCAAACTGGTTGAAGTATCTTCAATTCTCTCAAACTTAGTTGGATTTTCTTCAGTTGTCTAAAACTAGGTTTGAGTATCTGTGATCGCCTCAACCTTAGTGTGGCATATTCATTAGAACATAGTTGAGGTTAATTTTTATTATAAAATATAGTGAAAGTGAGCAGAAGCGTTAGAAAGAGCATCATTAAATTAGGAACATCGCGGACATATACATCATGAAATATGTATCGGTGATATCGTCGACATAAAACCTTTATAGTATATATTATTTCATCACAGTTTTATATTTTTATATAAAAAATAAATGTGAGAATTTTAAGGGGTGGTTTGGTGGCTATTTAGATCATTTTTTATTTACTACATTTGAGTTGAAAACAACCGTTTTCTCGTGTTTTATTGGATAATTTACTAATTTTATTATAACTTTAGCCACCCTTGCTCAAAATATATGGTCGGTGGGTATCTTGACTCCGATTAAGTAAAGAAGGTTTAAGACACTCCGTCCATTATCTAATAAGTTGCATCGGTATAGAACTTCTAAGGACGCAGTTTTCCACACCAGCAATATGGACTGGTTCAATAAAAGAGTGTGAAATCTTTCTTAGATAGGATTTGTCTCTTTTAAGAAACATTTATCCTATTGACTCGTAATAACTTCTGCATTTCACAATCTTAGCCCACTAAGTATATATACGAGTAAATAAAATGATTGATATATTTTAGATAATTTCCTCTCTATTATGTTTGTTAACTTTGACGTCACCGCAGTCGCCTTGGCAACGCGTCATTGCGTCCCCAGTTTAATGGCTACGGTGCACCAATAGATTGGTGTATTTTAGACATTTATCCGAGTTTACGTTTTCTGAATCACAGCTTTGATACAATTTTAACTAATCAAAAAAATAATTTTGTCATAATTGCTAAGAATGAAATGGTTGTGGTTACTTATGACTTAATTTTCTCCATTTCAAGACAGGTTCTAGCTTAGTGGGGTTATGACCCTAACTAAATAGATACTCAAGTAATCGCCAGAAATCATTTCATTTGGCTCAGTGAGGACGTTCTTGCGAAGATAGTTGGAGGCAATTAATTGGTCAACGTATCGTCCAATGTTGATTGGCATGCTGGATAAGGCGATTAATATAAAAGGGTGTGCTTGGAAAATCTTAAAAATGACGAGAATGACCGAAAAAAATCAGAAATATTTAAAGGTTAGGTTACTAATCTAAGCTAACCTTTATATATTTCATTTCTTAACCAAACCCAAACTAACAAACTGAAAATTGTATATCATAAAAGTAAACTAGAGAATGCAAGGCTTGTCAACTAAGGAAACCTTTAAAGCCCCATAAAAGAGAACGGATTTCATTTATTAGCTCCAAAGAATTATTAATCTTTTATGTCTTAATTAATTTGAAATAAAATACAGCCTAGGTTGCTCTTATCTCCTTTAAACAATCTGTAGAAATTTTAATTATTAATGCAAACTATACCTTCATATAAGAAAACCTCAGACCTCAGCTCATTTGATTTAATCGCAATGACGTAATCTCTTTCTAATCCTGATTGATTACCTCGTAAGCTCAAACTGCAGCAGTGAGCTTTAGTCTCATAAGGCACGATCATTTATGAACTCAAGAATGAAAGATCACTTGCCTTCCAGACTTCAATTATTTATCCAAAGTGAATATAGTGGACGGATGTAAAGAATAGGAAAATTATAATTACTAGTAGTTAGAGATAATTATGGTAAACGTAAGTTATTCACTTATACGTCAATTTTTCATAGTTACAAGCTTCCTTGTAAAAATGATAAATTTAACAAAAATGAATCGAATTTAGGGGTAATTTTACAGTTAACGAATATCTTTCTATGAAATTACCCCAATTTTATTAATAGAGTTGAATTTAACTTTTTACTAAGCAACTTTATAACTTTTAAGAAATTGCCAAGCATGCTGGTAATTATGGTTAATTACCTGTGATTATTTATCATCAATATCATCAACCACTTTCCTACAAAGTGAGGCGGTGCTAAAAAGAAGCTCTTCCATCACCCTAATCCTTTATGCCTGATGAAGCACAAAATCATACATCATTTTTTCCGCTCCAAATTTACCATTCAAAGCTATGGGATACGATGTGTTTGCCCTATCATCTCATCCATCCACGATTCATCCTTGCAGAAGGCTCAAAGTATACCTCTTACCTACATCCTCAATACACACTTATAATGCCAATATTTGTCATAGGATCCAATTCGTCTTAATAAGTTCTTTCTTTATCTCAAAAACACTCATTTGCATAACCAATTCGCGTTTGACTCGTCCTTCAAAACGTTGTAGACCCAAACGTTCACTCTCCTCTATTCTCTTTACAAGACCATTTCTATCTATTCTTCCAACATGCACATACAGACTCGTTTAGACACACTTCTTCACAAGAAAATACCTCTTTCCCACTCTTTAGTCAATCTATTGATCCCTCGCATACCAATCATTTCTACTGCTTTTACTATGGATATTTCCTTATCTTTCCATACTCTTGTCAAACTCCCATATATAACGTTGGCCTATAATATTTTCATGGAGCTTTCCGACAGATTACACGCTCAAGAACTTAGCATCCTCTAAAGTTCAGATCAGCTCTCAGTCTCTTTTACTATTTCAAACGTTGGAGTCCCATTCGGGTTCATCTGTCCCACTATCGTCCACGATAAATAAAAAAACCTAAAACATTAAATTTTTTCAAGGGTAACAACTCCTAACAAAATTGTCACACACTTTCGTACCCTAACCCGCAAATATTTTTAGCTTACACTTCTCAGCATTTAGTTTGTGGCCCCTACTCTTATATACTATCTCAAACACTTTGGTTAACATTTTAAATACCGACACGCTCTCAGGTTTTAATATCAATTAATCAACATATACTAATATAAAACCTATACTTCACCATTTCTTACCTTCCTCACTCCCCTTTCCTCGATCCAATCACAAAATCTCTCATTACTCCATTCATGAAGAATTATATTAAAAAGCCATGACTATTTCATACAATATTGCCTTAACCACTACCACGACCCTCGTATATCAAACCAAGCACTACCGTCATTTTTCACCAGAGCGCAAGCCTTATTTCCAATATAAATACTTTATCACTATTTAATATTTTACCGCCAACTCCATAACCTCTTATAACTTGCTATAATTCTTCCCTATCCATATGAACATTTATATGATTTTTACTATATCTATGAACTAACCATACGCCTGAAATATCTTATCCTTATTTTTTTGATCGACCAGTTATTCTTTTTACAAGACCCATCAGAATAATTCGATACCCCTTAAATCGAACAGTTAGTAGACTCATATACCTGTAGTGCTTGCATTCACGTTTCTCCCCTTTGCCCTTATTCAACGGTACTATCGCATCATTCTTCCAGTCTTCAGACAGTTTTAACACTTCAAATGCTCTACAACACCCCCAGCAGACACATTCCATAAGACACTCAGGACAAGTTTTAAGCATCAGACAGGATAGCATATAACTCATCTGCTTTCCCATTTTTTAAACCTCTCACAGCACTCATAAATTCACTCATACTAATCGTTTCCATATCGCGTTTGATACAGCAACCGGTTTACACAAGGAAACTTATAATATTTACTTTCTCTTAAGCTTCCATACTTATATTATGCATCTCAACAAAGAATTCTTCCAGTCCAGTTTGGACCCAATCATTGCTCAAAAGAACGCTGCCATTATTATTGTTGATGTTCATACAAATACTCTCTTCTTTGTTTATAATCTTTCTCACCTCTTTTCAGAATAACTTCCTGTTCTCATCCTGATCCTAATTCATATTCCACAAAAGCGCTTAATTTTCTTCTTTCTTTCCCCATTTTAATCACTGTATTCACAATTATTTTCAGCTCTTTCAACCCATTCAGCTTCACATCCCTGACTTGTCCAATTTAATATGCTCTACATTTACTCACTTCAATCTCAAACGTTCAGGATTCTTTTTAATCTCTCTCTCTCTCTCTCTCTCTCTCTCTCTCTCTCTCTCCCTCTCTCTTTCCCTCTCTCTCTAAAACAATTGGCTTTCCATCTTGTTTCGGATTTTCTTTCCATCTTCTCACCTCTACTTCTCATCCACATTAGAAACAAGTTAATCTTAACAACACAATCGTATGGTCAGATAGTCCCATACTTACAATTGGACCTTAGATCTTTGACATAAAAAGTGGTGAGATTAAGGTACAGTTAGAAAGAGAGAGAGAGATAGTAAGAAGGAAAGTGGTGAAATAGGGTGATTTTAAAGAATAGAAGATGTGTGGGAGACAGAATAAAAAGGTCCCTGGTGAAAGGGTAGCTCTGTTTGTTTGTTGTTGTTTTTGGATGCATTCTGTTTTGTTTTTTGTTTTTTATTTAATAAACTATCAAATTTATAGTTTATTTAATTAAATTAAACCTGTTAATTTAATTCTAATATTTTGTAGATCTTAATGGTCTTTAATGGCATTCAAGCCTTTATTTATTTGAGGCGGGGTTTTTTGTTCCCGCTGTAACGAAGTTACATTTTGAATTTTTGAATTTTGCAAAGTTTAAAAAGAGTAAATTTTAATGATTGTTTATGAATTTCTACAAAATAAACTTAAGCATTACACCACGCATCTTTAAAATCAAATAAATCCATCTGCATAAGTATTTAAGTTAATAGAAGCAGATCAATCATACTCTTACATTCTCTCTCTTATTTGCCTAAATTTGTAAAATTGCGCTATCTTTGTGATGAAGGAAACTGTTTGATACACACTTTTCTATCATCAGCAATACCCACCAGCACTACATAGATTAGACCAAGTAATTCTATCTCAACTCTACTCAGGCCACTCCACTATACTACAACAAAACCAAGAGAATAAACCTCACCCTGACACCAACATGTACCAGTTGCAACCAAAGCTAGGACAAAATCGAACACCTGCTCTTAGATTGCCCAAACCTCACACAACCACGCACTACACACAATATCCTATCTCTTAGGGACCTTTGGACTGACCCAGGTAGCGTGGTGGCCTTCCACGTGTCCCCCCTCTCCCACCTAGCAGTAGAGAAGAAGGTGTTTTCCAAAGAGAAGTTTCTTTTAGCACAGAATCCTTCCCCCTTTTCTCTTCATTCTCCTCAGTAGTATCCAATTTACACTGAACCCATCTCTCCTCCTGTCACACATTCTCAATTTCTTATTTTTTACAATCATAAACCGATGCCCATTCCCATTCCGCCCACCACACTTCTCAACTCATTCCAGAACCTCTGTTTCTCAGCTTCACTTCTAACAAGCTCCATAATCTACAACAACTTACAGTTTTCTTCTCACAAATCTAAATTTTATCCATAGAATTCTCGAGGCTTGCGCATCCGGTTCTAACCATTCCATCACACCATTCCTTACTTAAAAGACTGACATACAATGATACTATGATTCACACCTAATCTCGCTTCATCCACTGCATTCCACGGAAAATATTCCTTCCCTTTCGTGTTTACTCATCACATACACTCACATTCCACTCATTAGGGTTACAAACTGGCACGAAATAATCCGAAAAACCGTATGGGTTCCATGGCATCACCGCCCATTAAAACCATTGCGTATTGTGCTCTTAGTGGAAACTTTCTCTTGCGCGTTTTCTCATTTGGTTCTTGTAGTAGACGGATGCCTAGAAAACAGAAGAAAGAATATTAGAAAACATCATAAAACGTAACACTACCCAAGAAAAAGACAATAGGTTATTTCTACAAATTTATTCTAAAAACAAAAGAGTCAGTAACCTACTGATGAAAAACAACCTCCGTGAAAAAGAATCCACCCTAAAGGCTACAAATGTGGTATACAAATTGAATGCCCCCATGAGGACTGCAAGCATCATCCAAGCAACCAATATCTAGGTATGACCACCACCACCCTCAGCCGACGCCTAATAATGTACTTGCAAGAAGGGGAAATCAAAGCACACTACAATGAACGGCACAATTAACAAATTACAAGAAAGATTCTTGTTAAAAACACTACCATCCTCAGAAAATAACTCGGATCTCCGCCGCCTGAAGATTCTGGAGGCTCTTCTCACCAAAGAGATGGGCCAGATCTTGAACACAGCGAAGGAGGACGGAGCAAGTATTGCACCTTTTCTACTAAAAGAAAAGCGAACCGTACTCTGACTGCGACCTGTAAAAGGCATCGAAGAACGAAGACGAAAGACGAAATCTTAAAAAATTCTATCTCGCGATTGAGGTCGAGCTTTACATTGGAAAACTGGTTCTCGCTGCCGGATACCAACAGGCAAGGAGAGAATATTTATCTATACACACTCTCATTGGCCTATTTGGCAGAAGAACGCCTCACGATATTAATGGTGGATCTGAATGCCAGGTGTCAAAACTCCGGCTACACAACCTAAAATGATGGGAATGGAAGGAACCTTGAAAAATTGCTGGAGAGAATGAGCTTCGACTTACCCACTTATGTCAGGGAAAGGTGTGCCACGCAACCATACATTTTTCTGGCTAATCGTCATTTACCGTTTAATTACTACATGGAACCAGTTCAGGTACCATTTAGTGACCAAATAGAATCCTCCTTACCACCAGCAAGAAACCTATACAAGTCCCAGCCGTAGCGAGAAAAAAAATACAAAAAAGCAGACTGGGCTTGATACGCACGTCTCCTCGAGGAATATCATCCGCCAAACCTGGATGAGACAATTTTCAAGGAGATGGACGAGGCACTCAACGACAGCAATAACTATATTATCAACGCAGTTAGAGCTTGCATCTCCAAAGCCGAGTATAGGACCATCTAAACTTAAAGATGGTCCGAATACATGAAGTATTTGTACCGTGAGTTCAAGATATCATATGAGATCAACGTCAGAAATGTATCAATTGACCAATACAACGAAGTAAAGAAATAAAAGAAGAACTCAATCAGTTGATCCTTGAATAACAATGGAGATGCTGGAACGATGCCATCGAAAGCCTCAATCATGATGCATCTCCCAAAGATTTTTGGCAAAGAGAAATAAGAAAATAAGATGGATCCATCGAGACAGAAGAAAGAAACATCGACGAAATATTTCGTAGATATTGCGAAAATCTTCAGCATAACTGAAGAAGAAAACGAAGATTACGACATAGAGTTCAAAAGTGATATCATAGACGAGCTTAATACACAAATAAATAGGACGCACCCTCACCACCAAGTGGATAGACAGCGCGATGGAGAAGCCGAGATCACCGAAAAGGAACTACTTGGCGCAATCTGCTCATTCCGCCAGAAAGCCACGGGACAAATGGAGCTTACAAAGTTCAACTTTGTCAAGGCACCAACGAACGTCCACGAAGAAATGAGGAGAATTTTTAACGCATGTCTAAACACGGGATACTTCACAGATGCTTATAAAACGGCGAAGATGATTTCTTTACCAAAGCATGGGAAGGACCCGAGGGTGAGAGAGAGAGATAGCTACCGACCAATTTAACTTCTAGAATTTGGCGGGGAGTTCTTCGAGAAGATCATTAACCAAAGACTGGTGTCCCACCAGGAGGAGAACCCCCAATACAACGCACATCAGTTTCGGTTCGGAAAAAAGTGAAGTACGGAGATGGCGATAAATGAGATCACGGAGAGACTCGCCCAGGCTAAAAGAAAAGGAAGTTAGGCGAAAATTGTTTGTCGGGATGTGACAGATGCGTTTGGCAAGGTGTGGCCTAGAGGAATGCAGTACAAGTTCCTACGGCTGGGCCTAAGTGAAAACTTAGAAACAACTCTCTGTGACTATGTCATAGAGAGGGCGGCGTATGTCACTTTAGGGTGCACGGATGGACTGGAGTTGCGGCTAAATGCGGGCTTCCCCAACTTTCTACTCGATTTACACCGGTGATTTCCCAGCACTTTGCGAACTCCACTTGGCTCAACATTCAATACGCCATTGATTTAAGCCAGATAACCACTTGTCTTTGGAGAAATGTGCCTATGCAATCTCGTATGGCAGCGGCAGAAATCGAGAAATTAAGCATCTACAAGGAACAATGGAAGAATCGGACGAACCAAGAAAAGTTCAAAGTAGTCGACATTGGCAGAAGACTACTATCTGCTGTCGAGGTGAGGGATATGCTCTATCCCTACACCATGGAACACAATGTACTCAGAATGAAGATCACCTCATCTGGGTAAAGGAAGTACGTTTCAGATAAAATCTCCAAGGTCTCAGCTACTTTTTATATGTTCAGAAATCTCCGTGAAAGCAACAACAAAAATAGATCTGCAATGCGTGAATAAGTGTTACGTTAAAACCAGAAATGAAAACAAAATAGATTAAGCCCTAAAACTCCGAATTGTAACCAAATAACCGATTTCGACAAAATTCATTGAACCAAGACTCATGAGAACCAAAAGTGACAAGAAGAAAGAAAATTGGAAGAAAGAAGAAACAAAAGATACGAATCACACAGACTACAAAATAAACAAAAAACAATAAAACTAAGCACTGAAGCATTAAATTAAATAATAAAACAACAGCAAATGCACATTTTAACACACAAAGTATATTAAGATTTTAAAAACAAATGGCTTGAACGCCAGTAAAATAAAAACTATCTACAACAACAATCACAAAACTCATAATACAAGGAAATAAATGAAAGTGATAGGCCTGACTACCAGGGGCCTAGCATCTCTTTGCATCCCTCCCACACTACTTTATCTCTTTTCCACTTTTCTGTTTACAACTATCTATCCACACCCCCACTTGCACGAAATTCATTCTTTGCTGTTCACCAAACATTTACCTCCCCGCTAAAAGAGGCAACGAGAATACAAACTTTCCATCAATCTTGCCTCAAAAAAAACCAAGACTGCCGTGTGAAGATGCCTGAAGAAAGGTGAAAGCTCACGGCCAAAGTTAGAAAAAAATACGAATATTTTAAATATGACCAAATAAAATGGATCTTCCTTAGTTGATTTTCAATCTTCAGCCTCATATAAAAACTGCATCCGACAGTTTGAACGTGCTAAAATATAATTGGTAAAGTTGAAATACAACTTGGTCTTTAACAAAAGATTTATAAAAGAGAAGCACGACTGAACTTCGAGGGTTTATTCTGCCGCGTTATCGCTGCAAGCACATCGGCCCGGCCTTCTCCACATTCTTTGGTACTCTCGGAGGAACCACGTCTTCGGACGTGGTCTTCCACAACGACCAGGCTCCACGCTTCTATATTCACATCTTACCAGGTCCTCATGTACTCTCTAACCACATACCGATATGGTTTATCATATCCACATCTCCCATACTCATACTCACACCACCTCTCTTCGACTTTCAAAACACGAACTGGAAAGAGTTCAAGAGACACATAACACAAAACACGCCACAAAACCTCGATCTGATCCACACCAATCCTTATCTGTTAGACGACCATTTGTGCTCAATCTTGAACACTATAATCGCAGCACGCGACCGACACATACCACACAAAACCTACTCATGCATGAAACACTTCACATATTCCCTACACACTCAGAGACTAATCACAAAGTACAGCAATCACTAAACCAGAAGCCAAGGTAACACAACATCGTTACCCTACTTGCCTGCATCCTACAGTGCGTGCAACTAGATAGGAACCGACAATGGCGAGAGGTCGTCCGCATTGCAAACGACACTCGTTGCACTGACTCCTCCTTCTTCTGGCGGCGCGTAAAAAGGATGCTAGGCACCGATCCACCAAAACCCATCACTCTCCAAGTAAATAACCAAACACTCACACACACCAACGTCATCCTTGACGTATTTAGGTCCAACTGGGACACAGTACATACACACACACACACACAACCCACTTAAACCACACGCGCAAGAGCACTTCCATGAAGTCCAGGAATGGTGTTGGGCACACGCTCATGAGCTAAGGCCTGCCTCCCTGATACAAATGGAGCCGCTCGACCTCGACAAAACGTCTACACTGACCACTCCCATCTCCGTCAAGGAAACAAAACACTTCATTAAAACAACACCAAAACGTGCACCTGGCCCCGCCGGACTACAAGCCACATTAATACACAACCACCCCACAAACATATACCCTACACTTACACACCTATTCAACGCTTCACTAGCCTCAGGCCACTTCCCCAAAATATTCAAAATCTCTCACAACATACTTCTACACAAAATGAACAAAGATCACAAACACCCAAACAATTACAAACTTATTGCTCTATTACAGCAGCTATGCAAAATACTCCAACGTAAGGTCAACTGCCGCCTACGGAACTACCTGGAAAAGAGAGACTGGTTCTCCCCCACCAATATGGGTTCAGGAGAGGCCAGTCCACTCAGACCGTTGTGACTATCGTTCACAACAGAATACAATAAAAACACCAGGTACGAAAAAGACACTCTCGATCAGCAAGGACGTGGGGAAGGCCTTTGATAAGGTGTGGAACGAAGGACTCCGTTGGAAACTCGCCAACAATACGGAGTTGCCTCTCTGCACCAGAAGACTCCTGTCGCACTACCTCACTGAACGGAGATGTCACATAAAGTACAACAATACCTTATCCCAACCTTTCACATCATGTTCAGGCGTTTCCCAAGGAAGCGTATTGACACCTACACTTTATAGCATGTACACAAACAACACCTCACGCCCACCCGCTTCCTGCCGTCACACCTACACAGTATCCTACGCTGATGACGAGATAATTCTCGTCAGCAGCCGCAGACCAGACGAGATCACGCACCACGCACAAATAATACTAGACGAAAGGACAGAATACGAAGATAAATGGCTGATTGCCACAAATCCTCAGAAGACACAGATGACACTCTTCGGCCAAGAGATCACTATATGCATAATCTACAAACTTTATCACTCACACCAGACAGGAATCACCTAAACCCAACAAGGCTCCACTACACACATATAAAACACTCGTGCGACCTCTTCTCACGTACGCCCCACTGTCACTCATAACTGCGAGTGTCATGTGGCAGAAGACTGCTCAGCGCATTCAAAACTCTGCTCTGAAGCGCGCTTGCCGCTCTTTCTTGTTAGTTAGAATGTCCTCACTACACGACAAAAACAAATTAGCACCCCTCAACACATACGCTCACACTAGAGTCACAAAAACACTCGCAAAACTCGCCAGAGACCCCATATACACCGCACTAAACACAAGACTGTATATTGCGTTGGCACTGCGATACACCGCAGCCCATGACCACCCGCAACCCATACCGTTGTACGCATAAGTTAAGAGCATCATGAATAACGCGTTTCTGACTATGCAGACACGATCTCCTTCCTGACCACCCCTCAACCGTCGTCCAGTCACGAACACCCCGAAACTCACCCAACTTCACCACGCATCGGTGTCTAGCCACCGACCTATCAATTCATATATATATATATATATATATATATATATATATATATATATATATATATATATATATATAGAGAGAGAGAGAGAGAGAGAGAGAGAGATAGAGAGATAGACAGAGAGAGAAGAATTTGCTTGATTGTGGCGGGGGTCACCAGTTCCAGGTTGGAACAAATATTTCTTCTAAGCTATATGTGTGTTTTCTTATATTCAATCTCGGATCTCTGGCTACGCCATCCTTTTTATTCGATAGTCTCAAATTTTTATCGCCAGAATCTTGCAATGATATCATTATAATCGAGTACAATGGAAACAAAAATAGATAAACGGAATAAATGTACCTATCTACAAGACTCGCAATCTAAGAATAAAATGTACAAAAGTGACTTCAAATGGTTCGGTGTAAAATCTTTATATATTTTGTTTGTTTAACCATACTGGATGAGAAATGATCTTCCTTTAAAGTAAATATTATTAAAATATCATCATTACATCATCACATCATCATCATCATCACAAACTCTATAATATAGGAAGGGGAATTTTTTGAGTATTTGAATAATAATTTCATCTTAGTTTGGTTATGACTTATATTTTTATCAGAGTTATTGCTAATAATTCTTTTATAATATAAAAAACAAAATGGTGAGGTTCAGAAATAAATATAAGTATCGAAATTTTGTGAAGTTCAGAAAAGTTCAGAAAATTAATTTTTATATATCTTCTATAACTATATTTTAGCAACGTCATATTTTGAAAGGGGGGCAATTTAGTTTAGAGTTCCTTTCTAAAATTATTATAATTGGCAAACTTCGGAAAATTTATAAAAATTTAACCATAACTGCTTTTTTTTAGATTTTAAATTTTAATCTTAGTAGCGAAGCACAAGCTCCCCACGTAGGGGGAGGGGGGAGTGGCGAAGCCATTGCCTGGTTGATTTAGAAGATTTCTTAGAATTATGGCTACTTCTCATTTCATTCTTGGCCTATTTGTTTGTTCTTAATTTGTTAAACTTCTTCGGGGCGTCTGGATCGGATTGTCATTTTGGGAAGTTTTATTTTGTGGGGGCATTAGTCTTTTCCGAATGGTTCGAAGAAATAGAAAGAATTAGTCTCTTTGTAGCTTGTGTATTATGCTCCGTTGAATGATATCTCTAATTTTGTTTGGTTAAATCAATTCCTTCCCTTTTCATGTAAACAATCGAGCTTCACCTTCCCCTGAAAAATTGAATGGTGAAATAGTAAGGCCCTCTGATGGTGATTAATTGCGCAAATATTAGGGAAAGTGCGTCGATGTACATCAAAATATTTTTCACCGTATTCTAGATGGTCATAATGAGCATTTTATTCCAGCATCATCATGAAGATCTCTCTTCTGATTTATTGTATTCGTGTGTTAGTTATAATGGAGAGAAGCGCTTTATCTTGAATGCTTTGGAATTCCTGATTGTTTTTATACAATCTATTTTGGGTTTATTACTGCCTGATAAACATATTTATAATCCCAAGGCCTTGTCTTTAAGATGATGACGGTAGATTTAGTGACCAATATGTATATGCTATCTTGATAGAGGGAATAATTATCAATTTATGTTTATATGAGCTTATTTTTCAGTCCCTCTTCTATTCGTCTTAGTTGGATTATGTCGTCTTCAAATTGTATGTTTATACGCTCAGGCATTCTCGGGTTTGGTAAATCCGGTATTAATATGGAGCACAACATTTGTGGTAAGGCTCCCCCCGCAATAGAGAAGTCCTTCTCCTTCTTCCAGTTTGAACAAGGGTCCTTCTTAATCAACTTACCCCGCACACGTCTTACTATATGGTAGGTCGCAAAGAGAATTCTGTCCTTTATGGCAACGATGTAAAAAAAGTAAAAGAATGCGGTGCTGTTCTTTTATTTTAGGCAATCCTACCAAGCGTAAACCTCTCGAAAGATAAAAAAACGACTGTAACAGAACTTTTCAAAATCCGGTATAATATATATATATATATATATATATATATATATATCAGGTTTTAAAAAACTTGTACTCGTTTTTTTATCTTTCGAGGGGTTTACGTGTGTGATAGAAAAAGTTCCGTCAAACTAACTTAAAGTTCTACATTACAGGATGTCATTAAAAAACTTTTCCATTGTGTGCAGATGTGTAGAGATGAAAGTAAAAAGAATCGAGATATCTGCTCTTCGACCCGCGGGCCACTTGAAGTCCGACAAACATATCGGTGGCCACAGAGTCCAAGGACGAAAAGGTGGAAGGTGAAAATAGCTTGAAGTGCGTGAAAATAACACATCTGATCGACCCTGTGCGAGAACAAGTTGGGAGTGCTGTTGTTGCTTTCTCAACGACTTGAAGAGTCCTTTCAATCGAATTCATTTTTTTCTATGTAAAAAAACTACTCGGTCGATCCGTTGATGAAAAAACATAAAGATCGCGTACTAGGCTTCGGCCAGAACGTCTCCATGACCCACCCTCTTTGGTGATACTCGGCATCAGGGATTCGAATGTCGAGAAGATGCCGCCTGTGTGATTCGCAACCGGTTAAAGGCTCAGTGCGGCCGATTACATGGATACCTTGGCCAGTAGAGCTCTGCTCTTGGTGAGAAATATCACGAAAAAGGTGGACTAAGTCTTTCAGCAAGACAGTACCCCGACTCACACGGCCAAGACCGTGCACGGGTTGTTGGGTTCGAAGTTATTTTAGCCGACGCCCTCATCTGACTTCAACCCCATTGACTACAACGAGTGAGTCCATGTCGAACACAAGGCCATGCAAGATGCCCCGAGGAAACGTCGACGAGCTGAAGTCATGCGTCAACCTCGTTTAGTCCAGCATTTATATGTTAAAACAATAGAAACGTGTCTAACTGCATCAAAACAATCATTGTGTCATTTTTTGAGAGATTCGTAACGAATGTAAAAGACTTTTGCAATACCTGGTGTGAAAGATATCTCAAGAGGAGGCTAGTTGCACTACACGGTACTGTGTGGGTGCGCAACTTTCCCCAAGATGCCAAACCTTCGGAATAAAAGCTGACACCTGAATGATTGCGTCCCATCCCACCCCCTCCTCAACTCAACAAGAAAATCTGCCAGGAGATTGGGAAAGTTCTGGAGTTTGCGATTCAACACTTCGCCGCGTGCCAACTAGTCTCCTCATTAGAATAATCGAGCACTCACACTTCCTTTCATACAGTATCACTTCCCCCAACTTCACTAATTTGAGATAATCTTAACGCTAACATATATTAGGAAATTTAATAATTATATATATATATATATATATATATATATATATATATATATATATATCATGAGCGCGAGAGAATGATGAAATTAATCCAGCATACCGCAAGAAAGAGAAAACGGACTAATTTTTTTTTCATCGGAAAAAGTTTTTTCTTAATTTGAAACAATTCGTACTGGAGTGGGATTCGAACCAAGCGCACTGAGGCAGCGAGCAATCGCTTTGATCCCAATTAAAGAGAGCCTTTAATCACCTGGCTTCTGAGCTATATATATATATATATATATATATATATATATATATATATATATATATATATATATGACTTACTTAGGAAGCGGAAAGAAACAACAAAATTTGGGGAAGCATCACCAATATTTATTCTACAAAATAAATTCTATCACTTTCTCCGATCTTTTTCCAGCGATCAGCCAGCATCTGAATCTGTAAACAACCTTCATCACTCCATCAAAAGTGTTGAATCGCTGTTCGCGGATGAAGTGTGCCATTGAGCGGAATAGGCCATAGTCACCCGGTGCAGCATCGGGAGTGAATGGTGGATGTAGAAGAATCTCAACACCGTCCATCTGTTTGAACTTCTCCATAGTCAACCTGGCAAGTGTGTGGCCTCGCATTTCTTGCTGAAACAAATTCTTACCCCGATTGAACAAAGCAGGATACTCCTTCTTTAGGTTTTCGTGCACGCGGTCTAGCTGCTGGCAGTACCATTTAGCTTTGATGGCGCAACCATGTGGAACAAGCTCGAAATGCTGTTCTCCTTGGAAATCCCACCAGACAGAGATTATGACCCTGAAAACTGATTCTGTTGTGGAAGGGGTACCAGTTATTTACCTCGCGAAACCTATTTCCTCTCCCGATCGTGATTAACCAAGTACACCCACTTCTCATCTGATGTGAGAATTCGTCTTCAGAATCGGTTGTCCATTGGGTCATTGAGAAGTTGGTTGCGAATTTCTACTCTATGGGCAGTGTGTACTTTGGTGAGGTTATATGGATCCAATCGGGGCTTCTTGTGAACAAAATCCATTTGATACATTTGATTTTGCAGAGTCTGATGGGATGACACTCCAACAACTCTCGCAAGATCACGGCTGCATGCAGAAGGTCCAACTTTCAATGATGCCACTAAAGCCTCATTATCAAAGATTGATGGTCGTTTGGAACGTTTTTGATTGTTACGGGTAAGATCTCTGGAATTGAAATGTCCTTACCACCTTCAGTGAGCAAATTTCCTTCACAGTAACTCCTGTAGAAAGTTTTCGTAGCGAATTAAAACTCTAATTTCACTTTCTTCCAAACTTATTTCTGTCAGTCGTGACTTACACAAAGAGAAATAAAATGCCCATGAGTAACAGACAACAACAGCAGCGTATGCAGGCTGGTAGTCGAAGGAGTAAGGCTAATTTAACCTAAAGTTGGTGTTGCTCCATAAATTTGGTTGTTTTTTTCTGCTTCCTAAGTGAGTCAGGACTTTCTGGCCATATATATATATATATATATATATATATATATATATATATATATATATATATATATATATATATATATATATATATATATATATATATATATATAATTTTATTGTTCCCTCAATTAAATTTACCCTAGAACTTGTGCAAAATAGTGACCTCTCGTTTTTACATATTCTAAATTACAGGACTCCGTCTGCCTTCAAATATTTGGCCTATAGGCCAAATATTATGGTCATAGTGATAAAGTTAAAAGCTCGGTTATTCACTTTAATGTTTATCCGCGGGTTGCGGGTTGCTGGTAGCTAAGACAGAATTCTTGGATACTGAGATTTTCAAGATCTTTGAAACAGATAATAATAACCTTTGTTACCCTTACTACTTTCTTTCTACGTGCCTAGATTCGGTTATAAAGACCTTTTATAGAACTAAATTCCATCAAACATTTAGTTTGAGGAATTCTCGTTTTAGCGTTTTCTGAAGCTTTTTCCTTTCCTTTCCGTCACACGAAATGTTTAAATATTTCAGTCGTGTTTGATTATGAGTCAACAATGTACATAATGTTGGTTCATATTAATACCAAGAATATAGGAGGAGTTTATTCCTTTGATTGGGCAGTTTGCTCTAAGAATTATTTTGAGCAAACTGGAAAATCATTAAATGTTCGTTTGACCCAAAACAAGTAAAATATTAGATGTGAACGCATTAGTGCCTTGTTTATTTATCTGAAGATGATCATCCTATCAATTGGAATCCTGTTAAGTTTATTTATCCTTCAGAGAAAAATGTTAGAAAAATAGTTTTGAATGCTCTTTCATTAACTCCTCTCCGAATTTCAATATATCTAGTCGTTCTCTTTAAACTTCATCCTATCATTAAAAAGCTTATTTTAAATGAAATAGTACATGTTAATTATTAAGTCCCAGCCTTATGGTTTATTTACCTTGTTATAATTCTTTTGTTTATTCAATAATGTATTTTCATTTGTATTCATAGCTATGTGACATTTTTACAATTCGCACACTCTCTCTCACACTTTGGTATTTTGGAATAGATTATATTTATGTCTTTACCCTTTCTTACCTCCTTTTAAAAGTTCCTTTTTCTGATAATGTATTCCAATTTTTTCATTCCCACCCTGTTTTGTATTCTTTCGTTGTACG
Source organism: Ceratothoa steindachneri (assembly GCA_963969495.1). NCBI lineage: Eukaryota > Metazoa > Arthropoda > Malacostraca > Isopoda > Cymothoidae > Ceratothoa > Ceratothoa steindachneri. Next base: position 125,233,114 of record OZ018319.1, on the reverse strand, counting down.
TAGGCACAGGGTTGCCCTATTTTTCTCCTATACATATGACTCTTATAAAATAATTCTGCATGTATGGCCTGATAATGAACTATTTAAGGACTTGGATTCCGTTTTTAATTTATTCTGTGGCATTTTCGCATATATTATTTATGTATATATATATATATATATATATATATATATATATATATATATATGCGGTTAAAAGGCTATATTTTTGGCAAACCAGTCTTCCTCAAAGCCTTCGGAAGGAGCTCTTCTCACATACACGAAAAGGTAGCACTTAAAATAGGCGTTCTCTCAGAGAGCCAAAAAACTATCTTTCGATTAGCGTTTTTAAGTGTCACCCATGCTTTTCGAAGAGAATGGAAAATTTGTTTGAATCTCCATTTTCGCCACGCCTTATAAATTAAGAAAAATATTGCAGTAACGCAATTAATTATGCGGTTAAAAGGCTATATTTTTGGCAAACCAGTCTTCCTCAAAGCCTTCGGAAGGAGCTCTTCTCACATACACGAAAAAGTAGCACTTAAAAACGCTAATCGAAAGATAGTTTTTTAGCTATCTGAGAGAACGCCTATTTTAAGTGCTACCCTTTCGTGTATGTGAGAAGAGCTCCTTCCGAAGGCTTTGAGGAAGACTGGTTTGCCAAAAATATAGCCTTTTAACCGCATAATTAATTGCGTTACTGCAATATTTTTCTTAATATATATATATATATATATATATATATATATATATATATATATATATATATATATATATAAATATATATATATATAAATATATATATATATATATATATATATATATATATATATATATATATATATATATATATATATATATATATATATAAATATCTCTCTCTCAAAGTAGCGCGAGAGAATGATGAAAATGAATACATTAAACCACATTGAAAGAGAAAACGGAATAATTTTGCCTTGCAGTAATATTTTTATTACATTTTTTCGAAAAATCTGTGCAGGGAAGCGATCCGAGCCAGGCACACTGAGGCAGTGAGCACCGTTAGTACACTACGCTACTCAGAGAACCAAAAAATTCTCTGAATAGAATAGCTTTTAAGGAACACTTTCGCCAGCTCGAACAGAGACGATGAAAGAAAAAGAAAATTAATTGGGAATTCAAAGAATAAATGAGGAATAGTTAAACGCGTGGCAGATATACAAAAGTATATATCTCTCAAAGTAGCGCAAGGAAAAATTATTGGTTCTCTGCGTAGCGTAGTTTACTAACGGCATACTTTTAACTGTGATCAAAGCGATGCTCGCTGCCTCAGTGTGCCTGGTTCGAATTTCTTCCCTACACGGATTTTTTCGAAAAAATGTAATAAAAATATTACTGCAAGGGAAAATTATTCCGTTTTTTCTTTCAATTTGGTTTAATGGATTCATATATATATATATATATATATATATATATATATATATATATATATATATATATATATATATATATATCTTGAATGAGAGATAGAATATCTGACATCAAAATTATGCTGCTAACTAATATACTTGAACAAAAATCAATAAATTGAAAAATATTAATTAAATATTAGTTAGAGGATACAATTAATAGCTTGAACAAAATAATAACCGACTAAGTTTTAAAAATGATAACCTACGAGGGAATGGAACGATAATAATTATAACATAAAACAATGTTAATAATTATGCTGATATGCAAGGTACATGTGAATTAATTTCTCAAAAACTCCAAGGCCCTTTATCATATCAATATATCTTTCTTTGTGGTAAAAGAATGAAATTTAATATAAATTCAGTTATAAACGTGAGCAACTATTGTCAGAAGAATTATGATATTTACTTTATTACGATTGTTCAGATGAATTTCCTCGTGTTTTCTCTTAAGTTCAAAGGGACTATACTTATTTTCGGTGGAGTAAGAGAAATGTGTATGCTGAATTGTTGTGAGTGTTATATGATAGATTGCATGTTGTTTTTCTTGTTTAATTGCTTTTAATTTTGCATCTGATAACGAATATTTTATCTGCTCCCCTGAAGTATGTAGGTATGTTTGGTCCTCTGTCGGTCCTTGCATGGGCTTTTATATAAGGTGAAGAAGCTTAGCCGTATTTTACTGTATTTTAAAGACCCACTAACTCTGGTGACGAATAAGTCACCTGAAATGCAAAATGGAAGTTTAAATACGAATTGAGCAGTGTAAAAGCCTGTTTCTTGGCTTATTGCATTTCGCATGGAAAGACTAGTGGATTGAAATTTGTGTAAGTATGCTTGAGGAGATCTTTTTGGCAAGAGAGTTGATCATATGGTTCTGTGTGGTCTATCGAGAACAGCATTTCCAGTCGCATTAGTATGAGAGGGGAAACTGTGTTCTGTGGCAGTGAGTTTTCAATATTTGATATTGTTGCTGCCGCAAATATATTAACGTAGGATAACACGCCTTGGAAAATGATCCTATAATTTCTTTTTAACAACATTATAGTTTTTAGAAATAATTTTGTATCTATATTGAAATATTTTCAGTTATAAGAAAACTACATTTTGTCTACTAAATCATGATTTTCATCGCTCTGCCGAGGACAGAAGATGACTACCTATAGCGTTAAGATTTTGTATATGGTATTTACAGATGTATGCAGTAATTTATGTCTTTATTTGAATATTAAAATCGGAAAAAAATAGATCCACCCTACTGAGCAGGCTACTTCATTCCTTAGATATTTCTTGCTCGAAAAGGCAATTTAGTCGCTTTGCAGTCAGGCATGGCGCCTTGTCTTGCATAAATCCCTCGGCTGGTTCAGAGATGCTCCTAGTGAAGGTATATTATGTTGTATGAGTTTTAGGAACACATTCGCATTTACTGCTCTAATTATTCGCATTAGCAGAGCAACTCTTTCAGAGGAAAACATCCCCCAGAGCATGATACTTTTTCCTGCATGCTAGGCAGACTTTTAACACTTTGGGGTTAAGTCTGTCACCTACAACGCGAGTAAAAAAGCGTCTGCCATGAGATGCACCTAAATTAAATTTACTTTCGTCGCTGAAATGAATTATCTCCCAATCTTCAACCCCCCAAACAGCATGAGCTTCAGCATATTCGAGTCTGGCTTTCTAGTTCTTCTTACTGATGATTGGTATGGTAGCTAGAGAACAAGCTTTTAAACCAGATTCAATAAGGTGACAGAACACTGTGAAATGCTCACTTCTTTTTCACTATTTGCCTTAATTTTTCGAGAAATTCTTGCTGCAGTTTCTACGAGATCTTTCATCGAGAGGTACATAATAGCTGTCTCCTCGGGTAGTGGTTATGGGGTATTGACCGAGTTTTTGCAGGAGTTTTATAGGTTTTTTTATTATATAACTTAAGAATAGGCAAAATCACACTCTTAAACCTTCATACTTCTTTCAAAGCCGCAAAAGGTGTCCTGCCAGAAATCTTCAAGCGAACAATTCTCTGATGGAGTTCAGTAGTCACGTTCACGTGTGATGAAATCTCTGCAGAGTGGCTATGACAATAATGGCGTTTGTACAGTTCTTACTTACTGAGCAAAATGTTGCCTGATAATTTCATGAAATTTCTAGAATGTTCCTGAAAAAAAGGCTCTCTTATTTTTCACGTATCAATATTATATTTTGCTAGTTTATTCGATATAATGTCTTGAATATTCGTTTCTATAATATGAAATATTCCTAAAATATATTAATTGCATGCCTTTATCTACCATAGAAATTTCATTTTGCAACTCATGATATATTTGAGAGTATTTTAATAAAGGAAAATCGTTCTCTTAGATTGCTTGGTAGTGTAGCTTCTTGAGATGTTTTTTTGATTACTAAGTCAATGATATTTCTGTGGGTCCAACTGTTTTGTGTAACTGCAGGTGCTGGGAATATATTTATCCTTAGTATTAATTTAATTGTTTTGTTTTGGATAAAAATCCTCATTCTCCGTCGGTTGTTTTGATAACATTGGAGGCCTTATTTATCTTCTATGGCCTTATCGTTATGTACATTTTTCCTTGTTCATTTTTACTTGTTATATTTACTTTTGGGAAGCATGACTTTTAAAATCTACGCCTCCAATATCCTTGGGAGATCTTTTTCATTTAGTATTCCGATTATGCTACCTCTTATATGTCCTACTTGCTCTTCTAAGGAAGGCTTCATTCGTTCTTTCCTTCCATTTATCGTTGCAGATCTTTCTCTGCTCGGTTCTAGTATCTTTATTTATTTATAAATTTCTCTTATATGCATTTTATGTTTCCTTAGCTCTTTCTTTCATAGGGGGTGGAGGAGAATGCATCTTCTCTTTCTCAGAACATTTCTATATTCTACCTTGATGAGAGTTACTTTCAAATGCGCGCTAATTTTCTCCGTCAATTTCGTCAAGGTCTGAATCCAATAGATCGTTCAAGATGAAATTCAACATCTTCTTTCTATTTCTCACAATTCTCCTATTGTAATTCTTTCCCCTCCCGTGAAAGCACTTGTATAAGGCACTTGATTAAGGCAGAGTAGGTGTCGTAGAATGGCCCTTTTCGATCACTCCACTCTTTGACATCACTTTTGTGTCGTGTTATTCCTTGTGGTAGTGATATACTTCTTTGAAGAAGTAAGCTTTGATCTAAGAGTGCTAATTCGGGGTAGTTTTGTTCTTAATGAAGAGCTATTTGAACACGTAATGATAAGATGTAACACAGGATTTATACCAAAATAAACATATATTTTAAACGAAACACTTAACAATGACAAACAAACAGTAAACACATTTCTATCCTTCTCCCAATGCTAAACTCGACTATTCCTGTTGGCATCTAGGCCTATCGCACGGATGCGATGACAAAAATAAACAAATTATCTACACGTAAACACACTAATTGCCGATTAGTATTTTTATCGCGACTCTATTTGATTAGCGTTAAACATTAAATTAACGTACTCTCGTCTACACGCAAATATGACCGAGATTCACGAACAATGGTTTTTACTTCCCTTAAAACGTGAGACGTATTAAACTTCTACTATTGCAATATGAATATAAAAGTTCTTTCTAACTTACATGACAGGAGGTATTAGGGATTGCCGGATGTCGCTGGAGGGCTTATCTCTCGCTTTGAATTGTTGTTGCCGATGGTTGAATTTCGTCGAGGAGGGATGGCTTGACGCCTCTTGGTGTCTGATTCTTCAACGTAATTAAAGAACAGGAGCTCGTTGGGGATGGGTTCTTCTCTTCTCATTTTTATGGAGCTTGAGATGTGAGAGTCACTCGAGTGTGAGCGGGTTTACTTTTCTTCAGTCAGACTTCTTCTCAGTCTGTAAAGGATTCATCGGTATGGCACCGATATCACGATTGACTATTTATGTTAATTCGGCCCGGGAAGGGGCGATCGATTTTCACAATCTGATCCTATTGTTTCTCACGAAAATAGTCTTGTATGGCTGAAGGATCGATATTCACGAACTAAACCTTCTTCTCTCTTATCGAATTCTAATCTTCTTGTCTGGCTGAAGGATCGATCTTCATGAACTGATCCTTCATTTTTCGTATTCACTTCTAATCTTCTTGTCTGGCTGAAGGATCGATCTTTATAAACTAATCCTTCTACTTTCGTATCGACTTCTAATCCCCTCTCTTTTTTGCGGGGCTTATTTATAGGCGGAGCACCGCCCCCATTTAAGAGGAAAGTGACCTGGCCACCGGGAAGGGAACGCGAATAGTCAGAGCGAAAAGTGCCGAGGTTGGCACTGGGATGCGCAAGTTCGCTCGCTAATTAGAGAGACTCTCAACCGCACCGCTACTTGGCGTGCATTTTGACTAGCACCGCTTTTTTTGCATAACCACGGGTTTAAGGGTCTCGTAGGTAATTGGATCGTTAGAGCGTCGTTTAAGGGCCTTATGTGGTCGCCTTAAAACAGATGTTAGCTCCAACTGTCCAAAGCGGCGGGGAGATCAAACAGGGTAGACAGTTACGGCTATTCGCCGACTACCGCTCCCACGCTTCTTCTCATGGGGATTTTAATGTACCTATACTCCTCCGGGATGCTTAATGTAGCCATTTCTCTAAGGTAGGATTCTATCAAGATCACTGCATGCGCTGCGAATGGATTGCATATAAACATCGAACGGCATATAATGGCTGCTAAGAACGAAGTCCGGTTTCGATGCAACATTGCTCTACTCTCTTGACGAGATTTCTTTTGATCTACATTCTCCTCTTATATTTTTGTAGCCATTAATTCAGCACCTATCATTTAGGTTCTGCATAAATATTGTAGGTATGCCTGTCAGAATTAAGTCATAGGATTATGAATAAGAATACACTTGCTTCTCGGTGGGTGCAGAAACTGGTCACAATAATTTGGGAAAAGTCTGTTTCAATTCTTATGCTAAAAAAGGCGTCGCCGGTGTTGTTCATTTGGGGATAACCAAGGCTTTTTCTCATAGCTTTGGCCGCACACTCGAATGCCTTCCCTACTAGCTTCGCATTTAGGAAGGTTTGTTGGAAAATCTGTTTTCTTTCTGACTTGCATTATTCCATTTTACGTTATTCGCTAATATTAATTCACGCTGATTTCCGTCCGATTTTTTTAAGCTCATACGCGTATAAGTTGATGTAAGATATGTTAATTATCACTTTGATTATCTTATTTGTTTAACAACGAATGTCACCTGTATTCTTCAAAGTATGGCTTTCTAAGGCTCTATGTACTTCACATTGGATTCTCTGCTCCAGGTGGAATGCTATTTAGGAGCATTGCTTCCTAGAAAGATTTATTATCACTGATTTTAGCTTTGTCGGTTTATGATGCCATATACGGTTTGGAATTTCAGATATACTCCATTCTAAAGAGAGTAAGGGATGCATCCCCATTTTTTTGAGTTCTGAAACCATATCTTTGATTTCGTATAAAGTGGGTAGGGGTGGGAGCCCCCTTCGAGCATAAAGCCCATATGACCAGAGGAGGGTGTCTTGTAAGAAAGTATCTTTGCCCTGGCGATCAACGGTAGGACCTCGCTGCTTTTAAGGATGTTCTCGCCCCGCTCTACGTAGACGAGGTTTTGAACTCCTTTGACACTAGTCAGATGGAACAGGAGCGCCAGCTTCAACAGTCTCTCGTTATGCCGAAACACGCGAGTTTCGGGTTTTTTCGGCCAATTCCTGCGTTTTTTATTTCATATTGCAATGCTCGCACGGGATAGCCACGCCAGCGATATATGAATGGGTATTCAACATTTCAATTAATTATTGTTGATTTATTAGGTATGTCTTAAGTACCACAGATATTTTCGTTCTTGCCAAATCATAAACATACCAAATGCAAACTTATCACCTGTTCCCTTAGTTCACTTGCGTAAACTCTCGACACACTGCTTGCACACTTTCTGTACGGGTCCCAAAACTTGCCTTGATCACCAAATAGTTACAATTTAGAAAATAAGCTTGTTTGAAAAATTAACTGATGTTTTCCATTTGACTTGGAAGGTTGAAACAGATATAACAAAAGGAGAAGGAGCTGTTTAGGCCCTTACGACAAGAAGTAGCAGAAGCAGAAATCATCTGAAAGAAAGAAATTAATTATGTGAATGAAAAATAAGTTGAACAGTAACAAGCTTAGAAAAAAAAATACATAACATCTGCCAAACCCTTGTATACAGCCTTTTAACTATTGTTTGTAGAATAGGATGATAATCACTTATATATATAGCTGCACATAACCTCACACCGTAGTCTCACATGTAAGCACATAGAGAAGTTACAAGCTGTCGTCGTTTGTTAACGTGCTTCTTCTACGAGTCACGGTCAAAAGGTTGATAAAATAGATTAATGAAATATATAATTTATCTATTTTACTTCTAATATTCAGGGATGGCAATACATAGATAATAAAAAAAAGTAATCCGCTGTCCTCTCCTTTTTAACTTCTCATAAACAATACACTTTTGATTTTAAGAGAGTAAGTTGCACATAAAAAACTAAAGTGATAAAAAGAAACTGTAAACTGAGTGTATTTTTGAATTAAACATGCTAATTTTTGAATGAATCAAGTCAAAAGTCGAACTCAACAGAAATTATATTAAAAATTACTCCCCCTCGACATCTCCTAGGCCCGCTTTCTAGTATAATCATCTATATCAGATTTTGTTTTTCCTGAACGCTTCTGTATTTACTCATCTAATTGTAATTACATTATAAATGGTTATTTTGGTATCAGACAATGAGAGATGACACTCACTTTACTGATTTGCAACTTATCCGCTCCACGTGCCTTCCGCTATTGAATGATCCTTCATCCACACTGTGCCAAACCAAACTCAGCACACATTTAGCTAGCGAAATGTTCACGGATAGGGTCAGAAGGCCAGTCCAGACTATTCATCTTTACTTGAATTCTATGACCAACTTAATCCAGTTATACATTATCATAAAATTTATCGCATTGAATTTGTGTATAATGGCTCATTCCTACCACATCTGAAATACAACACTGAAAAAGAAGTACTTGAAGATCTCTAGTTCATAAAATTAGATCATGTAATCATTGGTAAGTATTTAAAACACTAGTTTATGGATCAGTTTTTTTTCGGAGCCATCTCGGATCGTTACAATACAAGAGGGTGATAAGTTTTTATGAATACGGTATTCTACAGTAATATGAATGATGGTGAAAAAGTAATGAACATTGTTTTATTTGAATCAATATCTATGATATTACGCTTTCTCTCCTTGTACGCTCACTTTGTCTCTGAGACCATTAGATTTAAGATTAAGTAGACAGAGATGGAAGAATTCTCATTCTCAAAAGTTGGACAAAAAATTGATGATTTATTTTGTAGACAAAGTAAAATCTTGGCAGTAGATACAAATTTTGAAGACAATATTTTTCTTCTTCAATGTATCTTCTTCCAGGATTTTTCTCCTTCTATGTATCTTATGGCGCTCAGAATATGTAGTCTTAACTATACAGATTAAGAATTTACAAAAAATGAAGAGATTGCCTTTAATCTATGCTACCCGGAATATTTTTGTAAAATTGCATGAATAAAGCTAAAAAACATTCTATAACCGCAAGTTATTGAAAACAGAACCTTTACACAACATACTGCTTTTACCTTACCATGCTAATTTTTGTATGCAGTACTAATGTTAGAAAAACTTAATATAAGTGTAATTTTTAAATACAATTATACATTAAAAACAAGTTAATGAAACACAGCCGAAGGAACGATAATAAGGTAATATATAGTATACCTTGTTTGGATTGTAATTTATTCTATGTAGGTCAAACTTCTAAAAATATCTCTGCAAGAACTAAACAACATCAAAATGTAGTAGCTAAGGGATATTTTAATAGTGCTTTGGCCGTACAAAGGCTTAAAATGTGTCATCAGATTAACTGGTCAAAAGCAGATACCATAATGTATATAAATGATTTTATTATCAGAAATATCTTTGAATTATTCCTAATCTCCAGCACAAAAGTGAAAAATGTAAATATAATCCTGGTTTGTCTTCCTTAAATCCACTCGTCTCTTTCTTTCTCAAATCAGACTTATCAGAGGTCATAAAAAATCTGACCTTATAGGAAAAACATTGCTTTGTATAAATAGTGTCTCTCTATTTTGTAAACCATTGTGAGTTTGAAAATGTTAAGACAACGAAAGTACTAACTCCAATCAATCTTTCTTTTTCCTTACGTGGTATACACAAATATCAATACCTATCACGTATTACCTCTCGTGATTTTTACCCATATATATATAAATATATATATATATATATATATATATATATATATATATATATATATATATATATATATATATATATATATATATATATATATATATATATATATATATATAGAAAGAAAGAGAGAAAGAGAGAGAGAGAGTGTAGCGTTAATAGCACTGGTTTATTAAGATATATCTTTGTATGTCGTCTAAGTAATTTCGACTGATTTTTGGATTATTTTGCATCGCTGAATCCGAAAATTACACTGTTTCCTCAGATTAGGTTAGGGTAAAGTGCTAAGTCGATTTATAAAAAAAATCTTATCTCATAACTAAATCGATTATTTTTTTGTGACATTTTCTGGTGATTTTTGTTAATATTTCTCTTCCTAAATGATTAGCGAATATTAAATTGTAGAAATTGATGAAGTTAAGTCCAAGTTATTTGAATATTAGGTCATCTATGTTCAAAATTCAGAGTCCAACAGAATTCAGCCATCATGAGTGCATCCGGCCGTCTCTGCCACCTGATCTTCATCTCATTCCTATCCTGATGGAATCTCTCCCAATGCTCTTCTCTCATTGATCCCAGATCCTCACGAAATTGATCTATATGTTAAAATAAGTAATACATTTTAATGCTCATGTTGAATCCTTTGTTTCTGAAGGCAGTCAACATATTGGTGACAATTTCTGTGTAGTTTCTGGCTGACAAAGTTAAGAACCGTCAAAGAAGATAGCCTTCAATTTCTCCATGGTCATTCCTGGAGAAAAGTGGCCTAAGTAAGTAAAGCATCCACCATCCTTGTCCAAAGCTTTTGTGAACTGTTTGATCAAGCCGCCCTCGATGTGCAGCGGCGAGAAGAGAATCCTTTATCTGTCCACTAGAGGGTTGCTTAAGATGTTTCTTGCTCTGCAAGGCACCAATTCCTCCCGTGCATTGTTTCTTCCTGTTATGCTGAGTTTGGTTCCTATTATCCCACATTCACATAAAGTACGGGTACTTGGTGAACGAGGACTAATTTCTCAACAAAAGTTCACTATAATCAAGTCAACACAAAGCAACCACTCATGCTGATCATTACGAATATTTCCAGCAGGTACTTCACCACTTTATACTTTTCCTTCAGTATAGACGAGTGACGAAGGGTACAGAGGCAAACTGGTTGCCGTTGTGCAAAAGAACACATTTCAGCGATCATTTGCTTCTGTCAAAGAACAGTTTCTAATCTTGTACAGAAGTGGTGCAATATCTGTACAGTATACAAAGCCATTCTCTTCAGAGAAAAATCTCGCTAGTCTTGATGTTTTAGGCAGAAGAAGGTGATACGAAGACTGTCAGAGAGGGGATTTTTTTCCCTTCAATCTGGATGACAAGAGTTCGGCAGAGGTTTTTGACAAGTTGAGATGGCACCTAGATAATTTAGCTCCATTTGGGAAAAATGATGTAGAGCAGCATCGTCAAAAACTTCTTAATTTTTTCAACTATGGACGAATCTTCGTCACTAATGTCAGGAAGTTCTCTAAAGACTGGTACTAGAATTTCATCACAAGCAGCTTCTAGACGAGGTGCTAATTGAAAATCAGGAAACTTGAGGCTGCTCCGGTTCTTTCTGTTGATTCCAGCCAAATCAATAGCGAAGAAGTAGCAGTCAGTGCCATGTTTTTTCATCTCTCTCCATACCATGAGAGTTTCAAACTTCATACAAGTTTTCTTGCCCTTGGTCCAATGACGCAGATACCCGGTGCATGTCTTGCAGTGCATGTGTGGGGCCAAGCTTTATCCTGATTACCAAGTTTCATACCAAAATAAACCTGATATGTTTAATGAGACTAATGACTAGATTCCTGTTAGTAACAACAGAGCATTTGCCGTAGATATCGGAGAAAATATCGAGCATAATTTTGCAAGATCTTCTGGCCGAATATATTTTATTTACCTGCAAAAATAAAATACAAGTTAGTCAAAAATTTCCGCATGTGAACTTATCAGAATTCGTTTATTTAAAGAAATAAGAAAGTTTTTGCATCATATAAAAAGATAGTACCAGCACATGTAGCAAATGAAAAAAGATCGTGTGGCAATAAATAAAAGGTTAACATGATTGAGCAAAAACACTTTAATTTTTGGATTCACTACATCAAAAATGTCCTAAATCATCTAAAATAACTTAGAAAATTAAGTTTATGTTGGCTATTGTGATGTATCAGATAATTAAAGTCTCCATCACAAAACTTGCGGTAGCTTTAAACTAAATAATGATAATGCGTGATAAGTAATAGATATAAAATAATACTGCATTTTCGTTGCACATGTACATTTTACATGGACAAATGGATGAAACTGCAAGTTATGTTCAATAGAGCATTTTTATTCCATAACATACGGTGTTTAAAATGATCCGGACAGCACTCTCGAAGAAGTTGGGAAATATTACAAGAGGAATGAAGAAAAATAACACCAGAAGAATGCTTTCGGTTTGTGCGGTCCTATGGCAGAAAATATCAGTGCGTAATTGATAGTTAAGGTCTACATAACAAGTAATAATATAATGTAACAACCGAAAATTATTTGTTGAGTAACTTATAACATTGTACTTTCTCATTAATGTCTGTTGTGTTATCTGTCCAGATAATTTTGACCAACAAGTTTTTGGAATAAAAAAATCTCTCCTGCACTTAACAGTTTCATCTATCCTAACCTGTACAATGCACAAGTTCAACTCATAGCCATACTTATTTCATATCTGTAGTTTATCATGCATTACTTAGCATTATTTAGTTTGAAGATAATGAAAGGTTTGTGATAGAAACCTAATTATCCGAATCCTTATGCATGCTACTGTATATATATATATGAAACAAAATATATATTTTCAAGAATAAGTTAGTGTAATTAGCTACGAGGGGTGGTCAATAAGTTTTGCAATCTGCATATAAGGAAACGAGATATGAGGAAAAGTGTTTTATTATTTTTCAATATAGCTACCCTCCATTTCAATGCACATGCGCCACTTGTCCCTGAGGCGTCGAATTCCAGACAACCAGAAATCTCCCGACTGCTGTTCAATCTACTCCTGGACGGCGAGCTGGACATCTTCATCGTCCCCAAACCGGCGTCCACACAGTGCAGCCTTGAGCTGGCGGAATAAGAAGTAGTCGTTAGGGGCTAGATCTTGACTGTAGTGGGTAGGTTGAGCTCCTCGAATCCGCACTCGCGCAGGGCAGCTTTTGCAACTCTGGCCTTGTGGACAGGGACATTGTCGTGGAGGAGCAGGACACCGCGTGTCAACTTGCCACGCCGCTTCTGACGGATGCACTTCCTCAACCCAGCCAGTTCCTCGGCGTAATATTGGCCTGTGATGGTCCTTCCATGAGGCGCATAGTCCACCATCAACACTTCCTCAGAATTCCAGAAGATGGTGGCCATGATCTTCCCGGCTGAGGGTTGGGTCCGGAACTTGATGGGGGTCGGAGAGCCCTTGTGCTTCCAGGCCATGCTTTCGAACTTGATCTCGGGATCCCAGAGATGGACCCACTATGCGCGAGTCAAATTCCGCCGGGTCTTGGTTGTACAGGAGCAGCAGCTCCTCCGAACTTTGACGACGTTGAAGTCGATCATGGGGCGTGAGGTTTCGTCAGGTTTCTAGGGACCCAACGGGCAGAAACCTTGGTCATGGCCAAATTGTCGTGGATGATGTTGATAACACTTCCATGTGATATTCCAAATTCTCGCTCGATTTCTTCGACCTTCACCCGTCGATTTTCGAGGATCATCTTCTCCACACGGGCCACATTGTCCTCGTTGGTCACGTCCGACGGGCGTCCTGGACCTGGGTCATCTTCAAGGGACTCACGAACATGGCGGAACTCCCTATTACATCGAGCAGTGGTTGCATAGGAAGGGGCGGTGTCGGTGTACACTGCAACCATGCATAAATGGATCTCTTTTGCATTCTTGCCTTCCTTGTTCAAAAATTTGATCACTGTGCGGTGCTCAACCTTCTCCATTGTTGAAAAATTTGTGAATGACGATCTGCGATCAGCTACCTCTTCTTAAATAGAAGAGGCAGGAGCGTGCGGCTGCAGGTCCTGACTTGTCATAACTTATCCTAACAACCCCACAAATAGCCATCCCCCTTCCTCTGTTTTGCCCTACCGATTCGCAAAACTTATTGCCCCCTTCCCCTCGTAAAATTGAAATGTAATTTTTTATTTTTACTGATGTTATTTTACATTCTCTTTCGAATGATATAATTGCCAAGGTCCTCACAAGTTCGCTTGGGAATAATTTTGTTTTAGCAATAACATCATAACTATTCTGCCCATTCAAACGAAACATTATGTTGTTTTACATTCTCTTTCAAATGAGTTAGTTGCCAAAGTCCTCCCAAGTTCAGCCGGGGAATTATTTGGCCATAACACCATAACTATTCGATTGATTCTAACTAAATTTGAAACTCTTATGTTGTTTGAATTCCCTTTTGAATGAAAATATTGCAAAAGAACCCTAAAGTTAGTACAGAAATTATTAAAAGTTTTGAATGTCGTAAGGTCATAATTCAGAATAAGTCAGAGCACGGGACTTTAGTCAGCAGGCCTTTTTATATCACATTTTTTGCAATCATTGTGTTTCCTAAGCTCTACAAAAACAGAGTTCGTAGATAATTTTTGCCCATACGTTTTATGGTATCGAAATTATTGAGAGTATTCAATTTGCATCTTGACTGATGATGTGACTACATTTATCACATATCCGAATTTCTGTATCAGTATGAAGCTTCTTATACATGTTAAATAAAAATAGATAAAAGTGTATGTCATGGCAGTTCGCTTCATCATTAATCTTTGCCAGTTATCTTCTTTCAATCTGCTTGTTTCTTCGGTCACTACATTTCCTTTTCAATCTGGTTGAGTAGGAAAATTAGAACCTAGAGAGACTAAGAAATATCTTGCTCTTTACGTAATTGTCAGCACCAAAAAAAGGAAAAATATAAAAAATCTATAATATAAAAGAAAAAGAGAAGAGGAAAATTAAAAGGGTAGAAAGAAAAATTGAAATTAGAAAATAATAGTAAAAATGGAATATAAACATATGAAATATAGAAAATAAAAAACAAAAATGAACTAGCATGAAATATAAGAAATGGAAAACCTAAAATGATAAGAGAATGGATGTTTAAAAATAAAAGGGAAATAAAAAATGGAAAGTCAAAGTGAATAAAATATGTGTTATCTTTCCTATACGAGCACTCCTAATTTTTCATAGACTTTACCTTAAATACTCAACAAGCTTAATTCTTTCGTTCACCCTTCTCCAACTTAACCTTATACAACGGCACTATCATTGCTCCGTTCCAATCTCTACACTCTCTTTCACTTTCACAACGTTTAGATAACAGCACGCGACTCATTCCAAACCAAATTACCACTATTTTAAACATCTTAACGACTATATCATCTACTCTAACTCTTCTCTTTTCAGGGCTCTCAGAACAATAATAGCCTCTTTAGTCCTTATCTCTTCCATACCGTGATAAACCAGCCAATTTATACCCACTAGACTAATCATATTTACATTTACATTATCTTCCATACCCACATTATATAACTCACCAAAGTATTATCGCTATCTATTTTCGACCTCCCCATTTTTTGAAAGTAGCCAACCGTTCTTTTCATTGATCTTCACGCGGCTATTCTTCTCCTGGTTCCTCACCCTTTTCACGGCTATTCTTCTCTTGGTTCCTCACCTTTCTCACGGCTATTTTCTTTTGGTTCCTCACCCTTCTCACGTCTATTCTTCTCCTGGTTCCTCACCCTTCTCACTACTATTCTTCTTCTGGTTTCTCACCCTTCTCACGTCTATTCATTTTCTGGTTCCTCTCCTTTCTCACGGCTATTCTTTTTCTGGTTCCTCACCCTTCTCACGGCTATTCTTCTCCTGGTTCCTCACCCTTCTCATGCCTATTTTTATCCTGGTTCCTCACCTTTCTCACGGCTATTCTTCTCCTGGTTCCTTACTCTTCTCACTTCCTTTCGATAAGAGCTTTTGCTGTTCCCATCGGGATCCTCATTCATCTTTCCCACAAACGCTTCATTTGCTGCTTTCTTAAACAGTTTAAGGGTTCGTTTTACTTACCTTTTCATATCCTTTTATGCATCCAACCACATATCCTTAACATATTTATGAGCGCCGTTAAGAATATACATCGGTACCTGCTTTTTGGTTTACACTACACGCTTCACATCGCCTAAAAGTGTTGTGATGTGATATAATGCAGGTATATAAGAAGACTATATGAAAGTGATTTTCAGGTTGAAAGAAGGGTTGGCGGATAGAGTAAAGGGTGGATGAGATGCCTGTAGCTCAGATTACATGTTAAACTGTAGATACCCGTAGCTCAGATTGCATGTTAAACTGTAGATACCTGTATCTCATATTGCATGTAGAATTGTTGATATCCGTAACTCATATTACATGTCAAACTGTAGATACCCGTAGCTCAGATTACATGTTAAACTGTAGATACCTGTAGCTCAGATTGCATGTAAAACTGTTAATATCCTGGGACCACTACTATTCATCATCTAGGTCAACGGCATGGAGGCTGACATGGTTGCCAAGATTTCCAAATTTGCCGACAATACCAAGCTTGGTATGAACGTTGCAAAGGATGGAAACACTGCCCGCCTGGGATGCTAGGCTACATAAAGCGCCAGTTTGGATAACGGAACAAGAAGATTGTACTGTGTTTGTACAGCTCATCGAAGTTTTCCAAATACTTCGAGGGTTCGACAATGTTGACTACAGGGATATTTTCACACTTGAGAGCAGATAAAGAAATCCCGGCTTTAAACTTGAACTGAAGCGTTACAACCGCGATATGTGTGGAAAATATTTCACGTACAGTATCTGCGGTAGTTGGAACGCACTTCCCTTGTAAGTTATCAGCAGTGAATCTGTTGACCAGTTCAAGTCAAGACTAGACAAGGTCTTGAAAAATGGCCGTTTAAGGACGCAAAGCATTTGAGCAGAGATGTGCCCGCACGACTGCTAGTCCCAAAGTACCTTCATTGAATTGACCGTAAGGTCTTCTAGGGTACTTTCTTTCCTTGATACTCCTTGAACTCATAATACATGTTAAACTGTAGATACCCGTATCTCAGATTGCATGTAAAACTGTTGATATCCGTAACTCATATTACTTGTTAAACTGTAGATACCTATAACTTAGGTTGCATGTGCAACTGTGGATACAAATAGCTCAGATTGCATGCTAAACTGTAGAGACCTGTAGTTTTGATTACATGTAAAACTGTAAGTACCTGTAGCTTAGATTACATGTTAAACTGTAGACACATATAGCTTATATTCCATGTTAAACTGCTGCCACTCGTAGCTCAGAGTGCATGTAAGTCCCTACTGATAAATAATAAATTTTTAAAACCCATCTAATTGTAAATCCATGGAGACAAAGAAAGGGACTTAATCATGGCACCTACAACTTAACGTAGAATCCGAACCACGTTGTGTAGCTTGTATTTATTTTTGAGCGTTGCTGTTTTTGGTGATCCCTGCCTCACGTACATATCTACTGTGAGTCCCATGTGTTATGATAGATAATGCAGAATATTAGTTGAAAACTGAACGAAGTCAGAGGTTTGCAAAGAGATGCAGTTTAAATGGACATCAGGCTATACTCTGTCCATTATATTTAGCGTGATGAACTTAAAAGTTTGTTTTGTGTGAGAATCTCGCTAAACTCCGTTTTTATCTTTCTATTTGTAATTTTGTCAGTGTAGTAGCTATTCTTTTATATTCCTCTATGATTATAAATTTTGTATAAGCTTTACTTATCTAATTAATCTTGGTCGTCGTCGAATATTCTTCTTCTTCTCTAGGTATAGATTTCTTTCTCTTCTTTTTTCCTCTTTTATCAATCCTGGGAAAGTTGGGAATAAACTTTGTATTTTCTATCTCTCTCTTTCGGCAATTTGGTTGGTTAAATCAATTCTGATTTTGTTCTATGTCTTTTCTATGACATTCCTGGCTCTCTTTACAATTATTCTGTTCGGTGCCTTTATCTTTGCTTCTTTGTGAAGGTCAGGTTTCTTCTTATTTCTCCTATTCTAGTCTTTGTTATTATATACATAGCTTTGTGTTGTACTCTTTGGAGCCTTACTAGCTTACCCTTAGAGATGGTGTACATCGCTATGGTCGTATAAATAATCGCGGAGTATGTTATAGGCTGATAAATCTTCCTCCTTTTCTTAATGCTGAGGTTTCTTAACTTCTTCAGCAATACTAGTCCACCTTTTAACCGATTTACGCTGTCAGTAACGTGCTTTATGTAACCTGATGTCGGAATGGTTAGCCCAAGCACCTTGCACTCTTTGTCGTATTTGTAGCGCTCTCCTTCTACTTATACATCTGACAGGCTTCTCGTGTACGTGAGCACCATCTTTAATTTATTCCTATTCGTTTTAATTTTCCATTTTCTTCGGATCTATTAATGATTCTTATCTCTTCTAACACCATTATAGATTGTATAGCTATGTTCCTGTAATGGCAAACTATCAGCTGGCGATGTCGTCGGCAAATACAATGTTAGGGGAGCCCTCATTTCTGGGTGGTGGTATATCTGCGATGTAGATTGAATAGAGAGACGAGCTCGAACATCCGCCCTGGGCCAAACCGACAACGAGCTCGAATTAGTCTCCTTGATAACATACTATTTACACATCAGCACGCCACACCATTACATAATTGCATACATATCTTTTCGATCTTGTTCATTCCAAGGCTGAGTAACTTGAATGGCTTACCCCTGTGCCAACTTTGTCGAATGCCTTGGACATGTCCAGACACACGATGTTCATGCTCATTTTCTGTCTCTTTGCTTTTGCAATTTTCTTTAGGATGAATCCTAGACCAATTTCCGTGCCTTTGTTTTTCCTGAAGCCTAATTGACAGCTGTTCATTAGGCCGTTATCTTCGAGGTATTTTGACAGTTTGTTGTCGATTATTTTATATATACTTTACTAATAAAATCTAGTAGGAAGACGGGGTGGTAATTGCCTACTGGATCTGGGAGTTTTCCCGCCTTGAGGAGGAATATAATTCTTGCTAATTTAGGGACGCATTTAAGATGTTTATTTCTCTCTCGATGATGTTTCGGGGAGCCTTAAGATAATTTAACCAGGTGAGTCCCGATCTTTATCGTGTCTTTTATTTTCTCCTTTCGTTTTTGTTTCTTTCTTCCTCGACAAAGTTGAAAGGGAATGTTCTCTCGAATTTTGCATTTAATTCCTCCACGATTTGATGATCGAATTCAATGCCATAGTTATCGTTTTTCCAATGCTCTCTGAACAAAACGTTTATTTCTTCCTCATCTTCTAAAATGTTCTTCGCGTCCTTAATTTCCATTCTATCCCTTACTCTTCGTGGATCTGATCTGTTAATATGCTTCCATAATTCTCATAGGTATGCTTCTATATATATTTTCTCGATGTGTTGATCCCATTTCCCTTTCTGTTTCTCGTAAACTAGTTATATTAATTCTCTTTTCTGTCTCCCGAGTGCGTCGTATAACACACTTGATGGACCGAATCTTGTAAAATTTTCTGCCTCCTGGCTGATATACTCATTCAATACCACTATTTTTGGTGTCCATCTGAATTGTTGGATGCCCGCCTTCGCTGCCCTATAGATTTATTTTCTAATCTTATGCAACTTTCTGTCAATTTCTTCTAGACTGGCTTTCCCGAACGGGTCGGGTACCTACGTTTGAAGTAATTCTTTGTACTTATCTCAATCCGCTCTGTGGTATGCCTTCCATTTCCTAGAAAGCATTTGTATATGTTGCTTTTTATATGCATTAGAGTTGCAGTTTGGTCATGCAAGGGACCTTAGTTGGTTCCATAAAATAGTTAAAGGGTAGATTGAAGTTAGCCAAGCAGATGTTCGGTTTTTTAGCAAATTCTCTTCGCAGGTATGTAGAGAAGTTGAGTACCAGTCTTTGAATAATTCATCTATTGATGGTCTATTAAGTAATTTTCCCACTCTCTTTGTAGATCTATAGCAGGATGCCCCGCAATCGGCGTTTAAATCGCTCATCTAAAGGATAGGCGACCTATTATTAAATATGTTAGTAAAGTTTTGACCAGTAATTTGGGGATCCTGGGTGGCTGGTACTCTGTTGCAAAAATGATGTTGTTTAATTCCAATTGAGTTTCTATAGCTAAATAGGAATCTTTCATTCCTTGTACTGTTTTGAACTGCAATCCTTGCTTGATAGCTATTGTACCTCCGTCATGTGTCTCTCCTGAAAGATTTATGGATATAAAATTGTAATTCTATTTCTTTATTTTCTCGTTTTGTATGTTTCTTCCATGTTCTGATATTAGTATAACAGCTAGGTCCATTTCTGTTCATTTATTCGTTTACCAGGCAGTGTCTTATCCGTTGAGATGAATTATCAGTGTTTCTTCTTCTGGTTATTTTTTCGTTAGAACTGGGTTCTCACTCTGCGTGTAGTATGCAGGTAAGTATTTTAACATTCAGTGTTCTATCTAAATTAACTTGCGTTGTCGGTCCTTGCTATTTATTCTTTACCATCGATGCGTATGAGTTTCTGTTCACGTTACCGTCATTCCTGTTTGTCTCTGTTAATTTTCTTTTGATATTCCCTCTTCTTTTGGATATATCCTAACCATAGTTCTCTGTTTCCCTTGAAAGTTAATCTATTTTTTCATCGAATTATTACAGTTGCGCCATAAATGGCCTTCTGTTCTACATTCTAAACAGATGATCATGTATTTTTAGGGAATATTTGGCACATGATCCTCTATGCAATAACTTTTGAAACAAATATCTATGCTTGCGAAGGCATCTCTTTGTATTTGGGTGAGTGCGATTCTCATTCTGAATGCAAGAAGTCCTTTTTTAAATATCTTTGAAGCCATTTCATTAGATTCACAAATGACTTTGAATACCTGAGTGTGATCTTTAAATTCGACCACCTCAAATAATTTGAGCCATTGCTGCCTCCGCTGTACTTCTTTTTGTGCCAAGTATGAATTTTCTCCTACCTCGGAATCTATCTTTCGGCAGATGACTCTTCTTTTAGCAGTGATTTATGGGGGCATTCTGACTTCTAAAAGCAAATACTTGAGTGCAGTATACTTTTAGTTAATGAAAGTAACTGCTCTATATCCTTATTTTCCGGACAAATACATTTATTAGGTGGAATTTCCAGGTCCCAAAATATCATTTGCACTACTTCCTGCGGAGATATCTTCCTTCCGTTCGCTATGCGTTTACGGGGCAGAATTTTAAACTCCTGTGGGTCTATGTTTCCTGGGTAGCGCGAGCCTCTCTTCCAAGATAACGGTTCTTCTGAAGAAATTTCCCAGTCTCGAGTAGTGCGAGGAGCCCCTGTATGCATCCTAATTCTATCTCCCCTACACTCCGATTTGCGCATTCTCCCTGGTCACACTACCTATCGTGGCCTTGCACTAACAGCTGTCCACATTTGGGTTTTTACTCGTAATTGAGAATCAACCACCCTTTTCTGGCCCTTTAACGGGGTCTGCTAAAGAGATTCACTTTTATTTACTACTTACTTCAAACTCAGACCTTGCCAGTGACCAAGTTATGTTGTGTCGACATTCGCAATAGAGAGGTGTGTGTTAAAAGTGTACAAGTGGTGAATTACAATCATAAACATATACATTTCTGGATGTACATCTCAAAACATTTTTCAAGTTATAGTCCCGCTATAACTCTATCTTTCTTTATCTCATACTCTCACTCGCACACACTTTCATTCTTTCTCTCTTTCACTTGGCCGAAGTTACTGCATGGAAGATGCTTCGCATGCTACATTCACATCATTCATACAGAATTATACTTACCCCCACAATTGTATTTCATGCCTAAACTCAGGTTACACTGAAAGGGAAAATCAAAGTCAAGATGCTCGGCGTTGCCCGAGTTTAACTCTCTTCCCCTTGTATGTACAAAAAGGGGTTCTGAGGAAATTTTTATTTTTCTTGTGTAGGTTAGGTTGTTTATTTATGTTAGTTTTATTGAATGATTGTTATCAGTTTGTCGTCTGACCAAGTTAAGTTAGGTTGCTTGGAAATGTTCTTTATTCTAATGATTATGAGTGTTTTGTTGTATTTCCATGGCTAATGGTTAATTTAGGTTGTTTGGGTTTAGTCATGTTTATTAAACAACTATGAGTTGTTTTTCTGTAAGGATTCTTATGTTAGATTTTCAGGGGCGTTTGTCACGTCTGCAGGCTTTGTTTGATGCAGATGATTATTTTTTGTAAAATTATTCTATGCTTATAATTATCTAACTCAACCTAAACTAATCTAAAATACGCCATCAATTCTATCGCATAACTTGCATAATATCTCCCAGTGCCCATACTTTTGGGATAATAGCATACAAAAAACATACACTTTGGTTCCCATTCTTTCACAAGGACATAGTTGTTGCGGTAGGTAATTTGTTGCCTAACTTAAAAACTGAATAAAATAAATTAAGATCGAAGTTCAATTATATTGATATATTTACCCAAATTTCATGTTAAAGAGTTTAAGTATTGTAATATACATATCTTCTCACCTCCCCTTCCTCTAATAAATTGGGTGAAAACTGTGGTGATCCTGAATCTCAGCTCCCCCTTGGTGAAGCACGAGGACTTGTAGGTCTCTCTCTCAAGCACGGCCTAAACATACTAATCCAGTTGGCTTCAGAAAGGAGAGTTAGTAGGCCAGATGTTCTGAGTGATGTATTCAAAGAAATTGTCGGACAGATAAGACTGGATCCTCCTGATTGTGTAGCACACGTACGGCCTTCATCGGCCACCTCCTGGATCAAGAGACAGACCAACTACTTCAGGCACTTAATATAGGCCTCCATATTGATTATGAGGCCCTTGAGGAAGATAAACGAGAGCATCGTGTGCCTCTCACTACTGACCACCTCAAACACCATAACATGGACCTGTAACTTGGTTTTCATGACTCTGGGTTTAGTGTCCACCTTTGGATGATACAGCAATCAACGTTTTTTGGCAGAAATTCTTTTAGTCTGCGAAGAATCAAAGCATGCCAGGCTTGAGTGGATATTTCAGTTCGTTCACGAGTTTTACAGCGCGATCCTTTCGCTTATCTTTCATCTTCTGCGACAAAAGCTGGCATTTTCTCCTCTTTTATGATCACTAATGGGATCAGACTTTGTTTATAAATCAGGAAATGCCCCCAAAAGTTGCGGCCCCCTCCCCAAGTTGTTTTCTCCTATGGATACCCGACCTGTTAACCTCAGCAGATCTTTAAGTACCCTGATGTTTTTTACGGTTCTCTTCCGAAAATATTTTCCCTGAGCATTCCCCGTTCTTTATTTTTAATATAATAATCGTTTACATAATTTCGTACATAGAACGTTACCACATAACTTTACTTTCTGGTATCAGGTTAGAACGAAAGTAAAGTCAGATTTTAGGGTACTTGACTATGGAAATATTTAATCATAAACGTAACCTCTTTAACTTTCTAGAACCGCAGTCCATCTGCCAACAAGCTTATACTGGGATTTGCAAAGGTTCTTTTACATTCGAGGGTTTTTATCTTTCGAGTAGTTTACGTGTGTGATCGAAAAGGTTCCGATATACAAACTTAAAGTTCGACTTTTCCAGAACCTATCATTTACGTCTTTTGCATTGTGTGTAGGTGTGTCGAGAAGTAATTAAAAAAATGAGATCTCTGCTTTCCTGCGCGTGTTTCAAAACAAGTCCGACATCAACGTCTGCTGAATGGCCGTACACAGAGTCGCGGAGAGGCTCGAAAACGGGAAAGACCTCAACGATCGACTTCGTTCAGGCAGACTTCATGTTGTTAACGGTTTAGCTGTGAAAAAGGCGTACGAAAGTGCACCGAAGATCAAAATGACTGTACTTGCGAAGAAGGATAACATCACGGTAGCTACGGTGTCCATGGCCACCAAGGAAGAGAGCGGCAAGAGCTTAAAGTGAATGGAAAGGGCTCTCTTCAAAGACAGTATGCGGAAACCATATCGGGAGCGCTGTCATCGCCTCATAAACGACCTAAAATGTCAGGGGAAACAAATTATCAATTTTTCTGATTAAAAAACATTCACGGTCCATTCCCTCATGAACGAGCAGAACGACTGCGTGGTAAGCTTCAGCCAGGACGTCTCCGAAGTCCGTTATGTTTCATAGATCCAGCACCCGGTCTTTGTGATGATGTTCGTCGGCGTCGTGACTTTGAATGGTGAGAAGATGCCACCGGTGTGGGTCGTGGCCGGCTACAGACTCAACGCTCCCGATTACAGGAACATCTTGGCCACGAAATTTCTGCCTTGGACAAGAAAGATCACGAAGAAGGCGGACTACTCATTCAGTAGAACGGTGCCCCAGCACACACGGCTAAGACCATGCAAGAGTGGTTGTGGTTGAATATTAACTTTTGTTTGAAGGACTTTTGGCAGATGCAGTCGCCCAATATTAATCGCCTCGAATACAGCGTGTGAATGCATATTGAGGGTAAGGAGTACAAGATCCACCACTGCAACGTCGACCAGCTGGTCATGCTAAAACCGTGTGTGGGCCAGCATGTGGAAAAAACTTCGTCCCAAACCTTTGCGTGACCTCCAGGTCTTGCCTGGAGCATTTACTCGCTGCCAAAGGAGGCTTGCAATACCCAGTAAATGACACATATAAAAGTGTCTTTAGGTATTATTGCATAATATGAATCCGAATCATTTTCTAACTCTTCCTATGAATTCACCCTAAGACCATTCTAGTCAGAAGGATCAAGGTCAGGAGAGTATTAAAAATATAGCAATATTTCCTAACCGAGCTTCTACAAACGATCTTTGGTCATTCGACCGTTGTTATGACGTCATTAGCGTGATGAAAGATGATTCCTCTTCTGTTGACTAAAGAAGGACACCTTTGGCCCAAAGCGGCTTTCAAACAACGAAATTGATTGCAGTAAGGATTAACATTAATTGTTTGATTGCTGTCTCACATTTCGTAATGGACAATTCCTTTATTGTCTCAGAATACACTCAGCATGATCTTTTGGGGATGAAGTCCACCTCTCGGTTGTTGGGAAATACACACAGCATGATCTTTTTTGGATAAAGTCCTACTATCGGCTGTTGAGAAATTCTTCTTCCTCGAATGATCCACGAACGGTGTCGTCTAACGTTATAATAAAAGATACAATCTCATCGCCGGTAATAAGTCTGTCAAAAAAGGTGCTTGAAGGTGTCATCAAGGCAATTACTCCCAGCAAACAAGACGTTGTTGCAGATTCCTCGTAAACAGTTTGTGCTTGACCCATTTTCCAATCACTGGAACCTTTCTAAACATTTTCAAGTTGCGTAGAACAGTTGTATGGATTGCGTTAAATTCTTCTGCGAGTTCTTTAGAAGTTACAACAGGATTTGGCTGTGACAACAGCTTCCAACTCTTTGGAGTCAAATCTTTTGAAGACCTCCCTTTGATTGGTCTTTTAGACTGAAATTGCTTCCTCGGAAACAGGACAACCACCTGCTGTAACTTCTTTCATTAACTGCTTTATGCCCATAGGGCTCTGAATGGATTTTGCCGCTGTACTTTCATTTACCTCTTTAGGAAACCATAGAGTAGAACATGTGTTATGTGATCGTTAGAGGGGATGAGCATAGGGCCGAATACCGAAAAGATTATGAACAATATATTTATAATCTGAAAGGAAAATGTCTAAACTATTTATTGTGGCATTTTAAAATGAAATTAGATGCACTACCTTAATCAATACTATCTAAACCTTTATTCTAGAAAATTGGACATTAATTTCGATCCAACCTGATAGTTTTTACCACCTCTCAGCAGATTTTTTACTGGCAATCTGTACTCGTTTTGATGTTTTTTATTTCGTAAGAAATACCACACATGTGTACTCTGTGCTATAGTTATTACCATCTATCTAAACTTTTGATGATTTTTGCTACAAATCTCTACACGTTTCGATGCCTTATATCTATCACTGCAGAGTTACAGTTTAGCGGAACTTCATAGGGTGTTACCACATTACTATACTCTCTTGTACGTGTTTTACCACTTGTCTGCATTCTTTGATGTCATTTTTTCCACAAATATCTACTCGTTTTGATGTCTTTTGGTTATCAGTGTTGACTGAAAGTTTAACAGAATTTCTTAAAGGCTTACTACATAACTGTAATTTGTTTGTAGGGTGTTTACTATCTATCTGCATTTTTTTTATGTTTTCTATCACAAAACTGTAGTCGATTTGATGCCTTTTGTTTACTTAGTGTGAACCTAGAGTTTATCCGAATTTCGTAGGGGGGCTAACAGTCCCAACGAAGGCATAAGCGGGCCTCATTTTCTTTAGAAATGGAGCTGCCCGAGAATGGCTTACAAGATGATAAATAGGTAAGCCCCTTATAATTGAAAGTTGTAAAAGGAGACCTCCACCAGTCAGAGGTGTGTTGTCGTAGTCCTCGCTGACCGCAACACTAAGGACGTGTGGCGAGATTTTTCCTTTACAGATAAGAAATGAGGTTTGTCAACACATACAAAATTTCTGAACTTTGTGACCATAAAAAAGACTAAAAGGTTGGTGAGATACATATATCCCGTGTCAAGTCGCTCTTAGCTCTCCCTTGTCATATTTTAGGACTATTCATGAGCTTCAAATATGGGCGCGTTAAGGAGTTATGTTCGTGGCTCTGCGGCAATTCACATCGAGTGAATGTGCCCAAAGGCCGCAGCTTCTAACTGAGAAGCGAGACAAGCAGGTACGTTTGAGTGGATCCCTTGCAAAGTCGTAAAGATTGTCGATAAAACTGCCAAGATCTCAGATGTATCTTGCGGCTAACACAGAGACGGGACTCTTAGAGTTTTAGTTGGCCTGACAGCTAACAAAGGAGTAAGGCCCTCCAGCTTTGGGCTTTGCAGCTTTATGCACCCAAGAACTGCAGCTAGGTATTGGTCAACCAATTATTTGAGCAACAAAAAAATGGTACCTAGCAACCTAAGGGTGTTAAAGGGCTTTGTTTATAGAGCTCCCAAAGCCTCTATTCTGACACAGCATGAGGTAGCTAGTGAGGTCCTTAAACCAGGAGAGGAGAAATAAAGCGGTAATAACATCAGAAAAAAGAGTGAACTGAGGGATACGATCAAAGATATTTAGGTTGGCCTCCATAGCCTACGCTCGTTGTATAAGAAGAAGTTTAGCCCCGGAGGTATAGGGCAGTTTGGGTCTATGCTATAAATTCATGCTCGGGGCAGTAGGGTAGACAGTAAGTTAATTCTCGGAGATAAAGGGCTCCAAAAGTACATCTCTAGAGGTATAGGCCTTCCTAGGCTTCATTCTCTGAAGCACTGGAGTTCAGCACTGGAGTTATAAGGCTATCATGAATTCACTCTCAGAGCTGTAGAACAATCCCGAGTTAATCGCAGGACTTACAGACGAATCAGGGGCGTATCCAGGGAGTAACGGCGTAAAGTAAAGTTTCGCCAATGAGCTATTGGAAAACAACGGTTCATCCACGGAGCTATAGGGATCAAAATATGCCTTACATAAACCAATCTTCCCAATACTATTTCTAACATTTTTAGCGACTTCACACTTTTGCTGGTCACTGCTACCACTCACATTCAACCTGGTCTAACTAAGCCAATCCTAATATCCAATTCACTCATTTACCGCTTCATGGCATTATTATGCAAATACTTAATAACTGAATTATAAAAAAATGAGTTGTTTATTTTTATAATTATCTGCCAATACAGTTAATATCTAAGAATAACTTGCTATTAATACTTAAGTAACTATTGTACCTGTATTGTACTTGTATTTTTATCTTAAATATACTCATATTTTACCTGCATTCAATCTATACTCATAGGATTAGTAGGCAAATAATTTAGAACTTAATTATAATAATATATAAAGGTAATACGATGGGGAATCGCTTAAAATCTAAATATTCTTAAATATTATACGGTTTTGTTACCTGTAATTTATAATCTACCGATATTTTAGGTGTATTTACTTACATTCTACCTGGAATTACGACTATACTTGTTTTTACATGTACTATAACGAAAAAACACGTTTCTATACAGTGTCTGTATTCTATCTATATTTCTATATGCCCTGCATCTGTATTATATATGTATTCTTGCCTTTATAGCACTGTAATTCATCCTGCATTTTGCGAGCAGCATTTTTACCTCTATTCTAGATGCGTTTCATCATGTGCTCTACTCCATGCAAGTTTTCTTGTATCTATCACTTTATTTATACCTGTATTCTACCATATATATAAATTATATATATATATATATACGAATCCTCTCTTTATTATATAGTTTAATTAGATTTTCTTGTGCGGAAATTAGATAATTTAAGATGCAACTCTATATTGTGATAGAATTAGTAATTGAATAAATTCTTTTAGTCTAAAATGAATTGCATTTTAGAATTTTCTAACATCTTAAAATTAGCAATAAGTTAATGATTCCATTTAATTAATTAATAATTCTGTAGCAAAGTATATACCTAAACATACACCAGAAACTCTTCCCAAGTTATAGTCACAGTACAAACCAGCATTCCTGCCTGAATAAGGTTATTACACGGATGTGTTTACATGCAGCACCAGCCACTCATAAGTTTGTACAGCCTACAAAGGTATACACAGGGATATCAAATCATATTTACCCACCTACCTCTGTATTCATTTCCTCAACTCGGGTTACACTGACAGATGAAATTCTATGTCTCGCAATTATCTCTTAATACTGGAGAAAAGAAACCTAAGCTCCAGACAATTTCATCTCTTAAATATTGGTCGCAGAGAACCGAAAATCCTAAAACAACGGAGGCGATAGGTTAAAAGCATCATATGAAATGGCTAAAAACCCTGCGTATAGTTAGCGTCTGACGTGTAAAGTTTGACTGTGCATACAAATTGAGTTAAATTGACCTGACATGACCTTTGTGTGGGTCAGAGAAATGACGGCCAATCAGACGAGAAGTATTGGAAGAGCAAATTCTGAAGGGAGAAAATCAATATATATATATATATATATATATATATATATATATTAGTGTAGTTGGGTAACAGTCTTTCTTGAATGCAAATTTTACCTTAATTAATTTCCTTTGGCAATTTTCTCTTCCTCTAACTTTTTTATTCCATCTTGTAGATGGTGGATTACTTGTCCAGTATTCATCTCTTTTTTTAAATGAATGTGTTTGGTAAAAACCAAAGTAAATTGCTGAGCTTTCGATCTTATTCGATCATCTTAGGAGCGTTTTGAAATGATGATGATGGTATACTCAATCAGGAAAGATGCTGGGATAGCAGTAGATAAAAGTAGGTGAAATTTAAATTGGGGAGGAGGTATTTTGCTCTAGTGGGAGGGCATCACATTATATTCTTTATTTTGATTTTTTCCTTTTTGTCTTGTTTGTTGTATGTAGTGTTTTCTATGTTTTTTTTGTGTAGTTAGCGTGTTCTTCTTATTGTTAGTGTCTCCATTCTTGTTTACATATTTTTGGGTTAAATCTTTGAGCATTCGAGCCTTTAATTGCTGTTAGCTCAGCAATTTACTTGTGTTGTTTTAATGTTATGTTATTTGGTCTCTCTGTTTTTGGTTTCATTTGAACTGTGTTAGTTTTTAGTGTTCCTGTTAAGTGTATATTGATGCAATGTTTTCTTCTAAACAGAACTTAGTACTTGGGAACTGGTTACGACCTGAGACTTTCTCTCGCACTCGTGCAAGTATGTTAAGTCTGCCACTAGTTCCCTGTAATTCCGGAATGACATCGTTCGTAAGAGTTAACCAGACCCTTCTTCCCAATTTCTGGGTGAAGATGTTAACAAGGTCCAGTTTTTTCTTGTATGGAGATCCTTCTGGCGATGTTGATCACGCCTTCTAGCTTTATTAATTAGTAGGGATGCGGAGTTCTGTACTTGTAGCAGTTTTCTCATTAAGGTCTTGTTGGCCGCTTGGGTCACTACTTTGGGGTAGATGAGCTTAGCCATGACGTACATCAAGTATATTTTCCTAATGTTGGCCGAGCTAAGATCTCTAAACCTGTATAGCTTGGAGATTTCTCTCTTTGCCAGGTTCCGACTATCCATGTAGTGTCTCGAGTATCCGTGGTCGGAGAAATGTTCTTGCCTCCTTTACCGATGTAATGAATGGAGTGAGGATCTGGCAGAAAGTAAAGTAAAAGAAATTATAAATTTAATTAATTTATGAAAGTGATGAAATGTGTGGTTGGTTTTCAAAAGTGTGAAAATGTTTACTAGGTTGCCCTGATATTAGGGCATCACTAGCATCACTAGGTAGGGATAGATTTCCCTGATGAAAAGGATAGAAGGGGTAGAAAATCCCTGGTGATAGGGAATCTCAGGCATATGTCTGAGGTTGATGTTCTTCTCTTTGATTCTTGATCTAATATTCTTGTTGTTATTCGTACTGTTATCTGCTTCTTTTTGTTTGATTCTTGTTTGGGTTGCTATGGTTTAACATGTTTGTTTGTGTGGTTGTTTGTTCATTATATTTCGTTTTATTTATAGTGGTTTTTGCAGGGTTCAAGCCTTTGTATGTGTTTATTGTAACTTCTGTGTTTCTCTCATTGTTCGTTTATGTGTTTTCAGTGTTCTTCTTCTTGTTTATACTTGTGTAGTCCATTATTTATTATGCTTAGTGTTATGTGAAGATTGGATCTTCTAATCTTTCGGTCTGTGCCTTGCTACTGAATAATTCTAGTCTTCTTCTGTTTCAGTCCTCTAACGGAATATCGTTGTGTATCTGTCTGATTTGTCCGTCATGATTCTTGGGATTTTCTCCCAGATTTTTCTGGCTCTTTTTTTCAGCTCCATGTTCGTTGCAGTCAATTAGATGAGTCTTTGAAAAAGTCGTATTTTATTTTTAGAACTAATATTGATAGGTATTGGTGGATACAGGAGCTTCGATCTTATGAGCGCGTTGTAGATTTTCTTTTTGTTAGCCGTGTTCAGGTTTCGAAACCTGAACAGCTTATTCAGCTCGACCCTCGCTCGCGCTGCTGTCTGAGCAACGTGGCTACCGTATCCATTACTACCTATCTTTAGTCCAAGTACTTTCCCGTCGTTGCTGTAAGGAATCCGGGTGTTATCGGTCTTGATGTGCGTCTGTTTCCTACGGAAGAATGGAATCCCTTTAAATTTTTGGGTGTTCGTGGCAATCTTCCATCTTCTTTCGAACCTGTTGATATTGTCGATTTCTCTGGCGGTGATCTGTGCCATGAGATCAGGATTTTTGAAAGGGGCAGTCATAATCTGAGAGATGTCGTCAGCGAACTAAACATACAGTGTGTCTTCCCTGACCGTATCGGGTAGGTCGAGGGTATATATAAAAAGGCTGGAGGAATCATTTTTAGCTTTGAGAATAAAAATGACTACAGGAGACCTGGTCATAGCCGGGGCCTACCAACCACCAAGATGCTCGTACCTACCGATACCCAATTTCATCAAGCTATTCCGCAGACAAGCCTCAACCTTTCTAGCTGGAGACCTTAAGGCAAGCTGCAGAGAAGCAGGGTACACAACCCATACAAACGGTACGGGGAAAACCCTATATCTCCTAAAACAAAGAGGCCTACTAAACAGAGAAGGACACGACTTCCCTACGTATCTCACGGCCCGATCCTCGACTACCGCAGATATTATTTTAACTAATCAAAACTTCAATTTAAATCATCACACACAGCCAGGTCCAGCAACCCCCTCCGATCATTTAAGCATAATTACCACCATCTCAACTTCACCCATCCAAATAAAAATATGACGAAGAAAAGCAACCAGCAAAACAAACTGGGATGGATTCAAACAATACTTAAACACAATAGAAACCGGATCCCTTAACAACCAAAGTAAAGAGGATATAGATGCACAACTAGAGTTAATCACCAGTAAAATCAGAGAGGCGGATAATTTACACACCCCAACAATAAAATACAGAACCATACCTGCACCTAGATGGACCCAAGAGATCCAAGATGAAATGGATGCATTTCAAAATATATTAAATGAAATCAGGGTATTGGGTCATACCACTGAAAGGTACAGAAACATTATCATAATTAGAAGGAGGATAGACACCCTCATCAAGAAAAATCCAGGCACGTTCTGGGATAACATAATAGGTAAGATGGAGATAGAAAAGGGTCCAAGGAAATTCTGGAGACAATTCAGGAAATTACGCTGATCACATCAAAAAGATGAAATAAGCCTGAAAATTCAGAACAAGAAAGTAGAGCAAAATGCGGAAATACAAGAGCATTTCTGAATGCACTGGACAAAAATTTTCTATATTTCACCTGAAGAAAATCAAAATTTCGACCTAAACTATGAGGAAGAAATCATACGTAGCCTGGCAACACAACGTGAACTCATTATACCGTTTAGAAACGTCGACGAATAAAGAGACAATCCCTTGGGGAAAGGAAAGCCATTTACTATGAATGAATACCTGACAGCATTAAAATCATTTAAGCAAAAGGCTCCAGGACAAAGTGGAATATCTAAAGCTCACTTAATTAATGCCCCAGATAATGTGCACGAATCGGTAGTGAAGGTCTTCAATGGCTGCCTAAATATGGGATACCTTCCCCAAGCTTTTAAAACGGCAATGATGATCTTCCTGCCGAAGCCAGGCAAACCGAAACAGCAAGTCGAAAGCTTCCGTCCTATCTTGCTCCTAGAATTTCTAGGCAAAGTCCTAGAAAAGCTCCTTAACGAAAGGTGGATCATTCATCGTAACACAAAAAACCTATATAACCCACACCAACACGGGTTCTGGTGCAAGCGAGGGACGGACACCGCGCTAGCAATCATTACCGAAAGAATTGCTACTGCCACTGCGCGAGGCAAACGAGTTGACATTGTGCTTCGTGATGTTGCCAAAGCATTTGACAAAGTGTGGTTGCCCGACCTAAAGGCCAAACTCTGCGACTTTAACCTGGAAATAAACCTCTGCAAAATACTCTGAAGCTATCTAGATGAGAGGAAAGCGATATTGCAGATAAGCGGCAAAACGGACGATGCAAACAACCTACAAACGGGGGTGCCACAAGGAGGCTACCTCTCACCTACGCTGTACACAGTGTATTCCAGGGACCTTCCACACCCAACTGATGAAAGTTCGTTGTACATTCGATTAGCGGACGATATCACTCAGATAGTGACCAGCGATAAGAAAAACCCCAAGGACATCGCCCTAAGAACAGGTATAGAAATTAAAAACCTAAATGATTACGAGAAAAGGAATAAAATAAAAACTAACAAGGATAAATTCAAACTAATTCCCATGAACAGAAGGAAAAAAGCTACTGTACGCGTAGATGGAGAGGCATATCCTTTCTCAACAGAAGGACTTGTCCTCGGACTAAAAATAACAACGAACGGCTATACAAGTCACCTACCACAAAAAATTATAGAAGCAAAATCTACCTTATCAGCGCTATACAGATTCAAGCAACTTTCAACCAAAAATAAAAGAAAACTATACCTGGCCTTAGTTCAACCCAAGCTCCTATACCCAATTGTACCATTGAATACACTAAGTAACTCCCAAATCGGGAAGATCCAAAGAGTCCAGAATCAAGCCCCTAGATTCATAATAAACACAGGAAGACTAGATTATATACCAGCAGAAGAACTCCACCACAGATCTACTATAGAACCTATAAACATAGTCATACAAAAAAGAGCAAGAAAGCTGTGCGAAAAGGTTAAAAATACGATCCACAGAATATAATAAACCAAAGCATCGTACAAGAAGACCGAATCCATCGTACGCAATAAAAACAACGCTTCAACAGTTGCCTGAGAAAAACGTTACTAAACGTCAACCCAATTTATAGGTAGTAAACCATAATGCAGCATCTAGAAAGGACAACCGATTACGACTACCAAGTATACAACCCAAATGTGAATCCTGATGAAGAACCATTATATTTACATAATAGCATTAATAATTAAAATCAACAACAAAAAACAAAAACAAAACAAAAACAAAATAAAATAAAAATTAAAAAAACAATAAAATGATACAAACGCTCTATTGAGCAAAAGAAAACAAAGGCTCCAATGCTTAAAATAATAATGTATCACAAAAATATAATAAAATTAAAAGAAAAACGAAAGCGGTAGCCAGGCAACCTGGCACAAATCTCTATCATCTTCACACATCATCCTACGCACATTAACACCCACACAACACTTTACTTTCTATCTTTCCTATCTTACTCGCTCTACACATTCTAACTTTATTTATCTTATCTTATCTTATCTTCTTTCGCTTTACTTTCTGCTAGATCCTCACCCAACTCATTACATCGGTAAAGGAGGCAAGAACATTTCAAAACGATTTGGAGATGATCGAATAAGAGCGAAAGCTTAGCCATTTACTTTGGTTTTTACCAAACACATTCATTTAAAAAAAAAGAGATGAATGCAGGACAAGTAATCCACCATCTACAAGATGGAATAAAAAAAAAATTAGAAGAAGAGAAAGTTGCGAAAGGATATTAATTTAGGCAAAATACACAATGGTCTTCAACAACATTTACATATATATATATATATATATATATATATATATATATATATATATATATATATATATATATCGATGAGGATTGCTTCTAGAGAGCCGAAATTTAATGTTTAAGAGAAATCCCAAGGCGAGGAAAATAGCTGGTATCATCCTTTTTATTTACCGGTGACGTTTCGACCACAATACGGTCATCTTCTTAGGCCTAAAATACAAATAAACGAAACAAAATATTTTGCACTGTTAAGAGAGCACACTGCTAAATGTACATCTAGAACTTTACTAGCTACTATTAGCTTTGAATTGCAAATTTAGAGTTAGAGAGAATATTTAGAAATGGGGCTCAAATTTACAATAGAGAGACTAGGGAAGAATTTTAAATATTTAAATTAGTCAACGAGTGTATAATTGCTAAAATCGCTTAAGGTTGGAGAGATTTGATTTATGAATTTAATGATTATATAAAACTGTTTTAAAATGAATTTTAAACGAATAATTGAAGGAAAAATTGGCAAAACCTAATATACAAAATCACAAACCTTTCCAACGAGCATGTTACGTGCTCCGGCTGACCCAAAAGTACCAAAACTGCGCCCCGCAACCCACATCCAAACGAATTCAGGTAACAAGGAGGGGAACCGACGAGAGATCATTATTTAAATTCGGGGAGAGCTGTTTTATATAAAGTGTTTCTAAGATTCAAAGGGTAATAGGACATTTGTGCGAATTCAGAATTTCAACGTTTTCTAAGGAGATATCACTTTTACACTTTATTACGTGATCTCTTATCGCTGAATTTTCTTTGGTTTCAAGTATCTTACCGGTTCTATTACTTATACCCATATGGGAAGAGAATCTTGCCTTCAGAGTTCTCAAGGAGCTTCCGATATATTTGCCTTGGGAACACCCAGGACATTTAAATAAGTATATAATCGAACTCCGAAGACTCTTTGGAACCGGATCCTTAATTGAAAAAAAAGATTTTATATTTAGTTTGTTGACAAAGGCAATTTGAAATTTTATTTGACAAAAGTATTTCCTTAGCAATATGTGTAATTTTCGGCTAAGGACTTTATTGTGAATACCCAGCTCTGGCATCATTAAATAATGTTTGTCTTTTGGCACTATTATCTCAGGGTGGCTTGGTTGATACAATCCACTTAAAAATGTGCGGATTGACTCTTCTACAATAAAAGAAGGAAAACCATTGTGTATAAAGAAAGATTTAAGGTACTGAAATTCTTTGTCTATAGAATTGTAGGATGAACAGAGATTGTATGCGCGGTAAAGAAGGATTTTAATGCATGAGGTTTTGTATTTCAAATCTAAGCAACTAAAAAAGTTTAATCCTAACCTCGTATTAGTCGGTTTCCTATATACTGATGTTTCTAGATTATTTTGATTTTTTCTTATTAAAAGATCTAAAAAGGAAAGTGTGTTATCACTCTCAGTTTCCATTGTATATTTAATACCGGGGTGGATGGTGTTTAAAAAATTAAGAAATTCTAAAGCTTGATCTCGTTGTTTAAATATACCTATGGAGTCATCTACAAAACGTCTATAGAAAGTTGGCCTTGGGATTTCTCTTAAACATTATATATATATATATATATATATATATATATATGCACGTCTTTAGATATATAGAAGGTTATATATATATATATATATATATATATATATATATATATATATATATATATATATATATATATATATATATATATATATATATAAATAATTTAATGCATGTTCGTTTGTGATATAGTCGTAATACAGCATGACCTCTGTCCTCCTGAATTTGCTTATATAAATACAATTTCAGATCTTTGAAGGTTATCTGGTTTGTAACGGGTTCAAAGCGCTGAAGGGAGTTTCACATCTGCCTAACCTTCACGGTCTGCTTCTACTTTTTATTTTCAAAAGCCTATTTTGAACTTCAATTTACTCTCAAATTTGCCGTCGTGCAATGTGTGATTAGAAAAAAATAATAACGTTAGGAAATAACAAGTCCTTCCTTACATACGTCACTTGCCTTCCATTCCTTGACTCAAAGAGATAAGTTTCGATCGGAAGAAATTGTTGACATTTTAACTGGTCGAAACTTAGTTAGCGGTCATTCAGAAATAATACAGAAGCATATCACCATTGCATCATTGCACGCTTTATTAAAGGTTTGTTAAATGAATAAAATGGTCTATAAATGCATGGATTCCTGGAAATACTCGACAGTCCTTGCAGTTTGGGAAAATCTCTGCCCATGTTTACAATAACAAAACTGATCAGATAAAGATGTTTTAATAGTGTTTTTAGCATATGTTTACTGTTGCTTATAAACAATTCATACATGGGTTGTATTAAAAGAGTTTTTGTCAGCCTTATTGAGATTTAATTGATCTTCTGCCATTCGTTTTACCTCCATTAATCTGTTAAGAATAGAAATAAGTGTTAAGAGATTACTTTCTATCTGTCATAATAGCTCTGAAAATTACCAAAGACTTGTCTATTTTGAACATCACAACTCTCTATTGATTGTATGCTCTTTTTTTGGAAGTTAGGCATCATTGTAAACAATATGGAAAACAAATAAGTACTAGTGTCCTAGTACTGACTTACATACTTTGTATCATGAATGTTTAGAAAGCATTAAAGCAAAAGAAAAGAAAACCCCACAGAAAAAGCATGGAAAGAAGGAAACTATTTTCAACATAAATTCAAGGGACAAATTATAATATAGTTCTTATTGACTTGGAAAATTAGTTTTCATTTTCTGGTATCTTCTTTAGGTAATAAAATTTGACTATCACGTAATGGGTTCTTCATGAAAATACAACTTTATTCCCTCATGGATGGCTCTTAAGGATAATATTCCTTTGTATATTTCCTCTAGGTTCTTCGAGCTTAATCAGTTCGAGCTCCTGTACTTGGTCCTAAAAGGAACGGGTTGAGAATCGCAAACGCGCAAATGAGGAGGACAACGCCCGACCGTTGGTAACCCCAAAATGGAGTACTATCGCTCCTGTTTGGTTCCTGAGTTTGATAACCAGCCAGCACGAATCTCAGAAGTCAGTCACATATACAGTGGCGGCAACAAAAAAAGTGACATGTGACAATTCGGGGAAAATGAAACAGAAAAATGTAACTTACATATTTTATTATGAATATTTCATGAAAGTTAATACTTGTTCATGTTGCCCTAGCACTTGATGACCATTCTGAGTCGATTGGGCATTGATTCAGCGAGGTTTGCGAAGTAGGTGGGGTCGATCGTAACCCAGATCTTCTTCAGTGATTCTATCAGGTCCTTGATGCTGCCGGATGCTGTCTCTTGAACTTTGGATTTCATCAGATTCCAAGCATTCTCAATAGGATTTAGGTCCGGGGAATTACCAGGCCACTCCAAAACACTAATATTATTATCATTGAAGAACCTTTTTACTAACTGGGACCTGTGAGCAGGGGCACCATCATGCATGAAAAATTCACACCGATGAATTTCCCAAAATGGCAGCATGTGCTGCTTCAAAACTTCGAGATAGTTAGTCCCCCTCATGGTTACATTCTTGGGAAGGAAGTACAGACCTCCTCTGCCCTTGTTTCCACTAAAGGCACCCCACACCATCACACTATCAGGGTGCTTCACAGTTTTCACGGTATATTTTGGGTCATACCGAGACACATTGCTGGGACGACGCACGATCTTTGACTCTCCTCTGACCAGCCTAAAGGTGCTCTCATCACTGAACATCACCTTCTTCCAATGGGCAGCTGTCCAATGTTTATAGGTCTTGCAAAAATTGAGCCTTTTCATCTTCATAGCCTTGGTAAGAAGTGGCTTCTTGGCAGCGCGGCGAGCCGGTAGGCCTAAGTCCTTCTGTAAGCGATGACGGATGGTCCTGAGGGCGACGTTCTGGAGAAGGTCTGGGTGTTTTTTCTTGATTGAAGCGGAGGTTACAGAAGGGTCTGACATCACTTCACGCCTTAGGATATTATCAGTCCTTGGAGATGTCTTCCTAGCTGCACCAGTGCCCTCCTTCCTCTTTGGTATGGTACCTGGTGGCAATAACTCAGCTGCCCGTTTTAGGCGATAAATCGTATTTTTTGAGGTTCCTAAATCTGCTGCTACATCAATAAAAGACTTTCCCTGCTCTAATAGGGTCAAGGCACGGCTTTTCTCTGTCATAGAAAG
This sequence comes from Ceratothoa steindachneri, assembly GCA_963969495.1. Taxonomy (NCBI): domain Eukaryota; kingdom Metazoa; phylum Arthropoda; class Malacostraca; order Isopoda; family Cymothoidae; genus Ceratothoa; species Ceratothoa steindachneri. Next base: position 125,194,531 of record OZ018319.1, on the reverse strand, counting down.
CTTTTTCCGCCCCATTGTATCCACTTGCACAGAAGTTATAGCACGTCAAATGTAGGCACGAATGCAGGAAATCAGCACGCTGGAACGTTGTACACCAAAACCTCACTGTACGAGCTCAAACGAGACAGTGAGTTCCAATAAAGCGCAGTTCTGTTGTCTTAGCTCAGGAGAGTCATCCACTCGTGGCATAAGCCCCGCCCCTTTTCATTGGCTTGTTGGCAAGTAAAATCGTGAAAGCGATTTTATGTATCGATTTCTATTGCCAATATTCAATGTCACTTTTTTTGTTGCCGCCACTGTATATAATTTGATGGAGGGGTCCTAAAAGATATGAAACTTATTGATATCATTATGATTGCGCTGGGAGATGCCCCAGAAACATGTGAATTGTGCATTTCAATAATCTGAAGCAAAATATTCGCCTTTGACAAAACTGACAGAACCTAGTGGATTCTTTACTATAGTAGAACTTTACTTCTTCTTTGTAAGTTCTTCAAGATAAAATGAATACCATTGGCAAGAGAGCGGGCCCATTACGTAATTACTCCAATTAAAACAATTTTATGGGTAAATATGTCATCTTCTATTAAATATATATTTTAGCAGGATAATAAGTTGTATATTAATTTAATTTAATAAGTAAAAATAAATAAAAATAATATCTTAAAATTTAAAGGAATCAATTGATTTTAAATTTACACTTACCTATAGACGATTGTCTTTGCTCTCAGTCCGCCAAAGGGTTTACTATTTAACCTTTCAATAGCTGGGTATAAACACTTAAATGCCTTCATATGAACAATTTAATGTGTGTACTATCACTTAAATGACTGTATGAACTATTCAATCAGGGTATATTAATACTTAAAGGCCGTGGTATGAACAATTAACTGGCTTGCTTAAACGATTAAAGGATCAAGTATAAACAAATTAGTGGTTCGCTTTGGCCATTTAACCGACTTTCCCTAAACAGCAAAATGTGCATGAAACTGTTAATAACGCTTTATAATATTTCCTCTTCCTGCCAATATATAGACTTGTGATTTTGTAGCCCTTTATATTTTACTATCTTGTTTTTTCTATTATCTAGATGGGCTCTTGAAATTCCCCCAAGAGAAAAAGATTTTTAAGCCCCCATGGACAATTATCATTGGTCATACCTGTTGCTAGATGATCCTCCACCCTACAACCACGGTGATTTTAAGCATGTTTTTAAGAGGCACTTGATTCTAAGTACTTTCTTCTGTTGGCATACAGATGCTCTGTGAAGGCCTATGATCTTGACGAGCATCATACCAAAATCAATTTTATTATTAGTATCTTGACAAATCTACCAACAAAGAAACATTTTCTTTTGTTGAAACTATTAGCTATGTACTCTGCATTTTTTTATTTATTAGTTTATTCCCCCATTTACTTCTGCATTGAATTAGGATGGCATTGCTGTTGGCATATATTTCCTTCATAATTGATATGAGTGCTTGAATAAAGCGTCAGATGCATATAATCAGAATAGTGATTCACAATAGATATGTTTTCCTCATCTGGCAGGAAGACCTGCCTTCGTTAATGGACTGGAGCAAGTTTATTAAATCTGTGTGTACCTTCCAATTACAGAGAATATCAATTGATACCAACTTTTTCTATCTGGCTATGCATAATTCCCACATATTTTGACGTGCCCTATGTTCATCACTTTCTTCATGGACCTCTCTTTAACTTCTTTCGGCTAAGGATGTTGCCATTGTATTTTAGCTTCCATATTCAATAAAAAAATTAATTTTTCATTACCCAATCTAGAAAGATAACTTCGTTACTATTGGAGTATTCTGATATGATACTCGTATGGTATAGATAGTGGAATTATTCGTGTACTCATTACAAACTAAATTATATATCAGACAACCACTAAACTTTGTTGAAGCGACAAGCAAGTGACAATCTGTTCCGCGTGTTTATTTTACTCATGTGATGATGTAATCACTAAACCTTTATTATCTATTCGGAGATATCTATCATGTCAGTCACATACACTTTAACTTTCTCAAACAAGAATAAACAATAAAAATGATGTTTTTTCAAAGAGACAGAATGCTTGGTTGAACTCCCCTAGCCAACATTCTGGCTATATTCCTTTTAAACATTGCCGAACATATCTTAAAGTTAGATATGCACCCTCATCATGCATAATGAATAGATCATCATGAATGCCTCAAGTTTCTAAGATGTGCCCGATTTTTCCTTTATCAGTTTTTACTCCTTTCACTTGCAATATTTTAATCATCATTATTCGGTCTTCAAATGGCACAGTACCAAATCCCAAGCAGCACAACTGTTAATGGCAGGTAAAGGTTACTCACCTATCCAGTTTGTATTCACCTTGAACGCGTGGCAATGGTTAAGATGATTAACTCCTGCGCTTAAATGATAATGGAAATTGTTAGATCCTATAAGCCCTATTTACGTCATATTTGTTTTTTATTTAGTCGATAGTAAATTGAACACGATTCGGTTTACCACCTTCGAAAGGTATTTGCATAATTTTAATTTTGTTAAATGGCTTGGGCGAATTATTAATGGTTCTTCATAGTTGTGAGACTAATATCCATCATGCTATAGGTTTCTTGGTAAGAATTTAATGGTAACGACTTTGTCTCTCTTGCGCAGAAATCTTGCTTAGTTTTAAAATTATATAAAAAAGATGTTGCAGAATAAACTATGATTTCTTTTCGTCCCATTTGCTTTTTTCTTTCTTCATTTTGGGACACAAATAGATTTTACATAACTATTTTATGATGAGGATTAATTACTAAATTTCACCTTGAAGCTAAATTATGGAATTTTCTTCTTTATTGCATAGGGAACTCAACGTTTTCAAAGGGTGGCTGCCGGGGGAAAACGAATATAAATCTTGTGGACAAAAGTTTTTTCAGAACATTTCACTTTGGTGAATGAAATAATCGCAATTCTGCTATGCACAACTCGGGTCCACACTTCTCATTTACCAAAAGGTAATGAGATGATTTGTTGACTCCACAACCAGCTAGAGGGTAACGAATTGAATGAATGTATATGTATGTAAATATGGATTCGTGTTTCTGATTCCATGTTAATCAAAAAAATTTAATAGTCGAAATGTCTCATTTTATTATTCTATCACCATAAAAGGGTTAAAATAGATAAACTTCTTACCTCCTACCTTTATTTCTCATTTCATCTTCCTTTCATTCTCCTCCTCCTCTCCTCCCTACTTGGCTCCCACTTAGTAACAGGCAGCTTCTAGTGGACTCTGTAAAGGTTTCCTTACTCATGCTTCAGATAAAATTGGGGTTAATAAAACAGTTGGTAAAAATAAAAAAAGTTGGATGTGAATCTTTTCAATAAATTTGCCTAATGGAGTGGTGAAGACTGGGGCAAAGGAATATTCTCTGATGAATCTCCCTTGCACTTAGTTGGAGCTTCTGGAAGATTGACGAGTCATGTGTGCCAACGGTTGAGCATTCGGACATTCTCCATGTCTGGGGCTGCTTCACATCAATGGGTACTGGCGCAATAACAATCTTGTCCAAGATCACCGCTATGAAATCAAAATGATTCCAAAACGTACTTCGGCAGCACTTTTTCCCAGCAGTAAGGTACCAAGTCCATGATGATATCTGTATATTACAGCATGATGTCACACTTTGTCACAAAACAACGGCAATAACAAAAATTGGGGCTGAAAATAACATCGAACGTTTGAAACTTTGGCGCAGGAATTTGCTAGATTCGAACCCAATATAGAATTTGTGGGCGATAATCAAACTAGCAGATTTTTAAACAGAAGCCTTCCAATTGTAGCCAGTTGCGAGTAGTTTTTGAAAGAAATAGAGCAAGATTAGTCAAGATATCATCATATATTTGCTCTAGAGAATGCGAAAATGAAGTAAAGAAGTCCTGAATAACAAAGGATATCCTTATAAATAATGAGTCTGGGCATCAATTGACTGTATTTATTAATAAAATGTGATAGAGCTCTAATTTTTTTGTATATTTCCCATTCAAATTATAATACAAACATAGTTAAACAATATGCAACTATTGCATAATGCTACTGATTTTCTCATATGAAAAATAGAGAATTCACAAAACTTTTAGCCTTGACTGTATAGTGTGTATATTTGGTCTTTAGTTCGAAAAGTTAGAAGCGTATATAAAATAAATGTTTGATGTACAAAACACATTTAATATTAAAAGTCTATGATTTTAAGTGCGTAATTTTGTTTTACTCTAATTGATAATAAATTAGAATATTTTTAAATACATTTGTCTATGCACTTTAGAACCTATTAAACATGAAATTGACTTATTTTTCCCTAAATCTATGAATAAAAATGACGCAAACATCTGAACGTAGTTGAAGGTCGTATTATATAATTATAATAACTACAATTTTTTTCTGAAAATATTGATTATATGGGAAACTAAGATTTTTAAGCTCAACCGCAAACAAAATGCATCTATGAACAACAAAGAATCAGATAAACAAACTTGTGTTACCTAGTGTAATCGAAGTTACGAGCAATTAGATCAAGGGTTTAATTGCTCCCTATCAAATTTAGATATTAAGAAATAAAATTATATCTTGCTAATTAGCAAAGCTTCCTAATAATCTCTTCCGAACAATTATTATTTCGAGAGAATAAAATTTATTGCCATTACGAAATAATTGTTTTGATCCCGACGAAATTTTTAAAGATGAAACAAAGTTATATGGTCGATAGGAAAAGCCAATTCATGTTCTAGATAATTTTATTTTCAAGTTACAAGAGTTTCTGGTAACTTAGATATTATTAGCCAAAAAAATACCTAATTGTATCTCCCTTGCCAAAAAAGTACAGAAGTCAGCAGAGGGTGGCAAAAACTACTTTGGTCCAGGTCAGCTCAAATCGCCTCTATATTCTGGACTGTTAAAATTTGGAGTTTAAGTATTTGTTACCAATTTGTCTGTGGGGAAGAAAGTAGGTTTGAAACGTGACAAACCCTAAAGGTCTACACTGCCCTCTCTCTCGGCATGTAAATATACTGTCTGTTGTGTTGATGATATAATTTCCTCAAGGCAAAATGACTTCACCTCAAGTTCTGCAGCTGGGAAAATTATTATAATGTACGCCATCCTTCAGGAGAGAGCTGGAACCGGATGGAATGTATTCCTTAGGTGTCAGCTGCTTAGCATGGTTGGGCACGCACCACAAAAGAAGCCTCCAGCAGAAAGGAAGGTACAGAAAAGCATTTGCAAACGCAAAAATGTTTATTAGTCTTATGTCAAGTTGGAAATAAATGAGTTTCTATCATATTCTTCACTTTATAATACCTGCCCCATACTTTTGCCCGAGGATATATATATATATATTTATATATATATATATATATATATATATATATATATATATAAATATATATGAATTAACAATATAGGGATTTTACATAAATGTAAAATAAATAGTGAAGAGTGTGAAAAATGAAAATTGCCGAGAAGAGAAATTTATTAGCACAAGTAAGAAGATAAAGGTTCCAGGAGCAATGGAAATCACTTCACTATAACAATTCTAATATTATAATTACATTTTCAATCGTAAGTTATAATTTATAGGTTTGAAGTTTTTTACATATATTTATTACATATGTATATTCACAATGGTTTACAAGATTACAATATTTCGTTAATTTATAATTACATGTTATTTTAATTACTTTATTATTATATTTGTTTAATATTTATACATTCATTTACTATCACATTGCTGATAATTTTAAATTTATTAATAACATTGTTCATTTACTGTAAATATTTTTGGGGATCCCTTTTATAGGTCGGAGTCAGAGTACGGTTCACTTTTCTTTTAACAGAAAAGGTGCAATACTTGCCCCGAGGACAGCTCAGAAGTGAAACAATAACAACGCTGAAAAATACTTTCAAGTTGTACCGGTAAAGGAGGCAATACAAAGTGTAAACTGAACGGAAAGGCCTCCGAATTTCGACTATTCCTTTTCCCTAAGGGGAATTCAAAAAGGGAGATAATTGTCATCGGGCACATAAGCTACAGTATATTCGCGTAAGCCCCCCAACCTCTCCGTCGTGGCGCCGCACTAACGAGAGTTATTGCATTTTTCATCGCCTCGTTCCAACTATGCACTTTTCTGTGAAAGGCATAATTGGTGGCGCCGGAGAAAGGAAGTTTGAGGATTAGGCCAATGTGGAACCCGGCGTCACAGGCTTCTGGACAAGGGGCAGAACTGCAGCCTCTGGAGAGAGTGGAGGGGGTTCACCCTCCTTATCTAACCCGGGGGCCCAGCCAGGACCATAGAGGGAATTCACACCCGCCTTTATGTACACTGGATTTAGTTCTAAGACCCAAACCGTCGAGGGGTGGCTCCCTCGTTTAGTGATGGTTGACTCTGTGTTAACCATCAAAAAGTCCGCCACACATCATCCTCGAGAGGGCCCATAAAGTTTATCCCTCATCATGATCATCCCTCTAAGGTAACTCACAATCGCGCAGGCTGTGCCAGCCCATGAAGGAGGACGCCTGGCAAAAGACACACCTGCAAGCCACGGGGAGGCATAAAGAAGAAAGAAGAAAGGCAGCGTAGCAAGTAAGCCCGAATTCTTAACAAAGAGGATAGAGAAGAGGAAGACACGGGGCTCCGTGGCGTCAAACAGCAAGGATTCCTCTTCGGGTGCTACCCTGCCAAGACAAACCAGAAAAAGAGAAAGTCTTCGAGTTACTCTATGGGGCCTTAAACATCGCCCTAGTAAGGCTGATAGACGTCGCGACTCGGTATATCACAATTTGCCTGAAGGAGTGCGAGGACGAGGCTCTGACAAAAGAAGCCTCAATCGAAACCCTAGGGGGAGTTAACCTGCAGCCGAGCATTCCGACACAAATTCTCACCCACCGGTCTTCCCCCAAAAAAACATCATCCGAGGACATCCTCCAAATGAAGTAGTCCCAGATGGTGCCCCCAAACACCCAGGAGAAATCTTAGAGGACAAAAGCTCCACAAAGACAACCAAAGATAAAAAAACCTCGTAACGACCAACAAAAAGGCCAGATCCACGTATTGAGGTCCAGAAGAAAAGGGAACTAGAGAAGAAGAAAAATAACAAGAAAGAGACAACGACTGAGCCCGAAAGATACCACACGGACAGCGAAGTAGCAATGCCTCAAAAACCACGAAAAACAAAAAGAATTCAAGGCACAGGATAGACGGAAATGTAATTAACTTTAAAATCTACGCCAGCCAAGACGCCCCACCTCCCCAAAAGGATCAGAACTGGCAGATATGAAACAGGAAACGATCCCGACGTGGATCGTAACATTGCACTCAATAAAGAAAACTGAAAAATTCTAACCCCACACGATTACAAAGAAAACAAAATGGAAAGAAAAAACAGGAAGAAGTAAATTATAATAGACAGGACAACTGACCAAGACTAACATAGAATGGAAAAAGAACAGATTTACCATAATGACATTGAACGTGAATGGATGGACTGGCAAAATACAATAATTTCTTTAGAGAGACAGACCCGAACATCATTCTTACTAGTGAGCATAGACTAAATACACGAACACATATAATAAAAATCGCAACTATGCAACACTAATAAAAACTGCTCTCAGGAAGGTATAACGAGGTTGCGAAACGATAAAGTGAGATCTCAAGTTCAAATACCTACCTGAACGCCCAAAAGTTCGTCATTATCCACACGAACCGCTACGCAACAACATTTATGTTGGCGATCAACGCCACCACTATTCACTGGAAGGCAGAGTACTTGGGCTCTGCCGAGTACTCTGACCAGCCGGGGGTATAAACAGCACGTCAGAAACTCGATTAACTTGGCGAAGGTAGAGTCGGGGAAACTGTCCTGCTTCCACAACCTGAGCAGGAGTACCTTAAGGAAACTCTACCTTTGCCTCGTGAGGTCCAAGCTGACATACTGGGCGGTACTCACTCAGACATAGGGACACAAGGTGCTGAGGTCGATGCAGACGGCTCAAAACAAAGCCTCTTTGATAATAAACTACACAAGAAACGGGATCACATATCACAGATAACACTACACAGAAGAGTAAAGCAACAACCACTCGACACACTTTTACAAGCACTGACAAAGAAGACACGGGACAAGATATAGACAGAGATACTACCAGAACTTGACCTTGACTTAGACTTAGACATGACGAGAGTAAAACGAAAAATATCAAGACGGACCAACTTCAGCAGCAGGCGAACTGCTGCTGAAGAAATGATAGAGATCTTTAAATAGACTAAATTTTTATGCTAATTGACCTTTGGTTTCTATAAAAGTATTACGATTACGATTAAATTAAAGTGGGGGGCATGTAAGGGGAGGACGATAGGGTGTGTGGATAGATAGAGAAAATAGACAAGTGGAGAAAAGAGAAACAAGTGTGGTAGGGTGCAAAGAGATGCCTAGAGTCTGGTGATCAGACTTATCACTTTTATTATTTCATTGGTTGCGTGTATTTTTTTTTGTTATTGTAGATTTTGGTAATAATTATAAATAATTATTATAATTATTATTTGTGGCGTTCAAGCCATTTGTCTTAGTAACTTTTAGTTTATTTGGTTTATGTTATGCATTGCTTGCGTTGTATATGTTTTTTAATACGTTTTAAGTGCGTGCTTAATGTCTTGGTATTTTGTGTGTGTGTGTGTTTTTTAGTGTTTTTGTCTCTTCTGGTTGGTGATTCTTGTCGAGGTTGGCTGCTAACAAACAGTTCTTGTATCTGCCACATGAAGATAATGATTGACTTGGGTCAGCCACTGATGTTGATATTGTCAAATTTATGTCAGCAAAAAATGACACTTTACTATATCCACCATCCCAAAGATTATTTATATAAACTAGGAATAATATTGGCTATAGAATTAATCTCTGAGGTACGCTAATGATAACCTCACCCCATTCAGTACCATCTTCTGTTTCCTGTCTTAGAGCCATTCAAAACTTTTACACCTATCCCATCGATTTTTAATTAGGGAACTAGTCCCGTATGTGGAACCTTATCAAAATCCTTGCTAAAATCTAAATAAATTACCCATTAATTTACCAATCAAGAAAAAATGTAAACAACAGGGGGACGTAGACTAAATTAGGCAGCTCGGAAACGTAAACAAAAAATATAGCGACACTGATTCCGCCAAATCCCTTATTTAATATATCTATTTGCACTGATTTTTTTATGATACGCTCAATTAACTATAGTGCAAGACCCAAAACTTATATTTTAATGACAACAACTACCCTAAAGACGGAAAATACAAAGAATATATGGATTATCAACAGAGCTCACAGAAATACATCCTCCTCCAACACGTAATTCAAGTCGTCACTCACTATGGGCTAATGAAAGAACAAATTCAGAGGGCATCAGACCCCTCAGTCCCCCCCCCCCCTTACTCTGTATCCGCACCTCTCTACTAAATGCGACGAAGGTCGGTGGCTGCTGTTCAGATTAATCATATTAGCTGCTAGGTGTATTATAGGCAGATATACATGATAGTCTCTCGCAAAACATAAAAAACTTGTTTCGTATTTTTATCTCGATACATCATTTCTTAAATGACATACTTAAACTCGCATATATACAAAGGCAGCTAGCTCCATTAATGGAGGTCAAAACTGGAACTGTATTGATAATGTACCTTGTTGCATAGGATTGTAACATTTATTAAGGCGCCTTAGTAATTTTGTCCTGAATCTGCTTCGTCCGTGTAGTCAAATTTAAATAGCCTTTCAACTTTCTATCCATTTATCTAGGTAGTGATAAAATTCACATTATGAGGTTTAAATTGAAAAGGTGATGAATTATTAATACTAGAAAATACTGAATGTTCAACCATTGCAATCACCATCGCGTAAGTATTCTTCCCATCAAAATATTATACGCAATCTTCATTGATATTCCACTCACAATTAGGAAACTTCGCATACGAATTTGTGTGACAGGGCACTTAGCGTTTCACATAAGCAACCTATTTTCCATCTCCAGTTGAGTAGGTGCTGATATGTGGACTTTTCTCACGTAAAAGAAACTCTAATAATTCTAGTTTAACTTCTAAACCAGTTTTGGTTCTAAATTGTTAAAATGGATGTCGTGCTCTGGATAACTTTATCTTTAGGGAGAGTCCATTCATCAACAGCTTATTCAACGAGAAGCAATCGGCGTTTATTTTTCCATATACATCAATTATTTTTCTTTGATTTACGATAAATCGTTTTTATACTTTATTAGAGTAATATCCTTCAGTGAAAAGAAATGTGGATTTTCTTCTTCTGTATAGTCCAACATGTTCCTTAAATTTGTACGTTAGGTTTAATTATTTCATATGGCGGTTACAGATGTCTCATTTAAATCAATGTCAACATTGCCGAACAAAGTGTGAAGAATATTTTTCAGGATAGATACCTACGCTATCGAGTAGTTCGCTACCCTATCCCTTAACAATTCTCGCTTTAATATAAAGATTAACCTCATTTGGTTCTAGATAACACTGTCTACTACCAGATACATTCTGGTAAGCAGGAGTTAGATAGAATGAGATATTGCTAAGTGGAGAGTATGATCGATAATTATTCTTCACGATAGAAATTTGGGTTGGTGGAACGGCAAATGAATCGAGTTCTGTCTTCAAACATAGGTAACCTGATGCATAAAGAGCATTCATTTTACACGTGTGCGATTTCCAGTAGTTGATAACTTTGTGAGAACATCTATAAAGGTTGTGACAGTTTATATTATGAGTAAAATAATCCTCATCCTTTTCATTATATACTTTCAACTTTTTTCTATTCTTCAGGTTCTTTTCATTCATTTTCACTTATTTATTCGACCCAATTTCTCAGATTTCGTCTCTTGTTTAGTTTCTGACTTTAACTTTCTTCTAATATATCGTCTAGTATCTTTAATATTACATTCTTTCGTCCTTCACCCCTTTATCTTTCAAAGCCGGCTGCGAGGTCATTCCATGCATAATATGCTGATCGGTGCCTAAACCGGCTTTGGTGTTCTTCTTTCCTAAGTACCGAGCACCATTCTTTAGATATGTTGCCACACTTTGAAATAGGTACCAAAGGCCATGCCCCCTCTAATATCTTAACCCTTTAAACAAGCGTGGTCCATTCGACATTTCTTATTTTAATGTCTGCTCCGTACATGAAACTTTATTATCAACTTCCCAACAACGAATGTAGACTTTTCACCTTCAAACGTGCTTCTATAGATAGAAAGAAATTGATCTCAACTTCCCAGAGCCTAGATTTAGATAGTGTGTGTTATCAAAAGTTACATATACTTAATGAACTATGATTGAAAGGGAAGGGTATAATTAGCAGTACCAGCGACTGCATGCCGCCTACAAACTGGTAGTCTACAAGGTTAAAGTAAATGTAAGATGATCTCGTATGAAAAAGTAAGAGCAGGAAAATCTATGCTAAACTCGAGAGAATGGTTTAAATTTGGAATCTCATTTCCATATGAAAGCTCTTTTAATTTCTAACAGATTGAATAATCGATTTTATTTCCCTTTCACATTGAGCATTAGAAATTTTGCGTTACGTTTTAGCAGATCAAAATAATAAATAGATGATAGTTTTTGCCTCATTTTCAACTTCATTTACTTTCTGAATGCTTTTTCAGTTTATAATATTCTGCATCTATCCCTATCTTATCATAAGCATAGCCAATGCCTTTTATTTTTTTGGTCTCCTTTTCTCTGGTCAATATAGTATTTGATGTATAATTATTCACTTCTGTCATTTTCTGCAATTCAACTCTATAGTCAGACCGAGCCGTTTCTTCCATATCGTATAGCTTTTATACATTGCCTGCTTCGTCTTCTCCTTTAAAGGAATTAACCATAGATATCGTGAATAGACCTCATATATAAATAGTATATAGGGTAGACCATAATTAAAACTTCGAAACTTTCGCATATATAGTGAGTGAGATAAATCTGCCAAATCTCATTTCTACTTTGTTTTTTCTAGAAACTTTTTCCATCGGTTTGTGCAGAGCAAAACTATCCAATCCTAATAGAAAACTTTACACCCCAGATCTTTTAGCATACTTTCTTTACAGATAAAAATATTCAATTTACTCCACTAAGAGATGCTAGCAGACTCGAAGATGTATACAGGCTTAAAAGTCTGGGATTAATTTTGGAATGAATAACTGATATGTTTACACACTTATACAGCTATAAATAAAAGGCACCGTAAGTTAAAACCTAATCATTTTGTATTCAGGCTAAAATACATAGCTTCAATTACAATTTCATAGATATTTGCAACTGTATTACTTTGTACTCATGTACTTATTCTCTAAATCAAAAGAGTTGAATTAGGCCTATAAGGGAAACGATATTCAATATGGAGTGGCTAAAAATGATAAATATGTATTTTTAATCCAACTTTAGATTTTTTTATGTGATCTAAATTTGAATAAAAATATTTGTTAAGGAATCAGGGCGAACTTAAACTTTCTTTTTGTAAGTCTTGATGACGCACACTGGTGGCATTCCATTCTCTGGACTTCATTGTGAGGCAGATTGATAGAATAATATCCTATTAAAACCTATTTACACATAAACATGACGTAGTCTTAAATACTCCTGGCGAAAAATTAGTTCAAAAGTTCGATAGGGTTCCTTCTCATGTTCAGAAAACAATGAAACTTTTCAAACAATACATCTTTTTATACTTAGCTTCGGTGATGGTTAAGTGAAGTTGCCGATATTCATCGAGTCTATCGTTGAATGCCAGAATACAAGCTTCAATACATTTTGCAAACCACTTAATTAGACAAAATCTTCGAAGAAATTCGCCCTAAAGTTTAACAAAAGTATTGGCCTCATGTTCGCTGTACAATGCATTTATACATCGTGTATAAAGATCTCTTCGTTCCTTTTCCAATAAATTCCAAAATTTATACTGGGAAATAGACTGTTAAGGTTTGGTCTCACTACTCAGTTTAGTTGTTTTGCATCGTATCCTTCACCAGTCGATCTACAAATATACCTGCTTTAACCAGTGTATTGCCGAAAACAGTAGCCAAATAGTTTACCGCTTTGACGTGATCTTCTGCTGGTATTTTAAAAGATCACTCTAACATAGCTGATTTTTGTTCTAAATATAATCTGCTTAACCTGGAATCGAGAAAGCCTCTTACGTGTGAGTATTCGAATGAATCTGGATAGACAATGGGACAAATAGCCTGATATGAGTACGGGGACTTTGTGGCGGCCTGATAATTATTCACGTATTGTTTCGATATACCATACGGGCAAAGTTGACACTTCAGTCTTCACAAATCTTTAATTGGTCCGTGTAGTTGACATTTTTATCGATGTAATTCATAAATAATTCAACCAATCCCTTAGTTTACACTCTGCTAGATTAGAGAAGTACGGTGTGTGTTTGTGTGAAACAATAATTTTAATGCAGATGAAGTTGGTGTGCGAGTAATTGTTTCTGAATCTTACTTCATCCCAAAAGGTAAGTGTTCTTTTTCACGTACTAGCTAAATCGTTGAGTAGGGTGATAATGTTAGACTGGAAAGGTTTTACCATCGATAGAAATTTCCTCATCATTATCCATACTGAATCCTTGTGTAAATTTAATGTATGATAAATTAATCTACCTCTTTCGCTAGCACTAGCCCAGTATTCCCAGTACTTCATCTGTGTAGTCGTTTATTTGATTCTTCTCACTGTCATTAACTTTAACGTGCTGTTTCAAAAGTGTTGCAACGTTACCTGGTAAAGTATAATACGTATATCTGGTAGGCTTTGTGAATTATTTAATATAATATTCAAATGTATTTCTTGTTATGAGATTTGGTTTGAGGGTGCTTCTCTCTCTTTGTTAAGATTAGCTATAATATTTTCATTTCAATATGACCTGGCTTTCGAGGTAACATACGTTTCAACCGTTTGAACCATTATATCTTTTGTTTCTATAAATTTACTTTCCGAACATTTCCTTTTATTAGATTAGGTCATTAGCTACATAAATATTTAACAAAATAATTATCCTTGACTCCGATGATTTATTCCTTTATCATTTTAGAAAGAGTGGAGAACGCAGGGAATATATGCGTGTATCTTTTCATCTAATGACTCCTTTCAAAAGATAGACGGTTCCGACCTCGTTTGGAAATATTTCCGTCCGTAAGGTAAATCGTAGTATTTCTCGGACTAAGGTCGCAGAGTAAATATCCAAGGGACTTAAGACAGCTTCTTTATATGCCTTCATGAAAGTACTCCGTTTTACAGGCATTATTTTTCCTGCAAATATATTATCTTGGAAATGGCTCTTCTCTGGTTAAAGTAGACTAAATGGCGCATCTCCTCTTCTTTTCTTATTTTTCTTTTATCTGGTTCCATATTTAATTGAATTAAGTTTGCTACCATTATTTCATCATTAACTAATCCGTTCAGAGTGCGTGGATTTATTTCTGGTCTTCTTTTCTAATTTTATACAGTTTTACAATCTTTATCCTGTTTACTCGGCCTTTCAGCTTGAAATTTACATCTTATTGCCCTTCTGTATCCTTACTGTACGCACACAAACATTTTTGGTTATTCCTCTTGATAATCCGCGGAGGCTTCCAGTTTCTTTGACCGTGTTAATAGCCTAATTCCAATCGTCAAATTCTTCAGGAATAGTCACTTAATTAATTTAGCTTCCGCTGCGCGGATTATCGGATCATTCCCATCGCTCCTCTCGCTCTCCTTTAGGTGTAATTCTCCTCAGGGTGTGGCCCAAAAAGCGAACTTGCTCCGTCTGTAATTGCGTTTTCCCCGTTGCCCACTTCGTCGGAGAGAGTGGAAGCTGCAGAGGCTGCAAAATGAGAAGGGATTTGGAATTCAAAATTATGTCTCTCGAACAGCAAATGAAGGTGTTGTGATTTGATGCGCAGTCCTTAATGAGACAACTCGATACTCAGATATGGGACCGGGAGATGACCGGGCGAATGATCAGCGACCCTCAGCCATGGTTGATTCTGATACTCAGGTAACGGAAGTTGCACAGCGAGATAAACGACGACCTTCGACCGCGTCTAATCCACCCCCAGATAGCCTGTGCAGACGCTGACATATTTGCTAGCTCCTATAGAAGTTCATAAAGATGCAGTTGGAATTTCCTCTTCTAAGAACTTATGCATCTCCCCCCTTAAAATTCATTTGTATGACATTCGATACTATTTACCCCATACGTCTACCATATTAGATGTACGGTTCCCTCCAACCAATCACAACCCTTGTCTGACGCATTTTAAACCATCCAATCAGTGTAGACCTCCTTGTTCTTGCCTCACTCGAACTTTCAACCTTCCATTTGTGTCTTTCCCCCCGCCCGACATGTCTCCCTGAAGGTTATAATTCATGCAACGTTCAGTGACTTTAACATAAAATTTACCAACTATATTCTATAACAAATAATTTTCGACATCGCAATACCATTAATATTAATATAAACCAATTCATATTAATTTCACTTGTATCAAATAATTTCTTTAACTACTCAAATTATTAATCCATTTATAAATCATTCAAAATTCATTTACTCCAACTGTATGTTTCTATTCTCATCCTTACTCTTTGTTTTATTTATGTTCTTTCATTGTTAAGTTTTAAAAATAAACTCTGTCAAAAATTACAACCATTACTTGCCTTGACACTACCCGGTTACTTTTGTCACGCCTTGACTTGTTTTCTCACTTCTAACTCGTTCTCATCCATTCCTTCATTTAAAGCAAGGTTAATGACTGCTATCTAGGCTAGTTTAGTAATTAACCCAACCCCATTTTATGCTTTACCTGCCTGGCTGGCTTTCTGGAACCAGGCAGGATGGGTTCGTTGCAGTTTGAAGAGGAGCCCCTCCAAGTCGAACTAGGCAGAGACTGCCGATAATCGTGACTAACAAATTTTCCCTTTTAGGGAATCAAGCATGACGATGAACCTGAAGTTCGACTTGTAGGGGATTCTATTATTAGGGACCAATTTGAGGAATTTTGCGGCAGAAAACCAACTAAACCGACGAGGTACTGTTATCCTGGAGGAAGAGTTGAGGATCTTGTCGATCCAATGGAATAATTTACAAGCGGAAATACCCAAGAAAGCTTATATAATACATATCGGTACTAATAATGTTTTATCTACAAGGTCCGAGGAACTTCTAGCAAGGTACCGCCAACTGATGACGAAGCTATGAGAAAGGAGTGGGAACGTGTCGTTTACAGGTATCCTTCCCAGAATAGGGGTGGCGAATGTTTTCTATGGAAGAGCATCCTATATTAACAACTCTCTTAAAGTTCTTTGCCAAGAAGAGGGAGTGTACTTCATCTATTTGTGGAGTGAGTTTTACGAACAAATGGAGCCCTTGTGATGAGACGCCCTTTATCTAAATGGGTTGGGCGCGGCAGTGCTGGGAAGAATAATTAATAATTCTCTTGTCAATTTTCAGACAGAACGCATCGGAGAGTAAAGAGCATATTGGAGAGAGTTGCTCACCAGGCCGTAATAATAATTTACCCTTTACAAATAAAATTTGCATGTCTACTACTGTAACGCTCGTAGGATTCGAAATAAGCTTAACGAATTCAAATATTCAGTGCTCTTACGCAGCTTCGATATTATAGCAATAACGAAATCATGGGTGGAGACATCTAGGAGGTATAGGAGTACTACTCTAGACCAAAAATCATATAAGTTTAACCGAAATTCGAATTGACTCTCCCAAAGAAGTTGGGGTAATATGCGCCGAAGTAAATCCGAAAGGTTTTCCAATAAATATCTTTGTAGTGTATAGACCTTCACCAAAACAGATTGAGATTGACACTGAATTGTATAACATTATTGGAAGTAACATTAAAATAATTTCACTTTATAAATTGGGGATTTAAATTATTGAAATATTAACTATGAAACGTTAAATGCGGACGGGGATGCGTATAGCTAATGGAGTTTATGGAAGAAAAATACTTAGCACAATTATTCAATGAAGCAACCCGAAGGGAAAATATCCTAGACGTAATTTTAACTAACAACGTTAATCTTATCTCGGGTATTTGTATTTGTGAAGGTATAGGTTCCATTAATCTATTAATACTGAATAGATCTTAAAGTCTTAATAATTCTTAATGACTTGTCTTACAGAATTGGTCGACTATATATACAATTTTATTTCCTAGGGGGCGTGGCCTAGACTCGTCCGTGAGACGAACCTCCGTCGTTGGGTTGATTAGTTTCCACCCCTAGGGGAGAGCTACCGAACACCTCTGTGTGTCAGATTTACCTACATATTCCAATAGTTTTCTCTCTATTGCAGGATTCGCCGGTCACAAATCTGTGTTACAATTTCCTTTGCTCAGAGTCTGTCCTTTGCTCAGCTGCTTTGTAGAGTCCCGTCCTCTGATAAATCTATCCCAAGATGCGAATTATTTGTTTATGCTTTTTCTCTTATTGCCTCATGTGTCTTGACCTGATATCCCTTTCCCGCTTTTGTATTTGTGTGCCCCCGCGCGCACCTCCACCAACCGCTTGCCTCCTCTCTATTGACATAAACATTTTCATTCCTTATTTTCTATAAAAATTCATATATGCAAATTAATATATACATTCTCACTGTCGTAGAATGGACTCTCGACGATATACCATATATAACTATTCGTTGAGGGAATTTCTTTAATTATCTTTAGAGTGCTTGGATGTCTGGAAGGCCGATATTATGTATCTTCGATATGCTTAAGAAGTGGAACTGAGCTCAAGGATAATAATATTGCTATCATTAATAAAATAGAGTTTTATTAATAATAACTATCAACAATACACAAAACGGAAAATATTGACATAAACAGAGAATGGAAAGGGTCGTGGGGGCTCGGGCTAATCCGAGGATTAAAGGATTTAAAAAGGTAAAACAAATATAAGTTAAAGAGATGGGATGGTTCGCTAAACCATTTAAAGCACAGGATAGAATTGACAAAAGGGTTAAACACTCAAAGGTAACGTTCGGCTTACGTAATTTTATACTAGTGGTGCAGAGGAAGACGACGTGAAGGAATTTTCGGTCCGCTGGCGAGTTCCAGCCGAAGAGGGGGGGGAATAAAAGGATCCTGACGTGGCGACTTGGGAATGAGAACCGTTTCTCGACGAACGGCTTGAAGAACAATGGCTGTTCTACGTTGTTCTCTTCTGAACAACAGGGAGGGGGTGAGAACCGTCTCTTGTCTACGGGCTCACGAACAATGGCTGTTCTAATGTTGTTCTCTTCTGAACAACAAGGGGGAAGGGTGAGAACCACTTCTTGGCGAACGGGCTCAAAAGAACAATGGCTGTTCTACGTTGTTCTCTTCTGAACAACAGGGGGAGGGGTGAGAACCGTTTCTGGTCAACGGGCTCGAACGAACAATGGCTGTTCTAACGTTGTTCTCTTTCTGAACAACAAGGGGGAAGCCTTGTGGACTTGGCGTCAAGAAAGGCTCGAACCTTGGCACTCAAGGGATATTGTGCTCCTTCTGGACAAGTGATGGTGAATCTCGAGGTCGAGGTCCCTTCGCGCACAAAGTGAGAGAGGGTCGTGGTGATGTTTCGCGACGAAAATCTGGATCTCTAATCTGATCTTAGTGGTAAAGTTTCCATCTAAATAGTCGAGACTCTCCCTTGGCGTGGGGGACAATGGAGTGGGAGCTTCGAGGGCATGCACAGCTGAGCCTGGGAACAATGCCTTATTTGCCCATAAGCCTAACTCAATCTGGCGAGGTCGGCGTATGAGGGCGAACGGGGGGAAGATAAACCTCCCTGTTTAAACATTGACTCAGATGGCTGTGATAAGGCGCCAAGCTTCAAAGCGAAGATGCATGTGGGAGCATCGTGGTTTTAAATATCATGTGATAGGGGTTCAAATTAACGCGGCCTCAACCCGTTCTATCACACCCCTCCATTCCGGGGGAAGTTGTCACTTCGAAAAAAAAGAGAGAATGGACAACGATAGAGCTCCATTGTGGGGAACTCGTTTTCTTGTACCAACCGTACCTTCCTGCACCTAACTTGTATTACCTCAATACATATGATTTTTTTGATCTTTTGATTATAAGGGAAAATAACCTTTAGTACAAACTTAATAAAAAAAAAAGACATGGAACAATGAAATGATATAAAATTAGTAAATATGGGACAAAATAATTTATACCAAATTTAATGGGTACAAATATATACATAAAAAAAAATAGACATTGAGCGTTACAAAATTCAGACATATACATTAACTAATTATAATACAAGAGAATCTAATTAAGGTCGTACAAGACGGTATATACCTACATGGACTTACTAATCCTATAAATACAATTACTCTACGCTATTCGGTAACGCATTCCTACCGAGTGCGTCAGCGACCTGGTTATCGGAACCTTTTATATAATTTATTTTAAATTGATACTCTTGCAAGAGTAAACTCCAGCGCATGATTCGGCCGTTGGAGTGTCGCACATTCCTAATATAGGCTAACGGACGGTGGTCGGTTCCTATCTGAAATTCTTTTCCTATCAAGTACATTTTGAATTTGTCTATGACCCAGATAATTGATAGAGCTTCCTTTTCTATAGTGTCATATCTCTTTTCGCGTGGTAATAATTGACGACTAGCATATGCAACTGGATGACTCGTTCCTTCATCCTCGTAATGAAGGAGTACACCTCCAATGCCCTCGTTGGACGCGTCGGGCTTAGTCCCAAAGGATTTTTCCGGGTTGGGCAACTTTAAAATGGGGGCAGAAATGAGCTTACTCTTGAGCTGATTAAAATGGGAAATAGTGACATCATTCGAACGTAAACGATCGGGGGAATTATTTTTTTGAAGGGCGCTGAGGGGGGCCGAAATTGCAGCGAAATTCGGAACAAATCGCTGATAGTAAGAAGCTGATCCTAGGAACGATCTTAATTGCTTCTTTGTAATCGGGAGGGGCATGTCGGCGATTGCCTTAATCTTGTTCTCTTGGGGACCTAACTTGCTTTGTCCTATTTTGAAACCCAAATATTTTATGGTTTCGTGGGCACAATGGCATTTGCGGGGGCCAATGGTGAGGCCATTTTCGCGCAGTCGCTCGAAAAGAGCTAATAGGGTGGTTAAATGGTGACTCCATTCAAATAGTTCTTGTAGCTGACTCTTTTGATGTGGTGCTAGCTGCGCGTCACTATCCAGGTTAAAGGGTTCCAAAGACTCGCCTGGTATGGAAGGAGGAGGGTAATCGGCATCGGGTTGGGTGCACACTATCTGTATTATATTAAGGGACTCTGTGGGGTAATCTTCTTCAAGCGCCGATGTTTCGTCCAGTTCTACGAAGGTATCTCCATTGGAGCGTTGGGGGTTCTTTTTTTCTTGGGGTCCACGGACAGTCTCCGTGTCCTTTTCTCGGGCCTTATCGCCTATGGGTGTTAGTAATTCACACTCCTTTTGTGCCGTCCTAAAGTCCTGGTTGGGGGTCTCCGAGAAATCAGACGGTATCGGGGTTCTGATGGGGACGGGCTCCTGGGCTTCTTTCTTAGCTCGGCCTCGAGGAAGTGCGGCCTGAGACACAGGGTCGGAACTTACTTGGGGGCTCTGTCCTATAAGTACTGAACAGAATTGTATGGGTGCTGAAATGACTTCAGCCCAGCCATCATAATATTGACACTGCAGGTAACATCTAACGACGGGGAATTGGTTCGCCCGCCCAAGGTAGTCATGTACCACCGCAAATTTTTCGTGGTTAGGGTCCACTGGGGGAAGGAGTTCGTCGGACACGATGAAACACGTACATCCTGTGTCCCTGACGAGAGTCGATACTCGGCAGCCGTTCACGCTGCCCTCCTCAAATTTCAAAGTTCCCGATGAACTTTTATCAAAAATAAAATTTACCTGGTGGCCTGACGGAGGGGGAGAAGTTTCTGCTTGGGTCTGCACCACCGGGGGAGCCGGGGTTGCATTAATCTGGTGAACTTGGTGGGCTGGTCCGCTTTTAAGCCTAGAATTTTGGGGGCAATTCCAGCTCATGTGGTTTTCTACACCACAGGTGAAGCATATGATTGGTCGCTTCGGGAAGAGAGATGGAGGAGAAATCTTAACGGGAGGTTTGGAGTCCCATTGTTGGTTTTGGGGAAAGAAGTTTTGGGGTTTTACGGGGATCGGAAACTTCGTCGGCTTTCCTGTGAAGGGGCGCGAATCCTTCCTTCTTTCCTTGTAGGGCGATTAGTGAGAAGTTCGATTCTCCTTTGGGTATAAATTATGGCTTGCGGCATAGACATCCGCTTCTTCGGTACATTCTTTGAAGGTCTGGCACCGACGATCCTTGACAAACGCGCGGATCTCCGTGGGGAGAGACGCCAAAAATTGATCTCGCAACACGAAGTCTGTTAAGGACTCGTAGTTCGGATCAACCTTTGAGGATTCTAACCAAAATTTAAAATTCCCCTGAAGAATGTATCCGAATTGACGGAACGTCTGTCCGGGTTTAATACGACCTCCTGGAAATTCTTAGCGGTAGAAATCGGGAGTCATATTATGAGCGGCCAATAACTCAGCTTTTAAGGTGCTGTAGTTAATTGTACACTCAGATGGTAAAGATATAAAAATTGCGCGCAAATTAAAATTTAACAGGGGGAGTAATCTCGCTACACCTTCAGCCTCCTGATCCATGTTATTGATTTCGAGGATCTTTTCGAAGTGGGCTAAAAATGCTCCGAAATCCTCTCCATCCTTGAAATTGGGGAGCTTTAGTGAGAGATTGGGAGGGGGAGCTTCGGAACGGGAACTGGCGGACTGTATCTCTGCTTCAACACGAGCAAATTCAATCTGATGGTGAAGCTCAGCTTGTCTTCTCCGTTCCTCTCTTTCTTCTCGTTGAAATTCTCTTTCTCTTTCTTCTCGTTGGATTTCTATTTCTCGTTCTTCTCGTTGGATTTCTCTTTCTCTTTCTTCTTGTTGGATTTCTCTTTCTCGTTCTTTTCGTTGTATTTCTCTTCCTTTTTCTTTTTTTTTCTTTTTCTTCACGCTCTTTTCTTTGCTCCTCTTGAACGTACTCAATTAGTTCTCTTCCGGAAAGTCCCAAGGATTCTCCTTGCGCTTTAAAGATTTCGAACTGAGTCATCTTTGCACTTGGGGGTGCCATAGTCAACCAACTAAAATTCCGTGCAACAAGAATTATGCCTTCTAGAGAAATTAGCCGACCTAAATATGGGCACTGACCTATTCGTACTTGGTTTCTCGATCTAAATTTTCTAATGACTAAAATCACAAAAAAAACAGAAACAAATTATGATAACAGTTCCTTGAGCTACTCCAGCTTCTTAAATTTCAAAAAAGGGAATAGCAATCGTTAAAACAAAGAAAACTACTATTCTCTATTATTATAACGAATAACACTATGCTTTACTCGACTGAGACCAGTGTTTGCAAAGATATAGCGTTAAACCTTACACACCTGATACCAAATTTAAATAGTATATATATATATATATATATATATATATATATATATATATATATATATATATATATATGTCGAGAATGGACTCTCGACGATATACCATATATAACTATTCGTTGAGGGAACTTCTTTAATTATCTTTAGAGTGCTTGGATGTCTGGAAGGCCGATATTATGTATCTTCGATATGCTTAAGAAGTGGAACTGAGCTCAAGGATAATAATATTGCTATCATTAATAAAATAGAGTTTTATTAATAATAACTATCAACAATACACAAAACGGAAAATATTGACATAAACAGAGAATGGAAAGGGTCGTGGGGGCTCGGGCTAACCCGAGGATTAAAGGATTTAAAAAGGTAAAACAAATATAAGTTAAAGAGATGGGATGGTTCGCTAAACCATTTAAAGCACAGGATAGAATTGACATAAGGGTTAAACACTCAAAGGTAACGTTCGGCTTACGTAATTTTATACTAGTGGTGCAGAGGAAGACGACGTGAAGGAATTTTCGGTCCGCTGGCGAGTTCCAGCCGAAGAGGGGGGGGGAATAAAAGGATCCTGACGTGGCGACTTGGGAATGAGAACCGTTTCTCGACGAACGGCTTGAAGAACAATGGCTGTTCTACGTTGTTCTCTTCTGAACAACAGGGAGGGGGTGAGAACCGTCTCTTGTCTACGGGCTCAAGAACAATGGCTGTTCTAATTTTGTTATCTTCTGAACAACAAGGGGGAAGGGTGAGAACCGCTTCTTGGCGAACGGGCTCAAAAGAACAATGGCTGTTCTACGTTGTTCTCTTCTGAACAACAGGGGAAGGGGTGAGAACCGTTTCTGGTCAACGGGCTCGAACGAACAATGGCTGTTCTAACGTTGTTCTCTTTCTGAACAACGAGGAAGAAGCCTTGTGGACTTGGCGTCACGAAAGGCTCGAACCTTGGCACTCAAGGGATATTGTCCTCCTTTTGGACAAGTGATGGTGAATCTCAGGTCGAGGTCCCTTGGCGCACAAAGTGAGAAAGGGTCGTGGTGATGTTTCGCGACGAAAATCTGGATCTCCAATCTGATCTTAGTGGTAACGTTTCCATCTAAATAGTCGAGACACTCCCTTGGCGTGGGGGACAATGGAGTGGGAGCTTCGAGGGCATGCACAGCTGAGCCTGTGAACAATGCCTTATCTGCCCATAAGCCTAACTCAATCTGGCGAGGTCGGCGTATGGGGGCGAACGGGGGGAAGATAAACCTCCTTGTTTAAACATTGACTCAGGTGGCTGCGATAAGGCGCCAAGCTTCAAAGCGAAGATGCACTTGGGAGCATCGTGGTTTTAAATATCATGTGATAGGGGTTAAAATTAACGCGGCCTCAACCCGTTCTATCACACTCATCTTCTTATTCTCATATTGGACATATTATTTTATATGTGTGAAGTTTGTCAGGATTTAATAAGACCACCGCGCGTTTATTTTGTGGAGTTTTTCGCTGGGTCTATTGAATCCTGCACTTTGGTGCCAGCAGCTTACCTATTACATAACCCCAGCACCACAACTGGACCAACCAGAGAACTATATATCGACCAGGCAGGAAAAGGAGAACTCCATTTAATTATAATTGAAAAGGAACATGAAGACGACAATGGACTAATCTATATGATAAACGAAGAGAGATCGTAAAGATAATTATTAAAATGGGTGAACAGGAAGCAAGACAAGAGACCCAAGGAAATGATGAGAATCAAGAATGAAAGAGGAAGCGAGCTGGTAGATGAAGCCGACGTTGAAAGAGTATTCAGAGAAAACAAGAAGAACGTTTTTAAGATCAATTAAGAATAAAACAAAAACTTCGGCATTGACTTTGAAAATGAGATTATAGAAGAACTTAATAAATTTTAGAAAGATCCTACTCTTACCACCTTTTTGACATAAATAGGAACACCAACGAAGGAATTAATGCCATCATTACGACCGAATAGCTTATTAGAACACAAAGCAGTTTTAAAAAGAAAGCCCGAGGAGAAACAGGACACACGAAGAATAGTAACTAGAAGCGCTTAACAACACAATAGAAGGTTTAAAGAACATTTTCAATGCGTACCTGAATGCAGGCTACTTTCCTGACGAACCGAAAGTGGCGAAATTTATTTGCATACAAACGTGGGACAGGTGATGAACACCCTAGTATTATCATTGCATTTAGATTCAGGGCCAAGACCGCTTAGGTCAACTATCTAATCTCGTCTTAGTTTTCTTACTATAATATCCCTCCGCTTCCTCTCTCCGACCTTTGCCTCTACCCCTATACCTCTCCATCTCCTCTGCCTCTGCTCACTTTGGGTGGTAATGGTGAAGCGGGGGAGTCAGGGCCTTCTACTCCACTCTCTCACCTTCCTTCCTTCCTTGCTCCAAAAGGAGTCAAGGAACGGGGGAATGGCGCATCGGAAACTAATCATTTGCTCTCTCAGAGATTTTTATCGATTCAATTCTAGAACATCATTCGACTGCTCAGATTCACTCCGATATACATAGACAAATATGAGCTCTCGCAGCGAATTGGGAATTGGTATCTAAGGAAGAGAAGAAGAAAAGAAGATAAACGATTTGGAAGGGCAATTTAGCGCATCCAGGAGCCATTTGATTTCACACCTTTCTCTATTCATACTTTCTCATTTCATTAATTTATCTTTCCCTACAGGGGACTACTAAGGATCATTTTTCCCAGTTTGCCTAAACTCATCACTCTTCCGTTTCCTGCCTCTTAGAACGTAGCAAAGTGTACTGACACTCAGAGCCTAGTTCTAACTATACCCTATCATTTGATTCTGCAACTCTTAGAGAAGAGCCTACTTTATCTTTATTGTTTCCGGCCAGGAACATAGAGGGACACACAACCTTCTCTGTTTATGCTGGATTCAGCTTCAATAACCACACCCCTAAAGGGGTGGCAAGCCCTTAGGCAGTAATTTAATCAGTCACTGCACATATTAAGTCTGCCATGAATCATTCCTCATGAGGGCCTCCGGGCTCCTCGACTCATCTAATTATTATCCTCATTCATGGAAAATACACTAGCTAGGCGCGGCGTTTTCTTAACGAAAGCTAAGAAATATTAGAAAGCAAATATGAATAATGATAAAGGACAAGTCATTTCTCGTCCGGAATAGCATAATAAACGGTTCAAAAGGTTCAGTAATCATTACAGAAGACTTCTAAGATCACAACCTAAAGAACAAATAAAAATAAAAGAACAAAGATAAATGCAAAATCAATTGACTACAAGAGCATTTCGAAGGATACTGGGAAATCAAGAATTCAACATTAAATTCTAAGAGGAAATAATACTAACACTGTAGAACAAAAAGAGAACATCGTGCCCAACTCACAGGTCGACGAGGCAGAACGCAAACCGCAGAGAAAAGGAATGCCTTTTATGGAAGAGGAATACTTAACAGTAGAAGAGTGATCACAAAACTCAGACATAATTAATGCGCCAAACATCGTGCATGACGCAATTTTAAAGATTATATTGCCTGCCTGAATATGGGATACTTCCCCCAACTATTCCAAACGGCAAAGATGATTTTCTTACAGAAACCAGGAAAATCGAACTTCAAATCGAACACTACCGTGAATCTCGCTGGTAGTGATTCTAGGGGCAGTCATCGAAAATCTCCTAAATGAAATGTTGAAGAAACACCTTCAAAATAACAACCTACTCAACACACAACATCACCGATTCAGGACCAAACCCGAAACAGAAACGGCGATAACAATAATAACAGAAAATATCGTCAGAGTAACAGCGAAATGCAACTTATTGGACGTGATAATCTGTGACGTTGACAAAGCTTTAGGTGAGGTGTGGATTCCCCGTCTGAAAAAATGATAAGTAACTTAAACATGGAAGAAAATTTAAGCAAAATCCTATGCAATTGCAGGAAAAAGACTATTTTTGACTGATTTATTGCAAAACCAGATTTTGACGGAGCCATCCGTCATCTTCAATCGCTGGCAAATTAAAGACAGAAATATACAAGTCAGAATTGAACACTAGAATGGCCAACATATTGTGTATATATAAAACGGCCAAGGTGTCGATTTCGACACAACCAATAATTTTTATTTTTTCAAAGTATATTTTCAAAATTTTATGGTTGAATATCTGATTTAAAAGAGATATATTATGGGCTCTTTGTCCTATAATAATATCAATGGCGTAGCCAGGAATATTGTTTGGGGGAGCCATTGTATATTATATATCACTTTTGCGAATTGGTGAATAAAGAATATCTAAAAGCTAATATCTGCTTAATATCCCCCTGAATACCTAATATTATTATTTTATGAAAATTAAAAGTCAGAAATATGAATGAAAATTTATTTTTAAAATGAGAAAATACTATTTATTTCAGATTGCACTTTTTACCTGTAGCGCAGATTATTCGTGTTTCTTTTTCTGAACACTGCCCGCGGGTTGGTTTTTCGCTCTTTGTTCATGCAGTAATAGTTGCATTGTTACACTTTTGACACATGTGAGGATGACTTTTTTCTTTCGAAACATATGCAGAACGAAGATTCGCGATGAGTTCAAGAATATATTTTTTTCCAACCTATTTTACTGCCAGTTGTTTTTGTGAGGGAATCCCCACGTGGAAGATCTTTAGCAGAAAGGAACTCCCATGTGCAGCAAAAGGCCCGGCGAGGACTAAAGTGGTAAGTCTACCCCCTCCCCTCCACAAGCGGTAGCCTCGAATCGAGTCCCCCACGATTCACCTTTATGCGGGCTAAAATAGCTCTGCCAGAAGATTCGAGTCCCTTCTAGAGTAGAGCTGTTTCCCGCTAACCCCCAACTCCGGGGAGAGCCTCGGATATAAATAACGCTTGACTCCCCGGAAGACACACAGAGTTGAGAAGTCTCAACTCTGGTTCCAAGTCAAGTGCTAGCAACAAAGCAAAGTGACAGCTGGACTATTTTGTGTATTTGGAATTAGCCCCAGCCAGGAGGTAATTCCACTGAACGATCGCCCCGAGTGATTTTCCCGACTTCTTTCATCAACTCCTGTCGAAGCCCTCCTCATTACGGGTAGCCGAAATACTCTCCCCTGGACCGGAAGTTAACCCCCCCCCCTCCTTGCTTTTGGAGAACCGTCATCACTCCAACTTCCCGCTCTGAAGTCCGAGCGGTCTCACCTCATGTACAGAAGACATTTGAGTAATCCAATTGAGTTAATCTCCACCCCCTTCGTTTATTGATGTGATTTTTGCCCGTTAGTTCTCTGAGGTAATTTTACCCTTCAAATATCTTATTAATTTTTTTGGTGTAAATAAAATTCTATTTTTATACATGTCTCTTTAAATAACCTTGAACTTTGCCATTGTCCATAATTTCCCTGATCTCGTTGCACTCTCTCGTTACTCAGCCCGTCTGAAGGCGTGGTTTTCCGTCCCTTTTGTCGGTTCGCTTTCAAGTTATTGGTCCTCTCTCAAAGATATAATATGGTATTGATATAATGTAATGTCATACCACGACAGTTTTCTTATTTTATAATCCAGCTATTGAGGGCTACCATGTCTAAAATATTTTACCAAACTCCAACAGGCCAGCGCCTTGTTGCACAATGTGTACTATATTTTCGTACCATTTAGTCAACAGCATCGACGCCAACTTTATTCTTGTTATAAAACTTTATCACATCTGGCTTCTTTGTAGCATCTTCTGAAACTTTTGGAGCTGAATGCGTTGTGGAAAGCAAACATACAGACTTATTATCTTTGCACTGATAATTCACAAACATGTATCTACTTTCTTCTTGAAAGAAAAATTTGCTATTGTAACGTCCTCCATTTTCATAGGCAGTCATTTCCTTGGACATATGCTTGCTGTTTGAACGAACTGTACCAACTATGTAAGTCCCTTGATCTATCTTGAAGTATTCTTGCAAGTTCAAATGTTGTGAAAAAGTTGTCTGTTGTTACATTATAGCCATTCATTTCTTTTTATTGTGTCTGTGATCTTCAGCACAGCACTTTCCCAAAGAGGTAGTCCATTTCTTGATTCTTTTTCTTGTGCACCAAGATACGGTATTATATTGGCAACATATTTTAAATTCACTTCAGCTAAGATCCGAAATTTGATGCTAAATTTATCTGGCTTGTTTGACAGGTATACAATAAAAGGACAACGATTTTTTATCGGTAAAAGTTGCTCATCTATTGTTAGGCTAAACTCTGGAGTATAATTTCTTCTGCAATTTTGAGCAAATGCCTCAAAAATGTCTCTGAGATGGGTAAATTTATCATAACTTATACGTTCTGATCTCGTACCTTTTAGATCAAAGCGCAGATGTTTTCTGATCTCTTTATAATGTCTTCGAGACATCGTTTCTCGAAAAATATCAGGACCATAAAGTTTGCTCCAAAGAAAGTCTGCACTGTAGCCCTTACCATATATTCCTCGAGCATATAACAATGCAAAAAATGCTTCCAATTTTTCCAAAGTGAGAGAGTTATTAAGATTGCACTCTTTTGCTTCTGCAGTAGTATATTTAAGAATTTTTCTTAGCATTGTCTCATCAATAAATGATTTCCATGCCATGTATGGAGATTTTGAAACATGCAAAATTCTGCAAATTCTGGTGCATTTACTGATGCGTTTCTTGATCTGCCAGGCCTTGCTTTCGTGAGAGCTCTTCATGTTACTCCATATCGTGTTACAATATCTTCGCTTTTATTCAATGTAAGGGTTTGGAGAGCTGATGCCTCTTGGTCGTCTTCTGATCAAGAGTCTGAAGATTCAATTGATTCAAATTGACTGTTATTATGATTAGTTGAATTTTCTTCATCTTCACTTTCACTACTTATATCGTCACCAGAATCCCACAGGATGTCGATTGCTTTATCAATTGGAATACATTTATCTGCACCTGAAGACATAATATAGGTAGATATATAAAAATATCTTATGAAGAAAAGTTTTAGCTGTCTCAAGGGACCCTCTATAAGAACAGAAAAATGTTAGATGAAAGATTATACTCTCCTATAGAGGTCCGGTATCCTCTACGGATTCCCTAAGAGAATTTTGAGGTTTTAAACCCTATATTATTTTTTACCTTTCCACAGTATATTTCTCTTCAGGACCGATTTGTCGGTACCCTGAGATTTCCCTGTCTTGTTTTGGCGGTAATGTGCTATCTCATGGAACATAGAAGCCAGAAGTTTTATATTGAACTGGGAATATTGCATTCACTTGTCTTGGGGCAGGCATCTTGTTACACAGGATGTACTCAGATGGTTCCATGTTCGAAGTAGGAGCTGGCTTTCCTGCTACTTTACCCTTGCTTAAAGAATGTATTGCTATTTAAGATGCTGTGTCAGTCTTCCTGGGAAAACCGGTTGCAATTTATACAGCTCGGCACAATATATGATATCTATATATAACGCACTATTCCCAGTTTATAGACCCTTTGAAACTATATAGCGACTCGTAGAGCAGGTTAAGTGACTTTGAGTCATTGGAATCTCCACATCTCTTAGTTTCTGTTACCTGTAACGCTATGGCTTCTAGGACTCTGAAAAAATCTTTATCTTCTGATCGCTTGCTTGAAATATAGAGTGTGTGGGGAAGGAGCAGCCTGATAAGGAGCCAAGCATTTTTCGACGAGTGAGCAACAGGACTGGTAGGTTCTTTCTTTCACACTATGACTATATGGCATGGCGCAACTTGGCTCTTGGAGATGCGTAGCAACGAAGATGGGAAACAAAAGGCGGGAATTAAAAAAAATGCGTGACATTGCACCGCGGTATTTTCCGTGAAAACTTCTGAGATAACTTTCCCACTTCCAAAATGCATGCCACGTTTTGGTTAAGTGTCGTAATCTTGGGGTACTTCTTCCCCGCTACCTTTCCTGTTAACTTGAAAAGTGGGGCCGCTAACGTTTGTCTTTCTTACTGATGCAGGGCTCCTTGGGAGCTCTCCATTGGTAACTGAATGCGCCTCTTGTTTCTTTTTTAATTATTGTTAGTACTGTTTTTGTGGTTGTTAGCCTAAATATAGGTCTTTCGATGCTTCCGGCCGTTATGACTTTGTAGGCCGCCTCCAGACGGAATCTTTAAAAAATCTATTTTCCAAAGTGAGCGGAGATCCTATCACGGGACAGACGCTCTTTCAAATGAGGTTATGGGTTTGGCGGGATTACTTTTGAAGCCTGATCCCACCCTTAGGTAGGGTTTTGCTAAGTGAACCAAAGCCCTTCGTTGTAAATTGTATATTTCCTCCTTTCGGAGAGATATGGTTGCGAGCGGGTCAATACTGACTCGGTTCTCTCTAGAGGAGAGGAGAGAAAAGGATGAAAATTCTCCATCTTCACCTAAAAGGGCTAAGTAGAAAGGGCGGAGCCCTAAAGACGTTAGGAGCCCGTTTCAAGTGTCAAGAGGTTACTGGACCTCTTAGAGTTTGCAGGCTTCAAGTGCTTTGAGTCATCAATTTGATTGAGGGGACACGGATGTCCGATGGAAACATGCTCACCCAATTTCAGTCTCTTAGTATTTTGATGGGAAATTAATGGTTTTTTCTCTTTTCAGAGGAGACTTTTCTGATTATTGGGGCCTGCCCCACTCAGAATGCCAATTCAAGTGATCTTCGGACACTCAATGGAAAGGGTCAAATCTGTTCTTAAGTCTTTATGACAGAAAAAGGAAGATTGTGTGTTTGAAATCTAAAGTTCCGTAATTATGTCCTCTAGTCTTCCCGTAGACTAATTCCCTAAAGCTTAACGCCATCGTCCAAATTAGACACAGTTTCAGAATTTAGTGCCGTTTGAAGGAGAGCTTCCCTAAACTTTCTGTGAAGACTTCTTAGGCCACACTATAGTATGCGACCTTTTGCAAAAATATCCTATTTTTGCAGAACTATTAAGAGGTATCTGTACTGGTACCGTGACGGGTGGAATCACTACCGATTGTCTCTAATACATAGAGCTGGAGCATCCTCCACACAAAACTTAGTGTAATTGAGTATTTAGAAGAGGCGAGACTCCTCTATAGTAGTTAAAATTTTTAAAGTTTGTGGCTGCCCAATTAGGTCAGTGAAGGAATCTGGCCTCCCAAGACCATCTTGTTACAATTGTTCTTTCTGTTTAAATTGTTGATGGGCTTATATTTAATTGTTTGGTTTCAGTATTTTAATCAGCGCAGTGTCAAATATTCTTTTTGACTTATTCGGTGGCTGTAAAGTCACTGATGGCTTCAATACGAGGGCTGAAAAATAAAATAAAGTATTCACTTAATCGGAATAATCCTTTGGCAGAGATATGAAAAACAGCCAGCAAAATTCCTTTAATCTTTTCCCAGGTCTACCCACGTGTTCTTAAAGATGGTGGAACCACTATTTTGGACACTGTCTCCATGGTTGAGTCCTTCACAACCACTTTATCCACATTCTCCTGCCTGTAAACTCTTTCGCCAGCTTTTTAACCACGTCCCCCAGTCTTTGTAGGCTGTCTCGCGGAAAACACGTCTATAGGTAGTAAATCTTTTATTATCTGTTTTGGTTAACCAAGTTGTTTCTTGCGTCTATACCGCCCTAGGTAAACGAAGCTTGGCCTTTATATATGTAAGTCTTGTTCAACAGTATTTCCCTCCATTCTTTGTAAACGGCTACCGTACTTGTTTTCGTAGATCGGAGATAGATCATTTCATCCTGTCTAGTTTCTTCACAATTCTTTTAAAATATTGCGTATGAAAGTTGGGGGTCTGTTTGAAAGTGTTTAGATTAGTTTATTTCCTGGACAACGTAGGTCGCATGCATTCCACACAGTTCCGTTTCCGTAACTTCCACTCCAGAGAGGATGCTCTGCTTCGGCTAGAGTTTTTGTATATGGCAAATTGTATGTTGTTTTTGGATCAATTAAAGATAGTCCCTCCCATTTTACCAAGTAAAGATGATCCCTCCCAAAGTTACAGTAGTAAAGCTAATCCCTCTCAAAGCTAAAAAAAAATAACTTAAGAAAATTTATTTAGGAACATATTTGTTAGAAAGTTTATCTTAAAACAAATAAAAATTGTAAACTTTGTAGAACTCTAGAAATTAAATTTAAATAACTTAATTAAAACGGTATTGGCTGGTAATCGTATGGCAAAAATCATTGAAAACATTGTCTTTATGTCTTTCAAGCCACATAAATTCCTGTAGATTAGAGTTTAGCATTTCTCTCTTAGATCCTCGCATGCGTTTAATTCTTAGTTTATGCTTATTCCAATAGCTTTAAAATGACGATGTCATAACTTCGTATACCTCCCATTTTACCAAGTAAAGTTAATCCCTCCTTTTTGTCTTAGGAGGGACTATCTCTATTTCATCCTTGTTTTTTTTGGTGGGCACTAAGTAAATTGCCTTATTATGTGTTGTGCTACCATTGTGATTAGAGATGTAGAGTGATTTTTACTGGAACCCATACTATGAGAGGTCGAGTTAGATTAGTGATTAGAACTCGTTTTTGTAGTAGTTTTTCTAATGTTTGATAGTCTAGATATTTTATAATCTAAATAAAAACTAAGGATGACATCTAAAGTATAAAGTTTGTAAGGAGAAATATGTAAATATAGTGTTGAAAATATAAAAATTGAAAATGTGTGGTGTGGAAAAGATAATTTCGCATATCTTTCTGCATGCATTGGGGCCATGAGGACCCGCAACTGCGGTCATTAGAGCCAAAGAGTTGACAATAATCTAAATTTGAGAACAGCAACTTGAGCACCCATGCGGCATCTGCCAACATCTTAGCGGTGTTAATAGTTCTGAGAGGAGAGAGATGTTGTTAATGATGATGGTTTTAAGTTGTTTTTTTGTTTTTTTGATAATAGTGACAATGTTAGCTTTTCCAGATGGCATAGTTAGTGTTCAGGAGGCTGGAGTTCTTGACGATGTTTGGTAGGGCTCGAATATCTCTTGCCCCTAAGTGTTTTAGGTTATGGTTGGATATTCGGTCTGTGCTTGTTGCTGTTAATATTTCAGAATTTTCATGGAAACGTGTGTGTCTGATGGTAGGAATGAATGGCTTGCACTTGAGGGGGTTTTTACCATTATTGTTCTCTTTGTTTGTATGGTTGGTTTTTGGTTGATCGAGTAGTGTTTAATGTAGATGTTGCGAAGTTGTTTGAATGGCAAATTCATTGGAGGGTGGAAGAAGGTTATTGAATCAATTTTATTTTTTCTAAAGTTGGCTTAGAAGTTTATAATTTTATACTGTGTTTCAAGTTGTTTGACTTTAACATTTATGTTGACTAACTCTGTTGTTATTTCTGGTGATCTAATCTGTTGTTATTTAACCATGTTCATTTTCTCTGTGCTTTTTCTTGCATTTCTCGCTTTGATTATGGAGTGAGTGAAGAATTTTCTTACTGCATTCTAAGGGAAATTTTGTGATTTCAAAACTTCTTGAAGCTGTGTTCGATGCGGTCTATAGTTTCCTCATTTTGTTGTGTTGTAGTTTGTGTGGTTTTCCCATATTCCTGCATGGTAGCTTGTGGATCTTTGTTTCTGGGCTGCCCAATAGGGTGATTATGTTCGGGTGAGAATGTAGGTCGTATATTACACTCCATGTTGTGTGCATTTGTGTACAAAAAGTGATGTATGACGATTGTGGCTGTTGTTGGTTGTATTCATAGGGATGGAACATTACTGCAATTAACATTGTTGATTTTGTAACGTTGTGTTGTGATTACTTGGGTTCTGTGTTTTTTTCGAGCTAGATACTTGGGTCCATTCATTCCTCGTATCGTAGAAGAGACCTCTCAACCAGATAATGAAATGCACACATAGATCAGAATGACAATTATTGGTGAGTAAGAAGATACCAGGGGCCATTCTTCATTAATTGTGGGGGGAAGAGAGTTTTGGGGCCATATTTTATTTATAATACAAACAATCGATGGTAGAAACTTTCGTGAGCCCATGGGTTTGGGGCCCGGTGCTTCCGCGTCAGAGGTATGTTGTAATGTGAAGATAGAAAGGGAATGGTAGCAGGGTTGTTTTAGCTACCTGCGTGATGATTCGTGTGGTGCTAACTATCCAAGCGTGGATGAATATTACCTTATGCGCCAATGGGCGGTCATTTCATTACTCTCCGCTCGTTAAGATTTAACCCCCGCCCTGACGTCAGAAAGCCCACGCGGTATCGACTTGGCAAGAAGGATTCGATAGTTTTAATATAAACTCGAATTAAGGTCTTTTAGGCCATAGGTGAGAGCAGTTAATCTTTAATTCATTAAAATCTAACAGAGAAAGTTAAAGCGTTAACGTTAATTATCATTTTATTATTATATACAATCTAAAAACGTTATTTTTTAAAGATTACTTTTGGCTTTTACTCACTTCCAGTTTCTACTCACTTAGTTTTCTCCCAGGTTTTGCCATTTAAACCTGTTTTTAATTGCATTTATTAGTGTGAATGTCTTTACTACTTTAAACTTCTATTTAAGCTTTCTATTTAGTTTTTAATGTTTGCAAAAGTTTTTCTTTATTTTTATGGTTTTAGCCATTTATAACGTTATCTTTTTTATCTTATGGTCAAGTATAATTGGGTAAAGGAATTTTAATGAGTGTTTCAAATAAAATATATTTTGAATTATTCATATTTATGTAAATTTCTATACTTTCAATTTCCATGGTTTTAGTACAGCATAAACCAAACCTGAGTTATTAACCATCATAATTTACCTCTCTGGTACCACTATGTATTTAGATACTTTTAACCTATAATGATATATTTTTTTGAAATAGATTTGCTTACATGGAAACTGTACTGGTTTTATTAACTGGTCTTTATAGACAGCCGGTGACATGAATGTTAAGTTAGGTGAGTTATCGCTATTTGGTTAGATAAGGTCAGTTAAATAAAATGTTGTTAGGTTGGTTAGGGTAGATTAAGTTTGGTTAGGTCTGTTATGATAGACGAAGTTAGGTTAGATTAAATCAGGTCTGATTGTTAGGTTAGATAGATTAGGTTCGATTAAGTTTGGTTAGTTTTGCTTAGATCAGGTTCGGGGGGGGGGGGTAAAAGGAGATTAGGTTAGGTTTGATCGCTAAAGGAATTTAGGATATATTAGGATAGAATGATCAGCAATATCTAACCACATTCATTTGTCCATTAGATTCTCCCATACAGTCCGTAAATATATGGTTACTTAAGATTTATCCATAGTTTGGGATCCATTTCCAGTGAAGATCAATTTCCATACTAAAAAAATATACGAAATGGATAATAAATGCAACAAAAGTGAATTTCATAGCATAGAGACCACATAACCTAAGCATAGTGTAATATAAATCAAAAGAATTTCCATATCTATAGAAACCATATGACTAACGCATGTGGTGCTAAAGAAACCTTATAATTTACAAAAATATCTTCGTTTATTCGCCGAACGAAACGTTGCGCACAATGCTCTGAGATGTTTCCTTCTATTTATTCGTTCCCTTTCCGAAGTTTTATTAAAATAAACGTAAAAGATCATAAATTTTCTTCTTCTTGTTTGTAAGATTCATAAACCATACATATATTGATGCCATATGGATACAGGGGGGTTGAATGTTCCTGTGTGTGTGTGTGTTTGGGGCTGTTTGTTTTGTACAGACTTATTCCATAAAGATTGACTTTATTTGGCCTCATGATTTAGTTCTAGACGAGGTTTGTTTTCGTACGCTAGTCCTATTTGTCTATCTTACCATTTTTCACTATACTTCTTCCTCTGTGCTCTCCATTCCGTTATTACTCTAGTCTTCCTTTCTTTTTTTATCACTAAGGAAAAATTCTCCTGTCTATTAGGTGAAAAAGTGTAGATAGATGGATTATGAATAGAGTTACCGTAGCAAAAACGTTTGACCATGTATAGTGTTACTCGTACCATAGCGATGTAGTTTAATTGGCTATGTATACGATTCCCATAGTAATGTAGTTCGTAATATCTATGGTTATAAATAACAATTATATGAATCAGAGCAAGAGTTAAATTGTGTAAATTTTGTATGGTGACATATATACAGGCATGCAAAAGTATATAGATACCCGCAGTTTTATGATACAATGTTTTAGTCACATTTTTTAAATTATTATGAAAAGCGTTTGTTTCTATCTTTTCAGAATTTAATGTTAAATTTATTAAGTATGCTAGGAAAGTACAAATTCCAAAGAAACTTCAGATTTTCAAAGACGGATTGTTGGTCAATTTTAGGGTGGACTCTATCCAAGATAAAATACTAGAAATATTGTAATACTTCTCTCTTCCGATTTCATAATTATAATTAAATGAAAAAAAGGTAAAACATTACCGGATTGGCCATCTACTCGTCCTGACCTTTTTGAAAGATATCTTCGTGCTGTTTAAAGATCTATTGAGAATAACCCTCGGTTAAAAGATTCTGAACTGACTGGCCTTTCTGCTATGGTGTGGGAGGCAATTTGGAATGATGGAACGTCAGAATTGGCTGAGTGTGTTGGCAATATCAACTCGGAAAAAAGTCACCTTCATTCTTAAATAGGTTCTTCTACCAGTGTTTTAAAATAACCAGGTGGAAAAGAGATGTTGTTTATTGATGGAAATGGGACTTCCTGTGACACTGCAAAAAGGCCATTAATCCACAGAAGAGAGCGGCATCAAAGGACATCTTTTCCTGAGTCAGTCCTTTGACATCAACCCAATAGGACGTGTGAAAGGGAATACTAGACCTAACTTTACCCAATACGTAAAAAAACAGGAACACGGCTAGAATTTCTGAATGTAATACGCTAAACATGCACAGAAATACCACAAGCTATAATCTCAGAACCTATTATTATATGAATTGACCATTTACAGTTCGAAAGCCGTTAAAGGGAAGTCTGAAAGGTACTAACATTGTACATTTCGTTGTTTATAATGTTTTTTTCATTCTAAAACCTTAGAAATAAAAGTATTACCGTAAATAACTGAACTGGGTATCTATTTACTTCTTGTGTGCCTCTCTTTATATCCCAAGGATAATCGTGTGGAAATAAGCAAAAAAAATTAATTTGAGCAAAAAAATTAATCTTTGATTTTCTCTTTCTCTCTCTCTCTCTCTCTCTTGCTTCTTCGGAAGACATTAAAGCCTCCATAAGAAGCTTTAAATAACTATGTTCAGTTCAACAAAGTAGCAAATGAATTATTTAAAGAAGTGTCCTTTGAATCTTGGAAAAGAATAAGGAAAAGCTCATTTTTCGAAGCCTCGCAGCGAATAAAGATT
Source organism: Ceratothoa steindachneri (assembly GCA_963969495.1). Lineage (NCBI taxonomy): Eukaryota > Metazoa > Arthropoda > Malacostraca > Isopoda > Cymothoidae > Ceratothoa > Ceratothoa steindachneri. Next base: position 125,156,736 of record OZ018319.1, on the reverse strand, counting down.
AAGACCATGTTTTGAATACGGTACTCTAAATAAACCCCAAACTTTTCCCACAAACACGGTCAAAGGCCTTTGGGAAGTAGTGACATAACGAATTACCGGAGTAAATAATCGGAACAGCGAAAACGGGAGTATAGATATGCATGGCTGGTTTGTGAGTAGTTAAATTCCACTTTGTTTGTATGTAAGAACACGACGAAAATTTATTTGAGAAATTTCTTATTCTTTGTTTGCTTCCTTGGACTTGGTGTGAGTGGAGTAAAAGGTTTTTACTAAGTCCACATGAAATGGTTTAAATTCCTTTGAGTTGTATTTTTGTATGAACGTTTTCTAGGTTCTTAGGTTCCTTCTTTCTTTTCCATAATAGATTGGAGCTAGATTTAGATAGAGAACCTCCCTTTGACACTCCTTTAATCATTCTTATCTCCTTTTGCGTCAGATTTTAGTTTTATCTGTGAATATCCTTTTAAATGACCCTTTATATGCATAAACCAACAACTAACATTCGTCTTAAACATTAGTAGCTTTAATTATCATGAATGGTGTAATCAGGTAGTACATTCCAGCTGTGGTTGAATGGTGTAATCAGCAACTTCCACCAAATCCAATGAAACTGTGTAAGAGATCGTGTGAAAAAACTATGTTTACGACCATGCAAAAAGAAAAAAATATATGAAAGGTAGAACATGAAAAAAATAAACATGCTCTACTGAGCCACTGTTCGTAGATGGAGACGGCACAAACACATAAACGAAATTCGACAAACTATTTTCTTGAGTCTTCAACCATAACAATTCCACCCAAGAAATAGTTCGCACGGGTTATTCACCTGAGATGCCTAGGTCGATGAATCTGTACGGAGGGAAGAAGAGCCGAAATCTGGGTATAGAATTTGTAGTAAAATACGTTTAAATGGAATGTTTTGAATAGGTGTAGAGGTTAAATTGAAATATTAAAAATAAATAGAATGGATGGTAGCTGAATGGTGTAATGTGTTTGATAGAAGAACGAAGAGCATTTGACAGCGCAGGTTCAAATCCCCACCATCTTCAATATTTTCAAAGGGGATAATTTTCTAGAAAAAACTTGTTACGATTCTACTCTATTTCGGAATGGGGTGGAATGTTATGGGTGTAGTTTTTGTCAATTGCTCAGAACAATATAAGAATAAGATAATCTACCGAAGATTGTCTTACTCGAAGACGAAAAAGGAAGAATCGAGAGAAGAAGGGCGTGAAGAGGCCCTTCACCTAGATGAGTTAAAGTTTGCGAAACGAGAAAGATCGAGGAGAGTTGCGTGTTTTAAAGGCACTTATATACTACCCCAGTCACTTTAATTTCCACGTATTTTGATTTCACCTAACTTCACCACTTTATTACACAAACATCCATAAAAAACATCTGGTGCGAATATAGTTGTTCTTCTTTGCTCTATTTATTTAACTAAAAATTTATGGGGTAAGAGGGGGCTTTCTTGGACTATATAGAAAACAAGAGAACGGGGACTCCTCCAAAACGAAATTAACACAATCATAAAGAGATTTAAAACCACTTAAAGGATTTTCCCGTCTTTACTCGGTAATCTAGAACCGAACTTTATAAGGTTTATTCAAGTATATTTGGGGACATCAAACGATTGATATATTTCCAAAAATTTCCAAAGATATTACGTTTGTTGGCTTTACTAATCAGAACGAGTGCCAGTAAACAATGAAAAAAAATAATCCTCTATGGTCAACCTTTTTAGTCGCGTGCAAGTCTAATCGCCGGCGACTCTACTTCCTACTATATCGGTCGGTCAGTTTCCTTTTTTTTTTGCAATAACATCATAACTATTCAACCGATTCTAACAGAATTTGAGATACTTATGTTGTTTTACATTTTCTTTCGAATCGTATAATTTATAAAGTATTCCCAATGATAGCTAGTGAATTATTTGACAATAACATCATTTCTTTTCGGCCGATTCTAACAAAATTTAAAACCTTTATGTTATTTTACATTCTGTTTCGAATAATATAATTTCCTGGGTTTTCCCAAGGGTTAATCCGGGAATTATTGAAAGTTTTGAACGTCCTAAGGTCATAAATGAGAACAAGTGAGAGCAGGCGACTTTGGTCAGCCCTATGTCTGAGGAATAACTCTGTGTTCCACATGCCATACATATATAATCTAAACATGTAAGTGTGCGTGTGTATATGTAATATTGATAATAAATTGAATACCTGAATAGTTACAAGTCGATGTTCTATCCAAACCTTAGTGCTAAATATTTTATTATATATTTAATCAAGCATGATTTTTATCTTATTTCCATCTCGTTTTTTGCACATGCATATTTCAAGACGGTGAAGAAAACTCCATCTTATATTCAACATACTTGTCTGGGGTACCTTGCACGCCATCTTGTTATATTTCCTTGTCATCTTAAATTTAAACACATCGAAGGCAAAATTTGGTAGGAGCCTCCTGTGGTTAAAACTGTGTTGTTTCTTCTATTGCTATAAAAAAGATTCAAGCTTTCCTTGACAACCTCTTGTGTTGGCTTTTTGAACGGATGGGAATGAGACGATAAAGGGAAGAAGAAGAAATGTGAAGCCTTCTACAATTTATGTGATAGCTTAGTCAGGGAAGATGCGAATAACAAGAGATTATAATGCTGGGTAAATGGAACGCACAGGCGGAGATGAGGGGAATGGGAGGAAACAATAGTAAAACTGAATATAGGCACTGTGGCAAAATAACTTTATATTGTGACTTATTAGATTGATTCTTAGAGCTATTTTGGGGGGAAATGGCTTCTTAGAGCAGGAATAAACTTCCCAAGCAAGTGCTCGAGCTTTCGATGTTTGGAAACACATTATAGCGGAAGTTGTGTTTAATTTGTTGTGCCCTCGTCTAATGGCAATCGGTTATTTTTGTCAATTCAAATGTAATCCATATATAATCCATTAGTACATAAACGGGATTTGTAGGAAGGATTAATGGAGGAATTAATTAATAGAAAAGGAAGATATAAGTGACTAGAAAAATAAAAGTTATCTAATGAGTAAATGTAATATAATGAGGGAATAAATATAATTCACCCAAAGAGAACCGGTCTGTGTTTAAAGAAAATAAAACCTGCTTAAGGATCCTAGTGTTTGTATGCGTTGGAGTTCGCACGTGTGTGAAATAATGATTTTCTACCTCGACACGCTTGGGTAAATGCACGGTTTTCCATGTGCATGAGAACAGAAATTCCACTATTACCCACCTCTAGATACTGTGTGTACATCTGTGAAAGCCCGATATGTCAACAACTTTGCTCAAATAAACTCCATCTACCGTTTACAACGCCCAGAAGCAAAGAGAGGCGCCAAACAGAGTGCAGGCACGGTCGAATGGGTGGTAGTGAGTAAAAAATTGCACAACCTTCGTTGTTGAAGAAAGAATTCACCGTAGGCATTGCTGGCCAGCGAAGAGCGAGCGTCTTACAAAAGCAGGTCTGCCCAATTCACCGAGTTGACTTTTAAAAGGCTTTAAGGGCGCTTTTCCACTTCCATATTCTCTATTGATGGCCTCTGCCAACCGGCTTATACATCGGTAACGCCCACTATTGTAGTTATTTTTAAGCTTTAGGGCTGCTTGGTCAGACCTGAAATATTATTTCAGAAAGATCTGAAATATTATGCTTAAGATCGAAAGATAATACTCTTGTATATGGAAGTAAATAACTTTGGAAGAGAGAGAGAAAAAGTAATGTGCGGAGAAAATAGAAATTTTGGATAATTTTTAACTCTTTCTCACCCAGTTTGAAGAACATTCTTCATTTCTTTTGCTGTCGGGGATAAGCAAATTCTGGTAGCTCGTACAAGGGACTAGGCCCTAAGTAACTCTGGTTGGGGAGTGAGGTTGGTAAAGCAGGGTGGCATTTAAAGTTAGTGTAAGGAAAATGTAGATGAGTTATATACTAGTTTTCTGACTCAAATGCCACACTGGATTAAAGTGGTTGAAGAAAGGATATAATGAAAAAAATGTTTGAAAAGTTCCAAGTGTATCAATAGTTAGATAAAATCAGTATATTAGCAGGAAATATCTAACCTGACAAAAGGATTCAAGCTCATCCTCTTGTGTTCGGATGTTGAGACAACCTTAAGCACAATAAATGCTTTCCGTACCACTAGTACACACATTTCCTTCAAAAGAATCTAGGATTTCATTTAAGCTCCCACCGTTTCCTCCTCCCTGTGTAAAGATGTATGAGCATTGATATCTGATCCAGGGCGGTCAAATAGAAATCCGAGATCTGCTCTTTGACTCCAGACGGAATTCGCAGCGCTTTATTGGATAAAGTCTTCTCATAAAAACGCTCATCCCCACTCTGGCAAGGATTAAGGTTTAACGAGTTACCTACCATCTAAAAGTCTTCGCCCTTCTGCCTTGTTATTTTTTTAATTTGATCGAGAAGGAACATTTTATATCTCTCTCTCCTTTTCATTCCTCTCTCCCTTTCTCGCTCGTTTGCAAGTCCTCCCTCATACACAAGTAACTTCAGATAAATTCATACACATATCAAAGATACATGTTACCTATGCAATAGAATAGACAAACAAAGACTGAATGTACCTCGCCTAACCCAACGGTTTCTGAAAATCTTGTGACTGCTTCCGTTTTCTATATGTTGTTTCTAAAAACGATGGTTTGTTTTTAATTTTGTTTCTATTGTTCTGTATATTTTCAAATAAAGAACATTGATAATAAACTCACAGATACTTACAGAAGAAACCCTGGATTGAGGCTGTTTTAGCCTATGAGCCCCGGCTCACGACAATTTCTTATATTGATTATGGAAGGGTTAGGATGGACTTGGCAGGTAGATTTCTTAATTTTTTGCTCTATAGTAAAACTTCTGTTCTTGGCCACACCAAAATTTATCTAACCTTTTAAAAAACCTATCACATTTTCCTCACTTATAATCTTTTCCGGGAAATCGTTCCAATTTTCCACCACCCGATTACTAAAGTAGTTATTCCTGCTGTTAAGCCTCGTCCTCTTCTTAAACAATTTCCTGCTGTATCCTCTATTACGGTCGTCCTCCTGTAGTGTGACGAGTCCGCTGCTCACCTCACTGTCATAGATCTCCTAAATTATCCTAAACGTTTCAATCATTTCTCCCCGTCATCTTCGAAATGCCAAGGTGAGCAGATTCAATCTTTCTAGGCTTTGCCTATACAACAAATCCTCCTCCCTGTTTGTAATCCTGAAAATTTTAGAGTTTATTCATGGTCCTAAGAGGTGTTTGTCATAGAGACAGGTTGTGTTTATGTTTTTGTTAAACTATTAATAGACGATTTAGGCTTTATTCCTTTATAGTTTTTCTCCAGATTTCCTTTCAAACTGGAAGCCTTTTCATTTAGCTTTGCTGCGTGTGTCAGCTCTGTCCGCCCGTTCAATCCCTTTGAATCAACCAGGTAAAAAACAACCCAATTGAATAAAGAAATTTGTTTTTATTTGTATCAATTTGTATAATAATAAATGTCCTTTATCACAAACACGAAATTCAAAATTTTAATTTATCAATGATTATAAAAACTTTTAATGGTCTTGAATGTACCTTTTTAAGGTAATTTTCGAATATTTCTCAAAGTCGAAGTTTGAAGAAATTTTACATGAAAATATTTCGTTTTAGAATAGTCTTGGTTTCCCGTTGGGATTTTTTAAAGTTTTTGTAAAAAGGTGGTTTTTCGTTATTCAATCCTTAAAGAGATTTTTGATAATAAAAGAAAAAAGCAATCGAAATCTTCACTCCTAGTTAAGGGTTTAAAATCTTTTGGCTAGTTTTCTGTTAATCTTTGTGCCACCTATGTTGTCATACTCATGATGAACGAAAAAACATGCTGTAAAATAAAATATCAACTAAACATGTTAGAGTGTGATTTAAAGGACTAGGTTATAGATTATCGAAGTGTGGACAAGTGTACGGGAATATGCGCACACAGGCTCTAAGATAGGCCAAGCAAGGCGATAACTGTTATTGTTCTAAGAGTGTATTTGAATAGATAGCGGCAGCTGCGTGACCAAGGAATATAACAAACACAACGACAAAAAATAGATTTTAATACACACCGAACGAACTTCGAAGGAGGGAGGGGGACTTCTCTACACTTGGCTTGAGCGAGCTAACGCGCCTCTTTTCCTCAAGAGGTCACCAAAAGAACTTCTGAGGGCGGCCTCTCCAATCCCTGATCCAAAGGCGGTTGACAAAGGCTGACGTTGCCTCACGAGACTCTTTTCCCCAACTCGAAGATATACGTGTGATGTCCAGCTCTTCCGTGACTTGTGACCATCACTCACACTTCTCGGGAGAGAGCTCGTTGAATTGCACTCCTTTCGGGGAAGTTTCGTCGAACCAAATCTGTCTGGAATCCTGGCTAGAGGGCATATATACACGGAGTTATCCAAAACAAGGAGAGAGAGAGAGAGGCCTTATTGAACCCTCGTTATCGGGCATGACAAACCTAGCGTCTCCTTACGGAAAAGTGTCAACGACAGGGATCAGCGGGCCAGACGGACGACCAACGGCTGGAGCCATAAAAGTTGTTCACGATAAACCTACAAAGTAATATTCTGACCCGAAGGGAGGGGGAGGAAGATTGAGACAGCAGGGAGGTAGCCTTAATTTCAGCATCATGCCTTGGTGTGAAATTTGCGGAGACCTGGCGGTAAGTCCAAAAAGGGTGAGGTGGGAAGGGAAGCGGGCGGGGGAGTAACGGCTCGCTTTCTCTCCCAAAGTACTCGTAATATCTTAGGAGGTGGGGAGATAATATTATTCTGAGGGGATACCTCTATATAGATTGTTTTCTTGATAATCCGCAATCTTGTGTCTCCTTGTGGCTTAATTAGCTTTTTTGCTCGAATGACTACAATTTACGTGTTGATGCCGTTTGTTAATGCTAGTCTTTCGCTGCCTTAGAGAAAGCATGCGCACAGTCTTTTTTAATTTCCTTTCGCGTATCCCTGTCAGTTAGCTTGATTTTCACCTCAGGCACGATAAGGGAGAATAAGATATTTCTAGCGTGTGAATAGCTCTTTAGAGCGAGTGTGACTGGCCTAAATTGAATCAACAAGCTATTGAGACAATTCAGTCACTTGAAAGTTATTTGCATAATTTTGGAGGAGCATATATAGATGCGTCATATTATACTTTAACTACTATAGCTACTGCTAGTGTTATTGATAGTACTTACACTACTGGCAAAAAATAACGATAATTCGTCCTCAAACGGTTGTGCATAAAATGACCCCTCAAAATTTTTTTTCAAGTTCTCTCCTGCAGAAAATGGTATAAATAGCATCATCGCCGCAAATGGCAGAAACATAAGGCTCAAAACAATCAGTTTATCCTCTGAACGCACACCTCTGCCATCCACACTCGTCTGCCTCACATTTTATTAAAGCTCATCTGGCAACTGCCTACATGGGCATTAGTCGCCGTATTAAAACTGGCCTTGTTCTAGGCTACTTTAAAATAAAATTAAACGAAGAAAAAAAAAAACACCCTAAATGGGGGAAAGGAAAAAAACAAAAACAAATGCAAAAAACAAAAAAAAACAAAAAAACAAACAAACCCTGCTTAAATAATAGGGAGAAGGCCGGCCTCCCCCCAAAAGTCAATAAGTCCACCAGTCGATGTGCACGCACTCATCCCGAGTACAAGGGACAGGCAGTAGCGACCCCACCCATCCCGGTACCGGAACAGGTGTCGTGCGCGAAGATCACCCAGACTGGGACATTCGACAAGAATTTGCCGAACAGTCTAGGGGACGACGCAGTCGTTGCAATAGGGCTCAGGCGAGCACTCCATCAAATAGCGATGCGTCACACGAGTGTGTCCGATTCGGAGACGACGGAAAGCAACCTTAAGCCGCCGCGGCATTGGGGGATAGGTCCATGGGAACAGTCGCGGCGCAATGACACGCAACTTTAAGTTCCCTTCGACCGTCTCCCATCTTCTTTGCCAAGCAGTCCGAAGAGCTGCCCGTATTCCTGCCATGTAGTCAGTGTGAGGAAGAGCCAAACGCTGGTCCGGTCGCAGAGTCCTCGCGGACTCTTTGGCGCTCTCATCGGCGCGCTCATTCCCCGAAATTCCTACATGTCCAGGAACCCAGCAGAAGATTATCTCGACATCTGCCCGGCTCGCCAAAACCGTGGCGTCACGGATTTCGCGAACCAGGGGATGCGGAGATTCCAATGCCCCGAGAACACTCAGGGCGCTTTGTGAGTCGCTATAGATCACAATCCGGTCTCCGAACCGGGCACCTCGCGTAATCTCCCATACCGAGTGGTGTATTGCCACCAGCTTGGCCGTGAAGACAGACGCAGCGCCTGGTAGAGCCCCACTGACTTCAAACAGAGGGGATACGGCGTGGAAGCCGACCCCCTCTTGGGACTTGGAGCCATCCGTATACACTGGCACGGTACCAGCGTGACACGATGTGTTATCCAGAAAGGTCGAACGCAATACTATAGGCGCAGTACAAGCTTTGGGAGCAGAGGCGTGGCGACAAATAGCCAAATGTGGTACCCTCCAGGGTGGCGTCCTGGGCAGAACCAGGGGCGCCACTGGCCTGAGAGCTATATCTACCTCTCGAAGGAGTTTCTTGGCCCTAAACCCAAAGGGCTTAGGGTATGACTGGCGTCTCTCGGTGGCATAGGCACCATCAAGATAAGCTGCGGATGCAGTGAGAGCTGTTGGCGACTGAGGGAGGCGCCGGGCTCGCGCGTACAGGCGAGTGATGCACTGCACGCGGCGTAGAGCAAGTGGCATCTCCCCAGCATCGACTAGTAAGCTCTCAATGGGGGAAGTGCGGAAGGCACCGGTCGCAAGGCGAAGGCCGGTGTGGTGGATCGAATCCACCTCCTGCAATAAACGCTTGGCTGCGGATGCATAAAACTCGCATCCGTAGTCGAGCTTCGAGCGAACAAAGGATCGATAAAAAAGTAAAGCGGTAGCCCTATCAGCGCCCCAAGCGCTGAACGTCACGGAACGAAGAATGTCCATGGCGTGGGTACAAGAGACCCTAAGGCTGCGAATATGAGCCTCCCAGGTAAGGCGTCGGTCGAATACAAGACCAAGGAAACGGTGCGACTCAACCAAATCCAGGCGAACCCCATTAAGAAACAAATCTGGGTCGGGGTGAAGCTTTGGATGGCGGCAGAAGTGCATCACCTTAGTCTTGGACAAAGAAAACCGAAACCTGTGCGCTTAGGCATAGCGAGAGACGCGGTTCAATGCCTGTTGGAGTCGACGCTCCAGAGTTGGCATCTGGGCCGCGCCAAAAGAGATCGAAAGGTCGTCCACGTAGAGCGTAGCAAGAACATCTTCCGGCAGCACCGAGGTGATGCCGTTGATGCTCAGGGCAAAGAGTGTGACACTGAGGACACTTCCCTGCGGGACACCCTCTTCCTGCTCCTTTGGGCCGGAGAGGGCTCCCCCCACCCGTATGCGGAATTGACGATCTCGCAAAAATTCAGATATAAACATTGGGAGGCGTCCCCTCGCCCCCATCGTGTGGATAGTCTCCATGATACCGTATCGCCATGCGTTATCATAGGCCTTCTCCAGATCAAAAAACACCGTGGTGTAGTGCTGTCTACAAAGGAAAGCCTCGCAGACGGAATTTTCCAGTCGGAGCAGAGCATCCGACGTGGAGTGGAACTTACAGAGGCCGCACTGTGCAGAAGACAGATGGCCTACGTTGTCCAGGAAATAGGCTAATCTAACATTTACCAATTTCTCCATCAATTTGCACACGCAAGAGGTTAGAGAGATTAGGCGGAAACCGGTCGGAGTAGAGTGATCTCTCCCCAGCTTGTGAAAGGCGAGCAGAGTAGCGATTCGCCAGGAGTCTGGGAGAAGACCTTTCACATAGATCCTGTTGAACAAATCTAACAGAAAGGCCATGCCTCACTCACCTAGGTGTCAAAGCATGGCGTACGGGACATCGTCCGGACCATGGGCGGTGTCCGCGCACGAAGTGAGAGCGAAACGCAACTCACTCACAGTAAACTTGTCGTTGAAGGGTTCTCCGCCTCTCGAGGTAAAGTCCAGCCAGCGGCCTTCCGCGACATCACGATGTGCATTGAATGCTGGTGGAGCAGCATCACGGCTAGAGAATGCGGAAAAAGCGGTCGCTAAGGATTCCGCCACGGACGCGGGGTCCGAGATTGCGGTCCCATTCTCCTGGAGAACGGGAGGGGGGTCCTGCGAGAACTTGCCCCGAATCCTTTTGACTCGCTTCCACACCTCAGCTAAAGGAGTCTTCCCGTTAAGTGAAGACACGTATGCCCGCCAAGAAGAGCGGCGGGCGAGCTTCGAAATATACCGGAACCTAGCCCTAGCCCGACGAAATTCAGCGACAGTGAAATCGTTCGGGCAGCGCTTATAGCGCATCTAGGCATAACGCTTCTGTTTGAGGGCCGTGTTACACTCGGCCGACCACCATGAGAGTGGTCGGCGTGCAAAACGGCCAGACGTCCTAGGAATAATAGTCAGGCCCACGGTGATGAGGTTGCAGGAGAAAAACTCAACGGCCTCATCTACCGACCTAAACTCCTCGACTGAGATAGAGAATTCAGTCATTTCCTGAAATGCAGGCCACCGCCCTCGCGCCAAGCATCACCGAGGTGGTCTCTCAGGCGGCAGTTGCCCTGAAAATGATATTTGAATTGGAAAGTGATCACTGCCATGGATGTCTTCGACCATCCCCCAATCAAAATCAGGCTGTGCATCCGAAGAGCACAAAGATAGGTCAAGGCAAGAAAATGAAGCGGTTCTCGGACAGTGATGTGTAAACTCATCCACGTTTAGGACACCCATCTCAAGCTCTTCGATCAGATCGGCAAGACTTGTCCCCTTGGATTTATGGAGTAATCTCCCCAGAATGGATGCCTGCCGTTCAGATCTCCAAGCAAGAGATAGGGCCTCAGCAACCGTGCTACGACGCGGCGGAAGTCCCCTGCGTCGAATTAAGCTGACGGTGGGATGTATGCAGAAATGATAGTATACCTCCTATCCAGGTGCAGCTGCACAGCCACTGCCTGAAAGGAGGTATCTAAAGAGAAAGGAAGAACGGAGACATCATGCCGGGTGTAAACCGCGCATCCCCCAGCCCGGCCATCCGCGGTGGTGGGGTCGCAAGACCCTTATATCCGGGAGGGCAGGCAGGGGGCACGCGCCTACATGGTCTCCTGCAAAAAAATAGCTAACGGGGAACGGGACGAGACGAGCCTCCGCAGCTCCTCCCAGCTGGCCTGGAGTCCACGGCAATTCCATTGAAGGAATATGCCCTCCAGGCCTAGCTCGGAGGAGACGCGGGGGCCCTCCTCGAATTGAAGACCCTCACGGGAATGGCCGTACGCTTCCCGGGGGCAGAAACCCGGGCGCTGTTGGCCGGACAAAGCAAAGCGCTGGAGGCGCTGTCGCCTTCAAAGACCAATTTTGTTCCAACAAATCTAATGAACAGCCAAAAGCGAAAACTTTGGACTAAAGGAAAAAAATGGCAATTACTTTTATTGGCTGCCAGGAAGACGCCGAAATAGAAAGAAATTACTTTTTTGTTTCATCAAAAGCTAAATTTTGATAAAAATCGTGATTTAATTCACTTAGGTTTTTACGTGAACTTTACTTTCGTTGGTGAACTGTAATGTTAGAATAAAAAGGTTATATAGATTTAAAGTTAGTGATGGACATATGTGCTTTCAAAAAATATATAAAACAAGTAGATATCGACTTGTTTAAACACCTGTGCCTTCAAAATACATATAAAAAGTATGTGTGGCCGTATTTAAACATCTATGCTTTTTTTTATTCTTTATCATTATCGCCTTGAAGTAATGAGAGATTAAGGTTCACCGGATTAAATAATAATACACAGTAAAAAACTAGTTGCTGGGACAAAAACGCGTTAAATTGCAATCTCATTTAAGAACTTTATATATTGAGTCTATGATAAATTGGTCAGAGGTGAAGAGTGTTCAAAATATATAAAACAAGTATGTCGTGGTGTTCGTTAGAGGATACCTTCGCTGCAGAGAATGCAGTCTACTTCCGTTGCTGGCGGCCAGATAGATAGACCAGCTGCACAAAGTTAATAAGAGGTGAGTGCATGAGGATATTAATGGTTGGCCAAAGGGAAGATTTAAATACCAGGTTTCATTCAAGGTTATTAAAAGATTCAAAACAAAAATAAACTTTAATTGCACTAATAATGTTAATTATGGAAATGTCTACAAAGGCAAATGAATAGGAGAATAAGGTCGCTCACAATGAAATAATAAATCAAATACTAATCAGTTTAACGGGGATCAAAGTATGGGCATGGTCAGACAGAATAAATGTTGGTAAACACTGGGAAGTCCAATTAAAGGGTCGGGAGGAGGATATCAAGTGGCAATTAAAAAGGGGGGGGATTATACTCGAAAAGGGGTAAAAGGGTTTTTACTTTGACGGCTTGACTCTTGGTGAGAGGAGCGATTCTTACGAGGCGAGCTAGTCTTGCGACTCGAGGGATGTTGTACTTTTGACGGAGAGGTCGGAATTACCTGGGGCACGAGTAAGGTAATTTACAGGCTGGGTTAGACATTCTCGAATTGGGATGAGTAATCTCAGACGAGGGGTGAGGTTTTCTTGACGGGATTCTCCAAAGAAATAGTCGTTTCACGAATTTGCCGATTGACTGTGGCAAAACTCACGACGATCTGTCTAGCCGATGAGACCTAACTCCGAGGTTCGACTCGAGACGAGGGGCTGTATCTTCGCGAAAGGGTGGGTGGTACTCTCTGATAGGTAACGGTTGACCTTAGGTTAAATACCCTGCTGGCTTCCTCGCTAGAAAGCGTCCAGTCATGGCAGTCTCTTGGAAATAACCATTGGTGCCAGTCTCTTTAGGCCCAGACGAAATAAGACGACTGAGGAAGCTTCTTCACGGGTCGACCCTAGCCTACAGGCGGGGGAGGGTCGGAAAAATGCGTTTCAGCGGAGGATAGGCTGACTGATCAAACAAAGGTGTTCCAGCCGCTTTGAAGTTTTCCCACGCGAGAATAGTTGTCTCTCCTTGCGTTTAGAGATATAGCTTATGCCCCTTTGGTCTCTACTTGAAGTGGGGGGTGGGAGCTTAAGGTGGACCTAGGGTTCGTTCCCTCACAAAATATTTGGAAACTTGTTTAAATATATGGGCATTCAAATTTATAAAAAAAAATCAATGCCTCTATGTAGTTAAGTATATTTACTTTCAAAATCTACAATAAGAAGGAATATGTTTGGACGCATCTAGGCGTCTTTGCTTTTAAAATATATAAATCAAGTATGAAGAAAGATCTATGCATTCAAAATATATAAAAATTGTATGTCTAGACATTTTTAAGTATCTGTGCATTCAAATATTTCAAAAAAATGTATGTTTTGACTTGCCTAAGGATCTTTGCCATCAAGTTATAAAACAAGTAGATCTAGTTTGACTAAGCTTTTGTGGCTTCAAATTATACATAAACACGTAACTCTTGATGATATTATGCATTCCATATGTCTAAGGTTTTCTTTGCATTTGTTTCTTTTTAATTTCTGTAAGCTATTATTTTATATTGCTTGGAAAGTTTTTCTGTTTTAAGAATCGTTTCGGCGTTTAAATATGTTATACTTTAGCTAGAATATTAACTCGAGAATGATCAGTCAAAATGACAAATAGGCCAAAAACAAGTGAGGTCTGCTTAGGAATATTGCCAAAATACATCTCAGAAAGTTTGATAAAAGTTTAATAATATGCAAAACACACGATATCATTCATAGCAGAACATACAGAAAAGTTTGAAAACATCTTAAGTATATTTATAAAATCTGTCAAAAAAGTTCGATAGATACAAGTATATACCGATAAGCATATAAAAAAACGTCAGAAGTGCCTGATAAATTAAGAAGTAGAATCGTACGCCAGATAACTTTTAATCAGTTCCATCCATATTGTATTTCATATGCGGATATACGAATAGATCAATAAACTTTAAAAGTCTACTAATAAATTAGTTCTACAAACAAGTCATTATTACTCAAAGGATAAAACCGGTAATAAATCAGGAAAATTTCATCTCTAGTTTAGAAATTCGTTAGGGGCGAATTGACAACTCTAATGAGAAAATCGCTATTGCTAAGAATTTCATTTATTACTGTAGTGACTTGAGACTAACCTGTTTATCAAATGGTTGGGCTCGACATTAGCTGGTAACATCCAGTTAGTAGATTGAGAAGATTAAATTTGCATACAGATAACAAAGAGAAAGATTTAACTGTTCGATGTTGTGAACAAGCTAGCTAATGGAGAGAGCTTAAATAAACGAATAATAGACCTAACGAATTAAATCTCACTCACGCCTGAGAATTATGATTTGGTCAGCAAACGATTTCAGATTTAATCCCGCAGAGGTTAAAAGTGAGTGTAAAAAAATGTTCACAAGAGAAAGGCCATTTATAAAGTTCAATTTAATTTTCGTCTCCGTCGCTCCATTTCTCATGCAAATTCTGCGGTTATTTGGTTTCCATTTGTTATCCTTCTGTCTCCAGGCGAACTATGATTTACTCTCTTTCATGTTTCTCTCTGTTTCCCTATATATTTATTCTTCAGTTCATCTGTTTCCAAGGCCTGTCTTTTGGTTCGGGTTTTTTTAAGTGACCAGGGGGGGAGGGGGCTTTGAGCATCTGTGACCACGCACATATGTTTCGTCTTATTTCTCTTTCGTTATGTTTTTGTTTGTTTGTTTCATCAACTATAGTTGATTAACTATAGTTATATTGCTAATCTTTTCGAACTTTCTTTCCTACAAGTAAGATAACTATAGGTAATCAGCTATAGTTGATTACCTATAGTTATCTTACCTATTTTTCTTATATTATCGAAGTTTTTCCTACAGGTAAAATAACTCTAGATAATCAGCTATAGTTGATTACCTATAGTTATCTTACCTATTTTTCTTATATTATCGAAGTTTTTCCTACAGGTAAGATAACTCTAGGTAATCAGCGATAGTTGATTACCTATAGTTATCTTACCTATTTTTCTTATCTTATCTAAGTTTTTAATACAGGTAAGATAACTATAGGTAATCAGCTATAGTTGATTACCTATAGTTATCTTACCTATTTTTCTTATATTATCGAAGTTTTTTCTACAGGTAAAATAACTCTAGATAATCAGCTATAGTTGATTACCTATAGTTATTTTACCTATTTTTCTTATCTTATCGAAGTTTTTAATACAGGTAATATAAATATAGGTAATCACATATAGTTGATTACCTATAGCTATTTTACCTATGACTTTTAGAATCTAATTTTCATCTTTGTGTTCCTAAAATATAAATCAATAATTTTCAAAAGAAAATACAAGTTAATAAACAACTAAAGAATATATAAAAAGTTTACCAAGAAATAAAACAAATGGTCATTATCATAATTTGCGAGTCCTGTTGCAAGCAAAGAAGATTCGGGACAAATTGTACGAGCTACACTCTGAGAAAGCTATCATTCCTCTGTATTTCCTTAAAGGATCAGAAAGACTCGTCGAAAAAAGAGGAGGAAATACGATTTAACTACAACTATCTTCGTTTAGAGAAACAAATCGCTATTTGTGCGAAAATATGAATACTGTTTTTGCCAAGTGAGCACAGTAACAATTTTATTATACATTTATTTTTTAGCAAGTACAGGTGTAATAAATACCTATTGATAAGTTATTTTACCTAGACGACTGAAATGATATCTTGATTAAACAGAAAAGAAAACAAAAGCTATAAAAATGCATGTTTTATTAAAAAGCCTCAAATGGTCGCAGGTCGTCCATCCCTGCTTTATTTTTTTCTGCCTCTTTTTCCAACTCTTGTTTTATCTCACCTTTTCTTTCTTTTAACCGGTGTAAATTCATTTTCGTCATTGTTAGGTTTGTTTTTCGGCCTCCAACTGCATTACATTAATATTTTTTACCCTTTATATAGGAATGTATACAAAAGAATGTCGGGTGATAAAAACGGATATTCTTGCAATTACTGGGTGAGCGCGGTATTCCTTCATACGCTGACTGACAAGAAATAATAAAATTATTTTTATTTTGGGAAATGTATTCGTGAAATTTGGCTTGGTTTGTCTTCATGACATTTTCTCTCAATCTCGGTCAATGAACCAACCTGTGACATCATTAAAGTACGCCAGACGACCAAGAAATTGACAACAGGCCTTTGCCACTATCTCTCGATTTAGCTGCCTGAAGGCCTTAGTAATCCGATAGATGCAACATTTTCAGAAAATTGGATCCAGACAGCATCTTAATTTCGGACCACGGAGTCAATCTTAACAACGATGAAGTAAAGATTTGGAATTATGACGTCATATCGGTAAATCCTACTAGGTAATTACGCAAGGGAGATGCTATTGGGATCGAAAAGGGCATCGGCTACAGAACTCTCTAAGAACTCAACGAGTCATATTTTGCATTAGATATAAAAATGGAGCTATCTACCATCATATTAGGCGACAGAATATCAACCTCCAATGGGAAACATTTGCTTATTAATAACCTCATAAATATCTTTAATAATAGAAACCCGGTGATATTCATAGGTGACTTAACTGCACATTGTGCAGTGAAAAGATATAGAAATACAAGGAGAGCAGGATTGCACCTAGCAACACTGTTCGCAAGAGGCATCTGCCATCAACTAGGATCCGATTACTCAACTTAGGTAACGGACCACTCTCTCAAAACCTGACATCTACCTAGGAAATAACTATCTTACTTAGAGCTAGTACATGCAGCCGGAAGATATACCGTGCACATATCACACAGCGACGCTTCTCACAATTTACCAGAGACCAATACAGATGCCCCCCTGAGGTTAAGAAAAGCATACCACAGAGCAGAGTGGAAGAGATACAGAAAAGAACTATAATTATATACCAGAATCACTAGCATGAGTAACGTTAGAAGATATATATACAGAGTTAGAAAAAAATATGGCGTTCGATGCAAGCAGCAGACAAAATTGCAATAACAAAAAGCGGCTACAAGACGATTAAGTATTTTACCTGGACGCCCGAAATAGTTTAAAACATTACAAGATTAAGGAAAATATTAGAAAAATATAAAGGAACGGCACAAAGTTGGAGAAACAAGCAAAAATGAGAAGAAAACCCCCAGAAATGGCTACCGAAATAAGAGAAAAACAAGGTGAATATTGTAACTAAACAATACGAAGGATTGATAATGAAGCACCTGCAACGGAATTTGGGACAAAATTTAATCAAATAAAAGGCAAAGAAGGAATAAGAAAAATGAAAATAAAAGATAACCAAGGAAACAGAATAGAAGACGAGGATAAGATTGAGCAGATATTCAGAACATTGGAAAATAATTTTAGACCTACGTGCAAAGAAAAATGAAGAATTTGACATGGATTTCAAGCAAAATATCATAGACTTGCTTATTGAAAAAAATCCATGCAACACATCCACACTACTTTGTAGATGCAAGGAGAGACATCTGCTTCAGCGGCGCGAAGATCACCAAGCAAGAGGTGAAGAACATAATTACATACTTCAAGCACCAGAAAACACCAGGAAGGTCATCAGTAGTCAAGAAGAATTACGAAGAAGCTCCTCACAACATACTGAAAGGAATAAAAATGGTACTGAGTTCTTGTCTTAACACAGTCAGGCTATGTCCCAAATGAACTTAACGCCGAAAAGATGGTATTTATTCTCAAATCTGGAAAACACTAACTCAACTTGAGGGCTACAAACCTCTCTAATTGACTTCATCGGGGAGGTATTTGTAAAAATAATCAACCAACGACTAAGTGAGCACTTGGAATCAAATGAACTCCTAAACAATTTCCAGTTTGGATTCTGGAAGAAAAGAAACACAAGGATCACCATCACTGTCATCACTGAAAGAATCGCTAAAGATAAAAAGGAAAAGGCTATTATTGATATCAACTAAAAGGATGTATCGAAGGCATAACTACGAATAAGCAACAAATTAGAAAGACTACTCTGTAGTTATGTGATGAAACGATATGCATTCATCGAGGTTAGATACCATCAAGGAGAAACACTTAAAATTGAGGCTAGCCATCCGCATGGAGGGTATCTGAGTCCATTTTTATACTTACTGTACACTTAAGACATCACACTACACCTCGATGGAGGGTGCCTCAACATCAAGTTTTTCCCGATGAAGTCACGCGAATTGTCGTATGCGCATACATGGCGATATGAATTCAAGATTCATCAAAGAAGAGATAAGGATGATTAATGAATCCGAAAGAAAATGGAAAATATGTACGAACAGGAACAAGTTTAAAATCAATCTGATATTCAGAAAAACCTCGGTGATATCTATGTCGAAGAAGAAAGATACAGATATACTAACGAAACCAAAGTGCTAGGATTAACGATATTCAAATCAAGATACATCAAACATGTAACGGAATGGGTCAACATAGGAAAAAGAGGACTGAGTTTACTTTACAGGCTGAGATCACTCAACTGGTAAAAGCAAAAGAAGATATACCAATCTATTATCCAGTCAGCAATGGTGTATCCGATTATACCTATCTAAAAAATCTCGAACTCAAACATTATTAAACCGAAAGGAAATCAAAACAAGGTAGCATTAATTGTCACAAACACAAGAAGAGAAATGAGAAGACAACGCTATATTCAAAGAGAAGCTGAAGTGAAACTAATGAACAAAATAATTGACGATAGAGCAAGGAATTTAATAGAAAAGACCCAAGAAGAAATAAGTGAGATCAAAGCATTGATAGCCCAGAGGGAGGAGGCGAGATGATACCGCCTCTTCCCAACCTATACAGCAAAGATTGAGGAGGAAGAGAAAGAAATCTACAAGTAAAGAGCTTATAAAAGATAGAAAAATGAAACGCAATCTAAGGTTAACATTTTTTTTAATAGTTACTTAAATATGTTAGAAAAATAAACCAAGAAAAAAAGAATCATTAAAAAGAAAAAAACAAGAGTAGAATGAAATAAAAACAACGCTTTAAACGACTAAAAACAACAAATATAATACTAACATGAAAAGGGGAACAAAAATATCATGAGACTCAGGCAACAACTCACTAAACTATCTATTTTTTAAACTATACAATACTACAAAAGGGAAAGCGCATGACCTCCATGCAGCATAGCATTAATTTGAAAACCTAATACTTGTATGCCTCTCCCTATACTTTTCTTCTGTCCTTTACACCTTACGAACTGAACACTATATACTTAGGACAAGAGCACAACAGTAAAACAAGGTCTGCTGACCAAAAAGTCACGTGCCCTCACCTATTCTGATTTATGACATTACGACCTTCAAACTTTCAATAATTCCCGGAGTAACCTTGGCAATTCTATCATTCAAAAGAGAATGTAAACACCTTAAAGGTTTCAAATTTTGTGACTCTTGAATTTAAAACGGGGGCTAGAAAAGAACTGTTCCCTCTTTCCCACATTTCAGAACATCAACCAGAGTTTGGAATTGAGATGGCAACAACTCTGCTATTTTAATTTAGGTGTTCGAATGTGTGAATGTCGCCAGTCTTGTCCTAATTTTAAAAGCATTTGTAGGTGAAATCCCACTGGCAGGATGGTAGTACTGAAGGACACGTAATCTTCAGTACACTGATGAATATGTTTCAAACGGTGAAATAAACAAAGTGAAATAGATATAATTATAAATATAATAATAGTAATTAAGTCCCCAAGATGACAGAAATAAGTCAAAACTTTTAAGTAGCTAACCAAATAGAACTAAAATTATATTAAAAATAAAAAAACTTTAGAATTCATAAGTAGGGCTACTAACTAGGCTAGGATAGGATAGAATATAATAGGCTAATCTAGGCTATACTAAGATAGGCTATACTAGACTAGGCTTGACTAAGTTTTAATATACAATTGTAGGCTGTGCTAAGCTAGGCTAGGTTATACTCTGCTAGGTAGGCTAGTCTATACTTAAATAAGCTAGGCTAGGCTAGGATACACTGTGATTGGCTCAGGTATACTATATTAAGCTAGGTTATTCTAATATATACTATGCTAGGCTATATAAGCAAGTTTATATTAGATTAGGGTATACTAGGCTACTCTAGGGGATACATTGCTATTTTATGCTACGATGTATGTATTAGGCTGGGCTATACAAAGGTATACTATTCTATGGAAGTAAGAAAAGGCTAAATTATAGGGTACTATACTATGCTAGGTTTGCAAGGCTAGGCAAGCCTAGGCTATACGAGGATGGTTTAGGCAATACTATGTTGAACTATTCTAAACTATACTAGGTTAGGCTATGCTATAATATACTGTTCTAGGCTAGGTTATACTATGACATGCTATACTATGCTATACTATGGTAAGCTTTACTATCCTATATATGCTAGGCTGTACTAGGCTATGTTAGGCTAAGCTGTATGATGTTTTCTAGGCTAAGATAGACCATACTGTACATTCTCTGTCAGGCTAGGCTAGATTAGTCTAGGCTAAGTCATATTATGCCAGGCTAAACTATACTATGTAAGGATAGAGTATACTAGCCAGACCTGGTATGGTAAGTTATACTATTATAGGGAATCAAAGGCTAGACTTGGTTGTACTAAGCTAGGCGAGGCTAGGCCATACTATGGTAAGCTATGTTATGGCATGATATACTCTGTTATACTATGATATACTATACTATGCTATGATATACTATGCTATGCTAGGCTGGGCAGGATTTACTATGTTAGGCAATATAGGCTAATCTATACTATGTGTAGCAGAATGACCTCGAAGGACGACCACATGCCCTTCTCTACCCACGTGGTCCTGAGATCACCGCATGGAGCTTTGAAAGCACGGCTAAACCAGGGTGAGGCTGCAACCTACGCCGTTATCACACCCCAGCTGGATTTGCTTAGGGACCGATTTCATCGTCTTCCATGGCCGCCTTTCAGCCAACTTTTCTACCTTCTGTCATAATTTGAAGTTCGTCGAACATTCCACGCCTACGTTATCACAATTCCCCCTCCCCCGAAGGAGTGACCGGCTTTTCCCCAAATTCACACGTGTGTGTGAAGGCGGCCGCCAAGACACCAAAAGCCACCTCACCGGGCGTCTATATAATCCTTCGACTCAGTTTAGTAAGCAGCACTAATAGATTTTCCACCTACCCCCGGGAACGAGTTAAAGAAAGCTCGCCGCCCCCCCTTCCTTCCCGCGAACGGAGACATCGACGATTTTGATTCAAGAACGAAGACTAAATCGACATTCGTGAACTCTGCCATATTCAATCGGCGAGTATCTGATGAGGATGCCCATCTCCAAATGCCATCTACGAGTGCTTCCTCATCAGAAGCGAGAGGTACCCGACTTCCCACTCATCCTATCTCATCTGGCCCTTTTCCTCCAATGAGCACGTAAGCAATTTTAACCTTTGTCGCCTGCAGATTGATCTAGAATCTGGCTTACCCAATTGATCAATTCTTTGTATGTGCGCCCCGGTTTAAAAAACCCCTTTAAATCACCGACCTGAATCCGACCTCCTTAATGCCCTAATTAACCCACCTGTATCTCGCGTAGACATTTAAATCCGGCTGTGCGACCATTCGCTTTAAACCCAATATTTGTGTATATATAAAATATTAATTTGTTGCTAGAAAAGATATATTTTTGTCATTGTCTTTCTTTTGCAATCCCAACGCGTACCAGCTACCTGTTAATTTTTGGCCAACTATCACTGTGAAATATTTGTTTTTTTAAAAGTTAATAATAAACCATCCCCACTGGACTCATAACATTTCCTCATTTACTAACGGTCTTCAACCAACTTCCGCCCAAAGCCCCCAAAGTACCTATGTACATATATATATATATATATATATATATATATATATATATATATATATATATATATATATATGATGAAAATTAATGCAATATCGCAAGAAAAGATGAGGAATTAAACCACATTCTTCAAAGACAATTTAATTTCGAACAGTTTTGGTGTATCTCACACCCTTTTTCAACTGACACTAGGTAGAAAATATAAGAGAAGTGCATATAAGCATAACATAAGATCCCCTCTTTTTTCCCCCAATCCCCTACTTGTGCCTAATCTGGAAGGGGGGTTAGGCCTAAACATACTGAAGGGCTGACATTTTACTATTTTGTTTATTTGCTTTCTTATTACAGGATTAAAAGAAAATTGACCCTCGGATAGATTTAAATTAGGAACGGACGATATCAAGCTCGATTCTATTATTCTTCTCTTAACATAGTTAGCCGATTTAAATACCATTTTACTTCCATTGAAATCGATCGTATGATTCTTGTCTCTAACATGGCAAAATATTCCACTGCTTTCGCTGCCCACTCTAATATCTCTTTTGTGTTCGTACAATCTCTTGTCTAGATTTCTCCCCGTTTTCCCTATATAAACTTTATGGCAATCGTTGCATGGTATTGCATATACTCCTATGTTATGATGTTCTTTGGGTTTCCTGGCCATGATCAATTGGTTTAAGGAATTAATATATTTAAAGGCTAGATTAATACCCGCTTTTCCAAATATGTCCTTTAAACTATTTAATTTATTATTAAATAGCAATGTTATACATTTGTTGAAGTCGTTAGTGCGGGAAGGCTTATTACCATAGAATGTTTTCCTAGCTGCAAAATGGGCAGACGATATGAAACAATCGGGGTAATATAAATTAGAAAAAATGGTCGTGATAATGACAATTTCTTCCTCTAAATAGGAAGAATAACATATTTTGTATGCTATAAGGAAAAGGTTAGAAATTACCGATTTTTTAACAGTATTATCGTGAAACGAAAAATAATGTATATAGGCATTCGAGTGGGTTGGTTTCCTATAAACGTCAAGTTTGAATTCATGGTGATCTTTATTAATGAGGACATCTAAAAAGGGTAATCTATTATCATATTCCCATTCATATTTAAATTTGATGGAGACATGCAAATTATTCAAATTATTAAAAAAGGTATCAAAATCATGGCCATTAGGCCATACAGAAAATACTTCGTCAATGTACCTTAACCATATAAAGTTAGGGGGAGAAATTGTGGGAAGGAGTTCAGTCTCAAAATATTCCATGAAGAGACATGCCAATATCGGAGATAAACTATTTCTCATGCTAAGGCCAAATATTTGTCTATAAAACTCATCATTTACTCGAAACACATTGTCAGAGAGACATAATTCAACTAAATCGATAAATTTACTCGTAGAAATGGGAAGATCCAAATTAAGTCTAGGCATGATTTCCCGCACAAGGCCCATGGTTTGGTCAACCGGAACTTTGGTAAACAAAGAGTTTACATCAAAGCTCACCAGTTTTCCATCCGGTAATTGCAAGTGGTTGAGGTGGTCAACGAAATCTTGAGTGTTCATAATTGTGCAGATGAGATTCTTCCTATATGTATGGGCTCCCAAAGACCTACAAAGAGGGATGTCCCTTACGCACAATCATTTCCAATATTAATTCTCCCACTTATAAGCTCTCCAAATGGCTTGCCAAGCATTTATCTCCAGCAGTAGGAAGAATCTCATGATGTCCTCATGATGTCCTCATTAATAAAGATCACCATGAATTAAAACTTGACGTGTATAGGAAACCAACCCACTCGAATGCCTATATACATTATTTTTCGTTTCACGATAATACTGTTTAAAAAATCAGTAATTTCTAACCTTTTCCTTAGAGCATACAAAATATGTCATCCTTCCTATTTAGATGAAGAAATTGTCATTATCAGGACCATTTTTTCTAATTTGTATTACCCCGATTGGTTCATATCGTCTGCCCATTTTGCAGCTAGGAAAACATTTTATGGTAATAAGCCTTCCCGCACTAACGACTTCAACAAATGTATAACATTGCCATTTAATAATAAATTAAATAGTTTAAAGGACATATTTGGAAATCGGGTATTAATCTAGCCTTTTAATATAATAATTCCTTACACCAATTGATGATGGCCAGGAAACCCAAAAAACATAATAACATAGGAGTATATGCAATACCATGCAACGATTGCCTTAAAGTTTATATAGAGAAAACGGGGAGAAATCTAGACAAGAGATTGTACTAACACAAAAGAGATATTAGAGTGGGCAGCGAAAGCAGTGGAATATTTTGCCATGTTAGAGACAAGAATCATACGATCGATTTCAATGGAAGTAAAATGGTATTTGAATCGGCTAACTATGTTAAGAGAAGAATCATAGAATCGAGCTTGATATCGTCAGTTCCTAATTTAAATCTATCTGAGGGTCAATTTTCTTTTAATCCTGTAATAAGAAAGCAAATAAACAAAATAGTAAAATGTCAGCCCTTCAATATGTTTAGGCACAAGTAGGGGATTGGGGGAAAAAAAGGGGATCTTGTGTTATGCTTATATGCACTTCTCTTATATTTTCTACCCAGTGTCAGTTGAAAAAGGGTGTGAGATACACCGAAACTGTTCTGAATTAAATTGTCTTTGAAGAATGTGGTTTAATTCCTCATATATATATATATATATATATATATATATATATATATATATATATATATATATATATATATATATATATATAGAGGGAGAGAGAGAGAGAGAGAGAGAGAGAGAGAGAGAGAGAGTCTGGCCATTCCACGACACTATACTAGGTTTTATTATGCTAATGAGGTAATACTATGGTAAGCTATCCTACGGTAAGCTAGGTTTTTCCAGGCTACTATTTCAGACTATACTAGGCTATGCAATAAAATGTTATACTATTCTAGACAATACTAGGCTATACTAGGATATGCTATGGTAGGCTATACTATGCTAGTAGATACTATACAACATATACTATAGTATATAATATTTTACTATTCTATGTTTTCTATGCTATGCCATACTATACTATGTTATGCCATAATATACTATACCATGTTATATTCTACTATAATATTCTAAGCACCAATATGCAATAATATGCTATGTTATATTATGTATAATGTGTTATGCTATACTATTCTAGACTATGCAATTAGGGTGTGACCATTTTTTCGCTTTTCTAATTCCATAAATGAGGTGTGACAAAAAGTTAAGGCCCGCAAATTTAATTAAAAATATATATATCATCATCATCATCACTAACTCTATAATTTAAGAAGGGGAATTTTTTTCATCTTAGTTTGGTTATGACTTATGTTTTTTATCAAAGTTATTTCTAATAATTCTTTTATAACATCAAAATCAAAATGGTGAAGTTCAGAAATATATATTAGTATCGAAGTTTGTGAATTTTTTAAAACCCAAAGAATTACGAATGATGAATATAGAAAATTAATTTTTATATACATATCTTCTATAACTATATTTTAGCAACGTGATATTTTTAAAGATGGGAAATTTAGTTTAGAGTTCCTTTTTAAAATTATTATAATTGGCCAAGTTCAGAAATTTTATACAAATTTAACCATGGCTGTTTTTCTTTAGATTTTAAATTTTAATCTTAGTAGCGAAGCGCAAAGGCGAAGCCATTGCCTGGTTTTCATTTAATTTAGTTCTGTCTTTTAATAAACTTTTATAAAGTTGTGACTTTTTAGTCGCGCGCGAATCAACATCTCACTATGTCGTCGGTCGGTTGATCCACGTTTTGCCTTTTTTTTAATAACATTGTAACAATTAAGCCAATTCTAACGAAAATTGAAACCCTTATGTTGTTTTACATTCTCTTTCGAATGACACAATTGGCAAAGTCCCCCCCCCCCCTGTTATCCCGGGAATTATATTGTTTTGGCAATAACATCATAACTATTAGGCAGATTCTAACAAAATTTGAAAACCTTACGTTGCTTTACATTTTCTTTCGATTGATATAATTGCTAAGGTCCTCCTAAGCTTAATCCGAGAATTAGTGTTTTTGCAATAATATCTTAACTAATCGGGTGATTCTAACGAAATTTGTAACCCTTATTTTGTTTTACATCCCCTTTGAAATAATATAATTGCCAATGTCACCCTAGGTTAGCCAAGGAATTAGATTTTTTTTGTCAATAACATCATAACTATTTGGCCGATTCTAACGAAATTTGAAACCCTTAAATTGTTTACATTCTCTTTCAAATGATGGAATTGCCAAGGTCCCCTCAAGGTTACTCCGGGAATTATTGAAATTTTTCAAAGTTGTAAGGACATTTTTCAGAATAAGAGAGGTCATACGCCATTTTGGTAAGCAGACCTTGTTTCTATTCAAACCGGTGACAAATTTGGGTGAATTGAGCACCTCCCCTCACGAGCTCCAGAGCTTGTAACATACTTTTATTTTGTTTGCATTTAGTTTTTTAAAATTATCTTGGGTTATTCATTAATTTAAAAATAAATAGATATCAATTTCCTAGATTTTTTTTACTTACACTTAGTTATCTCTTGTTGATATTATTCCTCACTATTTCTTAATCGAAATAATTCTGTCACTTATAATAACCTTTGCTAGATTAATGAATATTAATCCCTTCCCTGTTATCTACCCCTTTCCATCCCCTCTCTTATTGTTATTTTTTTCCTGATTCAATCACTCTTTACTTCCATTATACACTCCCTGCTTTAAAAAAAATTCATTGTAGTTTTCCATTTGGATTATTATCATTCGAAATATTTTATCATTATTTCATGTTTCCTTTATCTATTGTGATAACTATTTTAATTTTTACTTTACATTCAATTTCCTAAACTTCTTTTCATTTATTTTTCCTTTTCACCACTATAATTATTATATGAATTAAGGACCAATAGAAGTTACTCGTTAAAATAAGTCCTCTAATAATACTTTCGCTTCCAAGTCAATATAATTTTGAAATTTAATGTACATAGATCTAAAAAATTATAAAATACGAGTATAAGGAAAACGCTAGTTTTATTCTGTCAATGTTAATAATTCATTTTACTCGAGCGTCCTAAATATTAAAAGTCTCTTTAAATTCAACGTAAACTACTCGTTCATAAAATGAGATCGGTTTACATCTACGGCAGGATCGTGAATATTAATTATATGTATCTTAATTTATATGCATTGAACTAAAATAAAAGAATTGATCAACTATAGAGAAAAATGTAACCATTTTCTGTTACCATTACAAATTTATGTAACTCCACGCTACCAAATTTAAAAAATCTCTTCAAATTAATCTTTATCCCCTCTTTCACAAAAGAAGATCGGCGCAACATCAAATGTTAATACATTTCGATAGATCTAAAATGAGAGCATATTTCAGACAACCATAAAACTGTTCATCTGGTATGCCATTATTACATATTTAGCAACCCTCGCGTCTTAAACCCACACATCTCTTCAACTTCGACATGTTCAGAATGTGATTGCATAATATAATAAATGTACTTATATCCAAAATTAACGAATATATAGAATATAAAAATATATTCCTGTGACCACTTCACCAGAAAGTGGAGTAAGGTGACAGCAATTGTCGGCTTACGTGTATTTGGGGTAGGAAGAATACGCATGACATATTGTGGTGTATCATAAGAAGTGACTAATCCATGATAGGGCATCACTAGTGTGGGGATCCGCGTTTCCGCATCTTTTTTCTTTTACGAACAGTAAATGAATTTATTGTAATGGGTTGGTGTCTCGCGGAACTACACTAGTCAGTTTATTATTCCTTTAGGAACCTATAGCGAGAGAAATATGAAGCTAACCAACTCGAGAGTTGCGCGGACTCCGCAGAAAAAAACTAATTATCTCTACCCTTCAATATGTCATGACAACTAACCGCAGTAAAATGAAACACGGCATTACCACCCATTTCCGTTGTATTTATCTATGAACTATGAACGATGTAAGTTGGTAGGTGTGGCTAGGGGATAAAGAAAGGGTGTGGGGACAGATAGCTGAAAATAGACAAGTGGTGAAAAGAGAAAGAAGTGTGGTAGGGTGCAAAGAGATGCTAAGTGCCTGGTGATCAAGCCTATCGCTTTTAAATATTTTCTTGTTTTGTGGTTCCTTTGTTGTCTTTGGGATAGTTTATATTATTATGGCGTTCAAGCCATTTGTCTTCTATAAAATTAATGTTCTTGGATATGTTATGCGCATTTGCTGTTGTAGTAATAAATTAATTTAATCACTTTAGTATTATGCTTAGTGTCTTTGTTTTTTGTATATCTTTTAGTGAGTGTAAATCCTGTCTTTTGTTTTTTCTTTGATGTCTTCTTCGTTATAGTTGGGTCTTCCTCTGTGAATTTTTGTAGAAATCGGTGAGGTTTCGTAATTAGGTATTATTTTCTTGGTTGATTTTCTCGGTTTGGATAAAAACATTCTCGTTCCCATGGGTAGAATGGCACTGCTGCTCCGCTAGCTAAAAGCCCAGCGGAGCTCAGAAATCAGGCGCGATTAATACCTCTTCTGTTCTGGTTAATCACTGTTCAATTCTCAATTAACCAGTTCCTGCATATTCCGTGTCCGTTCTTCTATAGCAACGTTAATGGGAATTAACCCCGCCTCCCAGTGCAGCTCTTCCTGGCGTCTTCCTTTTCGCCGGTATGTACCTGTAATTAAGTACACACATTTGTTCTGCACCACTTGTAGTTTCCTGTTTGTGCCTTCGAAACACACGAGAAGGCGGAAGCGGGGTATAGCAACGTCGATCTTACAAGTGCATTGTAGATCTTTTTCATATTGCTTTCACGGAGATTTATGAACTTGTATAGAGTTTTGACTGCAGCTGTGGCCTTGGTGAATCTTTCATGTTTTTTTTATTCTTGTACCCGGTGTAAGTAATCTTCATTCCGACTAAATTGCACTCCATAGTGTAGGGATAGCGTCTATTCCACACCCTGACGTCGTATAGTAGTCTCCTGCCTATGGGGACTACTTTGAACTTTTCTTGGTTCGTGCGGATTTTCCATCGGGCCTCGTAGGTGTTAAGATTTTCAATTTCTGCTGCTGTCATACGATCTTGCCAGGCGCATTTCTCTATGGACAAGTGATTATCTTGGTGAAACCATCGGCCAATTGAATGTTGAGACAAGTGAGGCTTACAGGGGCTGGGACATCAGCGGTGTAAATCAAGTAGAGTGTGGGGGACATACACCCCTTTCCCGTGAGAGGCCCGCAGTGAGCGGAAACTTTGGTCCGTCCGTGTACCCTAAACTGATATACACTGCTCTCTTCATGGCAGAGTCACAGAGAATTGTTTCTAAGTTTTCACTTAAGCCCAGTCGTAAAATCTTGTACTGCATTCCTCGTTGCCACACCTTATCAAACGCTTTTGATACATCCCGACAAACAATGTCCACATAAACTCTTTCCCGATTTGCTTGGGGTAGCTTTTTCGTGATGACATTAATTGCCATCTCCGTACTTCGCTTCCTCCTAAACCCTAATTGATTTGGGTTGTAGAGGGAATTCTCCTCTAGTTGAGACATCAGTCTTTTGTTGAGGATCTTCTCGAAGAGCTTCCCGCCAAATTCTAGGAGTGAAATTGGCCGCTAGCTCTCCTTCAACGTTGGGTTCTTTCCGTGCTTAGGCAAGAGAATCAGCTTAGCCATTTATAAGCATCTGAGAAGTATTCCGTGTTCAGACATGCTCTAAATATCCTTCTAATCTCTTCGATGACATTGGCTGGTGCCTTTTCAAAATTTAACTTTGTAAGCCCAGATTGTCCTGCGGCTTTTTGTTGGAATGAGTGGAGCGCGCCGAGTAGTTCTTTTTCGGTAATCTCGGCGTCTCCATCACGCTGTCTATACACCTTGTGCGCCTTGTGTATTTGGTCGTTAAGCTCGTCTATGATGTTGCTTTCAAATTTTAGATCATAGTCTTCATTTTCCTCCCCAATTATACTGAAGATTTTTTGCAATAACTTCGGAATTGCTTTTCAATTCTTCTTTCTTCCCTTTCAATGTTTCCGTCTTCTTATTGTAGTTTGATCTTCTTCTTCCCAGTCGATCCTTTGAGACCTTTGATCTTATTCCAAAATTCTTTGGGAGTTGCTTCGTGATCGTGGCTATCGATCGCATCATCACATCATCTCCATTGCTGTTCAAGGATCAACTGGTTGAGTTCTTCTTTGATTTATTTACTTCGTTGCATTGATTGAACTGATGCATTCCTGATGTTGATCTCAGGCAATAATTTCTGTTCACGGTATAAATTCCTTATCAAACTTTTAGTCTCTATAAACCTTAATAGGTTTTCTTCATACACTTTCCCAGAATAATTTTTATATTCCCTCCTAGACCAATCCTACACTTCCTTTTTCATCTCCCTAAGTGAATGTGACTAAAAATTCTTTCGCTCGTATACTCTTAAGTGGCTATATAAATATGGGCAGGATTTACGTCCTGAGATTTTTCTTTACTCACCTCTTTACTAGCTGTATGAATGGCCATAAGAGCCAGCCATGGACCAATACCAATCTTTTAGTCTTCAGTTGTAACTCATTAATAGTTTATCGCCCAATCATCGGGTAAATGGCTAGTCAAACATGCTTAAGCTCTTGCGAAAAGCAGCCTTCCCAGATCACCGTTTTTTTATAGTAAATCGAATCTTGCGCAGACTCTCATTTTAGAAATAGGTTAGCGTTGTGAGGGGTCGCAAAATTAACTAGTGTTTCCTAAATTCTACATCACGTGTTTGTTGTTATTTAATCTTCCTGATTATTTGACTCTCAAATCAGTTCATTTTTACTTTAGAAAAGAATACGCATAATCTCCCCAAAAGGATCAGTTGCCTTTTATGAATCCCCACGCTGATTGTGTTTTAGGTGCTTGTATTTTACATAGTAATTAGTTTAGACTGCTTTTATGGTTCAATGCCTGAATAAACCAAATCTAATCTTGCCTAAACTAACGTTTCAAATACAAACAAATATCCCAAAAGGCTAAGAGACCTAGATATGTTAACCTAAACTAATTAAGATGAAAAATACAAACTACTAGAAGATAATAGGTATCGGAATTCTTTGTCGCCCTTGGCAAATACCATAAAAAATTACTAGTATAACTATGATTGTTTTACCGCGAAAAGTAGTAGTCAACCACCTAAACCAGTGATTCCTAACGTGGGGCCTAGGAAGATTTTGGTACTATCTGTGCTTGGAATCCAAAAATAATTTTTGACAAATGAACAGCCACCTTAATTTTCTTGTAGTTGGCATTTGTGGCAAGTTATGAGTAACACCCTATTTTCTGTTTTAGTTGCAGTGTCTGAGCGGCTAAATAGCCCAATAGGAAATTTTTATTTATTCTTTTGTAGTCAATAAATATTTTAGATTGTTTTATACTCAATAATTAAGATAACAATATTAAAAATAGTTATAACCTTTTACTTTTATTCAATAACCGGTGGGGCATACGTTTTCCTGGAAAGTTATAGTGGGACTTGGAAGGAAGCAGTGATCTAAACTTTTTACTTTATTTCGCCGAAAACTGAAAATTAGACTCTTCGAGAGTAAACTTTTAGTCTCTTTTGTGGCATCTATTGACCCACAGATTTTTTTCTTCAAGTATTCATGTCTTTTGTGGTTTTTGAGAAGTTTCCGCAACCTTGTGAAGATTATCGTAAAAAAATTTAGGTTTTTTTAACGTAAGGTTCCGGATTGAAACTGTAATTGGTTTTTCCTGTGGAGAAATTCGAGGAAACTTTATTGTTCCCATATTTGTGATTATTAAATCTGTCAGGATTAAATGTGCTCGTGAGTTTTCCCATGCCGTGCTTTCGAGGTTAATGTGGATACAATTTAGTATGAAGCAAGATAGTGGGGCGAATTCCCACGATGCTTTCTTTGTTTTGGTGCCGATAAATTAAAGACCCCAAGTTTGATATCATTTCATTTAAATTTGCTGCCTTTTGAGGTGCCGATATCCATTCACGGGCAGTTTGCGACAAGTTCCCTTGATTTTGAATTAAGGGTTGAATTTGTCTCAAGTCTATCTCTGAACCATCTTAAAAGTATCTCACCTTTTTGTATGTAATTTAAATTAATTAGTTTTAAGGTTTTCCTAGAGTGCTTACATACTTTCCGAGGTTTCTGCATCTTAGAAAACGAGAATATTATTTCGACGAGAGGCTTAATTTCTGGATATTTGTATAATGGTTTTGTCATTGCCTTAATTGCTGGACGATTGTCTGTTTATTTTCTTCTTGCCTTCATTGCCTTTTATTAGTCTTTTAGTTTTCCTTGAATTAATTGCTGGATGCTTGTCTGTTGGGATTATCTTTGCCTTAATTGCTGGAAGTTTGTCTGTTGGCTTGTCCTTGCCTTAATTTCTGGACGCTTATCCGTTGTTTTTTTTTCGTGTTCTAATTGTATGACACTTGTCTAATAATTTTACCATTGCCTTAATTTCTGGCGTTTGTCTATTGGTTTTGCCCTTGCCTTAATCGCTATACATTGGTTGGTTGGTTTGTTTTGTCCTTGTTTAATTGCTGGACGCTTATCTGTTAATTTTGCATTTAGATTAATTGCTAGCGCGTGTCTGATGGTTTTGTCCTTGCCTTAATTTCTGGACGCTGATTCAGGATGGCCCTTACGTGCCAGCAGACTCCACGTACAACGTTTGTATACATATGTTATATGTTAATAAAGGTCGTACGTGGAGTGGCCTGAGACTTATGGGCCACCTTGTATATTGTTTTTACCTTGCCTTTATTTTTGGATGCTTGTCTGTTTGTTTTTTCCTTGGCTTAATTGGCAAACATTAGTCTTTTCGTTATGCCCTTGTCTTAGTTGTTGGACGCTTGTCTGTTGGTTTTGTCCTTGCCTTAATATCTGGACAATTATCTGTTAGTTTTGCCCTTGCCTTAATTTCTGAACACTAGTCTTTTGGTTTGTCATTGCCTTAATTTTTGGCTGCTTGTCTATTGTTTTTGTAATTGCCTTAATTGCTGGGGCTTATATTTTGGTTTACCTCTACCTTAATTGGTGGATACCTGTCTGTTGATTTTCTCCTTGCCTTAAATGCTGGCTCTTGTCTGTTAGTGTTATCCTAGCTTTAATTACTGGACGCTTGTCTGTTATGTTTGTCCTTTCCTGAATTGCTGTACATTGGTCTGTTGGTTTTGTCCTTGCATTAATTGCTAGACCCATGCCTGCTGATTGGTGCTCTATACTTTGTCTAACATTGACACTTGGCTCCCATCAAACACACCCATTTTAGATTACGTTCCCAAAGGGTAATTATGTGTACGATTTTTTTCCTCCCTGATTTATGACCACGAGGAGTAAGAAGGGGTATAGACTCCTTGCTTTGAAGTTTTAAAGATTTTCTGGTTGACCAACCCAAAACCACGGGTGTGTTCTGAGAAGAAACAACCTTTTCAATAAATCCTCGATGCTGCATGAATGGCTCCTTCCAGGGCAACTCATCCAGCACCATATTTCCAGGGGCAACTTCCTCTTGCCCCACTGGAAAATCTTTACAATAGGAGACGAGACCCATAAAATTCAACCAATCCCTCATATTATTTGGGCTTTGGTGAAAAACCTATGCAAATAAATTTTCTTAGTGATATTACAGTACGAGGTGGAGTAAGTAAGAAAGATAGTATAGGAAAAGGGAATACAGAAGTTAAGTAAACGAGGGGGGCAAGATATCAAAAACTCCTTTAGAAATTCATTTTAAGAGAAATTTGCACAAAGATTCCCAAAGATTCAAATATATGATCTTAAAAAATATTGAAATCCTCCAAAATGTGTAATCTAACGGGATACCTCATTTAGTGACTTATGTATGAAGGCGATCAGAAATAACGAATGGAAAACAAAAGAATAGTAAAAATAATTAAGCATCATAAGCAATAACTTAGTACCTCAAGTGTATAAAATGCTGTGACGGAGTGATGGATTTCCTATTCGAACGAACAATTACAAAAGTATGAAAAAAAATACACAGAGTAAAAATAGATATTCATCTCTTCCTACACAGACACACATACAAACCGCTAGGAAACGTGATTGTGATGTTGGATAAACCATCTTTATCTTTCTACTAAAAAAAAGGGGCAACGTCACGTTTGTAATTACACTTAAAAAGGTACCATAAGGCATGAGTAACTCGTTATTAAAGGTTATTTTTTGTGACAAGGAACATTTGTACTTTACTGCTGATTAACTTGCTTTTTCTCAACAAAAGAAAATTGCTTTCCATTTTATATATTTTAACCTGTATTTTTGCATTACTAGTATTCCCGTGCCGTAGTATATATATATATATATATATATATATATATATATATATATATACGTATAGTCGGGGGATAGATTTCTTGGTAGCATATTTTATTGAAGCCGACTGCGAGTTTAGCTTTAAATATTTTCTTTTCATATCTCTCGATTTTTCCTATGTTCCGCCTTTGGTCGTAAGTTGACCCATAGATAAGTTCTCCAAAATTCATCAGAAAAATATTAACGAACGAGGGCAGGAAACAAATTTAATGAGTAAAACAAATAAATTTATTGGCCTGACGCGTTTCAATACACACCTGTATCATTATCAAAGGTTGATATTTATAACTTAAGAAATTAAAGAATGGGGCTGTGTCTTTAATTGAAAAATTATTTAAGTTGGGTTTATGGTGTGGGTGTCTGTTTTCGTAGTGTATTCGCATAAGGGAGAATTCGTGAGTAGTGAGCTAGGCTCCAGTTCTGTTGCTGATGCATAGATGTGGTGAAATATGGATATGTAGTGTATGTTGTGTCGATCTTAAAAATATACTTGGGAATTACATATTGAGTAGGTAAATTTATATATGATGGAGGATCAAAGCAGCGTTGGTATTTTGTTTTGAATGTTGAAAAGATGTTGTACTTTGCGTGTGCTTTGAAAAATTGGTATAACATGTGTTGCAGGAAATGAATTTTTAAGAAAGGGTGAGAGTTTGCCCCAGAGAAGTGAATTGTGGGGTCCTATTAATGGAAGAGGTACCAAAACCTTCTCTTTAGTGACGTTGTATCAGGGATGTTTGGGGTTAAATATTATATTGATAAAATACCCGTATTTGCGCACATTTAAACATTAGCAATAGAACTTGAGGCCCGCTCACTACTACCGAATTCTCTCTTATCCGAATACACTACGCAAACAGACACCCACACCATAAACCCAACTTAAATAATTTTTCCATTAAAGACACAGCAAACAACGAAAATCAACTACGTACACTGGAATCTCTTTATATTAGATTTACAAACTCCAATTTAAACTCCGACACAAGTTCATTTCCACCTTTACTACAACTATAAACACCCACGAATTACACACGCTAAATCCAATTCCCCCACAAAAACAATCCATATTTTTCAAATATTTCTATTATCTCCCTTTTTTACAACGAAGACACCCAAAACTAATTAATCTCAGTTTTGTTTTAAAAACAAAAACATATTTCCTATTCCCTAATAGTTAAAAGCCCTGCATTTTTATAATTTGAATATTACCCCCTCTGCTGCTTCCCATTTCCCATATAATTTATTTAGAAATATCTGATAACTTATCTAAAAAATACTTATGTTTGTATATATTTATAATGTCATATTCTTGAGAATGGGTTCTACTCGAAACGTCGGTACCAAGAAGTTAAATTATAATAATGAACTTCATAAATTTAGGCTGCTTATTCATCCTAATATAGATATATAATTACAGTAGGAAGGATACGACCATCAGTGACATTCTTATTTATTCCAAGCAACATTTCGGATTACTTAATACATCCTCAGGCTAAAGGGATAAACAACAATTTGTGAGGCGAACAAATGTTAACTTAAACCTAAATACAAATCTAAAGCAGATAATTAAGATAGTGAACCTATAAAATTAAAAGTATCAGTAATTACAGGTACATATACAGAGAAGCTCAAGGCAAAGGAGAGGAACAAGTTCATACATGATGTCAGCGAGTAAAGGGAATGACTAAGGAATTTACCAAAACCGGACACGATTATGGGTAGTTTGTTGTCGGCAGAATATTAACAGGTCTGAAGCTGGTTGGTTGCGGCTATAACCGATAATGGGTGATATGTTGAGTCTGAATTTAACGTGGGCGAATGTTTTTTTTATGGAAGAGAGATTCGAGAATTCTGAGCTGGGTGATGTTATGATTACAGCCCAGGATCTCAAATTATTGATGTTGGCATCAAACTCACACTTTATAATGTGATCTTTGATTGGGGAGACTTCCTGGTCAGAGACTTTCCTGTTCGGCAACTAATGCCGATTCTTAAAAAGTATTTTTCTCAATGCCAATTCTTTACTATTAATTCTAATCCTCTTTCTAGCAATTCTTTCTTGCGACACAAAGAATCACTCCCATTATGCTTGTCATCCTCCATTAATTATAAATTTACGTGTGCGACCTGCCAAAGTCGCTATGTAGGCAAAACTATTCTACAAATAAAATGAAGGATTGCTAAGCATATGGGAGTGTCATATAGAACAGGCATTCCTATCTCTAAACCTGAACTCTCTTCTATAAGACAACACTCAAAAACTTAACAACCCGCTTGACCCTGATTCTTTCAGTTTATTATCTTCCGCTTTCTCTTCTCTGGAATTAATATTCTGGAATCACTTTTCATTAAACAAAAAAAACCCGAACTTAATGATTATTCATACTCCCTCAAATTGTCACTATATAGGCAAATAAAGAAGCACAACCAACCAAATCCTCCTGCATAGTTTTACTTCTGGTTAGACCCGACCAGAGTAATCAGTTAATATCAGCTCCAAAAAAATAAGGTTAGTTTCTGTCTAAAATTTTTCAGTTTCATTTTTATTCTTTGTGTTTATTTAAAAAAAAATCTCCTTTGAATCCAAATGATTTTATATATAATTTTTTTCATTGGCTTCATGTTTATCATGAATATTTGCTGCTTTACTAATGCTTAATTAAGTTTTAAACTTTCGTTTTCTAGTTTACTCGCGTTTATTGATCGTTTGAATCACCTTTACTCCCTGTATTCAACTGTTTTTTACCTATATTTTTCTCTATCATATATTTGTATTTTTAATCTATATTAGACTGTTTGCTTTGCTTTTTGTTTTCCTTCTGATTCCTGGCTTTTTGATTTTACTTACCTTTCATTTTTCATTGTGCGCCTAGCCCTTACAATTTTTTTGTCTATCAATTTAAAAACAAATCTCTTGTATTCCTATTGAGTTTAATTCTTGTTTATTATTCATATTTGTTATTCGCGGGAATATTGTTTAATTAAATTTTAAATTTACATTTCTTGGTCAAACTCGTATTTGTCGATCGCTTTACCCCTTGTATTCAACTGTTTTGTAACTTATATTTTTATCAATATCATATATCCCTAAATTAACTTACGAGGAGCGGTCAATAAGTTTTGCAATTCAGATATAAGGAGATAGGAAGAAAAGTGTTTTATTATTTTTCAATATAACTACCCTCGACTTCAATGCACTTGCGCCACTTATCCCTGAGGCTTTGAATTCCCGACAACCAGAAATCTCCCGACTGCTGTTCAATCCACTCCTGGAAGGCGAGCTGGACATCTTCATCGTCCCCAAATCAGCGTCCACGCAGTGCAGCCTTGAGCTGGCGGAATAAAAAGTAGTTGCTAGGGGCCAGATCTGGACTGTAGGGTGGATGGTTGAGCTCCTCGAATCCGCATTCACGCCAGGCAGCTTGTGCAACTCTGGCCTTGTCGACAGGGGCATTGTCGTGGAAGAGGAGGACACCGCGTGTCTACTTGCCGCGCCGCTTCTGACGGATGCACTTCTTCAACCCAGCCAGTTCCTCGGCGTAATATTGGCCTGTGAAGGTCCTTTCACGAGGCGCATAGTCCACAATCAACACTCCCTTAGAATCCCAGAAGATGGTGGCCATGATCTTCCCGGCTGAGGGTTGGGTCCGGAACTTGCTTGGGGTCGGAGAGCCCCTGTGCTTCCAGGCCATGCTTTCAAGCTTGGTCTCGGTATCCCAGTGATGGACCCACGATTCATCACCTGGGTCTTGGTTGTACAGGAGCAGCAGCTCCTCCGAACTTTGATGACGTTGAAGTCGATCATGGGGGGTGAGGTTTCGTGAGGTTTCTAGGGACCCAAAGGGCAGAGACCATGGTCATGGCCTAAATTTTCGTGGATGATGTTGATAACACTTCCATGTGATATTCCAAGTTCTCGCTCGATTTTTTCGACCTTCACCCGTCGATTTTCGAGGATCATCATCTCCACACGGGCCACTTTGTCCTCGTTGGTCATGTCTAACGGGCGTCCTGGATGGGAGTCATCTTCAAGGGACTCACGACCATGGCGGAACTCCTTATTCCAGCCGAGCAATGGTTGCACAGGAAGGGGCGGTGTCGGTGTACACTGCAACCATGCATTCATGGATCTCTTTTGCATTCTTGCCTTCTTGGTCAAAAATTTGATCACTGCGTGGTGCTCAACCTTCTCCATTGTTGAAAAAAATGTGACTAGCAATCTGCGATCAGCTACTGCTTCTTAAATAGAAGAGGCAGGAGCGTGCGGCTGCAGGTCCTGACTTGTCATAACTTGTCCTAACACCCCACAAACAGCCATCCCCTTTGCTCTGTTTTGCCTTACCGATTCGCAAAACTTATTAACTATCCTTTGTATATTTAACTGCCTGCTTTTCTTTCTGGTTTCGTTTCTGATTTCTGTCTTGTTGATTTTGCCATATTTTTCATGTTATAACTAATTCGCCATATTATAACTAATTTTTTGCAATTTTGTCACCTAATTCTTAAAAGATTTCTTGTATTCGTATTAGAGTTCAAATCGCTGAAGATGGTCATTATTAATGACCAAAACGTCCAGAAATTAAATGTTTGGAGCTATCTTGTGGGTCTTCATATTCC
Source organism: Ceratothoa steindachneri (assembly GCA_963969495.1). Lineage (NCBI taxonomy): Eukaryota > Metazoa > Arthropoda > Malacostraca > Isopoda > Cymothoidae > Ceratothoa > Ceratothoa steindachneri. The sequence goes on along the minus strand of OZ018319.1, from coordinate 125,117,808 downwards.
TCCTACGAATTAGATTCCCAGGGAACGACTCCATTATCCGTATATATATATATATATATATATATATATATATATATATATATATATATATATATATATATATATAAATATAAATATATATATATATATATATATATAAATATAAATATATATATATATATATATATATATATATATATATATATATATATATATATATATATATATATATATATATATATATATATATATATATATATATATATATATTATTTTACATAGGCGAAAGGGGAAGAAACCTGGATAAGAGAATTAACGAATAGAGATGAGACATTAGATGGGGAAACAGAACCTCAAGTCTTTTCACGCAGAATAACAACTTTACTCACCCGATAGACTTCCCACAGGCCAAACTAATCTACCCGTGTAAGGACTTCCGCAAAAGAACGTCATTGAATCCACCCTTATAGATGAAATCCCCAACTTTAACCTTTCGGATGGGCAATCTAAATGCAGCTCCTACGTTAAAGAACTAATCTCAAAAGATATCATTAATGAACTTAAATACACGCTTCCTGATTAGGAACTCCAATTGGTTCTCTGTAAACTATATATATATATTGTACGCTTGGTGTGACTGCATGTATTCTTAGTGTTCGACTGAGGCTGGCATGACAAACTCCATGCTGAAGCTGGTCTCGTGATAATAAACTACTACGCTCCTCCACAGTGGTTTATTTAACATATATATATATATATATATATATATATGGTTAAGAAGGCAAAATTTTGGCTACCTAGCTCTTTATTGATGCTCTTAAAATGAGATTTTCTCACATACACGAGAAGATAACGCATAAAATACAATTTTCTATGACGGCCAAAAACTGTCTTTCGATTGACCATTTTAAATTTTCATCCCTGCTTGTCGAAGAAAATGGAAAATTTCTTTTATCCACTAGACCTCTGCCTTGTAAAATCTTAGAAAAGCTTATTTTATGCGTTATCTTCTCTTCTTTATTTGTTTGCTATATGTAGCCTTACTTCTTGACAGATTGAGCTGCCATTTGGCTCAGGGATACATCGCTGTAAGAAGATGATTAATAAGTATTTTAGATTTATCCATCCACCATATATTTATTGACTTTCAAGACGCTGAGAATATCTTATGGTTCTGGAGGCCACAGGTCATGGGTCGATTAGGCTGAAATTTGGATCATTGGTGCATCCCTGTAATAAAAAGCCAATAGACTATGTTAGAGCATTCTACCCCACATTCGATTCTCCACTAGGCATTCAGGGGATTCAGAATATGTCATGAGTTTAAGAACTCATAGGAGAACGAGGAATTTTATGTTTATTCTAAATTTCAAATTTGAAGAGCACCCTTTAAAATATAGACATAAATTAAATATGAATATAAGTTGAATCAAATAAATTATGGTTCAGCATGAATAAATTAGAATTTCAGGTCTCTATTTTGATCCCGAATAATGTATCATATTAGTTTCTGCTCCTTCTAAACTGAACAACAAGTGAAAAGCAGTTACGAACCCATACTAGGCTCAGAGGAAGAACATTTGGCTTCATTCGCGGTTGAAGTATCTGCAAGTGGAAGTATAGATAAGCTTGCGGTTGGGCTATGCACAGGTGAATAGCTAATCTCTATAGGCAATATCTTGGTTGCTGGGTGAGTCTTCAGTGTTACAGACTAAAATTCTAATCTCGTCTTTTAAGAAGATCCTCTAGTAGACAAGGAGGAGAGACTTCTTTAACAAGGACCTTACCGCCGACCTGAAGAGACAAGCTCTGGGCCGATCATCCGTTGGATATTAGACATTAGACAAAATGAAGTAATAAAAGATACACACTTATATAAGTATACATATGCACCCATATACAAGTGTATATAATAGTAGGAAATGGAGAGAGAGAGAAAGAGAGAAAGTTAGGAATGGGATAGTTGGAGTTAGATGATCCCTGGTGAAAGGGTATTGAAGGCGTTTTTATTGAGTTTGGTGTTCTTTTTATTGTCTTGTTTTTTTTTATCAAGCTTTATGTACTCTGTATTTGATGTTGTCTTTGCTGTTCTTTGATCATGTTAGTGGCATGGTTTTTCTTGTTTTGTTTTTTGTTGGCGGCAGTTTCTTATTGGCATTCAAACCTTTTTATGTGGTTCTTGTGTTTCTCTCGTGTTTTGTTTCATTTGTATTTTCGATGTTCTTCTTATTGTTAGTTTCTTTGTTCTGGTGGATGGCTTGTTGTATTGATTTTTGTTATTTCTTGGGCGTGTAGTTTCAAGTGTATTTTTATTGGGTCTCTTGTCTTTCTGTCTGATCTTTACTGCTAGTAAAGTTTCGCGTCCTTCTATATCTGTCTTCTAACGGAATGTCAACGTGTCTTTGTCTGATTTCTTGCGTCATGTATCTTGTGACTTACTCCCAGACTTTTTGAGCTCTTGTCTGAAGCTCGATCTTTATTGGAGACATTTGGAGTTCTTAATGTAGGTCTCTCTGCCTCCTTCTCTCTCTCTCCTTCTTACGTTGGTTATTAAGACTACCGCTTTGTTCTGCACTCTTTGGAGAGACCGTATTTGTATTTTGGGACTTGTGTTGATAGTTATTGGTGGGTACAGCAATTTTGATCTAATGAGAGCGTTACAGACCTTCTTTTTGTTGGCTGTGTTCAAGTTTCTGAATCTTTAGAGCTTGGAGAGCTCGGCTTTCGCTCGACCTGCGGGTCGATGCACGTGTGAGACGTACCCACTTTTACCTATCTTTAGTCCAAGCTCCATCCTTTCCCTACCGTAAGGAATGCCGGCCTAATTTAGTTCTATGTGACCCAGTTTCTCGCGGAAAAGCGGGATAACTTTATATTTCTGGGTGTTTGTCGAGATTTTCCATCTTCTTTCGTATCTAGTAACGTGTTCGATTTCACTAGCTGTGATTTGTGCTAGGAATTCTAGTTTTCTGAAGGGAGCAGTAATAATCTGTGAGATTTCGTCCTCAAACATTACGTACAGCGAGTCCTCCCTGATGGGATCTGGGAGGCCAAGGGTGTAAATGCTGTACACTAAAGGGCTTAGGCACCTTCCTTGCGGCACACCTGCCGTTAGCTCGAAATCAGGTCTTGTGAAGTCTTAAGCTTTTGCTTTTTTTATGTAGTTACAAAGTATTTTCTGTTATCTTGGGTTTAGTACTAGTCTTAATATCTTGTATTGTAGTCCGGTCCTCCATACGTGGTCGAATACCTTTTTAACTTCTCTTGGCACCAGTTCCACGTACCTTCTTTGGCTTGCAATCTTCGCCAGCTTCTCCGTCATTGTTGCTGACGCAGTGTCACTCACTCTTCCTCTTCTGAATTAAGTTGGCCTTGATTGTGGAAGTTGTTGTTCTCCATAGCTTCTTGGATTATGTTCGCAAGCAACTTTTAGAAGAGCTTGTTTGCCACCTCAAGGAGGAAAATGGATCTGAAATTGGCTGGTGTGTCAGGCTGTTTTCCAGATTTTACAGTAAATATCACTTTAGCGATCTTCCATTCGTCCGGAAAGTATCCAACATTCAGGAACGCATTCATTACGTCAGCGAACCCCTTAATAAAGTTTGGTGGGGGGAAGCGTTCATAAAGTTAATCTTTGTCAACTCCGTTTTTCCTGTTGCTCTCTGTCTGAAGGTACATAGTGTCGCTGTGACTTCTTCCTTTGTTATTTTTCTTCTGTAGTCCGTCATTTCTCTGTCGGTAGATGCATTGTTGAAGGGGTATATCCTGTCGAGGTCTTGTCTTAGTTTGTCGTGAACGTAATCTTCAAATCCATAGACAAATTGTTCATTTTCTTTAAGGGTGATGGTAAATATGTTCCTCAAGAAATTTACGAACTCCTCTTCCATTTCTGCTACGTCGTCGGACTTTGTCCCGTCTTCTTTGTTTAGGTATTTGTCTTTGTCTGGTGGTTTGTCTTTTAATCTTGTTACGGTCATCCATGTCTTCGTCGAGCTTGGTTATGAGGTTATTCCATAATGCTGTCTGTTTTTCTGTCATATATGCTCTCATTTCTGTCCTAATTGATCTTAGCGCCTGTATTTTATTCTGTATCTATCAGTCAATCTAATTTCTTGGTGTAGTCTTTTGTATTCGTCTGTTAGGTCATATAATTCCTGGGTCCATTTCGGTTCTGGTAACGTTTTGTAGGCCTTTCTTGGCTCTGTTACGTGGTCCGCTTTCACCACTTTGCCCAGTTATGATTGCCATTTCCTGGTCTATCTCCTCCACGGTGGCTCCCTCGAGGGGTTGAGGTCTGTATTCGCTAAGAAGGGTGCGATACTGTTCCCAGTTTGTCCTGGAGAAGCATTTCCTCTTCCTAACGGGTACCTCTATTGGACTTGAGGATATTTTGATTATAATGGCGACGTAGTCACTTGGTATCAGAGGCCCGAGTTGGAAGTAGTAATTATAGGGAAAATGCGGGCTGATCAGGGTTATATCTGGTTTGGTTGCGCAATGCTTGGTGATGTATGTGGGCAAGTCGGGCCCAACACGAAAAGCAATGTCTTTGTCCAAAAGATTCTTCAGATTCCTCCCTTTAATGTTAAAACGCCCGGTATATCGAGATTCTTGGCATCTAGCGTTGAGATTCCTCATCAGAAAAGACTGTCCTATCGTATTCACAAAGTTGGAGAAAGTTGTGCATTGGGAGGTAGTTTCATCTTGGGGGTTGGTAGCTAGTGAACACTACCAGGAATCCCAGGCTAGTCTGGACCTCAATGGCCAGATACGATTCATCTAGAGTCGGGAGTACTTTGAACTGAATTTCCCTTTTGACTGCGATGGCAGCCCCATCGTAACGTTCCGAGCTGTGGTTCTTCCCTATAACGTTGTAGGTAATGATCTTTGTATCTTTTTGCGTTGTATCAATACCATGTTCGGATATCACTACAATGTCGGGGGCGCATTGTCTAATTATATTACCTTATGCTACTTGTTTATTGTCTCATCTGTCAGCGTTCATCTATAGAATTGTCAGGTCTTTAGTCAGTCTGTCCATGTTGTCTAACGTTTACTCTTTGCTTTTTTTGTGCTTCTTCGGGGTAAAGAGGCTAGATGTTGTTGATCTGTTTTTTTTCCGGATCCTTTTATAGAATTCCGCGTTCGAGATCGTGGCGAAGGCTTCCTGGTTCAATCGTACCATCCCAAAGAGGAGGGCTTGCTCAACCACTCTCTCTTGGATATCTTCATCGTATTCATATTTGTAAATTCCAGTTGCGATGCCCTCACTGATGGTTCTATCTGTTCTTATAATGGAAAATGGATTTTGCGCCGTTGTGTCGATTCTCAAATTGATCTTTCTAACAGGGTATCTATGTTTATGCTCTCTTGAGATTAAGGTAGATCTTACCCTTTGTCGTTTGGGGGATCATTTTCAGCGGGCCTCTTGTTATGAGGGTTGGTTTGCTGCTGGAGTTGATTTGTTCTTTTCAGCTATTGGCTGAGGGTCTTTTTTGTTGATTTTTGGACTGCGGTCTGCTAGGTGTTTTCTACTAGTACTGTCTCCACTTCTACAGAGGCTACTTGAAGAGGTTACATTTTGATTCTCAGCACGCCCTCAGAGGGGTGAGGGTTATCAGTGAACCACATCTAATGCAAGCCGTTCCATATGCCTTTAACTTCTATTCAGGCAAACGGGCAGCCGAATTCAGGATCCTCGCCTTCGATTGTCTCCTCTAGGGAGAATTTCCAATAACTTGGAATTAAATCATAAGGGGTTAGTGGGTGTAGAGCAGGGGTGGGCAACCCTTGGCCCGCGTGTCAAATGTGGCACGCCGATGACTTATTTCTGGCACGCGAAAGCACAGGTTACCGTTTTTTTAAGGAGGTTTTTAAGAAAGATGTAGAATGATGATAAATTCAGATACTTTCCAAACACAAAGAGGTACTTTGATGATCTCCCGAAAGATGACATAACAGACCGCCAATGTCTTTAAAAGTGGTTTGTAAAAATTATTGAGGCAAGTGTTGAGCAGTTCTTTGCAGGATTTTCTAAGTTTAGAGAACTGGAAGAGACGGCAAAATTCATTAACTTTCTAGACAGTATCAAACTGGATGAACTAAACTTGCAAATGTTTTCATTGGATAGACATGGATGATTTGGAATGCACTTGATTGAATTTCAAAGTAGCTCAATTTGGAAACAAAAAATTTGCTGATCTTTGCGTTTGACTTAGAAAATAGTAAAAAAGGAGCGATTAGAGATGGGAGTAACAGGGAGAAATGCGGAAAACGAAGTATTGAAGTATTAAAGATTTAGAATACTATTCCAGAAAATTATCTGTTTAAAGAACCTTGCAACAGCATTACTATCCATGTTTTCGTCTACATAGCTTATGAATCTTTGTTCGGAGGAGCTGCTTCTACTGTATAATCAAGATCCGGCGGGATTCGAGTCACGCATAGTGACAAGTGATGAAACGTGGGTCCATCACTGGTATCCCGAGACCAAGCTCGAAAGCATGGCCTGGAAGCACAGGGGCTCTCTGACCCCAAGCAAGTTCCGGACCCAAACCTCAGCCAGGAAGATCATGGCACCATCATCTGGGATTCTGAGGGAGTGTTGATGGTGGACTATGCACCTCGTGAAAGGACCATCACAAACCAATATTAAGCCAAGGAACTGGCTGGGTTGAAGAAGTGCATCCGTCAGAAGCGGCGCGGCAAGTTGATACGCGGTGTCCTGCTTCCCCACGACAATGTTCCTGTCCACAAGGCCAGAGTTGCACAAGCTGCCCTGCGCAAGTGTGGATTCGTGGAGCTCAACCATTCCCCCCTACAGTCCAGATCTGGCCCCTAGCGACTACTTTTTATTCCGCCAGCTCAAGTCTGCACTGCGTAAACGCTGGTTTAGAGACGATGAAGATGTCCAGCTCGCCGTCCAGGAATTCGAAGTTTCAGGGACAAGTGGCGCAAGTGCATTGAAGTCGAGGGTAGTTATAGTGAAAAATAATAAAACATTTTTCCTCATATCTCATTTCCTTATATCTGAATTGCAAAACTTATTGACCGCCCCTCTTAATAGTTGTTAAACTGTGTAAATAGATATGGCAGTTACAGTTATACTTAGAGGCTAATGAAAAAATCCACAAAAGAGCCTTTTCGTAAAGCCTGTTATAATCTTTTTCTTTCAGTCAGTTTTACATAATTTACATAATGACTTACAATACCGTGTCTTTACTGCTCTTAAAGTGATTCTTTATTATTTAAAAAAGTTCTTCAAATGTTTAAGAGATATCAAATTTAGATATTTGTTAGATATTTGTTAAATGTTAGATATTTAGCCGAATATGGCACGCACTCTCAAAAAGGTTACCCAACCCTGGTCTAAAGTGTGAAGCTCTCCTGATACATAAGTTAAGGGCACCGTTTACTGAATTCGGTAAAAAAAAATTCATTTTTTTTTATTTGCTATTTTATAAGAACATTGTATTGCTCATTCGATCAACCAACTGCCCAGGCGCATGACGTGCCCCTACGCCCGTATACGCCCGTCAATTAAAGGGACGGTCATTTAATTAAATACCCCACGTGCAAGACCCTCTTATTTGTTTGGCTTTGCTTTCCTTGTATTTCTTCATATTTTCTATTTTTTTGTGTGTGCATTTTTTTATCATTGATACTATTGTACGATAATTTGCACGAGCTATCGCTTGCTGCCAGGGGTATTGGCCGAAAGCAGAAAGAATTTACATACTCATCTACCTATCAGTGTAATCTTACTTTTGCCAAGCACCCTGTGTCGCGCTAAGTGTTTATAAAGCTATAGTTTGTTCATTTCCTTTACTATTTTTTATACAAAAATAAGTGATTATAATACGTAATGGGTAAAGTGAGTGAGAAAAAAAGAAAAAATTCGTCATTGCAACGCGATCGTGCCATAAAAAGATGGCAAAAAGATAAACCTTTAGAAGCCTCTGCTGACTCCGTTAGTTGTGATAGCGCTCAAGGCGATTGTAGCGATCGAGCCCCTATTTTTTCCGTCCCCCATGATAAACATGATACTGCAGCAAGTTACAGACATTCCTTATTGCAAAAGGAGTTGAGGGAAGACTTTCCTACAAGTGATAGTAGCGGTACTGTTATGATATCCTTGCAGAGGTTGCTAACTTTGCTTAGTCTTATAAAATGCGAGTGTGGCAACGAAGTTACTTCCAAAGTGATTAGCAACTATTTTGACTGCACAATAAAAGTTACATGTAGCGATTGTGATGAAATTGTGCATTATTCTGAACCAAGAAAGTGCCAAGATACTGACGCTTTTGAATTGAATATTGCATATGTCTATCATTCTATCTCAGAAGGCTATGGGCGGGCAGGTTTGTCACGTCTCGCGGCTGCAATAGGTGTGACAGAACTTGGAACAAATTCTTTCATGAAACATTCGAGATACTTGTATGAAAAAATGGGCAGTTACTTCAAAGAACAAGAGAGTGTGACAAAGGATTGTGTTAGGAAAGCCTATGCAAATGTAGGAAAAGATATCAATGAAGAAAAGATCCATGCTGATATTAGTTTTGATGGCACATGGCTCACCAGAGGCCATAAAAGCCACATTGGTGCTTCTTTTGTGATGGATATATATTCTGGCATGGTGTTGGACCATGAAGTCCTGAGCAATTTTTGTGCAGCATGCATCAGCAAAAGGAAAAAATCACAAGAAACTTTTGAAGAATGGAGCAAAACAGTTCATTTAGGAAAGTGCCAAGCTGACTTTCAAGGTTTGTCTGGGGCCATGGAACCAGAAGGAGCTGTCAGAATGTGGCAGAGAAGTGAAAAGAAAGGCTACCGCTATGTAACATTCCTCAGTGATGGAGACTCAAGTTCTTACAAGGCTGTATGCAACATGAACAATGGGAATGGTCCATATGCTAGCCAGAGTGTTCTCAAAGAAGAATGTATAAACAATGTCCAAAAACGAATGGGCACACGGCTTAGGAAACTAAAAAACGAATTAAAAGAGGACAAGACGACCAAAGCAGGAAAAGTAATGAAGAAAAGCTTAGTTGGTGGTAGGCATCAACTAACAGACAAACAGATTGATGCTTTCCAAAGATACTATGGAAAAGCTATCAGGGATAGCATTGGCACCAATATGGTAACAATGAAGCTCAAAATAATGTCAGGATTTTGGCATGCCATTTCCAGAGATGGTGATGGCAATCATCATCATATACACTGCGATTCTTCTTGGTGTGTCTTCAAAAAGGCAAAAGAAGAAGATAAGCCTCTTCCTTCCCACAATACAATGAAGAACTACATAAGGGTTGAAAAAAAATATGAAGATAGAATAAGGGAAATCTTTTTTGATTTATCTAGCCCTGCCCTCCTTGAAAGGTGCCTGAGAGGAGAGAGCCAAAATAGAAACGAAAGTTTTCATTCTAAGCTTTGGCATCACCAAAACAAAGCAAAGTTTGCGGGCCTTCATAGAGTGATATTTGTTACTCAACTCACCATACTTGATCACAATTTTGGATATGTGGCCAACAGATTTCTTGAATATCTTGGTTTTTATACAACGTCAGCCAGTTTGTTAGCAAAGAAGAGAATGGACAGAGAAAAATTGAAATCCCCAAAGGCCCCAACGAAACCAAAGAAGAAATCTGGGTCACTACCAGGTCCTGATTACCAGCCTCATCAGAAAAGACTGTCCTATCGTATTCACAAAGTTGGAGAAAGTTGTGCATTGGGAGGTAGTTTCATCTTGGAGGTTGGTAGCTAGTGAACACTACCAGGAATCCCAGGCTAGTCTGGACCTCAATGGCCAGATACGATTCATCTAGAGTCGGGAGTACTTTGAACTGAATTTCCCTTTTGACTGCGATGGCAGCCCCATCGTAACGTTCCGAGCTGTGGTTCTTCCCTATAACGTTGTAGGTAATGATCTTTGTATCTATTTGCGTTGTATCAATACCATGTTCGGATATCACTACAATGTCGGGGGCGCATTGTCTAATTATATTACCTTATGCTACTTGTTTATTGTCTCATCTGTCAGCGTTCATCTATAGAATTGTCAGGTCTTTAGTCAGTCTGTCCATGTTGTCTAACGTTTACTCTTTGCTTTTTTGTGCTTCTTCGGGGTAAAGAGGCTAGATGTTGTTGATCTGTTTTTTTTCCGGATCCTTTTATAGAATTCCGCGTTCGAGATCGTGGCGAAGGCTTCCTGGTTCAATCGTACCATCCCAAAGAGGAGGGCTTGCTCAACCACTCTCTCTTGGATATCTTCATCGTATTCATATTTGTAGATTCCAGTTGCGATGCCCTCACTGATGGTTCTATCTGTTCTTATAATGGAAAATGGATTTTGCGCCGTTGTGTCGATTCTCAAATTGATCTTTCTAACAGGATATCTATGTTTATGCTCTCTTGAGATTAAGGTAGATCTTACCCTTTGTCGTTTGGGGGATCATTTTCAGCGGGCCTCTTGTTATGAGGGTTGGTTTGCTGCTGGAGTTGATTTGTTCTTTTCAGCTATTGGCTGAGGGTCTTTTTTGTTGATTTTTGGACTGCGGTCTGCTAGTTGTCTTCTACTAGTACTGTCTCCACTTCTACAGAGGCTACTTGAAGAGGTTACATTTTGATTCTCAGCACGCCCTCAGAGGGGTGAGGGTTATCAGTGAACCACATCTAATGCAAGCCGTTCCATATGCCTTTAACTTCTATTCAGGCAAACGGGCAGCCGAATTCAGGATCCTCGTCTTCAATTGTCTCCTCTAGGGAGAATTTCCAATAACTTGGAATTAAATCATAAGGGGTTAGTGGGTGTAGAGCAGGGGTGGGCAACCCTTGGCCCGCGTGTCAAATGTGGCACGCCGATGACTTATTTCTGGCACGCGAAAGCACAGGTTACCGTTTTTTTAAGGAGGTTTTTAAGAAAGATGTAGAATGATGATAAATTCAGATACTTTCCAAACACAAAGAGGTACTTTGATGATCTCCCGAAAGATGACATAACAGACCGCCAATGTCTTTAAAAGTGGTTTGTAAAAATTATTGAGGCAAGTGTTGAGCAGTTCTTTGCAGGATTTTCTAAGTTTAGAGAACTGGAAGAGACGGCAAAATTCATTAACTTTCTAGACAGTATCAAACTGGATGAACTAAACTTGCAAATGTTTTCATTGGATAGACATGGATGATTTGGAATGCACTTGATTGAATTTCAAAGTAGCTCAATTTGGAAACAAAAAATTTGCTGATCTTTGCGTTTGACTTAGAAAATAGTAAAAAAGGAGCGATTAGAGATGGGAGTAACAGGGAGAAATGCGGAAAACGAAGTATTGAAGTATTAAAGATTTAGAATACTATTCCAGAAAATTATCTGTTTAAAGAACCTTGCAACAGCATTACTATCCATGTTTTCGTCTACATAGCTTATGAATCTTTGTTCGGAGGAGCTGCTTCTACTGTATAATCAAGATCCGGCGGGATTCGAGTCACGCATAGTGACAAGTGATGAAACGTGGGTCCATCACTGGTATCCCGAGACCAAGCTCGAAAGCATGGCCTGGAAGCACAGGGGCTCTCTGACCCCAAGCAAGTTCCGGACCCAAACCTCAGCCAGGAAGATCATGGCACCATCATCTGGGATTCTGAGGGAGTGTTGATGGTGGACTATGCACCTCGTGAAAGGACCATCACAAACCAATATTAAGCCAAGGAACTGGCTGGGTTGAAGAAGTGCATCCGTCAGAAGCGGCGCGGCAAGTTGATACGCGGTGTCCTGCTTCCCCACGACAATGTTCCTGTCCACAAGGCCAGAGTTGCACAAGCTGCCCTGCGCAAGTGTGGATTCGTGGAGCTCAACCATTCCCCCCTACAGTCCAGATCTGGCCCCTAGCGACTACTTTTTATTCCGCCAGCTCAAGTCTGCACTGCGTAAACGCTGGTTTAGAGACGATGAAGATGTCCAGCTCGCCGTCCAGGAATTCGAAGTTTCAGGGACAAGTGGCGCAAGTGCATTGAAGTCGAGGGTAGTTATATTGAAAAATAATAAAACATTTTTCCTCATATCTCATTTCCTTATATCTGAATTGCAAAACTTATTGACCGCCCCTCTTAATAGTTGTTAAACTGAGTAAATAGATATGGCAGTTACAGTTATACTTAGAGGCTAATGAAAAAATCCACAAAAGAGCCTTTTCGTAAAGCCTGTTATAATCTTTTTCTTTCAGTAAGTTTTACATAATTTACATAATAACTTACAATACCGTGTCTTTACTGCTCTTAAAGTGATTCTTTATTATTTAAAAAAGTTCTTCAAATGTTTAAGAGATATCAAATTTAGATATTTGTTAGATATTTGTTAAATGTTAGATATTTAGCCGAATATGGCACGCACTCTCAAAAAGGTTACCCAACCCTGGTCTAAAGTGTGAAGCTCTCCTGATACATAAGTTAAGGGGCAATGATTCAGGAACTTCTTTACCACAATAACGATTATCCACAGTTAATCTTGCGAAACTATTTTATTCTCTATTACTGCTTTTAAAATCTTTTTGCATGACGCGCTACGAACCCTGTGTACCAAGAAACTCTAGATAGATTGAAAATCCCTTTGATTGGTATAACTTAGCAGGTCATATGTAAAATATTTAAATATATTGATGTTGCTCAAAACTTAGCTTTATTATCAGAATATATGGTGTAAGAAACTGAACCTCGCTGAAACTCTCTTGAATCAGGGTAGGAATGATTATAGCTCTCCATCCATTACAATTACACGTGGAGAGTAAAGTTTTCATTCTTTATACCGTTGGGAACTGTGATGGCACCAGTATCGTCAATCCCGATTGCATACAATGGTGCAGCAACCAAAACCCGTTCTTTGGGTATAGGAGGCCGATCTAGAAAGTATATTTTAGATTTGACCGCTTATGGGAATAACCCACTTACCCGTGATTCTTTTAATCACTTGCTAGGGCTTCGAAATCCAGTACTTTGATCTTGCTATGATCAGAAGGCAGTGCATATATTTGAGGTGTAGCAACATCAGTTGAGTAAAGTTATGATCGATCGTCATGAGTGTATGTACTTTGTGATGTTTAGTAAATCAGAATCAGAAGGTTCGTATTGCATTACGAGTATATCATATATTTCTATGTAAACATTGGACACTTTTTTAATGCTGTTGAAATCCGATTTATGATGACCGTTCGACAACTGCGTCCATTCTTCTCAATACTTCACCTTCTGTGACATTTTAATCCATAAATTGATAGCAGATCTTTGCTCTTCTGGATTGATATTGTGGCCGACACCTTATGTTAGGAAAGATATAGAGTTACCTTACTTTTGCTTAGAAGTAATATTTTAAGGGGCAAAATAGTTATTTTGAGCAGTGAGGATAGTAAACGATACCTATTTATTTCAAGCACGACTAGTTATCCACTGTGACAGGAAAATGTTGGTGAATTGTTTAATTCCTAGGCCTCGCTTTAATGGGTCACATGGGTATAATTTATATTCAACATGTATCCATGCGTGCCTCTGCCATAAATTTATAATTTCGTCTACTTTTTTCTGATTGTAAAGCTCATATGTGCTATCAAACACTTGGCACTTAGAAAGATTTTGATATCGGTTCCCTTTTAAGAATGATTGAATACTCTTTTTAAGGACGATTAGTAATTAATTAATCAATCTAGCTGCAAATAAAGCAGAGTTTATTTTCAATTCGGGGATGGTTAGAGATTTTCCGACTGTTTTTTTCTTAGCCATGACATGAATATTTTTTTCTAAATATACAATTGCCTCATAAGCAATTGTCTTACCATCACCAAAGTAATGAAGTTCAATATTTTTAGATGGTAAAGTTATTTTGGGAAAAGGTAGCTCCAAGCATTGGTTAAAGTACGGGACCAATTTGCCACATACTGTTTGTGAATCAGAGTTCATGTGCTCATTCCAACCAGCACTTTTCTTCCATAGACCTTTCTTACTCAACGTTGTATCAATAGAAATTGGGAGAAGATATCCACCAGGTCGTAAATAGGGACCATGGTTCTTAAAACCTCACCATTACTTTTGGCTGCAAAGGAGATTTGTCGATTAGGAAAAAAAATCATTGCTTCTAGTATTTCAACAAGAATAAATACTTTTAATGGTTATTTGGCTAAATTGTCTTGCCCTCTAACGAAATAGTTATACAGGTGTGAATTTGAATGCAATTCCCTCCCATTCAAACTGGTTTTGTTTAATGTACCTCTTTCAACTTCATACAAAGGTATAACTTCCCTAGAATCAAATGTATAGGCAAGATTATCAACATATAGTCTTTTAAAAAATACCTGAGCAGTTACCCCCACCCCTCTTTGTCCCCATTAAGTCGCTCACTGAAACATTCAAAAGAAATTGGCTGCCAGATGAGCCAAAGAAAACAATTCTATATCTGGTTGTGATGGAACTTTTATCCATAGAAATCGAGCAATATTTGTTTTCGCCCTTTAAAATTATCTGGAGTACACGCAAAAAAGTACTGCCTAAATCTACTAAGGATATAGTGAAATTGTTTATTAATTATGGACCTGTTTTTAAACATCGTTAGATTTATCCTATCAGCAAAACAGTAAAATACTACGACTAGAGGATTTGTGGGGGAAATTTTCCGGACACTGTGATGTGCTAAATACTGAATTATGAAATCAATCCTAGACAACAACCACCAAGAACTCCTCCAAGAAATTTCAATCCTAGAAGATGATCCCCTAAAATAACAATCATACTTGATTAACTCAAAAAAACTTATTGGTCTATTAAAAAAAAAACCTTTTATTGTACAGCAAAAAAACCCCCCAAAATTAGACAAACACAATTAATCTAACAAAAAATTAAAATATTATTCCAAGAGGTAAAAACGAAATACGATGGTAGAAATTTTTAAATCCACTCAAATCGAATCGATCCTACCACATAGGTTAGGTAATTTGACTCTAACCCAACCTAACCAATATTAGCTTAACCAAATCCACTCTTAATTAACATTTTTACTTTATCGTTTTATCTTAATCTTATTATCAATTATTATTACCTAACCAATATTATATCATTCCTAGATACTGACTCGCAAAAAAGCTCAATCCTAGAAATGACCAACAAACATGGTCACGGTTATTAACAACATGGTCATTATCTAAGTCGTTTTCTAGGATTGATCCGTATTTTGTCCCCTTCTATATTGGGAGTAAGTGGACTCACTACTTCTATTTATCGCCATAATCATTAAGAAGTTTGGGATGAATTATTTTCCATGTTAACCCTATAACGAATCTACCATTCCTGATTTCAGCAGATGATTTCTAATCTTGGTAAATCCTCACCTCTAAAATTGATAAGTTTTTATGAATAAGTCCTAAGGAATCCATATCCTAGATGGCCTGAATATCACCCTTGGTTGATATCGCTTTTAAGAGGTGGAATTCCTCAAGATCTTTTAAGTTACCTTTCGTAAGACAACTACCAGTGCAATGAAACTAGATGCTTCGTTAGCCCTAAGTAAAGGACCAAATAGCATAGAAATAACTATGTTTCGTGTTCCTTATGAAAAATTTCATTTATAGATTAAAGAGACGTTTTAAACTAAATCGCTTGAGTTTGGGTAGGCTAGTTTTACCTTTAACTCCTCAATTGCTGAATTTTCTTTGTTTAAGCCAGGACTATAAAGGTCATCAGGTAACCTCTCGATAATTAAAGGCCCATCATTGCTTATTTAGTCTCACATTGAATCCATTTATGGATATCTTAATTTTCCGATAAATGGGTAACCTCAGCTTATTGGCTAGATTTATGCTGAGAAATGTTTTTTGAGAAACTTAATCGAATAAAGCGCTCGCGGAAGTTCTTCCCTTAGAGCCTACTTGCGTAACTACGGCTACTGGGAGAGCAGTAGCAGAGAAATAATTGGAAAACAATAGATTGACGTTGGATTATTTTTCAAGTTTAAAAGAAATTACCTTCGATTTATTTTCATCCTCCTATGAGTAAAGACAGTTGTATGATGTCATTTTTGAAATCTCA
This sequence comes from Ceratothoa steindachneri, assembly GCA_963969495.1. Classification (NCBI taxonomy): domain Eukaryota; kingdom Metazoa; phylum Arthropoda; class Malacostraca; order Isopoda; family Cymothoidae; genus Ceratothoa; species Ceratothoa steindachneri. The sequence continues at coordinate 125,101,773 of OZ018319.1, read as the reverse complement.
TGCATCCAAACTGAGATTTACACTGGTTTTTATAATGATTCAATCGTAAATAATTTGTATAAAAAAATTTTTTTTAATTTTATTTAGTTTATCGGAATATTTATGTAAGATGAGAGAGAGAGAGAGAGAGAGAGAAAAAAAAGAAGACTGCGCTAATGGAAGTAAAAAATCATGAAACACCGTGGGGGCCTGAAAGCTCGCCATTGTAGAGAAAGTCGCGACAAGCTTGAGAGCCCGAAAAGATCCCATTGGGAGTCAGACAAAGTTTCGCCTCGCCGGCTTACGAACCTTCTTGCGATCGTGCTGATAGGGCGAGACTATCCCCGCCTGCGGATGCGTCGGAGCCTCGAACCCTTCCCATCGGATGGGGGAGGGAAAGCCCCATTCGACAACACTATAAATCCTCGGCGCCAGAGTTGCAAGTCTATATCCTCCGCCTGCCCGCCCCATCAGTATCCGCCGGCTGCTCGTCCCGTCAGTATCCGCTGTCTACCCGCCTCCGTTCGTATCCGCTATTCGCATCCCGTTGGACTCTGCACAATTCCTCGCAGAACCCCTCAAGCTCCGAAAGAAGGGAAGAAATCAGAACCCCATCTCCTAAATCCAAAACCAGCAAGAACAAATTTGTTTCTAACAATGGGAATAAGTTTGTTAAGGTGACTATGCCCGCCAAACTCGAACCTCCCTTCACGTCGGGCCACCGTGATGTTAAGCACTTTGTTCTCAATACCCATGCTTCGCCGTTTCCCAGGAGGACCATCCTGTGCTATTCCTGTGGAGGTCAGGGTCACGTGAGTAGCAATTGCCCTCAGAACTCGCATTTTAGAAGCACCCCTCTTTCTCATCAGGTACACCAGGTCAGTGTTATTCCTACGCCCGCACGGTCGCAAAAGCTTCCTCGTCATTAAACCCGCCGAATACTTTTTGTTCGATAAAAGCACCCCTGGAGCTCTCCAATTCGAAACTGGAGCAGTAAATAGGTCCTGGATATATACCCTAGTCCGTGATACAGAGTGCACGTGCATTGTTGTATCAGATGAACTACTCCCACTTCTGGCTCCGGGCCACAATAAATTTGCAGTAGTGCATGAATACCTGGGGCGCGCCAATAAATTTCTCATTGTTCACTGCTACATTGAGTTCGTATATTTTACTGGTTGGGGTTAAGTCGTTGCAGCCCCCATCAAGTTTTGTGCGGTCCTAATTGGTGTGTCCCCCCTGGTTTCTTTCGCGCCCTTGGCTCAACCCATTACTACCCATTTTTGCACGAAGAAGGAACTGAAAGCCCCTACACCTCTCGAACCCCCGTGTGCTCCCCGAACTCCAGAATGCAATGAGCCATGACTTTGCCAAATCCAGAGAGAATGTGAGTCTGTTCGTTCCTTCTGGTCCAAATTCCAGATCAAAACGGCCGAAACCGTCAGAGGAAATAGGTTGATTTCCTTCCTTATCATGGCCGGCCACCTATATCGCGTGTGCCCCGAGGAAAATGAAACCGAGTCCCGCATACTATGTGTATCCCTCTCCCACATCCCTCCAAATCTTGTAAACGGCTCACGATAGCATATTTGCTGGTCACTTTAGCCACACGAAGACCGCTAAGACGATCTTCCAATATTTTTATTCGCCTGTAGCGGCCGACGAAATTCTGCATTATTGTCGTTCGTGTGACATTTGCCAAAAGCCGGCAATAAAAGGATGAGTCAGACCTGCGCCTTTTTAGAAGGGACCGCTGATCTCTGAGCCCTTCTCCCGAGTAGCTATTGACCTGATCGGAAGGATCCAGCCACCGGCGAAAGAAGGCCATAGTTAAGTTTTAACACTGGTCGATTTTGCCACCCTATTCCTCAAGAAATAGATAGAATCTCATTTGCTGAAGCCCTTTTTTCCATTTTTAATCGTGTGGGACTACCCAAAGAAATTCTCTCGGATCGTGGTCGTATGTTCACCTCTGAATTAATGGAGTACGTCACTAAATTATTGATGATCAAGCCCCTGTCTGCCATTCCTTTTCACCCGAGTGGGAATAGAATGTGTGAGAGGCTAAATGGAAACCTCATGACTTCTCCGGAAGTTGTGTGCAAATCAGCCCATTGAATGCCACCGCTTCCTTCTGGTAGCCCTCTTTGCCTACCATGAAATCCCCCATTATATATTAGGATTCGCCCCTTTTGAACTTTTATATGGTAGAAAGTCAGAGGCCCACTGAATATCCTAAAGGAACTTTATTGCAATCAGAACTTGGATCAAAATATCCAGACTTCTTATTCGTATCTACTGGATTTAAGAAGGAGGCTGGAAAAGTGCTCCGAAATTGCGTCTCAGAATGCCGACATCAATTTTAATAAGTATGAGACATAGTTCGATTGCAAGTCCAAAGAAAGGAAATTTAACCCCGGATAAGAAGTTTTGCTTCTCCTCCCCACGGACAACAACAAATTGTTGAGCCAGTGAAAAGGCCCCTTCCCCCTGGTCGACCCTTTTTTGTCTGCACTAATGGAAGTGCGAAATCATGAAACGCCGTGGTGTCCTGAAAGATCACCATCGCAGAAAGCCGTGACAAGCTTGAGAGCTAGAAAAGATCCCATTGGGAGTCAGACAAAGTTTCACCTCGCCAGCTTAGGAACCATCCCGCGATCGTGCTAATAGGGCGAGACTACCCTCGCCTTCCGATGCCTCGGACCCTGGAATCCTCTCCTTCGGACGAAGGAAGGAAAACCCCATTCGATCCTACTATAAATCCTCCGGCACCAGAGTTGGGAGGCAGTATCCGCCGCCTGCCCACCCCGTCATTATCCGCTGTCTGCCCACCCCCGTTCGGGATCCGCTTTTCGTGTCCCGTTGGACTCTGCACAATTCCTCGCAGAATCCCTCAAGCTCCGGGTATTTTTGTTTAAGTCAAGTAAGTCTACCCCGTACTCGTTGTTCCATCTCCTTGAACGCAACGCTTCCAGTCTCGACTTGGTGTTCTAAACCCGAAGGTAAGATCTAAGTTCATCATGTTTGTAGTCATTGTCAAGAGACTCTTATTTGAACTTTGCGCCAAGGCAAGGATTCCTCCCTTGGACCAAATCTTCGAGAGAACAGCAACGCGAAACTCTCATGTGCAAGTGCTCTCTCTACTAGAACCCCCCCCCCCCCCCTCCGCCCATGTGTAAGCCTCCAATATCGGTTTCATGTACGCTCAGGTCATTCGAGCGACCCTTCGGTCATTATTGTTCGTTTGTATGTACGGCGACAATCCCCGTCAAGTCCCCCACACCCCTTTAAGTCGCTGAGACTCGTGTACGTCTAATGTGTTATATAGCTTGTTTCAAAACCCCTATTAACTTTTGTAAAAAGAATATTAATTTGCATATTCGTAAAGTTATTTTTAAACCCGTTTTTCTATTGTCCCGAAAACTACAAGATATCCGACTATTTGGCCAACATAAAATTCAGTTAATTTTCACTCTGTCTGTATTATAAATCCCCCACGCACATAGCTATCATCTATCTCAGCTGAGAAACGCAGGAAGGGTTGATCTCGACCCTATTCTACGACAGGGTAAGATATTTAGGCCATTCGTGCACCTTATGATGTTTACTTGACTGCACATTATTTGGAGAAAAGTGAGTTGAGGTATTTCAGAGTAACCTTATTCTATTTGTTGCCTTTATGGGATAGATTTTTCTCCCGTAACGTTATATGTAGGGATTTATATTTTAATTGGAAATTTCATGTTTTTCTACCTCTTGATTGACAATATTTTTGCTGTCGCAATTGAATCTCTTTTTCCAAGGCCTCTCGGAAAAGATTCAACTGCGAATAGTCGGATTCATTTTTAAGCAACCAATTGGTTTGATCTCGAAAGGGAGAGTTAAATTTTCATAATTAAAATCCTGGAAGTATTAATATCCAAACTAAGACCTTTGATCGTCCTCAAATGACACGCGTCCGAGACCCTAAGTTCGGAGAGGGATTTAGAAATACTCTTTGGTTATTCTAATGCAGTAATTGACGATTTATAGGTTTCAATATTTTGTCGTTTGGACTTACGTTAAGCAATTCATAAGCCTAGCTATAATGAAAATCATAAATGGTTAACCCATTAAGTAGGCAGAATGCGTCTCCGCTTAATTTTCGCATAAGATAAGCAAATTTTTGTGTGTTGGATATATGCAAAAAAAAGGAATCATCATCATCATCATCACAAACTCTATAATTTAAGGAAGGAGATTTTCTTTAGTATTTGAATAATAATTTCATCTTAGTTTGGTTATGACTTATGTTTTTTTATTAAAGTTATTTCTAATAATTTTTTTATAATATCAAAAAACAGAGCATTCTAAGTATCGAAATTTTGTGAAGTTTTTAAAACCTAAAGAATTACAAATGGTGAAGTTAGAAAATTTATTTTTATATATCGTCTTCTTCCATAACTCTATATAACATGATATTATGAAACGCGCCGGGGGGCGGGGCATTATTATAATTGGCGAAGTTCATAAAATTTATAAAAATTTAACCATGGGTGCATTTTTTTAGATTTTAAATTTTAATCTTAGTAGCGAAGCGCAAGCTCCTCCCCTGTAGGACGGAATGGCGAAGCCATTGCCTGGTTATATTATAATAGAGGTCCTGAAAGTTTGTACACTGGCGAATATCTCCGTAAAATAATAATAGCTTAATTTTTGGTAGTTTTATTTCGTTCGGTTGGCTCAAAAACTTTGATGGTTTTTGCCTAGTTTATCATTCCTAGACACTTTAGGCTTCACCGATGTATATTTCCCTTCAATTTCCATCTCAAACCGAGAAGCTTCCATAATTTCTTTTTCCAATTCATTTTTGTCATTTTCATTTAAATGTAGTTCAACTAATAAGAGTATTTTATCGAAATGGAGATTTAATTACTCTATTTGAGAATGTAAAGTGATCGGATCAAGAGCCTCGTCACCAACCAAGGAGTAAATAAATTTAATAAGGTGTACTCAAAGTTCTATCCCCCTTTGTTGGATTTTACGTAAACTAATCTTGGATTTATGATTTCCCAGTTTAGGACGCCAATGTACGAAATAAATATTTTCCTACTACGCAAAGATTACACAGCCTCTTTACAGTCTAAATGAGTTAAATATGTACATTCCTTAGTATTAAATAATATTTACAGCACTTATATATATATATATATATATATATATATATATATATATATATATATATATATATATATATATATATTATTAATCAGGAATATAAGGACCAAGCAATTGGCTCTAAACATTATTTGGCTTGACGTTTCGAACTTCAATGGGGACCATTATCAGCGACTAATGGCAAAAGGGAAAACTTTCTACACTAAAAGTTTTAAAATTACATTAAATAATGGTGTAAAAGCGGGACTAGGAAAAGTAAACTAAAAATAATCCTGCAAAAAATATAGGATCGCTAAACACTTAGTTTTCCTATTTCCAACCCAGAAACCTCATCCATCAGATAACACTCTGATAATCCCCAACATTCTATTAAGCCAGAATCGCTTAACATCTTGTCTTCAACCTCAATCAACATCTTCGTAGTTGGAAATCCCAGAGTAGTTGTTCATCAATAAAAAAAATTCTCATTTAAATAATTGCACCTCTTCAATTAAATTACTTCCCGTATAACCAACCAATATATTAACTAACCAACAGACCAACATAACATTTTCGTTATTAGTTTTCTAGCGTTACTCAGTTGCTATCACACTTCCAATGATCCAGGTCAGTCTCTCTTTGCAATTTCTTCACTTTTGCGCTTTTGTTTTTTGTGTTGTTTTATTCTTAAATCCATTCAGTTTTCTTTTTTTTAACTTTTTGATACTCAAGTTAGTTGATATTGAAACATTTTCGTCCACCACGTTTTTTCAAAATTACACTAGATATTGCTAAGTAATTTTATGTAATGTTATTTTTGTTCTACATACAAATCAATATTTGCCTATTTTATTGGTTTAACTATCCTTGTCACAGTTTTTAATTTAAACCATTATTTAATGCAATTTTAAAACTCTTAGTGCAAATATTTTTTCCTTTCTCTCGTTAGTTGCTGATGACGATCCGAAACGTCTGACTAATAAATGTTTATAGCCATTTTCTGGGTCTATATACTCCTATTACGAATCAGATTCCCACGAAACTGATCGAAATATATATATATATATATATATATATATATATATATATATATATATATATATATATATATATATATATATATATTGTGGGAGCATGAAACTCAATACGCCGTTATCACACAGAATTTCTCTGTTCAAGACAGACCAGCGCAGCTGTGTTTAATTTAGGGTGCTTTATCACCGTCTTCTCCCCACTTTGAAAACGCTGTCCAGCTTCCAGGTGGCAGCCATTTCCTTCTTTCCCCTCTTGGGATAAAAGGAAATCTCTCTTATTTTCCGTGCGCCTCGTCGATGCCCTAAATTATTAAAGTTCATGTTTGCTTAAGCCGCGTCCGTTATCTCTTGGGAACCTCGCTTAATTTCCTTTTGCCTCGTCGGTGCCCCAAATTATCAAGGTCCGTGTTTGCTTAAGCCGCGTCCGATATCCCATTGGGTCACCCTTGCTGTACGCAGCCCTCTGTCGAGCAAGGCTGTGACTTATATTTAAGGTGATGTCTGCAAATCCTCAGCAGATAGAGAGAACCCGAGCTTCTTGCCATCCAGACACTAGTATCTGTTTCCCGTGGAGTGGTCTCCTCGTCCTTGTGATCTCATCAACTGATCATCTTCGTGTAATCCGCCCTGATCAGAGGAAGATTATGAAAACCCGTTTATATCCCCGAAGATTGTCCTGGGTTTCTCTCGTCTCACTACATTAGTCGACATTTCCTGCCGTCCGCACACGAATCTCGATTTCGTGATTACTTCTCCCCGGAGCCGAGGTAATCTCAACCCCCATCGGAGTCTCTCTGGACGCTTTCGCATCGAGACCTCATCGACAAAGACCTGGCCATTGGTCTTCCACATCCCCAGTTCATCATCCAGAGGTAACCAAGAGTCCTTTCCTCGTAAGTCCCACCTCTTCGTTCCCAGTCCTAAGAAGAATTCCCCATTTGGTGTAATGCCAATCGACTTGCTAAATCTTTCATTCAATCCAACTTATTGCATCACTTATATATTTTCCCGGACCAAGTTTCTTTAATTTTTGCCCGTCATAATATTATTTTGTCGTACTGATTATTATTTATATTTCCATATTTATCTGTGCCCTTGTTCTTTTTTTATTATTTGTATAAAGATTATTTCTATACAGGTGTATATTTCAAATAACCCTTGAGAAGTACCCGGCAAACGTATTCCAATTTAAAGAGCCAACATAATAATATCGTACTCTAGTTAGAAGGTCTTTTCCTTTCCACAAGTCAATGGTAGCCGGGCGCAGCGCCGATAGTGGCTGCCTGACGTACAGTAGTGTGTACCTTTAGAGACATTTTGGTCACACGCCTTCGTCCCTCGATTTATATATATATATATATATATATATATATATATATATATATATATATATATATATATATATATATATATATTGTACATAGTTAGTTTTACTGACAGCACAAGACGTTAGAAACAATTTCTGGTGATGGAAATTGTTCGCACAACCTAAAGCGTTTAGATTGGAGAGGTGAATTAAATAATATAAAAAAAACAAAATAAATAGAATTAATCAAATGAGATAAAGAAGAGGGCGAATCTCTAAGCATAAACAACCAAAAGAGAGGAAAAGTACACGATATGTAGAATGGAAAGCCTCCCAAATTCTTCCTTTCTCGTCCTGTCGCAAGAGATAAACCTGACGGTTGGTTCGCCCTGAGGCAACCCCCCAGTATAGCTAACCCTATTCTTGCATAAATTTGCGACACATGAAAGTTCACTAAATCCTACTTGGTGAGAAAGCGTAGCGAATCAACTTTGGTTCAAAGAATCTTATCTATGCATTTCAAATCTAAATTTACTAGCGGGCAACGCCGGGTTAAGTCAACTAGTATATAAATAAAAGTGGTTTATTAGTTTGCTATAGGATTTCAAACGAGGAAACTCTATGAATAAAAAAATAACTTAAAACGAACTAGTGATTTAAAAAAGAGTCCAATCGTGCTACTTGTTTTGTGTGGCTTTTAATGACGAAATTGACAATTCATTAAAGATTACAGCAAAAAACTTGTTTGCAATTCCATAGAGCATATTTACTTCTTTCTTTTGCACAGCCAGGTATTTGAGAACACGTTTAGTAAGGCAAAAGTGCCCCAAACATGGCAGATTCTAATCTGCGGCAAAAAATGAATGGCAGGCCGTCCTCGCCACCTCACCGCCAACCATGATGACTTAAACATTGTCCCCTTTGTGAACGTGATCCAGTTCTTTGTGTTCAAGTCGAGAAAGAAGAAGGACTCATTCTCAGTGGTAAGACGTCGTCAGGATGGCTGAGGTCGTTAAACAGGTCTATGACGTCATTAGCACCGACATCAAAGAGCCAATGCGGGCCCTGCGTGGTCCTGAGTTGCCACCTACGTCCATTCGTGTTGGAATAGGATTCTAGTCCCTCCTACACTTCCCACTAATATCTGCCTAAAAATGGTTGCGATTATGTGAGCCCATAACATTTGAACCCCAGAGCTATGAAGTTTGGGGGAAGGGGAGGCACACCATCACCCCCACAATTCTGATACCTGGTTGGAACCTGCCGTCGGAGTCTTTATGGGCATTCATTCGCTTCCGAGGGCACCATGGAGGCTTAGGGCGCTTTTGTTGGGGAAAACCTTTTAACATAAGGATGTAAAAAACTGTATACTATTTTTTATGTGTAGAAATTGTTTGCTCTTTTTTATTGATACATCTTTGTTTTGTCCTCAAATTATTTGTTCTCAAATACCTGAGGCACCCTATACAGATTCTATACACTACCATAGATACGCATATTGTGTGTTAACACACATTCTGAGGAGCCTCCTCTGACCACGCAGGAGGGTGTACTGTATAGACTATTACATCTGGTACATGAATGAGCTGAACGCTCGCTCTCTCGACCGCAGTGCTGCCTGAAGTCTCAAACTAAATTGCAACTAACTAGGCTTTGTTTCGTCTACAAATATCCCCTCTTCGTTAAGAGCCTCTTCTCACCCACTTTTCTAACATTTGGCTAATTTCGCAGGCTAGTCGCCGACCACCTTTTGTCCATTCATTAAGTGTCAGAGTCGGGAGGGGTGGGTCACCCCTCCCTCTTCTCCTGCATGTGTAACATGGGTACCTTGTCGTACCTGATATCTGTAAGATTGTGCCTCTTCCCTGCCCGGATGCCGGCAATTTACCCTCCCGTTCACAATGCCTGAAGAATGATCTGCGACTCTTATGCCTTGCCCATATTTTCTTCCGCCATCTTCACCACCTTCTGAAAGAGATTCCCTCGTTAGTTTTACGCTTTAAACTTTAACATTTACAACGCTTGGTGGGTCAGTTAATATTTAATTAATTATCCTTATCAATTAACTCTATCTTATTTATTAACGCTACTTGGCACTATTATTTTGGCCTTTGCTAGCTTCTTACACTAGCATCAACTGGCGCTGATATTGCCTAGGTTCATGAGCGCTCATTAAAACCGTGCAATTCATAGGTTCCTTGTGGCCAGAGAATCAATGCCGTTTTGAGCAACGTTAGAAACACTTGATGTTTACACAAGTTGAAAGGATTTAGTGTCACCTTTTATAGATATCTCATATTTGTTATACTGCCGAATAAGGTTACGAAAAGTTGTTACAAAAAAAGATCTAATTGTTAGAAAATATCATTCATGAGATTAGTCATTCCTCATGGACAGGCAATATTTGTATTTATTTTTGACTTTATATTATTCGCAAGTTGGCCAGGATGTTAAAATGAACCTTAAAAAGGGGGAAACACGAAGACATGTCGTTCTCTCTTTCATTCTTTGTCGGGCCAGTGAGTGGGTGTTTAAGATTTTGGCTAGTCTAGTTATTTTTAGTTATTTCTGCTGTACTCCGTAGGAAAACAAAACTTGATTTAGTGATTATTGCACCAATAATTTTCCCCATTCCCCGGCAGTTGAATAATGATGAGAGACAAATCCCCCATCAATCTACTAATTAAATATCAGACGTGTTTAACCAAAACAAGAAAATACAATGGGACTACAAACTCAAACAAACATCAAAAGATTTGCTAATGTTAAAATCTATATTTGAAACCTCATCGCAACATGCTCTTCATATAAACCTTAATTCAGGTATCATCTGACAAGGATTATAGTTTAAAATCCTCTAAAGAATAAATAAAGAGCATTTATTAGGATGCTCTCCCTTCTCCCTGGTTTGTTTTGCAGGTAGCAAATCTTTAGAAATCTAATCTTGGCAGCAAAGTTAATTTGCTCATTTCTGTCTCCTTCTAAGTGTGTGTGGGGGAGGGGGTGGAGTTACCATATGTTTGGGAAAAATTGTACAATAAAGTTGCATTTACTACATTTCCGCTGTAGTCAAGGGTTTTATTACTGATCCGCGGGTTTTACTAAAAGCATACATGATTTCAAAACGGACCCTGCAAACGGATAATCTCCTCTATTAATGATATCAATTAGTAACTATCCCCGGTAGTAATCCATTACGATTAGAGATTTTGTTGTATTTATGTTTAGTAATTCTTTGCGCCCTAAAAGGAAACTTGCTGTTGTATAATGATGGTGAGAGATTCTAGAAGTTTGTGTGTCCTCCCTCGACCGTAAATGAGTGATCTTCTTTTTATTGCAATCTGAGTTTCTTGCAATTTTTTAAACTTCTCATTTTTATGGTTGCCATGACAACCACAACAGGTCTGACCAACTGATATATAGCTTAATGATCTTTCAAACGCAATGAACCTGTGCCTATTTTTAAAGGAGGTCAAAACATTCAACCGGCTAACGTATATGTAACTCAATGCCTTCGTTGTGCGGCCTATACTGGCCAAGTTTCAATCTGATAATTCTGGACATCTCGGTACCACTTGATACTGTTAACCACACTATTTTTTCATCATCTCGCTAAATTTCGCGATGTCTCTGGAACTAACCTTAACTGGTTCTTCTCGTATCGTTAAATTGAGTGAAGGATGAGATGTATGCTATATTAAACTACCACACCTTACTTAGTACCTTTAAAACATACTTCTCTCAGGCTTTTCCTTAGTTGATAGGCATACTGTCTCTCAAAGCCCATGGAATTGAAGGACAACATGAACTATTCCTTATTATTACTAATGTGAAAGGGAATACACAGTGCTATGACGACTGCGTATTGCAAGAACTGCCAGTTCTTCCTCCGAAGCGATCTTTAAACGTGTATATTAATGTTAGGATAAGACCTATGGGAGAGAAATATAGAAATGTAGAACAAGTTTTAATCGATAAATAAAATTTATTCAATAAAATACAACTAAATTAATATTCAGTTACATAAAGTCTATATATATATATATATATATATATATATATATATATATATATATATATATATATATATATATATATATATATACACTTAGTAGCTAGCCTTTGCCTAACGACAAGTCTATTAACCCAAGTTCTCTAGCTATAGAAACCACATAGCCTATGTATGCATAGCGTTAAATAATCAATCGAATTTCTGTAGCCTTGGAGACCAAATAGCCTACGCATAGTATATATAAATCTACTGAATTTATGCCCGATACATTAAAATTGGGAGGTCTGCCTTAATTTCCTGGACAAAAGTAACTGGAGGAAATGGTAATAGCAAATATAGGGATTTATATACTCGTTAGAAACACTAATTCCTCATTCAGTCATGGGTAGAGAAAGAAATTTAGTTGATTGATTGATTTACTTATTAAGAAAAGTGACGACTGGAGCACATCCATCATTCCGAAAGAGAAGAGATGGCGGCGAGACCTGCAAATAAAGCCAGAAACCCTCTCACATGAAAAAAAGAAGTTCGGATAGTATTGAAGTAAAACTAAACGGGTGATAATAATTAGAGTAAAAAAAGAAGAATAATTATAAGTCAAAAAAAGAGGAAAGTGTATTAAGGTACCAAAAATGATAGGAACCATTCAGGTGATAAAAAGATGATGGGTATGAAGGTAGGTAAAATATGATAAGATTATAAAAAGAGTGAAAATTATGAGAGAAAAAGGGGTGACAAGTATTAATGTAAAAAAAGGTGGGACCGATTATCTGGCTTATATAGATGTTAAAATAGCTTTAAAATAGTATTAGGCAACAGTAAAGGTATTTGTTGTTAAGGAAACGAAAGGACTTCAAAGTATTAAAGTAACAAAATGTTAAAAAATATTAAATGTAAAGGGAAACAAAAAGAGTGAAAAGTACTAGAGGAACAGTTTCGACGAGTTTTTAGCTTACAGAAAGGATGAATCGTTTTAAAGAAGAAAAAGGGGTGGCAAGAATTAGGGTAACAAAAAAAGGGATAAGTACGAACATAATACAATATGGTGGTAGATAGGAATTTGATAAAAAAGGTTTAACAGCTATTGAGTAACAAATAAATGACTAGTATTAAGCTGATAAATAGGGTGGCGAATATTCATGTATAAAAAAGAGCGACAGGTATTAAGCCGTGAAAAAATTAATATTAAAGTAAAAAAGAGGGTGACCAGTATTGAGGTACAACTGTAGATATGGTTGTATCAGTAGTTTGAGCCTTAACTTCTGTTTGGTTTACACGCCGATTTGTGCGAAGGCCTTACTATAGAGAGCGTATTATTAATATCATTTTTTTTTGTCTTTAGCTCTTTTTGAATACTGAGTTATTCACTTATTCTAAGTTCCTTGGGTAGATCCTAAATACTTTGCTTCTCACCTTCTCTTTTTTCTCGAAGATAAATAAAGTAGCGCCCGAAGGTTCTCCGTCTCCCCGTGTTAGGGAGGAAAGGGAAAGAACCAGCGGGGACCACTCTTAGCTCCAACACGCCCATTTCCTCCAGGTTCCACCGAGTTAGTTGGCTCCGAGAGAGAAGGAACTGCAGCTGCCGTGGAGGGATAGGGGAAGAAAAAGTATTGGGGAAAAGTACAAGGTCTGCTGACCAAAGTCGCGTGATCTCACTTATTCTGTGATTTATCACCTTACGACCTTCAACACCTTGGCCATTAAATAATTCGAAAGAGAATGTAAAACAGCATAAAGGTTTTAAATTTCGTTAGAACCGTCCGAATAGGTATGATGTTATTGCCAAAACAATATAATTCCAGGGCTAACCTTGGAAGGCCCTTGGCAATTAATGTAAAACAACATAAGCGTTTCAAATTTCGTTGGAATTGGCCGAATAGTTACAATGTTATTACCAAAACAAAAAAAAAATCAAACCGAGGACCAACCGAAATAGTGAAATATTGATTGAGTCGCACGTGACTAAAAATCTCTAGGAGAGAAGTACTTGATCTAAGTTAACCTTCTCTCTGCTAGCAGGGGGATAAAAGACAGAGAATGATGCATAGCATTATCTAGACCTACTGATTAACATGGAATCCGAACCATGGTCTCTATTTTATTTTATTTGTCGCTCGTCTTCCATTTATCTAGTGGTTCTGTACAATTTCTCTGTTATTCATATTCTTTCTTTATACTTTTCAATTAGCTTGATGAGGGAGGGGGGGGTCTGTCTAATTTCTGTTTTACTTTCGTGCGTTTAGTCGCGTGTGACTCTAAATCTCACTATGTCGGTCGGTCGGTCCCTGGTTTGCTTTTTTATGTTTTGGTTTATGATTGTAACTCTTCGGCTGATTCTAACGAAATTTTACATTCTCTTTCAAATGATATAATTGCCAAGCACCTCTCAAGTTTAGCCCGGGAATTATTTGGCAATAACATCATAACTATTAGGTCGATTCTAACAAAAATAAAACTTTTATGTTGTTTTACATGCTCTTTTAAATGATATTCTTGCTGAAGGTCCTCCCAAGTTTAGTCCAGGAATTATTAAAAGTTTTAGAGATTGTAAGGTGGTAAATCAGAATAAGTGAGAGCACGCGATTTTTGTCAGCAGACCTTTTTTTCACTTATCCACTGTGGCATTCAGTGCAATGCGTAGCATTCATGCCATTATTTTTCTAGGTTTGAGTTTAGCCTGATTTAGTTTTGTTTGTTTTCGCTTTTATTTGTTTGTAGTGCTTGTTTATTGTTTGATTTTTTAGTTTATTCCTCATGTTATCACTTAGGGTTTTCTCTATATGAATTGTTCCATTATGTTGTGGCTTTGTTTACAGTAGTTGTTCTTGTTTATTTTTCACAATTTGAAGTGTTCATTGGTTGTCCATCATCTTGTTCTTGTTCGAGATTCTTGTTTGGTAAGATTGTCTTAGTTGGGATAATTGTATTAGCCTTGAGTATATTCGTATTTGGGGTCACTTTCTTTTCTGGTTATTTTAGCTCTATGGGACGAGCTAGCTCTACTTTTGGACCCTGTCACGCTTCCACTAAATCAATAGCTCATCATTCCTCCTTTGTTTGATAATTTTGAGGAGGAATGGTGAGCCATTGACCACTATGAATCGTTTCAGTTGGCCTTGTGGTTTCCACTTAGAAAATCTTTACATGTATTTTGGTGTAAGGTGGCACAGTCGCAGGGGAAGATTATGATTCTGTCGTTGAGGAATAACTCATCAATATGATCTCCATCGCCTTATGTATTATCCCTGTATTCCCATTGACATATCCCTTGACGTACCAGATTCACTACATCCTGTTTCCTTTTTCCCCGCTGTAGGGGATATTCATCGCTGATATAAACTTTAAGGTCTAAATCTGCTGCATTAATCCTCGTAATGCTGCTTTCTATGGCGGTTTTCCTTCCTTCTTGTTCTAAACTTAATGTTTCTCTTACTTTAGGTGTCTCTCCTCTTGTGTTCTTAGCAATACTGAGGTTAAAGATTTTTGAGGAGGGAGGGTTCTCAAGGAACCACATATTTATACCATTTTTCACCTGCACTGTATTGAGGGTGTCTGAGAAAGTGCCTGGGTTTCCTATGTTCATTACGTGCGCGGAGAGTCTGCACGTAAGAAGTTCCATTAAAAACTCTTTTGGTACTGTTAGATGATGAGTTTTTGTGTGGCTGACCTGTTATACTGTGCAATTGGCCACTCCAGGGTATGTCACGTTTTTCTTATAGCCTGTTTTTTTTCTTGTTTCTTTTCCTTTCTTTGAATAATGTATTACCTTATTTTACAATCATTTGCCACTGTCTAGTGTGCCCTGCTGCAAGTGAAGCATTTCTTCTCCGTCGGTTGGTCGCAGTTCTTCCAAAAGCACCCTCGGTGGTCACAGTTCTTCCAAAAGCACCCTCATTGGTCACAGTTCTTCCAAAAGCACCCTCGTTGGCCGCATACAAAGCATCTTTGTTCATCTTCTGTAAAGATTTTTGTTGTTTTGTCTTCCATTCTATAGCAGTTGGAGCACATATGTATGTTGATATGCCTCTTTATTTCCATATTTTCTAGTGGATTCCTTATGCTAAATAAAGCAAGCCGTTCTAGCAGATATTGTTTACCATTTATGTCTTAGTGAACACTTTTATATACAACATGAGTTATTTCTAAATTTTATTATTTTGTGTACAATTATTCCTGGGTGATTCATTTGAATTTCCTTTTTTATTTTTTTTTGTGTGTGATTCTACCCACATGTCTATTTTCGACACATGAGTCTCCTGTTGGTTATAACTTGTGAGGGAATTCTGTGTGCAAGCCCGAATGTTTTTAATAATGACTAGTCCGTTTTCCAAGACTAATATTTCTCCATCACATTTCTGGGTAGCAGATTGCGATGTATCCATTTGACACTCCTTAGATTCCAATTAGTGCAACTTTGAGTTGTCCGTATAACCTTTCAATCAGCTTTCCTTTTCGGCTTTGCTCACCTTCTAGAGTGTCTTTAAGGGTACACGAAGGCAGTCGAGTCTGCTCCATATCCACTGGGCAGGAGGCGCTTCCACCGTTTTGCTATCCCTACCGAGCGCCCCAGGGGCTCAGTGTTTTTGAGGCTCCCTCTTCACACAATGTTTGTAGGTCGCCCTTCGATGCGTTCCGAAAAGATGATGTGTCAGGACGTTTCTTTAATTTCTTTCGCACCACCTATGGGACCTATTATACCTGTATTTGTAGAAGCACTACTCGACCACCCTACCTAAATAGAACAGCTGCTATTAGGCGCGTCCACTAAATTTTGAGCTTGTGGTCCTAAGGAATCACCATTTTCAAACCCCCTGGAAAGGCTTCCATCATGAGTCACTACGCCCTACTTTAGAGTTGTTCTGAATACTTTGGTGGTAGATTTTGTTGCTTATATGGTGTAAAAAAATGTAGAAGATTAAGAAGAAAAAAGGGCGAAAATTAAGGATATATCCCTCTTTAGGGTCTCCATCACGCCCACTGGAAACAAGGAGAATTTTCAAACAGTTCAATGGATGCATATCTTTCTTCTTTCTGGTAATTTTTTTTTCAATTCTGATGAAATTTTGGCGTCGCTTGATATCACTTGTCACTGTCTTTGCCTCCTTTATTAGGCGCTCCTTTGTTCATTCTTAGTACGATTCTTGTAGTCCCACAAAGGACCGTCGTCTCTCCGTATCTTGTTGTTATCTAGTTAAAATTGTTGTTTTTGTCTTTGTTCTGGTTGTTGATTTGTTTTTCTTTTAATCTTCTTTTTGAGCAGTATGCACTATGCTCGTAGTGGTTTCTCGTTCAGTAAATCCGTGTTTTTTCCTACACTTCTTCATTGTGCTTCGGGAGATATCAACATCACTTTTGTGTCTCCTGTTTATCTCTATGAGTGGTTTCTCTTGAAATGTATGTTACTTGAAGACTACCTGATTTTCTGCATCTCTACGCCCGAACTAGTTGGTCCTGATTCCAAATGAAGTGTATTGATGTTTGGAAGAAGTGCGTACACTTAAACAGACACAAAAATAGGCCGATACAATGCACATGAAAAGTGAGAGGCTTACAAAGCTCAAATGCAATAAACAAACTTGCAAAAACAGCGGAAAATTAGCCAGATTGATTTAAAATATGGAACCATAAGGACCTAAGAAAACAATAAAACGATCTTGATATAAAACGATGCTCTCCAGGACTAATTTGAACAAGGCTGGGAAGGCATTAAATATTAAATCCCTCTATTCATGCAAGACGTCTACAGGGGCGCATCGGGTGTTAATGTGGATCATAAAACGTAGAATTCACGTGAAACCCAATTTGAAAGACCGTAAATGCTGAGCCGTGTATGCAAGTGAAAGGCGGGTAAAGAACAGCACAAAGCATAAACACATCAAAATAAAGGAACAATTGTTAAGTTAGAGGGAAGTGCCTTCGTAGCAGCCCAACATCAAAGCAAAATTACTGTCTCCGTTTTACGGTTCTTTTGTCTTGAAAAATAGGGACCATCCTATGACTATACATATATAGGGGGAAAGGCAATATTTTTCCGCGGCAAACTGAGGCTTTCTTGATTCTGCACACATCATGATAAGAAAGGCATTCCATGTTTAACAAGATCTTTATTGAAAAGACTCTTTAAAACGGGGCTGGGGAATTAGTTCTGGCTTGAAATGAGTCGCTCTAAGCTGGATAGAGGGCAAGTCAGAGTTCGGAACAAGCGGGTAAGGTGAGTAGACTTGTGAGATTTGGAATGCAGATCTGTTGAGTGAACTCCTGTCTAGCAAGAGAGGATGGGATAGAGAGGGAGAGAGAAAGGGAGAGAATTATAGATATGGAGATAGATGAGATAGATGTGAAAGAGATGAGAGAATGAGGGAGATGAGAGAGGGAGGGAGATGATAGAGGGAGGGAGATGAGAGAGGGGGTAGAGGCGAGAAAAAAGGTGGAAGTGAGAGCGAGATAAGATAAAGGGAAAGATACAAGGGGGAAGGGAGATAAAGCGGGGAGAGGGAAATAGAGAGGAAAGAGGGAGATAGAAGGGGATACAGAGGCGAGAGGGGAGAGAGAGAAGCGTGATGGAGAAAGAGTGAAGAGAGGGTGAAGAGATATTAGATAGAGAGGGTGATATGAGGGGTGAAAAAGGAGGGATGAGGAGGTTGGATAGATAAGGGAGAGGGAGAAAAAAAGAGGAAATAGAGATGAGAGAGAGGATAGAGAAGGATAGAGAGAGAAGAGTAACAAGGTGTAACAAGGAAAGAAAGTACCCTAGAAGACTTTACGGTCCATTCAAATAGGGTACCTTTGGACTAGCAGTAGAGCGGGCACATCTCTGCTCAAATGCTTTACTTCCTTAAACGGCGACTTTTCAAGAGCCTGTCTAGTCTTGACTTGAACTGATCAACAGTGAATCAACAGATTCACTGTTGACAACTTCCACTGGAAGTACGTTCCAACTACCGCAGATACTGTAAGTGAAAAGTTTTCCGCACAGATCGCGGTTGTAACGTTTAAGTTCAAGTTTAAAGCCGTGATTTCTTGTTCTGTTCTCAGCAAATGTGAAAATATCACCGTAGTCAACATTGTCGAACCCTCGAAGTATTTTGAAAACTTCAATGAGCTGACCACGCAGCCTACGGGTTTCCAACGAGAACAGATCTAATTCCCTTAATCTATCTTCATAACTTCTATGTCTGATAGAGGGAATCCGTTTGGTGGCCCTGGCTTACACGCGTTCCAATCTCGCGATGTCCTTTCGAAATGAAGGACTCAAAAACTGTACGGCATACTCCAGGTGCGGTCGGACAAGTGAGTTGTACAAACACAGTACAATCTCCTGGTTCCGATAACCAAACTGGCGCTTAATATAGCCTAGCATTCTTTGGGCCTTTTTCTCCGCCTCAATGCACTGTTTCGAGAACTTGAGGTCACTAGTGATTGTTACACCCAAGTCGTTTTCAGTGTCGGTGGATTCAAGAGCAGTGCCCTTAAGGATATAGGGTGATTGGGGATTTCGGTGGCCGATATGCATCACTTTGCATTTGTTTACGTTGAAAGGCATTTGCCACGTATCGGACCACTCCCCAATCTTCCGAAGGGAGGGGGAAAGAAGAGAGAGGAGGTGAGAGAGAGAAGAGGAAGGGAGAGAGAGAGAAGAGAGAGCAGCTGATAGAGAGAGAATAAAGAGGGGAGAGCAAGAGGGAGAGAAAGAATGGGATATAGATAGGGAGAGAGAGGAGAGCGAGGGTGGAGAGAGTGATAATGAAAGGGGAGAGCGAGGGTGAATAGAATGATAATGAGAGAGGGTGAGAGAAGGTATAAAGAAGGCTGAAGATGGAGAGGGATATATAGTTACTCAATGACAAATGAATGACTATGAATATAACGAAATAAATTCTAGCAATATTCGAGTACCAAAGCATCAATAATTAAAAGCTATTGTAGACAAGTGCGTCACCATCAGTTTATCAATTAAATATATATAATTATTAATTAAATATTTAATTACTATCTCGTTTTCAATCTATTTACTAAAACATCGCCTAAAACATCTCCATTCATCTAAATTTAAATTGTGCTCATTAATACGTTCTTTCCATCGTTCAATCGGATTCTATAAAAAGATTTGTCCTTGAATAGAAACAGATTTTTGTAATTATAAATGAGCTTTATGGCTTCGGATTAGCGGGTGGTTTATTTAACGCTATGTGTATGCTATGTTTTCTCTAAGGTTACTGAAATTCGTTTTATTTACATAACGTCATTTATTTAACATGTGTGTATCTTTTTGGTTTGTTGGACAGTGTCCGATTTTTTACAAATTTTGTCAATGATGTAGTTTTAAACGCTGGTTAAAAAAATTAAATTTATTTTTGTGAGAAATAAACGGTTAAAAAGTTATGGTTGGGTTGTGTTGACTTTGGTTAGCTTATGTTTTCTTAGATTAACAAGTTAGTTTAGTTTACTTTAAGTAAATAGATGTAGTTTGAACTTATCTATTAAATATTTAACATATGTAGAAATGAAATTAACTTTTAAACTCCGAAATACACTGCAATATTTTCATGAAGAGGGCCGTATTTTCGTATTTAGTATGTCACAAAAATTCACACACATACGAATGCAACATCGAACAGTGAGTCCCACGACGACGTTTATTTGTGTGTTTCAGTAAATTCCATGTGCTGTCGATTTGATCAGTGTGGATTTCTCCCTCCGAATAAATGAACTCGACTCTGTGATTGTCCATTTTTTTCCCTAAATAAATTTCATTTTGGAAATCAGCCTTTAAAATGCATCAGTAACAAAGTTTGTAAAAAAAAAATCGGACACCGTCCAACAAACGCATCGCGTTTGGCTGCGCAACCTCTATTTCGATGGAAATAAGGTTGAATTAATTAAAGCTATGCATATCCTATGATGTGTGAATGGCTAAAGATATTCATCGGTAAATATAATGTTAACCGTAGGTTATTCAGTCACTTTGGGACGAAAATTATGTTTCTTTTAATAAACCTCTGGTTAGACTATGTGGTCTCTATGGCGACGGTATTTCAGAAACTTAAGAATGTGTCGATACTCATGGCCAAAGATTTTGAGAGACTAATATATATTGATTTTTTTCATGCCTTTTTAAAATTTACGTGATTGGAATAAGGATTCTAATATTTAAATATTTGGTAGTTCATTGAAAAGTCAGCATTTAAAAAATAATAAAAAAAAACTATATTCCTTCGCTGAATCCAAAATCGCGTTTTGATCCTGTTCCTGTAGGGGTGAGTTTCAGTCTCTAGAGTTTATCTATTCGATCATAAGAGTAAAATGAGGACAAATACGAGTTAAATAAATATTTTTGCCTAGTTATAATCTATTTTGTAATAATCTTTTAGTGAAAATAAATGCTTGAACCTTTTTCAATTCTAGATATGCCTCAAATGCATTAAAGTAGTAGCTAAGGGTATTGCAGCAAGGAGCACTGTCTTTTAAATTATTACCGAATTTAAAAAGACTAGTTACAGTCAAGAGGAGCAATCCAGAGTACAAGGAACAAGCGGTAGCGACCCCGCTCGCCCCGGACCTGGACAGGTAACGTACGCTTGGATCATTTAACAAGAATGTGCCGAACAGTCTGGGGGAGAACGCAGTCGTCACAATAAGACAGTCGCGCGAGCGCTCTATCAAATAGGCTACTTCGCAGTCCGTGTCGACTTGAGACCCTTGTCGATAAGTCTTCGCCCCACTCTGCACGCTTAAGTGTTCACACCTATTACTTTTTCAATAGGTAGCAAGCTTTGCAATGGAGGCAACCCAATCCTTGAGCTGATTCCTTACCAGGAGATATTGGCGTTGATATAAAACTCTTGGAGACTTTTCGGCAAAGGTCTCAAGTCGAAAAGGGCTGCGAAGAAGCCCATTTGATAGAGCACTCGCGCGACTGTTTCTTAGTGTGACGACTGCGTTCTCCCCCAGACTGTTCAGCACATTCTTGTTAAATGATCCAAGCGTACGTTACCTGTCCAGGTCCGGGGCGAGCGGGGTCGCTACCGCTTGTTCCTTGTACTCTGGATTGCTCCTCTTGACTGTAACTAGTCTTTTTAAATTCGGTAATAATTTAAAAGACAGTGCTCCTTGCTGCAATACCCTTAGCTACTACTTTAATGCATTTGAGGCATATCTAGAATTGAAAAAGGTTCAAGCATTTATTTTCACTAAAAGATTATTACAAAATAGATTATAACTAGGCAAAAATATTTATTTAACTCGTATTTGTCCTCATTTTACTCTTATGATCGAATAGATAAACTCTAGAGACTGAAACTCACCCCTACAGGAACAGGATCAAAACGCGATTTTGGATTCAGCGAAGGAATATAGTTTTTTTTTATTATTTTTTAAATGCTGACTTTTCAATGAACTACCAAATATTTAAATATTAGAATCCTTATTCCAATCACGTAAATTTTAAAAAGGCATGAAAAAAATCAATATATATTAGTCTCTATAAAGTCAATATAAAGTATTTTGATCAAAACAACATCGAAATGATGGGACCTTGCCCTGAGCCCTAGATTTGAACCCATAGAGAATTTGTAGGCGATTATCAAACTCACGGTTCATAAACGGAAGCCATCTAATTGTGAACAGTTGCGAGTGCCATTAGAACAAAAATGGCGTAATATTAGTTAACATATCATCGCAAATTTGGTCTCTAGCATAATAAAACAAATTGAAGCAGTCCTGGAGAACAAGAAACATCATAGTAAATATGGACTGCTCGCATCAATTGACTGTGCTTATCAATAAAATTGGTTTGAGCGATAATGTTTTGGATATTTTCCTTTCAAATTGTAATACAAACATACTTAAGCAAAATCCAATCTTTAATAGGTTCTATTAATTTTATTATATGAAAAAATATAATAATCTCAAAACGTTTGGCTATGACTGTATGGCTACAAAGAATTGCTTGATTTATATTCCTTTATGCGTCGGAAATTCCTGTGATTTATATACAGTACCGTGCCAAATTTTCAGAACTCCTCTACTCCTATCAAAACATTTTTCCTAATTTTTGCCAAAGAAAATCCAAGCTTTACAAATTTGTTTTATGATAACATACAAGGAAACACTACATATCATTAAGGGTTATTCAATGTTGGATGAAGAAAACGGAAATTATCAGAAGATAATAAATTTACCCCAAAAATTGACGTGCCCCAAATTATCCAAACGCTTAGGTTTCTTGGAGAGAGAACCGACATTGTTTTTATAGTAACTAACTTATGTTCAATCTCGAGTACGTTAGGTCATTCTCTTGTCAGCAACTTATTCAGGTAACACGCCAATAAATCTGCGCCACCATGATGGTCTTTCAATTAGAACCATTGCCGAGAAAACATGTTAATGTAAGGCGGGTAAATTAACCGGTAGGCCAAAGAAGGGAAGGCGAGTCAATTAATTAAATTTTGGTGAATGAACGTTTCAAGACTGCTGTAGCAGTTTCTCAAGACATTAGTGTGATTTAGGCCATCAATGTCTCCATATAAACTGTGTCAAGTCAGCTGGAGGAAGATAATCCTCACGGTCACGCACCCGCGTTCCAGCCATTGATCAGTCTTAAGAACAAGGAGGCTCGTCTTGCATTCGCCACTGAAGACGTTTACATCATTGTTTTCCAAACTCTTTTTGTTGCGAACCTAAACACAATCTTTGGAAAGAATTAAAGGCGTTTTGATCTTTTGGGACGGTAGTGTGATAGAACGGGTTGAAAACGCGTTAATTTCAACCCCTATCACATATTATTTAAAACCACGATGCTCCCACGCCCATGTTCGCTTCAAAGCTTGGCGCTTTATCGCAGCCACCGGATGTCAATGTTTAAACAAGGAGGTTATCGTCCCCCCGTTCCCCCCCATACGCCGACCTCGCCAGATTGAGTTAGGCTTATGGGCAGATAAGGCATTGTTCCAAGCCTCGGCTGTGCATTCCCTCGAAGTTCCCACTCCATTGTCCCCCACGCCAAGGGAGTGTCTCGACTATTTAGATGGAAACTTTACCACTAAGATCAGAGTGGAGATTCAGATTTTCGTCGCGAAACATCACCACGACCCTCTCTCCCTTTGTGCGCAAAGGGACCTCGACCTCGAGATTCACCATCACTTGTCCAGAAGGAGGACAATATCCCTTGAGTGCCAAAGGTTTGAGCCTTTCGTGACGCCAAGTCCTCAAGGCTTCCCCCTCGTTGTTCAGGAAGAGAACAACGTAGAACAGCCATTGTTCTTTTGAGCCTTCGCCAAGAAATGGTTCTCACCCTTTCCCCTTGTTGTTCAGAGGAGCAGAGGAGAACAACATTAGAACAGCCATTGTTCTTGAGCCTGTAGACCAAAGACGGTTCTCACCCCCCCCCCTGTTGTTCAGAGAAGAGAACAACGTAGAACTGCCATTGTTGTTTTGAGCCCTTCGCCAAGAAACGGTTCTCACCCTTCCCCCTTGTTGTTCAGAGGAGAACAACATTAGAACAGCCATTGTTCTTGAGCCCGTAGACAAGAGACGGTTCTCACCCCCCCCCCCCCTCCTGATGTTCAGAGAAGAGATCAACGTAGAACAGCCATTGTTCTTTTGAGCCCTTCGCCAAGAAATGGTTCTCACCCTTCCCCCTTGTTGTTTAGAGGAGAACAACATTAGAACAGCCATTGTTCTTGAGCCCGTAGACAAGAGACGGTTCTCACCCCCCCTTTGTTCAGAAGAGAACAACGTACAACAGCAATTGTTCTTCAAGCCGTTCGTCGAGAAACGGTTCTCATTCTCAAGACGCCACGTCAGGATCCTTTTATTCCCCCCCCTTCGCCTGGAACTCGCCAGCGGACTGAAAATTCCTTCACGTCGCCTTCCTCTGCACCACTCGTATAAAGTTACGTAAGCCAAACGTCACCTTTGAGTACTTAACCCTTTTGTCAATTCTATCCTGTTCTTTAAATGGTTTAGCGAACCATCCCATCTCTTTAACTCTATATTTGTTTTACCTTTTTAAATCCTTTAATCCTCGGATTAGCCCGCTCCCCCACGACCCTTTCCATTCTCTGTTATGTCAATATTTTCCGTCATGTGTTTGTTGATAGTTATTATTAATAAAACTCTATTTTATTAATGATAGCAATATTATTATCCTTGAGCTCAGTTCCACTTCTTTAGCATATCGAAGATACATAATATCGGCCCGCCAGACAATCACGCACTCTAAAGATAATTAAAGAAGTTCCCTCAACGAATAGTTATATATGGTATATCGTCGGGAGGCTATTCTACGACATATATATATATATATACTATTTAAATTTGGTATCAGGTGTGTAAGGTTTAACGCTATATCTTTGCAAACACTGGTCTCAGTCGAGTAAAGCATAGTGTTATTCGTACAATAATAGAGTATAGTAGTTCCCTTTTGTTTTAACGATTGCTATCCTCCTTTTTTTTAAACTTAAGAAGCTGGAGTAGCTCAAGGAACTGTGTATAATAATTTGTTGTGGGTTTTTTTGTGATTTTAGTCAGTGGTTATTTAGATCGAGAAACCAAGTACGAATAGGTCTGTGCCCATATTTAGGTAGGCTAATTCTCTAGAAGGCATAATTCTTGTTGCAAGGAATTTTAGTTGGTTGACTAGTGCGCCCCAAGTGCAAAGATGACCCAGTTCGAAATCTTTAAAGCGCAAGGAGAATCCTTGCGACTTTCCGGAAAAGAACTAATTGAGTACGTTCAAGAGGAGCAAAGAAAAGAGCGTGAAGAAAAAGAAAAAGAAAGAGGAAGAGAAATACAACGAGAATAACGAGAAAGAGAAATCCAACAAGAAGAGAAAGAAAGAGAAAGAGAATTTCAACGAGAAGAAAGAGAGGAACGGATAAGACAAGCTGAGCTTCACCATCAGATTGAATTAGCTCGTGTTGAAGCAGAAATACAGTCCGTCAGTTCCCGTTCCGAAGCCCGCCCCAATCTCTCACTAAAGCTCCCCAATTTCAAGGATGGAGAGGATTTTAGAGCATTTTTAGACCACTTCGAAAAGATCTTCGAAATCAATAACATGGATCTGGAGGCTGAAGGTGTAGCCAGATTACTTCCCCTGTTAAATTGTAAATTGAGCGAAATTTTTATATCTTTACCATCTGAGTGTACAATTAACTATAGCACCTTAAAAGCTGAGTTATTGGCCGCTCATAATTTTACTCCCGATTTCTACCGCCAAGAATTTTGAGGAGGTCGTATTAAACCCGGACAGACGTTCCGTCAGTTCGGATACATTCTTCAGAGGAATTTTAAATTTTGGTTAGAATCCTCAAAGGTTGATCCGAACTACGAGTCCTTAACAGACTTCGTGTGGCGAGATCAATTTTTGGCGTCTCTCCCAACGGAGATCCGCGCGTTCGTCAAGGATCGTCGGTGCCAGACCTTTAAAGAATGTACCGAAGAAGCGGATGTCTATGCTGCAAGCCATAATTTATACCCAAAGGAGAATCGAACTTCTCACCAATCCCCCTACAAGGAAAGTAAGAAGGATTCGCGCCCCTTCACAGGAAAGCCGACGAAGTTTCCGAGCTTCGTAAAACCCAAAATCTTCTTTCCCCAAAACTAACAACGGGACTCCAAACCTCCCGTTAAGATTTCTCCTCCATCTCTCTTCCCGAAGCGACCAATCATATGCTTCACCTGTGGTGTAGAAAACCACATGAGCTGGAATTGCCCCCAAAATTCTAGGCTTAAAAGCGGACCAGCCCACCAACTTTACCAGATTAATGCAACCCCGGCTCCCCCGGTGGTGCAGACCCAAGCAGAAACTTCTCCCCCTCCGTCAGGCCACCAGGTAAATTTTGTTTTTGATAAAAGTTCATCGGGAACTTTGAAATTTGAGGAGGGCAGCGTGAACGGCTGTCGAATATCGACTCTCGTCAGGGACACAGGATGTACTTTTTTCATCGTGTCCGACGAACTCCTCCCCCCAGTGGACCCTAACCACGAAAAATTTGCGGTGGTACATGACTACCTTGGGCGGGTGAACCAATTCCCCGTCGTTAGATGTTACCTGCAGTGTCAATATTATGATGGCTGGGCTGAAGTCATTTCAGCACCCATACAATTCTGTTCCGTGTTTATAGGACAGAGCCCCCAAGTAAGTTCCGACCCTGTGTCTCAGGCCACCCTTCCTCGAGGCCGAGCTAAAAAAGAAGCCCAGGAGCCCGTCCCCATCAGAACCCCGATACCGTCCGATTTCTCGGAGACCTCTAACCAGGACTTTAGGACGACACAAAAGAAGTGTGAATCACTAACACCCTTAGGTGATAAGGCCCAAGACAAGGACACGGAGACTGTCCGTGGACCCCAAGAAAAAAAGAACCCCCAACGCGCCCATGGAGATACCTTCGTAGAACTGGACGAAACATCGGCGCTTGAAGAAGATTACTCCGCGGAGTCCCTTAATGTAATACAGATAGTGTGACCCCAACCTGATGCCGATTACCCTCCTCCTTCCCTACCAGGCGAGTCTTTGGAACCCTCTGACCTGGATATTGAAGCGCAGCTGACACCACATCAAAAGGGTCAGCTACAATAACTATTTAAATGGAGTCACCATTTAACCACCCTATTAGCTCTTTTCGAGCGACTGCGCGAAAATGGCCTCACCATTGGCCCCCGCAAATGCCTTTTTCCTACGAAACCATCAAATATTTGGGTTTCAAAATAGGACAAAGCAAGTTAGGTCCCCAAGAGAACAAGATTAAGGCCATCGCCGACATGCCCCTCCCGATTACAAAGAAGCAATTAAGATCGTTCCTAGGATCAGATTCTCACTATCAGCGATTTGTTCCGAATTTCGCTGCAATTTCGGCCCCCCTCAGCCCCCTTCAAAAAAAGAATTTCCCTGATCGTTTACGTTGGAATAATGTCGCTGTTTCCCATTTTAATCAGCTCAAGAGTAAATACATTTCTGCCCCCATTTTTAAGTTGCCCAACCCGGAAAAATCCTTTGGGATTAAGACCGACGTGAGCAACGAGGGCATTGGAGGTGTACTCCTTCAATACGAGGATGACGGCACGAGTCATCCAGTTGCATATGCTATTCGTCAATTATTACCACGCGAAAAGAGATATGCCGATATAAAAAAGAAGCTCTATCAATTATCTGGGTCATAGACAAATTCAAGATGTACTTGATAGGTAAAGAATTTCAGATAGGAACCGACCACCGTCCGTTAGCCTATATTAGGAGTGTGCGACACTCCAACGGCCGCATCATGCGCTGGAGTTTAGTCTTGCAGAAGTATCAATTTAAAAAAAATTATATAAAAGGTTCCGATAACCAGGTCGCTGACGCACTCAGTAGGAATGCGTTACCGAATAGCGTAGAGTAATTGTATTCATAGAATTAGTATCTCCATGTAGGTATATACCGTATTGTACGACTTAAATTAAGATTCTCTTGTAATATAATTAGTCAATGTATATGTCTGAATTTTGTAACGCTCAATGTCTATTTTTTTGTATGTATATATAATTGTACCCATTAATTTACGTATAAATTATTTTGTCCCATATGTACTATATTTATATCATTTCATCGTTGCATGCCTTTTTTTTCATTAAGTTTGTATTAAAGGTTATTTTCCCTTATAATCAAAAGATCAAAATAATCATATGTATTGAGGTAATACGAGTTAGGTGCAGGAAGGTACGGTTGGTACAAGAAAACGATTTCCCCACAACGGAGATATATCGTTGTCCCTTCTCTCTTTTTTTTCGAAGTGACAACTTCCCCCGAAATGGAGGGGTGTGATAGAACCGGTTGAAAACGCGTTAATTTCAACCCCTATCACATATTATTTAAAACCACGATGCTCCCACGTGCATCTTCGCTTTGAAGCCTTAGGCCTTATCGCAGCTACCTGAGTCAATGTTTAAACAAGCAGGTTTATCTTCCCCCGTTCGCCCCATGCTTGACCTCGCCAGATTGAGTTAGGCTTATGGGCAGATAAGTCATTGTTCCAAGCCTCGGCTATGCATTCCCTCGAAGTTCCAACTCCATTGTCCCCCACGCCAAGGGAGTGTCTCGACTATTTAGATGGAAACTTTACCACTGAGATCAGATTGGAGATCCAGATTTTCGTCGCGAAACATCACCACGACCCTCTCTCCCTTTGTGCGCAAAGGGACCTCGACCTCGAGATTCACCATCACTTGTCCAGAAGGAGGACAATATCCCTTGAGTGCCAAAGGTTTGAGCCTTTCGTGACGCCAAGTCCTCAAGGCTTCCCCCTCGTTGTTCAGGAAGAGAACAACGTAGAACAGCCATTGTTCTTTTGAGCCTTCTCCAAGAAACGGTTCTCACCCTTCCCCCTTGTTGTTCAGAGGAGCAGAGGAGAACAACATTAGAACAGCCATTGTTCTTGAGCCTGTAGACCAGAGACGGTTCTCACCCCCCCCTTCCTGTTGTTCAGAGAAGAGAACAACGTAGAACTGCCATTGTTGTTTTGAGCCCTTCGCCAAGAAACGGTTCTCACCTTTCCCCCTTGTTGTTTAGAGGAGACCAAAATTAGAACAGCCATTGTTCTTGAGCCCGTAGACAAGAGACGGTTCTCACCCCCCCCTGTTGTTCAGAGAAGAGAACAACGTAGAACAGCTATTGTTCTTTTGAGCCCTTCGCCAAGAAACGTTTCTCACCCTTCCCCCTTGTTGTTCAGAGGAGAACAACATTAGAACAGCCATTGTTCTTGAGCCCGTAGACAAGAGACGGTTCTCACCCCCCCTTTGTTCAGAAGAGAACAACGTACAACAGCAATTGTTCTTCAAGCCGTTCGTCGAGAAACGGTTCTCATTCTTAAGACGCCACGTCAGGATCCTTTTATTCCCCCCCTTCGCCTGGAACTCGCCAGCGGACCGAAAATTCCTTCACGTCGCCTTCCACTGCACCACTCGTATAAAGTTACGTAAGCCAAACGTCACCTTTGAGTACTTAACCCTTTTGTCAATTCTATCCTGTTCTTTAAATGGTTTAGCGAACCATCCCATCTCTTTAACTTTATATTTGTTTTACCTTTTTAAATCCTTTAATCCTCGGATTAGCCTGAGCCCCCACGACCCTTTCCATTCTCTGTTTATGTGAATATTTTCCGTCTTGTGTTTGTTGATAGTTATTATTAATAAAACTCTATTTTATTAATGATAGCAATATTATTATCCTTGAGCTCAGTTTCACTTCTTTAACATATCGAAGATACATAATATCGGCCCGCCAGACAATCACGCACTCTAAAGATAATTAAAGAAGTTCCCTCAACGAATAGTTATATATGGTATATCGTCGTGAGTCCATTATACGACAGTAGTGTCTGTATACCTTTGCGCCTCAGTTCTTCAATCTCAATGTCGAGGGAAATTCGATTGATTTGTATAACGCTACGTGTTCTCGATGACTACGAACTGCGATTGATTTATATAACACTATGCGGTATATATACTTACGGAAATCTGTTTCCTTTATTTAATATATAACACTAAGTTACCATCATTTTTTTATATTGTATATATTCATGCATATTTTGCTTTGATACTAGAGTGAAATTAGTATGAATTCTTTATAACCTCTAACTAATGGGGACCCCGTTCTGTCATGAATTTAGTTTACCTACGAAAACCTACATTCCATAGGAGTAAATTTAAGCGTCTTATCCTGTATTGGCGTTTACATTGAACCCATATTTATTACGTGGCAAATGTGAAAGCGAGGGGGGGTTATGATATCTGTGTGAACTGGGTCTTTTTAAGCTCAAGTCTAGCCGAGTAGATTAGCCTCCGCGCATTGATCTCAGCGATGCGAAGTCAGGGATTCGATTCTCTTGACCGCCTTGACGCTTAATTCTTTACCGACGGGCTGTTTTCCTCCTTACAGCTTGGGTGGTACGGTCGTTAAACAGTGATACACGATACATGTCTGCTTGACGTCCGATTTTTCAAGAGATTATTTAGTTAAGTGCGTCAATCGTTCCCTCTTGATCGGCGACGCTCTTCACCAGCCGGATAATCAAATTCACATAAAGATAAGAACGACAATTGTTTCCATTCCTGTGGTCACCTGCTTCTCAAGAGGATGCCCAGTTTTAGAGTTCCAACTAGTAGGGAAAGGTTAGATGTAGGTAGGAATCTTTATAAATATATTCAATGAAAAACAACGAGAGAATCTTTGCCACGAAAAATTAACCTTGTCTTTGTGGCTGGGTGCGCACGTAAATTTATAACAAATTTTGCTAATTTGCTATAACTAGCACAACCACACATAGGTACCAATTTAAACTCTGCTGTAATGACCATCGATAAAGGAAGCGAAGATGAAAATAGAAAATAAAATTAAGTAAAAATAAACCAAAGATCTAACAACCTTCTTAACGAATCCCACAACTGTTGGAGCCGACAAAACTCATTGTAACCATTCGAATATCAAATACCCATAATTTGTCCTTGAATTCAAACCAGTTTTGAGACCATTAAACGCCAGAGACATGAATCTAATTGGTTACCCGGTGTCCACCCAAGCCCGTCCTTTCAGCGGACCAGATAACCTTTCTAGATAAGCCTCTGTTTAGAGACTCTGGGTAAAGATAAGGAAAAACTACGGCACCCTTTAAAGGATTTTAAGAACAACTGACCTGTCTGATCTTCCATACATCTGAAATTAAATTACCATTGAAATTTCAGCCTTTAGAAATAGGCCACAGCCTTCAATTTCCGTTGAATCGTTATCTCCATCATGATAAAGACAAGGGATTTGCCATAATCCGTGTACCTTGAATGAACAGATTCGAAATCGATTAAGGAGGTCGGCATATTTGAATGAGGGTGTGGATGTATGATTTTATCTTTTTTCCCACTTTATTTTTGGGGTAGCCCTAAAACGAGATTTTATGCAAGAGGACAAATCTAAAATGTGATTATTTCGTATTGTATATTCAGGTTGTGTAATGTGTTTGCTAGAAATAGGTTGCTAAGAACACTGATAAATAATAAGTGATACTCTTATACAATAAAACCGTAATTTTAAATTACCCATGATGCTATTTAATTTTTATCGTTAAGAGCGGAAGACAGACAAACAGAAACACTGATTTTTCCATAAAGAGAAGAAAGCATTTTAAGGAGAGGTTTTTAAATTAATGAAGGACAGGAAAAAAAGAAGTGTAAATTACAGATTTCCACTTACTTTCGAGAACTCTCCTTACAAACTTTTTGCATGATATGGCTTCGTTGCTATTTCGCTTTATATTCGCAAAAAGAAAGAATTTCCGAAACTTTAATCAGGTTTCGTTGCAGTGGTGAAAAAAAAAAGATCCGCCGTTAGCAATCATGTGATCTTTGGCTTCAGTCTTACTAGAGCCAATTTTGGTTTAAAAGGCTGATCATGAAAGAGGATTAACATTTAGATCGCATGACGCAAATTATTCATTGTATGGATATTTCTAAACCCATTATAATGCCTATATCTAAAAGAACAATAGGTTTTCTATTACAAAGAAATTAAACTCATTTTATTTATTAGATTTACTCACTTTAAGAATGCAAAAGAAGTGCTTTAAATAATTAGAAATACTCTAATATGTATATATATATATATATATATATATATATATATATATATATATATATATATATATATAGAGAGAGAGAGAGAGAGAGAGAGAGAGTTACATAGAGTTACATAGATACACAGATCACACGGGCCTTACGGCCCAGACTAAGGTGATCTGGCCTTAAATCTACAGCCACTTACACATAGAATAGTAGAAGTAAAGGATAGAAAAGTTTTAGGCTCTCCCCACCCTCCACTCCCTCCGGCAAAAGCCGTACATGAAATAATTTGGGAAAAGTACCTTGCAGGTGTAAGAAGACAGTACCTGAAGGAAATTTGCATTAAATAGTAATTAAATGAAATGAATATGAAAACCACTTACATAAACCTGAAAGAGTTATATTTTTGTAATATTATTTTATTTTGTAGATTATGCTAAACAATTCCAATATTTGTTAAGTGTTTGTCTAATCTCATTTTAAATGAATCTATAGTTCTGCTGTCCACTACTGCGTTTGGCAAATTATTCCAATCATTAATAATCCAGAGAGAGAGAGAGAGAGAGAGAGAGAGAGAGAGAGAGAGAGAGAGAGAGAGAGAGAGAGAGAGAGAGAGAGAGAGAGAGAGAGAGAGAGAGAGAGAGAGAAAGAGAGAGTTACAAGGAGTTACAAGGAAAGAAAGTACCCTAGGAGACCTTACGGTCCATTCAAGGAGGGTACCTTTGGACTAGCAATCGAGTGGGCACATGGCTGCTCAATTGTTTTGCGTCCCTAAACGGCCACTTTTCAAGACTTTGTCTAGTCTTGACTTGAACTCGTCAACAGATTCACTGTTGACAACTTCCATTGGAAGTGCGTTCCACTTACCGCAAATACTGTAGGTGAAAAAAATTCCACACAGATTGCGGTTGTAACGCTTCAGTTCCAGTTTGAAGCCCTGATTGCGCATTTCTTTTCTCACTCAGTGTGAAAATATCCCGGTAGTCAACATTGTCGAACCCTCGGAGTATTTTGAAAACTTCGATGAGCTGACCACGCAGTCTACGGGTTTCCAGCGAGAACAGATCTAATTCCCTTAGTCTATCCTCATAACTTTTATTTCGGATAGAGGGAATCAGTTTGGTTGCCCTAGTTTGTACGCGTTCCAACCTTGCAATGTCCTTTCAAAACGAAGGACTCCAAAATTGTACGGCATACTCCAGGTGCGGCCGAACGAGGGAATTGTACAGACAAAGTACTATCTCCTTGTTACGGTACCCTACCTGGCGCTTTATGTAGCCTAACCTCCTTTGGGCTTTCTTCTCTGCCTCGATGCACTGTTTCGAGAACTTGAGGTCGCTAGTGATAGTAACACCCAAGTCCTTCTCAGTGTCACTCGATTCAAGGGCAGTTCCCTTAAGGAAGTACTGAGATTTTGGGTTTTGGTGGCCGATATGCATTTTTTTGCATTTGTTCACGTTGAAAGGCATTTGCCACGTGTCCGACCACTCCCCAATCCTTTGAAGGTCCTCTTGGAGGCTGGCAGTGTTCCCCTCCTTTGCCACATTGATACCAAGCTTGGTGTCGTCGGAAATTTGGAGATTTTGGCAACCATGTCTCCGTCCATGTCGTTGACCTTGATAATAAACAGTAGTGGTCCCAGGACTGAACCTTGATGGACACCGCTAGATACGGGCACCCATTCAGAGGCCCGACCATTCACCACTACGCGTTGCTGTCTCTCACTTAGCCAGCTCTCTATCCAACCTGCTACCTTGCCGCCTATGCCCTGCGAACACACTTTCCGGAGAAAGCGGCGGTGTGGTACCTTGTCAAAGGCCTTTTGGAAGTCAAGGTACACAACATCCACCGCCATGTCTCGATCATGCTGACTGAACACGAAGTGGAAGAATTCCACAAGGTTTGTCAGGCATGACCTTTGCCTTCGAAAGCCGTGCTGGGAACTCTTCAGTAGCAGGTTTGACTCTAAATAAGACGTTATCTTGTCCACTATCATGCTTTCCATGAGTTTACCGACTATCGAAGTCAGATTGATGGGTCAGTAGTTTGACGGATGGCTGGGGTCTTCTTTCTTGAAGATCGGAGTCACCTCCGCCTCACGCCAGTCTCTAGGAACGCATCCGGTCCGGATTAACATGTTAAAGATAGCGCACAGATGTCGTGCTACTTCATTGCACACTCCCTTTCAACACCTTGGATAGAAACTCGTCCGGTCCGGGGGACTTATTCGTCTTTAGGTCAGCGATCTTTTTCTTTATTTCACCTTCGGTGAAGTCCATTACCTCCAGCTTTTCCCCCGAGTAGGAATCCGTGGGCTGTGGGATGAGACCACACTCTTTAGTAAACACTGAAGAGAAGTAGTCGTTGAGGAGGTTAGCATTTTCTGCATCTGACTGAGTTAATGCACCCTCCTCGTCCACTAAGGGCCCAATCCTAAGATGGATTGGTTTACGGCTATTTACATAGCCGAAGAAATTCTTGGGATTCTCCTTGCAGAGTCTCGCCACTCGGAGTTCCTCAGACCGCTTAGCCGCCCTTATGCTGGACTTTACTCTTCTGGCTAGCCTCCGCTACTCGTCAAAGCCACCCGGGATCTTCGATCGCCAGTACGCATTTCTCGTTGGCCGATTTCTCGATTAAACCACTTTGGTTGAACAGAAGACCGACGGAGGCATTTCAGAGGGATGCAACTTGATTGAAGACTCATAAACTTATTTTTGAAATTGTTCCACGAATCCTCAACATCTTCGCATACCGTTAGCCTTACATCAGTCAGCCCAGCACGGAGGCTCGCAAAGTCTGCTCTTTTCAAGTCAAGTTTCCTTGATTGACTGGCAACAGACCTTACCTTCGGGATCTTGACGGTAAATCTAATTAGCTGGTGATCACTGCCACCGAGCTCTTTGCCTACAGAGATATCCTCAACGATATCATCCTCAGAGGTGAAGACCAAGTCGGTTCTCTGACCCATTGAGTGAGGAACTCGCTGTTGGCGAACTCCAGGAGTAGCGCGCTCTCGCCACAGGCTGCTCTGGTTTACCAGTCGCCCATAACGATGCACACTCTGCCTTGAACAAGCTCACCCAGCAGCTGGTACAGTTCCCTGTCCTTTTCAACGTGTTGGGAAATGGGTTTGTAAAGCAGCAGGGTCCTGTATCTGACAGGAACTATCTCTAGGTCAACGCCTAGAAGCTCGTGATCGGATTTATATAATGTTGGAGTTCGTAGATTTGATTGTATTCTTGACATACAACATTACACCAACACCCTTCTGTCTGGCCTATCTTTGTGGAAAAGTGGGTAGCCAGGAACCGTGAATTCCTCTTCAAAGTCTCGGTTTGAGGTTTTTAACAAAGAAGCACCGTGAGTTGCAGTTATGGAAAGTAGATGCTGAGCAAAAACCACGAAATAAAACAACGAAAACGAAGAGGTAGCGAAGGCAGAACTAATGATATGCACTTTAATCACTCATTATCAGGATGGTGTTTTCATGCATACTAAAGCTCAGTGCGGAGGACGGAGCCTGTGAGTCAAAATGGTAAGGAAGAGGACTTCTTTCCTAAAAACCCTAATTAGAAGATACAAAACCATCTAAAATCGTGATGTGAGACCAAGTATGGGAAGTAATGTTTGGATCTAATGAACAAAACACTGAAGGAATGTTAAAAAGGGAGTATGTGTCAATACACACACGTATTCTAGAATGTTTTTTTTGAGATAAAATTATAACATTTATTTATTTATTTTTTTTTTTTTTAAAGGGGCTATCTGACGACTGCCCACTTGGGCATAAGTCACCGCAAACAAACAGCCCAGTTCTAGGCTAATTTAAAATAAAACGTTTAACAAAAACAACAATAAAAAGGGATAACAATCAGGGAGCAAGCTTCCGCGTCGGGGGGGAGGTCCTCCTCCCCCCGGTGCAGGAGACTGCGACCTCCAAAAAAACAAACAAATAACAATAACAAAAAAACAACAAGTTAAATACAAGGGAAAAGGCCGGTCTCCCCCCAAAAGTCTATCAGTCCACCAGTCATGGTGCACACACTCGACCCGAGTACAAGGGACAGGCGGTAGCGACCCCGCCCATCCCGGTCCTGGGACAGGTGTCGTGCGCGAAGATCACGCAGACTGAGACATTCTACAAGAATGTGCCGAACAGTCTGGAGGACGATGCAGTCGTCGCAATAGGGCGCAAGCAAGCGCTTCATCAAATAGCGATGCGTCACACGAGTGTATGCGATTCGGAGACGACAGAAATCGACCTGAAGCCGTCGCGGCATTGGGGGATAGGTCCATGGGAACAGTCGTTGCGCAATG
The DNA here is from genome assembly GCA_963969495.1 of Ceratothoa steindachneri. NCBI lineage: Eukaryota > Metazoa > Arthropoda > Malacostraca > Isopoda > Cymothoidae > Ceratothoa > Ceratothoa steindachneri. The sequence continues at coordinate 125,065,403 of OZ018319.1, read as the reverse complement.
GCACGCAACTTTAAGTTCCCTTCGACCGTCTCCCATCTTCTTTGCCAAGCAGTCCGAAGAGCTGCCCATACTCCTGCCATGTAGTCGGTGTGGGGACGAGCGAAACGCTGGTCCGGTCACAGAGTCCTCGTGGACTCTTTGGCACCCTCATCGGCGCGCTCATTCCCCGGAATTCCTACATGTCCAGGAACCCAGCAGAATCTCGACATCTGCCCGGTTCGCCATAATAGTGGCGTCACGGATATCGCGAACCAGGGGATGCGGAGATTCCAATGCCCCGAGAGCACTTAGGGCGCTTTGTTAGTCGCTATAGATCACAAACCGGTCTCCAAACCGGGCACGTCGCGTAATCTCCCGTATCGATTGGTGTATTGCCACCAGCTTGGCCGTGAAGACAGACGCAGCGCCTGGCAGAGCCCCGCTGACTTCAAAAAGAGGGGATACAGCGTGGAAGCCGACCACCTTTTGGGACATGGAGCCATCCGTATACACTGGCACGGTTCCAGCGTGACACGAGGTGTGCTCCAGAAAGGTCGAAAGCAATACTCTCGGCGCCGTACAAGCTTTGGGAGCAGAGGCCTGTCGACAAATAGCCAAATGTGGTACCCTCCAGGGTGGCGTCCTGTGCAGAACCAGGGTGCCACCGGCCCAAGAGCTATATCTACCTCTCAAAGGAGTTTCCTGGCTCCAAAACCAAGAAGGGTAGGGTATGACTGGCGTCTCTCTGGCATAGGCACCCTCGAGGTCAGCTGCGGATGCAGTGAGAGCTATTGGCGACTGAGGGAGGCGCCGGGCTCGCGCGTGCAGGCGAGTAATGCACTGAACGCAGCGCAGAGCGAGTGGCACCTTCCCAGCATTGACCAACAGGCTCTCAATGGGGAAAGTGCGGAAGGCACCGGTCGCAAAGCGAAGGCCGGTGTGGTGGACCGAATCCACCTTCCGCAATAAACGCTCGGCTGCGGATGCATAAAACTCGCATCCGTAGTCGAGCTTTGAACGAACAAAGGATCGATAAAAAAGTAGGGCAATAGCCCTATCAGCGCTCCAAGCGCTGAACGTCACGGAACGGAGAATGTCCATGGCGCAGGTACAAGAGACCCTAAGGCTGCGAATATGAGCCTCCCAGGTAAGGCGTCGGTCGAATACAAGACCGAGGAAACGGTGTGATTCCACCACATCCAGGCGCACCCCATTAAGAAACGCATCTGGGTCGGGGTGAAGCCGGGGATGGCGGCAGAAGTGCCTACCTTAGTCTTGGACAAAGAAAACCGAAACCTGTGCGCTTCGGCATAGCGAGAGACGCGGTTCAATGCCTGTTGGAGTCGACGCTCCATAGTTGGCATCTGGGCCGCGCCAAAAGAGATCGAAAGGTCATCCACCTAGAGCGTAGTGAGAACATCTTTCGGCAGCACCGAGGTGATGCCGTTGATGCTCAGGTCAAAGAGTGTGACACTGAGGCCACTTCCCTGCAGGACACCCTCTTTCTGCTCATTTGGGCTGGAGAGGGCTCCCTCCACCCGTAGGGGAATCGACGATCTCGCAAAAATTCAGATATAAACATTGGGAGGCGTCCCCTCGCCCCCATCGTTGGAGAGTCTCCATGATACCGTATCGCCATGCGGTATCAAAGGCCTTCTCCAGATCGAAAAATACTGTGGCATAGTGCTGTCTACGAAGGAAAGCCTCGCAGACGGCATTTTCCAGTCGGAACAGAGCATCTGTCGTGGAGTGGAACTTACGGAAGCCGCACTGTGCAGAAGACAGATGGCCTAAGCTTTCCAGGAAAAAGGCTAGTCTAACATTTACCAATTTCTCCATCAACTTGCACACGCAAGAGGTTAGAGAGATTAAGCGGAACCTGGTCGGAGTAGAAGGATCTCTCTCCGGTTTGCGAAAAACAAGCACAGTAGCGATTCGCCAGGAATCTGGGAGAAGACCCTCCACCCAGATCCTGTTGAACAAATCTAACAGAAATGCCATGCCTCGCTTACCCAGGTGTCGAAGCATGGCGTACGGGACATCATCCGGACCATGGGCGGTGTCCGCGCACGAAGCGAGACCGGAGCACAACTCACTCACAGGAAACCTGTTGTTGAAGGGTTCTCCGCCTCTGGAGGTAAAGTCCAGCCGGCGGCTTTCCGCGACATGACCACGTGCATTGAATGCTGGCGGAGCAGCATCACGGTTAGAGAATGCGGAAAAAGCGGTCGTGAAGGATTCCGCTACGGACGCGGGGTCCGAGATTGCGGTCCCATTCTCCTGGAGAACGGGAGGGGGGCCTGCGAGAACTTATCCAGAATCCTTTTGACTCGCCTCTAAACCTCAGCTAAAGGGGTCTTTCCCGTTGAGTGAAGACACGTATGCCCGCCAAGAAGAGCGGTGGGCGGGCTTTGAAATATACCGGAACCTAGCCCTAGCCCGACTAAATTGACCGACAGTGAAATCGTTCTGGCGGCGCTTATAGCGCATGTAGGCATAACGCTTCCGTTTGAGGGCCGTGTCACACTCGGCCGACCACCATAGGGTGGTCGGTGTGCAAAATGGCCAGACGTCCTAGGAATAGTAGTCAGGCCCGTGGCGATGAGGTTGCCAGAGAAGAACTCAACGGCATCATCGACCGACCTAAACTCCTCGACTGAGATAGAAAATTCAGTCATTTCCTGAAATGTAGGCCACCGCGTCAGCGCCAAGCACTACCAAGGTGGGGTCTCAGGCGGCAGTTGCCCTGAAAATGATATTTGAATGGGAAAGTAATCACTACCATGGAGGTCATCGACCACCCCCTAATCAAAATCAGGCTGTGCATCCGAAGAGCACAAAGATAGGTCAAGGCAAGAAAATGAAGCGGTTCGTGGACAGTGATGCGTAAACTCATCCACGTTTAGGACACCCATCTCAAGCTCTTTGATCAGATCGGCAAGGACTTGTCCCCTGGGATTTATGGAGTAATCTTCCCAGAGAGGATGCCTGCCGTTCAGATCTCGAAGCAGGAGATAGGGCCTCGGCAACCGCGCCACGACGCGACGGAAGTCCCTCGCGTCGAAGTCAGCTGACGGTGGAATGTACGCAGAAATGATAGTATACCTCCTATCCAGGTGAAGCTGCACAACCACTGCCTGAAAGGAGGTATCTAAAGAGAAAGAAGGAACGGATACATCATGCCGGGTGTAAACCGCGCATCCCCCAGCCCGGCCATCCCGCGGTGGTGGGGTCGCAAGACCCTTATACCTCGAGAGGGAGGGCAGGGGGCACGCGCCTAGAATGGTCTTCTGCAAAAAGATAGCTAACGGGGAATGGGACGAGACGAGTCTCCGAAGTTCCTCCCAGTTGTCCTGGAGTCCAAAGCAATTCCATTGAAGGAATATGCCCTCCGGGCCTAGCTCGGAGGAGACGCGGGGGCCCTCTTCGAACTGAAGACCTTCACGGGAATGGCCGTACGCTCCCTGGAGGCAGAACTCCGGGCACTGTTGCTTTCGAGGACTTATTGGGGGAGGTTTGGGAGGTTCATGGTAGAGTGTGGCGTCACACTCACCGAGGTACCATAAAGTGTCCGAAGTGCACTTATCTTGGCCGCCTCGGCGGGATTCACCGCATTCGCCAGAAGGCTCCCGCCCGAGAAACGGGTCACCTTCGGCTCTCTACCAATTGCACTAGCTAATCCTCTCCTCTGATGGTTTATGTTGCACTTGGCCAACATGCTGCCATCAGTGGAGCTAATAACGAGGAAGCGTTTGAAGCCAGTGGGCTCGAAAACGCCAGGTAACCTCTGAATGAAGGGCCCCGATGTCATCGAGGCTCCGCCCTGGGCACTTTTAGTCTTAGTCAGGGGCTCCGCAACCGGGGAGGCAGAGGGGCCGGATGTGCCGATCTTAGCTTGGTCGCTTGCAAAAGTAGCAGCAGACCCATCCGCCCCCGTAACCACCGCGGATGGAGAGGAGCCCCGAGTCTTCTTAGTCTTTGTCTTTTTCGTCTTTTTCTTTTTTGGAGAGGAGGGTGGGAAATAAACCCGCTTCTCACCTCCGATGATAGAAGCCCTTAGGCCAGATGGACTGGCCTCAGCCAGGTCCTTCTCTGAAATAGAGAAGGTCCTGGTGGTCGCAGGGGCACCGGTTGGAGGAGATCCCTGCTCTCCTTGTACTGCCTCGGAGCACTCAGCCGTTTGAGGAGGACCTTGCATAGGGGCGGATTCGGGTTCGGTGCTTGGCGCCGAGCCAGGATTCTCTCCCTGCCATAGAAGGCCCTACCGTCTGAGGCTTGGTTTCCTCAAGGACCATGTCTATCACAGGAGGGGCCTCTAGTTGGCCATCCCCTCCCAGGACATCGCAAGTCCCATTGGCAGCGTCACCAGTCTTTTGTGGGGAGGCAAAGCCTTGACCCCGGCAAGGTTTAATATTCTTGCCAGCAGGTCTTTTGAGAGAAGCGACCGAAGGGGCCTGGCTTTTTTCTCCCCCCTAAGGGGTTTTTTCCTACCGAGCCGCTTACACGAGGGGTGGTTGGCAATGGGCTGCCTGCTTGCTTTCTTGGCAGTCGCCTTAGAAAGAAAAGGAGTGATTGCCGCTGGGAATAGGGAGGTGCCCGAAACCACCCCCAGAGAAGGGGGTGAGGCGGAGTCCCCTTCACCCGTAGGCGTAGGAGAGGAGTAAGCCTCCTCTCCGGTTAAAGAAATATGGAGGGTCCCCTGCGCAAGCACAGTGGAGGGGGACCTCCATTTTTTCGGTGGAGCTGCCCGAGGGCGGCTCCGTCGATGAGCAAGGGGAAATTAGGGGGAGATTTTGTTTTTTGACATCATTGGGCATGGTGTCCCTAAATTTTCTGCGGCACGCAATAATAGCTCACTACCTCTCACAGTTGCCCGCACTGCAAGAGGTGCTTAAAGGCTTGGCAGAACCAGGCGCCGCCATTTGGGACCACCTCTCCTGCCTGGAGGCCTGGCAGTCCGTCGGCATGGCGGCTTCACCTTAAACACGGCGTAAAAAGATAGATTGTAAAGAGGAGAGGAAAAGGGATACAAGGAAGGTATGGGTGGGGATGAAGCAGGTTGTTAAAATAAACCCATCCCAAACCGAGGCTTAGGGGTTAGGGAACGTTGTCCCTGCCCCCCCCCCCCAGCCCTGATCTGGGACGGTTGGCTTGATAAGAAGGTCAGCATCTACCCTGTGAAATTAGAGGCTGACCAGAGAAAGTTGTGGGAGAGGTATGAAAAGCGAGGAAATACAAGTGTTTTGAAGGAAGGAGAAGAGGCTAAGCTGGGGCCGGACGGAGCGCTGGATCCGGTTAGCACGGCGGCCAGGATGTCAAATCGCCGCGTCCCTTACAGGGTTATTACATTTAATGGTGGATTTAGCACTATTGCAATCTATTGCTGGATTCCAATTATACTTTGCACAAATAAGGCGGATTGACCACTTTGGTAATGTAGATTGCCGTGTGTTAATCGTAACTTGAGTACTTTCTTGGTTTGTTCATAATAACATCTGGTACAATCCTTGCATCCCATAGAATAAACTTTTCCTTTTTGAGGAGGAAGGGAGTTATTAACAAGAATTTGATGTAGTGATGAATTATTTAAAGACTACATTTATGTCAAGTTGTCCAAGGAGGAAACTTGATATCAAATTTTCTATCATTATTGCTAACATTATAAAATTATTTCGGCTGTGGTCTTACAATTCTCAAAGAAATATAAGTGACAACATATTCTTGAGCCTATGTTATAAAATGCGTATTTCTTTATCCATGCACTCTGTAGAGATTGTTTGAAGGAGACATAAAGGTAGTACGATTTGCATAGATATGGTGGCTGGAATGAAAATGTATATCTAAATTTGTACACAAGGGTATTGTATGCTTAATATATGACAGCTTTAGGATTCCTATTAATTAAGTGCTTTACGAATTTAAACATGATGCTGCCCGTCCGATCTTAAGGGAATCAAAATCTTGACCCTAATTGTCCTTCGAATTATCGTGCAATCTCTGATCTTCCGTTCCTTTCCAAGGCTCTTAAGAAGCTAGTAGCTTCTCGCATCTCTGAACACATGTCCACCTCCATCATCGACGAAACCTTCCATTCAAGCTTTAAGGCAGGGCAGAGCTCTGAATCGACTCTCCTACATGTGACAGACCGTCTAAACCGCGATGCCGACCAAGGCTAAAAGGTATTCAATACTGGTGCTTCTCGTCTTCTCGGCAGCATTTGACACCCTTGATCACGCCGTTCTTATACACCACCTTCATAACTTACTGGGTGTCTCTAGAACTGCTCTAAACTGTTTTCGCCTTGATATGTCAACTCCTACTCATTCTGTTTACATCATGGGTGAGGACTTTCAGCCAGCTACTCCATCCTACAGTGTTGCTCAGGACTCTGTTCTTGACCCGTTCTTCTTTCGTATTTATCTCCTTTGTCTTGGCCTAGGTCTCTCCTTCCATTTCTATGCTGATGAGCTGCAAATATTTCTCTCTACCTCTCTAAAGTGAACCATGACAAAACTGAGGTTCTTTTAAAGATCACCTCAGCAGATGTCGCTCACTGTAAAAAAATTACCTCCCTCTCTGAATCTAGGTGGCTACCCGAATGCCTTTTGAAACAACATTAGAAACTTGGGTGTTTCCTTTGATATTCAACTCAATCGCATGGTGCTAGTATCCCCAAATCATATCTTCTTGGCTTTCTCAGTAACCTCAGTCGTAACCCCACTTAGACTAAAACAGTTTGAAGATAGCTATCCATCCCCTTTTCACTTTTTGCCTTGATTACTGTCACTCTCTTCTCACAGGAGCCCCCAAGAATGCAATTCGTTACTTTCAATTTGTCTAGAACTTTGCGGCTCGAGTTCTCTTCCGTCGAATTGATGCCCGAAATGCAGTGGTTGCCCAGTAAATTTCGAATTGCTTTTAAAGTCCTCCTTCTGACATTCAAAATCCTAAAAACGAAGTTCCCTTTATCTGTCCTCGACAGTGACTGTGTCCAGAAAACAAACAACCCTTCGCCCGGGAAGTGCCCTCCTGCTTTCGGTTCCTCACACTTGTCTGTGCTGCATGGGTGATAGCGCTTTCTCTGTAGTTACCCTTAAGCCTGCTGCCTAGCACGAGTTTCTCCTCCTCACCTGGCGCTTTAAAGTAGAATAGGAAAACCCACCTCTTCTATCACTTCTTTTCTTAGTCGATGGATGGGCTCCCTGCGAAAGCCAAAGTTCATGAATGGGGTTATATAAAACCTATATTATTATTAATTTAAAAGAGGAGGGGTGTTGTGTATTCTTTTTCAACTCCTAGGGTGAATATTATTAAAGGGACAAAAGTTATTATGTTTATTTAAGAGTACAGTAGTATCTAAGCTATTAGACCATGAACCCAGAATATCATCAATGTAGTGCTACCAAATTACAAAATAAAGTGGAAAGCGTTCTGAATCTGCTCTCCTCTTTTTGTGGGGAATTTATCATTTATGTATATGTATGACAGGAATCCTAAATTTCACCCCTATATCTTTCCATTTGCAGGCAAGTAATCATCTACTTCTTAAGCCGGAGTGTGATATTTCGTCACACATGTAAAAAATTACAGGAAGTCACATTCTTTAGACAGATATGGTTGCCCCTAAAAGTTCATTGAATTGTGTTTACCTTATTACCAAAAAGTGAGTGAGCAAGAATTAATTATATATAAGTAACTTCTTAAGTAACTTTCATTTTTCTTCGTTGTTACTTCTTCTACTTTCCTGACTGAAACAGGCACGATTCTTAATTTTTCGGTCGGCAGATGGTGGTTTGATAATTTCAAACAACGGTCAAATTTAAAGAATCTGAATCTCCCTGGAGAAACGGAGAGTGCAAATGTTAACGCTGTGACCATATTTTTGAGTAAATTCAAAAACATAATATCTGAGAGATGAAATGAATTCTCCGAAACAAGCTATCAATGTAAATGAGACAACTGTTTTTGATTAAAATGCCAGCGCGTACGTAACATCACTAAGGAAGAGAAGGAATCATCAGAATTATTCGATGAGGGTAATTGCAAAAATTCCTTAATTCGCTAAAAAAAGTCTTCTGGATTTCTTAACCCTCTTCAGGAATTCCCCCTTACGATTGGGCAACCATCCATTTCTCTAAAAAGAGAAATTCCAAGAAGCCTTTTGTTGGAGATAGCGTTAACTTTAACAGAAAACGAGAATATGTATGTTCCCACCGTTCTTCACCAATCTATTTTTTTGATAATTGAAAAGTAACGTTCAAGTCTATGCGGTTAAGTAAGAATTCCTTAATCCGTTTATTAAAGGGTTTGTACTATTACTTTCATCTACCTGCATATATATATATATATATATATATATATATATATATATATATATATATATATATATATATATATATATATATATATATATATATATATATATACGAGGGGGGTGAATAAGTTTTGCGAATCGGTAAGGCAAAACAGAGGAAGGGAAATGGCTGTTTGTGAAGGTGTTAGGAGAAGTTATGACATGTCAGGACATGCAGCCGCACGCTCCTGCCTCATCTATTTAAGAAGCAGTAGCTAATCGCAGATCGTCAGTCACGAATTTTTCAACAATGAAGAAGTTAAGCATCGCGCAGTGATCAAACTTTCGACCAAGGCAGGCAAAAATGCAAAAGAGATCCATGAACGCATGGTTGCAGTGTACACCGACACTGCCCATTCCTATGCAACCATTGCTCGCTGGAATAGGGAGTTCTGCCATGGTCGTGAGTCCCTTTAAGATGACCACCGTCCAGGACACCCGTGAGACGTAACCAACGAGGACAATGTGGCCCGTGTGGAGATGATTATCCTCGAAAATCGACGGGTGAAGGTCGAAGAAATCGAGCCAGAACTTGGAATATCACATGGAAGTATTATAAACATCATCCACGACAATTTATCATGACCAAGGTCTCTGTCCGTTTGGTTCCTAGAAACCTCACGCCCCATGATCGACTTCAACGTCGTCAAAGTGCACAAGACCAGAGTTGCACAAGCTGCCCTGCGTGAGTGTGGATTCAAAGAGCTCCACGATCTCCCCTACAGTCCAGATCTGGCCGCTAGCGACTACATTTTATTCCGTCAGCTCAAGGCTGCATTGCGTGGACGCCGGTTTAGGGACGATGGAGATGTCCTGCTCGCCGTCCAGGAGTGGATTGAGCAGCAGTCGGGAGATTTCTAGGTGTTGGGAATTCGAAGCCTCGGGGACAAGTGGCGCAAGTGCATTGAAGTCGAGGGTAGTTATATTGAAAAATAATAAACCACTTTTCCTCATATCTCGTTTCCTTATATCTGAATTGCAAAACCTATTGACCGCCCCTCGTATATATCAGGATGGTCCTTATTTGTTTGTTAATTTTTTTTACCAGATATCAACCGCTCACCCACTCATTTATTTCTCTATTGGTAGTAATTAATAAATGCAAAATATCAGACTGATATATTATCATTTAGGGTGTGCTCAATGCAGAAGTGATATTTTTTTCCTTGCCGCGGGTAAAAAATGTTGTCCGAGGTTTTGGCCATGCTGTTTTCTGTGTAAAATAGGCTATATTTGGTTTATTTCTTGATAAAATCAGAGCTGCTTTTTCAGTGTGATGCAGAAAGGGTAGTCCCGCATCATTAGAAGAGCACAGGTGCTCTTAAATACATTGCAAATTTCAGCTGTTCCGTATGTCCGTGGGTGTTGGCCAGTTTTTAAAATACTTGGTAACCCTGAGTTCCAGAGCTGCGACTGGAAAGTTATAAGGTAAGACTTTTACGCACCTTTACACAGTATACTACTCATACAACTTTGAAAACATATCTTATTTATGACATTACTGCAGATGGCCAATTTGGTACATTAATGTGACATTTTATAGCACTTAGACATAAAAAAATCCACTATTTCAACATGCTTCAACATAGAGTTTTAATGCTTACACATTACTTAGCCTGTTAGGGAAATTACTGTAGTAGATGGGAAGTGACTACTGTGAAGTATGTATATCTTCAGGAGGGCCATGTTTATTCAGCTGGAACTTTTGACATCAGAAAATGTAATATTTCTATGGATTTATGATATATAAAACATTTGACATGGCTCAAATTTGCTCACAATATCCTCCTAGATATAAGCATAAATTTGTTTATCTCTTTCCAAAGCTGTATCACACAAGCAATTTGGACAAAGTATGCTGTTTTAATAGACTTTTTAACTATGAGAAGCTAAAAATCAATTTTTGCCAGGTGAGAGTGGATCAAAATAGGAGGTCCCTATGAGGTTAAATCATAAACACTTGTCTTTTTCAGATATAAGATGACTACTTTGCGGAAACAGGACAACGTATATTTGCTTGGAAACAAGAAGGAGTCTCTGTCGGGCTGCAAGCTTTCATCCAAAGTAGACGTACTCCGAGTATATATGCATCGCATGGGTGAAAAGGAATGGTGAAGCATGAAGCAGCAGTGCAAACTACGAAGAAAATCGAAAGCTTTTGGGGAAAGGCACGCCGCATTCCCATTTGGCCTTTTCACCATGCTGTGAAGAAGCTCGTAGGCCTTGCGTCAGAATGGGAAGCCTTGAAGCAGAATAAGGTGCGAAGGAGTGAAACAAGAGAATAACAATGAGAAATTTTGTGATACTTTGAATGATCTTTTCAACATAGCGTACCAAGATGCACTAAAGATGATAAAGATCACAGAGGATAAATCATTTCTGAAGGCACAGCAGGAGGAGCGGAGGCACGAGGAAGCATTGCAGGAGTTGACATTAAGTTGGTAAAGAAGGAAAATGAGAAATCAAAACAAGAAGAGAGGAAGCTACCGATGATTGCAAAGCAGAAAGACAAAGCTTGTCAGTATGAGAGAAGTGTCACCCTGGAAGATTATTTCTGTAGCTCCTCAGCGGGAGAAAGTGAGACAGAATGAACCCCTTCAGAAGCAGGGCCAAACAAAGTGGGGAAGCGTAAAAGAGGAAAAAAGATCATTCTGTGCCCAGACGTCCTTTCAGTCCTGGATCGAACCAAGACCAGTGATCGTCACGTGGTGCACACTCTCTCGGCTGTGTTCCATGCTTATGGTCAACTGCTTGACTAGTTCAAAGTTAGCTGATCTTCCATCCTCCGTGCTCGTCAGCAACACCGTAAGGATCGCTCTGCAGATCTCAAGTAGGGGTTTTCTTGCGAATAACCCTTAACACTTCAGTGAAACAGAAACTTGATGGCTGAACTGTCAGGAGACGAGAAAGTGGACAGACTCTCTATCATCATGTCTGGAAAGGGCACTAAACAGTTACTTTGCTTACCTAAGTTGCCAGCTTAAACTGGTCAAGCTTTGGCGGAAGCAATATCTGAAGCAAGGGCCGATTGGGGTTTGGAGAACTGGATTCGTGCCATTTGATTCGACACAACTTCGAACAGCACTGGCAGAAAGAATGGCACCTGCATTTTGTTTCGGCCAATGTTGGTGAAGAACCCGCTGCACTTCGCATGTTGCAATCATATTCACGAGATACTGGTGGAAGAGATTTTCTCATCACCATGGGTCCATCATCCGGTCCAGACATTGGTGTCTTCAAGAGATTCAAGAGTCACTGGTACCAAATGTCCTTGGCTAAATACAAGCCAGGAATCAATAACGCTGATGTTGCCAGTGCTTTGACGAATATGACAGGCAACATCATTTAGTTCTGCTCACAACAACTAGAGGAAGCTCATCCTAGGGAGAATTACAGGGAGCCGTTGGAACTGACTATCATTTTCCATGGGGGAATTCCAACTAGAGGAGTTCACTTTGCCAAACAAGGGGCAATGCATTGCGCCTGCTTTATGGCACGACTAATTTATGCACTGCAATTTTTGTCTCCCAGGATGTATTCAGTATAACCGCCCGCGAACTAAAAGGCGTGAAGGAACTCTGTGCCTTTGCAATGAAACACTATGTGAAGTCTTGGTTCTGCTGCCATCTCCAAACAGCTGCGCCAAAAAGCGATGTGGAATTCCTAAATTTGTTGGCTGCTGATGATGACAGAGCTGAAAAAAGTGCCCTCAAGAAGCTGCCCAACCACCTCTGGTACTTGAGTAAAGAGCTGGTGGCACTGGCCCTCTTTGATACAGCTGTCCCCGTGGCTGAAAAGAAAGCGATGGTCGCTGTCATGGACAACAGAGGAGACCAGGAGCCACTGAAGAGGGTGAATGTGGATCTGCTCTCCATTGGCAGAAGAATTTGAACGATTTTGTCACAAAGAATACTCGAAAGTTCTTCGATATTCTAGATCTCAGTCAGGAGTTCTTAATTAAAGATCCCAGTACCTGGGCCTACCGCAGAACATACATCGCCCCAAAGAAGATTGCGAAGAGCCTGACTGTGACTAATAACGCTGCGCTTATCAAGGAGTATTAATGGACTCCTGTCAAAGACTGAAGAACAGACACATTTCATTAGGCAAGTCGTCAGAGAGCACCGAAAGCTGTTTTCGGACAGCCGCGAGAGTACTATTTTTGAAGGACTCGTCTGACCGTAGTGCAGATCTGCCACATCAGATCTTATTTTGTTGTTACAATTTCACATTTGAACGACAGTGTCCTAGTTTTGTTTTAATCAGTATTATTACTGTTTAGAGTGTTCTATGTTCTGCTATTAACCAGTGTCCACTGTCCAGTACTTTAACTGGTAAAATGTAATGTTGATGATATTGTGAGTTTAAGTTATCAGTAAAATCAGCACTGTATTTCATCACATTATGGCAGTTAGGAGCAAAATTGAGTTTCATTGAGCACACCAATAAAATTTGGCTACTTCGTTTTTTCATGAAAAAAAGGGGTGAGAGGTAAAGATTTCGAAAGTCCAAAAATAAGAACCAGCCTAATATATATATATATATATATATATATATTAGGCTGGTTCTTATTTTTTGACATTCGAAATCTTTACCTCTCACCCCTTTTTTCATGAAAAAACGAAGTAGGCCAAATTTTATTGAGATTGGATTACGCTTAGGGTGTAATATATATCGTGAGCGCGAGAGAATGATGAAATCAATCCAACAGACCACAGGAAAGAGAAAACGGAATAATTTTTATTCGGAAATATTTATTTCTTACTTCGAAAAAAATCCGAGCCACCCCAGCTATTTATTTTATTCGTAAGCAATGTTGAAAATTTAGAGTAACCAAATTTAGTAACTTGAGTCAAGTTAAGTTAATACAACATAGATTGTTTTCTTCGGAACATTGATTCCTAGAAAAATAATTAAATTGAATATTGACAAATTTCGTAATTTATTTCTATTTATGTGAATATGCTGCTTATCTAGATGAAAATAATTGAAAATTATTTACACATTTTAACAGGGTAGTAATCGAAATTACTTTTTAAATTATGTTGCAGCTACTGTAGTAATTCCACTCCAACCTTTTAATAAAATGACGTAAGTAATGAAGGTCCAGATGGAGAAACCAAAATGTCCAGAAATTTGAGGAGAATATTTCTCTTTTCTCTTCAACTATATGTTAGGTGTAGTTGGTTTGCATACTTTATAAACCTCTTAGAGTGAAGTTCTGAGTTAAAATCAAAAAGTTATCGTCATCGTCACCATATCTTGTATAACAAAAAAGTTTTAAATGTAATTGAACAAAGGCTCAAGAAATTTATGTTCTAAATTAGACTTAAAGAATTCTGCCATTTATGGAGCAATGTAAGAACACTTGTAATCATAAAATGTTGATAAATTATTGTATTAAATATGAAATCATATTCTGTCAAGAATTTAAGGATATTCTTAGAAGGCATAAGCTGATTAAAGATAATTGTATTATTGCTTGGACATTTTAAAATTTTTAGAATTACGCTAGCAATGCAAAGCCTTTATAAGCTAGTGCTACTTAAGAAATGCTTCAAAAATGGTTTGGGGTACTACATGTACTGTCTTAACTATCAAGTTCACACTGTGTGAATATTGAAACAAAGTGCCCCAGAACTATTCCTGAACAAAGTTCTTTACAGGCGATGAAAAGTAGTTTCTCTGACTCTAATATTAAGCGAAAAAAATTACCGATCGCTTGATCGCAAATAACAGTAAAAAGCTTTAGTTATTTTTTTGTTGGCAGTGCAAAGAGTTATTCATTATGCGCTCCTCAATAATAAGAAAACCGTTAATGCAGACCAATATTGTTAACAATTTTAATGTCTTATTTTTGTTCTTGAACAAAATCCTTCTTCATTGGTCACCGAAAAGGTTTCCTTCTCCTTTGTTACACCACCAGCAGTTACTGTATAAGTTTTGGTTTATTTCGTTCTAAATAGTTTTGTTGGTTTGAAATTATGCCTAAACAATTATATTGCGTACACATAATTAAAAAAACACATTTATTTGACCACTGTGTATGGTGATCACCCTAAGAGTATTTTGGTAACTGAATTCATCACAAGCTGTTTTAATCTTTCACTTATCTTTTTACATTTCAACGTTTTATTTCACTTTTTAATGTATTTAAGTTTACTATAATTTTTTTCAAACATACACATACGAAATGTATGAGCTGTTTTAAGTGAGTGCTCTCTCTAGAAAACCATGTGATCTACCTGATCAAACGTTTTCACTCATTCAGGTAAAATATACTAATCAATTTATTCTCTTTCTCTCCGGATTTATTTTGCTGATTTCATTTATTTTTCCAGTATTATTTTTCGATTTTACTCTGTAGCGATTTTTCTAAGTTAGTATAGTTGGTATGGATTCCAGCTATAAAGTAACCTTATCAAAGAACATTAATTTAATCCCTCTAAACTTGACCCAATTTTGCGTAGGTTACTTCTCTACCTGCGCTTCAGCGAAATGTTCTTGGTGGTTTATTTATACTCCCCAATTATTTCTAGAAAGTCATCACGTTTGCTGAAAAAAAAACAACTAATTGTTAGAGAGAGAGAGAGAAGAGGCGCGCGGTCGTCCCTTTCAAGGAGAGAGAAAGAGAGAGAGAAGACACGCCTGGTCAACCCTTTTTAATCCACGCTAACTAGGCGCAAAATAGCGAAGGCCGTGATGGGCTGGAGGTCCGACTTCGCAGAAGCCTGAGATGTGCTTAAGATCAGAAAGGGCCCTTCCGGGCATTATCCTGCAATGGCATGAATCGGGCAAAGTCCACCTCACACGGCGTGAAGCATTTGTCAACTGAAATCCTCCCACTTCTAACGCGGGGAAAAGCCCCTCGCTCTCACCCCATAAAACGTCCGACGCCAGACTTTAACAGCAGTAAGTAACCGCCTGTGTCCATGGTGTCTGCAAGTATCTGCCATCTTCCCGTACCCGTTAGTTCCGCACAAACCCTTGCAGAACCCGTCAAGCTCCGTGTATTTTTATAGAACTCGCAAGATTCAACCCGTACTCGTTAGTACCCGTTACCCGAACGTGACGCGTCAAATTATCGATTCGGTATTCTAAACTCGAAGGCAAGATTACTCCCTCGGACCAAATCTTCGAGGTAACCGCAATGCGCAACTCTCCTGTGCAAGCTCTCTCGCGTGCGCTTGAGGTCATTTGAGCGTACCATCTGTCATTGTCCGTTCGCATGTATGGTGGTTGACACCGCCCAGGTCGCTCTTTGAAGCCGAGACTCATGTAAGTCTCCTATGTTTATATATCTTACTTAAAACCCATTTTAATTTTGTAAATATATTATTTTCATAGTGGTAAAGTATATTTTGTACTTCGTTTCTATTACATCAGAACCTTCCAACCTAAACTGCACTCTGATTTGTATTTATAATTTCACCCACGCTCATAGCAGACTAATCCGTTTATAGGCCTCCCGCCCTCCCTCGAGCTGAGGAATTTAGGAAAAGTTGAGATCTAACATGAACCTACGACACTAATCTTTTATTTTCCCTTAAAACCGAGGGCAGAGATATGTTGTCAATCGAAATAGTTCATGGATTCTCTTCTCGTAAGGACTCTTGCTTTTTTCAAATATATAGGTTTAACGATCTTAACAAGAATTAATTGCATCAATTTTTTAACTTTGCTAATGACATAAAATTAGGTACTAGGTAAAAATATCATAGAGACTATAATAACTTAGATAAAGACTTGTATAAAATAGTAAAAAGGTCGCAAAGATAGTAGATGCAATTTATCATAAGTCATGATAATCTCCGGAGATATTATTACGTGGCGGGTGGGAGGGGGGGAATTTTAAACACAGTCAACATGTAAGAGAATTTAGGCCTTTTAATTTGGATGATCTAATTCTTTTGGAACGAATGCACTGTAGCGTCACAAAAAGCAAATAGGGTTCCTAGATGGATACGAGTAGCTAGGCATTTTGCCTTTAAATCGAAAAATTTTATCCTTACTATATATGACGCGCGTGCAAGCCGTCATTTGTAGTATGTGGTACAATTCTGGTCTTTATACATACAAAAGGATATTGTTAATATGAAATTTTTTAATTTTCAGAAAGTTGGGAGTACAGTTGCAGATCTTCCAGTGAAAGTATAATGAGGTGGCGCACGAAGAAAGACTGCGCTTCGTCAATATGCTTTCGCTGGAAGATAAGCAACTGTACCCCAAACTTACTGAAGCGTTTAAAATACCAAACTTTTGCTAATATAAAGTATGCCTCAATATTTAAGCTGGTTAACCAAGCGGCAACTAAAAATAATAATTTTAAGCTAGCAAAGAGAAGCTTTGACACTGCCATAGCAAAAACCTTCTTTTTCTTTAAAATATTACGGACTTGAAATGTCTTTCCTAGGAAAATAGTTGAAAGTCTTACTGTAAATTTGTTTAAGAATAGAATCGTGAAGTATTACTTCAAAATATGACTTTGATAAATAAGAGCTGGTAAACTAATTCTCTATCCATTGGACATAACAAGTGAGAAATATAGTAGAAGAGGGTTTTAGTAGGAGAAATAGTGGGGAAATAGGGGAAAAAATGATAGGAAAGCGAAAATGAAATGTAGAATGAAAGACAGATCCCTGGTGAAAGGGTATCACTGGCTTTCTTTGCGTTTTGGTTTTGTTTTTGTTTTTTTGATAGTATATAAGTACACCATCTGGTAAATGCACTGGGCATTCAAGCCTTTGTAGTAATATATAAAATCTCTACGTGGCTTTTTGGAAGATTTTCACCTTCGATTCTGGGTGTTTGACACCTAGATTTGGATTTTTTGTGTTGTTTTTGTTTTAATTGTTTTTTGGCGATATTTCGCACAAAAATTTGGGGAAGTGTCTTTAGAACCAAATTTAGCAAGTGCTAATTCGGTGGCTAAACTCGTTTGGCTTTGTTCATGTTTTGTTGTGTTATGGATGTGGGTTATTTAGCTTTTTAAGTGAACTTTGGGTCGACGTTAATGTCATTCGGTAGTCTACTGCTTTTGAAACTAATTGGTCGTCTTAAGTTAGGTAAATTGTCAAAGTCGATGTGCTCGAGTACAAACTCGGGAGGGAGGTGCCGGTGCACCTTGTCCCAGATTTTGCTTGCTCTGGGGTGAAGCTCCACGTTTATGGGGGTCATCCCCAGTTCACCATGGAGATCACTCTGCCTTCTCCCTTCTCTCCTTCGGGCTCCCGTAATGATATATACTGCCCTATTCTGGACCCTTTGCAGTTTAAGGACTTGGGTCTTGGAAACTAAGTTTATAGGGACCGGGAGGTACAGGAGTTTTGAGCGAATGCACGCATTATAGATTTTCAGTTTTTTGGAGGTACTCAGGTTTACGAATTTGAAAAATTCATCCAAGCTCCTCCGTACATTCTGTGTAGTTTTCGCTACATGGCTCCTATACCCACCAGTCGTAATTTGTAGTCCCAGAACCGTGCCCTCCGTGTGGTATGGGATGCGTGCACCCCCCACACGGATGTCTGCCAGTGTCCTTCGGAATAATGGAATTACACGGAACTTTTGGGCATTGGTGGATATCTTCCATCTTCTCTAGAAAGAGTTGATGTTTTCGATTTCCACTGCCGTACTTCGTGCCATGAAATTCGCATTCCGATAACGCCCCGTACATATCATTGTTATATCGTCCGCAAATTGGACGTATAAGAAACCCTCAGTCAAGGGTTGGGGAAGGTCTATGGTGTAGATGTTATAGAGCAGGGGAGAGATGCACCCGCCTTGCAGCACCCCCGCCTCGAGTTCGAACTCAGGGCCGCTATAATCTTTGATACTCAGAAACGCTCTCCTCTCCATCATGTAGTCACAAAGAATCCTCTCAAGTATGGGATTGAGGCCTAGTTGTAGGATCTTATATTGTAGGCCTCTCCTCCATACTTTGTCAAAGGCCTTTTTGACATCGCGTAGCACCAGATTTGCATGGCGTTTTTCTGATTTTACTTTTGCCAACTTCTCGGTAATTACGGCTAGCGCCATGTCTGTTACTCGCTTCGCTCGGAAGCCATGTTGTTGGTTGTTATGAGAGTTGTTTCTCTCGAGGAACGTATTTACCCTGTTGGCCAATATCTTCTCCAAGACTTTTCCTGAAAATTCTAGGAGAGATATGGGCCTGAAGTTAGCTGGACTGTCCGGTGGTTTACCGGCTTTTGGAATGAATATCATTTTCGCTACCTTCCAGTGGTCAGGGAAGTAACCCACGTTTAGGCATGCCTTCATGATATTCATGAGCCTCAATAAGATATTGGGCGGGGCTCGAATAAAATTCTCCTTCGTCAGTCCTGTACGCCCCGGTGCTCGCTGTCGAAAGGATTTTAAGGTCATAGAGAGTTCCTCGGCAGTAATTCTACCGCCGAGTCCCTCCATTTCCCTATTCTGTGATACGCAATGGTGAGGGTGCGTTATGTGTATTTGGTCATTCAGGTCGTTAATAATTTCGTCTTCGAAGTCCAAATCGAAGTCATCATTCTCTTCCGGGGATATCTTAAATATAGATGCCCAAAAGAGTCTGAATTCCTCTTCGATTCTTTCCACGTCAGAAATTTCAGTGTCGTCGCGTATAAGTTTGATAGTCTTTGCTGGCTGTCCGCCTTTTAGTCGTTTTACTGTCTGCCAGAATGTACGTGAGTCAGTTTCTACATTTAGTTCGTCAATTAAATTATTCCAGAGTACATTCTGTTGGTCCCTTATAAGAGTCATTAGTTCATCGCGTATGAGTCGTGTTTGTCGGTGTAAGGAAATGGCTACATTAAGCATCCTGGAGGAGTATAGGTACATTCAAGCCCCCTCCCCCTTCACGAGGAGAAGCGTGGGAAAGGTAGCCGGCGAAAATGCTTACCATGTGTGATCTCCCCGCCGCTGTGGGCAGTTGGAGCTAACATATGTTTGAAGGCGACCACCTAAGGTCCTTAAACGACGCTCTAACGATCGAATTACCTACGAGACCCATAAACCTGTGGTTAGGAAAAAAAAGCGGTGCGAGTCAGAAGGCACGCCAAGTAGCGGTGCGGTTGCGAGCCTATAATTTGCGAGCTGACTTGGGCACCCCAGTGCCACCTCAGGAATTCTCGCTCTCCCCAGATGCTAACTCACCATTCGCTCCCCCCCCCCTTTGCATTTGTTGCCTGGTCACTTCCCCCTTTAGATGGGGTGGCAATCCGCCTATAAATAAGCCCCGCAAAGAAAGAGAAGAGGATTAGCTGAAGTCGATACGCCAGAATAGGATTAGGTCGTGAAGATCGATCCATCGGCCAGACAAGAAGATTATTAGAAGTCGATTCGCCAGAAGAAAGATTAGTTCGTAAAGATCGATCCTTCAGCCATACAAGACTATTTCCGTGAGGAACGATAGGATCAGATTGAGAAAATCGATCCCCCCTTTCAGGGCCGTATTAACCTAAAGAGTCAAGTTTTATATCGGTGCCATACCGAAGAAGCCTTTTCCGTCTGCAAAGAAGTCCGACTGAAGAAAAGCAAAGCCGCTCACACTCGAGTGATTCTCACATCTCAAGCACCGTAAGAGTGATAGGAGAAGAACCCTGCCCCAACGAGCTCCCGTTCTTTAATTACGTTTAATAATCAGCCCCCGTCACAGGCGACAAGCAATCCCTCCACGAAAATTTCAACCAGCGGCCACACCACTTCAAAGCGAGAGATAAGTCCTCCAGCGACATCCGGCAATCCCTAATACCTACCTGTAAGTTAACAATAACATTTATATCTCTATTGCGATAGTAGAAGTTTAGTACGTCCCGCGTTTTAAATGAGAGTAGAAACCATTATTCTTGAACCTAGGTCATATGTGTTCGTAGATGACAGTACGTTAATTTAATGTTTTATGCTAATCAAATAGGGTCGTGATAAAAATACTAATTGGCAATTGGTATGTTTACTAAAAGCCTACTTGTTTATGTTTTGTCATTGAAAAATCTGTGAGGCCAAATATAGAAATGTGTTTACTGTTGGTTTGTAATATTTAATTTAAAATACATGTTTATTTTGGTAGATTCTAGTGTTTTCTCTTATCTTTATGTGTTTAAAAATAGCTCTTCCTTAAGGACTAAACCACTAAAATAGCACTCTTAGAACAAAGCCTACTTCATTATAGAAGTAACTCACGCCCCTTAAAGCATACCGCTACTAAAAGGGTGTCAAAGAGTAGAGGGATCAAAACCAAGGGTCATTCTACGACATATTATAAAAGTGGTGTCAGGTCTAGAGGTTTTATATTAGAAAGAACCCAGCAGTGTCTATTTAAGGAAGAGCTAACACATAAAAGGAACACTAGGAATAATAGAATATTTTACGTGTGGGAAATTGGTAAAGTTAGAGGTGATACCATCTAAAGGTAATTGTTAAGCCAAGTGGTAAGTTTCGGTGGTGGAATAGGTCAGGCTTGATTAAAAACAAGGTAGATGACTGACATAAGCGCGATGGCATTGTTTGACCTTTATCGGAAGCAAGGTCAAAGCCTCGGACTGCAAGGAACCGAGCTGAGTTCGTTTATTCAGGAGAAAGAGAGAAACGAAAGAGAGTTTATTCAGGAGAAAGAGAGAAACGAAAGAGAAGAAAGAAGAGAAAAGACGAAAATGGAAGCTGATGAAAGAGAGAAGATAAGGGCCCACGAAAGAGCTCTTAGTAAAGACCAGTTAGAGGTGCAGTCAGTGTCATCTAGAACAGGAGTGTCACCAGCGGCCAGCATGAAACTCCCGGAGTACAAGAACGAAGACGATTAATGCGCATATCTCTCCCATTTTGAGAAAATATTTGAAGTCAATAATTGGGACCTAGAAGAAGATGGGGTCGCCAGACTGTTACCGCTACTCAATCGTAGGATGAGAGAGATATTCGTATCTTTACCCTCAGAAGCGACTGTGGACTATTCCACTCTCAAAGCCGAACTTCTCTCAGCTACAAACCTTAACCCGGAAGAATATAGGATGAAGTTCAGGCAGTCTCGTATAAGACCTGGACAAACATACAAACATTTTGGCTTTGAGCTTCGTCGAAGCCTACAGTTTTGGATGGAGTCAGAAGGGGTAGAGAACGAAGTCGCTGCGGTCGTCAACTTCATGCTCAGAGATCAATTACTAAGTACACTATCCCAGGAAATCCGTGCATTCGTTAAGGACCGAAAAGCTTCTACCTTCAACGAGTGTCTGGACGAGGCTGACCTCCACGCGGTAAATCATCGGTTATATTCTAGGGAGTACAAGAAAGAGAAGGCTCCCTCCCCAAAGAAAAATGGGCCGCCACCCAGGCATTTACAGAAGAAGCCCTTTAAGTTCTCAGCAGCAAAAGGAACTTATAAACAAAATTTTGGAGGAGAAAAGAATCAAAAAGAAGTTAGGATTCCACAAGGATCATACCCTAATACCGGCACGTATCCCAGGAAGCCCGTCACTTGTTATACCTGCGGGATAATAGGTCACCTGAGTTTCCAGTGCCCACAGAACTCCCGACTGAGGGAGACCTCGAGACAACAGGTGCAAAATCTGACTGCCGCGATCCCAGCAGGACAAGCTGATTCGTCCTACGTCCCCGCGCCAACATCCGAGGGGCCCCAACAACAGGTAAACTTTCTATTCAACAAAAGTTCGCCAGGCGGCCTACAATTTGAAGAGGGCACTGTTAATGGGTGCCGAGTATCCACTTTAGTCAGAGACACCGGATGCACGTGCATAGTGGTATCCGACAAGTTGCTGCCCCCAGTAAACCCTGCCCATAAGAAATTCGCAATCGTCCACGACTTTTTAGGACGCGACAATCGATTCCCCGTCGTGAGATGTCATATACAATGCAGATATTTCACCGGTTGGACGGACGTGGTAGTAGCCCCGATTAAGTTCTGCGCAGTACTAATCTGACAAAACCCCCTAATTCCCCAGCAAGAAGTGGCCCAACAAGTAGTCACCCGGGCACAAGAAGCCCAGAGGAAAGAACAACCTGCTAAGTTGACCCCGAGGATTACCCTCGAAGACAATGGGTTCAAATTGACTTCCTTCGCCAGTGCTCAGAAGGAATGCCACACTCTTAAACCTCTATGGGAGAAAGCTATTAAAGGTGAAATTCTCCAAATGAAAGGAAAGAAGCCTATCCAGTATATCGTAAAAGACTCACTTCTCTACCGTACTATCAGCGAGGAGGATAAGGAGAACAAGAAAGCACTGTGTGTACCTCAAGAATACACGCAAAGAATTTTGAATACCGCGCATGATGGAATATTAGCCGGACACTTTGGGCACAACAAAACGGCGCAGCAGATATTCCGACACTTTTATTGGCCCCAGGCCGCCAGGGAAATTGTGGCCTATTGCCGATCATGCGACGTGTTTCAGAAGGATCCCTCAAGAGGAAGGGTACCTCCCGCTCCCTTACAAAAGGTGCCCGTTATAACCGAACCTTTCTTTCGAGTGGCAATTGATTTGGTGGGACCAATTCACCCCCCTTCAAGTGGAGGACACTCCTATATCCTCACCCTAGTGGATTGTGCCACCCGGTTCCCAGATGCCGTGGCCCTACGGAAGATTGACACTATTTCCTGCGTGGAAGCATTAATTTCAATTTTTGCACGAGTAGGCTTGCCTAAAGAAATTCTTTCGGATAGAGGGTGCCAATTCACCTCAGAACCGATGGACGCCGTTTACCCCGTTACGCCCCTGCAAGTCATACACACCGTGTGTGTGGAACAAGACGAGGAATACGAACTTCCCTCGCTCTCACCTACCCCGGAAGACCCTCGGGTGGATTTAAAGATAAATCCCCACTTAGAAATTCAACAAAAAGCGGAAATGTTGAACTTGCTCATGGAATTCCCAGAAGTCATTTCTGAAAACCCCGGATGTGCCAAGGATTTTATCCATGAAATAAAACTAAAAACTAATTCAGTGGTTCGGAGCAAACCATATCCGTTACCGATCCACCTACGAGAAGCCTTCAATAAGGAAGTCCGGAATTTACTAAAATTGGGAATTTTAGAGCCATCGGAGTCCGATTATTGCTCCCCCATAGTAATGGTTAAGAAACCTGATCAATCATTTCGGATGTGCGTGGACTTCCGAAAATTGAATTCAGTGACCGTTTTCGACGCCGAGCCCATCCCACTAATAGATCAAAATCTCTATTTATTTGAAGACGCTAAATTCATCACCGAATTGGATTTGTGTAAAGCGTACTATCAAATACCTCTCGCTAAGGAGTCCAAAAAACTGACGGCTTTTGCGACCGAGAGAGGTCTGTTACAGTTTACCAGGCTACCCTTCGGACTACTTACAGCCGGTAGCAATTATAATAGGATGATGAGGCGAATTATCGCTGGACTAAGTGACGTGTCGTTTTACTTCGACAACGTGTACGTAGCTACCCGTACATGGGAGTCACACTTACACGCCTTACGCTCATTGCTGGAGAAATTGAAGGAGCAAGGTCTAACCGCCGGGCCGACCAAGTGTTATTTTGCCTACGAATCCATTGACTACCTGTGATTCAAAATAGGACAAAAACACTTGACTACCCAGAAAGAAAAAGTGGACGCCATAGTCAAGATGCCCCGGCCTAAAACAAAGAAACAACTCCGATCGTTTATGGGAGCGGCCTCGTTCTATAGGCGTTTTGTACCACACTTCGCTTCCATTGCGGCCCCACTTAATGATTTGTTAAAAAAGAGAGCGTCAGACCCTGTCACGTGGAACCCCCATGCAATAACTCAGTTGGAGGTTCTAAAAGGAAAACTCGTAACTGCGCCCATTCTTCGCTTACCAAAGCCCAACAAGATCTTCGGCCTTCGCACGGACGCTAGTCGGGACGGGTTAGGCGGAGTATTGCTTCAATACGAAGATGACGAAACAGCCTATCCCATAGCTTATGTCAGTAGGAAACTGTTGAGTAGAGAAAAAGCCTACGCTACTATCGAAATCGAAGCTTTGGCCATAATATGGTCCATAGGTAAATTCAAATATTATCTAATAGGGCGCGAGTTTAAGTTGGAATGCGACCATAAACCGTTGTCATACTTAGGTAAAAATAAGTGTAAGAATGGAAGACTCCTGAGATGGAGTTTACTCTTGATGGAGTACCAGTACTCCATTCACTATATAAAAGGGTCCAACAATTGTATGGCCGACTCGTTAAGTCGGAACCCTGTCGACGATTAAGGAGCAGCCCAACTATGGTATTATAGCAAAGTTAAGTGTAAATCAGTAGAATTGTAAGTAAGTAGGGGCGAGTAACCCCCTAGTGGTAGGTAAGAAAATCCTAAGTTGGCACAGTAATATAGGAATTAATGTAAGGTCAGGTGAAATGTTATCGAGGCATTCCCGAGTGAACTAGAATTTATTGTATAATATAATGTTCCGTAAGTTACCCATGTATATTATTGTAAGCGTCGGATTGGAACCCCCCCCCCTCCTCCCGTTATTTTCTTAAGGATGGAGGTAAATGTAAGCAAATGGCTACATTAAGCATCCTGGAGGAGTATAGGTACATTCAAGCCCCCTCCCCCTTCATGAGGAGAAGCGTGGGAAAGGTAGCCGGCGAAAATGCTTACCATGTGTGATCTCCCCGCCGCTGTGGGCAGTTGGAGCTAACATATGTTTGAAGGCGACCACCTAAGGTCCTTAAACGACGCTCTAACGATCGAATTACCTACGAGACCCATAAACCCGTGGTTAGGAAAAAAAAAGCGGTGCGAGTCAGAAGGCACGCCAAGTAGCGGTGCGGTTGCGAGCCTATAATTTGCGAGCTGACTTGGGCACCCCAGTGCCACCTCAGGAATTCTCGCTCTCCCCAGATGCTAACTCACCATTCGCTCCCCCCCCCCTTTGCATCTGTTGCCTGGTCACTTCCCCCTTTAGATGGGGCGGCAATCCGCCTATAAATAAGCCCCGCAAAGAAAGAGAAGAGGATTAGCTGAAGTCGATACGCCAGAATAGGATTAGGTCGTGAAGATCGATTCATCGGCCAGACAAGAAGATTATTAGAAGTCGATTCGCCAGAAGAAAGATTAGTTCGTAAAGATCGATCCTTCAGCCATACAAGACTATTTCCGTGAGGAACGATAGGATCAGATTGAGAAAATCGATCCCCCTTTTCAGGGCCGTATTAACCTAAAGAGTCAAGTTTTATATCGGTGCCATACCGAAGAAGCCTTTTCCGTCTACAAAGAAGTCCGACTGAAGAAAAGCAAAGCCGCTCACACTCGAGTGATTCTCACATCTCAAGCACCGTAAGAGTGATAGGAGAAGAACCCTGCCCCAACGAGCTCCCGTTCTTTAATTACGTTTAATAATCAGCCCCCGTCACAGGCGACAAGCAATCCCTCCTCGAAAATTTCAACCAGCGGCCACACCACTTCAAAGCGAGAGATAAGTCCTCCAGCGACATCCGGCAATCCCTAATACCTACCTGTAAGTTAACAATAACATTTATATCTCTATTGCGATAGTAGAAGTTTAGTACGTCCCGCGTTTTAAATGAGAGTAGAAACCATTATTCTTGAACCTAGGTCATATGTGTTCGTAGATGACAGTACGTTAATTTAATGTTTTATGCTAATCAAATAGGGTCGTGATAAAAATACTAATTAGCAATTGGTATGTTTACTAAAAGCCTACTTGTTTATGTTTTGTCATTGAAAAATCTGTGAGGCCAAATATAGAAATGTGTTTACTGTTGGTTTGTAATATTTAATTTAAAATACATGTTTATTTTGGTAGATTCTAGTGTTTTCTCTTATCCTTATGTGTTTAAAAATAGCTCTTCCTTAAGGATTAAACCACTAAAATAGCACTCTTAGAACAAAGCCTACTTCAGCATACCGCTACTAAAAGGGTGTCAGAGAGTAGAGGGATCAAAACCAAGGGTCATTCTACGACAGTCGGTGTGTGTTGATGTTGGGGCCAGTGAAGTTCACTTCATTGATCCGTTCCTTATATTCCCTCGCGAGGGTTTTCATTCTAGGGGTCCATGAGGGGGCAGGGAGAGTTTTAAATTTAACTCGGGGGACGGCTTCCTTGTCGGCTTTTAATAGATATTCATTTAATTTATCCAACTCCTCGTCAATTTCTTCAAGGGAGGCATCATTTAAGGGTTCTGGGTTATAACTTTCGAGGAGTTGATTATACTTATCCCAGTTGGCTCGAGCATAGCTCTTCCGCTCTGGGATAGGGATTTGAATGGGGGAGGTTGAGACTTTAATAAGGATAGTCTGGTGGTCGCTGGGAATAGGGGGGCCAAGGCCAATGAAGTAATTATAAGGGAACATATTGCTGGTTAGCACAATATCTGGTTTGGTGGCTGACCTGTCAGTGATATATGTGGGGAAGTCTGGTCCAATTCTAGTCATAATGTGTCTATCAATAAGTGTCTCGAGATTCCTGCCTACTGGGTTGGTCGACGTATAACCGGAGGCAGTGCTTCTTGCATTGAGGTCACCGGCAAAGAGAACGGTTCTGCCGTGACCACATAACTGCAAGAAGTTTGGGAGGGGCAAATACCCTCTCCTTGGGGGTTGGTACCCCGTTGCCAGGAACAGGGGTCCCACTGCCGTACGGAACTCTACAGCAAGGTAAGATTCGTCGAGTCCACTTATTGATCTGAAGTCAAGACCTCTTTTCACAGCTATGGCGCATCCGTCAAAACGTTCTCCGCTGTGATTTTTGGTCAAGACTTCGTAGGGAAAGATCTTTATCGGGTTAGCGTCGTCTATTCCATGTTCGGAAATAAATATAACGTCTGGGTCACATTGTCTTAATACGTTTCCGTATATTATTTTTTTGTTTGTCCATCCGTCAGAGTTCAAATGTAAAATTTTTAGAGTCGTCATTTTGTAGTTCACTTAAGGTTTTTTGAGTGTAATATGATGTTTTAGGACTTTATTCTCTTACGAGTTTAGGTCCTTGTCGAGTGTTTGGGGGCGTTATGGTTTTACCTGTACGTTTTTTCCTGTATTCGCCGTCGGTAAGGGTTATAAAGGAGTCCGGAGTCAGTTTAATCAGGCCTTGGAGTAAAGCCTCCTCGACCTGTTTTTCACTGAGCTCGTCCGAGGTGAATTCCCATTTGTATATTTCGGCTATTAAGCCTTCGGATACATCTAGGGCATCCATCTCCTTAGGAAAAGGGGACCTTTCGGCAGCGAATACCTTCAAGTTAATTTTTCTTGAATGGTATCCGTGCCTAGATTCCCTCTTACAAGAAGAGGACGATCTCGGGCGTCTCTGGGGCTGCGAGGTTTTTCGTGAGCGGGGTCAACGTGCCCCTCCCTCGGCTCTCGCAACTCCAGTCTCCGCCCTTCGTTATTCACCTTTGTGGGTGTGTTTGCGTGGGTGGTTTTGTTTTGCTGTGTTTCTTTTGATTGTTTCAGTTCCGTGCGTGCTTTTGCAGCCTGGATCAATCCTGGGGTCTCTGGAGGAAGCTGGGGTTGTGGCATTGCTGGGGGTTGGGAGCTTCTGACAACTAGTCTCGAACTTGGGTTTGAGACTAATTTTCAGAATCTCTTCTGACCGCGGGTTCGAGGGGAACCACATCTTCTCCATTCCATTATTAGTTAGCATCTTATTAAGCTCATCTGCAAAGCACCCCGGGGAGGAGAGATTCGCAATATGAGCATAATATATGCAACACATAATTTTTGTCGAGTTTTCATTCTCGACGTGGAGAAATGTAGGATTCACTTTTGACTCCGCTACCGCAGCTTTTGCAACCTTGGCATAAGTTGTGTTGACTTTTGTTTCCTCTTCCGTTTTTTTCTGTGTGGCTTTCTTTTTAAGGATCTGTTTCTTGATGGGGCAGGCCATGGAGAGTGTCTTATGTTCCCCCGCGCAGTTTAGACACTTCAAGGTGGTGCTTTTATAGCTCCTCCAGAAGTGGTTGTCCGATGCGCAGATGGAACATAAGGTAGCATTCCCTTTGGGGCAGTTGGCTGTAGTGTGCTCCTCATACTTGTAGCATTTGAAGCACATTTGGAGGTCGATAAACTCCTCGCGTTCGACCTGCTCGGGGCAGATCCGAACGTTTAAGAGGAGCATATCGCAGTCCGTAGCCTTAACCGCCATCGCCGAATCCGTAAACACGATCTTAAAAACGTGCGTGTAATCCTTAAATTTAAGGATTTCCGCTATTTTGGCCCAGGGGTGTTTTTTTTCAACCTCAGCATGAATTTCTTCGATGCTGTGGCTGCCAACCTAAGGATCGAGGCGTCGAAGTATAATGCTGCGGTGGGTTTTTATCTGTGGAGGCGTGTGGGGTCTGAGGTTAATCTTTTTTAGGGATTCTGCCGCTTTTTGAGAGGTGAGGACTTCGCAATCACTCTCCTTTTGGCAGATAGCCGAGTATCCATTGTGCGTGTCTATAAGTCTAACTAGGGTTACCCCTAGTTCCCCGTGAGTGATGGCGAAGACATCTCCCCGATCTGGCTTGGGGCCATGGGAGAGAGTCCTCAGCGGTATCCGCCGAGTCTCCCTCATTTAAATCTCCATTTCCGCATGGGAACTAGAGAGATAAAATATATGCGAAGACTCGGAGTGTGTGGCTGTGTTCGTGTGTGTGTGTTATGTGATATTTTTCACCAGTGAAAAAGAATAGGTCAAAAACGGAGTAGTCCCTGTCCAAAACAAAACAACCCGATCAAAATGACACTTTACCTTGGGTGCAGGCGCTTCTCGAAGGCCTGCAGGTCTCCGGTCTACCACAAAGGGAGTCCGGTGTGGAAAAAGGAGGGGGAGGGCGGAAGCAAGCTCACCCTCGCTACCGACGCACGAAGCGAGTGAAAATTCACTTTTTACTCGTAAAAACGCAATGTCACTTTCGAACGTAAGCTGAATCCGTATTCCTGAACGAGCAATCACTAAACGCGCGTAAGCAACAAATTTCACCAATAGTATGCGAAGTACAACTTAAGGTTGGCTTTCCCAGCTCACACGGGAGAAGAGCAAGACTTACTCAGGCAAGCAAAGCAAATTCTCTATCCATATTTTCTCTTCCTTTTCTTATCCATAAAATCTTTGTCTTCCATCCGTTACTATTCTTTTTAACTAGCCTCGAGGTGATTTTTGATTATTTGTAATGCTGTCATACACGTAAGGCAACAAAATCCATGCTACTTATATAAAATTGGCTGTAATATCTAAACACCATTGCGTCAAAAATGATTCGGGTGTATTAATTTTGAGCGCTCTCGAGGTTTCTAAATAAACTTATTGGTTACATAGCAAAAAATCTTTGCATTTTAAATCTAAGAATATTATTCTTCTATTATATAAAGGACATGTAAGCCCGCACATGGAATATGAGGTTCAATTTTAGTCTCTTCATCATCCAAAAGTCAATCTTAAAACGCTCTCAAAGTAGGGCAACGAAATTAAATAAAATTTAATTTATTATTAAATCATATAAAGCCAGACTAAGGTTGGTTAATTGCATACAGCCACTTGTTATGGTGGATGAGGAACTCCCTTCCTCGGCTGTGCCCGAGGCAGAATCAATGAGGCGAAAGATTTCTATCATAATCGCATATCATAATTTAATCTCGTTAGAAATCTTATTTTTAGCGGTCAGCTCATCGAAATCATTAATATACCGAACCAATAAGAAAATTCCATATATCGTTAATATCTTATATATATATATATATTAAAGGAGAGTTAAAATTTTATTATCGAATATATATATACGAGTATATATATTTTAAATGACTTCCAAGATTATATTGTTTATCTATAAATCACAGCTGCTCCATAGTCCCGTAAATCATTTTGAAGGTTTGGTCTATAAGTCTAGAAACTTGAAACTATAATTTTTTGATTGATGTTTATGATTTTATAAAATAACTTATAAGAATTACAGGATTTTCTTTTGAGGATCAAATCCCCGCATTATCCCTTACTAAATGGTTTATAAATGTAAAGTACATGCCACTACTTTAGTTAGATAACCGATGGCGACTAGAAATAATGACTTCAAGCTTATTAACAACGGTCTAACAGTTTGATAAAACAGACCTCTTTTACAAAATTACTCGGATGGGAATAATTTACGTTAGCAAGTTGTCGAAAGCACCCACTCTATAAGTTTAAGAATATATTGTTAAATATTACTTTAACATATATGTTGAATGACTAGCTCAGCGCTCAGAATTGTAGTTCAAAGGATATATGAAGACAATACCCTAAAATTTAATTTTAATATATATAATTAAAGGGGTGCAATATATATATATATATATATATATATATATATATATATATATATACAAAAGGGGAAACAAATTACTTATGAAAGTTAAATGAATTAAGTGAAGATTAACGAGGTAATATGGGGATGACCATACAAGATTGCTTTACCATCAAGCGCAGGCGAATTGGATGGGAGGGGGGAGAGACAACGGTGCAGGTTTTCAAGAAGATACTTCGGGGAGTCCTGACGAGGAGGACTCGAAGATGGGGCTGGATCAGTTTGTGATGAAGAATAAGATTTTCTCTGTTCCAGAGGGACGTCATCTCAACTAGAGACGATTCTGCAGATCGGCAGGGATTCTCGCTCTCGAAAGAACGGGAATCTTGAAGGGGTGGTGGAGATGAGAGGCCCGCACAACTCTCCAGGAAGAAAGGAGCTCGATAGCTTTCCTTTGAACAAGGGGCAAAGCTTAACGAAGGTAGATCTGTAGACAAGATCTTTGACGACGTACGACTGCGGACTACGGATTACGGGGGTTCACGGGAAACAGACGGCAGTCTGGACGGAGTAGATGGTGGGCATTTAATCTCCTCGAGAGATGGTGAGCTTTGGGTTAAATACCCGGATGGCTGCTCCGATAGACGCCTCAGGGCTTTGCGGTTCCTACGGGATTCTTGGCGCCGTTCTAAGCAAACACAATTTATGATAACGCGTTGTTCCAGACGATGAAACTTGTTTTGCTATATGGGGGCAGGGTTAATGTAGCCGCGCACGGCGTTATCGTAGGGAAGGGGGTGGGGGTGATTGGCGTCTGAAATCAAACACAGTTGGGACGGGTGATTAAGCGAGTGACGGGTTCTTCCTCGACTTTCTAAAATTCTCACGTTGGCTCACGTAGTCTCGAAAGAATAGAGGGGTATTTTCAAGGCGCTTCCTCTCACGGTGGTTCATCGAGAGCATTCCCTCACAGACATGCTTGTACATATAATAGAAAACCATTTTCGGTCTATTTTGATTATCTTCTTTTACTTTTTTTGCTCTTTTGGACTGATCTAATGTGGATCCTAGAGTCTTTGCCGGGCCCTAATCCACCCCATGCGTGCTCTTATCTTTGGCCTAAGAAAAAATTATTCCCTTTGTTGGGAAGCTCTTCCTCCTCTTCCATATTCAACGGCCCTTGCGCCATCTAATTACTATTTATTTAACTCATTACAACCAGGGCCGGCTCTAGGTCATTTAATGTCCTAGGCGAAAGTGCACTTTAGCGCCCCCTGGCCCTGAAAAGACGCTTCTTGAAGGCATCACATGGCGGCTTGGATGAACTTTTCATTACAAAAGATAAGCAATTGACTCGGTGAGAAAAATGACAACACGACGACATCCTCCTCTATCCATTTTAGAACCAGTGATTGTCTGATGCCCTTCCCCTCCCTCACTTTAAGAAAGAAAACTATTTAATATAAAAAAAAACATGTCAATTAGCCTAAGTGTAAAGGGTGTGTTTCAAGGTTATTATACATATATTTATTTTTTAATCTCTAATTTGGCGACCTTGGCACACGCCTGTGTAACCTATTTATAACCTATCCTAAAGTGGCAGATAGAAAAGGATATCAAATCCTGTCTTTCATCAAAACAGAAAAAATTCTGCAGGAAAAGTAGCCGCTATTTATATAAACGATAGGGTAGCCTTCTCAATATTAATAGAAGATGCTGAATAAATTTATTATTTATATATTAAAATGATTTTACTTTCATTTTAAAAACTACGAGTATCTTAGTTTCTTGAAAACTTAATAGTTATTATTATGTCTAATTCTACTAAAGACCGATAGCGTGATTGGGTAAGAAAATGTTCAACTTTGAATTAGGCCAAAGAAAGGATTTGCGTAGGATAAGAGCTATAAGAGCGATGGTGAGGTTGTTTACCATCAACGGCCACCTACAACACATTTCCAATGTTTGAGGGGTGCATTCTTTTAATGAAAAGTAAACAAAGACAAAAAAACTAACTCGCGTGCTCTCGATTATTCTTACTTATGACTCTATGCCCATATGACCTTCTAAATTTCCAATACCGTACACGACTAACCTTAGAAGAGCTTGACAATTATATCATTCGTAAGAGAATGTAAAACAACATAAGTGTTTCAAATTTTGTTAATATCGCGCGAATATTTAAGATGTTATTGTTAAAAAACTCAGTGGAAAGTAAAACCGTTACCATCCAATCAACAACCTACGTACCGACATAGTAACTTATAGAATCAAGAGCACGCGACTGAAAATATACTTAAAATTGATCTACAATTCTTAGCGGTGAGGTTCAAAATCTGGCCGATTCGATGCCGAGTCACTTCTTCAGTGCGATTTGTTGAGGACGGCGCAATGCTTTGACTTCAGAGAAGAGTAATTCACAGCACTAAGTTGTCCCACAAATGAGGAGGAGTTGAAAGGTGTGTTTCCTAATTTGAGTAGAATTTACATTTGTGAAATGATTCCAAAATTCAGTAGTAACATATAAGGTGATATACATTTCTTTAATTTAACATTTTGAAATTCCAAGAGTTGTTTCTACCGATGTGATTTTCTTTACCAAAGTATTAACAGGAAACCAATCTCCGATTAAGTCAAATAGACGAGGATTTACAAAAAGTTCAACGCGTGTTCTTAGTTACTTTAATCCATTTGACCTACGACGATATTAATCATTAATGAGTTCTAGGTTTCATTGAACATGAATGTCAGAATATTGAATTAGGACATTTAGCAAAGTTTAACTTTATTAACTACAGATCATTTGCTAAATATTATCACTGCGAGCCCCATTTT
The DNA here is from genome assembly GCA_963969495.1 of Ceratothoa steindachneri. NCBI lineage: Eukaryota > Metazoa > Arthropoda > Malacostraca > Isopoda > Cymothoidae > Ceratothoa > Ceratothoa steindachneri. The sequence continues at coordinate 125,032,015 of OZ018319.1, read as the reverse complement.
ACCATATTTATAAAGAAAAAAATAAATATGAACGTCATATCAAAATTGTGATTACTTGAGAATATCTATCAATCTATCATGAATTTATAAATTTTCTCTTAGTAAAGTGAATAGCTATAGGTTCGCTCTTTTCTCATGAGAATTGATAACAAAGTAAATAGATATTTTATGAAACTTAAAGCAGCGAAAGTCATAGACGACCAATGTATAAACCTAATTTAGGAGGGCCTATTTTATATTCCTTCAACGTGTTCTGTCTTGTACAATAAATTAATATAGCTGTATATATATATATATATAAATATATATATATATATATATATATATATATATATATATATATATATATAATGTATATTTGTCATGAACATAATGGAGTGATCGAAATAAATCAATCAAACCACAAGGAAAGAGAAGCTAAAGGTAATAACCTTTTTCTCTGAAAAATGAATTTTCCCTATTGCGAAAAAATCGTCAAGCACACAGGGGCATCGAACAACCGATTCGACCTCAAATATAACCACCCCTTAAACCACTCGGCTAGGCGGAAGAATTAAAAATATCTCGATTATACAAGCTTCTAAGGCATGATTTGCTATGTTGATTGGAAGGCGTGAAAGAGAGACAGAAATTAATTATGAATTCAAAGGACAAATGAGAAATAGAGTTAATGCGCAACGAATATACAATGTATATCTCTCATGAACGCGCGAGAAAGATGGAAATAAATCGATCAAACCTGAGGAAAGAGAAGATAAACGGAATTTTTTTTCGAAAAAATTAATTTTCCTAATTGTGAAAAACTCCGTGCAGAAGTGAGGATAGAACCAAGCACACTGAGGCAACGAACAACCACTTTAATCTCAACTAAAGCCACCTGTTAGAGTTAGGAGAGGGATGGAGAGAGAGAGAGAGAGAGCGAGCGCGAGTGTGATTGAGTGTGTCATAAAGTGAATGAAAGAGAGAGAAAGACAGTATGTGTGGGAGAGAGTAAATTAGAGAGAGAGAGAGAGAGTGTGTGTGAGCGAGAGAGATTTTGAGAATGAATGTATAAGATTGTTGTGTTGAGTGTTGGATTAACAGTTTACTTCATCATAATATTAGATCCTTCTTTTAATAGACTCCTGTAATGTATAATATAAAGTATAATAAAATTTACAATATAAGTGTCAAACCTACTTCGTTGTTTGAGGGGAATTAAACGACGGAAAAAAATATTATACAACATAATATCTAAATTTATGCTCGATTAATTCGAGACTTTGTTAATTGACGATCTTGGTTTTGGCCGCCTCTGCCGCATTTCTGCTCTTCGGAGTAATGACCTGCCGGCAGAAGCGGGCGATATATCAACCAAATTCACCCCCTGTTTGGCCAGCAAATCCCCACTTTTTGCATTATAGAGGCATCTCTCAGAATACATTTTTTGCTATTTTTATAAGGAGAGAAGTCATATTAAAAGTGAGTGATATTTTATAATTATCTGTACTACATGGCCGAAATTAAAGCCGCATTTTACAACTAATAAGGTCTCGAAAGAAAAGGATTCTTTTGGGGTTTGGTTCGAAATTGGTACGAAATTGACTAACTTGCTATCTTATATTCTAATTAATTTAATATTACTTTAGCATTCATTTTATAAACAAACTCTAAATTAGAAAACAACAAATAAAATCAGAAATTAGCTGTGAAATGTGGCCAATATATTTGGGAAATCTTCTTACACTTTTAAAGTACAAGTGATCGAGATACAAATTTAGAACATTTTAGATTAGTTTTAGACATCAGTTAATGTCTGGTGGCTACATTGTGAGGTCATGAAATTTTGCTCTGAGTTTTAAGATGCGGATGTGCGGATTTGGGATATAAGGAAATATCAAGAATTCCAATGTCTACTCGGGGCGACACAATTCGTTGGGTCAAGTCGGGACGTATAAGTTTCACAGTCACAGAGAACAAGAGAGTGACACAATCTGAGATTTAGAAAAACTTGTAGTCTGCAGAGACAGTAGCAAGTAAAATGAATAATCTTTAAGATGGATAATCTTCAAGGAAAGAAATGAAGTCACCAGTATGGAAGACTATTCACATCCACAAATCTCCAAATTTACCAAATGTCATTTGAAGAATCATGCACACTTCTGTTTGGTGGAATTGCGTTAGCAACGTTTTGAGACAGCAGGGTCCTGCTTATGATCCAAAGAATACCAACACGACAGTCAAGCATGAATAATAGAGTATAATATGTGGTAGAATTTATATCATTCAAGGGACGATGAATGCGAATATGTACCGATTAATTCTTTCGAACCATCTCCAGTCATTTGCAAAGGCCGTGACAATGGCGAAAAGATGGATCTTCCAACATGACAATGATCTTAAGCATACAACTAAGGAAACAACATCTTTGGTCCTAAGGAAGAAGAGAAAAGTTATGTAAGGCCATGTAAAGAAACCTTGCTGATTTATGAGAAGAGTGTGTCAAAACGAGTGGGCCATTTTACCTACTGAGCTATTCAAGAACCTGCTACAGATGTATCAAAAGGGATTAAAGGTGGTGACATTAAAGTCTATACAAGCAAGTATTAAAAGAAATTTCCTAAGTGATTTGTTAAAATTAAATTTTTTTGCAGCTGCCTCGTAAAAAAAAGAGCTGCCTTTTGCAGACGCTTTTTCTTATGTTGTTTTTATTATAATTAGAATATATGATTTAAATTTGGTATATTTCGTGCCAATTAAAAAAATATGTTATATAAACTTTGTTACAATGTATTGTATACATATTTCACTCAGTTTATTATATATATATATATATATATATATATATATATATATATATATATATATATATATATATATATATATATATATATATGAGGAATTAAACCACATTCTCCGAAGACAATTTAATTTAGAACAGTTTCGGTGTATCTCACACCCTTTTTCAACCGACACTGGATAGAAAATAAAGGAAAAGTGCATATAAGCATAACAAAAGGTCTGGTCGTGAAAGATCCCCTCTTTTTTCCCCCAATCCTCTACTTGTGGCTAATCTGGGGGGAGGTTAAGCCTAAACATATTGACTAGGCATGATTTCCCGCAGAAGGCCCATGGTTTGGTCAACCGGAACTTTGGTAAACAAAGAGTTTACATCAAAGCTCACAAGTTTTCCATCCGGTAATTGCAAGTGGTTGAGGCGGTCAACGAAACCTTGAGTGTTCATAATGTGTGCAGATGAGATTCTCCAAACTGCTGGAGAAAAATGGTTGGCGAGCCATTTGGAGAGCTTATAAGTGGGAGAATTAATTTGGATCTTCCCATTTCTACGAGTAAATTTATCGATTTAGTTGAATTATGTCTCTCTGACAATGTGTTTCGAGTAAATAATGAGTTTTATAGACAAATATTTGGCCTTAGCATATGAAATAGTTTATCTCCGATATTGGCATGTCTCTTCATGAAATATTTTGAGATTGAACTCCTTCCCACAATTTCTTCCCCTAACTTTATATGGTTAAAGTACATTGACGATGTATTTTCTGTATGGCCTAATGGCCATGATTTTGATACCTTTTTTAATAATTTGAATAATTTGCATGTCTCCATACAATTTAAATATGAATGGGAATATGATAATAGATTATCCTTTTTAGATGTCCTCATTAATAAAGATCATCATGAATTAAAACTTGACGTGTATAGGAAACCAACCCACTCGAATGCTTATATACATTAATTTTCGTTTCACGATAATACTGTTAAAAAATCGGTAATTTCTAACCTTTTCCTTAGAGCATACAAAATATGTCATCCTTCTTATTTAGATAAAGAAATTGTCTTATCAGGACCATTTTTTCTAATTTGTATTACCCCGATTGGTTCATATCGTCTGCCCATTTTGCAGCTAGGAAAACATTCTATGGTAATAAGCCTTCCCGCAATAATGACTTCAACAAATGTATAACATTGCCATTTAATAATAAATTAAATAGTTTAAAGGACATATTTAGAAAAGCGGGTATTAATCTAGCCTTTAAATATAATAATTCCTTAAACCAATACACGATTGCCAGGAAACCCAAAGAACATATTAACATAGGAGTATATGCAATACCATGCAACGATTGCCATAAAGTTTATATAGGGGAAACGGGGAGAAATCTAGACAAGAGATTGTATGAACACAAAAGAGATATTAGAGTGGGCAGCGAAAGCAGTGGAATATTTTGCCATGCTAGAGACAAGAATCATACGATCGATTTCATTGGAAGTAAAATGGTATTTAAATCGGCTAACTATGTTAAGAGAAGAATCGTAGAATCGAGCTTGATATCGTCAGTTCCTAATTTAAATCTATCTGAGGGTCAATTTTCTTTTAATCCTGTAATAAGAAAGCAAATATACAAAATAGTAAAATGTCAGCTCTTCAATATGTTTAGGCTTACCCCCCCTTCCAGATTAGCCACAAGTAGGGGGATTGGGGGAAAAAAAGGGAACTTTTCCGACCAGACCTTGTGTTATGCTTATATGCACTTTTCTTATATTTTCTATCCAGTGTCAGTTGAAAAAGGGTGTGAGATACACCGAAACTGTTCTGAATAAAATTGTCTTCGGAGAATGTGGCTTAATTCCTCATCTTTTCTTGCAATATAGCATATATATATATATATATATATATATATATATATATATATATATATATATATATATATATATATATATATCCTATGACATAAATAAATCTAGTTTTTTACTTCCTACAACTCTCGTAATACTAGTAACCATGATTATTTCAGCAGTTTAGTCTTAAAATATAATATTGATTTCAAATATTTACTTCTGTCAATCGTTATTTAGTATGTACTATGAAAGATTATATATTATTGAAGTTTATTGAAATAAAGTTATCGATAAAAGAATTAACATTCGGGATAGTCTGTGCCTTTATGCCGGAAGGTACTCGTACGTACATATAGTTTAGGGACTTCTCCCCTTCATGCTGTAACTGCGTATTTTACTGAAATATGTGGTTTTATTCATATGGTTGTCCAGAAACTCCTGAGTCACTTAAGAAGTGGAAAGAAAACAACAAAATTTTATGGAGCAACACCAACATTTATTCTTCAAAATAAAGTCCATTATTCTCTACGATCCTCTTCCAGCGATCAGCCCGCATTCGAATCTGTCCCAGATACCAATCAGCTTTGAGTCCCCAAACTAAACAACCTTCCTTCACTCTAGCAAAAGTGTTGAAACGCTAGTCGCGGATGAAGTGTGCCATTGAGCGGAATAGGCCATATTGACTAGGAGGAACGTCGGGACTGAGTGGTGGATGTGGAAGAATCTCAACACCATCCATCTGTGTGAACTTGTCCCTAGTCAACCTGCCAATGTGTGGCCTCGCATTGTCTTGCTGAAACAAAGCTTGACCTCGCATGAACAAACCATGATACTCCTTCTTTCGTTTGCTATACACGTGGCCTAGCTGCTGTTAATAAAGTTTTTACATTGATGGCGCAACCATGTGGAACAAGCTAGAAATGCAGTATTCTTGGAAGTTCCACCAGACAGAGATCATGACCTTGTCAAACCGATTCCTTTGTAGAACGGATGCCGGTTGCTTACCCTGCGAAACCCATATCCTCTCCCGATTATGATCTACACCCAATTCTCATCTAATGTGCTTATTTCCTCCCAGAATAAGTAGTCCATTGGGTTATTGAGAAATTGGCTGCACATCTCTACTCTACGGGTAGCTTGTGCTTCGGTGAGGCCATATTGATCCAATCAGGGATTCTTGTGAACAAAATTCAATTGATGCAATTGGTTTATCAGTCCGATTTGATGACACTCGAACAACTTACGCAAGATCACAGCTCTTTGCAGAAGGTTCAACTTTCAATGGTTGATGGTCGGCCGGTATGTAGTTGATCATCAAGGATAAGATCCTCGGGGTGAAACGCCTGTACTACATCAAGACCTTCGCCTGACTGACTGTGTCTTTCTCATTCAGTATCACAAATTTACTTCACAGCAACTCCTGTAGAAAGTTTTCGCTCGTACGAGTAGCGAATCAAAACTCTTATTCTACTTTCTTCCAAACTCATTTCTGTCATTTGGGGCTTAAATAAAGATAAATAAACTGCACAGGAGCAACAAACAACAGCAGCTTCTGGTGGCTGGTAGTCAAATGAATAAAGATAACCTAACCTAATGTAGTCGAATGAGTAAGACTACCTAACCTAATTTTGGTGTTGCTCCAATAAATTTTGTTGTTTTCGTTTCGATTCCTGAGTGACTTTTTGGCTAAACAGATAATTGATTTTAAATGTGTTTATGCAAACGATTCTATCCATTGCTCTTTGTGAGGCAACTTCTAAATTTGTTTCTTCTCTATTTTTGTTTTGCAGAGTTTTAAATAAGGTTGTTTTATATTTGATTTTTAAGAAACTAATATAGTCTTAAATTGAAGTATAAAAGAGCATTAATTCATAATGTAAACCGATCTAACAGCAGATTAGTGTGTGGCAGTCGGGATAGAAATGAGGCGAGAACCCTGTGGTGATGTGGTCAAATAATTTGTCTGAAGGCCAAGACTGGGTCCTCCTGTTTGTGTGGCATGGTGCAGAGTCCTGTTGCTACAAAAACATGGTTTGAACGGCCACCTCTTGAATACAAGTCAACAACAAATCTTCCATGCACTTGATGTAGCTCACTGTATTGGGTATGAGGTCCTGTGGTAGTTATTTTCATATCAGAATGCTTAGAGGGAGATTTCCGAGCAGCCGTACATTCTTAATCAAAGCCTGACTCAATATCTCTTTGCTAATTATCTTCACCGTACTCAGATTAACACCTAATCCTTCGGAGTTCCTCGCATTTGAGCTCCCAGTGTGAATCCCAAGCAGCATAGCTTGCCTTTCCAAAATTTTGGAAAGATTTAACTCAGTCATGATATTGCGTCCTTCACATAGGATGCAGAGCTAAGTCTATTATGATAGGAAGAAGAGAGAGATCCAAAGAAAAACGACCTGATGCCTGAAATTCAGAGTTCCCCCCCCCCTACAACTGGGGAGAGGAACCTTTCTTTATTTTTAAATTTGACAAAGATTTTTGAACATTTATTTCCTCAATTTCTTTCCTTCAAATTGCACTTTGGTTCTATCAATTGGAGTCAATTCTTCATTTATCTTGACATTTAAGTCTGGATTTAAGAAGATCTAAATCTTGCTGTGATATTTTAGTAGTAGTTCCCTTCTTCTATCTCTCTCTTACACACTCTTTATCTCTTCTCTCTTTTCTTTCTCTTTCTGACTCACTCTCTCCTCTCTCCAGGTAACATGCCTATGAAATCTGTTTCACCTCTCTCTATCCGCTAGCTGATCGTAATGCTGCACCTTGTAGATAATCTTTCAATTGGAACTATTTCAGAGATAAGCTCTCCAAACTTGTAGTCAATAATATTCTGTCAATCTATGAGAAAACCGATTTATGTTAGGCTGGTAAATATAATAATGAGCCAAGGAGTCAATAAAAGGAAGAAACCTGGGCCATTAATGAAATTGTGTGAAGAAAGACAGTTTTAAGAAGCAGTTTCTCTGGAGTTTAGTTAGATTTTAGAAATCAACGTTTCCAGAATGCCTGTGTTTCGTCGGATTGAGGAAGATAATCTTCATTCGCCAGTGAACACGATACTTGGAAGCATGACCGATGGAGCCAATTCTTCTTCATTGAGGAATCTAATTTCAACTTGTTCTGACCCGAAGGTAGAAGATTCGTTCGTAGCAGAAAAAGTGAAAGATTTTCTGTCAAATGCATATAACAGACTGTGAAATTTGCCTGAGGAAGCGTCATGGCCTGTGGCGTGATTTTGGCACTTGTGGACTTATGGAGGACACTGAATGCACAAGTGCACAAGGAATTGGTGTGACAGCATGCCTTGCCCTATCTGCGAGCCTCCTAATCCCAACCTACAATTTCCATGCAGCATAAGTAACACCACATAACACTCTGTCAATTCAGTTAAGATCTACCTTCCTGGACGACGAGCAGTGCACTGATACGAAGTAGCATCCGCAGACTCCAGACCTGAATTCCGTTTAAAATGTCTTGAAGACACTCATAGAAAGGTCTAAAAAGGTGAATCCGAAAACAATTGAAGAACTGTGAAAATATATTCAAGATTATTGGAGTAAGATTACTGCACGAGTGTATTAAAAGTACTTCGTTCCTGTGACGGCAGATGTCAGTACATAATAGAAATACTGACATCCACACGAAATACTAATTAATAATAACTTGTACAAATGTTTTGCACTGATAATTTAATAGTTGTATTCCACTAAAAAAATTATTTCCGACGTCATTCGAATCCTTTTGAACGTTTCATTTTTTAGTAAATTACTTGTGATAACTTTCGTTTTATTTATCCGAATTAACATAACATTTATTCATTGGTAGTTTATACGTTTAGGTTATCGTATACTAATTTAGGTAACTTTAGATTTAATCTGTCGAAAGTTATGGAAGTATTTGTGATAATTTTGGAGGGGCTAAATTAAGTTTGACTTACTTCCTTCATCGGCACCAATGCCACTAAGTAACTTCATGAAAAATAGTCATCATTTGCCAACTTCAATTCCAATAAATAGATTGATTAATGATTTGTATGGTCTAATTATCTGTCTGGAGAACCTCATAGCGTTTGTTGGTGCCTGTTGAGGAAGGCGCTTAGGGGTTGATGTCCGGCTCCCTTCTTTTGAGGGCAAAGTAGTAGGAGATAGATGAATAAGAATAGAAGCAAAGACAACCATATCCAAGGTAATTCAAATTCTTTATTGGTTTAATGCGAATGAAATTTGATCATATGCACAATTCACCATTTCTTCTCTTTGACGACGCGCAGCTTACACTCTGGCTTTGGTATACTCCACTACTAAGGAGAATGAATGAATAATTTTTAAGTGGATTGTACGTGACACGAAGAGTAATGGCAAGAAATCTCGTCATTTGTTATCCTTATATAACTGATAGACCAAAGATGTGGGACTGGCATCAGGCAATGAATGACACGTTTCTCCCAAAATAGTTTGAATATAAAATATGAAAATTTATTGAAGAATAATACAAAAATATCTCGTCATTTTTTAAGGCTGATTTTTCTAGTTGAAGCAGAGAAGGCAAAAATCTTTCGTTGTTGTATGACAGATAAACCAACTTTACTTTAGTGTCGGCCAAAGTTTTTATGCCGCCCTTTACTTGTCAACATCTATCTTCATTACTGATAAATTTTAAAGATAAAAAAATTTCGGCCCAATCTTCCATCCTAATAATAATTCTTAACTACTGTTTTACTTTAATATTCACCTCAAACAGGACGTTTGCTAAATTCATTAACATTTACTAGCAAAAATCCGCCCTCCTTGCGTTTTTTGCTAGACTTGCAGCGCTTGTTCGCTTCGCTGACAAAATTAAGAAAGTGTACGAGATAATTTTTTTTTTTATTTCACAATACATTCAAAATCGGTGTGCAAGAAAAAAAACATTCCCTTCTCCCAAAGAAAATGCACAGACGGATACACGCACACGCTATGATCATTATATTAAGATAACAGGGGATTAATATCTTTTCATTCCTTAACTCTTTTTCTTTTACTGGGAAAAGCAGATACTAATCCAACTTTATGACTGTCTTGAAGCTATTTACTGTTTCTTTTATGAAGATGATAAAAGCACAATAAATTTTGTTAACAAAAAGTGCCCCGCTCATTTGATAAAAATGATGAAATATATTCATGACGACCTTTTTCTACCTTATTTATCTACCCAACTATCGAAAAAGTTAACCAACTTGCGATTTTACCATACGATAAAGAAATAATCTATAGTAATAAATCACTGCGGGTTTTATCGCCGATGTGGCCTTGATTTGAGGGATTTGATTTTATAAGTGGAGACTTACAATTCAACTCGGTAACCGAACCACGGGTATGATAGACACCGTAGTCAACCTGAATCACGACACCTTCCAGCGACTAACTACACCTGACGTGGCTTAAATTTACTAAAATCGGAAGCCATCTTTCTACTCAGTGGTATCGCAGATTTTGGGCTGCAATCATATATAATAATTTTCGTTTGCAAATTAGATGAGTCTTAATTTTACAATGAACGGATAGTAGGAAAGTTTTATTCTGATATTAAATTTTATGATAAATAGGATAAAAAAACATTGCATTAAAAGTCATTTATATAAATTGTGCCGGGTAGTGCAATATATTTTCTTTTGTGAATGAGATGATACTCTTATTTTCTCACTGGCTTTAAAGGAAACGAGCATTTTGTTCTGATGTGTATCCTCAACCTTCTTCCATGCTGGTATTGATTCTACGCATTAAGTTATATAAAGGGGATAAAAAACTACGTCTTATCCGTTTATAGTATTTTTGCCTCAAACTGCAGTAGTTTATATGTTTAAGTGAGAAAATTCTTATTTTTACAGTGGCTCGTGTTTTTTTCATAGAATTATATAATCAACACAATCAAAAAATCTAGTCGTAGAGAAAGTGGGAAGGGTCAGTTAAATAGGTGTTTAGATGATCTTTGGAGGTTAAAAAAACAAACTTGATACTATGGATTTATCTCAAGAGCTTTAACAATTAAATAGCTGTACGTCCAGTTTATTTTTAAAATTTTGATTGACGTACTTTAGACTACAATAGCTGTAAAGAGTTGCAAGTTACAATGATTCTATAGATGTAAACGTTCCCTACTATATTTGTCTGATAGCGCTTTAATTTTAATTTATGACCATTTGTTTGCGCGATGTTTTCATAGCGTTAAGAAAAAGTGCCTCAAAGTGAATATTATCACAAGCATTCAGAGTTTTGAAGGCTTTAACCAGTTTAATGCAACGGCGCTTCTCTTCAAACGATAGCGGTTTTAGTTCTTCATAGAGTTTGTTTCGCAGCTAAAAAATGAGCCTTGTCACCCTTCGTTGTACTCTTTCTAAGATGGCGTTATTATTTTGCACATAATCCAGGTAGCTGATTTGAATAATGTGGCTACTGTTTCTTTACATTTATATTTGGAATTATTTGGAATAAAACTTAATGCTTTATTTGCTTTATTTGGACGTAATGTTTCGAAAATTTGAAGTCGCTCGAAATTACTACACCGAGATGTTGTTCTCCTGACACGTTTCGTAAAATTGATGATCGCCTAACGTATAATAAAAGTTTCAATTTCAAGTGCTGATGTGCATTACTTTGTACCTAATAATATTATAATTTACTTTCCAGAAAACCAACCAATTTGATATTTCGTATAACCCTGCTGTATTTCCAACTGATCTGAGTCGTGTTCCGTTATATAACTTAGGGCAATAACGTCCGTTTAGTTCGTTTACAAAGATAAAGAGTAATATAAGATCAAGACTAACTCTGAGGTATGCCAATAGCTACATTTGCCCATCAAAAGATTTTCCATTTATTACAATCTTTGTTTACGACCAATAGGCTTCCTCTTAACCTAATGAGCTCCAAGCTTTACCAAAGTATCTTATAGGGAACTGAATCAAACACCTTTTAAAAATTAAGGTAAATAATGTCTACGGCTTCATAATGATCATATATTCCTGTCTTATAATAAAATATAACATATTATTTAAATAATAGCAAGGTGTTCTAAATCTGTGTTAGCGATTTTTAATTAAATATTGCTTATAAAAGTGAGCTACTATTTGGTCTCAATTGATTCCAAAGCTTAACTGAGAACCGAC